>JAWZYU010000016.1:68848632-70152382 GCA_038380435.1 Ryuthela nishihirai
TATTGAAGTCACCTAGAACAAGGGTAATATCTCCCTTCTTGACAGAATACAAAATATCCTGAAATTGTATGTAAAACCTATCCTCATTCTCATCGACATCCTCAGTTGGGTCATAACAGCATATAACATTCAAGCTGAGAATATCTAAATTATAACGGTGGAATTCTTGTGTGAGGACATCAAAAGGTTCTATGCATCATCACAGGGTTTTGGTGCGTAGCTCTCCTTCCACTGACTACCTAATTACTAAAGACTAATTGAAAAGTTAAAATTTTATCAAAAATATTTTTACTGACTTTTTTTCAAAATTACAAGAAATATTTAACTTTAAACTATTCTAAACCCGAGCCGAAGTCATCTTTGTTATTTTTAACCCGACAAATCGGAATTCATCCCTAATATACTAAAACCTAAGACAAAGACTTTCCGACGGAGTAGGACGAGTATGAAATGGCCAGAAGATATTGAACTGGAAGGAAAAGAAAATTATAATTATATAACGTTGAGCATTGTTGAATGATCATTTAAGTCGTCAGAAGAATAAATGTTTAGAGCAGTGTTCTGAACCTTTTATATTTCACGTACCCCCTGGAAATGTGTATGCAACTGGTGCACCCCTTGTATAAATAGATAAATCTACATATAGGTAGAGTATAACAATGGGAATAAAATAATATATATACATTGAATTTTGTATTAATAAATTACATATATCGATAAACACAAATAAAGACATAAACAATTTAACAAATCTTATAAAATTATAAACATTTTACTGCGTAATCATTGAAATGGTTACACTTCTTTACACTTGCACAGTTCATCAATTGGTTGGTTATCTTGTTAAGGTAGAGTCGCAAGTCGTCTTCAGTATCCAGCCTGTTCCTTTTTTTTTTTAAAGCAGCTAAAGATGAAAAACCAGTTTCACATAAATAAGTTTTTGTGAAGGTAACAAATATTTGACTGCAATTCTTGACAAAGTCGGATATTCTTTCTCCACTCCAATTCAAAAACTAATCAACAGCTTTTTGGAATGATGCTTTTTAAACTGTTGTCACAAGATATCTCAATCAACTTTTCTTTATTGGACAATGAAAGCTTACATTTTTCTAAATGAAATGTGAAGGGGTCTCGATTTCATTCTTGCGTTTCATCAGCGGGTGGTGTTTCATCAGCAGTGTTGCCATCTTAGCGACTTTTGAGCTCTCACGGCGTATTTACCGCGTACCCCACGTTGAGAACTCCTAGTCTAGAGATTTACAGACTAGATAGTATGAGACAACAACTTAACGATCTCCAAGGATGGCTAATGAATGTGACAGAAAAGTATTGTATAGGTTAAAAAACGATGCACGTTTTAAAATAAGGAAAGGCGAGTAAGCCCCATCAGTCTTAAAGACTGCCTTTAATAAACACATGAGTAGTCGACTTTCCTTGTAGCTTATTGTGTTGGCTGTTGAGAATGAATCTCTTCAGGAAAGATACAACAGTACAACTTTGACACTTTTAATGACTGCGAAAACTGTAGTTACGAACAAATATGCTCTCTTATTTAGCATTTCGTTTCATCTGAATCGGAGCGGGAGTGCGCCAGGCTCGTAATCTGTAGTTACCAGGTTCGAATCCCAGCTGAGTCAGCATTGAGATTTATCGCTGCAAAACTCCCCGCCCTACCCACGTTCAGTAGGGGAAACCGATGGGCTTGGAAAGGCCGCCATCCGTCGGATGAGACGTTAAGCCGTGGACCCTTGTATGGGAGAGCCATACCCTGTGCACGTTAAACAACACGCTGGATGGCCTTGACGGGAGGCTACCATCTGTCTCCCAACAGCTGTTTCAGTGGGTCCCCTCTCCCAACTTCTCCAAGACTTCGGGGTCCTTGTGACCTGGCCGTTTCGCCCATGGTGTGCAAAAATGCAGCTCAGAGGTAAAACAACCCAACCCAAATACTTAAATGAACTGCTTCATAATGAAATTTCCGACTGAGCCTTCGCAAGTAATATATTCATCAGATTTTTCTCCCGTTGTTTACCAGTGACAAGGATTTTTTTGTGTAACCTTTTAAATTTTGCAATAATTTAAAACAATTGCATAAATTTCGCATAGATTTAAAATTAATCTTAGAAGATTTTTTTTATTGGGAGATTATTTTATCTTTTTCTTACATAATTATTGCTACCTATGCTCTTTTTATGATTTGAATAGAGAAGAAATTAATAAAAGTACTTAAATCATAAACAAAGCTGTTTTTCGATAATCAACTGATTTTTCTTTTTGAAATCCAAAACTTTTAAATTGTTAGGAAACAATTCAGATCTAAAATTTCCCATTTTATATAGGGGGGGGGGGTTATAATTGAAGACATTTCGACTAAATACTTAACCTAAAAACTAACTAAACTACTAAAGTAAAAAAGTAAGTAACTACTAAAGTAACTGACTAAAAGTAACTGACTAAATACTTAAACATGAAAAATCTTCAGGTAGGTAAAAAGCTACGAAAGCTCAGCAAGACAGTTTGGTTTAATGCTCTTAATCTGATCAATAACTGCTGCATTTCTGGAGTGAAAGACAGTATAATAAAGTTTGCAATAAGGCAATTTAGTAAATAATTTTTGTCCACCCGTTCTAGGCTCATATCTCTTCCTAAAGTAGATTTTCACCTTCACTTACTGTGTAAATGAAGAGGTACCTAAGGTCGTAGAGCTAGGTACAGTAAGAGGATATACTGAAAAGTTGTAAACTCTTCAGAACAATTAAACTTAACGTGACGTGACATTCTTAGTGTGTGAGGTGAATGTACTGAATGTAGGGTTAGATAACCGGTTATTAAAAGTACTTTTATCCGCATAAAAATAGGTTTTCTTAAATTAATAGCTATGGCCCTGCATTCAGCGCATTCATCTTGCACGTTACGAACTCACGTCACGTTAAAAAACAAATTTAATGGTCCTGTAGAGTTTCACCAAATAGCTGTTCAATAGATCCCCTTCTCTACCCAGCTCTAAGCCCTTGGGTACCTGTTCATTTAGTCCATTGGATGCATGGGAAAATGTCGTGCATAAGTAAAATAACCAACCAAACAAAAATGCACTTCTTAAGAATAAAACAAATATTCTTCAGGCAACTGTTTGTCAAGGAGCGTTTACAGAAAGATGTAATAATAATTCACTACAGAGAAGGGTGTTAAAAAGGCGACATAAGATCCATTTCTGCGCTGCCAAACACCCTACCACTTGATAGCAGCAGGTGGCGAAGAATGGTTCAATTGGCTCATTTGATAATCTGCAGTTTCCAGATTCTAGTCCCAACTTTGACAGCCTTGAGATATATCTCCTGTAGATATGATTAAACTTGTGAAATCATATCTACAGTATATAATCATTTCAGTATGCACAAGTTAATAAATCTTCCCCCATCCCATTTTCTCCTTCAGAAAAAGGTTACCGTTAACTTGGAAAGAGCAACGTCTGTTCGATGAGCGTTAAGCTGTGGCCCCGTATGCAGGAGAGCTATACCGATGCACGTTAAAGAGCACGCTGAGTGGATTTGATAGAGGTTTTTCATGTTTCCTAACAGCTGTCCAGTGGATCCCCATCCCAAATTTTCTTTAAGCAATGGATATCCTTATGACCTAGATATTTAGTTCATTTTCTACATAAAAGTGCCCTCAGACGTAAAACAATCCAACATCGGAAAAAGGGATTTTCCAGTGGTTGCTTCTATGACATGCAAAGAGATCAATATTTGTGTTAATTCACCCAGACTCTGCTTTCATTCTCTCTTGTTTACTTCCTTTGATTTCATCTCAAGAAGAAGTACAGATTAGGACTGAGGAAATTTTTTCTGACAACTACTTGAAGACAAAAGACATTTCCTGTAGAAACATAATGTTATGGTAAAAATGACTTTGATGAAAGGTTATCAAAGGGTTTAGTCAAATATTTAACAAATGAAGTAAATGGTAAATTTCAGTTTCACCGAATTAAAAAAATATTCTTAAGATCACAAATATGGGCTAGAAGGATCGAATTTCAGAAAAAAAAACAAGTGAGATCTATATGACTGGTCAGTGTGGTTCATTAAAATGAATCCTGAGCTCATCGTGCTTGAAAATGGGCGAACATAAGATCTCATTCCGATATCTCTGGAAAATATACTCTCTGGATCCGATTCCTTTATGTAATACGTGGAGATCCATGCGACCATTGATATTGAAGCCTGCCCGGGCCAACAATCTCATTTTTCGTCTCTTACCTAAATGCTAGATGGATTATGTCATGTTAATATTATATTTAATGTAAGAATATCTTATATACACAAAAGGAAAGAGTTGCATTAATGAAGATACTTCGAGTTTCTATAAAATTACTATTATAATATCATAGATACACAATATAATTGGAATAGACACATTTCATATATCAGAGTAGAAGCTGCTATCACATGTTGCAACAGGCCCGAATATCGAAAAAAATTTAAGTGGGGGGAAAACAATGTAATTGATCCAGAAAAGGTAATGGTGATGGGGGGGGGGGGGGGACTGGATTTCCATTGCAGCGTAAAATCTTCCCTTTTGTTTCGGAGGTATTTAAAAACATTTCATTAAAAATGCTTGAAATATGCACAAGTTGAATCATTTCGGCCTCCATTGCACTTAGCCTTCATGTCGGCCTCCATTGTAAAGGGGAGTGGGTAAATGGCTTCATCCTCCCTAGAACCAACCTTGGTTGCAAAGCATGTCGTAAGGATATTTCGTCAGGAGAGCAATTAAACCCACATTTCTTCGCCTTCTTTTCGATTATCTGAAAATTTCTAACATTGGGCGAATGAGCAGAAAAAAAGTGCTTTTTGTAAAAAATATTTTAGAAGCAAATGTCGTTACAGTTGTGCTATCAATTCTCTCTATGTTTCCTGTTTTCCCGTTTTGGTTATATCGTCTGAAAACGATAAAACATTTTTTTCTAATAACTTAGTCATCAGTACCTAAATTAGTACCTAACTTAGAGTGGGAATGATGAGAATAACTGTAGTTCATTAGTGTTTTTTGTGCCCTTGGTGGATCTTTTTTCATGTATCTTAACAAGGGAATGCCAAGGGGCTGGAGGAACGTCTTTTTACTGTGGGAGGCAACGGAACATGACTCGAACAATGCTGAACGTGTGGACACTGTCCACCATATGAATATGTCACTGTGGAGAGTGGGGCTGAATTGTTAGTCTCCTCTGAGAAACTGTAAAGTCAGAACCATCCGTTGTGCATCCGTATGTCAATGGAGTCCGTCCCCATGCAAAAGAAGGTTGCTTGGTGGGAAATGGAAACGAACTGCTCCATTCAGTTTAATTGGTCTCCTTATGGACGTTTCAAAAATCACCGAGCGCCGTAAATTCACAAACCGTTTGTAACTAGTTCCCGGAATTCTGAAATCAAGTGGATCTGTGGATATGAGTAACTGTTTCAGGGGGAAACAGATGAGCAAAGTGGATGAGAAAGAATTCCCAAGAACCGACATCCGACAAGAATTATCATCTTTGATATCCGATGTTAGTCTGTAGATGTTTGGATTTTACATTCCCATTCTGATTCTGAATGTGGATTGTGAATGATGCATGCAGATGAGCACTATTTCAGATGGCACTCCCATTGGTATGCTATCTTTCATTCGGGACGTTAATTTTAAATGCTGACTGCTGAGTTTCAGCTTCTGATCCAGAATGGTGATTCCTCCTCCTTCCACTGCTATATACCGCAGCGATGGACTCAGTTCATATGTTTCACGCCGCTTTCACTCTATGGAGCAGCTAGTTTTGGAGAATAAGGCACAAGTCTAATTCCATTTAAGCTGATAGCCTCTTATATCTTGACTCGATTCTCGACATTTGCCGCCTGAGCCTGCAATCTCTTACCGGAGTGATATAAGTCGTCATGTCCTAAGTACGTGCGATGATCCTCTCTGTCTTATATATCCACTGGACACTAAAGTTGGGCTACCTTGTTTAGATCACCAGCTTAGGAACGATATTCTTCAGCTCTTCACCTCATATGACTGATATCAGATCACCAAAGAAGCCAACCACAGGTAGAAAACTGTAGCTGAAATCCGTGTAATTTACTCTAACGAGTGATATGTTAGAGACGTTTGACTGATTATTTCAGCTGCCTCCTTTATTTGCTCAAAACGTACATTAATTTGTTCCTCAAGACCCTCAGTCAAGAGTAAGTAAAGACTATAAAAGATAAACAACACTAAAAAACAAATTGAAAATTTTTTATAACATTGGTCAAATAAGATGTTTTTAATTAATTTTGGGGTGCTGAATTCAAACATGGCTGTGAAAAATCTGTAGTATTTACACTTTTTTTTAAATTACGTATTGATATATTTCAAATTTCAATGAATAGACAGATCTGGAAAATGAAAGTAAAATGATTATTTTATTGAATTGCAACTTAAAACTCATTAATTATTTACATGATTACAGTAACAAAATTATAAACATCATAGTTATAGAGCACATAATATAAAGTAACAAATGAAATAATTATGAAACGCAAAACAAGAAAGCATGGGTAAGGATCTTTTACACTTAAAAGAAGTTCATTTTTGTCTTTTATGTGCTCAGGTATCTTTCTGCAGTAACCAGCAATGATGGGTAGTCCATCATTGCTGGGTCCCACCTGCGTTGGTATCTCTCCTCCATGTTTCTGATATCGTGGTGAAATCTTTCCTCTTGTTCATCACTTACAGCTCCTAAATTCTTGGGAAAGCAGTCGAGATGCGAGTGCAAGAAATGAATCTTCAAAGGCATTCGGCAGCCAAGATTTTCATAATTTTTGAGAAGTTCTTGAATGAGCTGATGGTAGTTTTCCACTTTATGATTCCCCATAAAACCTTGGACCACAGACATGAAGGATTTCCATGCAGCGCGCTCCTTCATGTTCAGTTTTTCTTCGAAGACAGACAGTATCATTAAGTAGCTTCCTGATCTGAGGACCAACAAAGATTCCTTCTTTGAGCTTGGTATCACTTAGTTTTGGAAGCTTTTCTTTCAAGTGCAAAAAACTTTTACCAGTTTTGTTCATAGCCTTTACAAAGTTTTTCATAAACCCCAGTTTGATGTGTAGTGGTTGGAGCAGAACATTAGAGGGTTCAACTAGAGGCTTTTACCTCACATTAACTCTTTCAAGGAATAAAAACATCTCTTTTGGGCGTCTTTTGTTTTGTAGTGTTCCTTTCTGGCCCTACTGTCCCACAAACACAGAAAACAGCAACATTTTGTGAAGCCTCCTTGAAGCCCGAGCAAGAGAGATACGACTTTTAGGTCACCACATATTGTGCACTAATTACATGATTTCAGTAAACAAAATTAGAAACATCATGGTTATAAACCACAGAATATAAAGTAACAAATGAAATAATAATGAAACGCAAAATAAGAAAACATGGGTAAAGATCTTTTATACTTACAAGAAGGTCATTTTTGTCTTTTATGTCTAGTCACATATTATAGCAGGGAGTATTTTTTCCATGATTTCATAAGTTTCCTTCCATGCCTACAGCCTGTGTCATTGGAATGGAAGGTTTTTGATTTCCTTTATGCAAAAGGACAACTTTTAAGCTGAATTTGGTCGAATCTATAAATAGACGCCATTCTTAGGTTCGTGAGTTGCTCCAATTTCTTCCATCGGCTCTGAAAAAACTGTGCAGCAACACAAGCCATCTTGCATCACGTAATATGCAGATAAAGCCAAATTTCTCTTTTTGATCAGAGAAACTCTGGTACGCTTGGCCAGAAAATTCCACTCTTGAAGTCTTAAACCTAAAACCTCAGCTTGTTTGGAAAGGCCTAGGTCTCGAACAAGATCATTTAGTTCACTTTGCTGAATAAGATGAGGCTCGTAAATAAGATGAAACTTTTAGGGGTTATGTCGGATTTAGATCTAATATGTGCCTCAAAATCTTCCTCTGATGAATGTGAATCCATCTCTTCCCAGTTGGTTGGAGGTGTTGCTATAGGAAGATCTTCTCCATGAGGAACTGGCCTTATGGCTGAAGGGACATTTGGATAGTGTATTTTACTTTTGTTCTTTTTTTAAAAGCCCGACACTTTAGTTAAACAAAAATAGCAATCATGAAAGTGAATAGTTGGCTCACGCCAAACCGTTGGAACTGCAAAGGGCATGGATTTTATCTTGCCTTTCAATCATTCATTCAGACTACATCAAAGCACTAAATGCAGCACACATGTGAAGCTCATGTCTTGTCCTGATCTCCAACATGACATCCAAAATACAAGTTATAGGCTTTCTTCAAAATATTTGTCAAAGAACAACCCTGGGATTTTAAAATATAATTTCCATAGACATAACAAAACTTATCTGGCACAATAACACATCCGCAACGCTGCCTTTGTGCCATTTAAACGTCAAAATTTACTCTTCAATGTACAGCACGTGTTCCCCCTACAATAAAAACAAGAATGGCGATCTGAGGTTAGATTACTTTTACATGTTTTCTCCCGCTTGGCAATCATTGTTGCCATCCACAAAAAGGAAACATCTATTATCCTCCCAGTTGCCTCGAATGTTGATATAGGAAGATCTTAATAGGGATCAAATGACCAATAACATAAAAGCGTGACGTGCAAGCCATTATTTAAGGCCAGATCTGAAATCAGCACCTGAAAAATAGTTAACGGCAGCTACAATTGTTCATGTTATAAAAACCTTGTAAACCAGTGTAACTAAACTTAAAAACCAGCATGACCGAATAGAGAAACGCATTGTCAGTGCCCTCTCCTCATTATATTATTTTTATTAAACATTCTCTTAAATGTTTCAAGATTGGTTCAGATTAATTGTTACTGACTCATCGCCACTATAGGCGGACTAAGGTTTTTTAGGTTGAAAGAAGTACTACCCTCAAAACCTAAATCTTCGAATTAACAAGGCATATCTATGAATAAAAATGGGAATGGCAGAGGGAAAAGTCTTCTTGAAGGAGATGGTTGGGAGCAACAATATCAAAGAAAAAAATAGAACTGGCATGTCGGTATTGAAGCAAAAATTGTTCTCTCCGTCGCACACTCACCAGAGATTGGATTATGTTGCTCTAGGCTATCCTGTAAAGGGGTAAAGACAGCTTGATCAATAATGGGTACCACTGTGTTGTGTAGCTCAACGCTTCTAACCAGAAAAGTATGACAGCCACGCTGAGACCGAATGGAGAAGATAACTAAATTTAAACCAAAGAAAAACTTTTCTTGAAAGGGGGTGACTACTAAATACTTTAAAATAATTAACTCAATGGTAACCAAATCTAACACACTAAGCAAAAGGTAGTCGAAGGTGATGCTTACTGGCATGCTTCGAATTGAAAATGAGTATTCAAAAGCGTACTTTCCTCATTTTAAAAATATCTTTACTGTTCTACATTATCATTATTCAGTTTTCAATATTTGAAAAAGAAATGTCTAGAGCAATATTTACAGTATTATTCAGATTAAGAGATCATATCTGTATATGAAAACGTCAATGACAGATTAAATATAGATATGCTTATAAAGTGGAATATGATAATGAATAAAATAGAATAAAATATGTCAGACCACTAAAGATTTCTAAAACATCTAAAAATTCGGCATTACTAAATTTTTTGCGTTTTTCAAAACATTTAATTTTTATTATAATTTGGTTTTATACTATCACAGTATAGATGTTTATAATATCACAATTAGTTAGCTACGCATTTTAAACAGAATGCAAATATATGATTACTACTGACCTGGAAATATTTTACACGAAAATACTTGTATGTATGTATGTTTGCATGATGTATGATAAGGCTTGGAACTTTAATAATCCAGAAGTTTTAACCCCCCTTACAATGTGCAGAATTCTCTATTCATTCATAACTTTTTACAAATCGATATCAAATTATTAAATAGCTATAAGATATACTATAGTATAAAATCCAATTTTTTTGCCAGAAAAATATTTCTGCATCAATGATTTTAAATAGCAATGTTTTTAATTTCTTAAAAATGTTGTATATTAGTTTAATCTTAATATTTTATTGTTACGTTTCATTTTTTAATTAAATGAACTACTTTAATCGATCTTACAATTTGCAATTGCAAAACATTGCGTAGACAATAATATTAAAATTTCAATGTGCATATAGAAATTTTAATATTATTCTCTGTGCAATGTTTTGTGATATAGACTGAAATATCAGTTTATTAGGTACATCTATCTAGTAGCAGTTTGCGCTTTCTTTGGTCTTCAGAACAGCCCGAATTTGTCGGGACATGGAACTTACAAGATGCTGGATATGTTGTGTAGGAATGTTACGTTACGGCATTGATTGTGTCGCGCAGTTCCTGCCAATTGTACTGTGGCAGTTTCACTGCGAACGGCCCTTTCCTCCTTATCCCAAAGATGCTCGATAGGGTTTAGATCTGGAGACTGTACAAGCTAATGAAGCAAGAAAAACTCGTCGGTATGTTCCTGGAACCATTCAGTGACTTTGGATTGGATTGTTTTACCTCTGAGCGGCACTTTTTTGCACACCATGGGCTAAATGGCCAGGCCACAAGGACCCCGAAGGCTCAGAGAAGGTTGGGGGAGGGGACCCACTGGAACAGCTGTTGGGAGACAGATGGTAGCCTCCCGTCAAGGCCATCCAGCGTGTTCTTTAACGTGCACAGGGTATGGCTCTCCCGCACACGGGGCCACGGCTTAACGTCCCATCCGACGGACGGCGGCCTTTTCAAGCCCATCGGTGTCCCCTACTGACCGTGGGCAAGGCGGGGAAATTTTGCGGAGATAAATCTCAACGCTGACCCAGCTGGGACTCGAACCTGGGAACTACAGATTACGAGCCTGGCGCGCTACCGACTGAGCCACCCCCGCCCCCCATTCAGTGACTACAAGTGCCTTTTGAGCAAGTGCATTATTATGCTGAATATCCGAGTGAGGAAAAACTGTAGGTATAAAAGGTGAACTTATTCAGCAATGATGTTGAAATACGCCCTTCGATGGGTATCAGGGAGTGTAATATGTGCCACGAAAACATTCCCCACGCTATCACACCACCACCACCAAACTGTACTGTTCACACCAAACAAGATGGCTCCATGGCCTAAAGTTGCTTGCGCCAAATTCTGATCCATCAGCATGATGAAAAAGGAACTTTGATTCGTCCTACCAGGTTACCTTTTTCCAGCCCCCAACGATCCAGTGTCGATGCTTCTACACCCACTGGAGATGTGCGTTCATGTTCTTAGCTGACAACATCGACACTCGACACCGTCGACAGCTGTTGTAGCCAATTTGTGACAAATTCAATACGTGGTGCGTTCTCGGAGATGACCTGCTGCACACCAATGCTTAATTCTGCTGTGATTTGCTTGGCTGTGACCCGCCAGTGTCTTTTGACCCTCTCCCCCTGACACATAAACTGTTTTCGTCCACAGAATCGAAAGTCATTCGTAGGTTTTTTTCTTTTTGCGGCATTCTTAGTAGACATTTGAAACGGTTGTGCCTGAAAAGCACAGAAGGACGGCCGTTTGGGAGATGCTAGAACCGGCACGTCTAGCATCAACTAACATTCCACCTTCAAAGTCAGTCAGGTCGCTAGCTTTGCCCATTTTGATGCTTAATCAAACTCTATCAAATGCTCGAAGAACTGGTTTGCCTGATTTACGCGACATACCGCGGTCACATTATGTATTACGTGTTGGAATGAACCATTTCTATGGTGAGGAGTGGTGTACCTAATAAACTGACATCTCAGTATATAATACGATGCTGCTAATGTACCATTTATTTTAATTGAAGAACATGTAAGTCGTTATAATATAATAATAATTTCTCTTTTTTAAAGTACATCTACTCCCCGACTAACACTAATTTTACCAAAAATAACTCGGTTTAACAGGTTTATTAAGAGGGCTGGTTTTCGACTAACATGATTAGTCGTTCGATTTACACGATTTCTCCACTACTTCTCTACAAGCTTTTATATTATTGTGTTTACCACATAAGAAGACACCTTCGATGCTTCCTTGTCGCACTTCCCTAATCTATTCTTGTTCATAATTTAAGGGCTTCTAAAAGAGATTTTTAACATTTGCCAATACAGTTTAATGGGTTTAAACACCTGTAACACGTAATATATTCGAAAGCAACAGACAGCAATTTGTCATTGACAGATGAAAATATATGCATATATAATTCATAGTGCTATGCTGTGTAGGTGAAACCTGAACTCCCCGTGTGATGTAGTTTCGACTGGACAGAGTGAGCGGGAAGAAGAGAGATCCTCTCGCCCAATTATAGAGAAAGGATGGCCGTGTTTCTTCTTCCTAATGCAGTAGTTCTTTAATATTTTCAGACGACGAACTCATAGCGTTATATACAGGGTGATTCAAAACTCTTGGGCCAAACTTTAAGGGGCAATAGAACATACCTAAACAAGCACTTTTCGTCATACAATGCATGGTCGTAACTAAAGCGGTGAAGCGATAGAGGGCGCTTTCCAGTGAACACTTATAAGCGCTGGTTTTCGCACTCGTCGTCATTTCTACCGTGGATTGTTTCACGAATCAGGAGAAGGTTTACATGCATTTCACGTACGGAGCTGTGGATGGGAATGCGAGGGAAGCCGAAAGACTGTACCGGGAGCGCTTTCTGACCAGACGTGTGCCTGATCGTAAAACCTTTCAGTGATTGCACCGGTATCTGTGCGAAATGGGCTCTTTTATCAGCGGTTTGCAGGATCCAGGGCGTGCAAGGGGTGTGAGAACGCCACGTGTTACAGAGGAAATTCTACGTACGGTTGGAGATCGTTATGAATGTAGCACGTGAGCAATTTCCCATGCTGTATGTGTGCCCCAGTCGACGGTGTGGCGAGTACACACCTGCCATGCACAGAGGGTGCATGTCTTGACACCTGCAGATTATCGGCAAATGTGGATTTTGTACAGTGGTTCCTGTAGCAGACTGCAGCGCAACCGGACTTTGATGCACGTCTTATTCACTGACGAATGCACCTTTACACATGAGGGTATTTTTAATACCCACAATTCTTATATGTGGGCTACCGGTAATCCGCACGCCATACGTTCACATTCGTGTCAGCAGCGTTTCTTCATAAATGTTTCGGCTGGAATCTTCCATGACCATTTGATTGGCCCATACCTTCTGCCAGCCCGACTGAAAGGGAGAACGTACCTCGTATTTTTACAAGAAGTCTTGCCAGAATTACTGAACCCTGTTCCAGTAAACATTCAAACACGTATGTGGTCCCAACATGACGGAGCGCCACCTCATTTCAGCGTGGATGTGCGGAATGCCTTGGATGCAACACTTCCAGGACGATGGATTCGTCGGGGTGGTCCCAACGCTTAGTCGCCACTATCGCCCGATCCTTTTTCCTATGGGACCATATGAAAAGCCTCATCTACGATAGCCCCATCGATTGCAATGAGGACCTTGTTGCCAGGATTTCCATTGCCGCTATCGATGTGCGAGAAATGCCTGGTGTTTTCGCCCATGTATGCCGATCACTACATCGATGGTGTGAAGCCTGCATTAATGTTGGCGTTTCGCTCTTTTGAGCAGTTTCTGTAATTTGTTCAACAAAATTCTGTACTTTCTGTACTGTAATTTCTGCAATTGTTTCAAACCTCTTCTGTCATTCTTGTGTTTCTTCATTTCCTGATACAGTAACTGTAGCGCTTCACCCTCTTGAGTTCCGACCACGCATTGTATGACGAAAATTGCTTATTTAAGTGTGTTCTATCACCCCTTAAAGTTTGGCCCAAGAATTTTGAATCACTCTGTATATACTACATGTGTGGAACCACTATGAAAATTTTCTCGAAAAAACGATAGATAGAACATGGATGCAAACGAAAAAAAAAGTTAATAATACATTTAAAGTGTAACATAATATCTAATTTTAATAACAAAATTGTAATACTATAATCAATACAACAAATCTTGATGGGATGGATGAGCTTACATGTGAGTACATATTTTTTTCTGTATATGGTGTAGAACTTGAAACGAAAGTCTTACGGTTAGAGTCAAACCCAAACTATCTCTATATATGATTTTGGTTGCAGTGATTGCTGAAAATCCACTTTCGAGGAAAAGGAAGTAAAAGTCTTAATACCTTTTTCACCTAACCCTCGTATTCACTATTGCTTTTTTATCCAAAAGTTAACCACTGATGAACTCTTCTTTCAGTATGAGGAAACACTGACAATCTGTCGTAGAAATAAAATTGATTTGTTTTTCATTACTCTTATCGTAAAATAACACTGGCACCAAATTTTCATAAAAGGCATACCTCTGAGATAAAAGTAGTCATTTCTTAAAGATTTCAAGGTCAGGAGAAGGACAATCTGACAATGAAAATGCAAAATTGGCTACGATTTCTGACAAATCCTCAATAGTTTCTTATATAATAGAGTAATACATACAAATGACATGTATCGGTAAAACTCCGCTTCTATTTCCGACGTCGCTTTGCTTGTCTCCTGTACAGCTGCTCAGGATCATCTCTGGCGAGCGTCCAACAGTAGTCAGCCAACATTGAAATGGACCAGTTTCTCTGGTAACGTTTCTCCATCGTTGCAAAGTCCTGGTGAAAATGTTCACCATGCTCATCACTAACCATGCCACAGTTGTCAGGGAAGAAATCTAAGTGGCAATGGAGAAAGTGGATCTTTAAGGACATATTGCAGCCAAGTTAATGATACACAGACATGTCCTTAACCAGTTTCTTGTAGTTGTCTGCCCTGATATTCCCGAGGAATTTAGTTGACACAAGACAAAAGGCATCCCAAGCCTTTTTCTCGTCACCCTGAAGCAGATTATCGAAGATCTGGTTTCTGAACAGCTCACGGATCTGAGGCCCCACAAAAATTCCCTCTTTAATTTTCGTTTCGCTAAGTCAACGAAATTTGTCAGCCAAGTACTTGAAAGCTGATGCAGTCCTGTCCATGGCTTTTACGAAGTTTTTCATCACACCGAGTATGATGTGTAGGGACTGTAGCAGGATTTTGTACATTTCTGCCAGAACTGTTTCACATTCTTCTCTCTGACCTTCAGAAATTTCCTCTGAGGCCAGTTTCTCTTCATGTAGTGCAAAGTCTTTGCTTGGCTGTCCCATTCACATAAGAAACAGCAGTACTTCATATAGCCCAGCTGCAGACTCATCAATAGAGCCACTACTTTCAAGTCACAACAGAGATGTCAGCCGTATTTGCTGTATTGAAGACAGTTCAACAGCTGGTTTAGGTTGTCATAGGTTTCTTTCATTTAGACAGCGTGTCTGACCGGAATGGATGGAAGTCGATTTTCATTATACAGCAACACTGCCTTGAGACTCAATTTCAAGGAGTCTATGAATAGTCTCCATTCTTAATGGTCATGTTTGATTATGAGGGCATTCATGAGACCATATACATCGCAGAAGAACGCAATGTCATCTTCCTTTCTGAAGTTACTTGCTCATGACGAGTTCGAAATGAAGTCACTTGGGTATTTTCCTTGAGAAGATTCCAGTGTTTAAGTCTTGATCCAAGTAACTCTGCTTTGGCCTTGGACAGCTCCAGAACGTGAACAAGATCGTTGATTTCTTCTTTGGTGAGAATGTGTGGCGCAGATGGTGCACTGTGGCAGATGTATGGATCATCATTAGACACTGAAGACTGCAGAGAACTTGACGTCGGTTCGCCTCCATCCTCATCGTCTGAATCGATGGAAAATTCTTTTGAAGGTTTGGGAAAGGGGAGGCCTTTGGCGCATGGTACTGGTTGGGAAGCAGTGATATTTGGGTACGCTATTGTTCATTTCATTTTCCCTTTGATGTCTCTAGAAACAGGTGTAACCATTCAGAAGTAGCAGCCATTTGCATGATTGCTTGGCTCTCCAAACCATAGGAACACCAAATAGAATCGCTACTTTTTCGCCTTTCAGCCACTTTGGAAGATTTCTTGCACACGTACTGCAGCATATGTGTGAGACCCATGTCTTGTCCTGGCCCGCGATCTTGCATTCAAAATAAAACTCACATGCTGCTTTCACTTTTGTACTGATGGTCCTTTTTGGCTTGCAAACGCTACTTCCCCGCAAATGTAACAAAATGTATCTGCACTATTAACACAGTTACGAGGCATCACTATGCTGGATTAAAACTGCAAGGATCACTTGTGTTGTACTTATGACTCTGGAGTAAATGGGAGTCGCTGTAAAGACTTGCTCACCCTACGAGATATCGCTTACAATAGCGATTGCATCATCTTTTGTCCGTGATCGTAAAGTCATCGCGATTTCATGACTCAAACAACATTGCATCAGACAATGATGCAATACCTCCGGGGGTTGTGTATGGCGGGCTGATGCAATACAACGCAATATGTTGCAATCTGGAATTTAAAATACAGATTTGCGAAATGGATGCCTATGTACTCAATGGGGACTGAGATATTCATACATGGCCATTTCTGTTTCTCCTAAACAAGAGCCAATCGACAAATTTTATTGTCATTTTCGTGTTCAGAACCTCGAAATTAGTAAAGACTGACCATTTTCATTTCAAAGCCTTTTTGTGTGTTACCCAGTGTAGTTAATTATTGTAGATTTTTCAAGGGTTCTGCAGAACACAATTTAAGAAACACTGTTCTAGTGGGCCGGTTTCATTCGAAGTGCTTCCTAGCTGAGTGTGTGCAGTAAGGTCAGCTACCGTTATTTTTATAAAAGCATTCAGCTTCTGAGTGAGAGATAATAATACAAACCTGAGAATGCTGGTTGGCATTATGTTTGTTATACGAGTAGAAGTAATTAAATGTAAATATTGTAATAAAAACCTCTAAATAGCAGTGTAGGTCTAATTCAGTTAATTAAGTGTCATGAATAACTGTGCATATGTCTCTCACTGATGATGACGACCAAAACGGCCACTAGTGAGAGGTATCATGTATTAAAATAAAATTACATTAGTCCTTAAATAGTTTTTTGTGGAAAAATTAGTTTTTCTAATTCGCATTGTCAAGCTCATTTTTTTTCTGCAAAAATTGTTTATTGATTTATTGATTTCTGTGTCAACATTAAGTTCTTTGTATTTGCTCTTGGATGATCACTGCATTAGTTCTTTTGTTTCTACCTTACACACTGTTTCTTTTCGGTAAGAAAGAGATGTATGAAATATACATAATTAATAAAATTAAAAATATGTCAATCAGGTCAGGAATTTGGAACGCAACTGCCGGGTATTTGTATTATTTCTTATGAGAAATTGGTGCCCGACGAACATGATTTCCTTACACTGGGTATATATTCAATTTATTTTACTATCCTTGAAATTATATAGACAGGTGTCTTCCACGACCTGTCAGAGCTAGGTTCTTTTCTAAATGACCGTGTATGAGAGGTGTGCAGAAGGGTATTTATCTCTTTCTTTTCAGGACGTTGTTTTACCTCTGAGCGGCGTTTTTTTGCACACCATGGGCTACATGGCCAGGTCACAAAGACCCCGAAGACTCAGAGAAAGTTGGGGAGAGGGGACCCACTGGAACAGCTGTTGGGATACAGATGGTAGCCTCCCGTCAAAGCCATCCAGCGTGTTCTTTAACGTGCACAGGTATGGCTCTCTTGCACACGAGCCAACGGCTTAACGTCCCATCCGAAGGGCGGCTTTTCAGGACTTTGCGGCTATATAGATGGCTAATAAAATGTACAAACTAAGGTGTACTATTATATGTACACTTTATTTGCAAAATGTATATAATTCAGAATCAAAAATAAAACCAGAGTTTGTTACATTTTCGTATATATATATATTTGTACATTTATGCAGATGAACGAAGAGTGCATATATTGGCTTGGGAAGTGATATATATAACCGAAGAGCGATAGCTCCTCTAGGTTAAAATAGTGAGTATAAGATTTTATCTTTAAAGCAACAGTGAATATATATACACCGAAAATCTAAAACATTATGATTATGATAATATTATCAAAAACAATACTAAGTAATCCAGAACTTTTAGATGCATGAGTTTCGTCATATAATTGCGTCATATTAATTACGTTATTGATTATATAGATATATTTAACTTTACTTTTCATTCTCATTTTAATGTATTTCCCTTTTTTCGGCTCACGAGCTATGGTTCATTTCTTTTTCATGCAGAATTCTTTTGGTTCTATTAATATATTTATCTCGGATTACACGGTTAAGCAAAATATACATATATTACGCTCAATGTGGAAAGTGCCAATTGCCAGTAAAAGCTATGTGACTTATCTCAAGTTAAGAAGTGCTACTTTACCAAAATCTCCAGGGAGAGAAAAAATCACTCTCTACACTTTCACGAAATACGTTCAATGGAGCAAGAAGTTGAAAATTGCATTTCCTTCCTTAAAATTAAAATCCTTGAAAAGCAGACTGGGTGCTGTAAACTTGATCATAAAAGGTGAATAATAGAAAACCCTTCCATTTTTTTGGAAGAAATGGTCCAACGAATCCTTTTTCTTTTTCAATCAGACATAGCTTTAATTATTCATTATACTCTTAGTTTGCAGAGGCAGTCAAACTTTTTATCAAAACCGTTCACTAGAGTTATTTACTGGAACTTAATTAAAAACAGAAATTGCTGACATAAGATTTTCACAAGTTCTACAACCCACTTTTTTCTCCTTTTTTTTTTCGTCTGGTATGTCTCCGTATTCCAAAGGCAGAACTTTCAAGAGAGATTATCGAGTACCAAAGAAATTCAAACTGAATAATACTGTGTTCGGTATTTGGATGTAAAATATTCATAACGACACCGCTCAGACCAAATGACCTTTATTTCACATCGGTAAAAAAATACATTAACTTTCTTGATGAGATTAGGACTTAAGGTTTAATGAAAGAAGCGAAAGGCGCAATGAGATAATGAGTAGCAGAGTTATCGACGGAGGTCAGAAAAGTAGAATAGGGAAGGGGGAAGTAATCAATTGGCGCATCGCAACCGGTAATTACTGCTCTGTACATTCTTCGACTTGCACTGGACTCTTCTTCTGTTGCAGGTAAAAATAGATTCTCTTCAAAGCCTGGCATTCCTCTTTGTTTCTACGCTGAAAAAATAACGCTCGCTCAAGAAATAAGTATTCTACTCACGCTTCGCAGAAGATCACATAAAGGATATTTAACCTTTGTGCAGAGTTAATGTTTTGTGATGAAAAACTTACCAAAGTGATTGCTGTAAAACCAGAAACACCTTTCAATTAATTACACCTATTGTTTTCTGAAAACTTTGCTATTTTTTTCACTTTTCATAGAAATTATGTTAATTGTTTCGAATGCTAGAAGTTTGGTTATTATTCAATTCAAAGAGATCTCGTAATATTTTATCTTCGTTAAAGTGTGAAATTATTTATTTTAGAATAGAGAAAATTAACAGAGATTTAGTTTCACACCCAAAACACCAGAAGCTAAAATTAGGAATGAAAGTATTTTTTTGCCACAGGAAATTAAAAAAAAAAAAACATTCCAGACAACTTATTGGCACTTATTTTATTTCTTATTTTATTCTCTTCTTTTTTATAGTCCGTATTAAAACTACTCACTTATCCCCAACCCATCACTTTGGTTTTGAAGCCGCAGAATCAAAAATTTTAAAAACTGAACGAACTTCAATATATGAAAGCTAAAGGAAATAGCAGCATTCGTGTCTTCCAAGACATTAACGACACTAAAATGATACAAAATATATTCCAGGATATATAAGCTATGTGGTGGAATTAAGGCAGAGTAAAAAAAAAACAAATTGCTTACAGTTCAGCTCCTTTCCATATTTACTTTCGAATCCAGAGAGTTGGGTTGTTTTATCTCTGAGCGACACCTTATTGTATACAATGAGCTAAATGGCAAAGTCTTAAGGACCCCAAGGATTTGTAGACGGTTGGGGGAAGGAGACCCAATGGAGAGCTGTTAGGAGACAAATGGTAGCCTCTCGTCAAGACCATCCAGCGTGTTCTTTAACGAGCACAGAGTATGGCTCTCCCTCACACGGGGCCACATTTTAACGTCCCATTCGGTGGATGGCGGCTTTTCCAAGCACGTCGGTGTTCCCTACTGATCTACTGATCGAGGGCAGGGCGAAGAGTTTTTGCGGAGATAAAACTCAGCTCTTGCCCAACTAGGATTCGTACCTGGGAACTGCAGATTGCGAACGCTACCGACTGAGCCACCCCCGCCCCGACCAATCCAGAGAAGCAGATATATTCATCCCCACGGCCCTATGTTCTTTGAAAATTTTTACATAAAAAAATTAGCAACTTTCATACATACATACATAACATAAAAAAAATAGCAACTTTCTTACATGGTGCTATTATTTTTATTTTAAATGGCTAAAATGATACATAATGAATATCAATGCATATCATTCACATATCCAAAAGGATATCATTTGTCTCTCCACCATCGAGAAAATAAACCGGTAATAATTCAAATACTAAAGATTTACGAGACGAGTTTTTTTGGTGTATTAACTGCTTTAAAATATTTGTTATTTTATTACATGAAATTTTATGCTTTACCAAGAGTAAATGCAAATATTGCTCCTGCAGCGAATATTTTCCATCCATCACCATATTTTTCAATTTGTGGCCTTTCATAAAATTTGCATTAGGGCATACTTCTTCCTCCCAACATATTTTCTGGTGTAATTGGAAAGTATGCCTGCATTATATAGATATGTTTGATATCACAATAAGCTCTTTAAAACCGGCTCTTTACAATCCGGAATTATTTCAAAATCGGTACGTTTAGAAAAGATAGTTATTTTACAATCGTGAAATATTTTAAAAAAATTAATCCATCACTGTTGCATTTACCTTCAAGAATTTTGCACTTTTCACACTACCAATCATTGGCATTGTCGTACAATTATCACCGGCCATTACCAAAGCATTCGCTTACTTTCGCTACTTTATGGGACATTTCTCCTTCCCCTTGAAATATGACGAAGAAAAATCAGGACGGAAAGAGAGGACAGAAGAGAAAACACGTTACATTTATTTTAGTTAAAAATTGGAAAGTATGAAAAGACTAGAAAGTGGAGAGAAAACTTATACAGGAATACAATATTGGATCATCAACGTTTATGACACAAAGGTGCAGAAAAAACAGTTACTGAATATATTGTTATATTTGAATGTTGTTTCATCTGCTTTTTGCTTTTTTATAATATGCTAGAAGTCGAATAGGTGAATTAAAATAATGTGTACTAAATAAGCATTGAAAATTCACATTAAAGTATGACGGCATTTCTTATAGCTTTTTATTATCTCATTTGTTTGCATTTAGCAAACGGAATGGCTCTTTACATCTGTAGCCACTGGCACTATCTTTTAATGAATACAAATGTTTATAGATGTAATTTAGTTCGATTGTTGCTGCTTAATGTTCACTGAAATGTTGTTTTCTAAAATTATTGAACCACTAAATCTTTCTAAAATTCGGCACTTCTCAATCCCCAAGAACGTTGGATTTTAAATAGTTCATCGTATTAACCATCATGCTCTATACATCCCAATGCTTCTGAACAAGACTTAATACATTATTATAAGAAATATGAGGATAAATGAGATTCTAGAGGATCAAACGATTTGAAATCGTTTCAAACTATCACTCAGATGTACATTGACATTATACATACGTTATTGTGCTTATTTTGTTCTTTCACTTAAATTGTATTTTTTTAATTAGTTTGTTAACTCCGAGGAGAAATAGAGAGTAATAAACCAATATACTAAAATGTATATAAACAATAATATACAATATACAACTTACCTGTTGGTTAATTTCCACACAATGATTTTAATTGGTGACATGTGATATTTATTCGTTGATAAAATTTTATTTATTGGCAGCATGTAATAGACGAAAAAAAATTATAAATCCAAGTTTATCAGTTTAAACAAACTTAATTTTCACCCTGTCTTTATCAATCAGCTTTTCATTTTTCTGTATATTATTTTGCATATTTATTTGAACACAATTTTTACATATCTCCCTATTTCCATGCGAATATCAAATAGCTTTGGACAAAAAGACAATAAAAATAATAAGAAGCAAATGAGTGGTAGTTCATCATCCCTATACGTTCCTAAACTTACCTAAAACAAATGGAGACAATTACAAGATTGCTTTGAATCTTTTTCGCTCTTTGGAATGAAGCTTAGAGTTTTATGCAATGTACACCGCGAAGTGGTAAATATATGAAGTGCTTGTTACACACAAAGTACGAATGGTCACATATATATTCCCGAGTGGCAGACGCCAACAAAACAAATAAATTTCTTGCTTACACGACGACGCTATTAAATAAATACGTTACATAACATACACATGAAATGGCAGTGTCTCCATCTGTGACGAGATAACTCTAGCCACATGGCGCTCTCTCCAGGCACACATTTAGGCTCTGGAAAGCTTTGCACGTCTCCTTCAGCTCATCTCTCCTGACTGCTGCCCTCGCTGATGGTCCACTATGAAAACATAAAAATAAGTCTCCGAGGCAAGAGGCTTCCAGAGACAGCTGACACTCGAGGGGCCACAAGCCACTGAGCCACGTGGAATATCCAGTCCTGCAAAGTGGGTCAAGTCTCCATTGTATTGTGGGAAAAGGCTTTGAATTCTTAAAGAATATTCTAAACTGGTACAACATCAGTAACAACAGCTATTATCTCTCTCTATATATATGCCTATTGTCCCAAATATTATTTTTGCAATGTTTGTCAAAAGTTAAGCAAAGAACCCTATGTACTTTAAAGAAAAGAGCCCAGCTTTACGTCCCATGCGATGGACGGTGCCTTTCCAAGCCCATTGGTGTCCCCTACTGACCGAGGGCAGGGCGAGGAGTTTTTCGGAGATAAATCTCAACACTGGCTTAAATAGGACTCAAACCTGGGAACTGAAAATTACGAGACTGAAGCACTTCTGGCTGAAGCTTTTCGTGGACCCTGAATCATTTTAAATTGTAACGCTACATTGTGAGTGTGGAAGAACCGATTTCTCCAGGATGCTTCAAAGAAACGTTTAGAAGACACCAAACAATATAGATCTATTGGATGTTTGGAGGTTGATTAAACAATAGCCGAAGTGGCCCTATTCTTTGATGTCCACCATTCTGTTATATCACGATAATGGCAACAATTACAAACAACAGTTATTCCAAGACCGGTTCAAGGTCGTCCTAGGGTTGCAACGTCTCTAGATGATTGCTATACTGGACTACTGTCTCGACAGAACAGGACAGCAACACCATCAATTCGTCATTCAGCAAAGAATATTAAAGAAGGTAAGGCTCGCATAGACATAATTAGTGTTACCAAAGATGGAGTGCACTGAAGGAAAACTAACCTTCAAGTCGAACCACGCATGCGCTGTCAGAGTTCTTTGAGTTGGAGTGTCTTGTATTGAACGATTCCATTTTCTATAGCGAAAGCCTTCATCGTGAGTTAAATTTGCTATCCCAACTCGACATATTGTATTTTTTGCATGAATGTGTGAAACGAGTATTTCTGTTTCATAGAAACAGGAGGTATGACTGAAAATTAATGTCTAAGTGATTAAACAAAGAGCACGAAATCCACTGTTGAAGTGACACAATATTCTAACCGCCTCACAGCTGTAGTAACAAATTCAACTTCTGTAAGTAAATGAAAATATGCTTTAAAAATATCATCAGATAAATGACCTAGGCGGATTGGGGGGGGGGAGCAACTGACACCCTGGATAAAGTGAGCGAAAACTTAATTCTATTGACTAATTCAGGGTACCAAACATTATTTTTTTCTGTTTGTTTAATGTGTTTTTCATACTGAAATATAATGCTGGAATTTTACCTTTTCTTTTGTTTTCGGAAGCCTATGGTTTAATATTATTTATTAATATTAAAACTATTATTACATCTGTTTTCAACATTAATATATTGTTTTTTTAATTTACGGCGTCCTTAAGTATGATATGTGCATAACATTCCTCCACGATGCATGATTGCTGTATTTGCAAACTGCACTCATTAATTAACGATTCAAATATTTTTCTATCTTGAAATTTTGTTCCCTCCTCCTCTAGAAAATGTTTTGCCGATATCCGTGATCATTTGCAAACGACAGCTAATCCAGAATTCCCACTTCTTTTGTAAACTGGAAATCTGATCTATATTAAGTTTTTATGAAGCGTGAAATACACTAGTATCCATAAATTAAGGAAAAATGAGAAAAATCGCGATAATTCGGCAAACAATTGTGCGATCCTCACCAAACGTGTTCATGTAACCAGTAAAGTAATGCCGAGTGGGAATATCGTATGCAAATTAGTCTAAATTGCGTCAATTTGTGTAATCGGATAGCGGCATAAAAGCGGGTGTTTTGGAGTGGATCGTTATTTTGTGTTGTAAATGTGAGTAAAGAGATTCGAAATAGCCATTTTGTGAGAATGACCTCTAGACATCATTTGTCATTTGAAGTGCGGTGGAGAGTTATTAGTCGGCTCGAAGCAGGCCAAAGTCAGTCAGACGTGGCGCGATGGATGAATATGAGTCCTTCTGTGGTCCATAAACTGTGAAATCCACTTCCTACCATAAATTCCGCGTCTCGGAGACCGATATCTCTGATTAACAGCACGAAAAAGCAGGACGTCTACTCTCAGTTACGATCCTCTCTTGCAACAGCAACTAGGGGGGAGAGGGTGTATCAGCTTCTACGGTGCGTAGAAGGTTTCATGAGGGAGGTCTGTACGCTAGAAGCCTAGTAATTTGTATACCCCTCACGTCACGTCACACGAGAAAGCGGTTGAATTGGACACAAACTCATGTTACCTGGACAGAAGAGCAATGGAAGTCCTTACTCTTCATAGGCGAGTCCAGATATTTCTTGCACAGTGATTCTGAACATTTTTTGATATAGAGAGAACGAGGTTCCCGCTATCATCCCAGCAACATCCGTCAATGAGACAGTTGCGGCGGGGGTAGCGTGTGTGTTTGGAGTGGCATTTCCTTGGATGGACGCACAGACCTCTATATGTCGACGAGTGGGAACCTTAATGCTCAAAGGTATAGATATGACATTCTGGACTCTTATGTACGACCTTACGCTGATGTATAAGTGAAACATTCATCTAACAAGATGATAACGCTCGTTCACACAGAGCTCGACTAGTGTGAACCGATACCTTCAAGAGGAGACCATTATGACCATGTAGTGGCTAGCTCGATCTCCCGACCTAAATCCGATTGAGCATGTGTGGGATGCTATAGGGAGACGTGTTGCTGCCCCCAACCCGCCACATGAAACAAAGGGGATCTTATTTTTGCTTTAAAGAAACAATGGTCGTTACTCCCTACTGAGCTGATTCACAACATTATAAACAGCATGGAACATCGCTGTCGTACCTGCATTGCTATAAGGGGTGACCACACTCCTTATTAAAGAACTTTACCAATTGCATTCTGACATCTCATTTTTGGACAAGTTCCTGTAAGTGTTATTTTTTGACGAAAACGTTTCTAGTGTAAAATATTATATGCCATTCTGTAACTAGCATTGTAATTCACGTTTTCATCAAATTTCGTTTAAATCACTCATATTGTTTTCAGTTTATCAAAATTTTTCTGAGTTTTCCTTCATTTACGGAAACCAGTGTAAAGAATAACAAAACAACTGTATCAATTACTTTAAAAAGCTTTTCATTTTATAGATATGTTCTACATATCCTGTTATATTACTCAAAACATTAATAGGAAAATATTGCCAGGTCTGTAAATGGCAGCTTGGTAGTCACTGGAAGGAGACCTATGCACCAATCCCCTGTGATGATGCATAGAACCTACCAGGCCTAGCACCTAATGTCCGACCTCGCCTTCTCGTGGCGCAGACCTTAGTACCTTTCAAAAGAGATACTCTCTTGTGGAAGTGAACGGAAGGAGAGGGCTGCCCGATTAGTATGGCCTATAATCTGGACAACTATGGCTACTTTTCTTTTTTTCTACCCTGCTGAGGAGTGGTCAACCACAGAGGGTCCTGGTGCTGACCATATAAACCATCCTGAACGGAATTATGGCTCTGAGCTTGATTATGTATCCTGATTTTGCTGCACTGGTGGGCTTCTGTGGAGGGAAAATCTTCCGCTGTGTTTTGTGTTTGTTTGTGGGTTGACAGCCCCAAGTGAATAGATTCACAGAATATATTTATCAGCTGATGGATAATCCTGAGTAGAGGTCTTCGCAGGCACCTGAACTCTTTGCTTCTATTCGCATCGTTAAATTCTACATTGGAGGAAGTCTTCCAGTGTAGATGGCTTCAACCGTTAGTGGTGGGGGAACGGGTCTTTGCCCCATGTCTGCGATTAGGGGGCTGTTTGATATTGTCGGCATTCCCTCTCATAATAAACATAGTTTCTTTAAACATCCCACTAACCGTTTTCTCTCCATAGGTAGTTGGAATGTGAGGACTCTCTACACAGCATTTTCTTTTGATGTCCTCACACAAGAATTCCACCATTATGGTTTAGATATTCTCGGCTTGCAAGAGACCAGATGAACAGATAAAGGTCAGATTCTTAAAAATAATCTTAAATTTTTCTTTTCAGGGAGGGAAGATGAGAAACATCACCAAGGCGTGGGTCTGCTTCTCAGCAGACACGCTAGTGATGCTCTTCTAGGATATGAGTGCATTAATGAAAGCGTTAAAGACTTGAACGTTTTCTGCTGTTATGCTCCCACTGAGGATGCCGATGAGGATGAGAAGGATATGTTTTTTGGAGAACTTCAGGATATTTTGAAATCTGTCAAGAAAGGAGATATTACCCTTGTTCTAGGTGACTTCAATGCCAAAGTTGGTACTGACTCTGACCTTTGGGGAGAAGGCCCTTTTAGTATTGCTAGCTGCAATGGCAATGGGCAAAGTCTCCTACAGGTAAGTAAACTCAATGGATTCAGAATAACTAACACTTATTACAAACACCGCGACATACATAAGTACACATGGGTTTCACCTGATGGGCTGCATAAGAATATGACTGATTACTTATTAATTAACAGCAAATGGACTAGTTCTGTTAGGAATACCAGGGCATATGGGGGAGCTGAAATTGGATCTGACCATTACATTGTTAAAAGTGTCTTGCAACTTTAACTTTAAAAGTGTTGTGATACGGTTAAAAAATTTAGTTTTAATACTGAAGCTCTGAAAGACCCAGTTATAGCCAGAGCTTATATGATAGGTTACTTAGTCATTATGACAGTCATGGTATGCTTACTACTGAAGTTGAGAAAGAATGGGATCATTTTAAATAGGCTTTTTTGGACACTATTAATACTCTTTTAGGCAAAAAAGGAGCAGAAGAGACAGAATTATCTGAGTGATAAGGCACTTGAGCTTATTTCCGAAAGAAAGAACTGCAGGAATGTGCTTAATCAATACCCTACCTAGTCCTAATAGAAAGCATTACAGAGAACTTAATAAACGTGTAAAAGTTCAGTTAGCTGCTGATAAGAATCTTTGGCTTCATGGCTTGGCTGACAAAGCCGAGGAAGCAGTTAGACAGCACAACAGCAGAGAGCTGTACCAGATAATTAATGTTTTGTGTGGTATAAATCGGACAGGTATACAGGGATTGAAGGATAAACAAGGTAAGGTTATAGAATGTGAGGATTCTGTCATGGCTAGGTGGGCTGAGCATTTCAGTGATATTCTAAACAATGCGGTTAGTTCTATTCCCATTGTTTGCAATGATGATAGATGCATTGGTGGCTTTAATGTTGGCCCTATAACACAAACTGAAATTATTTTGGCTATTTCTAAACTTAAACTACATAAATCCCCAGGGGTAGATGAAATTACTACGGAAATGCTTAGAGCTGGGAATGTTTCGGTTACCACTTGGATGACAAATTCGTAATACCTTTTATGATAAAGGCATGGTTCTTAAGAATTTTACCACAGCTATTGTTATCCCTATTTTCAAAAAAGGTGATCGCAGTTCTTGTGATAACTATAGGGGTATCAGCCTACTCTTTGTTCCAAGTAAAGTTCTTTCCATGATTGTGCTTAATAGAATTAAGAATCTGGTTGACTGTCAATTGCGTGATGAGCAATGTGGATTCAGAAGTGGTAGGGGATGTGTGGATCAGATATTTTCACTTAGGCAGATTCTTGAGAAATGTTTAGAGTTTTAGAAACCTTTGGTTGCTAGCTTTGTTGATTTCAAAAAGGCCTTCGACTCTGTTGATCGTCATAATTTGTGGTTGACTGTGAGATCATATGGTATACCAGACAAGTTAATTAACATAATGAAAGCTCTCTATAATAATACTGAGTCGTGTGTGAGAGTTGGCAAGGCTTGTAGCAATTGATTTAGCATTACTTCTGGTGTTCGACAAGGGTGCATTTTGTCTCCTTTTCTCTTTAGTTTGGTTATTGATTATGTTATGCAAAATTCACTTCAAGGGAAAGATTTTGGCCTTAAATGCGCTGGAAATAGGAAACTCTGATTTAGAGTATGCTGATGATTTAGCCCTTTTGGCAAATGGTGTTGATGAGATGAACTCTTTCATTCGAGCTGTTGATGAAACTGGCAGTAGAGTAGGTTTGGTTATAAACAGAGAGAAAACTAAAGTGATGAAAATTGGTCTGGCAGGCTGTGATTCAGTTAATCTGAATTGTTGCAGTCTTGAGCAGGTGTCACAGTTTAATTATCTTGGGAGCTATGTAACAGATAATGATGATGTGCGGCATGAGATTAACAGACGAATAAGGATTGCTGCCGGGACTTTTAAGAATCTATGGAGAGTGTGGAGAAATAGGCGTATACACCTAATGACTAAAATTAGACTGTATAATAGTTTGGTTCTTTCTAGGGTTAGTTATGGTAGTGAAACTTGGACACTTCGTAAACAAGATAACAGGAAACTAGATGCTTTTGATTCCAGATGCTTACGCAGTATCTTGGGCATTAGGTGGTTCAACTTTGTAACTAATGATGAGGTTAGGCAAAGGAGTTTGCAACCTCCTTTAGGCAGCATACTATGGAGAGAGAGACTCCGTTGGTTTGGCCATGTTGCCCGTATGAATAATTATAGATTGGCGAATAGGGTTATGAACAGTGAGCCTAAAAGCCTCAGAAAGAAGGGGAGACCTAGGATGCGGTGGGCTGACAATGTGAAACAGGACCTTGTTAGAATTGGTGTGCAGTGGCCAGATGCAGAAGATGTAGCTCAGGACAGACTTGCTCGGAGAACTAAATTGCACGTTCTGGTTGGACCTCCGTAGCCCATGACTGCTTGATGATGATGATGATGATGATGATGATGATGATGATGATGATGATGATGATGATGATGATGATGATGATGATGATGATGATGATTGCCAGCGCTTTTGTGTTGAGCATTTGTTTCATATCAAAATATAAGTGTGTAATTTTAAATCTTTTTGTGAGCAAGAGGCCGTAGCGTTGTTGTATGTCTCTCGATTTTTAACTAAGGGGTACCCTGTTCGATACTGAACTTGGTGAACAATTCTGTTTTTTTTTCCATAGAGCCTGAACCCTAAAATGTGTTTTCCCTGTAGCACTGTTGCATCATGAAGTTATGCTGTCATCTTGCGGTTTATATTACGCTTATGGAGCCGTACCTTCTTTTCCCTTAATATTCGTTGGCCTTCAGGTCTTTGCACATTAGAGGAAGGCAGGTATTCTTCTCAACAGCGACCATAAGTCTTCATAAACCAGGATTCTTGCCTGAAGATCCTCGGAACAAATATGATCTCTTGAAATGATGTTTCAATCACGTAGCAGACGAAAACGTAGTATAAATAATCATCCTAAAAAACCGAGTCATGTTGTTTCAAAGGACGAGTCGAGATTTTCTCCACAGTCGGACATCAAAGTGTATTCAGTGATCAGCCCCGTAACATCGCTGAGAAAAGAGCTTTTGGTGATGGAAATCTCACTTTGCAGGCGATGTTTTCATTGGGTGGCAGTACCGACCTCTCTGTGTTTGATGGAAGCTCTGTGAATGTTATGAGATATTGGAATGAGATCCTTAATCTCTATGTGAAGTCCTACACTGAAGCAGTAGATGATACTATCCTCATTATGGAAAGATAATGCCCGTCCACACAGAGAAAGACTGAACAAGCAATATCTTGAGGAAGAACGTATCCGACGAATGGAGTGGCCTGCTTTTGTTTTACATCGTTAACCCATAGAATACCTAGGGATGCACCGGAGAAAGGTATTGTTCAAACCCTCCAGGATCTCGAGAGTCTATTTATTGCTAGCAGATTTTATTCCCCTCCTATTCCATAGATTACATTTTGAGGACATGAGTCTACATCCCTTATTGACTTATACATTTGTATTAACCTCCTTCTTCCCTCCACTCTTATGCTCATTTTTGGAATATATGCAAATCATGCTTACCCAAATATTGCTGTATTATCGGAAAATTGTCTTTCTACCTATGTGTGAAATTTGATTAAATATGTCAAAAAACTATTTCGGGATATGTGCATTTTATTAATCCGTACTTAATTTTTACTTGAATCGCATTTTAACACAGAAAAATTGAGGCAATCAATAAAAAATATGGACGCTTGTTAATTATTAATATTATCTTTTGTATAATAATATTATGTTTTATTTCCTCATTACCTCGTTCCAGGAATCTTATACAAAAGATTAGTTTAAAGCTAACAATTTTCTGGCATATAACTCTTATCCCAGTAACATTATGTGACCTTTTTCATCAAACTAATGTGTCACGTGTACTAAAATCACCGGCAGAACTTTAACGATGTGGATTTTTGTCATAAATGACATTTTGTTTCAAAATACATGATTGTCTATTATTAAGGTCTATATTCGCCACGTAAATTTTCCAACTATGCACAGTTCAATTCTGATCATAATTATCGTTAAAGTCTGTTAAAAAAAATGTTATCATGTTAGATGTTAATACACATAACATTATTTTGAGTTCAAATGATAGAAATCCTAAAGCAAAAATCCTTGACGAAGCCTATCATAAATGCAACTAGATTTATCTAAACAATGGAGTTTTTGCTTGTTTTAACAAAACTCTTAAATTCTGTTAGATTTAATTTGGTCTAGAACTGTTCTAATCCCATTCCGAACTTGAAAATCAATTTCTCCAGCCATTCACCACTCCTGCAAATGGTTCGGATTTTCTTTATTTTGATGAGAATATTTATTATCAGTGACAGAAATTCCTGCTCTAGCAATCATTTTCTCATCATAATGAACTTAGTCTAAAGTATAAAAGTGTAAAAACTTAGATCTGTTCAATTATTTCATTTTTCAGTCTGGTCATAATTTCAACCCAGACAATATTTGTGTCAAAATTTCCTCGATTATTATTTATATCAATTTTAATTGTAACACTGTAGAGTGTCACCTACAGAAAGCTTTTTTAAAAAAAACCTTCTTTAACCTTCTCTATGATATTTGGCGTAGGAAGACAAGTATGCAAGAGCCGTTGGTAACCTTGAAAATTTAATTTAGTCGAACATAAAAAAAATAAAATAAATTAGCCCTCAAACAGCTGCTTGCCACAGACTTCTGGCGAAGAACAGTTTAATTCGCCACAGAGAAATTTTCTGAGGAAGGCGAGACCTCAACAGAAATACATACAAATACTCATGGCTGAAAACTGGTACCTTTAGCCAAGCGCACTAACCTCTCTACCAGAGGGACGGCAGAATTAATAGCAAAATCAGGAAGACACTTAAAAATAAAAAATGAAAAAACGCAAATTTGGCAATGCTTCTGACTACTATTGATCTTAACACAAATTAAATATACATTTGTAATAAGAGAAGAAATTTTTAAAGTGAACACAACCAAACCATCCACGGTACACTTTATTTTTGTCGGTAACTTCTCTATCACACAACTTGTAAATCAGTTTCTCCAGCTTTTCACTACTCTTGCTAATGGTTCGATTTTTTTTTTTCATTATAGAAACGAATTCTCTTCAAAAGCATTTCACTTGAAGGAGCTGCAATGTACTCTTCAGAATATCGAAATATATCAATGCGAACACCATTTCATATCTTGCACTTAAAAACCTTCCAAAGAAACATTCATAAATATCCTTCAATATTCTAATACACTGAATGGACAAATTATTTTATACACCCCGATCACAATATGCAAAGCAGAAGTATTGCGTCCAGTCACTGGGACGTTGAAACTGACAATGGCTATAAATAGAGTAAATCTCTATGCATTGGAAACTAGTCACGGAAAAGTAATCACGAGTAAAGACAATAACGTAAGTAAGTTTGGTCATGGCCAGATAGTAGGTGTGAGGAAGGTTGTTGGGATTTCCACGGCAGACCGTCGCACGTGTATACCAAGACTATGTGAAATATGGCAAAACTTACAATAAGAGAGAGAAATATGGACGTAAACGTGCAATTGACTCTCGAGGTGAAAGCAGACTCCTTCATCGTTACAAGGAATCGCACGGCTACCGTGGAGAAGATAATATCGGAATTGAATGAGGATGCATCCACAAACTTATGCACAAAGACTATTCATCGTACCATGGAAAAAACTGGCTATGACATGGAATATATCGAGTCCTCTTGTTGACTATAAGGCTCCAATAGGTTAGGTTGCAGTGTACAAAAGTCTATCGCAACTGGAGTGCAGAGGACTGGAAACACGTCATCTGGACTGAAGAATCACGGTTTCACTCTATCACGCTGAAAGGAAGTGCATGTATGGCATAAACCGCAGAAGCGAAGGACCAGCTTGCCACGTTAGGGTAATACAGGCCGGTGGAAGCGGTGTAACAATTTGGTGTGCTTTTACATGGGCTCCCTTGGGGTCCCTCGTACCCATCGAGGCTTCAGTAACCAGCCAAAGGTATGTGAATATCCTTACTACGGTAGCAAGGATATTCACATACAAGGATATTCTACATCATTTCGTAATGATTCTCTTTCCACACCATGACGCCACCTTTCAACAGGACAAAGTCATATCAAATATATCCCGAGTGGCGACCAATTTGCTCCAGGAGTTTAGATAAATCTATTTGCCTCTCGATTGTCGGATCTCAACCCATTGAGAATTAGTGAGATAAATTAGAAAGAACTGTTCGAATCCGCTAATCCACATAGGCAACTGTGGATTCTCTATGAAAGAGCATCGACAGTTCGGGTCCTCGCTTGATGGATGGCAACAACTTCATCGGTGTTTTCAACACCTCATCGAGTACCTTACCGAGACGTCTGGCTGCTGTTGTGAGGCAGCATGTGTGGAGCAGCAGATTATTCGGTAGGTGTATATAATTTGTCCCTTCAGTTTAATTGGTGGAGAAATGATACTTTCTGAGAGAACTGGAGAAAAGCTCATAGCAGAGATGGAGAAACTCTCGCCCGCGAGATGACTTTTTGTGACCCGCCGACAAGTAAAGAATATTATAATTATTGACCACAATCCGAGCGTCGACATCCAGTATACAACCAAATTTTGGTGAAAGAGTCGGGAAAATGCAGCTGTATCTATCTCATTAACATTATGTATGCTAATTTTTTTTACCATTGTTTAATAAATATTATTATTTCGAGATCGATATATTCTAATCACTTCTTTATTATTTCCCGTAGTTATGTATATACGTTTTCATAGAATTTTCAGTAAGCCCTCTTAATATCTAAATTTATTTTTAGTGGTCCGCAGAGATAAATGCTTCCTCACCCCTTGTTTAGAGTATTCTTGTACCTTTTATACTGAAACTTTAAAAAACGCCTAACCCCAAAAAATCCGATAGACCTATCTTTTTATTTCCTCTGTATTGAAGACCATTGAAAGAATGGTGCTCCTTAGACGTCGGCAATTTTTCAAGCAAAATGATACTTTAGCTCATTGTGCTACTGGTTTTTGAAAAACGCATTAAGCCCTGGATAAGTTCCTTCAGATCACGAAACTGCTGCAGAAAATGGAATTATTAAATAAATAGAAAACTTTATATGAATTTATTGATATTACACGTGCTTTTAATTCATGATGACCCGAAGCTATTAATTTTAACTTAAAAACCAGGCATTCATGAAAAAAAGGTTTCCTTTAAAGTAATATTTTGCATTGCCGAACTATGTTTCAAGTTACATGATTAATTCTCAGACTACAAACTAGAGGTTTGAAAAAAGGTTCAGTGTTAAATTCAACTCTCTGCAATTTATTATTGGCTTCTAGGCATAAACATCTCGCATCTAAAATAAATTGAAAAAGTGATGAAAGATAGATAAAAAATGAAATCTTATTATGCTATGCAGATGATATAAGAAGGAACGTAATCCAGGGCTGAATGTTTCGATTTTGGGTAAAAATCTTATTGCAAGATCATATAGATAGACATTTCGCTTTCAGGTAAAAATCTAATTTCTATATGATATACTGGTGGCTTCAGATATCCTGACAGATAATTTCAGAAGATGGGACCTCTTTCTTTCTCCTGAAAAGAGAGCATTATTTCTTATAACTAAGAAAATTATTAATACACGTAGAACAATTCATGCTTCTTATCAGTGTGTTAGACTTCAAACTGTAGAGAACTACAAATATTTAGGTGTTATTCTAGACACAAAATTCAACTGGAAATACAAATTTAATTATCTTATTCAAAACCAAAAGGCAAATTTATGTTCTTAAATATATTACTTTTAAGAAGTGGGTAGGTACAGTGGTACGACATGCTTATCTTCTTCAACAGTTTCATCAGAAACACGCTTGATTTGTGCTCCAACTTCTTCTAAATGCTATTGTTAGAATCTGATAAACATCATTATGCCACTTGCAAAGCGTTTTGGGTCTCTGGCTAAGATCGTCGCAATTTTACCCGTCGCCATTTCCGTAGTTAGTCGAGTCACGTAATCCTCCAAAGAAATAACAACTGCAGGTGAAACCATAACAGTAAACAACGCCAAGATACAAATATGCTGTGATTAAACTTAGTCGAAAGAAAATACAGTAGAAAGCACGGAATAACGGGATGTACATTCGTGGGAAATAACATGTATTTATTGAAATGAAGATAATAAAGGTCACCATATTGCTAGATGCGAGTTGCTAAATTTAGATGAACACAATGGCCTCAAGCACACGCTTGAGAGCCTGAGAGGATAAATCAGTGGTTTATAACCCTTAAAATAAGTCCATTGCCAAACAGGCAAAGGCATGGAGAATCAGTCCTATGCCCCCACCCGTACACCCCCGACCACACTGGAAAAATTGGACGAAGAGAATACCAAAACTGCCGCAGTGCACGGACAAATATATCACACCATCTGTGTAATATACACCAAGTCCACGTAAACAAGAGGGCAGACAGTCCTGGATTCCGTTAGAGTGAGGTAGTCGTTTGGTGATCATCTACAATTCCGAGCAGGGACTGAGGAGCCGTCGAGGAGCTCATACTTATCATTTCGACAGCAGAAGAAGGAATCCCTCCCTAAATCAGAGTAGGCCCTTCCTAAGAAGTATTCGATCACAGTTTGTAAAAACGTACACCCAGTGCTGAAGAATCTGCAACGACGCATCTATGATTAGCATCTTTGTGAAAACTTAATTTGGAGAAACTAGAGGGTCTGCCTTATACTTGGCCTCTTGTTTTCAGCTATCGCTAAAACAAAATCCCCTTCTCTGAGTCGTAAAAGGACTTGAAGTCAGTTGTTGCGCCATAGCTTTCGCTGAATCAGCAGCTTTCCACCCTGCCAGTTGTACTGCCCAGCTTCAACCGTTGTGCGAAAAAGAGGAAGACAAAATTGTGCCTATTTCCCTTTTTCCCCCTTTCTTTTTAGCCTAGAGGATTTGAACTGTTCAACTTTGAAATCGTAGTGTGCCGAATTAGAGATATGAGGTTGCCAAACATGCTTAGAGAACTGCTAATTCATATATCCAGTGAATATTTTGTGTGTCACGGCCTTGGGTCAGAGAAGCTGTTGGAGACGTTTTCTATATGTGATTCACACCCTATAGACTTAGATAATCGGTAGGCGACATTTTCTAATGTCTTGCGCTCTTTTGTATACAGGGTGTTTCAAAAAGGATGCAACCCTCTATTGTATTTTTCTATTTAGATTTGATAAGCGACACAAATTTCAAAAGATGAAAATTAGACATATATCTACCTTTACAACTGATGTTGAAAGTGGTTTACTGAAACCTGGATGCAGGTTCTTACCCGTTTCATGACATTTGGAGCCATCTTTCGTAATGTTTGTTTTCTTATGTTGAAAATCTCTCATAATGTTAGTCTTCAATTGCATGAGGATTGTTTTGAAACACTACACATTTGAGATATCCCCAAAGGAAAAATTTCCTGGAAGGAAAATTTCCAGGAAAATTTCCTGGAGGAGTAAGATCTTGGGGTCCACGATTTTTTGGAATCAAATGATCGCCAAAAAATTCCTGCAACATGACCATTGGGTCATTTGCAGTATGGGCGGTCGTGCCATCTTGTTGAAACCAACACTCTCGTTCATTCACATCCAAAAGTGCAATAAACTGTTTGATGAGGTCACGATAAACTTCACCAGTTACAGTTGAGTCAAAAAACAAAGGCCCTATCACACGACGACTGGAAATTGCACACAAAATGCCGATTTCCGTGCGTGTAATGGTCGTTCGTGAAAATTATGAGGATTTTCACTGCTCCATGTTCGACTGTTTTGACTGTTCACATACCCATCCAAGTGAAACCAAGCCTCATCACCGAAATAAACACGGTCCAACACCTCAATTCCATTTTCATCAACAAAAGAACGAAACCAACGACAGTACCGTAAACGTTTTTCATGATCTGGTTCTTTCAGTTCATGAACGACACCAATATGGTAGGCATGAAATTTTAACTTCTTTGTAGCCATGAAAACAGTAGCTGGTAACATTCCAACCTGTGAAGATAACTTTCTAAGAGATTTTCTGGGTCAGCGAGTTAAACGCTGAGACACATCATCAAGAACTTCGGCAGTTATAACAGTGATGGCTGGCCTGTGCACGTTTGATCCTGTAAGACCCAGTGTCACGAAATTTATCAATCAAACGAGATATTGTCGACTTGTTGGGAATTACAGACTGAGGAAACTTCAACTCAAACTCCCCTCTCACACTTTTGTAAGATTTGTACGCACAATAAGTCTCAACAATAAATACATGTTCGTTTTTGGAAAACAACATAGCTGACACAACACAAAAAAATGAATGCTTGAGTGAGACTATCGCGTGATAAGGTCATTTCAACTGCTAAAGGCTGTTAACCTTGAGTACAGTAATGCCAACTGACTAATATTATTTCATAAAATGGATATGCGCGTAAGTTCTACTCTCTTATATTTAGGGTTGCGTCCTTTTTGAAACACCCTATATAAAAAGTTTTAGAATTGATTTAGCACAGTTAACATAGAGCTCCCAAGTGTATATTTAGATAGGAGTGTATTTCTTGTGTAATATTTTTCTCTGTATCCAATCGTTTACGGTATGACATCTGTCACTTAGAAAGCTGAATAAACTCGTTTATATTATTTTTAAACCTATTTTATATTTTATATTAAATTTTATATTATTTTTAAACCTATATTACCCTCGTTCTTGGTGGCTTCATTGCCAAAGTTTGTACTGACTCTGACCTTTGGGGAGGGGTAATAGGGCCTTTCGGTATTGGTAGCTGCAATGGAAATGAGCAACATCTCCTACAAGTAAGTGAACTTAATGGTTTGAGAATAACTAACATTTATTGCAAACACTCCAACATACATAAGTACACAATGATTTCACCAGATGGGCTGCCTAAGAATATGATAGATTATATACTAATTAACAGCAAATAGGCTAGTTCTATTAAGAATACCAGGTGATATAGGAGAGCTGAAATTTGGTTTCAGAATAACTAACACTTATTACAAACACCACAGCACACATTAGTACACATTGGATTCCGCTTATGGGCTGCATAAGAATATGATTGTTTATATATTAATTAAAGACAAATGGACAAGTTCTGTTACGAATACCAGGTCCTATTAAGTTGCAAGACCTTGTTAAAATGTCTTGCAACTTAAACATAAGAAGTGTTGTGCTGTGGTTAAAATTTTTACTTTTAATTCTGAAGCGGTAAAAGACCCAGTTATAGGTACATCTTACCATGATAGGGCTACTTAGTTATTATGACAGTCATGATTTGCTTACTACTGTAGTTGAGGAAGAATGGGACCGTTATAAACAGGCTTTTCTTGAAACTAACAGTACTCTTTTAGGAAAAAAGGAGCAGAGTAGGCAAAATAATTTGAGTGGTACGACACTTTAGCTTATTTCAGAATAAATAACTGCAGAAATGTCCTTAATCAATACCCTACTAGTCCTAATAGAAAGCATTACAGAGAGATTAATAAACGTGTAAAGCATCAATTAGTGTTGATAAGAATCTTTGGGTAGATGACACGACTGAAAAAGCTGAGGAAGCAGTTGGATAGTACAATATAGTCAATATTATGTGCGGTAGAAAACGGACAGGTATACAGGGATTTAAGGATAAACAAGGTAAGGTCATAGAATGTGAGGATTCTGTCATGGCTAAGTGGGCTCAGCATTTCAGTGATGTTCTAACAATGTGGTTAGTTCTACTCCCATTGTTTCCAATGATGATAGATGCATTGGTGGCTTTAATGTTGACCCTATAACACAATCTGAATTTATTTTGGCTATTTCTAAACTTAAACTTCATAAATCCCCAGGGGTAGATGAAATTACTACGGAAATGCTTTGAGCTGGGGATGTTTCGGTTACCACTTGGATGACTGAAATCCTGAATATCTTTTATGATAAAGGCATGGTTCCTAAGGATTTTAATGATCGTCAAGTTTTAAATATTCAATACTGTACTGTATATCTCGGCAGAGGACTCAATCGATTCGTACGATTCGATTGTCTTGTCCTCCAAATAAAAGGGGCGGGGGTGGCTCAGTCGGTAGCGCGCCAGGCTCGTAATCTGTAGTTCCCAGGTTCGAGTCCCAGTTGGGTCAGCGTTGAGATATATCTCCGCAAAAATTCCTCGCCCTGCCCACGGTCAGTAGGGGACACCGATGGGCTTGGAAAGGCCGCCGTCCGTCGGATGGGACGTTAAGCCGTTGTCCCGTGTGCGGGAGAGCCATACCCTGTGCACGTTAAAGAACACGCTGGATGGCTTTGACGGGAGGCTACCATCTGTCTCCCAACAGCTGTTCCAGTGGGTCCCCTGCCCCAACCTTTTCTGAGCCTTCGGGGTCCATGTGACCTGGCCATTTAGCCCATGGTATGCAAAAAAGTGCCGCTCAGAGGTAAAACAACCCAACCCTAAGGATTTTACCAGAGCTATTGTTATCCCTATATTCAAAAAAGGTCATCGCAGTTCTTGTGATAACTATAGGGGTATCAGCCTAATATCAGGTAAAGGTAATAGGGTATCAGGTAAAGTTCTTTCCATGATTGTACTTAATAGAATTAAGAATCTGGTTGACAGTCATTTGCGTGATGAGCAATGTGGATTCAGAAGTGGTAGGGGATGTGTGGATCAGATATTTTCACTTAGGCAGATTCTTGAGAAATGTTTAGAGTTTCAGAAATCTTTGGTTGCTAGCTTTCTTGATTTCAAAAAGACTTTTGACCCTTGATCGTCATAATTTGTGGTTGATTGTGAGATCATATGGCATACCTGATAATTTAGTTACCGTAATGAAAGCTCTCTATAATAACACTGAGTTGGTGTGAGATTTGCTAAGTTTGTAGCAATTGGTTTAGAATTACTTATGATTTTCGACAAGGATGCATTTCGTGTCCTTTTCTCTTTCGTTTGTTTATTGATTATATTATGCGAACTTCACTGCGAGGGAAAGATTTTGGCCTTAAATGGTCTGGAGATAGGAAAATTTCCGAATTAAATTATGCTGATGATTTAGCCCTTTTACAAATGATGTTGATGTGATGAACTCTTTCATTCGAGCTGTTGATGAGACTGGTAGTAGAGCAGGTTTAGCTATAAATAACAGAGAGAAAACTAAAGAGATGAAAATTTGTCAGACGGGCTGTGGTTCAGTTAATCTGAATAGTTGCAGTCTTGATCAGGTGTCACGGTTTAATTATCTTAGGAGCTATGTAACAGATATTGGTGATGTGCGGCATGAAATTAATGGAAAAGTACGAATTGCTGCTGGGACTGTTAAGCGTATATGGAGAGTGTGGAGAAATTGGTGTATACACGTAAAATTTAAGATTAGACTGTATAATAGTTCTTTCAGGGTTCAGTTATTGTAGTGAAACTTGTACGCTTCGTAAACAAGATAACAGGAAACTAAATCCTTTTGATTCTATATGCTTACGCAGCATCTTGGGCATTAGGTGATTCAAGTTTGTAACTAATGCTGAGTTTAAGCAAAGGAGTAGGCAACCTACTTTAAGCAGCGTATTGTTCAGAGAGAGACTCCTTTGGTTTGGCCATGTTTCCCGTATGTGAAATTATATATTAGCGAATAGAGTTATGAGTTATGCCAAAAGACCTCAGAAAGTGGATGATAGCTAGGTTGCTGTGAGCAGACGATATCAAACAGAACCTTGTTGGAATTGGTGTGTAGTGGCTGGATGCAGCAGTTGTAGCTCAGGACAGATATGCTTGGAGAACTAATTTGCGCTGCCTGGTTGGACTTCCGTAATCCATTGCTGCTTGAGTATGATGGTGATGATTATGATAGTTTGCCCAGCAAACGGAGCCTTCCTCCCGGCTAAGTGACAAGCCATACTAAAGAATGGTGATAGAGAACGTTTGTCACAGTGAGACCCGGAATCTCTGTGTATCTTGTGAGAGGAGTTGAGCCCTAAGGGAAAGGAGGATTAGGCAGGTGCCCTTAGCTTATGCGAGAGACAATGAAATAGTCGACTTTGCTACTTTCCGTTAGCCATCGTATTCGAGCCTAATTGATTCTACCCAGAGTGGAAATTATTATTTCGGGATTACAGAAATATTGTAGCAGTTACCAGCTTATTTTTAGGATCAATAGTTTACTGAGTAAAGAGTGTTTTTCTTCCTCATTGGTGTCTAGGTTAACTTGTGGGATATTTTTGTGCTCTGGAAAGGGGGACGTTAAGACACGATCTCCATATTTACATGTTCTTCACGCTGGCTCTATTACAGCAGCCATAAATTCTTGGTCAACGGCATAAGCCTATGCAATGCAAACACATTTTCAATCACACTTTGGCCAAGAATTCCACTTGACCCAATTTCTGGGAGCATGCGAGACTACCCCTACTTTGCAGAAGTAATAAAAAATACTACAAATTATTACTTTAAATTATGTGTTGGTTTACAAAACCAACCAAATGATAAAAAAAAAAATCTACCAAATGTATCCACTCTTGCAGAAGGATCTACAGTTCCACTTAAGTTTAAAAGTCGACAGTTACTGATGGTACGTTTTGCAGACTAATTGCTTTTCATCATAGACATACATTTATTCATCAATTAGGTAATGATCAACTACAATCTCAGTTCATTAATCAAATATCTTTGCAAATACGTTTCTGAAATAAAAAATATTGAAACCATGTTATGATGAAATAATCATTATAAAAGCTATAATTTTGAACTCTGAAGCATTGTCTGCAGAGGCGTAGCTAGGCTTTTGGCGCCCTTGGCAAATTTGTAATTGTCCGCCCTTGTTCAGTTATTGATAAAAAAAATACACATGTTATTTATATTATATATATTTATTGTCATTATTTTAATACAGTTATAGGAATAAATATTAATTGTACATAAATAATTACAAAAGCAATTGCAATTAATTATGCAAGTAATTTATTTTTTAAAGTAATTTACTTTTTCGGTGGCAAAATCGTTAATAATCTCATCAAAATTAATTTTTTGAGTCAGTTCTCGTTCGATCGATAGGAAACAAAGTGATGATGTACGCTCCCTGTCCTCATGTTGATCTTAAATATCAATTATTCAATACAATGTACAAATTACGAACTCCGGTCCAAAGAAAATGATACCTATGTAACAGAATTTTATTTTGTAACGGCATGATTTGTAAAAGCAATATGAACAGTTGGAAATTGCGCCCCAAAATTGTTTTATGGCATGCGCGGTGCAGGGGGAGGGGGACGGCTAATTGTCCGCCGATAAAAAGATAAAAAAATATTTTTGCAGGAAATAACGAAAATCTATAATATGCTCTCTTGACGATACGACGGTATAAACACTATGTAATAAATTCAACGGACTACGGGCGACTAATGATTCGAATTTATTTTGCACATGAACGCAGATATCGTGGAACGGCTTGTGCCGTTCCAGCACCGCCCTGTGATTCCGGCGCCCTTGGCAACTGCCCGATGCCAACATGTTTCTACGCCTCTGATTGTATTATAATTAATATCGGGTTCACGTTACCATTTCTAACGTTTTAATTTAAGGTTTTAGTTACTAACACCACGGGTGAGTATCTATACTTTTGTGGTGTAGTTACTTTTCCAAACATTGTGCATGCTAATACATATATCAAATAGCTGCAACGTATACCATGTATCTATGGAAATAAATGATTGATTGATTTATTAACTGATTGATTATTGTAGTCTTCCTTTGGAAAGGAATTTCTCGGAGGTGGACCTTTCTCTTTCCATCAGAATGAAAAAAAAAGGTTCCTCTCCAAACTTTATGAAAGCTATTACTTCTCTGACTTCATAGATAACTTCAAGGGAAAGGAGGAACGTTAGGTCTAAGCTGGTTGCTTCATTGGCAATATTTAATTAAAGCATCTGTTGCAACAGTTATTCCTGATAATACCAGTATTATCTAAATGAAATTATGTAATGCTGTCTCCAGCACACACACAGGGAATTTATAGGAGCAAAATAAACTATTATTTGTGTTAATTGCTTCTGGTATTATATTCTCAGACTCTAAATATCTCCAAGCGTTAAATAGACTCTCAGCTTTCAACAGACATTTTATGCATTATACAACAATGGAGTGTTCAAGACATAATACACTGCTTTGATTTAAGTTATAAAGAATTCAAAAATATTAAACGTGCTTGAATTGATGCGCATAATGGAATTTAGAGGAATGATCTTGCTGACATGGTGACAAAGGAAAACCTTCTGCGAGTAGAAAATTCATATTCCAAATCCAAAGAAATTAAATTATTTAACACATTGCTTTCAACTTGACGCAGGAATGACTTGATAATTCTGCTAGGAAGAATCTTTTAGGTATCAAATTGAGCAAGATAGTAGCCCTTTAAAGCTTAAGTCATTATATCGAAGAGAGCAACTTAATATGCATAATCTGTGAAATGGACACATTTTTCATAATTACGAATTATATGTTATGAACTGATTGTCTACTTTGTAACAAATGCCATCTTTCTGAAGATATGGCCCATTTCCTTATACCTTGCAAGAAATATTCTCTGAGGAAAAATAAGCCATACTTAATATATACTCATGAAAGAAATATAAACTCATGTTTCTATTCTTATTTTGTACAGCACAAGTATTCATTTTCATTATAATTTTCGCACTTGCCTCGAAGTATTCCAAAGACCTGAAACCTCTTTTATTTCATAGTTCTAAACTTTCTACCTTTTTCCTGTTTCTGCTTTGAAAATAATTAATGAACTGGATTCACGGCGTTTAATTTCTTCCTTTCTAACAATGTACAAAATGTTACTGTTTACATTTTTTGAGACACCATTTCCTTTCCTTTTGGAAGTAATAATCTACTAAGCTTATCCTTGTTGCTCATAGTTTTTTTTGCTAACAAGCTGGAATTGGTTTTCTTATACCGATGAAAGAGCCACATTTAGATCAATACAGTTGTAGAAAAGATAATTAAAAAATGTAAAACAAACTTTACCAAAAACACGGTAGAAAATTGCAAAAATACGAATTTGAATAATATTTTGAGGCTGTACTTATCTGAATCATGGCGAAAGTATCTGCGAACGACGTTGGAGTTTCATTATTCGAACACATTATGCCCCCATTTTAGCTCAAACGAAAACACCTGTACATTTACATTATAAAAAAATGTCATTGATTTTAAGCTCCACATAGAATAGAGAGCAAATGTGTCCGCTGTAACATCTTGCGCACTAATTATTCCTCTCCAGAGGATAAATTTCCTCGCTGTGTTATCGCTTCGCGCTCCAATAATTCAAGTCAGGCTAGTGATAATAAGCTGCAGAATTATCGCTTTCGTTTAAAGGTGTGGAATGGCGTGAAAGAACTTCCTGTCTATTTGAGTAGAGTCAAGCTGATCGCTCGATATCACGTTGAAAGGATTTCATCAAAGTGACATCTTTTAATAGCGGAAAAATAATTTCGCCTTCCGTCCGAAATGAAACTTGATTAAGATGTATTCCCTGATTAGGAAGGATGAAATGGAGTCCGATTGTTTACTAAAGATAGTCAAACTTCAGATACGTGCTTCAAATTTTGCTTAGCACTACAGCATGTCTGTAGTTTATAAAAACGATCTAATACAGCATTTGTGGCACTTCCCATGTCACAAGTTCACCATGTTCCAACCTGTTTCACCATGGACAACGTTTATGACAAATCGAAAAACTGACAAACCGACATACTGACAAAAGAAAAATGGAAAGCGAAAGACAATAGGTATACTCTCTTGACGATACGACGGTATAAACACTACGTAATAAATTCAAAGAACTACAGGAAAAAAAGTAATAATAAAAAATTAAATTAAAAAGTAAAGTTCTTATAAAGCTTTAGTGAGTGATTTTTTTCCATTGCTGAGATTACCAAACTTTTTGATACTGCGATCTCGTCGAAGGGTAGACAAATTTGTGCGACCGTTTAAAGGGGCCTGATTTTCCTTAAGGTGCATTAGACACTTTACATAGGGGCGACAACATAATAGAGGTGTCAGTATTCAGGGGCTACATTTTGTTTAATGAGTAACAAAATTATGTCCTTTTCAATTCTTTGTAGAAATGTAAAAACATTAAATATCCATGGTTTAATACCGGTTTAAAGACTTCTCTCTCTCTTGTTATCGAAAGCAACTTTAACGTTATTACATAATTATATAATATTATTAGAGATCCTATATCAGTTAAAAATGATGTTCCTCATGGATCTTTTTTAAGCCGGATACTGTTTTTAATATATATTAATGATTTTTGAAATAAAAATCTAAATTGTCATATTAATATCTATACTTAGTGATGATACGGTTTTGACCTTTAAAGCTGGGTAGCACTTTTGAAGAATTTGCAACTCTTGGCAAATTCAGAACTGGAAAAAGTTTCAAAGCGGTTCTACGGTAATAAAGTATTTATAGATGTGTCCAAATCTAAATACATCCTGTTCCGTTCAAAAAATTCAAAAGATGCAAATTTTAATAAGTTGCTATTACAAATATGCATAAACCAAAATGTAAAGAAAAAAAAATCTGTCCTTATCCTGAAATTGTGAAAGTTATAGTTTTCCATATCTCGGTGTTAAAATTGATCAGTGTTTAACATGGAAACCGCACATAAAATATCGCACTGATAAACTAAGATTAACGTTAAAAAAAGATTTTACTACTTGAAAAATATTATAGTTAAAGATATATGCCAAATACTTCATTTTTATGGGTACAGTCTGTTATCTCCAATATGCTCTTTTAAGTGGGGAAGGTATTTATATTACAAATTTAAGAAATGTTGATTTTGTTCAAAACAGAATAATTAATGTTATAATAAAGAGTAACGGCAGAAATTAGTGCAGTTTGAAAAATATTGTAATTTAAGCATTTTACCACTTAGACCTTCATATATTTTTAGAATGCTAAATTTTTCTACTGTAACAGTTTATTGGCGACTGTAAAAGAATTATAACAGCAAATTTAGTGGTTTAAAATATGTAATTCCAATCGTGAAGAAAGAACTTATTCATAAACACTTCTACTTTCTTGGACCAAAGATTTTAAATTCAGTGCCGCTATATCTACGAAATGATTTAAATGCCTGTCATTTTAAGTGTTTACTGATGGATTACCTTAAAATATGAGAAAAGTTGAGCCTTTTCTCGTCGTTTTACAACGGTTTAAAAATAATCTAAATTTCATTTTTTAGGAAATTAAATCTATATGTATATCTATATTCATTGCTGCTTTCAAGATAAAACTTATAATCACTATTTTAACCTAGATGAGCTGCTGCTTTTGGGTTATAAATATCACTCCACAAGCAAATATATGCATACTTTGTTCATCTGTATAAAATAGTAAATGTGTATCTGTATAAAATAGTAAATAGTCTTTGTTCATCTACATAAATGTACAGACATACATATATGTATTTTTTGCTCATGTTACATAAATGTAAAACTATATATGGAAAAGGAATAAACTTTGATTTGAAGGGATATGTATTCTTTGTTACCTAATATGCAAAGTATTGGGACAATTTCATGTTGTGTGAATGAAAAATCACTTTAAAACTCCATAACCTAAAAAATAAGCTTTTCACATATACAAAAATGTCACAGGAGATAAATTACAGATCTCAATCAAATTTTCCGAAATCTTGATTTTAGGCAATATTATCTTAGTATTTAAAAGAGTTTTTAAGGCTGAAATATTTTGGAATAGATGTAACTGTTATGCTCATCATAAACAGTGGTTCAAAATTGATGGATGTTAAAAAAGTTATTGCTTATATTTCTATAATTAGAGTTATTTTATTAAGCAATTTGTTATAGCTTTTGAGGCTTTAAAATTGAGCCTTAATTAAAAGGCAATATCTTACGACCACCGATATAAAAACATAGGTTGACTCTCAAGCCGCCGCTTGCTATAGAAGTCTCACAGAAGCCTGTAGGTATACTATGCTTTAGAAATGTGAAGAAAATGATATCTCAGAAGAAAGGAAACAAATCATATGTTATTCGAATACTGAAGCTGTACCACATTTGATCAGTGGCCAGGTACGCTAACCACTCGACTACGGAGGCGGATACAACTTGCAATAATTCTGTTAAAGGTATAAGATTCCATAACTCTATGAGTAGTAAACAAATATTGAAATGAAGTGAAATTTGAGAATATTTTTCTAAGATTTTCTCTTTATTTCTTGTGATGTTTTGCTGCAAATGTCTTGTTTCACAGTTAGGAAGCTTTGATATAGCTTTCCATTCTTACGGCATGGAAGTTCCCAGTCCAAAATAAAAAGTGAGAAAAAATATATTCAAATTCTAAAATGAAGATTTTTATTTTTTAATATTGCTTATTATAAATTCTATATGATATAAATATATTATTTAATTTATTACATTAACTTTCACAGTATTTTTTAACAAAACTCTATTACCTATCGTTAAAATTGTCATGCCCAATAGAGTACATTATTCAACTTCAACTTTCAACTTTATTTTACAAATGAATATATATTTTTTTTCCTATAAACAACCAACAAGCTAAGCTTTTCCGGGTTGTTATATTACATATTACATTGTATAAAGATAACATAGAGATACACAGAAATTTAAACATATTAACGTATATGCTCACTTTAAAATTTCAGACTATCTGATGTTCAATTATATAATAATTTAAATGAAAAATAATTCGCATCTTTAGAATGTAGACAACAAGATTTGCCTTAGTATATTATACATAAATTCAATATCTTCAAACCCCATAAGAAAAACCTTGAACTCTTTTTTTTGAACAAAAAAATATTACCAGAGAAATTTCTTAATTCATAAGGTAAGCTATTGAATATTTTGAGGGATAAATACATTGAATACTTAGGTACAATCTCTTTTTTAACTAATGAAACAATATACGCAAATGATGTTCAAATATTTTTTCTTGAAACTGATTGCTATTTTTATATACATATATCATTAGTTTATGTACATAAAAATGTCTTAAAGGTAAGACATCCATATGTATATATCCATAATGTACATTAGAAAACCCATTAATATTATTTGTTAGTTTTTTTATTATTCTGATTTGAATTGCAATTATTGGTTTGGGAATTGTTATATAGGTTTCCCCATAGAACAATACCCATAATAAAATACAGACTGAATCCAGGAATTATTTATATTTAACTTCACATCTGCATCTAACAATTTATTGAAGTAATAAATTTGGTATAGCATTGAAATAAGTTTTATTTTAATATTATCCACATAAGGTCTCCAGCTCAATTTTTGATCGATTTTTATACCTAAGTAGTCAGTCTCATCAGCAATTTCGAAAGGCTTAGAATTTCAAGATAAATCTTGATTGCAGGCTTCATTATCAATTCTAATATCCAGATCTTCAGTAATTATGCTCTTTAAACCAAAATACATTAATTTTGTTTCATTTAAATTCAAATTCCTTTTCTTTATGGTTGAAAAGGTAAAACGATTACATTGTTTGAAAAAAAAAACTTTAAAAAATCATTCGTACATAAGGAAAATTATCGCTTCATGTGCTTAATAGCTCATGAAATGTGAGTCTAGCCCGCCCCTTTCCATGATGTAGGACTTAAATAGTGAAATCTAATAATATCATTCTATTCCTCAGAGCTTTGGACCCCTTCCAAGCTGCTCGTGACCCAAACTTTGAGATAATATTTTCTATTGTGTTGAACTCAAGCAATGAAAGGTGCTGTAATTAAGTTAAGCTTTCCGTGAGAAATTGATCGAGTTAAGTAAGCGGATTATGCGATTTGCGTGAAAAAATGGGTTCCGTTTCATGTCATATTTCTTACTTGCATAATACTTATATTGAATTATAAATGTCTCATTTGTTGACTAACAAGTAAGCATCTGTAGACTGGGAACATTCTTGAATGTAAAGGAAAAAGTTTCTTGAGACGGGTAGAATACGAACCTGCGACCTCCAGGTGACATGTCAGGTACTCTGACTGCTGAGCTACGAATTAGAGTCTGGGTGGTTTCTAATGATTAATTCCATGGTATAAAGCTTAAAGACATTAATAGAGCAGGTACTGGCCGGTGGTCGCTACCTCAGCAGTCAGAGCACCTCATATTTTATCATGGGTTCGGATCCCACTAGCCTCAACACAATTTTTTTCTACACTCAAGAATATTATTTGTTTATCTGTGTTCTTTGCAGTTGTCAACCTGAACTTGAATATAACTAATATTCTGTGATTAGACCTTGTTTCAGTATCTGTACTATACGTTAGATGCATGGAAAATTTATGGTTATGGCAACCATTGGTTGTAATTTTTCCTAATACTGGTGAACTACAAATCTGCAAATAAATTGGTATCCATGATTATTCGGCCTCTTTCTTGTAAATTCGTCGCATTATATTTTTAGTTTAAAGAGAAAAGGGAAAAGATAAAAGGAAAATCAATGAACTCAGGTTTACCGAATGTTAAAAATTCTTCATAATGGACTTCGGATTACTATCATCCAACCAACATATCATCTCCATCATCTGAGTATGTAACACTCAAAACAACAAAGAAAATGAAAAAATAAAAATAAAAAATAAGAGAGTAACAAAAATATTTTTTACTCATTTTTGTTTTTTGTTTTTTTGTGTGTGTGTTCAAATAAAACGGTTTTCTTTTCGTATTTTTGGATGTTATTTTATTTTTATTGCTATCCGCACCCGTAATTATTCAATAAAAAAAAATAAATACCCCCTCAAGCAGCTGCTTGCCACAGAGGTCTGACAGGAGCCTGTCAGTTTATATCCCATAGTAGAAGATCTGAGTGGATGGCAGGACCTCAGCAGAAAACAACACGAACATCCATGCCTTACCCAGGTCCCGTAGATCAGTAGCCAAGCCTGCTAACCACTCGGCCACGGGACGGCTTAAATTACTCAGTATCCATCCCTTTTTACGGAAGGCGTTCAAAAGTATTTCACACGAGTGTATCAATTTTACGCGTTCCTCCGAAGTTAACGAGCGACGACTTGTTTGAAAACTTGTCTAAACTTCTTTCCATGTGTTAAAAGCAAAGGCCGTGTCATCATTTCTCTCTTCACTCGTGGTTGCTTAAAGTTTGATCTGTGAAATCTGTGCCTTGGTGCTATGGATCCTACTAAAGAGGGGAAAATATTTTACATTTTCACAAGGATTCAGTTTATGAACGACGCAAAGAAACATGACGATTTATCATAAGTATATGGGGACCGTGCCTGTTCATATGGCATTACGGGATACATATGGTGTTACGGGATGGATATGCAAATTCAAAGAAGGACGGCAGAACTCCGAAGACCTCTCTCGAGCAGGAAGACCCACCGAGACCACCATCGATGCTGTTGATGAACTCATTAAGGAAATCCATAGATCACCGTTCAGGTAATAAGTTTACATATAAGTGTATTGATTGGCATTGTGATAACAATTATTCATCGATATTTAAAGTTCCGAAAGATCTGTGCTAAATGCGTAACCCACAAACTGACAGACGACGAAAAAAGGGCTAGGGTCGAGAAGTGCAAGGAGATGCTGGCAATATTTGAACCTAGTGGTCCAAATGGTTAACAGACATTATCACAGGTGATGAGACATGATTTTATTACTAAACAGTTCCCAGAAAGATCAACTATATTTGAGTTGCAGAAGATGAACCGCGTCACCAAATCTTCCAAGACTTTCTCATTTAAGGAAGAGAACGTTCACAATTTTTATGAATTCCTAGGGAGTGGTAGCCGTTACATTAACTGAAAAAATGACTATAAATGGCCAATACCTGCACCAACATTGTTTTTCCCAAAATGGTTGAGTAGATGAAGGAGTAACGTCCCACAACTGGCGTGTAAGTGTTCTCCTTCTTCATGATAATGACGCTGCTCACAAAACCCGGCAAGTTACGGCTTATCTGGAGCAAAAAAATAATAAAATATTTACCCCATCCTGCATATTCACCCGATCTTGCACCACACGAATTTTGGTTGCCTCCAAAAATTAGAAAATGAACTTGCTCTGTAGCCATATTTTCAAGTGTGGAAGACCTTGAAAAATACGTTCATTAAGAGTTAATTCATAAAAGTTAACCCCACCGTATTTATTAGGTATTTAAAGAGCTAAGAAAGCTTGCATATTTAATAGCAGCAAAGTCAACTCTAAGAAAAGTATGCAAAAACTGATAATTATTTAAAGATTTTTGAAGTAATTAGCGGAAAAATTTGGTTGTCCTTGAGTGGAAAATTTTTTCAGCTGATTATTTAAAGTGTTTCCGTCTAAAAGATATTTTCGTGTGATGCTTTATTATGGTACTTTTGTAATAATTGTTTTGCAAAAAATTCTAAAACATACACTTCTGTTATTAAATAGTTTGAAATAAAGCTTTTTTTTAAATTTGAAATAACTTCTGAAGTAAATTGTCATGACTCTCGTTGCTTAGTTGTATATGGGGCTCTTTCGCATTCAACGACCTTTGCCCTTAAGCCGCAGAAAGTCATCGATAGTACCACATTCCCCTCTCAAAAAGGTCGGGGTAATCCACCTTTGACCTTCAGCGATAAGAAAGTCATCAATAGTACCACGACCACTCTCAGAAACTTTCCACGTCCCCCTGCCAGAAAAGAAAGGACACCCCAGTTTTAATGCCATGCCACCTGTCAGAATCGTCCGAGATCTGCGTCTCAAATACGGGAAGTAAACAACCTGAACGGCAATTTGCCGTCGAAGTTTCAAAGCGCTATCCGATGTTTAAAATACGTTTTATATTTTTCCATTTAAAAATATCTTATATATTTGCCCTTAAGCCGACAGCGACCTTTGCCCTTAAGCCGCAGAAAGTCATCGATAGTACCACATTCCCCTCTCAAAAAGGTCGGAGTAATCGACCTTTGACGTTCAGCGATAAGAAAGTCATCAATAGTACCACGACCCCTCTCAGAAACTTTCCACGTCCCCCTGCCAGAAAAGAAAGGACACCCCAGTTTTAATGCCATGACACCTGTCAGAATCGTCCGAGATCTGCGTCTCAAATACGGGAAGTAAACAAGCTGAACGGCAATTTGCCGTCGAAGTTTCAAAGCGCTATCCGATGTTTAAAATACGTATTATATTTTTCCTTTTAAAAATATCTTATATATTTGCGGAGACGATGATTCATACGTTGACGAGTTAGTGTGTTTATTCATGACACGAAAAGTGAAAATGGACTTAGACACAGACAGAGATCAAAGTATCCTTAATAGGTTTGCGAAACGGAGAGGATGATTCACACGTTGATGAGTCAGCACGTTTATCCATGACAAGAAGGGTGATTCACACGTTAATGAGTCAGCGCATTTATCCATGATACGAAAGATGATATTGGACATTGGTTTACACTACGAGTCCTACTTCTTGAATTTCAAAAAAATCCTAATAAATAGGGTAAATACTTTATTCCACTAGTAAAACTATAAGACGAACAAATTTTTTATTGCTATTAAACAACTTAAGAATTTTTTTTGGAGAAAAGAAGTTTACACAATCTTGTCATACACACAGAATCAGGGATACGTCTTAACTTATGTATTGATAGACTACATCACTCCCTCATTCCCTTACTCTATAAATAATTTCTGACTGCCTAACTTGCTCACTTACATTCGAAATCAATGACTGAATGCCTTACTCACTCACTAATTCACTTACTGAAATATTTGTGCACTTACTGAATTACTTACACATTTACTGAATTGCTTATTAATGCACTTTCCTACTGATTTCCATATTTATTTACTCATTAATTCACTTACCGATATACTCACACTCTTACCTATTTACACTACGACTGACTAACTAACATTCTTATTTACTTACTTACCTACTTACACGCTTGTTTACTTACTTACTTACTTCTACATTTAATTATTGTAAACTTTGTTACTACATTACTCACACTCTTGCCTACTTACACCATGACTGACTGACTCACTTTCTTTATTATTTACTTACTCACTAAACCAGACACTTACTGAATTATTTGCTCACACACTTATTGAATTATTTACTCACACTCTTACTGACCACATACTGACTTACACATTTCTGACTTATTTACTTTACTCAATAAATTTTACTTTACTCAAAAAATTATTATTACTCAATAAAAAGCACTTTCTAACTTCGGAAGCGGAATTATCGCTTACTTATTTACTTAATTCCACACTTTCTTACTCGGTAAATCACTTACTGCCTTACTCACACTCTTAATTACTTACTCACTCACTAAACACTTATTGCATTATTTAGTTCCACTCTTATTGAATTACTTACTCACACTCTTACTAAATTACTTACTCATATTCTTACTGACTTACACACTTACTAAATTACTTACTCGTACTCTTACTGACTTACACACTTACTGAATCACTTACTCACACACTTAAACATTACTAATTTATTTACCGACATTCTTACGAACTTACTCTCTTACTTACTCACTCACTAAAACACTTACTGACTTCGAAAACGGAATTACCATTCTCTAAATTACTTATTGATTTTCAACTCTCTTTCAGTCATTTGCCGAAATTTTTATATGGAAATAAAGTATAAAACTTACGCTAACTTTCAAAAGCGGTGATAACAACGCTTCTTAATCCACGAAAAAAATGTACTTTTAAGAAGAGACATCACAATTATTTATGCTGTTTTCTTTCCTACCACAGATTTCTCTTATGGAGCATACAACTTTTTTTTAAATCAGACACACGTAGTCTATAATGAAAAAATTCTTATGGAGGGAGAAAATACAATAATTAGCACGAGGAACAGAGCTTTTACACGGACACAAGGGAAATGCTAGCTATCATCATACGCTATCAATGAAAAAACTAATGGAGTAAATAGAAGTAAATGGAAGACACCTCATTTTCTGTGAAATCAATAAAAAAAATTTAAAAAATTAAACTTTATCACAATTTTTTATGGAGTTGTGTCGAACAAAGAACTGGTTAATTTTAAAAATTGTGAAAAGGTAAACTCAAAATAGTTTACTTTTCACAAGGATGCATATTGGGGAGGACGCCGAAAAATCTGGAAAATCCACAAGAATCTTGCGGAAAAATCCACAAAGAACTGGTTAAATTTAAAAAAGGGTGAAACGCTTACGATATTGAGTGACATCGTTTACGGGAGGAGTCGCCTACAGGAAATTCGCAAAACGTATTTGCCTAACCTCTCACATATCTCCTAGAACAGTTTCAATATCTTATAAAGTTGATGAACTGCAATAATGACGATTAGAAGCATTTGGTACAGGTACATCGCAATATACTGGACAGTTGGAGAGAAATTTTGAATTGGTCGGGATTTTTAATGAAAGAATATCAACGAAAAGAATTCAAAACATCACACTCAGAAGTATGTACTAATTCATTTCCGAACGTTTAAAATATCAGACCACTCTGCTATGAATCGCAGACTTTATCCAATTAAACTTGTAGACGATAATTATCGAAATACAGTATCTGCACATGAAGGTTTGTTAGACTCTGTATATACGTTATCTCTCCACATTCACATGAACGAATCACTTAGAAATTTCTTCATATTTATTTCAAAATGTTTGATCTATTCATCGCAACAGCATCTAACTTACGGATATTTATTACTAAACAATCATTACGTTTTTTAATTTACGATATAGGAGAAAGTTACTCCTAGCTTTTGCACGCCTTCTAACTCCTTGTCCTACTAAGTCCTAAGTCACTACTGACCACAACCTCAGTTAGAGCTAACACACAGAAAGTTTGCCTTGCTGGAACAGTAGCCCTAACCTATATGTCAAGGTTCATCGCTAAGCCCATGAGTTTGATTATATACGTGTCATTCAGGTGTAAAATCTTAATAATTTTAAAAAAAGTATGATTTACAGTTAATTGCGATTCATATTTGCCTAGATATATCTGTAGTTTGAACTTACTATCGTTAAACATCCCTTTCACACAAAACTCAACAGTGCTAAAGTACAATATCTGTATACTGGCTTAGCAATCAGGGGATGCACAAAAATAGTATATTAGTCACACAGTGATTTAAAGATTTCAAACTGTGCGATTTTCTTTCTAGAGGTCACTTGAATAAAATAGTTTTACGATAAGAATGGTTAGATAAAACAGGACAAATCTACAAGAGTGCACCAGAAACGAGTTTTGAAGCGGAGAGCTGCTAAGAAACAGTCCATGATTCAGCAGCATTTTGTTTAATACAGGGTTTCGGCTATTGGATAAATATAATTAACATTCTTTCAAAACGGATCTTTTACATTTTACCTTTTTATGGAATATACAGGGTGAGTCTGAAAAAGTGGGCAAAACTTTACGTGGTGGTAGAACGCAGCTATACGAGCAATATTCGTCATAGAATGTATGGTCGGAACGCAAGCGGTTAGAAGTTAAAAGGTAATTTTCCACTGTCACATTTAAAGAATGAACACAAGAAGGAGAGGAGATACTTCAGAAAACATTTTATTAACAGGAATGTAATTGAGGTACATGCTCAAAGAAATTGCTCAAAAGAGCTGCCGCCAGCTGTAATGAAGGCTTCACACCTGCGGGATAGGGACCGACGCACATTTGCGAAGACACCAGGCATTTCCCGAATATCGCCGGAAACAACGGCGATCCTGGCGACTAGATCCATATCGGTTTCAATGGGGCACTCGTAGATTAGGCTTTTCATATGGCCCCACAGGAAAAAGTCCAAACACGAGAGATCCAGCGATCTTGGTGGCCAAGCTATGGGACCACCTCGACCAATCAATCGCCCTGGGAACGTTGCATGTAAAGTGTTCCGCACATCTAAGCTGAAGTGTGCAGGCGCACCGTCGTGTTGGAACCACATTCTCGACCTGCTGGGGGTTGGAATCGGACGCAGCAGCTCCGGCAACACCTCTCGTAGGAATGTGTTATATGATTTGCCGTCCAGACGGTGTGGCAGGAGGAATGGGCCAACCAAATGGTCATGGAGGATCCTTGCCCAAACTTTTACGGAGAACTGCTGCTGGAACGAATGAGGACGTGTGGCATGCGGGTTCGTAGATGCCCACGTGTGTGAATTGTGGGTATTCAAAACGCCCTCACGGGTGAAAGTGCACTCGTCCATAAACAGAACATGTGCACCAAAATCCGGCTGCGCTGCATTCTGCTGGCGGTACCAACGTGTGAAATCGACACGTGGCTGATAGTCCGCCGGTGACAACGCTTGTACCTTCTGCGTACGATAGGGGTGCATTCCTTCCTCCTGTAGCACATGGCAAACCGACATTTGGGACACGTGTACTGCACGGTAAACCGCTCGCACGCTACATCCCGGTCGCTCTTCCACCCTACGCAGAATGTCCTCTGCAAGTTGCGGCGTGCTGACACTCCTTTCACGCCCTGCGTCTTGCTTGGCCACAGCGAAGGATCCCGTTTCACACAGCCGCCGATGCAAACGCTCGAATGTTTTCCGATCTGGAGTGCATCTCATCGGAAACCGGTCGCGGTAACGTCTCTGTGCCTCACTTGCATTCCCGTCCGCCGCACCGTACACAAAGTGCTTATCCGCCATTTCGTGGTTAGTATAACCAGCCATCCTCTCGGCAATCCACGGTAGAAATGCCGTTGGGTGCGAGGACCGACCCTTTTATACCATTTCCAACGCCACCTAGCGGCTCGCCGTTTGCGTTCCGCCCATACTTTCTATGACGAATATTGCTCGTATAGCTGCGTTCTACCACCCCGTAAAGTTTTGCCCACTTTCTCAGATTCACCCTGTATATATATAGTATATATACATTTTAAATACGGTTTCAATTGTAACGCACTGTTTTATTTTTAAATTCATATTCCTGTGGAAAAATATTTCTAACAATAATTTTTCGAATTTTAAAAAACTTATTTAGATTTTAAATTATTCATTTTTCGATTTTAAAATATTTCTGATTTATATTTAAAATTAATTTCAGCATTAAACATTTTGTGTGCTTAAAAATCATATTTCAGTTTTTAATTTGGACATATATAAAAAATTCTCTCTCAATTATAACAACTAAAATTATTTTAACATTAAACATTTTCGTTCTTAAAATTATTTAAAATTCTAATATTTTCATTTGGAAATTTAGTTTTTCTAACAATTAGTGGTATAATTTTTTTTGTACCATTGAAAAATAATTTTAGTTTTAAGTTTTTTGGATTTATTCCCTCTTTTAATCGTTTTATTTTGACTTCAATTTTGTTTTTCGAACAATAATTCCTTTCATATAATGTATATATATATTTCAATATATATGTTTTTCGATTTAATGTTTTGTATTTTTTGTAATGAACTCTTAGTTTTGAAAAAACATACGATTTAATTTCTTTAATTTTTAAATAATTTGTACTACATGATTTTTTTCAATTTTACATTTTAAAATTTTTTATTATTATATTTTTATTTAAAATTTTTAGTTAATTTTTCATTTTCAGAATTTGCTTTTCGAAGCAGTAACTTCTACATTTGAAAATATTTTTATTACACTTTTTGCATTTAAAAAAATTATAACTTTGATGTTGATAATTATGTTTTTTCCTACCATACACTTCAACGGATAATATATTTTTGCGTATAACAGGCATGAAATCATCTGAAGTTTTGTGTCTCAGGATTGTGTGATATTTACTACATAAAAACAGAGAAAAAATAATTTTGTTTGATAAAGAATAACTGTCAGTAATTTTGATGCTTATAGTTTACACACACACACATGCTATGTTTCGTACATATCTCTTTTTAACGATTTCATTTGTATCAGAGAAGTTCGTTTCATATCTAGGTTTAGTGTTTAAAATTTTTGAATGAAAATTTTTAGAAATTTGTATTTTTCTAGAAATTTGGATTCAAAAGATTTTTTTTTCCAATATTTACCCTTTTAAAATTATATTTGAAGAATAAACTACACTTCTTATATTTTAATTTTGGTCAATTCTATTTTCAGATTATCAGCAACTTTGTGAAAATTTTCTCAATCTCCCATTTTCCCTTTTTTGTATTAATTTTTTTTTACATTCAAGCCTAGTTTTTACATTTAAAAAAATCTTTATGTCTTTAATCTTTTTTAATTTCTTAGTGCAAAAGTTTTATCTTCAATTCTTTAGCTATATTGTATTTGTGTTTTCCAATTTAGTGTTTCAATTCTTGTGCATTAAAAAATTTCAATTTTTGAAATGTTTGTATTACATTTTTTCCTCCTTTCAGATATTTTCGCTTTATATTTTTATTTTAAAAAGTTTTACGTTTACTACCTTTTTAAAACTTCCACTGTTGTTCGCTATGTTTTCAACGTTTCTATCTTAATCCATTTCAAAATGTTTTGAGTTTCACACTGGAGAGTGAAAATTAGTTTAATGTACGATAAGCATCCTTTCTACATTGTTGATAACCTTTACAAAGGCTTTAGTTTTTTCTCGTTCTCTGGGATAATCTCACATAACATTCAAATATTACAGAAAATGAGAGCCGTAGATTTTTAAAATTCGCATGCTTCTATTCACATGATACATATACTTTATTCCAAAAGTTAGGTTTGCTCTACATGTTCTTCCATATTTAGCATCCTGTCTCTTACCACAACGACATAATCTAATTTGAAATGGAGACAATCGGTTGACTAAACACAATGCGATTCACCAATGCATTGTCCAAGGAGTGTATCGTAACATCAACCCACATACATCCACAAATCCCTCAGCTAGCTCGTAAAGACCGACACTTGAACAGTCAGGATCTGATCGTTCTACTCTAAGCATTATACAAGTGATTCGTAACAATGTCGTCTCTCTGCTTCCCTAATGTCGGGAGAAATAATAGAAGCCAATTTATGATCCCTTGCATATTCACGAATCGTATTTCTGAAAAAAAAAATCTCTATCCAGTGTTAATGTCTCAACAGCTTAAGTTATGTTGTGTCAAACATGATTTAAGTTACACCACTGATGTAATGCGAGTTGGTCAGCCACTTCTTGAAATTCAGTTTCCTCACTGTTGTCTTCCATGATTTGAGAGAGTTGTATCTACCTGTTAGCACTTAGCGATACACAGTTGCGATCGTAAAAAAGTATGGCCAGGTATTCCTGGCATTGTCCTACTTGTACAAGAACTTTGTCATTGAATAACGACGCAGATGCATACACTCTTTCACCAAGAGGGAATGAATAAGGCGCCACATGCGACATATCGAGAAAAATGAGGGGAACGCTACGAATTTAGCTATCTAATGGATTCCAATCAAATGATAAAGAAGAACTTTACTGTCAGCACTATACAGCCATTAACTGTAAAATGATGATAATTTTCTTGGCACAGGACTAATAACTGAAGGTATGTGCCATTAACATTGTAGCTCTCTGCAATGGGTCAAGATTTGAGGCGAGGTTTGAAATAGTGCCACCTAGTCTCAAATTCTAGCTATTTCAAACGTTTCGAAACAAAGTTATTAAAATTAGCCGAAAATGATGATTTAAATTTTTAGATGTTAGAATTGTAACACTTCATTTATAGAACTATGCTAATTAGTCGAAACTTTTTTTTCTAACTTAACCACTTTATTTCTCTGGTTTTGCTCCTGGTTCTTTCCAGGTATACATTTGTGACATCTGAACATGCGATGTTTTACTATCATAGAGCATCCACATCTTTAGCCCATATTTGATGGGTTTATTTGGATCTTATTGTTTGAAAGGTCATACTGTTAAGGGACCCAGCGATTTTATCATCTACTTGGACATTCACATCTAGGTAGTATATTTTTTTTTTCCCCACTTCTTCCGAATTTCTCTCACAACAGCAAGTAATATTTGTGAAAAGTGACAAAATACTTTTTTTTTTTCAGAAAAGAACAATCTGTTCTCTTTGAGAAACAATTGGATTTTCCGTTTCAACGTAACTTGCTAGCTGTGAATGTTCATTATAACAAACAATATTTTCAATAATAACCTTTATATTCATGTTCACTACACTGAGAAGAAATCAAAATGACAAAAGAAAATCAAAAGAAAAATATTTATTGCAATACAATTACTGTAGTACATCAATGACATTTTTCATGACTACAATCATATTCCAGAAATCAATTTCTCTTAATAGCCTGCCATCAATGAACTTACAATGCTCATCAGCATCTGTGGCTAAACCTTTGGCAAAAACTTTAATTTCCAAGTTTTGTAGAACTTGATAATAATATGAAACAACGATGAATACGTTTTCCATGGTTAAACAGGGATGTTGAGACTGACTGGGGTGATCTAGATACATCCATCACAGTCCTTCTTTAACAAGCTCATCATGTCATTCGTAATGCGAGACTGTAGAGTTTGTCTCACGTATTCACAAGCTTCTGATTTTTCTCGGCGACTTCTGGATGGTTTTCCGTGCAGTAACCGAAAGACTGGCCATAAAAGAAATGTCCTAATGAAACGTTCTCAATAGCCACTGCTTTTTTCTGGTTGATATTGTCCTCACCTAGTTTCACTGCGATCCATCTTCTTCTTTCAATCTTTCTTCAAACTAATTAATTTTGACCACTGGTTTGAATTGAGAAGAACAGATGTTAAAATCTGTCCATGTTTCATATATGTCTTAAGAAGTTTCACCTGATGATTCCCAGTGACCACACGAAGATTTCATTTTACGTCACTTACATAGTATATTTCTACAATGATATCAAAGAAACTGTCCGCCAATGCTGCCCACTGCTCATGGCATAGTGTGATACTAGTATTTGTAGAGTAATGTTTTATAGGGTCAACATAACCAGCATAGGTACGTATATGGATCCTAATATACTTGGAATAGTCACACACAGTAGCAAAAATATTCTCACCGAGATGGAAACATTTCTTGGGTAGATAGATTAAGGTGAATGCTCCCATAGAACGTTTGGTAGGAAGAGCAGATTCTGGAGAGTATGATCGCTTCATTTTTGGGAACAAACAACAATATTCCAACACAAGAAGGAAGAATATAACTCCTCACGAAGTTGTTAATTATTTTTTTCATTAATTTAAAAATACATTTCAATGAATTAAGTTTATTAATTTCAACAAAATTATTTTTGAAAGGTACAAAATCAAAAATTATACCACTCATTATTTGAAAAACAAAATTTTCAAATGGAAATATTAGAATTTGAAATATTTTTTAAGAACGAAAAAGTTTAATGTTGAAATATTTTTTGTTGTTATAATTGAAAGAGAAATTTTTATAAATGTCCAAATTAAAAACTGAAATATAATTTTCAAACACAAAAAAGTTTAATGTTGAAATTAATTTCAAACATAGACAGAAACGTTTTTAATCGAAAAAAATAATTTAAATATTTTTTTAATCAAAAATGTTATTGTTATAAATATTTTTGCGCAGGAATGTAGTTTTAAAAATAAAATAGTGTTTTGCAATTCAAACCGAAGTTGAAACGTATATATAGTATATATATATACCGTATCAAGTTAAAAAGTAAAAGATCTGTATGTAAAGAATGTTAATTATATTTCTTCAATAGCCGAAACCCTGTATTAAACAAAATGCTGCTGAATCATGGACTGTTTCTTAGCAGCTCTCCGGTACAAAACTCGTTTCTGGTGCACTCTTGCAGATTTGTCCTGTTTTATCTAACCATTCTTATCGTAAAACTATTTTATTCAAGTGACCTCTAGAGAGAAAATCGCACAGTTTGAAATCTTTAAATCACTGTGTGACTAATATACTATTTTTGTGCATCCCCTGATTGCTAAGCCAGTATACAGATATTGTACTTTAGCACTGTTGAGTTTTGTGTGAAAGGGATGTTTAACGATAGTAAGTTCAAACTGCAGATGTTTCTAGGCAAATATGAATCGCAATTAACTGTAAATCATACGTTTTTTAAAATTATTAAGATTTTACACCTGAATGACACGTATATAATCAAACTCATGGGCTTAGCGATGAACCTTGACATATAGGTTAGGGCTACTGTTCCAGCAAGGCAACCTTTCTGTGTGTTAGCTCTAACTGAGGTTGTGGTCAGTAGTGACTTAGGACTTAGTAGGACAAGGAGTTAGAAGGCGTGCAAAAGCTAGGAGTAACTTTCTTCTATATCGTAAATTAAAAAACGTAATGATTGTTTAGTAATAAATATCCGTAAGATAGATGCTGTTGCGATGAATAGATCAAATATTTTGAAATAAATATGAAGAAATTTCTAAGTGATTCGTTCATGTGAATGTGGAGAGATAACGTATATTACAGAGTCTAAAAAACCTTCATGTGCGGATACTGTATTTCTATAATTATCGTCTACAAGTTTAATTGGATAAAGTCTGCGATTCATAGCAGAGTGGTTTGATATTTTAAACGTTCGGAAATTAATTAGTATATACTTCTGAGTGTGATGTTTTAAATTCTTTTCGTTGATATTCTTTCATTAAAAATCCCGATCAATTCAAAATTTCTCTCCAACTGTCCAGTATATTGCGATGTACCTGTACCAAATGCTTGTAATCGTCATTATTGCAGTTCATCAACTTTATAACATATTGAAACTGTTCTAGGAGATATGTGAGAGGTTCGGCAAATACGTTTTGTGAATTTCCTATAGGCGACTTCTCCAGTAAACGATGCCACTCAATGTCGTAAGCGTTTCACCGTTTTTAAAATTAACCAGTTCTTTGTTCGACACAACTCCATAAAAGAATTGTGATAAAGTTTAATTTTTAAAAATTTTTTTATTGATTTCACAGAAAATGAGGTGTCTTCCATTTACTTCTATTTACTCTATTAGTTTTTTTTATTGATAGCGTATGATGATAGCATTTCCCTTGTGTCTGTGTAAAAGCTCTGTTCCTCATGCTAACTATTGTATTTTCTCCCTCTATAAGAATTTTTTTATTATTAGACTACGTGAGTCTGATTTAAAAAAAAGGTGTATGCTCCATAAGAGAAATCTACGGTAGGAAAGAAAACAGCATAAATAATTGTGATGTCTCTTTTTAAAAGTACATTTTTTTCGTGGATAGAGAAGCGTTATTATTACCACTTTTGAAAGTTAGCGTGAGTGTTATACTTTATTTCGATATAAAAATTTCGGCAAATGACTGAAAGAGAGTTGAAAATCAATAAGTAATTTAGAGAATGGTAATTCCGTTTTCGAAGTCAGTAAGTGTTTTAGTGAGTGAGTAAGTAAGAGAGTAAGTCCGTAAGAATGTCGGTAAATAAATTAGTAATGTGTAAGTGTGTGAGTAAGTGATTCAGTAAGTGTGTAAGTCAGTAAGAGTACGAGTAAGCAATTTAGTAAGTGTGTAAGTCAGTAAGAATATGAGTAAGTAATTTAGTAAGAGTGTGAGTAAGTAATTCAATAAGAGTGGAACTAAATAATGCAATAAGTGTTTAGTGAGTGAATAAGTAAGTAAGAGTGTGAGTAACGCAGTAAGTGATTTACCGAGTAAGAAAGTGTGGAATTAAGTAAGTAAGTAAGCGATAATTCCGCTTCCGAAAATAAAAAGTGCTTTTTATTGAGTAAGTAAATAAGTCAGAAATGTGTAGGTCAGTATGTGTGGTCAGTAAGAGTGTAAGTAAAAAATTCAATAAGTGTGTGAGCAAATAATTCAGTAAGTGTCTGGTTTAGTGAGTAAGTAAATAATAAAGAAAGTGAGTCAGTCAGTCATGGTGTAAATAGGCAAGAGTGTGAGTAATGTAGTAACAACGTTTACAATAAATATATGTAGAAGTAAGTAAGTAAGTAAGTAAGTAAGTAAACAAGCGTGTAAGTAGGTAAGTAAGTAAATAAGAAAGTTAGTTAGTCAGTCGTAGTGTAATTAGGTAAGAGTGTGACTAAGTCAGTAAGTGAATTAATGAGTAAATAAGTATGGAAATCAGTAAGAAAATGCATTAATAAGTAATTCAATAAATGTGTAAATTATTCAGTAAGTGCACAAATATTTCAATTATTGAATTAGTGAATTAGTGAGTGAGTGAGGCATTCAGTCAGTGATTGAGAATGTAATTGAGTGAGTCAGACAGTCAGTAACTGATATACAGATTAAGGGAATGAATGAGTGATGTAGTCTGTCAGCATATGAGTTAAAACGTATCCCAGGTTCAGTGTGTATTACAAAATTATGTAAGTTTTTTTCTCCAAAGAAAATTCTTAAGGTGTTGAATAGAAGTCAAAATTGTGTTCGGCTTATAGGTTTACTAGTGGAATAAAGTATTTACCCTATTCATTAGGAATTTTTCGAAATTTAAAAAGTACGACTCGTAGTGTAATATAACGTTTACCGTTATAAAATATTTATATCTACAGAGCTGTAGCTCAATATCGTTTGATTCTTATAAACACAGATGAATGGGAGATAGTGAAGAAAAAACAATATCCTCACATTTGTGAGATACTAGCGAGTTAAAGACATAATCATTAAAATAAATTTGATGAATTAAGACCATGGTTATTGAGACCATGGTTATATTCAGTTATTTTATTCAAGACCGTGGTTATTTGTGTGTTTTAATAATTAAGTTATTGTTAATTTTGAAAAAAGGTGAATGAAAAGTCATCCATTTGGTTTTATTGCTCTTTAAATAAAGTTTATTAGAATTAATAGTCGTTTAATAATATTGTAGTCTTTTTCTATATGTTTAACCGCATCTTCTTCCGATTTGTTTATATTAACTAAAACTATATCATCGGCATATAAAAACATAGTACTATTTAGTTTCAATTTTGTTAAGCCGTTATGTAAATCCGAAATAGAAGCGGGCATAAAATAAATCCTTGAGGAGTGCCGAATTTAATTTGACACTTTTTGCTATAGGTGTTGTTAATTTTAATTACCGTAAATCTATTTGATAAGTAGCTTCGAAACCAGTGTAATGAAGTTCCTCTAATTCAATACTTTTCTGTTAAATAATTTTATGATCTAAAGTGTCAAAGGCTTCTGTAAGTCTAGAAACACTGAAACTGTTCTTTCACCTCTGTTTAGTTGCATGTAGGCTAAATCAATAAATTTCGTTTGTAAGTTCACGATACTTCTCCCCTTTTAGAACACTTATTGATTTTCACTGATGATGTTATGTTTACTAAGACATTCATATAAAGTATTGTAAACATATTTTTCCAATACTTTATGTATAGAAGATGAAAAAAAAATGAGTCTGCAATTAGATATAGCTCACTTTGTTCCTCCTTTGAATATTGGTCGTAGAAATGCCGTTTTAAGCTCAGTTGTTATTGCCCAGTTGTAATACTTTCGTTAACCATCTCTTTTACGACATCCGCTAAAACCTCGACTCTGTTTTAAATGTGTTTGATTTGTATATTATGATATCCAGGGTATTTGTTATCATTTAAAGTTTTGATTATATTCATAATATCTGTCCGATTTGCAGGAGGTACATTAATTGAGTTTTTGTTTGTAGCTATATTGTTTGTTTCAAATTCAACATCAAGTTTGTGGTTGATTTCTCTTACACGTAAAATTCACGAGCAATATTAACTGTTAAATTTATTTGCAATTTGTAAAGGTGTTAAACTTTTAGACATATTCTTAATGATAGTTTCGTGAATAGATCTTGTTTTTTTACCTTCCACTGCTTGATGGATTAATTCTCATGTTTGTCTCATATTATTTCTTTTTATCGTTAATTGTTCTTTTTAAAATTTTATTTCTGATTTCTGATTTTATATGTAACTAAATTGCATAGATTTTATACTCATTTTCATAATTACACCTTTGTTATTTTTATATTTAATTCAAGCCTTTTCTTTATGCTCTATTAAATTGATAATATCCACTGCGATCCATTGTTTGGTAAAATTGTGGTTATTTAGATTTTCTAAATTTTTATGCGTTTTTTTTATTTTTCTGTAAAATTGCATTGATTTTAAAGAAATTGTAACAATCGGTATTTTTGTTTCTGTTCGATGAGTTTTTGTTATATTTAGACCAATCCGTTAAAATTATTTTCCTTTCAATATTTTCATGCTCATAATACCAGTTAATTTCCGCTATTTTGATATCGGTTGAGAGTAGTTTCTCATTTTTTTATCCAAATATACCTGCAATGAGATAATAATCAGCGATCTTACTCAGTGAAATCATAGTTTTAGACATAATTTTTCCATCTAATTTTGCATTTATATAGTTGATACTTGTGCGACATAAATTATTTTATACTACCTCTTTTCTATTTACGTCACTAATTAAGAGTTCATATCCCATTTCACCTAAAATATTTACATACACTTCGACACCATTTCTTTACATTCAGTACATCAAGATTAAAATCTTCTACTAATATTTGATTATTTGTTTTAATAGTATGTTCTAAAAATTCATGGAAATTAATTAAAAAATGGTTTATGTCTGTGTTTGGTGACCTATATAAGGCTAATATATTATAAATTGTTTCGCCTTTTATAACTCTAAGATACAGCATTTCTTCAGGCAGAATATTAACACTCATTTTCTCAACTGATATTGTGTTTCTATAATAAACAATTATTTTCCTTTGCCATTTCTTAAAAGTATCATCAGAAATTTATTCAAAGTTGTTTAATTTGTAGAAATTCTTTTCAGCATTAGTATTGATAGTTTCGGTTAAAATTATTATGTCCAGGTATTGTATGAATTCTGCAATATTAACATTAAAGACCTACCAGTGTTTTCTTAAACTACGTACATATATTAAATCAGGATGCTTGCTGTTTTTAATTTTTTTTTGGTTTGTGCTGAAAAGCCAATTTTCCGCTTCAGTGATATTGTTTACGTATACATTTCTTTAAGAATTCCACCGTTATAATTTAGATATTCTCGGCTTGCAAGAGACCAGATGGACAGATAAAGGTCAGATTCTTAAAAATAATCTTAAATTTCTCTTTTCAGGGAGGGACGACAAAAAGCATCACCAAGGCGTGGGTCTGCTTCTCAGCAGACACGCTAGTGATGCTCTTCTAGGATATGAGTGCATTAATGAAAGGTTTCTTACAGCAAAATTTCAGACAAGCGTTAAAGACTTGAATGTTATCTGCTGTTATGCCCCCACTGAGGATGCCGATGAGGATGAGAAGGATAGGTTTTATGAACAACTTCAGGATATTTTGAATTCTGTCAAGAAAGGAGATATTACCCTTGTTCTTGGTGACTTCAATGCCAAAGTTGGTACTGACTCTGACCTTTGGGGAGGAGTAATAGGCCCTTTTGGTATTGGTAGCTGCAATAGCAATTGGCAACGTCTCCTACAGGTAAGTAAACTCAATGGATTCAGAATAACTAACACTTATTACAAACACCGCGACATACATAAGTACACATGGGTTTCACCTGATGGGCTGCATAAGAATATGATTGATTACATATTAATTAACAGCAAATGGACTAGTTCTGTTAGGAATACCAGGGCATATAGGGGAGCTGAAATTGGATCTGACCATTACCTTGTTAAAAGTGTGTTGCAACTTAAACTTAAAAAGTGTTGTGCTAGGGTTAAAAAATTTACTTTTAATACTGAAGCTCTGAAAAATCCAGTTATAGCCAAAGCTTACCATGATAGGTTACTTAGTCATTATGACAGTCATGGTTTGCTTACTACTGAAGTTGAGGAAGAATGGGATCATTTTAAACAGGCTTTTTTGGACACTAACAGTACTCTTTTAGGAAAAAAGGAGCAGAAGAGGCAAAATTATCTGAGTGATAAGGCACTTGAGCTTATTTCGGAAAGAAAGAACTGCAGGAATGCCCTTAATCAATACCCTACTAGTCCTAATAGAAAGCATTACAGAGACCTTAATAAACTTGTAAAGGATCAGTTAGCTGCTGATAAAAATTTTTGGCTTGATGGTTTGGCTGACAAAGCCGAGGAAGCAGTTAGACAGCACAACAGCAGAGAGCTGTACCAGATAGTTAATGTTTTGTGTGGTAGAAAACGGACAGGCATACAAGGATTGAAGGATAAACAAGGTAAGGTTATAGAAGGGGAGGATTCTGTCATGGCTAGGTGGGCTGAGCATTTCAGTGATGTTCTAAACAATGTAGTTAGTTCTACTCCCATTGTTTGCAATGATGATAGATGCATTGGTGGCTTTAATGTTGGCCCTATAACACAATCTGAAGTTAGTTTGGCTGTTTCTAAACTTAAACTTCATAAATCCCCAGGGGTAGATGAAATTACTACGGAAATGCTTAGAGCTGGGAATGTTTCGGTTACCACTTGGATGACTGAAATTCTGAATCTCTTTTATGATAAAGGCATGGTTCCTAAGGATTTTACCAGAGCTATTGTTATCCCTATTTTCAAAAAAGGTGATCGCAGTTCTTGTGATAACTATAGGGGTATCAGCCTACTCTCTGTTCCAGGTAAAGTTCTTTCCATGATTGTGCTTAATAGAATTAAGAATCTGGTTGACAGGCAATTGCGTGATGAGCAATGTGGATTCAGAAGTGGTAGGGGATGTGTAGATCAGATATTTTCACTTAGGCAGATTCTTGAGAAATGTTTAGAGTTTCAGAAACCTTTGGTTGCTAGCTTTGTTGATTTCAAAAAGGCTTTCGACTCTGTTGATCGTCATAATTTGTGGTTGATTGTGAGATCATATGGTATACCAGACAAGTTAGTTAACATTATGAAAGCTCTCTATAATAACACTGAGTCGTGTGTGAGAGTTGGTAAGGCTTGTAGCAATTGGTTTAGCATTACTTCTGGTGTTCGACAAGGGTGCATTTTGTCTCCTTTTCTCTTTAGCTTGGTTATTGATTATGTTATGCGAAATTCACTTCAAGGGAAAGATTTTGGCCTTAAATGGGCTGGAGATAGGAAAATTTCTGATTTAGATTATGCTGATGATTTAGCCCTTCTGGCAAATGATGTTGATGAGATGAACTCTTTCATTCGAGCCGTTGATGAGACTGGTAGTAGAGTAGGTTTGGTTATAAACAGAGAGAAAACTAAAGTGATGAAAATTGGTCAGGCAGGCTGTGATTCAGTTAATCTGAATGGTTGCAGTCTTGAGCAGGTGTCACAGTTTAATTATCTTGGGAGCTATGTAACAGATAATGGTGATGTGCGGCATGAGATTAACAGACGAATAGGGATTACTGCTGGGACTTTTAAGAATCTATGGAGAGTGTTGGGAAATAGGCGTATACACCTAAAGACTAAAATTAGACTGTATAATAGTTTGGTTCTTTCTAGGGTTAGTTATGGTAGTGAAACTTGGACACTTTGTAAACAAGATAACAGGAAACTAGATGCTTTTGATTCCAGATGCTTACGCAGTATCTTGGGCATTAGGTGGTTCAACTTTGTAACTAATGATGAGATTAGGAAAAGGAGTTTGCAACCTCCTTTAAGCAGCATATTGTGCAGAGAGAGACTCCGTTGGTTTGGCCATGTTGCCCGTATGAATAATTATAGATTGGCGAATAGGGTTATGAACAGTGTGCCTAAAGGCCTCAGAAAGAAGGGGAGACCTAGGATGCGGTGGGCAGACAATGTCAAACAGGACCTTGTTAGAATTGGTGTGCAGTGGCCAGATGCAGTAGATGTAGCTCAGGATAGACTTGCTTGGAGAACTAAATTGCACGGTCTGGTTGGACCTCCGTAGCCCATGGCTGCTTGAGGATGATGATGATGATGATGATGATACATTTCTTTCACTATCTAAATCCACGCAAATTACTTCATTAAAAATAATGGATCAAAAGAAATGTAACTTAATAATTTAATAAAAGAAATTATAACATCAAAAGCTGTTAATAATATTTACATGAATTACTTTAGCCCCTTCATCTTTCCTCAGCATGTCTTACCATTTGTACATATTTGTGATTTTTTACCTTAGCCAGTGTCCTCGTTTCCCAGAAAAAATTTCTGTTTATAGCTGTTAGGTTTTCGTTCACATAAATAGGAGATTCCGTATTGTCTATGTCAGTATTCGCAGTTGTGAATTAGTTCTTTCGTTTGACCATTCATTCATCTCGTTGGACACTTGATTTGAATTGGGCTGTGATGACTGGAATATTTGTCTTATTTCTTGATGGCAGTCTGTGTAATGGCTACAAGGTTTTGCTCGTTGAACTGATTTATCAACTAATTTTCTCCAGTTTACAGACCGGACCGAATGTCAAGTCATCGCTTTAATTCGTAGACTGCACCTCACTAAAGAAAACAAATTACTTTTACCAAAAGTGTTTCATTACGCAAAATATAGAAAAGAAATACAGAAGGTGAAGTTTATGAGCTGACAGGTACGAAAGAACTAATATTATACTTTATCATCACAGATGCAGAGAAGCTGTTCGCAAAGCTACCGCTTAATCTGCAAGTTACGGAAGAAACAAATGACCATGCCCACAAATCTCGTCCAACAATTCACAGGTAATGAACTCAACAACACCATGGTTGTGCGGTACTAAGGTTTCTAAACACGAGGCATATTAACAATTCAGCAAAAACGAACAATACAATTAAGATAGTATAATCACCGTGTTTTCTCTAATTTTTTGAATGCAATCATCGTGTCCCGATGCTATATTTTAATTGCATTTTTTCTGTGTAATTAATATTACACTTTTACCAACAGTGTTGCCACCATAGGTTTTTAGACTCTGTCTAACTTGGAAAATGCTTATGGATTTAAAATAGGGTTATTTTAATAAAATAACTGACTTTTTCCCTTATAATTTTAGTTTCTTAAACCTCTTTTCTTTTGCAATTAAAATTTCGCTTAAATTAAATTTCTAAGTCCATTGTAATAACTGTTATCTCTCCTCTGTCTCTTATATATGCAGCTTTTGATCCTGATGGAATAGTGCCTCCGATCCCCTACTGAAAGGAAGGCCGATTAAAGCGATCCAAGGACAGATGGAGGGACGACCGAGTTTAACCGTAATTTAATAAAACATGCATCCGTAACCGTGACATTTTTTGTTTCAGTTCGCGATCGCGCTTCAAAATCTTTTTTCATAAGTACTTTAAACAAGGAAGGTTATGTTAAAACCCTTTTGTTTAACCTTAAGGTTTTGCATAATGTACAGTAGGCAAACCTGATAATGGTAAAATGGACTACGACTCCCAGTATATTGAGGTATGGAATTAAATCAGCTTATACCGAGATACCTTAGGCCGAAATTCACTTCAAGGACTTGCTAACTTTGCTCTGACTCTCCTTGTGCTTTCATGACTATGATGAAGTGTAATAGATCGTTAGCTAAATGAACCTACTCAAAAAATAAGGACCGGAATGGAATGAGAACAAAAATTGCGTAATATAATTTTGCTCTTCATTCAGGCCTTAGGCAGCAAAAGAATGTTGTAGCGATTATGAAATACGCAGGCTGTACTGCATAAGATTGATACCGTGGATTACTCATCTGGAGCACGGAGTTTTTCCCAGCGGATCACGGAGTAGAACTTCCATAAATGGTACCACCTGAGACACTTTTCTTAAATTCCCAAGTACTAGTGCAGATCTAAACAAAATCCTCTCCGTCCCTGAAGATATTGATATTGATGATCCAGTAAATTATTTTTAAATTAAATGTCATATTATTATATCCAAACAATTGTTATCATCTCAGAAAATAAATATCCTCATTGTATCCATTTAAAATTTGCTTTTTAAACAGTAATAAATAGCAATAAAAATTTCCAAAAGATTTCCAATTCCAATCAAAGGATTTTTTAGCCTTCGATTATTTTTTTTGGAAGTTCGCATAAACAATAAATTCATATTTCTTAAGGTGAAAATTGTTCTTTAAAATGAAATGAAAAAGCCAACTAACCGTAAACTCTATGTGAAATGAGTTGCATTTCTGTAGTAGCACTTGGTATTAATAGAGGTGACTTAAAATGTCCTCTTTACAGTCAGGAACCAATCAAAAACAGGAAAAAGCTTTTAACTAAGATTTATACAATATACTTTGTTCTGCGAAAATTTCATTTCGATTTCTATTCCACCTTTTCTTTTCGTCTTATTTATCTTTTAAAGTATTTTTCAATTTCTGCAAAATAGAGAGATTTCGCTTGACCAAAGCTCGAATATAGGTTTCATGGTACAATGAAACCGGTCTAAAATGTCTCAAAGAATAAAATGTCTAGCTTTTTTTGCATGCTAAAGCTCTTTTTGTAGAGCTTGTTCTAACCTATTTTCTTACGTGTAAATTAGCAACCCTGATCACCAGTGGTGAAGCGTGACTTTTTGAATAGAGAGTAGCCAGAAACTTCCCTAATCTGGCATAGTTCTCGAGTTAATCATAATTCCCATTGTAAGGGGGGAAATCACCCCTTTTCCTATGAATGGAAAAAAATAATGAACTGCCATTCCCCACGATGCTCGGGTCTGGGCTTCCCATGACGGAAATATCCGGCGGCAAAAAGGAACTGACGACACCGAACTGGACAGTCGTGGTGGCCAGTGATTGGTGAGGTCAGCGAGAGGGTATGGATTAGCTAGACGCTGACCTGCCCCCTCTTACCCCTAACCCATTTGCTCACCCTCCCACTCCTCTTGTGTGATGAATTTCCTTTGATTTTGGACACTCTTCTCCTTCCCTTTTTTATTGGCACTGAGTCATCCTTTCACATCCCTGTTGCCATTTCTCCTTCTTCTATAGGCGGCCTGCGGCCAAACGCCTTCGCCAGATTGTAAGTACACTGTGCTACGCTACGTTAGCTTCTGTCTTACATTCCCATCCAGCATCCTCTGACGACCCTTGCGTATGGACCAGATGATCCTAATTCCACCGGAATATGGTACAGAGTGGTCCAGATATGAATGAAGAGATTTATGTTTAAGCTAGACGCTGGCTGCCACCTCGGAACTTTGAATGAGAGAAAGAGCGCGTCTCTCTCTCTCTGCGTGCTTCGTACTCGGCTACAGTAGTCCCTTATGTGACTGCTGTGAGATATCCTTTGTTTAATCAACAAGCCTGTGCAACTCCTCCCATAACAGAAGACAGGTGGACGAAATTATGACATCATCATAGGTAGTACTATAATCCGGACATTTGCTATTTATTTATTTATTTCTATTATTATTATTAGTGCACTTTTATACTAATCTTCATACTAATATTTATTGATAAATATACCTTAAAAGCCGTCCCATGGCCGAGTGGTTAGCGCGCTTGGCTACCGATCTAAGGGACCTGGGTTCGAGCCCCGGATAAGGCATGGCTGTTTGTATCGTTTTTCTGCTGAGTTCCTGCCATTCTCTCAGACCTTCTACTCTGGCATATAAACTGACAGGCTCCTGTCAGACCTATGTGGCAAGCAGCTGCTTGAGGGGGTATTTATTTTTATTTTTTTATATCTTAAAAAAGAAGGAAATTAAGGAATTAGAAGGAGAATTATTCGAAGTCACTAGCAGTTATCATAACTTTAATAAATGCAAACAATTTTATTTCTGAATAAAAATATTTAGAAATCAACATTGCCATAAAGATTAGTATAAAAGTATACCAGTAATAATAATAATAATAATAGAAATAAATATATAAGTAAAGTTTGCATTACAAGACTACCTTTACTGATATCATAATTTGGTCCATTGGCCTGTTATTGGAGGTGATGGGCCGTGTTCTGCTTGCAGACCGATGTAAGCCTGAGTTCAGTTTGCCAGGAGAGGCAACCGGGTCGGATGCGAGACAGTAGTACTGGTCACCATGTTGGTATATGTAAATACAGTCATATCAGAATAATATGACCACCTACCTAATAATGGGAATAACCACCCTTGACCTGGATGACAGCAGCGAGATGGCGTGGCATGGACGCAATGAGACCCCGAAAGGTTGCCAGAGGCACACGTGCTCCTTCGGACTCCAGCAGAGCACGGAGGTTACGGAGATGACGTGGTTGTGGGTCCGCAAGCCGAACCTGTCGATCCAAATGGTCCACAAGTGCTCTATGGGATTGAGGAAGGGCGATTTCGCTGGACAAGGGAGAACGCATACATCGCTGTCGTGTTCCTGGAACCAGTCATGCACCACCTTAGTGACATGGTAGGGCGCATTGTCCTGTTGGTAGACACCATCACCATCGAGGTAAACGTCCAACATGAAGGGATGCAAGTAGCCATTGGCGTTCAGGGACCCATCCACTGGTACCAGCAGTCCAAGTTCATACCAGGAAAATATCCCCCAGACATGCACACTGCCACCGCCGGCCTGAACTTGACCGACAAACCTGTACGGATCTTGGTTCTCGTGTGTTTTATGCGGTATCCACCAACGCCCTTCATTTCTGTGAAGTAGAAACCACGATTCGTCGGAGAAGGCAAACTTTTTCCACTCTTCCACTGTCCAATGACGGTAGTCCCGTGTGAACTGCAGGCGGCGTTGCCGATGGACCTTGGTTAACATGGGCGCCTTTATGAAGCATTGACTCCGGAGACCCATGCATAACAGGGTTTGCTCTACAGTTATCGGGGACAAGTACCTGGGTGAACCAGCGTTCATTTTAGTGGTCAATTGCTGCACTGTTGTGTGTCGATTGCCCTTTACCACCAGTCGACGGAGGTGACGTTCTCCTCTGGAGTCGTTGGTTTTTGGGGCTCCACAGTCATGACATCCGGAGGTACTTGGTGTACCAGTATTCGGTACACCCTTACAACAGCACCTCGTGAACAGCCCATGAAGTCTGCTGTTTCCGAGATGCTTCCATCCTTGGCGCTGCAGCGATGATCATTCCTTTTTAAACATCCATCAAATCAATTCCTCTGTCCATTGTGCTCACGTTACGCACTATGGCTCATCTGCCCTGGCCGGCCGCTTATATCTTCGTGTCGTCGGCCTTCTTATGTGCACTCTGTGCTCCTGGGCGGGTACACTGTGATTCCGTGGGTGGTCATTTTATTCTGATACGACTGTGTATATGGAAATAAATATTTAATATAAGTCATTGTCTTGAGCTCGCAAACCACTAGTTAAATCACAATTTACTGACAATAGTTGGACCTCACAAGAAAAGAACTCACATAAAGGTGCACCACCAGAAATAGCATAAGATAATGGTACAGGCAAGAGGTGGCTTTTCATACCCTTGAACCGGCGCCGTCTAATGAAATTAGGAAATAAGCTATTCGTATAATGTATCGCTTTACCTGAACGGATGCCGCTATTCGCATTTGGAAACTATCTGTGGATAAAAGATTAACGTTAACGCATATAGTGGATAAAACTGCGGAAAAAGAATTAATTTTAACGTGGATAGCAGATAAATCTGTGGAAACATTGGCAAAGATTATTGCATTATTTATGGTAACATAAGTAAAAAAAAATTAAATAATGGAAATAAAACTAATTTGAAAATTCAATGATGATATTTAGTTTAAAAAAGTGCATTGGGCATAAAGCAATGAATTAAAAAAACTTATGTGAAGGAAGCGATCTTTTGCAGACAGAATATATTTTCGAAAAAATGCTCGAGTGTTGCACAGAAAACTAGAATTAAATTGGTGAAAACTTCAATTATGGAGATAATAAAGTTGAGAGATTGAAATGTAGAGGGAAGTATTAAGTAACAAAAGGAATGTCTTCCTATAATATGGAATAGCTGCATTTAAAAAGCAAAATTTACACAGACGAAAGCTCAAACATATATGACCCTTAAGAATCATTCTTCATATCCAGGGAACTCTTTCCGATAAACAACACAACATTCCGACTCCTCAAAACTAGCACCCCATGAAAAACGACAAGCAGAACCCCAATTTATCCACTTAGAGTGTAAGGTCAGTCACCGAATATATGGTGGTGCGAATAAATGCAGACAGCAAAAAATGTGACTTCACACGGAAAACACCGCTACGAAATTGTACCATGGCCAGCTGCAGACTCTGAACTAAACAAGATTGCCTACTGTTTATATGCATCAACGAGAAATCCCCTTCTCCCAGAGGGCGATGTCGCTGTCTAGTGCAGAGACAGACCCCTGGTGGAATTTACTATTAAGTTCGTCTACAGATGCTACAGATGATTCGAGGAGAATAAAGGGGGGAAGAACGTGATGAGAACGTGACTTCAGTTAGATCCGAAATTTTGGGCAGAGCAGATGCACTGAGATTTTATAGAGAGAAGTTAGTCTCGGAACGAGTAGAAGCATGGGATGGCTCTGGTCTACCACGGGCAGATTGAGTATCTCGGAATATAGGAATCATCGGAAATATGTGTGTAAAAGTAGTAGTGAAGGAAGTATATTGCAAAGGATTTAGTAATCGGATTAGTATTTGTGAATGAAATGAATTTAAATGGGATTCACTGCGTGGCCTGCAGGACTTTCAATCAGAAAGAGAGAGACATGGTTTACGCTTTATAATCGTCTAACCAGTGAGGGGCAAAATCCCCTTGTAACAGTAACGGATGATGAAGCCGTATCCCTTCCGCAACCAATTACCCAACTGCCTATCTGGAGGTCATCTGTGGTCTGTCCCCATATCAGCTCCAGTTCGACTTAGTTTTCTTCCCCTTCTTTGGTAAAAGGGGAAGATAATCCACCCTGACGCTGGAGTGACGAGACCTGATACCTGATACCCGGACGAGCTGAAGAGGATATAAACATGTTACGCATAACAATCCTTCCTTTGATTTAAAATTTGCAGTCGTTAAATTTAGATTTAACGTTAAAAAGGGTTCCATAGTTGATTCTGTTGTCATTGCAATTTTAAGTTCTTAGTTAAGTTCAATTTTAAGTTCTTAGTTAAGTATTCGGTACACCTTTACTACAGCACCTCGCGAACAGCCCATGAAGTTTGCTGTTTCCGTGATGCTTCCATCCTTGGGGCTGTAGCGATGATCATTCCTTTTTGAACATCCATCAAATCAATACCTCTGTCCATTGTGCTCACGTTACGCAATATGGCTCATCTGTCCTGGCCAGCCGCTTATATCTCCGTGTCGTCGGCCTTGTTATGTGCAATCTGTGCTCCTGGGCGGGTACACTGTGATTCCGTGGGTGGTTATATTATTCTGATACGACTCTGTATATGGAAATAAATATTTAATATAAGTCATTGTGTTGAGCTCGCAAACCACTGATATTTAGTTTAAAATCATTGACCTTAACTTCAATTTTTAATTGAAGTTAAGATCAATGATTTGGGTTCGAAGATTAGTTGTTCTCTTCTTGTACTTTTATAATATTATTTCTCATTAAATTCTTCAACTACTCTTTTTCATAAATATGAATTGTGTTCGCCATTGAATTCATCAGAAAACTTCTTCCCCAAAGGAGACGGCCTGGGATTATAGCGGCCTTCATTATCTAATCAAGAGAATGATCCGTAATTGGGTAATGCTGGAAACGCAACGCAACACAAACATACATTTAAATTTTTATACTTCTCCTTTCCTGCAACATTTATCTGTACCATTTGTCTGATACTTCAAACTGCTGTTGGTGCATGACACTTTTTTTCAGACTTTGTGGACAAGTAGTAATTAATTTTTTTTTGGTTTTTGGTCATTCATTAATTCCTTTTCTCTATATTAGAGTTAATGTATTTACAGAGAAATTCGCAATTTACACTTTGTAAAATCATTTATTCTCCGTTTGTTAGATCATCGATTATATAATGAAAGAATCTCGAGCCTGATATAGAAATTTTATTTCATTTTTTCCTACGTTTGTTTTCCCTTCATATTGCAATCTCTTTTTATTCCATTCCTTTGTATTCAGTATCGAGCAAGTGAATAAATGTCACGAATATATTTTGGAAAAGCAATATCTCTTTATTAAAGCTCTCCATGCAGTTTTTACCGATCAATTGCTAGCAACGTTTTCGGCTGAGATATTTATTCGATCGTTCACAGAGAAATGACTTCAGTTTTCTGGGCAAAACATGTTCTCGGAACTTGAGATAAAACAAAGCCTTTTATATGTAGACATATTATATAGCAAATAAATTTTGTGTAGATTGAACGATAACAAAATATGACTGATACGTCCTCCACATATCCCCTCCCATCACCCAGTAATGATGTTTGCTACCTAATGCTATCAAGACCATGCTGTCATTGGCACGTGGGCGTCGGCTGTACTCGTATTTATCCTTTGTTCCATTCTCTCGCCTGTCTCCGTTTCCTTTGCGAATCAGACCAACTGAGCATCTAAGATGAGCTTCGACTCTTCGAACGCGGATGACGAATCAATTGCAAATCTGAAGATGATATTGTGCTTTGTGTACATGATGAACATTTCTCGATATGTCAAGAAAAAAAAGGATAGGAATGGCATGTGACGAAACTTAGTTGTAAAACAATACGAAACCTTTGTTAAAACTGTTTGGAATTGTGAGAAAATAGTTTTCATGTTTTGGTTTTTTCAAATATATCAAATTACCATATGTTTTTCTAAACACTGGTGCACATTTTGATGCACGTACATTCAGTATATTTTTTATAGTTTCAAATTAAAAATATTTTTCATATAATATGTTATTTTTCACGATACTCTAGCCCCATTATATATCCTAATATTAATATGGTTATCATGTTCATTTATATACGATTTTCCTACTTAAAGTAACAATCCAAATACTATAAGAACTGCCAGTATTACATTGGTTCCCATAAATTACGGAAAATCCCTCTGTTAAGTCAATGGAAAGCTAAGGTCAAAGCTCTGTAACTTCTAAAATATGTGTTTCTTTTTGTTTTGAAAAATGTGCTTGCAGATAAAGATCTTATATAAATCAATATTTCGATTTTCAACAATAAATTCGCTCAGCATTTAATGAGTTATGGTAGTTTGAATATTTAGCGATTAAAGTACCAGTCACGAAAATTGACTTCAGAAGTTCATTAAAACTTAGTAATAAGTATTGGATCAAAGTATTTAATAAAATAAGTTTGTATTTTAGAACTTTGTGTAAAAAATTATTTCACTATACTTCAGTTTCGTATTATAATAATAATAAATAACCTCTAAAGCAGCTGTGCTTGCCACAGAGGTCTGACAGGAGTCTGTCAGTTTATATGCCATAGTAGAAAATCTGTGAGGATGGCAGAACCTCAGCACAGTTTCGTATTGCTGTTGTTAAATGTTCAAACTTCCATAACACATTAAATACTGAACGAATATTGTTGAAAATCGAGATATTGATTTATTTAATTGAGATCTTTATCTGCAATCACATTTTGGAAGGCAAGAAAAAAACTTATTTTAGGAATTATAAATCTTTGACGTTAGTTTCCCATTGACGTAACATAGGGATTTCCCTTAATTTATAGAAACCGGTGTATTTTGGGGGTTGTTTTCTAGTTTTGGCTATGATTGCATTGGTTCTTTGAGCACATAACACTTTTTGCAAGTAAGTTATATCACCTGCTTTTAGATTCCGTGGTGTAGTTTAGTGGCTGTGTGGCTCGTGTTTAGGACAGCTCATGAATCGCGTGACCTTGACAAGTGACCACCTCCTTTACAAACCCATGCTTTGTCTCTCTGTTATGGTAAAATGCTACGGCTTTTAAACTTTTTTGACCAGCCGGTTTACATATGAACGAAAAAACTAGATGCATTATTGTAAATTATTTTCATTGATTTAAGTTTCTGTTTCAGAAACCAAATAGCAGTTAAAGTGTTCGGGTTTCTTTATTTCTTTAAATGGCTATCTGATTATAGGACTTATTACAGGCCATGAGTAAAATGACCATCTCGTCGCTATAACAAAATGTAATTCCTCTGGTTAATGTAATAGGTTTCACCAAGTGTGTGATTTTAGTTGGCTATACAACTATCACAATAACATCTTATGCTATAAACAAGCTTGCCCAACTGGTCAAAAGCACCATAATTTACTCATTTATGAGAGCAAATCTCTATTCTTTCAAGAATTATTTCATGAAAAGGAAAATCCTGCGGGATCTTCTTTCCGCTGAATAATCGATGAATCACAATTTGTCACCTCAGAACATGCACCACTTTTTCGAAATGATTCTGACAGATCACTTTTTTCCCTGGATCTCTCGATGAGCATCATCATGTCGATAAAATGTATCCAACAAATGGTTCTTTCGAAAAGACTGACATAGAGCAAGATAATGTTATTTCTATACCTCTGACCTTTCAGAGTATTCTTTTGAAGAAGAAGTATGAGATTTGACAGTAATTTCCACTGAACTATTATTATGTTGCCATCGCCATAGCTGTGGCTCTTTATCTCGATGTCAGAGCGATGATAACTTTCCCGCATTGTCCACAGGATAGGACGTTATGAAACAGGATGTAAAAGGAATTTCGACTAACCGCTGAGTAGATTCATTATTTATCTCCCAGTTGCAATATTGATGACTAGTCGATTAAGCTCTAGTGTGGGTTGGGATAAGAGGAATAGAGAATACTCTCATCTTGCTTAAGACATCATCTCAGAAGTCTTGAGAGAATAAGACTTCTGAGATCAGGAAAACAATCATTCAGAAATGCACATTCAACTGTCACCAGACAACTTCAAGGAAAGGTACGGCCTGTTAACTCCAGGCATCGATCATTTCGAGAAATTATGGCCCTTGGTCGACCTTTCACTGGCCTATAAGAAACAGTTTTTCATCTTGAACTTATTATATTCACGAGTTGGGTTTGTCAATCAGACATGTTATCTATTTGAAGATATCAGTCAAAAGTATAGAAATAATACTTTCGGGTGAATTCATCAGTCTAGAAACCTCCAAATGTCTTCACTTGTCTCCAATCTGACAATCGCATTTTATTTCCTAACGTGTTCCACATGCTGTCTCCTTGTTGTAACGTAAATTAACTCTAGTCTACTTTCATTTTATTTCCCAACGTGTTTCACATGCTGTCTCCTTGCTGTAACGTAAATTAACTCTAGTCTACTTTCATTACAGCCGGAAATGAGATGAGTTAAATTACATTCTTATAAGCAACTCCTGATTTGCACATGATTTGAATGTTAGAAGGCTTTCATGAAAATTACCCTTAATCATACTCAATCTGGTACAATTGATAGGTAGACTTAATATCATTTTTTATGCACTACTAATAGAGGTAAAAGAAATAACTTAATAGACTATTTTTATTTCTGCTTTTGAAAGTCATGCAGATGTTTAACAGTAATTCTTATTCAGTAGTTCTCGTCACCTCTTGAGTCCAAATAAGATAAAAACGCTCTTACTTGATATTTCAGGATTATATAACGGTATATATTATAAATTTTCAATAATATTAAACTCATTAGGCTTATGGGTTATTGTGTACAGAAATTTATTAGCAAAGTCGAATATATTTTTCCCCGGATGAGATATATTCCCAATGAGATATATTTCTACGGCAAAACTTTGAACACAATATTTGGGCTAGATGCTAAGCAATCACCCTCACCCTGAAAACTAGACGGATAATGTGGAATTGACTTCTGATTCTCGAATGTTTCTTAAACAACTGAAGGTGTGATTAGTCATACATATTGGGCTTGTTTCTGACAAATATTTCAAGCAGATTTCTTAGGCGCAAAGCATTTAAGAACGAATTAAGACAAATGTATCTCAGTTTTATGCATCAAGAAATATATTAACATTCGAAAATTTATACCCATATTATTATAATGCTATTTATTCAAAAACTATAAATCAGTTGGTGCCTTCGTCACCTATTGATATCTAGCCCGTCAGTCCGACCCCTATTTAACCTTGAATGCAACTGCGGATTAGAAAAATATTTCACATTTCTGAGTTCAACTGCTTGAAATACCCCTATTCGCCATATTTTAGCTCTCCAACACTTATATATCGAAATTTGAATTTTGACCTCGAAGGACCCTTCGGATCCGAATTTTCGTAATGTTTCTGACATCTAAAATTCCGACACCCCAACACAAATTTTTCAGGTTTCCAGCACTCGCAGATCAACGTTTGACCTCTACGTGATCTCTGTTTGTCCTTGAAGGTTACGTCGGAGGGCACATTTTGAATTTTTTACCGACATCTATGACTCGAATTACATGATGCATATTTTCAAAACCCTACCATTTCTGCATCATATTTAGAATTAGTGTGATCCGTGTCAATCACATACAATCATATCATATACAATCACATCATAGTTTATGCTATTTTGACATGAGGAGATTTCTCGGGAAAATAGTTGAAGATGCCTAAATAAATTGAGAAATATGTTGTTAAAAAAACTATTGGCAGAAACTTTGATGAGAGATGTCATCAATAATATTGTTTCGTAGATGAAAAGAAGTTATATACACAGAAATGCTTTTTAAATACCAAGAGATCCAAGTTAATGTCAATGGAAATCTAAATTCAAATCTCGGTAACTTTTAAAATATAGTTTAGTATAAAATGTCACTTCATATAAAGATCTATATCAAATTATTCTAAAATGTGATTCTGAAATATATATTAAACATCAACCACATTTGTTGAAGTCTTCGTAAAAAGTGAGTTCCAAAATTAATAAGATTTAGAACGAAAATATGAATAAACAATTTCATATTAATTGCTATTATTACTTTAAATTAACCTTTAAAGAGTAAACTCATGATCAGCACAGCTGACGATAAATATTACATCTGTGCTGATTTTTCAAATATTGCATTAATTATTTAACTGAAAAATTTAAAGTTGAACTATATCTTCCAATTACATTTGACGACATACTTTCATAAAATATTGTTTTGGAAGCATTTTAGCTCCGAATTGCGCTTTCCATAAAAAAATAAGAGCAGTTTTCTTTCCTTTTGCTGTGCTTGAATGTAACGCTTCTTTTCTTTAAAAGGATGACTTCAGAAACATCCAGAGTAGGATTTCCACTGATACCCCACTATTACACAAGCAGAGTCAAATAATCCATGTTAATTTTAAGCCATAGAGAGACTATTTTACAATCCAGATAGTCATGGAAGACGTAAATTTGTCGCCAATTGTCTTTTGAAAGATAAACACAAGCTACTGTAGCCTAATTGATATGACAAATAGTCAAATCAGAGATAAGATGCAAATGTTATTCAATTGCCCATAGCAAATTGCAGTTTGCAAAGTTTAGATGCATATAGATACAATTTCCCTAATAACGTTTGAATATGGGTATTCCATGGGAAGGTGGAATCCATGTAAAGTCCAAAATAGTTATGGCTCTCAACACGATCAATAACATTACAGCTGCAGTATTCAGGGTCATTAGTTATATTTTGAGGACACAAGAAGGCGTGTTTTTTCATTACATAAGATGAAAGATCATAATATCATGGTGCGTGAAAGCTCATCCATTTGGTTTCATCTGAATTTATGTAAATACTATTAATGTGAGACCAATTAATAATTGTTAAACTCATCCTGTGTGTCTCTAATTGCCTCTCCCATATTGTGATTCACGTTAATCAAGGCGGTGTCATCAGCGTATATATAAGGAGAGCCCTTCAATTTGTTAGATCATTAATATAAATAACGAATAAACGCTGACCTAAAATTGAACCTTGTGGGACCAGTGTACAATGTTCTCTTCTCACTAAACTCCTCATTAATTTCAATAATATGCACTGTGTTTTTTAACTAACTTTCAAATCATTTAAGGGTAATATTTAGAATACCATAACAAAAAAATTTTTGAAGTAAAATATCACGATCTAACGTACCAAATATCTTACAAAAGTCCAGAAAGATAGCAGCTGCTTTTTTCCGTTCTATAATGTTCCGTTAATGACGTCATAAAACTCCGTTAAAAGTGTAATTGCATTTTTATCTTTTTGGAAACCTTATTGCTTTTCACTAATAATATTTTTTTTCAAGAAATTGTCTAGAATATTAGTTACATATCTTTCAAGGATTTTGTGGAGAGCATGTAAGATGGCAATAGGTCTATGGTTAGCGCAATCGGATTTAGTTCCACTTTTGTAAATTGACCTTAAAATAGTAATTTTAAGTTTATTAGGAATGTTTCCTGTATATATGTTCCCATTGATAAAGTTCGTCACGAGATCAGCTAAGGTGTTTTTGCATGTTTTAATGTGTTTCACGTGTACCTGATCATATCCACATGATTTTCTTTCATTTAAATCACTTAAAACTTTGTAAGTTCCTTGTTTTGAGATGGAAGTTATAAAAATTGAAGGAATAGTAGGTTTAATATGTTTACGAACTGTAGAGAGATTCTCTAATACGGTTATCATCTCTAAGATTGACAATAATGTTTACAAAGGTGTTAAATTTCTCTGCTGCTTGAATTTTAGACATACCTTGTGGCATACATATTCTTCATGATAAAATCGTCAATGGCAGTTTTAGGTTTATTATTGATAATTTGGTTGATGAGTTTTCATTTTTACTTTGGACTGCTTTTGATTCAAATTGTTTGTAGTAGTATTTATTATTTTCTAATAAGGGATGTGATAAATAATAAGGGACGTGAATGTGTTTCTTAAGTTTCTGTATAGTAATTTAAAATTTCTGTTTCTCTTGTAATTTTGTAGTCAATCCAAGCCGAATCTCTTTTTCGTATTGAGTTTATTATTTCCTGATTTATCCAATCTTTGTTACAATTGCGTTGTTAATTTTTGAGCCATTCGATGGTTTAGAAATTTCGTTATTGTTAATAATCGCCGTATATTTTTTTATGAATGCTTAATAAATTACGTCCGTTGGCAATGAATTTGGGGTTTCGTTTCCAGCGCATCTGTCCAGCCAGTTTGTTGGGCTTATTTCTTTGCATATGTTTTTATGAACTAAGATAAGTTTTGTATTAAAATTGCTGTCTAGCTTTTTAGTGTGATCGAACAGATTCCCAAGTTTTTTTCTCGCAAGTTGACGCAATTAAGAAGTAGTCTGCAATCCTACTGCAAAAAAACATTGAATTTGTTTCGGGTTTAATGTCAAGTCTGACGTTAATGTGATCAATGCATGTTTGAAAGAGAGAGAATCACTAATGATATCTTCTCTGGTGATGCCAGTAATGATAGGTGAGAAACTAAACTCCGTTAACCACCCTCGTATTTGACAACTCCAAGTTTCTTGATATTTTGATATCTAAATTAAAGTCTCCAACTAGTATCTGATTGCGATGTTTATCAGTTGTTTGGAACCAGTTTTTCAGGTTAGAAAGAAAAGTGTTAACGTCCGAGCTTCGTAATATGCAAATGTCAAGTAAATTGAAAGTTAAATTACCCTTGCAGATATCTATATTCAATGTTTCATTGAACGAATTGAATTCAATGTTTCATCACTAGCGAAGGTATCTTTTTGACTAATAATATATCGGAAAAGAAAAGCAGAATCCCATGTTTAAACGGACCAGGAGTTCTGGTAAAAAGTTAATTAAAATGTTCTAAATTGAACAATGGAGCACTCTTTCTGGGGATGTTAGTTTCTGTCAATATATTAATATCTAAAAATTTCAAAATATCTTTAAGATAAACACTTAGAGTACCAGTTGTGTTCAGACTTCGAATGATCACATGTAGAAAACTTTAATTTTCATCAGATTCATAATTTATTAGTCAAGTTAAATTCTTTATAGTTCCACAAACCATTTTCGTTTGTGATCAAATGTTGGTAACTCATCAAACTGGAAAGTGGTCATGGCAAAAAAAAAATGATGGAGCAGATAAGTAAGATATTTCCCGTTTAAAATTCATCGAAATTCGTGAGCATATCAATACGAATTATGTTGTTACCATCAGATTTTCTCATCATGATTTTCCCTTTTCGAAACCAGACGTATTTGAAACTTTTCGATTTGGCCAGGCACCTCGCTTTTCAGAAACGTTCTTTGTTCGTTACAGTCAAATTTTCATTTAGATTGACTGGTGTTTTTAACATCATTAAAAAAGTTACTGGCAGAGATTTTCAATAAGGTTTTTAACAACAATTGCTCACGTTCGTTTCTAGACTTAAATTGTGCAATAACTGTAGATGTTTTGTTCTTGTTTCTTGTTAGCAGTCTTTGTAAGGCTTGAAGTTGTTAAATCAATGCTAAAATTGTTTAAATGTCGCTCTTTTACAACTTTAATCATCATCTTATTTCAGTTTTCTTTCTCCTCCTGATCATCCATTAGAATGCCAGTGACATAACGATGTTTATTTAAAAAGCAAGATCAAAAGTGATCGTCTCGTTTGAATCGCAATGCGTTCTTCTACGAAACTACTACCGAACACTCGCCAAATATTTACCGTGATAAAAAAAAATCCAGTTCCTTTAAATTTATTCTAGAAATGATCTCTAATCTTAATAATAAAGTTGATACCACTAATGCCATACTTCTAGAAAAAAAATTAATTGCATTAGTGCTGAAATAATTTCTCTTAAAAATGAAACAAATTTTGCTATCAATCACCAAACGAACAAATCTATATATGTTAGTATTTGCACTCCTGCTAATTCTAGAATAACCGAAAGGAACACGAAAGTATCATATCACCCGTCAAAACGAAAGAGGGATCCATACCTCGACAAGATCGTTATAGTGATAATTCTTCCTATGACTTTGAAAGTCATACAAATGAAAATAATATGTCTAATATTAAAATTTCCGACAATGAGAAGAAAGTTATGTTGGGTACGAGGGACATTCCCGATGTATGCGTTGTGAAAACCAAGAAGTAAAAAGATGTTTGTTCGTTAACAAATTTGACATTAACATCAAACCTGAAGACATAGCTAAATTAATTGGACCGGCTAACTTTAAATATGAGTGTGTCAAAATTAAAACTCTTAATATTACCTATTATGCATCTTTCATTCTTATAACCAATGAAAAAATTATGCCGCTCTTTCTTGGACTGATTTATGTCAGAAAGCTTTATACTTATGTGAATTTAATAATCGCCCAAAACTGGTAATAGGTGAACCCATAAAATTATCATATGAAGTCAATGCAGGGCCGCTTCAAAGTTGGGGGGGGGGGGGGAGTCCACCACTTTCCGAATGCTAGTAAGGCTAAAAATGCTTTCAGAATGCTAGTAAGGCTAAAAGAGCGAAAAATTATTCAATTGGTAAACATTTAATGCATTGTTGAAAACATTTTTTTAGAATTAGAAAACGGAGGATAAAATGTTATATTGCAGTCTCTTGGACTCCCTTTTACATTTTTCTGGCTCGATTATTCATTGCCCCTCCCTCCACCCCTCGATTGCTTTCTAGATATAAGCTGAGTCAATGCAATTAATACGTATGAGGAACATAGTGACTGACGATCAAAAGAAACTGTCGAAGGTGTTGTTGTATTCATTAACCCAAGTAGTATCTTCCATAAACTCCAGTTTTTACATTCGTACATCATATTCCATGTCAGTAATATACATAACGTGATCATTTAATTCGTGGAGAGAAGCAAAACGTTGCATTAAATATCATCCTCTGAATCTTCCTGGCATTTGTCTTTCTCAAAATACATTCCCTTGAACTTCACACATTTTTGTCATCGTTGTACCCATGTATTAAAAGCGTCTTTGAAGCCATTTTTCGAAAGCGTGCGAAGTGTTGTCGTTGTGACCTGGAAGCTTCGTCGTCGGATGTGAAATGTTTCCCTTTCAAAGCTTTCTTTAGTCGCAGAAAGGGGAAAAAATCGCAGGGTGTTAAGTCTGGGGAATATGGAGGATGTGGCAGAACCTCAGCACCTATGGCAGTGATCGCTGGCTGCCCAATATTAACCCTATGAGGCCTGGCGTTGTCGTGATGAAGAAACCAAGTAACACCAGAAAGTTTCGGACGCTTTTCACGATATTATATGCTTATTGCTTTATATACATTATAAACGGTAATCCCAATTCCGGATATCCATAAATGCCAGATAACCGGAAGATTACTGTATATTCAAATATTGTTTCTTTAACATTTCATATACTTGGTGCTTTTGGCCAAAGTTATGTGTTAACGAAAACAATTGTGTAACGTGTGTCAATGTGCATTTCTTATAAATAGCGCTCATTGGTCTAAGGATTTTAAGTGAATTGAAAGATCATTATTCTACATATTATTGTTATTATTTTATATTACTATTTGCATAGTGCTTTCTGCATTATATGACTATTATATTACCCACACAATCTTGAAGACTGCGAAGCAAAAAAAAAATTCTTAGCTTTGATCAGCCTTTTTCATCCGTTTTCTTTGAACAATCTACTTCAAATGATGTTTGGGTACATAGTGTCTTGTTTGAGCTGTCTCTCCAGTAAAATGTTAGCATTCAGGGTTAGACGCTGCTGAAGGTCAAAAGGAATTATCTTGTTTAATGGCGGTGAACACGCGACAGGAAACGATTCCAGACGATGACATGAACAACGCATCTGACGTGAGTGGAAATCGAAGTCAACTTAGCTCGAGACTCGATGTAACGATGACTATTTCGAATGTGTAGAATTTGGTGAAACTGAAACAATTTATGAAAATACTTGAAGTTATACTCAAAAGAAAAGTGAAAACTAAAACTTACCTTTGAAAAGTATTAAACAATCTGTTGATAGTGCATTTGTTTCTTCTGGAATAAGACTCAATGTATTGGCTACTATTCTGAAAACTACTTTATTTTTTGCTCCTTTTTTAATCAGTAACGTATGGCCAAAGCCAGTTTCTCTTATTAGCTTACTACTGTTAGTGTCTATAACATTAAATAATCCCGTTTCTGCTATTTAATGTAGGTCATACTATATATAATGAATGTGAGACACTAAAATTGATGACGTAGCCAAAGAACCATTTACATATTTTTCCTTGTGAAGCCCTTAGAAGTTTCGTAACGAAACAGAACTTCTTCAGATAAAAAAAACTTGTTTTCTTTAGCCCAGCCGTATAACCACGTTAAAATAATGCAAACTAGAAACAGGGGCTTCGAAGACATAGACTTTGACAAATACTTTTTCTATTGTTAATAAATGAGTATTTAAAAAAATCAATGTTGCAAATAGGCAAAGTTCAGCAATCCAGGCAGCTATAGTTTTCGGTGAAGTAGAGCTGAGATGTTTTACTTCTTATCAGTTTTGTACACACAATGAGAAAAATGGTATTAGAGCTCCTGTCACAAAGTCCCCAAGAGCGGGAGGGGGATTCACTGTACAAATTTTCACTTCAGCGGAATCCTGTGAACTTCATGCCACTGTTAGCTTCATTATTAAACGTGATATACCTTACTTCTCTTTCTAACACTGTTTTCTTGCTTAACTACACTGCCCGCACTTCTTTCTCTTAAACGCATATATTTACTTCTGCATTGATAATTCATCAATTGAGCTTTCTCAGCTAGACTACTCTAACTCACCGGTAACCAAAATTTGGGACGTTTCGCTAGAGCACTTTTACAATTCGCTGAACTTAGTGTAGTATCAGAGAAAAAGCCTTTCCACTGTTTCCCGCCATGGCGAAGCGTTGTTTCATCTAAACGGCAACCTCATGTTTCCTCCCATATTTATACATCACACATATTTCGATTCGTTTGCGACAAAACTGCTCACAAAGTCTCCTTTTTAGACAGTTTCCCTTCTTTACTAAGGCAGTCGTAGCAGTGCAAATACCGCGGTTCAGATAGAAAGTTTCGTACTCTACCCAAGAATCTCTCGGCATCGGGACGACTTTACTCCCTTAGCTTGGCCACTACAGGTCATCTAGAGGTCATACTGTGATTGGCGTTGGTGACTAACCTCCGAGCCATTGGTGCAAAAAAGCTCCTAAGCTGGCTTCCCCTTCAGCAGCGACATTCGCTTTCGGGTACATACATTTGCTAGTCAAAATTTCACTCAAACATTGCAAAATTCTGTCCAATTCTTTCGAAATCCTCTTAGCAGCACTAATTAGACTCTACTTTTCTGCTAACTATACTCACAGCAGAATTGTCATAATCTCGATGTCCTTTTCATTTTTACATTTCATTACATGCATTATCATTACTGTTCTCTGTATTGAAGCTGTCTTGAATTACCATACTACATTTTTGTGAAGCATTCTCGTCAATAACTAAAGACACAAACAGGTGCAAATTCGACCATACTGGTTTCTTTACAATTTAATTACTCTGTTCTGACTTCTGCTCCGATGCTACAATCACGATTATATATATGCTGTACATCAAATGCACTCTTTGTATCTGTAACTTTTAAGCTATATCTTTGCAATTCTTGTTTATCGTCTAAAGCAGTGTTTCTCAAACTTTTTATTTTCGCGGCACCCAACTGGTTAAAAATTGCACAATGAGGAATTAGAAACATCTACAAAGCACCGCATTTTCCCAAAGGCAAGCTTTATCACGTGCCTAAGGCAGTGAATCTGAAAGGCCAGCAATGGGTTTAGAATATCTCGAAGAATACTAGTAGATTTTTGTTCTTTGTAACAGATGAATTTGAAACTGTGATACTTAAAAATGCACATGTGGCAACTGAATCCATCCTATGATCACACAACATGACATAGTGATGTTTCTCAATACTCTTTAAACACTAGACGTATATACAATATGAGCTAAGCTGAGAACAAATAAAAATGTTAGTTGAAACGGTCATATTGTGTCTCTGAGAGATTTTTACTGTAGGTCAAAATGCATTATTTTATAGGGATCTTTCGTATTTTTTGAAAAAAATAACAATTGGGCATCTTTGTTCGCCATCGCTTATCAATCCTAATATTTCTGTAACTTAAAAATAGAGCCCCGTGCCGATGCGGATATTCGAGGTTTTATCACATATATCTGCATTTAAAAGCTCTTGGCCAATAAAAGATTAACATTAAGCAGATAAAACCGCCGATGATAAAAATGGTGTTAACGCGGATACCTGATAAAATCTCGGATTTGATAAGACCTTCAAGAAAATGAGCAAACATTACTGCATTATTGATGGCTGACATCAGAAAAAAAAATTAAGTAAACGGAAAGAAAAAAAATTAAATTCAATGATGATATTCACTTTAAAAGGAAAAAATATGCATCAGGATAAAGAACAATTTAAAAAAAATGTTCTCTATGAAGGAAGAGATATGTTTTCTGACAAGGAAAACATATTGTTACGAAAAGAAAACGTGCAATAGTGAAGTCGTGACTATGATATCTCTGACGCTCCAAATGTGCCATAGATTAGAGTACAGTGCTCATTACGTCATTTACTTGATCGAATGAAAAATAAACTTTGAAAGAGAAAAAAAAATGTAGTATTCGTTTTTTCAACTTGTTGTGGTGGTTGATGATTTCTTTTCAGGGGACATATTTAAAGTAGAGGTATTTAATTTTGTGTGCGTTTGTCTAGAAGTGATTATTTTATTTAGTAGTGCACGGATGTTAAAATGAGTTATAAATAGTTGTTGATAGCGAATTGGTAAGTTTAGTTGAAATTGTTATTTGTAAACTTCATTATTTTTTAAATTAAATTAGTTCATTATTAGATTGATTGTTTACTTTGAATTCATGCTCGCTTAGTCACCATAAAAATTTGTAACATTTTGGTGTTAGGAGTGATATTATTTTGAAAGTCTTTCACTAGAAGTATGGATGAGTTGGTAAAACATATAACTGATAGGATAATTGAACTGGCTACTTAGAATAACGATTTAAAACCTGAGATGGCAGTTCAAAGTAGTAAAATTCGTAATGCATCTATTTAAAGTGATGAATTGAGGGCTCAAATAACTTATTAGTATAAAGAGATAAAGACGAATTCAACAGACAGTATGATTTTTTTCAAAGATGAAATTGATAGTATAAAGGGTAACATTAGTGAAATCACTTGTGTATTTAACAATAGATTTGATAGTGTTAAGTTAGATTATGAACAACAAATTGATAATAAATATTATAAGTAAAATAAATAATATAATGAATATATAATATACAATGAATAAATAATATGTAATAAATAAATAATATATAATAAATAAATAATTTAAAATAAATAATATAGTAGATAAATAATATATAATAAATAAAAACAAAGAAATATCAATTTAATGAAAATACTCAGCTCTTTCATCTACAGTTATACTTGAAGGAGCTAAACCTCTATTCAGCGATGCTTTGCAATATGATAGACGAGATCAGTAATGACGAGAGGTGCTGATGATTGCTGGGGAGTTATAGTTCATATGAAGTTTTGTTTAATAACTCTGAAAAGACATATTGCTTTGTGTAAAGTTTTGTAATAGAATTTTCTTGCTGGATTTAGTTGAGGTTGGTCGGTATTACAACAACCGTTTTTATTGACAAAAATTAGTAGATTTTCTGTGAACGATAACTTGAAGATGGATGAAGGACTGCTAATGATGAAAGACACAAACTGATGAATTAACAGTCCTTCATCCATCTTCAAGTTATCGTTCACAGAAAATCTACTAATTTTTTTCAATAAAAACGGTTGTTGTAATACCGACCAACCTCAACTAAATACAGCATGGAAAATTCTATTACAAAACTTTACACAAAGCAATATGTCTTTTCAGAGTTATTGAACAAAACATCATATGAACTATAACTCCCCAGCAATCATCAGCACCTCTCGTCATTACTGATCTCGTCTATCATATTGCATGACTCGTGTATCGCACCTCTGCCCAACTACAGTTTGAAGCAAGACATAGAACTCCGAAATTTTATCTACTTTTTATAAGTTCATTTCTAACCATTGTGTCTGAAGAAGTCCTAATAGTTAGGACGAAATCGATAACTTTGTTTACATACACTGCTTAATAACATCTCATATATTAATTTTTATCCATCTTCATGATTAGTATAAAAATTTAGTAAGTATAAACTTCTGAAAAGTTGCTTAGTCTTCCTATTATTCTATCTACTTCACTGTTCTACAAGATACAGTATAACATTGATAGATGAAACAATTATAGTGAAACAAACAAAGGGACTATTATATATATTTAATCAAAATTTACGCTTAGATATATTAGTATTATACGATTTTTTAATAAACTGATAGTTTTAAAACAGAGTGTGAACTTCAGTTTCAGGTTCTAAACACTAAATTTTTACCTTCTTTTTCTAATAATAGTAATGTTAATAATAATGTGCTTGCACATATTGCAAGAAGTAGAACCAAACCTTTCACATATGATGGCCAATCGTCTTGGGTAGAGTTTGAGACCCATTTCGAAATTATTGCTAGAGACATAGAGGGTAGAATGAACTTGACATAGTCAGTTTTCTTGCAGCTTCGCTAAGAAACGCTGCTGCAGAGGTCTTACAGTCCATACCAAAACATGAACGACATGAATATCACAGTTTATTATCTGCCTTTGAATTAAATTTGGTGATAGTTAGTTGAAACAATACTATCTAACAGTGGTGAGCCTACATAAGATCTAGCCAGGGATATTGAGCGCCTAGCTAGATTAGCTTAAAGAAACTGTCCGCCATTTATCCAGGATAACTTAGCTCAACAGCAGTTTATCGATGCGATTGCCGAGCCTAAAACTCAACAACTTCTGAGGATGTTGGACGATGCATCTTTGAAGTCAGCTGTAGTACATGTAATGAAGTATGAGTGCTCCAGGTTCTTCTCCCGAGCAAACAGATGCACAGTAAGATTTGTGAATGTAGAAGAAACTGCAGAAAAGAATATTAAATGCAAGAATTAACCAAAGCCATACTATCTCTTTCAAAATAAGTTAAATGTTCGTCCTCAAGAATACAAAAACCTTCAGTGTCGGAATTGTGGCAAAACTGGACACATTCGAGCCAACTGCAAAAAGTATTACCTGAGAAGTTCAAGCATGTCTAACAGACAGCAAAACCAGTGTAAACAACGTGAAGAGCAAACGCTGGCTGTTGATTGGTTGGCTCCAAAGGAAGTCGCCCTTTCAGCACTGCATGGTGGAGACAACAGATTGGTAGGTGATGGAACCATGAATGGAGTACCTTACTGTTTGATAGTAGACACTGGTGCAAATGACACCTTACACAGATCTAACAGACTAAAGAATATGATACCTCACACAAACTGGTAAGCTAAACAGTCCAATATAACCTTATGAACAGTCACTGGAGATCGTGCTAAAGTCAATGGAAGGATAGAACTAAACATCAGAGTTTATAGCTGTCTTATACGCCATCCTATTTACATCACTAATACTTTGAGACATCACTGACACTTCGACACACCGTTACATCCCCTCTTATATTGTTGACTTGTGGCGAGAAGAAAGGAAGTTATTAACTGCAGATCAAGCAGCTAAGGCCGAGGACCCATTTACAGAGTTTTCTGACATGTTCTTTCCTACATCAAATGATTATGGCCATACTAACCTGAGAGAACATAAGATCAATACTGGTTACTCGCCTCCCATCCATCTACCAGCAAGAAGTCTTCCATTAGCAAAACGAGAGGAGACAGAACAACTTATAAAGGACGTGGAAGCTCAGGATATTATAGAACCATCATCGAGTCCCTGGACATCACCAGCGTTTTTTGTTAAGAAAAAGGATGGTTCCACAAGATACTGTGTGGACTACCACAGATTAAATGATATAACAAAGAAGGACTGCTTTGCTTTATCCAGGATTGACGATACACTTGACACTCTATCTGGGTCAGAATGGTTCTCAACTTTGGATTTGAAGAGAGGTTATTGGCAAGCTGGTATACATCTTGAAGATCATGAGAAAACAGCTTACACTACTGGGAATGGACTTTGGCAGCTTAAAGTGATAACATTTGGGCTTTGAAACGCACCTGCAATGGAGTGGGTGGTCAACGATTTGTTTTGGGAGGTCTGCCTGGTTTTCTTGGACAACATCATCCTTCTTGGAAAGACTTTTGAGAAACATTTGAAAATTCTTCACCAAGTGTTTGACAAACTTAAGACAGTAAAGCTAAAATTGGGACCGACTAAGTGTAAACTGTTTCAACAAGAAGTACATTACATTGGTCATGTCATAACTACATCAGGGATTAACACTGATCCTAGTAAGATAGAAACTTTAAGAGACTAACCTCCACCACAGGTAGCTTCATTGGACTTTGCACACAATATAGAAAAATTTTCAAGGGTTTCTCCAAAAACGCAAGGCCATTATATTTTCCGACAGAGGAGGACCAGCGGTTCATGTGAACCACCGAATGTGAAGTAGCCTTCCAACAATTGAAGAAAACATTTTGCATAGCACCAGTGTTTGCATATCCAAACACCTTATTCACACCAGAAAGAAATTATTGTCTTACACGAAAAGAACTCTCAGGAATAATGAAAACAATGGAACATTTTCATCATTATCTCTTTGGCTAGAAATTTCTCATTCCTACCGATCATGCTGCTCTTAGGTGGCTATTAAACTTTAAAAAACCTGAAGGACAAATCCTCAGGTTGATACAGCGATTGCAAGAGCGTAATTTCTTCACTGAGATGTGGCTTACCACTTCGATAGTGACAAGCCACACAGGAATGCAGATGCCCTATCTAGACGACCATACATTGACAACTGTAAGCATTGCTGTAATGCAGAGTTGAAATATGGTATACCAAAGATAAAATGACTATAAGATAGTTAACATCGACACAAGAAAATATGATATTCCTAATATCTCGAGCCCATTAGAAATTAGAAAAGCCCACTTATACAATAAGGATATAAGGCCAATATTAGTACTGATTGAAAAATCTGTTATATGACCTAACTGGGAGCAAATGTTCAGATACAGCCCAACTACCAAAACCTATTGGGCGCAAAACTTCAGATACAGCCCAACTACCAAAAATTATTGGACGCAGTGGGATTCCTTATAAGTGAAAGATGGTTTATCGTACATTAGATGAGAGAATACCACTGGGCATCTGATACGTTGGCAGATTATCCTGCATCGCTCCTGAGTGGAATTAGTACTGGAAGATGTACATGATAGTGCCACTGGAGGTCACTTCGGTGTCAATAAGAGATTAGCGAAAACCAGGGAACGATTTCATTTGGTTAAAAAGTAAGGCAGACTTTGAGAGATGGCGTAGGCAATGTGAAGTGCAGCAAAGAAAGGCCTTAAGACTAGCAGTTGGGCAAGCTACAAATATATAACGTTGGTGCTTTTTTGAGAAAGTAGCCATAGATGTTATGGGTTCCATTTCATAGGACTGATGATAGAAATCGCTTTTTGTTGGTGCCACTGGATTATTTCATGAAGTGGCTTGAAGTCGATACCATCAAAGACCACGAAGCAACAACAGTTGCATAGATGATAGTGTATAATTTGATTAGTAGATATGGAAAATCTTTACAACTCCACTTAGACCAAGGACGTAATTTCGAATGTAATGTATTTCAAGGAATATGTCAACTGCTAGGCATTCAGGAAACCAAAACTAGCACCTACACCCTTAGTGGCATGGTTGTGGTTTAGTGGCATGGTTGAGAGATTCAATAGAACGATTGCTCAATATCTAGCATTGTCTGTCAACGATCACACTGGGCAACAAATTTTCATAAATCGTTGTTTTTGAGATAAATGTAGCCATTTCTTAAGATTTCAAGGTACTGAACACAAATATGAGAATGAAAATATAAAATTAGCTACGATTTCTGAGAAATCCGCAATAATTTCTTATATAATAGAGTAATACCTACATATCACATGTATCAGTAAAAATCCATTTCTACTTTTCGACATCGCTTTGCCCGTCGCTTGTACACCTGCTCAGCATCATCTTTGGAGAGCGTCCAAAAATAGTCAGCTAACATTGTAGTGGACCAGTTTCCCTGCTATCGTTTTTCCATCGTTTCAATGTACTGTTGAAAATGTTCACCATGCTCATCACTAACCATGACGCATTTGTCGGGGAAGAAATCTAGGTGGGAATGGAGAACGCGGATCTTTAAGGGCATACTGCAGCCAAGCAAGTGATACAGAGACAACATGTCCTTAACCAGTTTTTTCTAGTTGTCAGCTCTGACATTTCTGAGGAATTTAGTTGACACCATATGAAATGCATCCCAAGCTTTTTTCTCGTCACCCTAAAGCAGATTGTCGAACATCTGGTCTCTGAACAGCTCGCAGATTTGAGGACCTACAAAAATTCCCTCTTTAATTTTCGCTTCGCTGAGTCGAGGGAATTTGTAAGCCAAGTATTGAAAGCTGATGCAGTCTGGTCCATTGATATTTACCAAGTTTTTCATCACACTGAATTTGATGTGTGAGGGATGGTAACAGGATTTGTTGCGTTTCTGTCAGTGCTGGGTGTTCTACATTTTTCTCTCCAACCTACAGCGATTTTCTCTGAGGCCAATTTCTCTTCACGTAGTGCAAAGTCTTTGCTCGGCCGGCCCATTCACATAAAAACAGCAATACTTCGTATATCCCAGCTCCAGACCCATAAACAGAGGCACTAACCTTCAAGTCAAAACAGAGATGCCATCCATACTTGCTGTATTGAAGACAGTTAAATTGCTGTTTTAGGTTGTAGGTTTCGTTCATGTAGACAACATTTACGACCCGAATGGATGGACGTCGATTTCCATTATGCAGCAACACCGCTTTGAAACTCAATTTCAAGGAGTCTATGAATAGTCGCCATTCTTGAGGGTCATGTTTGATTCCGAGGGCATTCATCAGGCCATCTACATCGTAGCAGAACACATGGTCACCTTACTTGAAGTAAGATGCAAACTGCTCATGACGAGTTAGAAACGAGGTCACTCGAACATTATCCTTGAGAAGATTCCGTTGTTTAAATATTGATCCATGTAACTTTGCTTCGGAAAGCTCCAGATTGCGAACAAGATCGTTCATTTTTCTTCGGTGAGAATGTGTGGCGCAGATGACGCAACGTGGCAGACGTATGGATCATCTTTAGAACCGTAGGCTGTGGAGAACCCGACGTCGGTTTGCCTACCTCCTCGTCGTCTGAATCGATGGAAAATTCTTTTGGAGCTTTGGGAATGGGAAGGCTTTCGTCGTGCAGAACTGGTCGGAGAGCAGATTGTATATTCGGATACACTATTGTCCACTTCTTTTTCCTTCTGATGCCTCCAGAAACTGGTGGAACCATGCAGAAATATCAGATATTTGCGTGATTGCTTGGCTCTCTCCAAACCATAGGAACAATAAACGGCATTGATACTTTTTAGTCTTTCAGCCACTTCGGAAGATTTCTTGCACACATACTGCAGCATATGTGTGAGGCCCAGGTCTTGTCCTGGTCTCCGATCTTGTATACAAAATAAAAAATAAAACTCATATGCTGCTTTCACTATTGGTTTGATGGTCCTTTTCTGACCTGCAAATGTCACTTTTCGCAAATGTAACAAAATATATCTGCACTATTAACACAGTTACGAGGCAAATTACTGCTATTATGATTATCTGCACTATTAACACAATATACGAGGCATCATTACTGCTGGATTAAAACTGCAAGGATCACTTGTGTTGTATTTATGAGTTAGGGATAAATGGGAGTCCCTCAAAAGATTTGCTCACCCTATGAGACGCCGCTTACAACTAACGATTGCATCATCTTTTGTCCGCAATTGTAAAGCCGCGATGTCATGACTCAACTACATTGCATCAGACAATGATTGAATACCTTAAGGGTTTGTGTGTATGGCGGGCTGATGCAATACAACGCAGTATGTTGCAATCTGTATGTTGCAATCTGGAATTTAAAATACAGCGTTATGAAATGATTATCTATGTACTCAATGCTGACTGAGTCGTTTATACATGACCATCTCTGTCTCTCCTAAACAGGAACCAATCGACAAATTTTATTGTCATTTTTGTGTTCAGCACTCGAAATTAGTAAAGATTGACTATGTTCATTTCAAAGCCTTTTTGTGTGTTGCATATTGTCATCAAAATGACTAGGATCGACATATGCCACTCTTTTTATTGACGTATAGGACAGCAGTGCATGAAAAACTGGACAGACACCTTCCGTAATGCTCTTTGGAAAAAGATTGCATCTTCCATGTAACCTTTTTTATGGTCGGCCTGAATCAGTGCCTGTATTCACACCACAATGCGTACAAGATCTGCAACAACGACTAGAAGAAATCCAGTATTCTCCCAAGCATAATATCAACATGGCGAGTGAGAACACCAAAACAAATTACGACAGTAAAGCAAACGGAACTCTCTTCAATCAAGGAGATGTCGTCTGACTATACAATCCAAAAAGAAGGAAAAGACTTCGCCAAAACTTTAGAAACCATATAAAAATAAATAAATACCCCCTCAAGCAGCTGCTTGCCACAGAGGTCTGACAGGAGCTTGTCAGTTTATATGCCATAGTAGAAGGTCTGAGAGGATGGCAGGACCTCAGCAGAAAAACGACACGAACAGCCATGCCTTACCAGGGAGTCGAACCCAGGTCCCTTAAAACTTAGGCAGGTCCATATACAGTGGTTAACAGGATTAATGACGTAGTGTATCGCAGTCGTCGACATCTGACTATCAAGTGTAAGGTGGTTTACGTTGATCATTTTGGCCCCGTTTCATGGAAGAAATCAAGAATCTTCCGATTCCAGTGCTGTTCACGACGAGCAAAATCTTAAAGGAAGGGCAATGTTACAAAAAGAAACGTGCAACAGTGAAGTCGGGCCTATTATATCGTGTGACGCCCCAGATGTGCCATAGACTAGAGTGCTGATTACGTTACTTACTTGATCGAATGAAAAATTAACTTTGAAATAAAAAAAAGAAGAATTGTATTAGTCGATTTGTTAATTTATTGTGATAGTTCGGATTGATTTTCGGAGGACTTAATTTAAAGTAGAGATATTTAATTCTGTGTGCGTTTGTCTATAAGTAATTATTTTCTTTAGAGAACGCACAGGTGTTAAAATGAGTCATAAATATTTCTCGATAGTGAATTGGTAAGTATTCGAAAACTATAAATAAAAAACAATGTATCTGTTTTCCTGAATGTATTTTTTGTGTTTGGTTTTGGTAACACGAACAGTTTTAAAAATGGGCTTGGTCAATCAAAAAGCCTGGTAATTGCGATTATCAGGATCACTTTGTGTTACTAGAGAATATATTGGTGTTTATTTGGAATTGCTATTTTTCTAAGTTTCAAAATCTTTGTAATTAAATTAGTTCATTATTAGATTGTCTATTTACTTTGAATTCACGCTCCGTTAGTCAGTCTAAAAATTATAACAATAAATTCGAACAATTACTGGAGTTTTACATAGAAAACAAGAATTTAATCTATTACATTTGTCATGGAAATCACAACGTTTTTATTGTGAAATGTGGTGGTGAGTTACTGGGTAATGAGAAAGAAAGTCGCCTCATAATGGACATTAACTGCATTTAAAAGAGCAAAATTAACTCAGAAGAATTTGCAATACTACACTTACGTAAATGTATGTCTAATATTTAGTTAGGCGTATTTTTCTGAAATACATGATTATTTTTATCACAATATTTTTAGCTCAATTTCAGAGAAAAAAAAACAAAAAACAAAATGAAACGAACAAATGCTTTTACTTTGTCGTCTGTTTGTAGACATTCAACTTCTCAAATTTTTATAGAGTGTAAAATTATTTTTGGGTTGGATAAGTATTAATGAAATATTACAAATCGTACTTGCGGAATCTGCTAATATAGTTTGAAAATTACAAGCGAATATTGAAGTGAGCAATGTGAAATGTGAGGTTGCGAAATGTGAATGGCATGAGATTTGCATTGATAACAAAGATTTTCACAAGACATTGACAGCAAAGATTTCTGCAAGAGAATGTGGGGAAAGGCACTTTTTGCGTTTTAAGCAATAATTGTCCTTTTCAAGAAATAAGCATTCTCTTTTGCATTTGGTAGGTATTGATAAACAATTATGATTCACACTTTTCGATTCTTCCGAAAGTTTCAATTGCGCCCTGTGAAAATAGAAATTAAAAAAAAAACGAATATTGAAAACGATATAAAACAAATTTGATATTTTTTTGGTGGAGAGTGGTATCAAAGTGTTTATATTGAATCAACAAATTTCCTTTCCTCTAGAGGTTGGCGGGAAAACGCAACCTTTTCTTTCAAGAGATTAATAAAAAATTCCTTTTGAATTGAATAGGTGTTAACGAAATATGATGGTTCATAGTTTTCAAATCCTCCAAAAAGGCAATAATTTACATCCTTATAGGTTCTAAACGTAGAAAATATAAAGCTTGATGGAATATTGCAAAAAATATATTTATGTTCAGAATTTTGGCAATAATATGTACGGATACCCAGATAACTTTTCTAACAAAGTACAATCGATAAACAGGATAACAGTGTAAGGAAAAATTGACAGCCTAGGTGAATTTGATATTGATACGTGACTTAATTAAAAATAGTTTGTTAAAATTTTACCGGTAACGTTTATATAAATAAATAAATAATAAAAACAATTTATTCATTCATTCATATTTATATTAGCAATAGAATTCCATGTATTTAAGTTACAAGAGTTATTAAAGCCTGCCATCATAATCATCATCGTCAAGCAGCCATGGGCTACGGAGGTCCAAACAGACAGTGCAATTTAGTTCTCCAAGCAAGTCTGTCCTGAACTACATCTACTTCATCTGTCCAGTGGAGTTTAAATATAATGGTTATTCTAATTTAATAAAGTTACAATAATTTTAATAACAATAATATAGATACATGAATCATTTGAATAAAAACATTATAAATAAATTTTTATAATTTTTAATTTTCGGAAAAGCATGCCAAATAACTCATCAACTATTTTTAAACTTTTTTTAATTTTGTCATCTATTATGTAATTTGGATAATTGGTAATCACCTCTACTTTTTTAGAGCTGAATGGCAAAAATGTCTTATAAAACTCTATTTAGTTTCGGAAACATAAACGTTATAGACAACATTTCTCTTGTATTATATTTGTTTGTCTAGCCTGATACAAAATGTTTTTTACGAATAAGTATTAAGGATTTCAAGGTAAAAAGCTGTTTAAAATTTAAAAATTTGCAAGTCAGAAAACTTTGCATGGAGGAATCAAATTTTTGCCTAAATGTCACAACTTTAACCTCATATTTATGCATACATTTTATAGGTTTAAGTGCGATTTCGAATGTTTCTCCCCAAATACGAGGAATATACGATGTTCTTTAATACGTAAATAGGTAATAAACCTTTCTTTTAGTCTCCAGATCTAGAGCTCTTAATGAATAAAACTCGGGTCAATTCTATTAATTTTTGAAATTAATGTTCATTGTGATGATATAATATAATTGTGCATCAAAATAAACACGGATATATTTTGAAAAGGAAGAAGGTAGTTTCCTACACAATGGATGGAGATAACCTACGGAGCTAAACATCTCATGAATAGAATCAAGAAAAGACAAGATAACCTAGGCGATATGCAAAGTAGCATGCACCTGTGCGGTCGACTGCTACTGGCGCTCCATGGAGCTCTTCACGGCATGCATCTGCTTCACCAGCTTTGAATTCGTAAGATTTTTGTGCATTATTTTTATAGTTTTGGCATTTTACTTTGAAACTATTATAATTTAAAGTGTAGTGAACTAGAAGCGAACTGTTTTTTTCTCTTCCGTAGCACTGAGTGATATTTGGTATTTAAATTTATCTATCTTCAGTGTCTAAATTCACTTCATTTGTGAAAAATTCGCATAAACATTTTATTCACTAAGTGAAATAAAATGTGGTTCCCTATGCAATGGCGAAACCACCAAGTGATTCAAAGAAGCAAAGAGTTAGTGAGGCAATACCTTCTATAAATGCACACCATTCGTAAGAGGGTCAACTTTCCTCCAGGATGAAGAAATTGTCCCTCTTGCTACAGACCTTGGGACTAGAAATTTCAGTTTTGTTGAAAGCAAAAGTCATCCCATTGTAGCCACTAAGCCTCAAGCATTAAAGAGAGCTTTATCTAAATGCCTGAAAGTTCCAGAAGACATTACTGCTTTCCGCCTCGCAAGAAATAATAATCTTATTATACATAATGTTACAGCTTCTTTGCGTGTGACATTCTTCACATTTAAAAATTTAATCTCAACCGAAGTACCACTACTTTACTTACTGATACTTTATCTACTCGTTTCTTACTATTATGACATAGACATTGATTTCTCACTGGAAGAATTACACAGTGAACTCCAATCAGATAAACTCATTATTTTGGAGTTATGTCGGTTTTCGCGTCGTGAAGGCTCTGCTACAATTTCTACATCCACTGTTCTTATGACTATTCTAGGCCTTCATAGTCCAAAAGTTGTTCATGTATGGTGGAAACTTAAGAAAATTACTATCTACGTTGATAAACCTAGAAATTGAAGTCACTGCCAACTCTTTGGCCATACTGCCAAAAACATTCGCAGCAAACAACGCTGCAGTCGTTGTGGAGCCAAGCATGCTGTATCTGTGTGAATAAGTGCTACTCCTTCTTGCTTCCTCTGATCAGGGAGTCATACTACAAATGACTAAAGAAAATTATACCTTAAGATATAAGTGTGCAGATCACGTTTTCTTATCAAGATACATGTACTGAACTACTTTCCACAGAAATTACCTATGCATAGGTTACTAAATTTTCACATGCAACCGCAGAATTTTCGAAGAGATTCTAAGATAATTTTCTCACTAACTTCCAATGAAACATTACTGATTATGTCTCAGTATCATTGGAAAAACTAGACTTCGTTTCACAGAACTGCTATCTACAAAATATCATCATTTCCACAAGCTGGAAGAATGGCTGTCGCAAAATCTCCAAAACAGCCAACTTATCAGATTTTCAAGAAATTCCTTCAGCCTCGAGAACTGTGCTCAGCAGTGTTCTGACACATCTTCGACCATTTTTTAACCATCCAGAATCATAATCAATTCCCAATTTAAGACAATTTCTAAGTATTCCAGCAATACAACACCTACGAAGACAAGTCTCGAAGCAATGGATGTTTCACTTACACCTGATATCCATTCCATACAGGAAGAGTCTCATAACTCTGTTTAAGGGGGGCGGGGATGGCTCAGTCGATATCGCGCCAGGCTCGTAATCTGTAGTTCCCAGGTTCGAGCCCAGCTGGGTCAGCGTTGAGGTTTATCTCCGCAAAATTCCCCGCCCTGTCCACGGTCAGTAGGGGACACCGATGGACTTGGAAAGGCCGCCGTCCGTCGAATGGGACGTTAAGCCGTGGCCTCGTGTGCGGGAGAGCCATACCCTCTGAACGTTAAAGAACACGCTGGATGGCCTTGACGGGAGGCTACCATCTGTCTCCTAACAGCTGTTCCAGTGGGTCCCCTCCACCAACCTTCTCTGAGCCTTCGGGGTCCATGTGACCTGGCCATTTAGCCCATGGTGTGCAAAAAAGTGTCGCTCAGAGGAGTAAAACAACCCAACCCACAACTCTGTTTAAGAATAAAAAATCGAGATCTCGCTCTGAGAGGAAGGTTAAATCTTAATAGCTTTTTCCTTCTCTAGAAAGCTTCTGTTTCCATGTTTTTCCCTTTCCATGTTTTTACGAATTTTTTAGTGTAATATTCGCAGCATTCGTGCCAATGATAAACTGTTTACGTGTGCTACTAGATACTCATATGCCACTGTAATTTGTATGCAAGAGACTTGGCTACAACCGATATTTATTTCTATTTACAAAACTATGTGATTTTTCGAAATGACCGTCCAGGAGGGAGAAGAGGAGAGGGAATTCTTTCTGCAGTACGAAAAAATATCCAATGAAAACTTCTACCTATTACATTGAATGCGGACACAGAATCTAGTGAAATACAAATAATTTCTATTTCTCTACTAGGTAAATACATCATAAGAGCAAAGTACTATAATCCTAATGGACAAGATGCTGTCAGAGCTCTTGACCTTATTATATCAACTCCGACCAACATAGACTTTATTGCTGGTGATCTCAACTCTCATCACCCTCAATAGGTTTCGTATCCAACATCAACATCAGGTGAAGAGATTAGCGAATGGTTACTCAATAATAATAAGTGCTTAATAAATAACGGATCTCCTATATGATTTGCCACCTATAATGGCTCAGCTATTGACTTGAATTTCTGTGCTCCATGTTACTATGACACATGCTCCTGGCAAACCCTTTCACCAGTTTGGGGAAGCGATCACAACCCAATTTTGCTAGATCTACAAACCGGAAAAAATCGCATTTCCTCAGCTACAAGCTCCTTTACTGTATGCAAATACATCAAATGGGACCAATTCTCTGAACATCTCCTACATAATCAGTTTAATTCACAGAATTTGCCATATGAAGATTTCCTCGCAACTTTACAGACAGTTTAAATAAATCCACTTCAACATATCAGCTATCAGCCAAATGTTCACGTCCATGGTGGACAGCTCCCTGCAGTCGAGCACTTCAACTTAAACGCCGTGCATTTAACAATGCCAGAAGATCATTACACAAATATAATTGCATAGCATATAAGGCAGCTGGCGCTGCTCTCGAATATACAATATAGGATGAAAAAAAAAATATTGGACAAAGAGTTGTCAACGATTTAGCTCACCTGATCTTTTTTGACCATATCGAAATGTTCGAAAATCCGTCATATCTGAAAATATTTCTTCGTCACTACTCATAATGGATGAAAAAAACGTAATGCACTGATCCCAAGGAACAATCAGAACTATTTGTAAAGCGTTTCACTCGCCATAAGCCCGTCAAAATAACTGGCTCCTTTCTCCACTATCTACGACCTATGCAAGCTTTCTCGACGCAGAAATTTTTTAACAAAACTTCGTCGAGCAGTTAATACTCAAAGAAATTCGGCAAGAGGAGCTGATGAATTCTCAATTGAAACTATAATACATCTTCCAGAACAATCTTTCAAGAATCTGCTTCACTTCTATAACACGATGTGGTCGTCGGGTACTATTCCCGAAACATGGAAAAGAGCATTAATCATTCCTATTCTGACTTTACTTTGACTTTAACTTGACACCACAATGGGAGGTCCTTTCTCAGGCTTTCCCAAATAAAACATTTTTTTTAATTATTTGACTTTAAAAAAACACTTTTTTTTATACATTTTTAGGCTATATATTTTTTTTCAAAGGAATTTTTATTATTGTTATATTTTTTTAAATTTTTTTTTCATATTTTCCAGTTTATATATTTTGGATTTCTTTTTTCCTTAAACTTAAAGGATAGAAACTTATAATTATATACATGTATATATTTTCCGTTTTATATGCTTTTTTTCAAACATTTTCCTTTACTATATTAAATTCCAATAGTGCGTCCTCTTCAGGAACACCAAAATTAATTTGTAAATCTTAATTTTTAAGTTTTCCAAAGGATGATTTAAAATTAAATCTAATCTGAATTCATCCAGACCTATTTCACTTAGTTTATCAAAAACGTTTTGTTTAAGAGTTTCATATCTTGTGCAGTTCAAAAGAATATGTGAAGTATTTTCAGGTGTGTTGCACGTTAAACAGTTTGGAGAGTTTAAAATGTTGATTTTAAATATTGTATTATTTAGCATTATTTTGTCCGTTCTTAATCAAAAAATGATTTTAGATTCTTTTCTATTAAATATAGTTTTAGAATTTTATTAATATTGTTAGACAAATGATATCTGAAGGAAGGTTTGATTATAGATTCAATTTGAAAGTATTTTTCTGTTAAGAAGAATTCAAGTTTTTTTAGATCTAATTTTGCCGTAGAATGAAAAGAAGAAGTTGGGGAAATATCACAAATTTCATGGGCTCTTTTTGCGAAATAATCTACTATATTATTTTCTGTGATGTTTGAATGGGAAGGAACCCATTGAATTATAATATGATTTTTTATTTTTTGGTTTTCATTATTCAAGAGTAAAAATTGTGTTGTATATTAATTATAACTAGCATTTTCTGGTTGTTGTGTTAAACATTGAATTGCTCCTTTGGAGTCCACAAATATAACTATAAATTTATTCCTAATATTTTGTAAAACCCATTTTAGTGCCTCTACAATTGCAAACATTTCTGCTTGAATTATAGAGGCATGATTAGCTAGTTTGAAATTCAAGTGTAGATTATAAAAAGGAATATAAATGGCAGATGAAACTGAGGCTGAATCAGAAAAAACTGAGCCATCTGTGTAAATTTCAAGATAGTTTTTATAAGTATCATTTTTATATAAGTAAAATAATTTAGCAATATTATCTTCAGAGTAATCTGATTTTTTGGAAAGAGATGGTATTTCCATTTTACAGTTTGGAGTTTGGAAATTCCAAATAGGTATTATTTCTGGTATATCTCCTTTGAGATTTAGAAGTGAATATTTGTTAAAAAAATTGAGTAAATCAGAATTTTGTTTAATAAGTGAGTAAAAAGGTGTTCTTTTGAATTTGATATAAAATGGATGAGTTGGTAATTTAAAATGTAATTTAAGATAATGTTACTTAATAAAATATTTTTTCTAATTTCAAAAGGAGCAATAGCTGTTTCTGCTATTGCTGCTAAGTTTGCAGAATGTTTAGGTAATCCCAATGCAAATTTAATACAATGGGACTGAATACTATTAAGTTTTTGTAAAGTTATCACTTTAATCTTATGTATAAATTCGAAACCATATTCCATTTTTGACCTAATTAAATTTTTGTAGAAATTGATGAGTGCAGCTTGAGGAGTCCCTTCTTTCTTAAATGCAAAATATTTTAAACAATTTAGTAACCTATACCCAGATTGCAAAGCTTTATTTAGATGCAAATTCCAGGATAGTTTACTATCTAACTGGAAGCCTAATAATTTACAGTCAGAAACTTGAGGAAGATAATCATTATTATTTTTTAAAACAAATTTAGGGTTGAAAATTTTAGATTTATAGAAAGGAATACAGTAAGATTTTTTTTAAATTTAATTCAAGCTGCCAGTCATTCCAGTATTTAATAATTTTATCTAATTCTTTTTGTAATTTGTACTGTAAATTATATTCATTTTTATCCAGACACCAAAAGGTGAGGTCGTCTGCAAAAGTTGTAAATATAATATCATTATTAAAACTTTTTTTTCATATCTGATAAAAATATATTAAAAATATATTAAAATAGTGTTGAACCCTGACATAATCCTTGGGTTATTTTATAATTTCTAGAGATATTATTTTCTATTTTACCATTTAAAAATCTGTTGTTTAAATAATTTTCTAAAAAAAGAATAAGATTAGGATTAAATTTTAAATCTATTAGTTTAAGATATAAGGCCTTTGATAGAAACTGAATCAAAGGCCTGAGAAAAATCAAGTGAAACAGCTAGTAATTTTTTTTTGTTTAAATGTTTTGTAAATATCAGCTAACAAAAGCGATATACATTCTTTAGAAGATCTATATCTGCGGAATCCAAAAAAGGTTGGAGCAAAAATGTTTTTTTGATTCACAGTAAAAGTTTAATCTTTTAAAAATGAGTTTTTCAAATAATTTTAGTGTATTTGATAACAAGGAAATAGGTTTGTAGGAGTTAAGATCCTCTGGATTTTTACCATTTTTTAATATAAAAATAATAGTAATATGTATCCAAGCTATTGGGGATTCGTGTTTTCTCCAAATGAGATTGAAAATCTCAAGGAGTTTTTCTTTCCAATCATTAGTTAGATGTTTAAAAATTTTATTTGAAATTTTGTCTTCCCCAGGGGTAGCTTTTAAGTTTAATTTATGAATTGCAGAATTAAGTTCTGTAATATTAAAGTCTTGATCAAAGATAGAGTCTGAATTTGATAGTGTAGATAGTTTGTCCTTTAAATTAATTTTGTGAATGAGTTTTGAATTAGTTTGATTTAGTGTAATTCTTAAATTTTGGGAAAATAATTCAGTTGTTTCTTGTAAACTAATTTTGTTTTTAATTGCAACTTGTGGAATGGGTAATTTTGAAGTTGTCCCTAGGGCAGTTTTTTTGAAAATTTTCCAAAGATTTTTACTAGTTGAGGTAGTACAAAGATCAGAAGTGAATTGTTTCCAGTTATCTCTATAAGAGAATTTTAATTTTTTTCTAATTTCAGCAGTTATTCTTTTAAAATAAAAGGTATCCGAAAACAGCCTAGATCGTTTTGCTTTATTTTCCGCTTTTTTTCTAATAGCCAAAAGTCTGTTCATATGCCAGAAATTTTTATTACGTTTAAGTATTCTATTTTCAATAGTTGTAAATGCTGTAGTTGTGAGTTCATTACATTCCTTGAAGAACTCCTCAAGATTATCAATCCCTTCACTTCGAGGTTTTTTTTTAATAAATTGTTAAATAAATTACAATTATTTAAATAAATTAATTTTCTTTTGTTTACATATAAGTTTGTAGAAATTAAAATAGGAAAGTGGTCGCTGCCTCTAGAATCAGACAGCAGCGACCACTTAAAACTATCCACTAATTCGGGAGATATTATTGTAAGATCAATCACTAATCTGTGGTTGGCCAAATTTTTGTGTGTACATAGCTTTTTATTTAATAAAATTAAATTGGAGTTAATAATAAAATTTCAAAGATGAGTACCCGCAGTGTTAATTTGATATGAATGCCAAAAAGTGTGGTGCGAGTTAAAATCGCCCACAATTAAAACAGGTTCATTAATTTGTTTTAGAATATCATTATAAATTTGTTGGCCAACCACAATTCTGAAATCGGGACATCAACAGAACATTGTAACAGCTTATCGTCCTATTGCTCTACTGTTACATCTTGCTAAAATAATGGAAATGGTAATCTGGTACCGTATTACTTCGATCATCACGATTACTTGGTATTTCCAAGTGCAGTTCATGAATTTGTTTCACATAAAAGCATGCTACATTTACTGACACCTATTCATCTTATGATCAGACAAACAATAAAACGACGACAGTACTGCACTATATTAAAATTGGACATTTCTCATGCGTACGATTCTGTAAATGTAGAAGCTCTACTATATAAACTGAAGGCTCTTGGATTTCACGGCAAACTATTGACACGGCTTGAAAGCTATCTTGGATCTAGAAACATCATTATCCGCTGGAGAAACAGTCTGTCTTCAAGTAGAGAGCAAAATGTTGGCCTTCCTCAGGGTAGTGTTCTATCACTTTTTTTCATTTAATGTCTATATTCAGGATATTACACAGCATATCCAAACACCATGTTAAATAGTAGCAATCTATGCAGACGACATTACTATTTATGGTTCCAGTTCAAATCTTGGTCATTTACTTAAAGCCAGTCAGAAGACGTTAAATAACATTTTACAATGGACGAAAGAATGGGATTTAAAGTAACAGAACCGAAGAGTCTGCACTGGTTATCACTCGACGTCACAATGTTAACAATGATAATCTCCTGTTTGGACCTGATACCATTCCATCCTATGCTGAAAATTTTAGAATTTATTTTCCAAGTCAACAGAACACTGAAGCAAAATTTTATTAACATAGAAAATGAATGCCTTTGTCTAAACACCTAGCCTCTCCAAGAAATGGTCTTAATAGACACATTTTAATGCTATTAATAACAGCAACCATTAGATCAGTCAGCGATAACATACAGTGCTCCAACTCTTACCTCAGCTTACTGAGATATCCTACTCTTACTGCTCTATTGTTTCTCCTGTATATCAGGTAGCTCTATGATCAGCTACTGGCTTACACAAAGCTACATCTTTATCATTTCTTTATGCTGAGATTGGAACACTCCCTGTCATTTCACTGGTTCGTCTTATGTGTAATAGGAACACAATGAAGGAAATGATATCACCTTTACCATCAGATCTACGAACAATCTGCCTTCAGCCACAATTTTTAAAGTTTCATCGCTGGAATCGAGAGGAAAAACCCTTCGCACTATTAACACATGCTCAATTGGAATGATCATCATCATCAAGCAGCCGTGGGCTACGGAGATCCAACCAGACCATGCAATTTAGTTCTTCAAGCATATATGTCCTGAGCTACATCTGTCCACTGCACATCAATTATAACAAGGTCCTGTATGACATTGCCTGTCACCGCATCCTAGATTTTCCTCTCTTTCTGGGGCCTTCAGGCACACTATTCATAACCCTATTCGCTAATCTATAATTATCCATAGGGCAACATGGCCAAACCAACGTAGTCTCTCTCTGGACAATATACTCCTCAGAGGAGGTTGCCGACTCTTTTGCCTAACCTCTTCAACAAAGTTGAACCGCCTAATACCCAAGCTACTGCGTAAGAATCTAGAATCATAGGCATCAAGATTCTTGTTATTTGGTTTACAAAGGGTCTACGTTTCACTGCCATAACTAACGCTAGAAAGAACCAAACTATTATACAGTCTAATTTTGGTCTTTACGTGTATATGCCTATTTCTCCACACTCTCCATAGATTACTAAAAGTCCCGGCAGCAATCCCTATCAGTCTGTTAATCTCATGCCGCACATCACCAGTACCTGTTGCATAGCTCCCTAGATATGCAACAGGTACTGGTGATGTGCAGCAGGTGTCACAGTTTGACACTCTTGAGCAGGTGTCAACTGTGACACCTGCTCAAGACTGCAACAATTCAGATTAACTGAATCTCAGCCTTCCTGACCAATTTCTATCACTTTAGTTTTCTCTCTGTTTATAACAAACCTACTCTACTACCAGTCTCAGCAAAAGCTCGAATGAAAGAGTTCACTGACCAATATCCTTAGCCAACAATGCCAAATCATCTGCATAATTTAAATCAGAAATTTTCAAATCTCCAGACCATTTATTGCCAAATTCTTTCCCTTGCAATGAATTTCGTAACATAATCAATAAGCAAACTAGAGAGAAAAGGAGAAAAATTTCATTCCTGTCGAAACGATCAATTTCTACAAACCTTATGAACTCTCACACACGATTCAGTATTATTGTAGAGAGCCTTCATTATGTTAATTAACATGTCTGGTATGCCATATGTTCTGACAATCAACTACAATTTATGACGATCAAGAGAATGAAAAGCCTTTTTGAAATAAACAAAGCTAGTAACCAAAGGTTTCTGAAGCTCTAAACTTTTCTAAAGAATTTGCCCAAGGGAAAATAACTCATCTACACATCTCTACCACTTCTGAATGCACACTGCTCATCACGCAATTGACTGTCAACCATATTCTTAATTCTGTCAAGCACAGTCATACAAAGAACTTTACCTGGAACAGAAAGTACGCTGATACTCCAATAGTTATCACAAGATTTGCGATCACATTTTTTAAAAATAGGGATAATAATAGATCTGGTAAAATCCTTAGGAACAATGCCTTTATCATAAAAGATATTCAAAATTTTAGTCATCCACGTGGTCACCGAAACATTACCAGCTCTAAGTTGTGTTGTTGGGTTGTTTTACCTCTGAGCAGCACTTTTTTGCACACAATGGGCTAAATGGCCAGGTCACATGGACCCCGAATGCACAGAGAATGTTGGGGGAGAGGACCCACTGGAACAGCTGTTGGGAGACATATGGTAGCTTCCCGTCAAGGCCATCCAGCCTGTTCTTAAACGTTCAGAGGATATGGCTCTCCCGCACACGGGGACACGGCTTAACGTCCCTTCCTACGGACTGCGGCCTTTCCAAGCCCATCCGTGTCCCCTACTGACCGTGGAGAGCGAGGGGAGTTTTGCGGAGATAAGTCTCAACACTGACCCAGCTGGGACTGAACCTGGGAACTACAGATTACGAGCCTGGCGCGCTACCAACAGAGCCTCCCCCGCCCCCCCCCCCCCCCCCCCCCCCCCCCAGCTCTAAGCATTTCCGTACTAATTAAATATATTTCTGGTGATTTATGTAATTTAAGTTTAGAAATAGTCAAACTAACTTCAGACTGTGTTATAGGGCCAGCATTAAAGCCACCAATGCATCTATCATCATTACAAACGTTTCTGGGAGTAGAACTAACCACATTATTTAGAACATAACTGAAATGCTCAGCCCACGTAACCATGACAGAAACCTCAACTTCTATAACCTTACATTGTTTATCCTTCAATCCCTGCATACCTGTCCTTTTTCTGTCACACAAAACATTAACTATATTGTACAGCTCTTTGCTGTTGGGCTGTCTAACTGCTATCTCAGCTTTGTTAGCCAAGCCATCAAGCCAAAGATTCTTATCAGCAGCTTACTGATCTTTTACGAATTTATTAAGCTCTCTGTAATGCTTCCTATTAAGACTAGTAGGGTATTGATTAAGTACATTCCTGTAGTTCTTTCTTTCTGAAATAAACTCAAAGATCTGATCACTCAAATAATTCTGCCGTCTCTGCTCCTTTTTCCCTAAAAGAGTACTGTTATATTCCAAAAAGGACTTTTCGAAACGGTCCCATTCTTTCTCTACTTCAGTAGTAAGCAAACCATGACAGTCATAATGACTAAGTAACCTATTATGGTAAACTTTATCTGTAACTGGGTCCTTCAAGAGCTTTAGAATTAAAAGTAGAATTTTTAAGCTTAGCACAACACTTCTTAAGTTTAAGTAGTAAGACACTTTTAACAAGGTAATGGTCAGATACAATTTCAGCTCCCCTATAGTACCTGGTATTCCTAAAAGAACTTGTCCATTTGCTTTTAATTAATATAAAATCAATTAGCAGCCCATCAGGTGAAACCCATGTGTATTTATGTATGTCGCAGTGTTTGTAATATGTGTTAATTATTCTGAAACCATTGACTTTACTTACCTGTAGGAGACGTTGCCCATTGCCATTACAGCTACCAATACCAAAGTGGCCTGTGACCACTCCCCAAATGTAAGAGTCAGTACCAACTTTGACATTGAAGTTCCCTAGAAAATGGTTAATATCTCCTTTCTTGACAGATTACAAAATATCCTAAAGTTTTCCGTAAAACCTATCCTTCTCATCCTCATCGGCATCATCAGTGGGGGCAAAACAGCAGGTAAAATGGAAGTCCTTAATGCTTGCGTGAAATGTTGCTGTAAGAAATCTTTCATTAATGCATTCATATCCTAGAAGAGCATCACTATCTACGACTTGGAGATGCTTATTATCTTCCCTTCCTGAAAAAGGAAAATTGTAATTTTATGTATTGCAAAAAAATATTATTAATAATTGTAATGGTAAAATAATGACGAGTTGGCAAAATCTAGGACAGTTAACAAAATTCGAAGTAGCTGGGGTAAAATTCAAGCGAGTTGAGAAAATTGCGATTGATTTTGTGAAATTAAGGATAGTTGGTAAATTCTAGATAACCTGGCAAAATCTAGGAAAGTTGGTAAAAATTCGAAATGACTCGGCAAAATTCTGGTGAGATCTAAAAATTAAGATTTTTTTCCGCAAAAATTATGGTAAGTTGGCAAAATCTAGGAGAGTCAGCAAAATTCGAAACCACTTGGTAAAATACAGGCAAGTTGTGAAAATTGGGTTGTTTTGGGACAATTAAGGAGAGTTGGTGAAATCGAGGGGACAGTTGGCAAAATTCGAAATGACTTGACAAATTCATGGCAGATGTAAAAATTGGGATTTTTTTTCTGTAAAATTATGGCTAGTTTGCGAAATCGAGGCAACATGGCAAAATCTAGGGGATTTGGTAAATTCGAGGTAACTTGTCAAAATCTAGGGGATTTGGCAAAATCGAGGCAACTTGACAAAATCTACAGTAGTTTGTAAAATTCGAAGCCACTTGGTAAAATGCTGGTGAGTGCTGAAAATCGGGTTTGGTTTTGTGAAATTAAGGCGATATGGCAAAATCGAAAACACTTGGTAAAATGTAGGAAGTTGGCGAAATTCCAAGTGAGTTGGTAAAATTGAGGTGAGATTTATTGTTAAGGAATTGTTTTATATAAGTCAAGGCGAGGTTGAAAATCGAGGCACTTGGTAAATCTTCATCCCCCACCACCAAGGAGCGAAATTCTGGGTACCTCTCTGACCGAGACAATGTATGAAAAGGCGTATGTATTCAGTTGGTAAAATTTGATTCTCGAGTTGGAAAATTTTCGTTCTGTCTTTCCCCCCCCCCACTCATAGTCCTTCGCTGAGCCCCTGAATGTAAGACGTCCAGAAATCTGCTGGACTATCTCCTGCAGAGCAACAGATTTCTGTTTGTCCCCCACCAACCTAAAATGCTACTTTAGATTCAAGTAATCACATATCAATAAAATAATAATATTAATGATGTAATGACACTGGGAAACACACAAAAAGACTTTGAAATGAAAATAGCCGATCTTTATTAATTTCGAGGTGCTGAACACGAATATGAAAATAAAATTTGCCGATTGGTTCCTGTTTAGGGGAGACAGATGGTCATGTATAAACGACTCAGTACACATTGAGTACATAGGTAACCATTTCGCAACGCTGTACCTTAAACTGCAGATTGCAACATAATGCGTTGTATTGCATCAGCCTGCCATGCACACAAACCCCGAAGGTATTGCATCATTGTCTGATGCAATGTAGTTGAGTCATGACATCACAGCTTTACATTCGCGGGTTGTTTTACCTCTGACGGTCAGTTTTACCTCTCTCGGGTCTGTTTTACCACATTGACCGCCAAGGCGGTCAATGTGGCCTGGCCATTACCCATGGTGTGCAAAAAAGATGATGGGTTGGGTTGATTTACCTCTGAACCAACAAGATGATGGGTTGGGTTGTTTGGTTGTTGGATGACGGGTTGTTGGATGGTTGGTTGTTGGATGATGGGTTGGGTTGAACCAACAAGATGATGGGTTGGGTTGTTTTACCTCTGAGCGGCACTTTTTGCACACCATGGGTAAATGGCCAGGCCACATTGACCGCGAAGGCTAAGAGAAGGTTGGGGGAGGGGACCTACTGGAACAGCTGTTGGGAGACAGATGGTAGCCTCCCGTCAAAGCCATCCAGCGTGTTCTTCAACGTGCACTGGGTATGGCTCTCCCGCACATGGGGCCACTGCTTAACGTCCCATCCAACGGACAGCGGCCTTTCCAAGCCCATCAGTTGTCCCCTACTGACCGTGGGCAGGGCGAGGAATTTTGCGGAGATAACTCTCAAAGCTGACCCAGCTGGGACTCGAACCTGGGAACTACAGATTACGAGCCTGGCGCCTACCAACTGAGCCATCCTGCCCCTGAAAAGATGATGCAATCGTTATTTGTAAGCAATGTCTCGTAGGCTGAACAAGTCTTCTGAGTGACTCCCATTTACCCCTGACTCATAAGTACAACACAAGTGATCCTTGCAATTTTAATCCAGCAGTAGTGATGCCTCGTAACTGTGTTAATAGTGCAGATATATTTGCGGGGGAAGTGACGTTTGCAAGTCAGAAAAGAGCCATCATTCCAATAGTGAAAGTTGCGAATGAGTTTTATTTTGGATGAAAGATCGGGGACCAGGACAATGACTGGGCTCCACACATATGCTGCAGTACGTGCGCAATAAATCTTCCGAAATGGCGATGCCGTTTGCTGTTCCTATGGTTTGGAGAGAGCCAAGCAAGCACGCAAATGTCTGATATTTCTGCATGGTTCCACCTGTTTCTGGAGGCATCAGAAGGAAAAAGAAATGGACAATAGTGTATCGAAATATACAATATGCTCTCCGACCAGTTCTGCACGACGAAGGTCTTCCCATTCCCAAAGCTCCAAAAGAATTTTCCATCGATTCAGACGATGAGGATGTAGGCAAACCGAGGTCGGGTTCTCCACAGCCTACGGTGTCTAAAGATGATCCATACGTCTGCCACGTTGCGTCATCTGCGCCACACATTCTCACCGAAGAAAAATGAACGATCTTGTTCGCAATCTGGAGCTTTCCGAAGCAAAGTTACATGGATCAATATTTAAACAACGGAATCTTCTCAAGGATAATGTTCGAGTGACCTCGTTTCTAACTCGTCATGAGCAGTTTGCATCTTATTTCCGAAAGGAAGGTAACCATGTGTTCTGCTACGATGTAGATGGCCTGATGAATGCCCTCGAAATCAAACATGACCCTCAAGAATGGCGACTATTCATAGACTCCTTGAAATTGAGTTTCAAAGCGGTGTTGCTGCATAATGGAAATCGACGTCCATCCATTCTGGGCGTACATGCTGTCTACATGAACGAAACCTACAACCTAAAACAGCAATTTAACTGTCTTCAATACAGCAAGTATGGATCGCATCTCTGTTGTGACTTGATGGTTAGTGCCTCTGTTGATGGGTCTGCAGCTGGGATATACGAAGTACTGCTGTTTATAACGTTAATGGGACAGCTGAACAAAGACTTTGTATTACGTGAAGAGAAATTGGCCTCAGAGAAAATCGCTGTAGGTTGGAGAGAAAATTGTGGAACACCCAGCACTGACAGAAACGCAAAAAATCCTGTTACCATCCCTCACACATCAAATTCAGCGTGATGAAAAACTTCGTAAATATCATGGACCGGACTGCATCAGCTTTCAATACTTGGCTGACAAATTCCCTCGACTCAGCGAAGCGAAAATTAAAGAGGGAATTTTTGTAGGTCCTCAAATCTGCGAGCTGTTCAGAGACCAGATGTACGACAATCTGCTTTAGGGTGACGAGAAAAAAGCTTGGGATGCATTTCATATGGTGTCAACTAAATTCCTCAGAAATGTCAGAGCTGACAACTAGAAAAAACTGGTTAAGGACATGTTGTCTCTGTATCACTTGCTTGGCTGCAGTATGCCCTTAAAGATCCGCGTTCTCCATTCCCACCTAGATTTCTTCCCCGACAAATGCGTCATGGTTAGTGATGAGCATGGTGAACATTTTCAACAGTACATTGAAACGATGGAAAAACGATAGCAGGGAAACTGGTCCACTACAATGTTAGCTGACTATTTTTGGACGCTCTCCAAAGATGATGCTGAGCAGGTGTACAAGCGACGGGCAAAGCGATGTCGAAAAGTAGAAATGGAGTTTTACTGATACATGTGATATGTACGTATTACTCTATTGTATAAGAAATTATTGCGTATTTCTCAGAAATCTTAGCCAATTTTGCATTTTCGTTGCATATTCCTGTTCAGCACCTTGAAATCTTTAAGAAATGGCTACTTTTATCTCAGAGGCATGACGTTTATGAAAATTTGTTGCCCAGTGTAATTTCAATATATCACAACTAGTCCGGTATGTCATTTCTTGATATAAAATTTCATGATACAATAATTTACGATAATCATAAATTTATGTTCATGAATGAATTGAAAAAACACCGCCCAATAATTGTGGGGGTAGCAACCACTTTTAATTTAATTTGTAACATGAGCTTTTGTAATAGCCTGGGCTCAATTTGTAGCCAGATACAAGCAAGACATTGTAAATAGTAGTCCTGGTTACTATTCGAATACAGTATTTTATAAAAATATATCGGTTTTTGCAGTAAGTGTTAGTGATTTTCTAACCATTAAGTTTATTTCCTTGTAGGAGATGTTCCGCGATATTATTGCAACTAATAATATTAAAGGGACCTATGACTTACACCAAAAAGTCAGATGAATACCATTTGTTGGTAATGAAAAATCCAGTAGAAGAATAATCCTCCTTTTTTTGAAATAATTTCAAATCCTCCTGATGCTGTGTATATCATGTCTTTGTTGTTATCATAAGAGTCCTCTGTGGAAATTAACATCAAGTCTTTTGTCCGTGTTTTAAATTTAGCTGGAAGAAACTTTTCGTCCATGCATTTGTGTCCTAAGAGGTCACTGCTGAGAGGCAAAAGTGCACATTGTAGGTAATTTACTACCATCACATCCTGAAAAGAGAAATTTAAGTTTATTTTCAAGTATATGATCTTTATCTCTTCATCTGATCTCTTACAAAGCTTAGGATTTCCAAGTTATAACCTGGAATTCCTGTATGAAGGCACCAAGAGAATAATCTCTATTGAGAGTCCTCATGTTGCAAGTAGTTATGGAATGAAAATGGCCAGATGGATTTCGAAAGATACTAGGTTTGTTGAAAGAGGTAAGGCCAACGTTTAAACAGTCCTCTAATCTTAGTCATGGAGCAAAAACCGTTTCCTCCACCGGTTAAGGTTTATGCCCTCAATGCTGGTAAAAAATTTGGACACCATCGTCACAAGTGGATCTTTCCAAAAAACAGAATTAAAAGAGAAACTAACCTGTTTATTACAATTTATTCCACTTTAGGATTGATGAAAAGGAGACTCGAAGCAACAGTTTAGCTACCTGTACTGGTCTCTGAAGATTATCCATCAACTGGTATAAGGTATCCTGTGCATCTTTTCCGCTGTGGAAAATATAAGAAACACAGTGGTAGATTTCCTTGAACATAAACCCAAAGTGCAATATAATAACGATCTGTAATCATGTGCTGCTAGTCAGCACTAAAACGTGGCCGTAGATAACCAGATAAATAAGAAAATTGATCTGGCAGCTTTCTATGGTAGGTTATTGTTCACAGATCACTAATTTTAACGCAGTAACCGGTAGCCTAGTGGTTAGCGTGCTTTGTTACTGATCGAAGAGACCTATGTTCGAATCCCAGATAAGTCACGGATGATTGCGTTTTCTTTCTGCTGAGATCTCGCCTTCCTCACAGATGTTATGTACAGCGTATTAAATTGTTAAATCTATGTGGAAAGCAGCTGCATGAGGGTGTTATTTATTTTTATTATCTATGTAAAAACGTATAAAAAAAGTTTTTTTTTTATTGTTTGTACTCACAAATAAACTTTGCTTCTCTTTAAGCAAAAAAATTCTTGTAGGAAGAGAAATGGCACTGCCCACTGCTTCTTTCTGGGAATTTTTATTTTCGAATCATTCCTGAAAATAGGGTAGATATTCCTTAAGGGTACTATAGCAAACAATTGTGTTTCAAATTCTTTTTAATGAGAATGTGCTATGTTAGTACATTAATAGAAAACTTCCTCTTCAGTTCCAATAACTAAAAGTAAATTTGGATTGGGGTGGTTCGAGGCATCTGACGAGCGAAACAATCAAACTTCACAGGCAGACTCTATAGACACGACATGCATTCTTGAGGAATCGAAATCTGAACCATGAGCACCATAGCTATGTCCGCTAACAATTGGACCATTGTATGGCTCCATAACTGAAGCGAGATTTCAAAAAATACTTTTACTAACAAACAGCAAAAGCGACAAAATAAACTATTTCTTCCATCAGAAACTATTTCCACCAAAAGAAAAAGTCAAAATGCAATCACATCTCTTTTTCAGTCATTCTGTGTTTTTCAATAATTTTGAATTCTTTGTTATTTTGGATAAATTTTTGTTTTATGTTATTATGGATGAATAGAATATGTAAGTGAATACATTATTTAATTGCATCCATAAATATTTCTTTTATAGTAGTTGTTTAAATTGTGATTTCTTTGGAAGTTTCACTTTAATCCCAGGAAGAAAAGTTAACCGTGAGGCAGGTCTCTGAAACTAGGACTCTTTGCAACACAATAATTCGGGCTCTATGTAGGCAAATGTCTTGTGGCTCATACCAAACTTCACAACAGTCTAGCTGTAGAAGTGAATTTACTACCTATAATATATTTAATCTAGCGTAGTTTTTACATTTGATTAATGTATGCTTGAACATAAGAGTTATCTGTCACTTGGGTAAGTTCATTCAACACTTTTTGGCCAATTTACAACAGACGATTAGAGGTCTCAAATCTAGCTCTTTACTTAGAAGAAAAAATTTCGGTTTACGCTAGGTAGCTATGGAGCAACAGACTTCAAAGTTAAATGAATGTAAAAGCAAAAAATCAATGATTATGATTCCTTTTATTACTCTTTCATCATATCATAAAATGCACGATCTACAAAGAAAATGATCATCTTCATTTAAATATGTTTCAAATTTTAATTCTCAAGTACTGAAATAAAATATTTTTAAAATATAATATTGCAAGTTTTCCAATAAAAAAAATTAAAACAGAAATGTTATTTATTTATCTTTTTTCAGCTTTCAAATCTATGGACAAAACTAAACCGTAGAGGTAGTTTAAATTCCATCAGGTTTCAAATTTATCCTCTTTCTTTAAGTGATTCCAAAGTACATAAATGTTGTCACGGTCTCTTTATTTAAAATCTGTTTGAGAACTATCATGTTCGATGCTGCATTCGCTGCTAGTGACACGATTCATTGCCATTCTCACACAGGCATTCATCTTGCAAATGCGGATAACAGAGCCAGCCATTTGAAGTCACTTCTGATTTTCTTTGCATTACCTTTCGCTGGGTGACCTTTCACAGTGAAGTAGCACATGTCGCAATGCGTTCATTCCCGTTCTTTACTTCTGTATACACTACACAGCTTCAATACTTTGTTTCTATTTTTATATTCGCTATTAGTTTAAGTGTCTTCCTTTTTCCTTTGTTTTTGTGTCATCTTGTTTTAACAACGAAACGTCCTCAACGTTTTCCTCTCCGGTGCATGTAATTTTTTCGATTAGATGGATTCATGAGACTGAATTAATCTAGCATTATTTTTGTGGAAAGTAATAAAGTTATATTAAATATTTAAACTCGCATCCTGTATGAATGATGGTGAATAGATGCTTTGTAAGTAAGAAAACTCGAATAAGTTATTAAAAAGTTTAGTTTTGTTATTTTTCGAAAATATTTTTTGAAACTGCTGATATTAAACTATTTTTTTTTGGTTATTTCTCCATCTCACGGTAAATTATATCAAGTCCTTTCGTTAAAGGATTATAAACGGTAAAATATATTTCCACCGTTCAGTTATGTGTGACGATGTGCTACGTGACGTGGCGTGTTACCATTAATTTTACCGAAGATACATACAGTATATCAAAGCAAAAATTAACCTTCATATATATTATAATTAACGAATGAATTTTTAACTAAGCCTGTACGTTAGAAGTATGTTGAGTACCCAAGGACAATAATATTATCATTGTTCCATTTATAATCTTTAATTAATTTATCATTTGAAAAAATGAACTATTTCTTCATTCTCAGCAGTTTGTCTATCTGCCCATTCGTCTGTAGACATCAGCTTTTTGTTGTTAAAGATAAAATATGTTTTTTAGGTTTGATAAATCTAGAGAAATTGTTAATATTCCCTCTCTACGAATTTCCTTATAGTTCCAATAGCTCTCTCTAAACAGTACACGATTTGTTGCTTTATACGAATGTTGTAAACGACCTATTTATATCAGAAATTTGAAATTTTGTTGGGTAGAATCTGAGTGTCAAGACCGTTAAACTGAAAGCAAAGATTTGCACCCTTAACACTACGGGAAAGAGAAAACAGTTTTCTTTTTCGGGAATGCAACATTGTTTTTGTCGTTTTTAGGTGCTGATAAAATATTATTGTTTGGATATCCCCAATTATCCATTAGTTCGAACTTCACTGTTAGAGGATACAAAATTCAGAAAATGAAAAGCTTCATTCTCTTAGGAAACAAGCATCTCATGTTTGTTAGATGCAATAGGTTACTCTTCTTGTTAAAACAAGGTGACTCCGCTTGTTGCAATAATTCCATCTAATATCAGTTCATTTTCTGTATCAGGTAATTAAGCATTTGGTTGTTATATAACTCTGAGTTAAATAGTTTGGAGTTAAAAGTCCTATTGGCTGCATAGAGTTGTTTTTTTTTTTCACGAAAGAATATTCTTAAAAAATGTTGCGAGTCTCAAAAACCTATGGTTACTAGTTTGGTAGAATTCAAAAAGATATTTACTCTGTTCATCATCATAATTATAGGTGGTTCAATTTTGACCTGGACTTTTTCCTGTACAAACGAAACGAATAGGAACACACTTAACAAACTATGAGTCCTTCTCTAGGTGCTCTCTTTTAACATTAACACACTTGTCCCACCTCCGTGGAAGACTATATCCCAGTGATGTAGAAGGATTTGGGTTGCTGTCAGTACAGAATGGTCCGTCTACTGCCGATTGCTCCAAAGCCGTTTCGTCTAATATCGACTGATCCAATGAACTATTCGTCTAATGGTACGATTCGTCCAATTCCGTATTGTCCAATTCAATGGCGAGTCCAGGAGGAGGGGCGTTCGTACCCCTAAAGCTTGAAGAAGAACGAGGGAATTTATTTATTATTATATAGTAAATTAATTTTATTATTTCATGTAATCTTATTTTACTAATTTGTTTTGTGTCCAAAAGGAAATAATTTAGAAAAAGAACAGGGTAATTGTCGGCCTAAAGGCCTAGTAAAAGTGTCAAATCTATTTTTTCTCAAACGAACCTCTTAAGTCTAAAAGGAGCCCTACCTCGTATATCGCCCTTCCCCTCCTACTAAAGATATTTTCTGGATCCAACCCTGGTTCAATGGTACGATTACTAAATGACATGATTGGTCAAATTTGATGATTCGTCTACAACCGATTTTCTAAAGGAGACGTTAGTAGTATCGCAAGCCGTATGGCGTCTTTTTTTGTATACGGTCCCCTAAGCATCTCCTAGAATAGAACTATGTCAACGCCCATGCTGGCGTCGGGGGCTTAATATTCGAGGGGGCTTAATTTTTGAGGGGGGATGCCGACCCCACACGTGTGTGTTGGGGAGGGGGCGACCGGAAGTGTCGACCCCCACACGTGTCTGCTGGCGTCGGGATGGTCTTTGATGGGGAGGGCTTAAATTTCTTGTGTCCCCAAAAAAGGCCCCCTGGGGATGACTTAATTTTTGGATTCCCATGCTGGCGTCGGGGGCTTATTTTTTTAACGACCGAAAATGTCGTCACCCCTCAGTCCCCCACACGTGTGTGCTGGCGTCGGGGAGGGGAAGTGCCGTCACCCCACAAGTGTGTGCTGTCGTCGGGATGGGTTTTGATGGGGAGGTCTTAATTTTTTTTGTCGACCGGAAGTGTTAGAGACGGAGAGGGTTTAAATTTATTGGGCCCCCTAAAAAGGCCCCCTGGGGAGGGCTTAATTTTTGTCTTCCACGCTGGCGTCTGGGGAGGGGTCGACCGGAAGTGTCGACCCCCGCACGTGTGTGCTGGCGTCGGGGGCTTAATTTTTGGTAGGGGGGTCGACCGGAAGTGCCGACCCCCTTGCAGGTGTGGTCTTAAATTTCTTGGGCTCCCAAAAAAGACCCCCTGGGTAGGGCTTTTTTTTTTAACGACCGGAAGTGCTGGAGCTGGGGAGGGCTTAAATTCGTGTAACCCTAAGAAGGCCCCATGTGGAGGGCTTAATTTTTGTCTTCTACGCTGGCGTCAGGGGCTTGGGGTTAGCAATGGATGCTCATGCAGGAGCGGGTTGGGTTACCTCCCCCACCCGTATGATTTTCCTGGCGTCGGGATGACTTCCACCCACACGTGGGATTCTGATTTTTTTTTCTGGTAATGGCGGCTTCCTCCCCCATTTCTTACCCCCACACGTATCAGCATTTGGCTGCCGTCTGCAGTAGTATGGTGACCGCCCACGCAGGTGGGGTGTTAAAAAAATCGGACGCCACGGGAGAGTGGTCACGTGAGCTTGGGAGACGGGCTTGACTCCCACATTTCCGGTTACATAGATTCTTTCTCGTATGAAGAGAAACTTTCTGATTCAAATCGTGGCGCGGCGTCATAGCGCACCGTTAGCGAAGCATTTCGTCATTGCCCTGTGCACCTGAATTACATAATTTATCGATCAAAATACTATCATTTTAAATATCACGTTTGAGTGTAATTTAACGTACGTTTTAAAATATGCTCACGATGTTTGTCATAAAGGTGTGATTCATTTTACGTTAAATACATAATTTATCAGTCGTTTTAAATACAGTCAAGATATAAAGGAGTGAATAAATTTTATGTGTAAGTGAAATATATTCACGTGTAAGCGTACGTCATATGTCCACGTATTATAACTTAGGTTCTACACACCAATAAAAATAAGATAATGTTTAACAAAAAAGTATTTCTAGTAATCCAGAAGTGTATGTCCACGTATTATATCTTAGGCTGTACACACCAATAAAAATAAGATAATGTTTAACAAAAAAACTTTTTGAGATCTGCATACAGAAACACAATTGGGAATTAATTTTGCTCTATCTATAGATAATTATAAAGCAGTTTTTGATTCTGCTTAAAGCAGAGAATTTGACCCTTGCGGAAGAAGATCTGTACATGCTAAAACAATGCATGGTTCAACTTTTCGGGGTTAACTTATTCGATGCATCTGTTGGAACCGACTACCAAAGTATAAATCATTGAGTCAGGCTCTCTGATTCATATGGAATCCATTTTATTAAGGTTTACTACGAAAGCTTTTAGTAATTGCAAATGAATAAACAAGAACAATAAATGACATATTATCAAAACTTTTCGAGATCTGCATACAGAAATATCTGAAAACATCAGACGGGTAAAAAATTCTAGTAATCCAGTCAACATCTAAATAATTCTAGAAGTTTAATGCGAAAAAGTCCCCAGGTCAACCCGTACTTCTTGAATATTCTGGCCAGCAGAAACACACTTAAACGTTACCAAAGCTGAGACCGTAATGTACCTTCACGACGGGAATGCTCTATGTTTCGAAAACTCTTATACAAAAGTTTAGACACCGAGATGCTGCACCGCAATACAACACCCCAGGGGTTAAAGAATCTTTCTAAAAACCCTCGTAACTTTGACGGAACGCTTTTTATGCAACACACTACCCCAGGGGCTAAAAATCAAACACAGCGTGTTTTTCTAGGATGCTCCATTGATATGAGGACCAACCCTATACACAGGTTATATTCACTTGGCTGATGATTTTAATCAAATATCCACACGTCAAATGTGTAACTTTGGCGCACTACCCCAGGGGTTAAAAAATCAAACCCATCCCCAGCGTGTTTTTCTAGGATGCTCCATCGATATGGACAAACCAGTTTCCATATTCTTAGTGCGAACTGAAAAAGGCTGGCAAAGGCCATATTGAGATATTCACAGTCTGATGATTTAAATACACACGCTATATTCACGGACTGATGATTTAAATACACACGCTATATTCACCGACTGATGATTTAAATCAAAATACACACGCTATATTCACTCTCTGATGATTAAAAACGCCATAAATATACACTTTTCTGATGAGTAAGTTGCCTCGTACACGTGGGAAATGTACGGACATCAAAGGGTTAAGATTTTACGTCTGAGGTCTTGCACTCTGTCCGTGTTTTTATAATTGTCTGTGCGTTTCAAGTTGCCACAGGACGCGTGATTTTTTACGAGTCGTATTAATGCCGCAATAGTCGACCACGTGCCTCGGGTACGCGGTTGGGCAACCGATATGGAGACAGACGGTGGCCTTGAAAGACGCAGCACCATCGGACCCCTGGCAGGGGAGGATTTGAAAAACTCGAGTCCTGAATGTTTTACCTAGAATGGCTTTTCACTCTAGATAACCCGTTATTTTCTAAGACATAACAAATATTCTGATATCACTTATTTAAATTCAGAAACTATTTTCCATCTTTATCTGGATTATCACTGTTCATTTTAATATTACTCTCTAATACCACCTAGGTTTACTATATTTGTTTATATGTACAGGGGTGCCAAACCACTTGAACGTAAAAGCAAACTGTCTTTGGTACATTTGAAACTTTCGCATGCACACTTGTAGTGAGAATTGTGACCCCCATTGCTCTAAAATAGGTTTCACGAACTTTCTTTGGGTATTATACTGACATAGTGCAACCGTATGGAGTGCGCTATTGGTAAAGAATGTTTTACTGCGAACACTAATCTCATAACGAAACTGAAAATTACACACGCAAACAAGTTAGGGGGTTATACACTTGTAAGAAATATTTTGTTCATGCTGGAAGAAAATTTAAGATTCTTATTTCCTGTGAAAGTTTATTTCTCTTGTAGGAACGTATAAAAGTAACCGTGTTTTGGAATAGAAGATTACACCATAATTGCTTAATGCTATCACATTTGTACCCACCAAGACATGTGAAAACATTTCGCAGTGTAAAGTCCCTGTAACACATTTTGAGATTCACTTAAAACTCCTCTGGTCATTTACATGCATTTTTTCTGTGTAATTCCGCTGTCTGGGAAATTAGCCATCATTTTCTTCCTATAGTTTTTGTCAGACGTCTTTGTCTCGCTAGTTCGTATATGGTTTAGGTAAACCTTTTCAACCCCACTAAGAAAGAAATCACAATGACAAAAAAAATCAGATACACTATTTATTTAGTAACTATTAGTACATATACAGAGGTGTGTATCACTGCGCCGCAGGAAAGTTCCATACAGAGAGGAATGATATCTCAACGATGTAACTCAACTTCTTCCACAAAAACGTTTAGCGATATCAGTGAATGTTTCTTACATCTTCCGGGAAATAGTCTACAACTGTTATAGCAAGGTACAAATGGCGAAGCTGACTTTACCCGCAATACAATTCTTTGCGCATCCTGACACATTCTTAACTGAACGGTGCAGAGCCATAGTGGATAGTTAAATTCATTCACTTTCCATCGCTGAAACCTTTGCTTGGTCCCTCAAGGTCTGTAGATGAGTTTCTAGGATGTCGAGGTAACGTCTCATTTTGGCGGGTTCTGACGAGTTCATTACAGAGAAGATTTCATGGTTTAGCCATTGCGAAGATGTTACGGCTGGGCCTTCACATTGATGGCATTTAAGTCGCGCTACTAGTCCGATGACGTACTTGTTACACTGTAAACAAACGGCACGAAATCCCTTTCCTTTAGGGTATTTCTTGAAACCTTTCCAAATAGGATCGCTCTTTCGTCCTGACATGTTCAACGAGTCGCTTACTGAGAGCAAATGATACAGGTATACAGTGGTACTTATGATTTAAATCCAAACCTTCAACCATTCAGTGTGAACTATATCTCGACCAGTGAATGGCTTCTACAATTCAGTGTGAACTATATCTCAACCAATGAAAGGCTTCTGCAAGATTCTCCTCTCATAACCTATTTACAACCTCCAACAACCCTTCCTCTTTTTTATAGAGTATTAACGGCGGAAAATTCTCTAGTTGTCGAGTTAACATGACTCTCATGTGTGTAGTTTGGGAGTCTCTTCATTTCAAAGGCGCATGTGGTGACTAGGGCCGTTTTTATTGTATTGGTTTTGAGACGATGTCTTTAGAAAAGAATTGGTTATGTTCGAAATGTAACAATCTACGCAGTAACACTTCTAAGCCTAAATAAACAACAGAAGAACGTGTCATCACGTGATGTAACGACAGTTGACATGGGGACTAGAATTTGTACAACAGATAAATCTAATGTGAATAGCGTCTAGCCTCGTTTTCTTACATATCTCAAAATAAGAGGTAAAGCAACCTGAAGTCCGAGAGGAGCTTCTGGATTAAATCTGATACTAAACGCATTACTCAACTGATTTAAATCCACAATAATATTCAAGACATCCTGTACAGTATGAGACTTTAATAAGCAACTACACCCTGCCTTTTCCATTACTGGGACATGAATAAGAAAGGACCCAAAACTCTGGCAGTTGCTTGCTACAGAAGAAGCTAACAATTTAAAACGAGACGATTTCTTTCATAGCCATCACTCATATCAAATCTACAACATTATTGGTCTAATATCGTACAGTTTTCAGTAAAGTAGAACAATGAAACAGCATTGCGGGAAAAATCTTTTATTCATACACTAAGAAATTACAATGACGACCAATCAGATATAGAACAGAAATTAGTAACACTATTAGCATTTATTTAGTACATATTCAGGGGCACGTACCAGTTCGGCGTACACTTCGTTTAGTAATATAGGAAAGTGTAACATGTAGGTAAAATTATCTTCAACTCCGGCCTCTTCCACAAAAAGTTTAGCGATATCGCTTAAATGAATGTTTCTCACGGCTTCTGCAAAATGGGCATCAACTCATTCACCGGATATAGCAACACACGAATGGCGAAGCTGACTCGGATGATCTAGTTCACACCCAATACAGTTCGTACGAAGAATCCGAAAAATTTCTTTTCTGACGAGAGTATTTAATGTTTTTACGAAAATTAGCTTGGCTCTCTGATCATACGGTTCAACATTAGACAGTCTTGGAGTATGGTCTGTAGTGAATTCGACCTCCCTTACGGCATTAGAAAATTTATTCAACTTCAGAGCCATCAAGCTGCAGGTGATGGAGTTGTGGGAATCTTTTAACCACGTCCATTGTTTGATGCTGAGATGTACCGAAGAAATCATTGAAGTACCGTCGTCACACACACCACCTTTTTCAATGACCACCCCATTTTTACCCTTGAATACCACCATGCCGTTCAGTTCATACTCGAAGGTAAACGTATAGGCGAGTGTAGAAGTCAGTCCACACCACTGTTCTTTGGATAATATAACCGAAGCCTTTATGGGACTAAACGGAATGTCACTGCACTTCTGAAACAAACATATGTGGACTTCGGGAACGTTCTTGCAAATCTTCACCAACAAGTCAGAGCCTAGCTGGTAGTCGACATCTCCAATAGCAAACCGCTCCATGGTGAGATCACTTTCGGGCTGAGAATGCTGAACACAGGCCATCGTTAACACTTCAGTACTGCAAAACTATGTCTTTTCAGATATCAAGTGTACTACTTATACCTAAAACCTTTGACGTCATCTGGCAACAGCCCGCCATTGGTCGAGATCTAATTCGTAGTGATATTAAAAACCAATTGTAGAAGAGTAATTTCTTAGTGTATGAATTGGGGTGCGGGTCTTTTTTCGTCACACATCATCATCATCATCATCCTCAAGCAGCCATGGGCTACGGAGGTCCAACCAGACCACGCAGTTTAATTCTCCAAGCATATCTGTCCTGAGCTACATCTGCTGCATCCGGCCACTGCACACCAATTCTAACAAGGTCCTGTTTGACATTGTCTTCCCACCGCATCCTAGGTCTCCCCCTCCTTCTGAGGCCTCTAGGCACACTGTTCATAACCCTATTCGCCAATCTATAATTATCCATACGGGCAACATGGCCAAACCAGCGGAGTCTCTCTCTGCACAATATGCTGCTTAAAGGAGGTTGCAGACTCCTTTGCCTAGCCTCATCATTAGTTACAAAGTTAAACCACCTAATACCCAAGATACTGCGTAAGCATCTAGAATCAAAAGCATCTAGTTTCCTGTTATCTTGTTTACACAGCGTCCAGGTTTCACTACCATAACTAACCCTAGAAAGAACCAAACTATTATACAGTCTAATTTTGGTCTTTAGGTGTATACGCCTATTTCTCCACAATCTCCATAGATTCTTAAAAGTCCCGGCAGCAATACCTATTCGTCTGTTAATCTCATGCCGCACATCACCAGTATCAGTTACGTAGCTCCCAAGGTAATTAAACTGTGACACCTGCTCAAGACTGCAACCATTCAGATTAACTGAATCACAACCTGCCTGACCAATTTTCATCACTTTAGTTTTCTCTCTGTTTATAACCAACCTACTCTACTACCAGTCTCATCAACAGCTCGAATGAAAGAGTTCATCTCATCAACATCATTTGCCAAAAGGGATAAATCATCAGCAGAATCTAAATCAGAAATTTTCGTATCTCCAGCCCATTTAAGGCCAAAATCTTTACCTTGAAGTGAATTTCGCATAACATAATCAACAACCAAACTAAAGAGAAAAGGAGACAAAATGCACCCTTGTCGAACACCAGACGTAATGCTAAACCAATTGCTACAAGCCTTACCAACTCTCACACACGACTCAGTGTTATTATAGAGAGCTTTCATTATGTTAACTAACTTGTCTGGTATACCATATTATCTCACATTCAACCACAAATTATGACGATCAACAGAGTCGAAAGCCTTTTTGAAATCAACAAAGCTAGCAACCAAAGGTTTCTGAAACTCTAAACATTTCTCAAGAATCTGCCTAAGTGAAAATATCTGATCTACACATCCCCTACCACTTCTGAGTCCACATTGCTCATCACGCAATTGCCTCTCAACCAGATTCTTAATTCTATTAAGCACAATCATGGAAAGAACTTTACCTGGAACAGAGAGTAGGCTGATACCCCTATAGTTATCACAAGAACTGCGATCACCATTTTTGAAAATAAGGATAACAATAGCTCTGGTAAAATCCTTAGGAACCATGCCTTTATCATAAAAGATATTCAGAATTTCAGTCATCCAAGTGGTAACCGAAACATTCCCAGCTCTGAGCATTTCTGTAGTAATTTCATCTACCCCTGGGGATTTATGAAGTTTAAGTTTAGAGATACCCAAACTAACTTCAGATTGTGTTATAGGGCCAACATTAAAGCTGCCAGTGCATCTATCATCATTACAAATGATGGGAGTAGAACTAACCACATAGTTTAAAACATCACTGAAATGCTCAGCCCACCTAGCCATGACAGAATCCTCACCTTCTATAACCTTACCTTGTTTATCCTTCAATCCCTGTATGCATGTCCGTTTTCTACCACATAAAACATTAACTATCTGGTACAGCTCTCTGCTGTTGTGCTGCCTAACTGCTTCCTCAGCTTTGTCAGCCAAGCTATCAAGCTAAAGATTCTTATCAGCAGCTAACTGATCCTTTACACGTTTATTAAGTTCTCTGTAATGCTTTCTATTATGACTAGTAGGGTATTGATTAAGGACATTCCTGCAGTTCTTTCTTTCCAAAATAAGCTCAAGTGCCTTATCACTCAGATAATTCTGTCTATTCTGCTCCTTTTTTCCTAAAAGAGTACTGTTAGTTCAAAAAAGCCTGTTTAAAATGGCCCCATTCTTCCTCAACATCAGTATTAAGCAAACCATGACTGTCATAATGACTAAGTAACCTATCATGGTAAGCTTTAACTATAACTGGGTCTTTCAGAGCATCAGTATTAAAGGCAAGTTTTTTAACCCTAGCAGAACACTTTTTAAGTTTAAGTTGCAACACACTTTTAACAAGGAAATGGTCAGATCCAATTTCAGCTCCCCTATATGACCTGGTATTCCTAACAGAACTACCCCATTTGCTGTTAATTAATATGTAATCAATCATATTCTTATGCAGCCCATCAGGTGAAACCCATGTATTCTTATGTATGTCGCGGTGTTTGTAATAAGTGTTATTTATTCTGAATCCATTGAGTTTACTTACCTGTAGGAGACGTTTCCCATTGCCATTGCAGCTACCAATACCAAAAGGGCCTATTACTCCTCCCCAAAGATCAGCGTCAGTACCAACTTTGGCATTGAAGTCACCAAGAACAAGGGTAATATCTCCTTTCTTGACAGAATTCAAAATATCCTAAAGTTTTTCATATAACCTATCCTTCTCATCCTCATCGGCATCCTCAGTGGGGGCATAACAGCAGATAACATTCAAGTTTTTAATGCTTGTCTGAAATTTTGCTGTAAGAAACCTTTCATTAATGCACTCATATCCTAGAAGAGCATCACTAGCATGTCTGCTGAGAAGCAGACCCACGTCTGGTGATGCTTTCCTTCCTCCCTCCCTGTAAAGAGAAATTTAAAGTTATTTTTAAGTATCTCACCTTTACCTGTCCATCTGGTCTCTTGCAAGCCTAGAATATCTAGGTTATAGCGTTGGAATTCCTGCATGAGGACATCAAGAGAATAATCTCTATGTAATGTCCTCACGTTCCACGTTCCTGCAGAGAGAAAATGATTAGTAGAATTTTTAAAGAAATTAGGTTTATTGAGATTGGTAGGGCCAACAATATCAAACAGCCCCCTGATCGCAGGCATGGGGCAAAGACCTGTTCCTCCTCTGCTAAAGGCTGAAGTCACCGATGCTGGTAGGAACATCAGGCACCACCTTTTCAAGTGGACTTTTTCAAGAGCCACATGGCCTGCCTGAGACACATTACTCCAGTTTAGGATTGACGATGCCCAACTAGCTAAGTAAGGTTCAGGTACCTGCGATGGCCTCTGATTAGGATTATCCACCAGCTGATATAAGGTATCCCATGCCTCTGTTCACTTAGAGCTGGCAACCCAGAATCAAACAGAAAGCACAGCGGGAGACTCTCCCTCAACAGAGGCCCACCAGTGCAGCAAGTCCAGGATCCATAATCAAGCTCAAATCCATAAACAAGTCCAGTCTAGTAGGTATAAATGGTCAGCACCAGGACCCTGTGAAGTTGACCACTCCTCAGCAGGGTTGAAAATACAGTCACACATACAGTCCAATATTTCCCTGCAATAATTTACATAATTTCAAATAATTTATTTTTTAAATCAGAGATTTTTTTCTTTTCACCGTTTTTATTTTTAACCTATAGCATTTTTTCTTTTTCTGTGGGCCAGTTACTTAAATCAGTTTCTGTGATATAGTTCTTCTTCCATATACTTGTACTTTAAGAAGTTTTTATATTTATGACTTAGGAATTTTCATGTCTTCAAATATTACTTTAAGAAGTTTTATAATTGTGTTTTTCTTTATACTTATGACTTCAGATTTTTCATGCTTTCAGATATCAAAGATTTTTCCCCCTTTTCATATATTATTTTATACTTGTGTTTTGACACCTTTCAGTCGTATTATCACACGGATACCCACAGGTTCCACTAAGTGAGACTTCAAATGTCTTTAACAGATCTATCTGGTCTTCACATGGTTGTTGTTATAAATTCTCTCCAAACATGCATTACAGTCTACCCTTGTTTCCACAAATTACATGTTTGTAGTGTAACAGATATGCAGTGGTAAAAATGATGCTAAACTATCACCTGCTGCTCTGTGTACATTTTCAATTCTTGAACATTTTGGATCTACAACTCCCTCCAAATAAAAAAGTGGATAAAATGATTGCCTAAACATCTTCTGATTTTATTGAGTATGATACTTCAGTTGGGGTATACAATGATTATGTTAGAAAGTATTTCTTCATTTGGCGAAGTTCTAAGTGTTTCTTATTCATGTACCCAATAATGGAAAAGGCAGGGAAAGTATTTAAATCATTTGAAATGTTAATTAATGCGCTTAATATATAATAAGCAACATTTGCTGTCAGTAAGCGACTCGTTGAACATGTCAGGACGAAAGAATGATCCTATTTGGAAAGGTTTCAAGAAATACCCTAAAGGAAAGGAATTTCGTGCCGTTTGTTTACAGTGTAACAAGTACGTCATCGGACTAGTAGCGCGACTTAAAAGCCATCAATGTGAAGGCCCAGACGTAACATCTTCGCAATGGCTAGACCATGAAATCTTATCTGTAATGAACTCGTCAGAACCCACCAAAATGAGACGCCACCTCGACATCCTAGAAACTCATCTACAGGCCTTGAGGGACCAAGCAAAGGTTTCAGCGATGGAAAGTGAATGAATTTAACTATCCACTATGGCTCTGCACCGTTCGGTTAAGAATGTGTCAGGATGCGCAAAGAATTGTATTGCGGGTAAAGTCAGCTTCGCCATTGGTACCTTGCTATAACAGTTGTAGACTAACCGGAAGATGTAAGAAACATTCACTGATATCGCTAAACGTTTTTGTGGAAGAAGTTGAGTTACATCGTTGTGATATCATTCCTCTCTGTATGGAACTTTCCTGCGGCGCGGTGATACACACCTCTGTATATGTACTAATAGTTACTAAATAAATAGTGTATCTGATTTTTTTTGTCATTGTGATTTCTTTCTTAGTGGGGTTGAAAAGGTTTACCTAAACCATATACGAACTAGCGAGACAAAGACGTCTGACAAAAACTATAGGAAGAAAGTGATGGCTAATTTCCCAGACAGCGGAATTACACAGAAAAAATGCATGTAAATGACCAGAGGAGTTTTAAGTGAATCTCAAAATGTGTTACAGGGACTTTACACTGCGAAATGTTTTCACATGTCTTGGTGGGTACAAATGTGATAGCATTAAGCAATTATGGTGTAATCTTCTATTCCAAAACACGGTTACTTTTATACGTTCCTACAAGAGAAATAAACTTTCACAGGAAATAAGAATCTTAAATTTTCTTCCAGCATGAACAAAATATTTCTTACAAGTGTATAACCCCCTAACTTGTTTGCGTGTGTAATTTTCAGTTTCGTTATGAGATTAGTGTTCGCAGTAAAACATTCTTTACCAATAGCGCACTCCATACGGTTGCACTATGTCAGTATAATACCCAAAGAAAGTTCGTGAAACCTATTTTAGAGCAATGGGGGTCACAATTCTCACTACAAGTGTGCATGCGAAAGTTTCAAATGTACCAAAGACAGTTTGCTTTTACGTTCAAGTGGTTTGGCATCCCTGTACATATAAACAAATATAGTAAACCTAGGTGGTATTAGAGAGTAATATTAAAATGAACAGTGATAATCCAGATAAAGATGGAAAATAGTTTCTGAATTTAAATAAGTGATATCAGAATATTTGTTATGTCTTAGAAAATAACGGGTTATCTAGAGTGAAAAGCCATTCAAGGTAAAACATTCAGGACTCGAGTTTTTCAAATCCTCCCCTGCCAGGGGTCCGATGGTGCTGCGTCTTTCAAGGCCACCGTCTGTCTCCATATCGGTTGCCCAACCGCGTACCCGAGGCACGTGGTCGACTATTGCGGCATTAATACGACTCGTAAAAAATCACGCGTCCTGTGGCAACTTGAAACGCACAGACAATTATAAAAACACGGACAGAGTGCAAGACCTCAGACGTAAAATCTTAACCCTTTGATGTCCGTACATTTCCCACGTGTACGAGGCAACTTACTCATCAGAAAAGTGTATATTTATGGCGTTTTTAATCATCAGAGAGTGAATATAGCGTGTGTATTTTGATTTAAATCATCAGTCGGTGAATATAGCGTGTGTATTTAAATCATCAGTCCGTGAATATAGCGTGTGTATTTAAATCATCAGACTGTGAATATCTCAATATGGCCTTTGCCAGCCTTTTTCAGTTCGCACTAAGAATATGGAAACTGGTTTGTCCATATCGATGGAGCATCCTAGAAAAACACGCTGGGGATGGGTTTGATTTTTTAACCCCTGGGGTAGTGCGCCAAAGTTACACATTTGACGTGTGGATATTTGATTAAAATCATCAGCCAAGTGAATATAACCTGTGTATAGGGTTGGTCCTCATATCAATGGAGCATCCTAGAAAAACACGCTGTGTTTGATTTTTAGCCCCTGGGGTAGTGTGTTGCATAAAAAGCGTTCCGTCAAAGTTACGAGGGTTTTTAGAAAGATTCTTTAACCCCTGGGGTGTTGTATTGCGGTGCAGCATCTCGGTGTCTAAACTTTTGTATAAGAGTTTTCGAAACATAGAGCATTCCCGTCGTGAAGGTACATTACGGTCTCAGCTTTGGTAACGTTTAAGTGTGTTTCTGCTGGCCAGAATATTCAAGAAGTACGGGTTGACCTGGGGACTTTTTCGCATTAAACTTCTAGAATTATTTAGATGTTGACTGGATTACTAGAATTTTTTACCCGTCTGATGTTTTCAGATATTTCTGTATGCAGATCTCGAAAAGTTTTGATAATATGTCATTTACTGTTCTTGTTTATTCATTTGCAATTACTAAAAGCTTTCGTAGTAAACCTTAATAAAATGGATTCCATATGAATCAGAGAGCCTGACTCAATGCTTTATACTTTGGTAGTCGATTTCAACAGATGCATCGAATAAGTTAACCCCCAAAAGTTGAACCATGCATTGTTTTAGCATGTACTGATCTTCTTCCGCAAGGGTCAAATCCTCTGCTTAAAGCAGAATCAAAAACTGCTTTATAATTGTCTACAGATAGAGCAAAATTAATTCCCAATTGTGTTTCTGCATGCAGATCTCAAAAAGTTTTTTTGTTAAACATTATCTTATTTTTATTGGTGTGTACAGCCTAAGTTATAGTAACTGGACATACACTTCTGGATTACTAGAAATAATTTTTTGTTAAACATTATCTTATTTTTATTGGTGTGTAGAACCTAAGTTATAATACGTGGACATATGACGTACGCTTACACGTGAATATATTTCACTTACACGTAAAATTTATTCACGCCTTTATATCTTGACTGTATTTAAAACGACTGATAAATTATGTATTGAACGGAAAATGAATCATACCTTTATGACAAACATCGTGAGCATATTTTAAAAGGACGGTAAATTACACTCAAAGGTAATATTTAAAATGATAGTATTTTGATCGATAAATTCTGTAATTCAAGCGCACTGGTTAATGACGACATGCTTCGCTAACGGTGCGCTATGACGCCGCGTCGCGATTGAAATCAGAAAGTTTCTCTTTATACGAGAAAGAATCTGTGTAACCGGAAATGTGGGAGTCAAGCCTGTCTCCCAAGCTCATGTGACCACTCTCCCGTGGCGTCCTTTTTTTTTAACACCCCACCTGCGTGGGCAGTCACCATACTACTGCAGACGGCAGCCAAATGCTGATACGTGTGGGGGTAAGAAATGGGGGAGGTAACCCAACCCCCTCCTGCATGAGCATCCATTGCTAACCCCAAGCCCCTGACGCCAGCGTGGAAGACAAAAATTAAGTCCTCCCCATGGGGCCTTTTTAGGGTAACACAAATTTAAGACCTCCCCAGCTCCAGCACTTCTGGTCGTTAAAAAAAATAAGCCCTCCCCAGGGGGCCTTTTTTGGGAGCCCAAAAAATTTAAGAACACACCTGCGAGGGGGGACGGCACTTCCGGTCGACCCCCCTACCAAAAATTAAGTCCCCGACGCCAGAACACACGTGCGGGGATCGACACTTCCGGTCGATCCCTCCCCAGACGACAGCGTGGAAGACAAAAATTAAGCCCTCCCCAGGGGGCCTTTTTAGGGGGCCCAAGAAATTTAAACCCTCCCCGTCTCTAACAGTTCCAGTCGACAAAAAAAATTAAGTCCTCCCCATCAAAGCCCATCCCGACGACAGCACACACGTGTGGGGGGACGGCACTTCCCGTCTCCGACGCCAGCACACACGTGTGGGGGACTGAGGGGGGACGACACTTCCGGTCGTTAAAGAAATAAGGCCCCGACGCCAGCGTGGGAATCCAAAAATTAAGTCATCCCCAGGGGGCCTTTTTTGGGGACACAAGAAATTTAAGCCCTCCCGATCAAAGACCATCCCGACGCCAGCACACACGTGTGGGGGTCGACACTTCCGGGATCCCCCTCCCCAACACACACACGTGTGGGGTCGGCATCCCCCCTCAAAAATTAAGCCCCCCTACAATATTAAACCCCCGACGTCAGCGTGGGCGTTGACATAGTTCTATGCTAGGAGATGCTTAGGGGATTGTATACAGAAAAAGACGCCATACGGCTTGCGATACTACTGACGTTCATGTAAGGAGACAATTCGTCTATTGCTAAAGGGTATAAATTATTCCTTATATATGTATCATGATGTGTTACTCATCGTTAGCTATAATTTACCTCCATACAATAATTTTAAGGATCCCCTCAAGCAGCTGTTTGCCACAGAGGTCTGACAGGAGCTTGTCAGTTTATACACCATAGTAGAAGGTCTGGGAGGAAGGCGAGACCTCAGCAGAAAAACAAAACAAGCATCTATGCCTTACCGAGTCTCGAACCCAGATTACGGTATTCTAATTGCAGTTTTTCATTTGTACTTAGGAGATTAAGGTATAATGGATAGAAGAGAAATAAAATAATTATTAAAATTTCCAGTAGCAGATTCTGGAAATATTGATGCCGTCAATTTTCCCTCCTTAATTTTTCTCTGATTTTATTTCAACAACGCTCTTCGAAATTCAACAACGCTCTTGTGAAGTTTGATCCATTGCGCGAAACTTTCAAGACAACGGCAAATTACATGCAAATGTTTCATTGCTGTTATTTTCTTTCCGTGTTTTATTTTAAATCTCAGTAATGCATTTCGCAGCAATGTAGTCAGCTTCCAAGTCAAAGGCATGAAATGAACTCAGAAATAAACATATTCAAAGAATTATTATAATTTCTTGCTTTGTTGAAAGAATAAATTTTGCGCATAAATGAAAGAAAACATTTCGCCAAAATGCACAGTTTGAAATGTTTGCCACTTGAGAATAGGGATTTTTATATCTATATAGAAATAATATAATTGGCAGTCTTTTCATTTAGTTAAAATACGGTGTTGTAGCTGAGAAACAAAACGGATTAAATTATTTCTAGATCTAGGCTTGAATGTTATATTTCATGGGCATTATCAAGAATCAAGATTTTTATTTTCATTTGCTCTTAACACATTTTCTTTATAGCAAATCTTGCTAATGTTATCGCCAGGTTTGACAGTCCGTCCATATGTCTGTATAAATACAATCGAAAACCATATTAATCGAAACGTCCTCTGATTTCTTTATCAAGATAACAATTAATAATATAGTTAACAAAAACGGCGTTTCTTTTTTTTTTTCATTCTGCAGCGTATTTATAAAGACATTCGTTTCGCATATTTATATTGCAATGAATATTTAAAAGTTTTAACTATATTTAAAAGAAAAGTGTTGCGATTTTATGAGGATATGGAAAACAAATGCTGTAAGCCCCAGAAAAAGGAAAATTTTTATTCTTCCAGGGCGGATGAAAGGGCATTTCACTTCTAATGGTCAAAAATGAAGATGCAACATCGTTTTATCCCCCCTCCATATCAGAAACCAAAAACATGCGCGTGCAAAACTAGATCCAATTTTCTATATTGAATGTAAAAAGTGTAACGAAATTATTTTATTAGTTGCAGATATAATTCGTGCATAGACAGACAAATATAAAAATATCTGCGTGTAAACTGAGCCTTTTACTCCACCCAACGCAAGAAGAACGACCTAAATAGATTGATTGCTTCCAGAGATATTGAATGAACAGAGATAACATTAGAAATTTTGCTTTGAAGAAAATGTGTTATAAACAAGTGCAAAGAAGTTAGTTAGTGTCAATGAAGAATACAGTGCTTTCCCGTCATTGACCACCCCCTTATGAGCTCCACTACTTCCCCCTTATTAATATTCATAATTCATATTTCATAATTAATATTTCATAATTCATTTTTCATAACTAATAAACCCCTTATCAAAGGTGCCATCCCCCTCACCCTTATATCCGTCACTTGGTTTGATCATCACCAAGATCATCACTGAAGTTAAACTTTCAGCATTTAACGTTTATTACCGAAGTTAAACGTTCTGCCAAGGTGAGGCATGTTATCATTATGAAATAAAGCACTTTTAGTTAAGCTGTATTATCAGAATTCCGAATGTGCAAGTGCGGCTTTGAGCACCTATCGTTCGATTCGAGGTATTAGAAGTGGAAGGGACCAATGTCTTGTTCCTCACTGATAGCTATGATGAAAAATTTGAGGACACTGGTAGTTTGGAAGAACGTGCAAGAAGCGGTAGCCCCCCAAAAAAACTATTGCAGTTGTGCATGAGGTCGAACAGGAGGCCAACAGACAATCGGAAGCTTCCACACATAGGGAATGCAGTGCACGTGAAATTTCAAGACGAACTGGCATTTCGTACGGGACTTTGTGGCGATCACTCAGGATCATCCTCAAGAGGTATCCTTACAAAATCCAACACGTACAGCAACTGAAACCAACCGATTTCGAGAGACGTCATTAATTTGCAAATTGGGCTTTTCAACAGATGGAAAACAATTCGGACTGGCTGTCAAACGTCCTGTGGACTGACGAGTGCACTTTTCGCTTAATGGAAGTGTAAATGCACACAACTGCCACATCTGGGCGAGAGATTGTGGAAACCCCTTTGCCTCAGCCAAAGGTGACAGCATGGTGTGGGTTCACTGCGTCATTCATTATAGGCCCCTTTTTCTTTGAGGAAGTCCACAGCGGTACATTTTGAACTGTTACTATCAGAGGCGAGCGTTATGCAGTGCTTTTAAGAGACAGCATCATTCTATCCTTGCAAGAGAGGCAAGCGCTCCATAGTGTAACATTCATGCAAGATGGAACGCCTCCGCACATCACAGGTCCTGTCCAGCACCTTCTGCGATCGACATTTGGCGATGACCGTGTCCTCAGTCGCTCTTTCCTGCACGAATGGCCACCAAGGTCTCCAGACCTTACACCTCGTGACTTTGGTTATGGGGCTACTTGAAGTCACAGTTGTACAGATGTCGTCCGATGTCATTGACCATGTTGAAGGAAGCTATTCGCCATCATGTGACAGGAATTACAGCTGAAACCCTCTTCGAGCTGTGCAGAGTGTCGTCCCTCGTCTGACGGCCATTCTCATGAATGACGGCCGTCACATTGAACATTTGTAATCCTAGCTGCATTGCAAACTGTGCTGCGCCAACACCACCTAGAGGAGAAGGCCGTACCACTCATTTGTGACGTCAGCATTACTGGACTGCCGGCAGAATAGATTGAGAGATAGCTTATCCTTGTTCATATAACTTCCCATTCAGATTTTGAATATTCACTAATAAATCATTAAAATAATTTGTTTTCATATAATTAAAAAAATTCCAATTTTTTCTAATTTTTTTTAGAGATAACTTTTTTTTGCTTTGATTAGTATTGATAAACCATTAATTACGGTTTCCGATTATACAGATAGCTTTAAATTATTATTTAGATAATAACACTCTTTAAATATTCGGAAATTTCAAAACTTTTAACGAATTTTGCAAACGATCGAATTGAATAAGTACTAAATTTTCACTCTTAAAGGATTCTAGAAGTACGAAATATATTTAGAAAAAAACTACTTGTTACAAAATACCACAGATATCTATTTTTTTTCACAAATATGTATGTATATATATATATGAGGTCTAAAACATTATTTAATGAAAGCAGTATGTTTCAATATTGCATATGTTAAGAAAAACAACCAACAAATTCCACATTAAAAAAATACTTTTATTTACAATATGAGAAAACAAATATATATAGGATACACATTACAATGAAACAAATATTTCATTGTTTACTTTATTTTTAAGAAATTTTGCAATTAAAACAGGAAAATTCACCAATCATATGGGAGAATTTTTAAGCAATATGAAGGAACTTAATATTGTGCAATACTATTTAAATTGAAAAGGAAAACTTTATGATATTCCATTCATCCCAGTTGAACTCTTTTTTTTTAAATAGTTTAATAATGAAAGCTGTTTTTAAAATGCATCACATTAATAATAACTGTTTCTAGGACAACTATGACTTTTAAATAAAAAGAAAAGAAAAATTGCTTTCCCAAACTTTTTCACCCTAATGCATATTAAAACTAATTTCTTCACATAACATAGAAATTTTTATCCTTTTTGCTATCATAATAAACTTTAATAATAGAAAAAAAAATTCTGAAGAAACATGAAAGCAACATCTAAATACATGTGGTCAAAAGGTTTGAACAGATTCAAAATACAACAGAAATATAAAATACAATGAGTATTATACAATGTAAAGGTCACATTGAAATATCCATATACACTCAGTAATTATGAAACCTAATTCCATGTTATGTCAATGGAAAGCTAATTTCAAACCTTTGTAACTTTTAAAATGAGCTTTTATGAAAAAAAAATGAAATGAAGATCAATTAAAGATCTCAATCAAATTTATCTAAATCTATGTTCATTAAAATTCAAAGAATTATGAAAACTGGGATATTTAATATGAACTATGGCTGTTTTAAAATATTGATCTGGGAAGTAGTTGAAATAAGTTAATCTCAAAACAGTATCCCATATTAAATTTTATTAGCATAGTTTTAGCAGAAAATGTAACAATTATTTTAATTTTCACCAACTCTGCAGAATGCGCATTACTGTTTAAGATGTTGATATATAATAAAATACCCCTTCAAACAGCTGCTTAAAACAGAGGTCTGACATGAGCCTGTAAGTTTATATGCCATAGTAGGTCTGTGAGGATGGCGGAAACCCGGCAGAGAAACAACACGAACAACCATGCCTTACTTAGGGCTCGAACCCAGGTTAGTAACCAAGCGAAGCCTCTTTAAATACTAAATGAATATTATTGGAATATAGAAAATTAAGATAGATTTTTAACTTATATATATTCAGTCATATTTTCCCATGAAATGTTTATTTTAGAAATTACAGAGCTTTGAAATAATCTTTCCATTGACATAACATGGGATTGGGTGATCATAATTAACAGAGTGTATATGGGGTAGTTTCATGGCAGCAAACACAGACTTTTATAACACAGAATTGAAAATATTTATGATAATACATTTGTACATACATGTAATAAGAAAAGATTTAACTTGTAAAATTTGCAGCTATATATATAATTAGTAGAATTGTAGCATCATCAGCAACTCAGATTTAATGACATTGCAAAACTTGAATTAAGTAAAAATAAAGTACTACAAGCAATATATATCAACTATTGAACATTTTACTAACATTGAATGATAGAATTAGCATCTAAAATTTTCTTATATTTTTATAGAGGTCAAGCTGTTTCAAATGATTCAGTATACTCCAAATGTGCAAATCAAATTGAAGAATTAAAAAAATATCTAGATGTCATTTATATAAAGGTTGATGAAGTGGCAAAAATAAACTACACCAGTAGATTCTTAATAGGATTCCTTCCCAAAGGCAAGTCGATAAAATAACTTTAAATTTGTATGGTGACAAAAATATACAGAACAGAAAAAAATGTTTTGCTATTTTGTAAAGAGCATATACTTAACATTCCTGGAAACATATTAAATAAAAACATTATTCTAATCTTGACCTTCTGCAGAGTTTTTTAAACCTTAAATCATTAACTATTATGCATATCTTAACTGCCATATCTGGTGAAGATACTTTCGAATGCTAAAAAGATACTTTCGAATGCTAACTTTTTATCTGTTACTTTTTTGGCAATAAAATTTTTCGTTATTAAAAAAAATCCCATGTCGAACACGAAAAGTATAGACATTAGTCTATACTTTTCGAATTACTGCATTTTTACCTTTTCTCTTACTTTTGGATCACTATATCTGTATATGCTTAGAATGATTATAGGTGTCAGAAGTGGAAATAACAAATAGTTATAAAATAACTTAAGAATGTTATGATTCCGGCATTTTTTTTAATTAAATCGCGAATTTCATATTTCATGCAATTATTTTTTTATTTTACGCAATTTTTATTTCTTTATAATTTAATGTGCGAATATTTAAAATGAAATATTTAGTCCTTGTAAATTAACCTACGTATTTTTAGTCCTTGTAAATTAACCCACGAATGTTTTAGCCCTTATAAATTAACCTCCGAATATTTTAGTCCTTTTAAATTAACCTACGTATTTTATATTCCTTGCAAATTAACCTCCGAATATTTCAGTCTTTTAAAATTAACCTCCGAATATTTTAATTCTTTTAAACTAACCTACGTATTTTATAGTCCTTGTAAATTAACCTCCGGATATTGTAGTCTTTTTAAATCAACCTACGTATTTTTGGTCCTTGTGAATTAACCCACGAATATTTTAGCCATTATAATTTAACCTCCGAATATTTTAGTCCTTTTAAATTAACCTACATATTTTATAGTCCTTTTAAATTAACGTCCGAATATTTTAGTCCTTTTAAATTAACCAACGTATTTTATAGTCCTTGTAAATTATCCTCGCAATATTTTAGTCCTATTAAATAAACCTCCGAATATTTTAGTCCTATTAAATAAACCTCCGAATATTTTAGTCCTTTTAAATTAACCTACGTATTTTATAGTCCTTGTAAATTAACCTCGGAATATTTTAGTCCTATTAAATAAACCTCCGAATATTTTAGTCCTATTAAATAAACCTCCGAATATTTTAGTCCTTTTAAATTAACCTACGTGTTTTATAGTTCTTCTAAATTAACCTCGGAATATTTTAGTCCTATTAGATAAACCTCCGAATATTTTAGTCCTATTAAATAAACCTCCGAATATTTTAGTCCTTTTAAACCAACCAACGTATTTTTAGTCTTTGTAAATTAACCCACGAATATTTTAGTCCTTTCAAATTAACCTCCGAATATTTTAGTCCTTTTAAATTAACATACATATTTTATAATCCTTGTAAATTAACCCACGAATATATTAGCCCTTATATATTAACCTACGAATATTTTTCTCCTTTTAAATCAAACTACGTATTTTTATACCTTGTAAATTAACCCACGAATATTTTAGTCCTTTCAAATTAACTTCCGAATTTTTTAGTCTTTTTAAATTAACCTCCGATTATTATAGTCTTTTTAAATTGACCTCCTAATATTTTTATCATTTTAAATTAAAATCCGAATATTCTAGTCTTTTTAATTTAACCTACCTATTTTATAGCCCTTGTAAATTAAACTTCGAATATTTTAGTCCTTTTAAATTAACCTACGTATTTTTAGTCCTTGTAAATTAACCTACGAATATTTTAGCCCTTATAAATTAACCTCCGAATATTTTAATCTTCTTAAATTAACCTCCGAATATTTTAGTCCTTTTAAATTAACCTACTTATTTTATAGTCCTTGTAAATTAACCTCCGAATATTATAATCGTTTTAAATTAACCGACGTATTTTATAATTCTTGCAAATAAACCCACGAATATTTTAGAACTTTTAAATTAACCGCCGAATATTTTTATCCTTTTAAATCAAACTATATATTTTTAGTCCTTGTAAATTAACCAACATATAATTTAGTCCTTTTAAATTAACCTCCGAATATATTAGTCCTTTTAAATTAACCTCCGAATATATTAGTCCTTTTAAATTAAACTATGTATTTTACAGTCATTGTAAATTAACCTACGTATTTTATATAAAAATAAAAAATAAATACCCCCTCAAGCAGCTGCTTGCCACAGAGGTCTGACAGGAGCCTGTCAGTTTATATGCCATAGTAGAAGGTAAGTTAGGATGGCAGGACCTCAGCAGAAAAACAAAACACACATCCATGCCTTATCCGGGGCTTGAACCCAGGTCCCTTAGATCCGTAGCCAAGCGCGCTAACCACTCGCCCACGGGGGTTTGTAAAATAACCTCCGAAAGTTTTAGTCCTTATAAAATACACTTCGAAACTTTTAGTCCTTTTAAATTACACCTACGTATTCTATAGTCCCTGTAAATTATCCACCGAATATTTCAGTCCTTTTAAATTACCTTCCTTATATTTTAATCTTTTAAATTAACCTACGTAATTTAGAGTTCTTGTAAATTAACCTCCGAATATTTTAGTCCTTTTAAATTAATCTACGTATTTTAGAGTCCTTGTAAATTAACCTCCGAATATTTTACTCCGTTTAAATTAACCTCCGAATATTTTATTCCTTTTAAATTAACCTACGTATTTTATAGTCCTTGTAAATTAACCTCCGAATTTTTTGGACCTTTTAAATTAACCTCCGAATATTTTTCTCCTTTTAAATTAATCAACCTATTTTTAGTCCTTGTAAATTAACACACGAATATTTTAGTCCTTTCAAATTTACCTCCGAATATTTTAGATCTTTTAAATTAACCTACGCATTTTATAATCCATGTAAATTAACCCACGAATATATTAGCCCTTATATATTAACCTCCGAATATTTTTGTCCTTTTAAATCAACCTACGTATTTTTAGACCTTGTAAATTAACCCACAAATATTTTAGTCCTTTCAAATTAACCTCCAAATATTTTAGTCCTTTTAAATTAACCTCCGATAATTATAGTCTTTTTAAATTGACCTCCTAATATTTTAATTCTTTTAAATTAAAATCCACATATTCTAGTCTTTTTGAATTAACTTACCCATTTTATAGCCCTTGTAAATTAAACTCCGAATATTTTAGTCCTTTTAAATTAACCTATGTATTTTTAGTCCTTTAAAATTAACCCACGAATATTTTAGCAATTATAAAATAATCTTCGAATCTTTTAGTCCTTGTAAATTAACCCACGAATATTTTAGTCCTTATAAATTAACCTCCGAATATATTAGTCCTTTTAAATTACACTACGTGTTTTATAGTCCTTGTAAATTAACCTGCAAATATTTTAGTTCTTTTAAATTAACATACATATTTTTTAGTTCTTGTTAATAACTCGCGAATATTTTATCACTTATAATTTAACCTCCGATTATTTCAGTCCTTTTACATTAAACTACATATTTTTAGTCCTTGTAAATTAACCCATGAATATTTTAGCCTTTATAAATTAACCTCCGAATACTTTTGTCCTTTTAAATCAACCTTCATATTTTTAGTCATTGTAAATTAACCCACGAATATTTTAGTCATTTTAAATTAACATCAGGATATGTTAGTCTTTTTAAATTAACCTACGTATTTTATAGTCTCCGAATATTTTAGCCCTTATAAATTAACCTGCAAATATTTTTTTTTCCTTTTAAATTAACCTACATGTTTTACAGTAGCTGTATATTATCTTCCGAATATTTTAGTCCTTTTAAATTAACCTCTGAACATTTTAGTCCTTTTAAATTAACCTCTGAATATTTTAGTCTTTTTAAATTAACCTCTGAACATTTTAGTCCTTTTAAATTAACCTCTGAATATTTTAGTCCTTTTAAATTAACCTCTGAATATTTTAGTCCTTTTAAATTAACCTCTGAATATTTTAGTCCTTTTAAATTAACCTCCGAAAATTTTAGTCCTTTTAAATTAACCTACCTATTTTATAGTCCTTGTAAATTAACCCACGAATATTTAAGTCCTTCTAAATTAACTTCTGAATATTTCAGTCCTTTTAAATTAACCTCCGAATATTTTAGTCCTTTTAAATAAACCTCCGAATATTTTAGTGCCTTTAAATTAAACTACGTATTTTATAGTCCTTGTAAATTAAACCACGAATATTTTAGTCCTTTTAAATTAACCTCCGAAAATTTTAATCCTTTTAAATTAACCTCCGAATATTCTAGTCCTTTTAAATCAACCTACGTATTTTATTAATATTTACGTATTTTAACCTACGTATTTATATAGTGCTTGTAAATTAACCTCTGAATGTTTCAGTCCTTTTAAATTAACCTACGTATTTTATAGTCCTTGTAAATTAACTTCCGATTTTTTAGTTCGTGTAAATTAACCTACGTATTTTTAGTCCTTGTAAATTAACATCCGTATATTTTCGACCTTATAAATTAACCTCCGAATATTTTAGTCCTTTTTAATTAACCTACGTATTTTATAGTCCTTGTAAAGTAACCTCCGAATATGTAAGTCCTTTTAAATTAACCTACGTATTTTATAGTCCTTTTAAATTAACCTACGTATTTTATAGTCATTTTAAATTAACATCCGAATGTTTTAGTCTTTTTAAATTAACCTACCTATCTTATAAACCTTGTAAATTTATCCACGAATGTTTTAGACCTTATAAATTAACTTCCGAATATTTTGGTCCTTTTAAATTAACCTCTGAATATTTTAGTCCTTTTAAATTAACCTACATATTTTATAGTCCTTTTAAATTAATCTCCTAATATTTTAGTCCTTTTAAATTACACGCCGAATGTTTTAGTCCTTTTAAATTAACTACATATTTTATTGTCCTTTTAAATTAATCTCCTAATATTTCAGTCCTTTTAAATTACCCTCCGAATATTTTAGTTCTTTTAAATTAACCTCGGAATATTTCATTCCTTTTAAATTAACATCCGAATATTTTAGTCTTTTTAAATTAACCTACATATTTTTTAGTCCTTGTAAATAAACCTAAGTATTTTATTCTCCTTGTAGATACACCTCTGCATGTTTTAGTCCTTTTAAATTAACCCCCGAATATTTTAGACCTTTTAAATTAACCTTCTTATTTTATAGTACATACTTATAAATTAACCTCCGAATATTTTAATATTTTTAATTAACCTACGTATTTTATAGTACTTTTAAATTAACCCACGAGTATTTCTGTCCTTGTAAATTAACCGAAGAATATTTTAATTAATCTCCGAATATTTTTCTCTTTTTAAATCAACCTACATATTTTAGTCCTTGTAAATTAAACCACGAATATTTTAGTCCTTGTAAATTAAACCACGAATATTTTAGTCCTTTAAAATTAACCTCCGAATATTTCATTCCTTTAAAATTAACCTACATATTTTATAGTCCTTGCAAATTAACCTCCGAATTTTTTGGTCGTTTTAAATTAACCTCCGAATATTTTTGTCCTTTTAAACCAATCAACGTATTTTTAGTCGTTTCAAATTAACCTCCGATTATTTTAGTCCTTTTAAATTAACCTAAGTATTTTATAATCCTTGTAAATTAACCCACGAATATATTAGCCCTTATATATTAACCTCAGAATATTTTGTCCTTTTAAATCAACCTACGTATTTTAATACCTTTTAAATGAACCCACGGATATTTCAGTCCTTGTAAATTAACCGAAGAATATTTTAGCTCTTATATATTAGTCCTCGAATATTTTTCTCTTTTTAAATCAATCTACGTATTTTAGTCCCTGTAAATTAAACCAAGAATATTTTAGTCCTTTAAAATTAACCTCCGAATATTTTATTCTTTTAAAATTATCTTACGTATTTTATAGTCCTTGTAAATTAACCTCCGAATTTTTTGGTCCTTTTAAATTAACCTCCGAATATTTTTGTCCTTTTAAACCAATCAACGTATTTTTAGTCCTTGTTAATTAACCCACGATTATTTTAGTCCTTTCAAATTAACCTCCGAATATTTTAGTCCTTTTAAATTAACCTACGTATATTAAAATCCTTGTAAATTAACCCACGAATATATTAGCCCTTATATATTAGCATCCGAATATTTTTGTCCTTTTAAATCAACCCACGAATATATTAGCCCTTATATATTAGCATCCGAATATTTTTGTCCTTTTAAATCAACCTACGTATTTTAATACCTTTTAAATTAACCCACGAATATTTTAGTCCTTTCAAATTAAATTCCGAATTTTTCAGTCTTTTTAAATTAACCTCCGATTATTATAGTCTTTTTAAATTGACCTCCTAATATTTTTATCATTTTAAATTAGAATCCGAATATTCTAGTCTTTTTAAATTAACCTACCAATTTTATAGCCCTTGTGAATTAAACTCCGAATGTTTTATTCCTTTTAAATCAGCCTACGTATTTTTATACCTTGTAAATTAACCCACGAATATTTTAGTCCTTCCAAATTAATTTCCAAATTTTTTATTCCTTTTAAATTAACCTCCGATTATTATAGTCTTTTTAAATTGAACTCCTAATATTTTAACCCTTTTAAATTATAATCCGAATATTCTAGTCTTTTTAAATTAACCTACCTATTTTATAGCCCTTGTAAATTAAACTCCGAATATTTTCGTCCTTTTAAATTAACCTGCGTATTTGATAATCTTTGTAAATTAACCCACGAATATTGTAGCCCTTGTAAATTAACCTCCGAATATTTTAATCCTTTTAAATTAACCTCCGAATATTTTAGTCCTTTTAAAATTAACCTTCTAATATTTTATTCCTTGGAAATTAACCCACGGATATTTTAGCGTTTATAAATTAACCTCAGAATATTTTAGTCATTGTAATTTAACCCACGAATATTTTAGCCCTTATAAATTAACCTCCGAATATATTAGTCCTTTTAAATTAACCTACGTATTTTACACTCCTTGTAAATTAACCTGCAAATATTTTAGTTCTTTTAAATTAACATACATATTTTTTAGTTCTTGTTAATTAACCCGCGAATATTTTATCACTTATAAATTAACCTCCGAATATTTTAGTCCTTTTACATTAACCTACGTATTTTATAGTACTTGTAAATTAACCTCCGATTATTTCAGTCATTTTAAATTAACCTACGTATTATTAGTCCTTGTAAAATAACCCATGAATATTTTAGCCTTTATAAATTAACCTCCGAATATTTTTGTCCTTTTAAATCTACCTACATATTTTTAGTCCTTGTAAATTAACCAACGTATATTTTAGTCCTTTTAAATTAACCCCCGAATATGTTAGTCCTTTTAAAATAATCTACGTATTTTATAGTCCGTGTAAATTAACCTCCAAAATTTTTAAGCCCTTATAAATTAACCTCCGAATATTTTTGTCCTTTTAAATTAACCTACGTGTTTTACAGTCCCTGCCTGTATATTACCTCCGAATATTTTAGTCCTTTTAAATTACCCTCTGTATATTTTAGTCCTTTTAAATTAACCTACGTATTTTAAAGTCCTTGTAAATTAACCCACGAATATTTTAATCCTTTTAAATTAACCTCCGAATATTCTAGTCCTTTTAAATTAACCTACGTATTTTACAGTCCTTGTAAATTAACCTCCGAATTTTTTAGTCCTTGTAAATCAACCTACAAATTTTAGTCCCTGTAAATTAACCTACGAATATATTAAATAAAAAAAATAAATACCCCTTCAAGCAGCTGCTTTGCCACAGAGGTCTGACAGTAGCCTCTCAGTTTATATGCCATAGTAGAAGGTCTGTGAGGATGGCAGGACCTCAGCAGAGAAACAACACAAACGGGTTCAAACCAGGTCCTTTACCCGGGGCTCAAACCCAGGTCCTTTAGATCAGAAGCCAAGCGTGCTAACCACTCGGCCATAGTCCTTTTAAATTAACCTACGTATTTTATAGTCCTTGTAAATTAACCTCCAAAAATTTTAGTTCTTTTAAATTAACCTACGTATTTTTCACTTCTTTTTAATTAACCTCCGAATATTTTATCACTTGTAAATTAAACACCGAATATTTTAGTCCTTTTAAATCAACCTACGTATTATTAGTCCTTGTGAATTAACTCAGGAATATTTTAGCCCTTAAAATTAACCTCCCAATATTTTAGTCCTTTTAAATTAACCTACATATTTTATAGTCCTTTCAAATTAATCTCCTAATATTTTAGTCCTTTTAAATTACCGTCCGAATATTTTAGTACTTTTAAATTAACCTACATATTTCATAATCCTTTTAAATTAATCTCCTAATATTTTAGTCCTTTTAAATTACCCTCCGAATATTTGAGATCTTTTAAATTAACCACGGAATATTTCATTCCTTTTAAGTTAACATTCGAATATTTTAGTGCTTTTAAATTAACCTACATATTTTTAGTTCTTGTAAATTAACCTACATATTTTATAATCCTTGTGGATAAACCTCCGCATATTTTAGTCCTTTAAATTAAACCCCGAATATTTTAGTCCTTTTAAATTAACCTTCTTATTTTAGAGTACTTGTAAATTAACCTCCGAATGTTTTTCTCTTTTTAAATCAACCTACGTATTTTAGTCCTTGTAAATTAACCCACCAATATTTTAGTCCTTTTAAATTAACCTCCGAATATTTTAGTCTTTTCAAATTATCCTACGTGTTTTACAGTTCTTGTAAATTATCCTCCGAATATTATAGTCCTTTTAAATTAAACTACGTATTTTATAGTCCTTGTAAATAAATCTTCCAATATTTTAGTCCTTTTAAATTAACCTCCGAATATTTTAGTCTTTTCAAATTATCATACGTGTTTTACAGTTCTTGTAAATTATCCTCCGAATACTTTAGTCCTTTTAAATTACCCTCCGTATATTTTAGTCGTTTCAAATTAAACTACTTATTTTATAGTCATTGTAAATTAACCTCCGAATATTTTAATCATTTTAAATTAACCTCCTAATATTTTAGTCCTATTAAATTAACCTGCGTATTTTATAGTTCTTGTAAATTAACCCACGTATATTTTAGAGATTTTAAATTAAACTCTGAATAGTTTAGTCCTTTTAAATAAACCCACGTAATTTATAATCCTTGTGTATTAACCCACGAATATTTTAGCCCTTATAAATTAACCTCCGAATATTTTTGTCCTTTTAAATCAACCTACATATTTCTTGACCTTGTAAATTAACCCACGAATATTTTAGTCCTTTCCAATTGACCTCCGAACACTTTAATCCTTTTAAATCAACCTCCGAATATTCTAGTCCTTTTAAATTAACCTCCGAATACTTTAGTCCTTGTAAATTAACCTCCGAATATTTTAATCCTTTTAAATTAACCTCCGAATATTTCAGTCTTCTTAAATTAACCTACGAGTTTTACAGTTCTTGTAAATTATCCTCTTAATATTTTAGTACTTTTAAATTGCCCTCTGTATATTTTAGTCCTTTTGAATTAACCTTTTTTTTTTAGTCCTTGTAAAATAACCTCTGAATATTTTAGTCCTTTTAAATAATCCTCCGAATATTGTAGTTCTTTGAAATTAGCCTACATATTTTATAGTCCTTGTAAATTATCCTCCGAATATTTTAGTCTTTTTAAATTACCCTCCATATATTTTAGACCTTTCAAATTAACCTCCGAATATTTTAGTCATTTTAAATTAACCTCCGAATATTTTAGTCATTTTAAATTAACCTCCGAATATTTTAGTCCTATTAAATTAACCTACGTATTTTATAGTCCTTGTAAATTAACCCACGAATATTTTAGTCCTTTTAAATTAACCTCTGAATATTTTAGCCCTTATAAATTAACCTCCGAATATTTTTGCCCTTTTAAATCAACCTACATATTTTTAGTCCTTGTAAATTAACCCTCGAATATTTTAGTCCTTTCAAATTGACCTCCGAATACTTTAATCCTTTTAAATCAATCTCCGAATATTCTAATCCTCTTAAATTAACCTCCGAATATTTTAATCCTTTTAAATTAACCTCCGAATTTTCTAGTCCTTTTAAATTAACCTCCAAATATTTTAGTCCTTGTAAATTAACCTCCGAATATTTTGGTCGTTTTAAAGTAACCTCCGATTATTTTAGTCCTTTTAAATTTACCTACGTATTTTAAAATCCTTGTAAATTAACCCACGAATATTTTAGCCCTTATAAATTATCCTCCGAATATTGTTTTCCTTTTAAATCAACCTTCGAATATTTTAGTTCTTTGAAATTGACCTCCGAATATTTTAATCCTTTTAAATTAACCTCTGTATATTTTAGCACTTTTAAATTAACCTCCGAATATTTTTGTCCTTTTAAATCAACCTACATATTTTTAGTCCTTGTAAATTAACCTCCGAATATTTTAATCCTTTTAAATTAAGCTTCGAATATTTTAGTCCTTGTAAATTAACCCACGAATATTTGAGCCCATATAAATGAACCTCCGAATATTTTAATCCTTTAAAATTAACCTACGTATTTTATAGTCCTTTTAAATTAATCCCCAACTATTTTCGTATTTTTAAATTCACCTACGTATTTTATAGTCCTTGTAAATTAACCTCCGAATATTTTAGCACCTATAAATTAACCTCCAAATAGTTTTGTCCTTTTAAACCAATTTTTGTATTTTTAGTCCTTGTAAATTAACTGACGAATATTTTTGTCCTTTTAAATTAACCCCCCGAATATGTTAGTACTTTTAAATTAACCTACGTATTTTGTAGTCATTCTAAATTAACCTCCACATATTTTAACCCTTATAAATTAACCTCCGAATATTTTTGTCCTTTTTTAAATTACCCTCTGTATATTTTAGTCCTTTTAAATTAACCTACGTATTTTATAGTCCTTGTAAATTAACCTTCGAATATTTTAGTCCTTTTAAATTAAACTACACATTTTATAGTCCTCGTAAATAAACCTCCCAATATTTTAGTCCTTTTGAAATTAACCTACGTGTTTTACAGTCCTTGTAAATTATCCTCCGAATATTTTAGTCCTTTTAAATTACCCTCTGTATATTTTTGTCCTTTTAAATTAACCTACGTATTTCATAGTCCTTGTACATTAACCTTCGAATATTTTAGTCATTTCAAAATAACCTCCGAATATTTTAGTCCTATTAAATTAACCTACGTATTTTATAGTCCTTGTAAATTAACCTCCGAATATTTTAGTCCATTTAAATTAACCTACATATTTTTTTTAGTTCTTGTAAATCAACCCACTAATATTTTAGCCTTTATAAAATAACCTCCGAATATTTTTGTCATTTTAAATTAATCTACGTATTTTATAGTCCTTGTAAATAAACCTCCGAATATTTTATTCCTTTTAAATTACCCTACGCATTTTATAATCCTTGTATATTTTCCCACGAATATTTTAGCCCTTATAAATTGACCTCCGAAAATTTTAGTCTTTTTAAATTAACCTACGTATTTTATAGTCCTTGTAAATTTACCCACGAATATTTCAGTCCTTTTAAATTAACCTCCGAATATTTTAGTGCTTTTAAAGTAACCTGCGTATTTTATAGTCCTTGTAAATTAACATCCGAATATTTTTGTCCTTTTAAATTAACATCCCAATATTTTAGTCCTTTTAAAATAACCTACATATTTTACAGTCCTTGTAAATTTACCCAAAAATATTTTAATCCTTTGAAATTAACCTCCGAATATTCTAGTCCTTTTAAATTAACCTACGTGTTTTTATATTCCTTGTAAATTAACCTACGTATTTTTAGTCCTTGTAATATAACGTGGTTATAATATTGTAAATATATATAATATTGGGGGGTTAAAATATTGTAATATAACCCACGAATATTTTAGCACTTATAAATTAACCTCCGAATATTTTGTCATTTTAAATCAACCTACGTATTTTTAGTCCTTGTAAATTAACGCACGAATCTTTTAGCCCTTCTAAAATAACCTCCGAAAATTTTAGTCCTTTTAAATTAAATTACGTATTTTATAGTCCTTGTAAATTAATCCACGAATATTTTAGTCGTTTTAAATTAACTTCTGAATATTTTAATCCTTTTAAATTATCCTCCGAATATTCTACTCCTTTTAAATTAATCATCGTATTTTATAGTCCTTGTAAATTAACCTCCGAATATTTTAGTCCTTTTAAATACACCTACGTATTTTTAGTCCTTGTAAATTAACCTACGAATATTTTAGTCCTTATAAATTAACTTCCGAATATTTTTGTTCCGTTTAAATCAACCTACCTATTTTTAGTCTTTGTAAATTAACAAACAAATATTTTAGTCCTTTTAAATGAACCTCCGAATATTTTAGTCATTTTAAATTAACCTACGTATTTTATAGTCCTTGTAAATTAACCTCGGAATATTTTAGTCCTTTTAAATCAACGTACATATTTTTAGTCTTTGTAAATTAACCTACGTATTTTATAGTACTTTTAAATTAATCCACAAATATTTTAGCCCTTATAAATTAACCACCGAATATTTTTGTCCTTTTAAAAAACCTGTGTATTTTTAGTCCTTCTAAATTAACCCATAAATATTTTAGTCCTTTTAAATTAACCTCCGAATATTTTAGACGATTTAAATTAACCTCCATATTTTATAGTCCTTGTAAATTAACCCACGAATATTTTAGCCCTTATAAATTAACCTCCGAATATTTTAGTCCTTTAAAATTAAACTACTTGTTTTTAGACTTCGTAAATTAACTTACATATTTTTTAGTCCTTGTAAATGTTGTCCATCACAAAACGTTTTAAATATCACAAATTTTAACGGAAGAGGCGTCCGTTAAAATCCGTCTGTGATATCAGTTGCGACGTGCGAGGCACTCGTCATAACGGACATTGCACCTATCAGTGACCAGGCTGTGTTGGTTACACATAAACCTGTGAAGGCTGCAGTTCCTGCTAACACACATGGAAGTTTGATTCTAGCCACGCCCGACTGAAACTGTATGAGCTGCTTTCGATACTTTGTCCTCGGGTGTTGTATTCGGATACAGACTCAGCAATATTTTCTACGACTTCCGGTTACAGTTACATCCCTAAGCAGAATCCCTTTCTCGGAGGACTTGTCGATGAAATCACCTCCAAATACGGAAACGACGTACATATCACGTATTATGTCAGTGCTGGGGCTAAATGCTATGCCCTCTGGCTCAGAAACGGTGATGAAATTCTTTATTCAAAAGGCATTTCACTGACGAAGAAAAACAGGGCAAAGTACAACTTTCAATTATTGAAATCAATGATATTGGAGCAGTCTCCAGCCACTGAGACTTTCGATTCCCATTTAATGTCGTGCATAATAAAGTGGATGCATCACTAATAAACAAACCCATGGTGAAGAGATTCAAAGTGAACTAGATAAACGGTATCTTCCCCCCGGCGAAACTTTTTCCGAACCTTATGGGTATAACGACCTGGGGTTGAATACCGTTATCGACCTCATGGATGCTTCAAAAAGTATGCATCCCTTTTTTACAACAGTTTTCATGTATTTGGTGACTGATTTTAAAAATAGGTTGTTTTTATCTGGTAAAAACACTGAGTGTGAATAATTTTATGACATGTTGCACCAGCAAATATTTCTGTGTCCGTAATGGATTGAAACTTGTAAATATTTTCGTATCAGTATCGCCTGAATATTTTTAACAGCGTAATAATTTTTGCAGACTGAATATATTGTATCAGTAATTGACTGAACTTTTATGTACATGCAATAGTAATGGATTGAAACTTAATATTTTTGAACATGCATCGATTATTTTTTGTATATTTTTTATACTGTAATAATTTCTGCAAACTGAATATTTTGTATCAGTAATGATTTGAAACTTGATATTTTTGTACATGCCATGGATCGAATATTTTTTATAATTTCTGCATCGTCAGCTGTTTGAAATTGACAAACACTGTGAATATTGAAACTTGTAAATATTTTTGTACATGCAATGGATTTAATGTTTTTATATTGCAATATTTTTTGCAAACTGACAAACGTTGTAAATATTGAAGCTTGTAAATGTTTTTTTTTTTATAATTTTCGCATCAGCAATTATTTGAAACTGACAAACATTGGGTATATTGAAACTTGTAAATATTTTCGTATCAATAACTGTTTGAATATTTTTGTGGTTTCATTGATAATTGATTGAATATTTTTATAGTGTAATAATTTTTGTCCTAATAAAAAAAATATTTTTTTAAAAACAGTGTCTATATTTCTGAACATTCAGCACTTTAATTATGTGAGGAGTTAAAAGGGGAATCAACATCAATACTCCTAATATCGCCAAGAAACAATAATCTGATTATGTTACCATCACAGCTGTTATTTGGTTTTATATATACAAAGATTACACTGTTATGTTTACTGACGGGTCGTTTGCACCAGAAAATCTGCATTCATTATCCGCTATTTATGTGCATGAAATTAATAATTAGGATATATTTAAATATCAGAATTTTCAACAAAACATCTACCAAAAATGCTTACCATCCTAACTGCTCTCAAGTGAATTTCAAAGAACCAAAAAAAAAAGAAATATCTTGTTTTAACTGACTGCAAAATAACTTTATTTTCTATTCTAAAAATACCTAAAACAAAGTTTACTTGTTAATAAAGCAGACAAAAGTGTTCGCGATATCCCTTGCAAGGTTTTCTTCAATGTTTATAGAACTCGAAATAAACTCGGTAAAGAAATGAAATTATATATTGCACAGAGGAAAGCTCAGAAAGTGATCAGCGTGGCAAACTGAAGGTAGATCCTCACAATCACAAAGAAATCCGATTTTCTAAATAACATTCTGTTTTAGATTGAGTCTTGAATTTTTATGGATATGGACTTGCCTTAGATAGGGGTTCCAATATTTATAGATAGAGACTTGAATAAGGCAAAACTGGATATGGTGCAGGGAGAAAACAGGTGTATATATTTGGAACTGATCGGTAAAGTTTGTGAGGAATGGCATGAAGACGAAAATTGTTAAAACAGAATAAAACTTTCAAAAGTTTGCATAGTAATTAAGCATCGCCAATAAATGCTCGTGCGCTAGAGAAGAGAAGATGTCAAGGCGCTATGGAAGAAATGCCCGAAGCCCAAAAATATACAGCACGTGTGTTTGCCTGCTGGTTCGCCCACCGTCCCGTCTATCCTAAATGCTTTTATTAGATTCTTCATGCTTACAAAAACAATCTTCTCTTCCATACAAAAGTAGTTATCTATTGTATCCCTAGATATTAGGGATGATAAAATAGTTGATATGCTGCGGAAGCTATAATCTTAATTAAATTATCAACCTATCATCATTTCACTCTCACTTTAAAAAAGAAATTAAAAAAAACTGATACCTAAGAATTATTTAGCCTTGCCTAAACCAACTCCATTAATCATAGACTTCTGAGAGTATGAGTCATACAAATTTGAAAAAATAAATACGTTTTAACTGAATCAGAAGTGCGTTTAGCCCAAATCACTATGATTCTTATGCAAAATGTATCAGGAAAATATATTTCGCCTCTAGAGAATATAAAAATATCGTTTTCGAACACAATCAAGTTTTCATTTCCCTACTTTTGCATTTTAAGAGTTTTAATTCGAATTAATCGATGTTCGGGAAAATGCAAAGAACAATTTTTGTTAGTACTTACGCAATATAAAAAAAAAATATTTGTCTTTCTTCCTTAAAATTATTTATTCCTTAAATTTATTAGGACTTCTTGCTGTTTTCATCCTCTTCCTTGCAGGAAAGGGAGAGATTGTTGCTCTCTTCGAATATCTTTTGATACTCTGCAACTGAAATTTCGCATTTCTGCAATAAACATTGCAATATACAATAAATGTTGTGCCTTTTCCATATTTAGTAATATCTAACGATGCAAATTAAAATTATCTAATTCCAAAAAATGTGAAGCCCATCGTATAATAATTACCAAACCAGCTAAAATTAATTTAACAATTATCTCTTAGAATACAACAATTGCGTTTCCTCTCCAGACTGTAAGAGGCAATTTATTGTTGTCAATGCAAACCTAATGACCTTCCTATTCCACAACAAAAATTTCAAACTTCTAGCGTAAATAACAGCGCTTGGCCGGTTAGCTAAGTGTGAATCGTAATTTTTCAGCAATACGTATCTAAACCAAAGAGAATTTTTAATTTAACTCAAAAACTAAAAATCGTCTCTTGAAAAAATGCGTTTTCTCATCCACCCTGATTACGAGAGAACTCATTTTTGCCAATGCAAACCTTATGACCTTCGCATTCCACCACCAAACTTTCAAATTTATAACATAAATACTTCGCCTACAACATTCTTTTAAAATGTTTCAATTTTTAACTTTTTCCACCATTAGAAGATTCCATTTAAACTTTTGTGAGATTGGGAAAGTGCGAATTCGTATTATTTTATCAACACTGTCCCAATCCAATAATAATTTCTAATGTATCTCTAAATATAAAAATGCACTCTCTGCAGGCAACAAATTGAAAACATTTTCTTGGGTTCTTCTCAAAATGGGCTAAAAATGAAGAATAATCAACTACTACTATTAAAAGCAGAATCAAGGAAAAATCATAGAAAGATATGAGCTATAAAGGTGATATATCTCGGAAGGCGAATGAAGAAAAGCAAATATAATTCGCATGGTAACAAATATTATAGATTACAAAATAATAGCTGTCTCAGTGCCAAAAAAAACTCCCATAATAACAGCTGGAATTTATTTACCTTTAACGTAATTCCAACATCTGTAACGGCTAATATTTGGAGAGTTTTGAAGAAAATAAAAAGCAAAACTGCTCAATCTTTTCTTGGGAGAAAATCTCTCTTAAAAAAATTAACTAGTGGACAGCATAATCAATAATGTTTCTAAGATTGCATTTCCTAACAACTGTCTTTAATCTAAAGAGGATAAACACGTAAAAAACTCCCTCAAAATTCTTTTTGAAGAACTCAAGATTTCACTATCGACTTTAATTTTGCAATTAAATCACAAAAAACAGCAAAGCACCTGGACGTGACAACTTTAGCAAACAAAAACCTTTAAACTTTTGGATCACATTGAAGAAACCATGTTTTTATAACCTTCTTAATTAATATTTGGAAAAATGCTAATTATCCTGCGGATCGGGATTTGATTAACGTTATTTTTTTTCATAAATCTTCTAAACCTGTTTCAGAATATATTTTCTAAAAACCAATAGCTTTAAACTCTTATTTCTAAAATATTTGAGAGAGTGTTTAACAATAGATTTAAGAAGAATTAGAAAAAATGGTAAACTTCAGACATGCAATATCAACTAGATATTGTCTATTATCAGGCATGGAAAATGGTATCAGCAAAAATCATTTTCATTGCCGTTCACCACTTTTGATCTAATTTGGCATGAATATCATTTGCAATTTTAACACTTTTGGCTATGTGGAAACATTGTTGAATTAATATCAGGTTAGCTAAAATATTAAAAAAAAGTATCAAGTTAAACTTACGAATACTACCTCTGATTTCTTTGGGCTTAGCTGTAGCCGTCCTAATGGACGAATTCTATCAACTTTCTTTTTCAACTTAATGATAATTATCCAATCTGTGTTTTTTCTGAAGAAGTAAATATAATCTATATGCAGACGATCTGGCATACTGATCGACTAGTAGATCTTTGAGACAAGTTAAAAATCAGCTCCATGAAAATCCTATTTACAACACCTGAAATTATTGCAACAAATAGCATTTAAGAATCTCTACCAAAAAGGGTGCATTTTCCAATTTAAAAAGGAAGATCAAAATTATCGCTGGTTACTCGAATAAAACATCTATTAAAATAATAAATAAACATAAATTCGTGAACCTACATCATGCACTTAATTCGAGTTGTCTTTAAAATTATCATTATAGATGACTAAATCTGTTCTCCTTCATTAAACGTTCGGGTTTTATCAACTTGCTACTTAGCCTAAACATCTTAATTTATACAACAATTCAATTAAACAGCTGGATTAATGGTTGTAATCTCTCCCAGAATTTTCAGCAGCATTAAAATGTTATTTAAAAAAAGAAAAGTTTTTGGAATTAAGGATATATTATCAGACAAGTGCCGCGATAAAATCTAACTTCAGATGCGTGTATAGAAACACTCTACCCTATGTTCAAGGTTTTAATCCCAGCAAGCTAGAAATCACCGTTATTACAGAACTCCGTATGTAATCGCACTTACTAATGGATGATTATTGAGATATATAGAAAAGTCAACTCCACAAACCTGGTCACAGAAAATATTTACACATTTAATTCAACTTATCAACTGTATCAACTGTATAATTCACAAACAAAAACTCTAAAAAAATTCGAAAATATTTTTATTAATATTTTTGAGGAAAATACATTGGATCATCCAAATGGTTATTTTAGAAAAGTACAGAAATTATGAAATATCTCAAAATATTAATCTATATTCCAAGTTAGTAATTTTCATAAAAACCTTAAAATACATTGATTTGAAAGGAAATACAATCTGTGAAGAAATTAGAAAAGTTGACTTTTCATGTTATTTGGATCTGTCAATGGATTAATGTAGCTTTATAAGTTTCTCAGAAGATGCAGAAGGCAAAGTATTTTAATGGAAGAATGATATTTCTTCTACTCCTATTTTTGACATGAGTTTATATGTATGTGTTCTTGTCAGTAACTGTGCCTCTAAATTCCAAAACATTGATTTTAATGTAAATGTTATATTCTCATCAAACTCAGTATTGGTCACTCTGTGTAAAAGACAAAGACATTTGGAGAAGGCTTTAACTGTAGTATACGACCCCAATTTGCGTGCGACAAGAAACCAGAAACTTTCAAACGTTACTAAACGAAATAACGCATTTAAGAAACGAAATCAAAGACTTGTGTCATTCAGTAGAATTTTTCTCATCGCAATATGATATACTACTATTGAATAGCTTTCATGACTATGAAGCGAAAGAACTAGAGACACTATCAGTAAGCTGGCTATCATTGAAACTATATGTGCTGATCTCACTCAATAAAAATATAGATCTAAAGTCGCAAATTAATGATTTTGAACAATACGGCATAAATCGAAATATTGAGATACATGGCATTCCAATGGACGACCACGAGCGGAAAGAAAACCTAATTCAGATAATGACCAATGTTGCAAAAGCGCTGCATATAAACAATTTTAGCATTGATCAACTTAAATCCTTACATAGACTGCTAACAAGGAACAAGAACAAAACACCTGCGATTATTGTCCAATTCAAGTCTAGAAAAGAACGTGAACAATGGATGTTAAAAAAGGAATCGAAAGTCTTTGCCAGTAACGTTATTGATGATGATGAAAAAAACAGTCTATCTAAATGAAAATTTAACTGCAATAAACAGAGACCTTTTCCAGAAAGCGAGGTGCCTGGTCAAATCGAAAAATTCCAAATACGTCTAGTTTCGGAATAGAAAAATCATGATGAGAAAAATCTGATAGTGACAACGCAATTCCAATTGATATGCTCATGAATTTCTATGAATTTTAAATGGGAAATATCTTACTTATGTGTTCCACCATATTTTTTTTTGCCATGGCGACTTTTCATTTTGATGTCTTACCAACATTTGATCACAATGAAAATGTTTTGTGCGACTGTGAAGAAGTTAAGAAATGGATCTTGACTAGTAAATTGTGTCATGAATCTGATGAAGGTTATGTCAGATCTGTATTCATTGAATATAGGTATGACAGTAGCAGTGGGTCTGCAAATAAAAGGCAAAGAAAACATGTAACATTAGAAGAGACTCTAGAAGTACAAAGATTATAAACTTTATTTTCGTATTTTATACGTATGCATTTTTTTATGATAATCCATCTTTGTGAAGCATACCTTTTTAAGAATTTTTTTTTTCGTTTGTTACATAAATCTCACGCAGAAGCGTAGGCGAGCGTTCATGTCACGTTTTTCATAAACTCACTGCAGCACGTTCATCTGTCGTAATAATATAAATATATATAGAGTAATATTACATATCATTAACTATATATTTGTTTATTGCTTATTAATAATAATATAATGTAATAAATAAATATACACTCATAATAATAATATACTAAGACATACATATAAGCTTACTAACATATTTTACAAATTAAAATCGTATTGGACTTGGAAATAACAGTAAAAATGAAATTAAAGTATGAAATGAGAGCGTTCCTTTGTCATTATTTTTAGTGGGAAAGTCTTTCCGATATTAAACTTTTGTGTATAAAACGCATATTTTCAGGAACGAAGCTATTGTGTTATATGAGGAGACAGTGGTGAAACTGTCTGCAACTAAAGAATAGCATACTGCATATGTCACATTTTGCTCAAATAATTCATTTGATGTAACGTACATATTTGTTTCGCATACTTACCAGTTTCCTTTCGTTTTTAAATAAATGTCAATACCAGTTAGCTGTTCTGTTTAATAGGTGTTTAAACATGAGAAATTGATTTTATTATATTATAAAATTCGTATGACATTTATAATTAATAATATTTATTTAGGCTAAATATTTATTATTATATCCATGTTTTTGTAATGGGAGGGCTTGAAATATTTTCTTAAAATTATTCATTGTAAATTAGTAATAACGATTCATTTCAAAATAATAATTTTTCCAAGTAGGGAGAAGAAAAGTGGTTACACTCCGAGTTCCCTCTCCCTTTGTCACACCGCTGTGCTAAACGGAATTCTTACTCAAAGATTGTTCATCGAAACCACTTTGTGCTGTATGTCTTCAATCCGATGGAGAGATTCCTTTTGAATATTGCTGGGTATTATTTCACTCAGATTGTAATCGTTGATTCACATTAGATGCCAATAAATTCTGGAGTCATTGAGAATTTATTTGTCTGATCGTATTTGTTTTGCTTATGCTTTGTTTACCAGAAAACTGGTTAGAATCATAGAAAAATTTAATTTATTCCCATTTAACACGGCAAATCCATAAATAGATTTCTAAACATTAGACATTTTTGTACTCAGTGTGATGTTACTATTTAATCACTATTTCGTCAAATTTCAACCCTATGTCCTTATACCACATATGTTATATGTTCTAAAACAGAAAACAAAAATCAGGTAACATCCTTGACATGGTCGAAAGTTTTCGACGTGACCCCCCCCCCCCTCCTCTCAGCTGATAGACCACCGATTCTTGGAGATAGAGAGAAGGATGCGAGTCTTCATCCCAGCTGCAATAGCATGCACGTGTAGCTCCATTCACCAGTGGGGGAACTGAAGTTTTATGAAGGTCCGATGGTAAGGACGGGGGTCAGCTTCACGTGTTACCGGATACTGCACTCCTAACGAGGATCTTTGGTATCAGCGTGAGCTATTGGGCCACACCTAGCATCATTATGACAAGGGGTGAGAGTTGAACCCTTCCGGTGATGTTTCTCCCGACGATATGGAAAGAGCGGAAGAAAGGAGTCTCTCAGAGAATGTCTGGAGAAGGGGACGCTTGTGACGAGGCTCAGAAGAGAGAGCCGGATGAACTTAGAACTGCTTCCTAGCTGGGGCCATGAGATGAGGCCAGCTAATATTGTTTAGGAGAGTTTGTAACTGCTGAGCTAAGGGAGTGTTGTGTCCCTGAAAGTGAATATCATGTTAGTGAAGTAAATATACATAGATGTACATAGAATTAAAGGTGTAAATAGGAATGCTGCGTATCTGAGTTATTCAGAAAAGTTGTGCATATATCTAACCCACGCAAATGATCAATCGCGTCGATGAATGGTTTGATAATCCTTGAAGATAAAAATATGCTATTATAGGCAACATTGCATGCAAACGTTGAATATCCAATTGAAATTTATCTACGAGTCTACAATTCCTTCAATATGTAAAACGCTAATGCCTATAAAAACAGGGTTTGTTGCCATATCATTCCATTTCAAAATTGCTACTTGCAAGGAGAGTTAATCTCATTATTTCTACTGAAGTTGTCAAGTCATCATTACATCTATGATTCCTTAAAATTAGAAAGATGACTCAATGTGTCAATAAATAAGTTATCGACAGTTTGGAAACAATTTCAGGCAACAGAAGTAATTACCAGATGATCTGTCTCTCCAAGGTCGCCCTAATGTTACTTCAATTCGAACTGACGGTTATCTGGCTCTAATGACAATTGGAACAATACGATGACTTCGCGCCAACGTTCTCTCGAGGTTTCTGCGGACACAGCTGAAGAGATTTTCAGCAGAACAGTGTCACAAACGCTTAATCCCAGTGGACTTAATCCAGGAGGCCAGTGGTTTATGTCCCACTAAGCCCAACATCGAAAAGCTCTAGTAAACTGGTGCCGCCAACATGTTACTCCGAGCTCTAAACAATAGGCTAATTTAATTAGGTTGTTGTTTGCTATTTTAATCAATAATGTTACCATACAAAAGTTATTAAATAACTTTTGCTTGGCAACAGTGGTGACCGGGAATGCAAATTCTGTCTCCTATTTGTACATTAAATTTTAACGTAAATTCCAAATATTACGTTTCAAGATTTTCTGTCCTTGATCAGGAATATATGAAGAATGTTCCGCTGATGGAAAACTGTAATCCGTAAGTGTGAATAAACTGAACTTTTCCTTTTTTTAATTCAAGATTTTGTTTCCGCATCGCTTTTCCAATTTTGTGTCCTTGAAAATCATTGTCTTCGGATGTGCTGAACGAGCAGCTCTTAGAAAACGCCAGCGTCCTCCCTTGCCAGCGGGACCTGACATTCACCTATCTCCATCCCCGACGGGTAGCCACTGGACGAAACGCAAACCTTTAGCAATAACTGCTCTTGTGCTCTGCGCTGTCAAAGTGTACTAGTAGGATGGCAAAATCCAAAGAGCACAATAATCACCGTCTAACTACACCTAATTTTTACAAACCGGAGAAAGGTCGTACTAATACTAGGGATAGTGAAAGTGATGCTAGTGTTACCGCTGATTTACTAGCTGATACGAATAAATCGCCAGAGATTTTCAAGCGTATGGAGCATATAATAAGGGAGCAAATGTTATTACCTATAAATGAGTTTATAAAAATGAATATGAACTTAAGAAAAGAATTAATAAGCGAAATGATGGAGTGCAGAAAGAGTACAATATACTGATCCAATAAATCGGATGAATTATTCAACGTTGTATCCGAGATAACTAAAAGATAAAAGATGTAAAAAAACAAAATGAAAAGTTTACGGAAACAAATGCATATCTAACAAACAAGGTTGGAATGAAAGACATATGAATGGAATTGGAATGGAAGACATATGAATTAGAACAAGTTGACAGGAATCAGAACTTGGAAATTGTGGGAATGCCTGAAAGGTAATTAAAATGTTCAGGAAATAGTAACAAATATTGCAAATGTGTTACAAGTTAATAACAAATATATTGATATTCAGGCAGTATATTGGGTTGGGTTGTTTTACCTCTGAACGGCACTTTTTTGCACACCATGGGCAACATGGCCAGGTCACAAGGACCGAAGGCTCAGAGAAGGTTGGAGGAGGGGACCCACTGTAACAGCTGTTGAGAGACAGATGGTAGCATCCCGTCAAGTCCATCCAGCGTGTTCTTTAACGTGCACAGGGTATGGCTCTCCCGCACACGGGGCCACGGCTTAACGTCCCATCCAATGGACGGTGGCCTTTCCAAGCCAATCGATGTCCCCTACTGACCGTGGGCAGGGCGGGGAGTTTTGAGGAGATCAGACAGTCCATAGAGTCCATACAATGGCAAAGAGAGAGGAAAACCAATAATCGTGCAACTATGTGCACTTGACCCAAGAGAACAAAGAGCTGCTTCATGAAGCTAAATTACTTCAGAAGCACCAAAATTTTTAATTTGTGTAGGTGAAAGATATATAAATCTTCATCAGGAAAGAAGAGAAACCAAAAGTTATTCGAATACGTAATTATGAAGATTTAGAAATAATGAATAAATAAATATTTGCGAAAACAAAATTATGTCTTTTATTCAAATTGTATAAATGGGTGATTTAGATGATATATTAGAGTGTATAGATTCTCAAAATCTGGTTTTTGACAACGTTATTGAATACCTTTCTAATAAAGCTAATGGTACGGTTCAAAAACCTTACCATTTACAGACCATTACCTTACCATCCGTAAATGGTAGCTAGGCATAAACTGGAAGGAGGACTGTGTACCAATCCCCAATGATGATGCACAGAACCGGCCAGGTATAGCATCTAATGTCCGACCCAGCCTTCTCGTGGTGCAGGCCGTTAGTACCTTTCAAAAGAGATATTCTCTTTTGGAAGGGAACGGATATTTCAAATATTGGCAGTAATGCATCTGTCCTCATTAAAACAATGGGAGTAGAAATAATCACATTATTTAGAACATCTCTCAAATGCTCAGCCACCTAGCTTAGCCCACCTAGCGCAGGCACGTCTTGAAGCGATGGCGGAAGGGCTGACAGTTCAGTATGGCCTACTGATCTGGCTATATATGGCCAATTTATTTTTTCAACCCCGCTGAGGAGTAGTCAACTTCACAGGGTCTTGGTGCTGACCATTTATACCTAATATACTGCACTTGTTTATGGATTTCAGCTTGATTATGGATCTTGGACTTGCTGCACTGGTGGGACTCTGTTTAGAGAGAATCTGCCGTTGTGTTTTCTGTTTGCTTCTGGGTTGTCAACTCTAAGTGAACAGAGGCATAGGGAGGAGGAACAGGTCTTTGCCCAATGCCTTCGATCTGGGAGCTGTTTGATATTGTTGGCACCACCTATCTCAATAAACCTAGTTTCTTTAAAAAACCTATTAATTATTTTCTCTCTGCAGGAACGAGGAAGAGAGAACATTATATAAAGATTATTCTCTTGATGTCCTCACGCAGGAATTCGAGAGCTATAACCTAAATATTCTAGGTTTGGAAGAGACCAGATGGACAGGTAAAGGTGAGATACTGAAAAATAACTTTAAATTTCTCTTTTCAAGGAGGGAGGATGGAAAGCATCTCCAAGGAGTAGGTTTGCTTCTTAGTAGACACGCCAGTGATGCTCTTCTAGGATATGTCTGCATTAAAATTTAGAAAGATTTTTTAGAGCAAAATTTAAAACAAAAAATGAAAGATTTGAATGTCATCTGTTGTTATGTCCCCACAGAGAACTCTGATGAGAACGAGAAGGATACGTTTTACACCCAGCTTCAGGATATTTTGAATTTTGTGAAGAAAGGAGATATTTCTCTTGTTCTAGCTGACTTCAATGCTAATGTTCGTACTGACTCTGACCTTTGGGCAGAAGTTTTAGGTCCCTTTGGCATTGGTAGTTCCAATGGCAATGGGAAACGTCTCCTACAGGTAAGTAAACTTAATGGTTTACGAATAACTAACACATACTACAAACATAGGAACATTTATAAATATACATGGGTTTCACCTGATGGGTTGCACAGGAATATGATAGATTATGTTTTAATTAACAGCAAATGGGCTAGTTCAGTTAGGAATACCAGATCATACAGGGGAGCCGAAATTTGGTCTGACCATTACCTGGTCAAAAGTGACTTGCAGCTGAAGCTTAAGAAATGTGCTAAGGTTAATACACTAAGGCTTATACACCTAAAGACTAAAATTCAGCTGTAGAATAGTTGGCTCTTTCTAATGTTAGTTATGATAGCGAAACATGGAGCCTTTGCGTGCAGGATAGCAAGAAACTTGATGACTTTGATTCTAGATGCTTACGCAGTATCTTGGCATTAGGTGGTTTGACTTTGTAAGTAATGATGAGGTTAGAAGAAGGAATCATCAACCTCCTTTGAGCAGAATATTTTGCAGAGAGAGACTGCATTGGTTTGCCCATGTTGCCTTATGCATAGCTGCAGATTGGCAAAGGGGATTATGAACAGTGCACCTAAGGGTATCAGAAAAGGGAAAGACCTAGAATGCGATGGGCAGACAATGTCAAACAGGACCTTGCTAGAATTGGACTAGAGTGGCCAAATGCAGCAGCTGTAGCTCAAAAGAGACACGTATGGAGAGGAAAATTACACAGTCTGGTTGGACCTCCGTAGCCCATGGCTGCATGAGGATTTTGTGTGTATGGGGTTCAAATTTTTCCTGGAGAAAATGTAAACGATAAAGTATACTATAAATGGGGACAGGGTTTAAAGATATTTGCAGGAAATATCAGGAGTGTAAGGAAAAATTTTGAACACTTTTCATTATATCTAAATTTAACAGAATTTTCGCCAGTGATAATTGTATTCACTGAAACTTGGGTAAATGAAAATGAGTTAGATTTATATACAATACCTGAATACAATTTATATCATAATTGTGAAGTAGAGTTGGTGGGGTCATTGTTTATGCAAAATATAGTATTAATGTAAATGAGTATTGTACTGAATTTTCAAATGATATGTTTCAAATCCATTTTGAAAACGCAAATATAATGTACTTTATTAACATTTTACAGGCCTCATATTTATACAAAAGGGAATTTTCTAAATGAATTAAAAAGTAAATTTCGTCAATCTCGAAACTAGAAGACTAACATATTGCCTCTGGCTAATATGGGAAGTTCTTTTACAAACACCTCTAACACTCTCTGGAAATTCAAACTAATTAATGATTGGAAAAATTCAAATGGTAATAATTTTTATTAGTATTTATACAACATAAATGAAATTTTTATTTATCTCTTAAAGCAACGTTTCTCTTAATTACCATCCTGGAGCTAGGAGGACAAATATATATATATATATTTTGCAATGAAAACCTTTTGACCATTATATTCCATCACTAGTTTTTGAAAATTTTAATATTAGTCTTAGATCATTTTCAATAAAGGTTAAATTTTTGGCATTCTCTAAACGTTTACACTATTAGTGGGCGCTTTTAAAGTTATTGGTATTTTCAGAAAATGCGAATCGTAATTCAGTAATAGAATATTAATTATTCACGAATCTTAATATTTTATTAATACCTATAGAATCTAAAAAGAAATTTTAGTTTATCACAAAAAATTTAATATCTACAGATAGACAACAAACATATTAACTCGTTTTTTAATGGATTTAAAGAAAATTTGTACGCAGGTAAGTTTAGTACGATTATACTTCTGAAAAGAATAAAAATTCTATAATGAATAGTTGTATGAATTATCATATTTACATGGTAGTGCAAAAGTTCAGGAGGATAAATGAACCGTAACTCATGTTAATGAGGGAATTGATCCACTCTGACAAGAATGCAGGTTTCACAATTGAAGTTATGAAGAATCACGCTTCTTCGTATTGTTTGCAATATCTGCGATCAGTTCTGAAGGCAATTAAGTGCACTGGTGCAAATGGGCTGTCTTCAAATAATTGAGGTTTCTGGGAGGAGAGGAGAGCAGCAATGTCTCTCAAAGGCATCGTAGACACTCTCAATAAAGCTGAATTCGGGAGTTGTGCACGCCACTCTACAGGTTCAAAATGGTAACGTTCAAGATATTGGTCTACCAGGCGAACTCTATGTAAGCAGGTATTATCGTCCATTTAAATGAACCATGAGTCCACTGCACCTGAAAATTGGTTAATATAAAATTGTAGAATTTAATCCAGATATCTCTGTAGTCAGGAATCCACTACCTACATATGAAGTTGGTGATAGCCATTAATGTCAGTGCCTATCCAGACCATCGAATCATCAATTTCTCTAATGATAAAAAGTTGATACTGTATCCAAAGTTCTCCTCAAATGAATGTTCGTCGTGAATTAGAATGTAGGGTGAAACTCGCCCCATTTTAAAGAGAACAGTAGACTACTATTGTTCGGCATCATGTACATGTTGCTGAGACCAATTCGACAATTCAGACGGGATCTTCTGGGGCAAGGACTTAAGGGTATACGTTCCACTTACCTACTTGCATCGAGTTTCTCTGCTGAAACCTTAATGAAACCGTAATCCTACAATTTCATTAAGTAATCCTACAGTAAGGAGAATAAATTAATATTCTCCTTACTTTAGACAGAAATAATAAGGGAACTGTTAGTGCTATACATTAAAATGATTTGAAACTAAAGCCAGACACCGTCATCTCAATATGTTCTGACTCTTGGGGAACCTTGTACTTAGTTTTTAGTGGCATCACTTGTATACTGAAATTACCTACAGAGCCCAGAAAGCATCATTCAGGACATTAAGGCATCTGGCAATATTGGCTTCAGACTGCTCAGCCTCCATTCTTCCAATGGCTAGCTGCCTTAAGGAGTCATCAAAACGATGTCTTTGAGACATTTTGAAAACTGCTCAAAATGGCAATCTCCAATTTACAATTCATGGAAAAACAATAAAGAATACACGCGATTCGTGGAGAAACAATAAAGAATACACGTAATTCGTGGACAAACAAAAAAGAATATAAGTTATTCGTGAACAAACAATAAAGAATACACCAATTCCTGGACAAACAATAAAGAATACATCAATTCTTGGACAAACAATAAAGAATACATAAATTCCTGGAGAAACAATAAAAAAAAGAACAGACTTATTAGAGAGCAACTTTTGTATTGGCAGTTCTTTTTCATGTTTCTAGTTTCTAAAGCGGCTTTACTGCTCATTTGCATATTTATCACGTGTTATCAAACTAAGTTGTCGAATTCAGTAGTAAAGTATCAACGGAGATGTCCTGTAGACATGGGACATGTAAGAGTTAGCTGAAAAATTATTTTTCAGCAACTATTTCAATTGTCGAATTTTATTGCCATGTAAAGTTACAACATATTATGACAAAGCTACGTGTAACTTGGGTGCAATTTCATACTAGCGTAATAGACTTCGTTTCTCTTCTCTACCAGCTCTCGTTCAACTACCGTTTGCACATTATACCTGTTTCGATATTCTCCAATCACGTGCCCGTGACGTCATGTCTCATATCCCGACGACGTTATTTGAATCAAATTTTCATGCGATGACTGACGTGATATCAGTGATGTTATACATGTCATCTGTGACTATTATGAGGATAGCGAGAAATGCATCTAGAGCTGCTGTGTTGTTAACTAGGTAGTTGTATTACACATCACCTCTCGCCGTATTCTGTTGTTACATGCTGATGTAATTTAAACAGGATTCCCTGCCTTTGTACGAGTAAACCATAATTTGATCATTTTTGGAAATTTTTCCTTTTTTATTATTTCTTTCCCTCTTTTATTGTTTGATTAATACTTAAATTTGAATCGCACCTTTTTTAAAATTTTCTCCACTTTATTCTTAATTGCTTCAATTGTATTAAACATATTTCCTCTTTATATTTGTTGTTTATTAATTAATCATTGCTATTTATTTATATATGTGTTCGCAATTTCTTGGAGAGGAAACGTTTTGCGAAATGTGTTTAATATTGTCAGGTACGTTTTGATAGCCCTAATGATTGATTTCACTAAAATCATTTATCAATTAACTGGTATGAACCAGGTATCTACCAAGAACTCAAAGATGTGATGCTTCGGGTTTTATTTTATCAATTGCTGATTAGTGATGTAGTCAACTACATTTGAATCCATTAAAACAGGAAACAGAAAACAGACCTTCTACTCTGGTGAATTAAACTGACAGGCTCCTGTCACACCTCTGTGGAAAGCAGCTCTTGATAAATAATAGCCAAGCATTACATCTGTTACTTCTTTATAAGCATTGGGGAAGAATCACTAGGGTAGCGTCATTCATTTTCTGTTGGGTGAAAGACCAGTGCAGCCTCTTATACGTAAACCCTTTAGTTAGCTTTGCCTATTATTCCAGAGTTGGATTGATTATTATCCATCCAGAGTAAATACACAGATTACCTATAGAAACAGATTTCAACGATTATTAAAAAGTCTGAAAAAAATTATCGCTGACGTGGCAAGAATCGAACCTGCAACTCTCTAGGTATATTCCAGAGCGCTCTACCATTAAATCTCATATCAGACGCTAAAATCTTCCAGAATAAGACCTATAAATCTTTCACCGAAATGTGGCGGACCTTGCATCATCTATTATACTTCAGGAGAGACAAATTTTCCAGTTGTTACTAATGATTTTAGATGTTAACGAGGAGGCAAATAACGCTTAAGCATTTATCGTTAAAAATCTATTTCTACAGGTAATCTGTGTATTAGAGAAGTTTCTGAAGGTGCAGCTCCGTGGAGAGGAGAGCAGGATCAAACGAACTGTCAAACGAACATTGTCAAACGAACTCTGCTTGCATGGCGGAGGACTCTATTGATATAAGGATTACCAGAGGATGGTTTTGACTCTATATATCCTTTAGAATTGCAGATAAGACAGACAGATGGTTCTGACACTAGATATCCAGAATTTCAGACATACATTAAAGACTTGAATGCTATCTGCTACTATGCCCCCACGGATGATGCTAATGACGATGAAAAGAAAGGTTTTACGGACAACTTCAGGATATTTTGAATTCTGTCAAGAAACGAGATATTACCCTTGTTCTAAGTGACTTCAATGCCAAAGTTAGTACTGACGCTGACCTTTGGGGAGGGGTGATAGACCCTCTTTTTATTGGTAGCTGCAATGCACAACGTCTCCTACAGGTCATGATCATCACCACCACCACCACCACCACCACCACCACCACCACCACCATCATCATCATCATCATCATCATCATCATCATCATCATCATCATCATCATCATCATCATCATCAAGCAGCCATGGGCTACGGAGGTTCAAATAGACCGTGCAATTTAGTTCTCCAAGCAAGTCTGTCCTGAGCTACATCTTCTGCATCTGGCCACTGCACACCAATTCTAATAAGGTTCTGTTTGACATTGTCTGACCACCGCATCCTTGGTCTCGTCCTCTTTCTGAAGCCTTTAGGCACACTGTTCATAACCCTATTCGGCAATCTATAATTATCCATACGGGCAACATGACCAAACCAACGGAGTCTCTCTCTCCACAGTATGCTGCTTAAAGGAGTTTGCCGACTCCTTTGCCTAACCTCATCATTGCTTACAAATTTGAACCACCTAATGCACAAAATACTGCGTAAGCATCTAGAATCAAAAGTATCTAGTTTCCTGTTATTATGCAAATCCTGACAGTACTAAATTCTTAGTTCGCACCCTACATGGATTATTCTTAATTCTTCTACATTTCGAAAAGCATTCGAAGTCTTCATAAATCACATATGGGTGGTTGAAACCGTTTTTAATTTTATGGAATTTCGTACTATTCGCTTTGGGAAACTTGATAGTTTGTAAAGTGTTTGATTTGAAATTATCTACGTGATTCTTTAATAAATCGTCGCGAGTGAAATTATGAAGACAGTATGGGCAGGGATAGGATTTACCATTATGTCTTGAAAGGTATGCTGTAACTCTACTAATATTTTTAATCCAACGATAGTGAGAATTATTGCCGTCTTTTAAAAGTAAAAGTTGTATGGGTTCTTTAACAGGATTCTGTGAAATATATAATGCATGTAAATCATATTTCTTAGAATTAAAAACATTTATAGAAAGATTATTTAAAACCTCGAACTTCGGGATTTGATCGAGGGTTTCTGGATAAGTCAATGAAGATGTGTCTAAGACGTTTTCAAATGTTTTATATTTTTTTCACACGTTGTGGATTGTCTTTAGCAGGATGTAGAGCTTGCTTTAAGTATATATATTAGGAGAGTTAAATTAAAATCTGATTCAACTTCAGTAGCTTACGATTACTTGACAATTATGTACCCATATATATCATGTTGTTTGATCATGAAGTCACATCTTGCTGATATCTCTTCTATAAATCGTACCCTACAGTCATTCTCCTCTGAGACATCTATACCAAGTAAGCCTCATGGGAAGAATGTAGTTTTACTTCTATAACCCAAAAGGAAGAAAAAAACCGTGTAAACATTTCAACGATGTATTAGGTGACGATGTGTTTATGAAATACAAAGAACATATCAAGATATACTGAAGGGAAAAATCTTAATAGGAAAAATAAAATAAGGAATTAAAGTTCGCAAATGTTCTCAATAGTATAATATCCCGCACCCCTCCTCCTTCCTTTCCAGTTTCCTCCCACCCTATTAATCATCATCTTTAAACGTGTCTTTCATCCCAATATGATCCCTTCGAATATCTGAAATCTTCCACATACAAACACACAGACACACACCAAAAAAAGGGACGCAACTACACTTACAGATGAACGAAGAAAGAGCAAGAAACGTTAGCATATTTCTCACATCAGTAGGTCGCACCGTGAATTTTAACATGAAAATCCCATCGACATGTTCTGTAATATTGAAAACATTTTGTAGATTTCTTTCAAATTAAATGCTTAAGAAAACATCCTACTCTTATTATTAACTTTATATGAATGTTTGTTTTTGAGCAATCTTTTGGAGACATATCACAGAGTGTTAAATTTAGAAGCTAAAATCAAGTATTAATCGATGAACATCTCTTTATTTACCAGTTTCAGGATCACAAGACTCTAAATGCCAACTAAGAAAAATTTTGTTTTTAATTAAATAAATTAACACATTTAATAAATTTAGAAGTTAATTTTTATATGTTGTTATTTCTTATCCATAAATGGGTAAAAAGTTTTTTGGTTATTTAATATGATTCTAAACGAAAATATATTCTTGACATAGAAGAGTCGCCAGATATCGTTGACAATCGAACAAAAAACGAATAGGGAAAAACGACGAAAAGATTGAAAAAAATAAATCCTTATTCTCTGCTTTGAGTTCATTGCCGTTCCTCAGGCCATCCATCAGACTTGCAGGAGTGATGTGAAATGTGGGCCGCACTGATGCAGCTATCGGTAGGTCGTCTGCCGCTGTGTGACGGATGGGATGTGCTCTAGTGCAGGAGCCGCCAGACCGGTCAGCCGTTCGAAGCCTGTTAAACCGCTTGGCAGATAAGAAGGATTCAGACCATTATGCATCTCCCGCAACTTTCACTGACACTCCTGGCCCTAACTGTGCATCCCTTGAACAGTAAGGTTTTTGCTGCCAAATGATACGAGAACGTTGCATAAAAACTTGCTTCTTTGCGGAGATATTCTCTAGTCCCAGATAGGTTGCTACGATCAGTAACTATTTGCCACATCACCGAAAAGTCAGACTTCAGGTTCACCTACTTGAGTTCCTTCCAGGACAACATAAAATAGCAGCCTTTGGCAAATCTACGATGACAGATTGGCATTCTCTCTGTTGGAGGAAACGTCATTCTCGGGAGCAGTGCTCTTGGAACAATAAATAAAAATGAAAAAGGTGCATTATCTTTTCAATTATGAAGTAGTTAAAATATTTTATACTCATTGCATGTTACTGAATTTTTATATAATATGTTAATATAGTGGAGTTATTTGGCTGCGAAATGTTTTATCTTAGACGAAACAACTACATATGTAACAAAATTATTTTCCATGGATTGTATTACGAAGGTTTTGTTATTTTGAGAAACATTGTCTTTACTTACTATGAACATATGAACTTATTCGGTTTATAATAAAGTAAATCCATACCAAAATTTCATTTAAAAATTTTGCAGAAACAAAAATACAGTAACATAAATTCACATATTCAAGGCTGTTTTTAGCGACTACAACTCTTTGGTCACCGCATTATTGTCGTGCTTACATATGCATTAACATTTTCTCTTCTTTCCAAACAGATATTTTTAAACCAGGTCTCAGAGAAAGCACGTAAATAAAATCAGAGTCTGTGGTTTCATGGTTTTCTCTTCAAGCAACGTTATGTTGCATCATATTTCGTTTGATGCATTTTTACAGATGAATTTATGCAACATAACACTGAAAGGAAAAAGATTATCTTCGCTCTCAAAGTTAGGAAACTTCAGGACTACAAAAATAAGCTGTCTGAAAGTCATTACTGGTATGGGGATAGCAAATCAAATTCCTAAGCAACACGAACGTATTTGTGTTTGATGATCGAAACTTGCTTAAGCGAAAACAAAACTTATGTTTTATTTTTTTTCTTTATTTTGAGACTTTTGACTCTTCCAGAAAGAAAACTTTGACTTAAACTTATGGAACTAAGAGAATATTATGCGAAAGGTTAGTGTGGAATTTTTCTTTTGCTCCTTAGAATTCTAAATCACATTTCGTTGCAGGGTTTTATCTAGATAATTAAAAAAGTAATTATCTGGTAATAAAAATTCGGATGGTTAATCTCCAAACGAGAACTAATTCGGAAAGCTATTCGAGCGAAACCTGTACGGAGAAATGATGTAAAAATAGAAGCTAAAACTTAAAAGTGGAAAAAAAAAATCAATAGATTCCAAATCAAGCTGCAGCACACGGACAAATGAAAAACATCAATTCTGTGGGAATAATATGTCGCATTAAACTTAAAGAAGGTAAATTGTACAAACCTAACTGCACCCTTAAATGGTATGGAAATAACAAATATGACAAATTAATATTAATCATCCACGAGAGAAAATTCGTGTAAAAAGAACGGATATTAACAAAGTCTTGTTTTCTACATTAACCCTTAGTTGGTCGCATGGGTCCCACAGACCCAAACGTTTCGTTTGTTGAATTGTTCCTAAATAGAGCTTACTAGCTTCTACTCTTTCTCAACATCCTTCACCCAATTCCTCTATTAGTATACTTTGCTGAAATTTGAAATGCACCACAGGAAAAATAATTGCAACACTTGGAAAGATTAATGTCATTTTATTGAAACGCAAGCAGTTGTTAGCATACACTGAGATGTGCGATTCATTAGATTATCAAAAGCAAATATGAAAAATTCCACTTTACCTATCTGGTAAAGTGGTATAATTAATATGATGTTGAACCGCCCTGCACAACATTTCTTGGGTGTTTGTTGGAGCTGTATGCCCATCATGTCCCAGACGTATTCAATAGGTGAAAGGTCCGGCGAGCGTGTTGGCCATGGTAGTACCTGAATGTTTTGCTCGTGTAGATACTGCAGACTAATACGGGCTGTGTGGGAACAGGCGTTATCTTGCTGGTAAAAGGTTCCATACTGCTGAACAAATGGGACAGCCACTGGCTGCAAAATGTTGATAACATATCGTTGGGCAGTTAGAGATACCCTTTTGATGATCAGTTCTGACCGAGATGTCCGACTAATGGCATCCCACACCAAGACACCAGGTGCTGGAGTGGTATGATGATGTCGCACCTTCTGGGTGGATTTCGTTCCCCTGTATGACGGCGAACACATTGTCTACCGTCGCGCTGACCAAGACAAAGACGAGATTCGTCACTAAACACCATGGTACTCCACTATTGTTCGTTCCAGTTCTGTCTGAGGTGACACCACTGAAGATGTGCTTGCATGTTGGCAGATGTGAGGGGCAAACGCAGTGCCGGACAATAGTTTTGCAATGAAAACTGTAGAAGCCTATTGTTTACAGTTCACCTGGTAGGTATTCGATGTGATACCTGTTGCGAGTCCCTTTGCTGTAGTCGCGAATATGTCATGCAATGTCATGCGTCGCAAATGGCCGTCCAGTCGCTCAGTGGTCATACGCCCGTCTTCCTGATCCTTGACGGCGTGTGATGGATCCTTCTTGAACCCATTGGCGCTATATATGTCGATGGTGCTGGGATTGCGGCGAACAAGGTTGGCAAAATCTCTGTACGAAAAAAAGCTTCTCTAAGGCCAATGATTCTTCCACATTCAAAATCTGTTAACTGTCGGAACGGCTGTCGACGTCTGTGTAAGGGCATTATTAACGGTTTAAAATAACTTTTCCACAACGTTTTGTCAACCAGGGAGCTTCGGTTGCCTTAATCTGTGTTTGACTGCTCCGCACCTGTGATGTCAGCTCGTGCCTGTCCAATCGTTCCGATCGTCCTGTAAACCTAATCATTCTCATGCATTCTCTTCCCTAAATTTGTCACATTTGCATAACTTCTTGCAAGTGTTGCATTTTTTATTTTCGGTAGTTATATTCCCCTACTCGTTACTTAATAGGGGCACATAATGGTTACGAATGGGTCTCGCAGACTCATTATGACTTTATCAGTGTTTATATTCAGGGTTGGGTTGTTTTTCCTCTAAGCGACACTCTTTTCACACAATGAGTTAAAGGTCACAAGGACCCCAAGGGCGCAGAGAAGATTAGGGAATGAAATCCATTAAACAGCTGTTAGGAGACAGATAGTAGCTACCTGTCAAGATCATCTAGCACGATCGTTAACGTGTACAAGGTTTGGCTCTCATTGCTTAACGCCTCATCCGGTGGATAATGGATGGAGGTCTTTCTAAGTACAGCTTGACATTGGTGTGGCCTCTGTTATCTCAACGCAGGCGCAGTTGGGACTTGAACCTGGGAACTGCAGATTACGATGTCGCAACTACCGAATGAGCACAAATTCATTAAAGCAAGGATATTCGAACAATTGTAAATAATGGTAATATCATAACATACAAATAAACTGCTTCAGACATATGTTTATTTTACACTGATGATGCGAATAAACCTACCATTGTTACTCACTGTTATAAGGTGAGAAGTACGAATGCAACTTTAATGAAAAATAATATATAATAATTTGTATACTAGTACCTAGCTTTATACTTGCACTATTATACTTGCACTATAACAAGATTTAAAAATTCTGTGCTGCAGTAGAAGTGTTAATAAATGTTTCAAACTATTTAGTACTGATTAAGTACTGAATAAACACTGCATGCAGTACGTAAGCCTAATGGAAGTGATTTTTACAAAGACTATAGTGGCCTCTTCACATCCCTGCAATATGTTTCAAACAGCAAAAGAAGATGAGCATCGAACGTTTAATAACTAAAATTCTAAATCGCATATTTCTCTGCAATCTACAGAAAAAACTATAAGCACAATCGTTATGTTTGTAGAAATTGTTGCAGAATTGGATGTTGAAAATAAGTGTAAAATCAAAACTGTGAAATTTACAGGTTCACTGCGTCACGTTTTTACTTTTGCTGCAGTGCGGAAGTAAATTTCAACGATTTCAAAGATCCTGCTCACTGCGCGTCACGATTCGCTCATGACTCGTTGGAATGTAGTTTAAGTGGGGTTACCAGTTTCAATGCTGCCCTTTTGCTATATTACGTCACACAATGGGAAGATTACCTGACGCGCAGGAAATGCTGCACATTAAAACGAAGAAAAACCAGCGATCACAGAGTAGAAGACTAGTACACGTCATGTGACTCGCTACGCACTATAACAAGATTTAAAAATTCTGTGATGCAGTAGAAGTGTTAAGAAATGTTTCAAACTATTTAGAAACTGTCGGAAGCGTATATAACTTCTTTAGTACTCGTTTTATTGGAATCTGGAGATAATCATTATGTTAGTAGTAAAAATATCATAGACAGCTCACGAATTATATATCAGTTTCATCTGCTTCTATTTTAATTAAGTGAACATAAAAATAAGTACCGAGTAACAGCTTAACTCTTGATATTTGTAGAATGATTACAGATCATCAAATATAGTGTTTAGAGAGTATATAGTAGAAATATTGTTAAAAAGTAAAAGGACGTTAAATGATTTAAAAAAACTTCATTTACTCACTCAATACAGAATTATGCTGAAAACAAAAAGATCTAATTCACACAAATGACACCTATGAAATAAATTTATCGTATATGACACACAACGATTAAACTAGGCAGATTAATGTATACTGAACGACATTCAAATTGCCCCACACAGAAGGAGTGAGGAAATAGGGGTGAAATGTAGCACATACACAGCAATACATGTTGGCATACCATGATTTATTTTGCAGCCACTTACAGTGGTTAGAAGATGAGATAATGCAGCACAATATGACTGCCTCCGTAGGTGGTTGCACTGCCGTGAACGGCAATTCAAGCAGCAACACAGCGTGGCATGGAGTCATACAGTCGACGGATATGGTCCTGAGGAATTGCACACCAACGTCGTCCAATGTGGTTCCACAGATTTTATATTGAGGATAAATCTGGAGATCGTGTTGGCCATGGCAATACTTGAACATGTTGTAAACATTGTCTGGATACCCTAGCAGTATGTACACGGGCGTTGTCATGCTGCAAAATATGCTGCTGTATGCCTCCCAGGAACGGGAACAATACAGGCTGCAGAACCGTGCTAACTTATCAAGCAGCTGTCAGTGTTCACGTGATGCGAACAGGTGATCTTCTGTCATATCCAATAGCACCTCATAGCATTATGCCTGGCTGATGGGCAGTGTGCCAGTCACGAACAAAAGCTGGATCTCTTCTCTCGCCAAGTTGTCGCCATAACGGACTCATCGATTGCCAGTACCCAGACAGAAACGGGATTCATCACTAAACACAATAGTGTTCCATTCGTGATCACAGTGGCACGACTTCGGCACCAAGCCAGATGAGCGCTGCGATGGTTTGCAGTTAATGGTAGTCGATGTAACGGTTGCCTAGAGCGAAGGTGTACTTCATGCAACCTTCGGTTTACCATTCGGGTCGTTATGGGTACGTCCATGGCTGCTGATACAGCTGTCGAATATCGCCCTGTTCCTTCTTGCACCTTTTATCTCTCACACACGTCATTGGCTCCGGATTATCGTCATTTGCATATCTCAAATGAGCACACCCACCCTTCTATTTGCATATTTGTATGACATGTCCTTCTGGCTGGGGGCCCTTTCAATGTCGAGCAGTGTATGCTACAGATCAATTATATACATATTGAAATCTCAAATACACCACTGATCGGTAAATAGGTCCTTTTTCCTGCTATGCAAAGAAACCAAATAATTAACATGGACCACATTACATTTTGCAATTGGCCAGTGCTATATCATGCAATTGACCATGGTACAGGATTCTCATAACCACCGTATAAGGATCTACCCTGCATCATGAAGTGTTAGTAACAGTTCTCTCCTTTTCTGCGTATTGTAATAAATCAGACAGACTCTATTTAAATCATCTGGTCTTTGCTCGCTCACTCACTAATTTGCTGATTTGTCTAGGATTGCCAGAGGGCAAAATATCAGCATGATGGATGTTCTCTAGTCGCTGTTATAGAAAATGGATTTGCTGAGGCATGAACCAGGAAGTTTCTCAGGACGCCTATACAGGAGATCACATGGCGATCGTATTTTTTTATCATAAGACATCATGGAAAGAGACTGACCATTTGTTTCCTGAACTACTAGATAGACTAATGAGAAGAGCACTTTATGGCAATCACATATTAAATCTCATAATCCAATGAATAGGCCAATTCGATTTAACTGATTCATAGATTCAACGGGATTCGCATCTGACTGAGGAAGCAAAAGTGGTTTTCTGTATGCTTAATAGTTGGGGCACTCCTTGAAGCCCAGTTGATTAAATGTTTAACCCTTAGATCCAGTGAAGCTATAAAAACACTTAAAATCTGCTGATCAGATTATTCACTACTAAGACTTCCACGTCTATAGTCGCCTCGTGATCCTTGATTTCATATATTTGTGGGCAGAAAATTAAGTGATGTTATGAATGGCGTTCCCGCAAAATTTCTGAGCACCTGCAAAAAATATCCTGCCCTTTTGTGAAAATCTATTAGTTTTCATTTACAAACCTTTTTTAATTAGATTTCATATTAATACCTTTGTTTTAAGATTTTATGGAGCTTTAATAATTAAAATTTTTATCCGCAGATATTTTATGTTAAACCAAAAATATTACACTTTGCTGCATAAAATGTAAATATGTGCTTTTTGATTCAAGCAATTATCTTAGTTTTATGCGTATACTAAAAGCTTATAAAACACCTAACCAAAAGTTAATCATATCGTGAAAATGTTTTTCCTTAGAGAATTAAGGAAAGGATTTGTGACAATAGCCACACATGGAGAACCAATGATTGTCCCCCCACCCACACGTGGTAATTGCGAGGACGATCAGTACTCCTCTGGAAGTTGTTAGACGGTGAAGTACTCATGGCCATTAAAAATATAATGATTTCCTCCATTAGTTTGAGAGTAGGGGGGAGGGCATAAAATCGGTGGCAATACTTTCAAATGGAGATCCGACATTGTATTTTGCCGTCTTGCCAGACTCATAATTTTAGAATCCATTTCAGCAGCATAGATTTCACATTGCCGAACACCATCTTTCAAGGCTAGTCACAATTTCTTCGGCCAACAGAAATATTCCGTGGCTTTCGATATTGTTTTGTTGACACCGAAGTATCCTAGTGGTCTCGTGGATGTCTCTCATCACCAGGTCCACAAATAACCACGAGAGAAGGAGGATGATATCTCGGCGTATTGCATGGTCATCTGTTTTTCCCATTTCCTGTAAAGCACCTTATCTCTGATTTCTAGTGAGTCTCTCTTGGTACAAAAGTTCTTAGTCGTTTCAACGATGCTCTTATACCTGTTTCGAACTAGCTCGTCCAATAGCTGGCTTCATCCATCTTATAAGTTTCATTTTCTCATCATTCTGCTGGATCTTTCTTATCTAATCGGTACTCCAAGCATCAGGGGTGCTTTTATCGTTCTGTTGAGATGCTACTTGTGAGATTAATATTTTTCTATCTTCGTACTTTGTCACAGCGTTACAGCAATGCTTACAGTTTTCGTCGTATGAGTGTTTTAAGAGACAGCATCTGCATCTCTTCGTGACTTTCCATTTCGATATGCGACAGCAAATTATTCTTTCACATGTATTCGTCTGGCTTTCTGCCCTTAGGGCGTTTTAAGCTTCGCAATGACCTAAGAGCTGCATGATTAGCACGGAGAGAGAGCTTTTATCATTAGAAATACTAATGAAAAAATTCTATGGTTCTTGATAAGAGCTTCCTCCCTCCCACAAAACTTATAAGTTTGATTTGATAATCTATATTGTAGTTCAACTATATACGCATTAATATTTTTTCAGCAAAAATTCTAAAACCTGTTGCACAGCCCACTACAATAATTTTATCAATTTCCTATGAATAAACAACATTATGTCGGGTGAGAACCAACCCTGAAAAATGCGTCGAGTCTACATTTCGAGAAATGTAGGTATAACATTATGAAAAGATGTGAGGCTTAATTCTTCCAGAGTTCATATTATGGATATCGGACAATATTGATAATCTTTACTAAAAAATGTACCCTGTTTAAGAAGAATACTATGTCAAATATATCCTTTATTTGGTAATTTCGTAAACGAACTGAGGATGACTAAACTAAAATAGATGAAATTTAAACTCTTGGGGAATTTCTAAAAATGTGTAATTGTTTCTCCCGATTAATTAAAGACTTTGTGAATCAAATTACCAATGATTGTAGCAAACTATATTATTACAGAAATCTGAATTTTTAATTCTTATTTTGGAATGCTTGATTTCAAACAGGAATTTTTCAATAAATAATTTGTGGAAAAGGTAAGTTTTTTTCGAATTACGGAACTCGAACCCACATCTCTCCAGATTCATTCCAGAGTGTTTTTAACATTAAACTGGCACCGGCTCCACAACAGATAGCTCTGTGATTAGCCAGGAGGGATTCTAACCTACGACCTCCTAATAACATGTCAGGTGCTCTGACATTGAGCTACGGACCGCCGAACAATCATTCTGTATGCTATCAGGAGGTCCTGGGTTCGGATCTCACCCTACAAATTACAATTTTTCCTCTATATCTTTTCAATATATCGCTAACAGGCACATTTCTGAGATTTCCTATTATTTAAAATTAATTGTGTATTTAGAAATGAAAAAAATATTTGTTTCTCGCAATCATCTTGGTTTTAGTTTAACAAATGAAAATCAGACGAGCACCTGCCAATGGTTCACTTTCAACTTCATCGTGCATTCTTCGCTCACTCAACTGCAATTTACAAACATTTTCAAGATCTTCCTCCATCCCAGGAAAACTTATTTTAGCTAATTCAGATCATATTTTATTCACTGGACACCTTAGTCTTCACATCACTGAGCATTTCAAGCCGTAACTCTTTCACCTTAATAACCAATTACATCGTTATAAATTCTGATCAGCTACAACATGAGCTCACATAATTGAATCTCTTCATGCCCTTCCTTTGCGTTCATATCATCGCGGAATCGCTCTATACGTTACTTAATACATCGTATTACTTTTATCCATTAAATGCAATATTTTGACACTTTGTATCATCTAATCAGATAACAAGCAGCCTTCGTTTTTATCAAAAACTTATGTTAAGACTCTAACTTCTAACAAGGAAAGGCTGTAGCAAATAAGTCATAACTATGATTCAACGAACCCTGGCTCACCATTCTGTGCTTTACTAATTCATTTTTATTCATCTTCACCATCTACCAAAACTTTCTAGTAGATCATTAGCACGAACCAAGTATTAAACAAATTGCAAATACTTTACTTTTTATTTTATTAGTTTAATTTTTATGTTTATGTTCAAAGAGAAACCACGACAAGTAGGAGCATGAATTTAGGTTATTCCCATCCTTTTCCTGAGAGCCAAGCTTTCTTTCTTCAATTAATAGTCACCGCATCACTTTATTAATAATTCGCATATGATTGTTTCAAATAACGAAAACATAAAATATGCAAGATTATGGGTAGGAGGAATCAGTGAAATTTAATATAAAATTTGTCCAGAAGTAGTGGCTGTGTTTGAAAAACTTGATCTTGATGTTCTCACTTTAGGTCTTTATACAAGGTGTGTAAAAATATACATGTTTCACAAAAGTAAATTTTATTTGTAATAACGAAAAGTATATGAAGTGTAGCGATAAAATGGTTTGATTACATTATTCACTTTCCCAGACGCAGTTGTTCAAAAGGCTCATCGTTAACGTCTAAGCACTTTTGGTAGGTGCGAACAATACTCAACGATTAACTGGAGCAAGGTTGCTGCGGAAAAAACTACACAAAGTTTATCAATTTTACTAATTTCTTAGAGTGTAGCTGAGTTGCTGCTAGTCACCCACAAGTAATACTCCAGTGGACATAAATGCTAAAAAACTTTGAACTAAAAAAAAAATGGACACGGGATATTAACCTATCCCTTCCTTCTCTCTAAGCGACATATCTTCTATCCATTTGTGATATTGAATCGTGCAGCTATACCATTGTTTCGCTAATCTAATTAAGGAACAAATATTCTTTAATGAAATATATTCTTATAAACTGAATGGATGAAAACTAAGCAGGAGTTCAGATAAATACTATATAACAATTCTAATTCTAAAAAAATGTAAGTATGGATAAAATCATTTATATAAACTAAAGTCAACCAATAGCATTCCTCTGTCAATATAAAAATAAATCTTCGAAAGAACTTAGTATTTTATTACTATTTATTCAAATCATCAATCAGTCGATGAACATCATAACGAAAATTATTTTAATGTCAATATTTGAAAACAAATCTGCAACCTATCGAGATTAACCTTACCAGTTCTTGTAAACACATTAAATGTAACTATACACCAATTTGACGTCCTTCTAAAGTCATCAATTATTTCTTTTTTTCATTTTTCAGTTAAATTATTTGTTCGAAGTCGTTGGTGACGTAATTCTCCCGTAGTAGTTCACGCGAGCATCAAGATGATGCATTATATCACGGTTGATTGTAGCACGTGTATCTGTCATAACAACATATGTAATTTTGAAACACCCTGTATATAATATTTTACAAAATTCTAAATAAGCGTAATGTCCTTTTCGTTCCCATAGGACCATACAACCTCCGTCAGTTGGGTAAAAAATTGTATTCATTCCCTTGCCCAAATTTCTTAAATATTTCACTTGATCCAAGATATCAACCAATTCTTTAACAATACTACGAAACATATTTATATATATCTAGGTCAGTCCGAGATCCTTTAAGCCAGCATTTAATATCTCACGATCCTTAATCAAATATTATATGCATCCAAACTCCGCTACTTTAATATCTTTAGCTTGAAATGTATTTTACCTTACTAACAAATTACATGTGCACAGTCCCGGATCTAGAAAAAATTGACTCCCGCACCATAATTTTTTTCTAAATCCGAGATATATAATATAAATATATATAATATACAATGCTGTATGTAGAGAATGTAATATAGCAAGAAGCACAAGTGATCCGGAAATATATATGGGGGAGGGGGAGAAACTGGATTTCCAATGCAGTATAACATTTCCCTCCTCCGTTTTACACGTCTTTAAAAATTTCTTAAAAAATGCAGGAAATATAAATAAGCTATTAAATTTTTGTCTCTATCACACTTAATAGCATTCTGAAAGGAGGTGATGGGCATGCACACTCACCATAGATCCGGCCCTGCATATACATATTTGAACACTGATTTGATACCTTATATACAACCTTTTGGATCATTTATACTATGGGAACGAAAAAAAATTGTAAAAGGAGATCATGTGTAATTGTTCTCAGCTTATCTACTTGATGTTTTTTCTCTGTCAGCTCGTTTCCTGACAATCCGTGTACTACGCGGTATTCTGGACTTTTCCTGATTCTGGGATCTTGAGGCCTATTCAAAGTTGATAGAATTTTACAGACACTAAACATTTAGAACAGATTCCACCAAACGCCTTTTCCATAGGGACAGATGATTTCTTTTAACTAGTTTTCGTTATGAGCTAAAACTCTAGCGAAAATGAACCAAAGGTCGGACCATCGGTGTAACTATTTGGGGGTATCAGATATACTTAATGTAAACTGTTTTGTTTATAAAGGTAAATTAAAAATTATTAAGTGGGTTAAATAGCTATTGGTGTAATTATTACCTTTCTCATTTTTGGAATCTCTCAATAACCTAATAGTGATGTCAAAGATGGAAAATTTTGAAAATGCCAAAGGTTGAAAAAATATTTCAAACAATCTATACTTGTCAGAAATTTTAAAAGTTAGTGGTAGAGTGTGGTTGTCAAGAAATTTGCATTGGCAGCAGTAATTTGCTCCTTTACCTCCAATGAGATGGTAAAATCCTCACAGTTTTTTTTAATTGAAAAGAACTTCCAGTGAGTTATATTGTGATGGGAGGGGAGTAAAAATACTTAGGTCCAAAATATTTTACTACTCTAAGTTACAGTTTGAGGAAACTGCCTATTGAATTTCAGAGTTCTGTCTATTACCATTTAGAAGCGGTTCCTACCACTTTTCGAAGGGGGGTAATTATTTTGAGGGAAGAAACATTTTGGGGATTCTAATCCTAATTTTTTTGTTAGTTATGTTTAGAGGAAATTGCATACTAAGTTTCGTGGTTCTAGCTCTTACGATCAGATGTGGTTCCAACCACTATTTAAAGGGGGATACGGGTAATATTTTTTGGAAGGAGGAAAGATTTTGGGGGATATTCAACTTTGCGCTTTTCTAAGTTATGATTAGAAGAAGCAGTATACTGAGTTCAGGTCGTAACGGTTAGAAGAAGTTCTTAGCACTCTTTCGGGTTGCGGGGGGGAGAAACATTTGGGAGGCCAAACCCTTACTTACATTGGTATAAGCTACGATTAGAGGAAACAATATACCGATTTTGGAGGTCTAGTTTTTACCATTTAGAAGCAGGTACCATCTCGTTTTAAAGGGGGGGGGGATTTTTTGAGGGTATTCAAAATTAAAGGTCCTGTAAACAAAGAAACAAGAACAGGTACTCTCTAAGATATATAGCAAAAATTTGGCGGCTTGGCTGCCCAACGCATGATAATAGATGGCTCCACTGGTGAATCAACAGGAATGTTCATAAGTCAGTTAGGTGAAGAAGTGGTCAGTTCCTCGGTGATTTAGCGGTTAAGATGCCCGGCATGCTTTTTGGGAGACCTGGGTTCGAATCCCAGTAAGGACAACCAATTTTGTTTTTAAACTCATTATTGCAGATTCTTTTCTTCTCTGGTATTTAGAAATGCTTTGATATCATTCAAACTTCAAATACATTGAACTCCCGGTTATCCGGTACTCAAGCATCCGAGATATCTCCATAAATTGTAAATTGAAAATTTGAACTTGATACAGCAGATTTCCGTGAATGTGGTAGTTCACCCGGATGCCACTTCCGCTGGAGTCGTGTTTCAAGCATTGTTACATTCACGCTATGCACACTAGTTCCATTACAGGCACTAAAGTATCAGGTATTTAATTTTTGATTGTGTTGTTCTGTTTATTAGAAATCTTTCAACCCTGCTCTCAAAGAATAACCCACACGCAAGGTTAAAAATACGTGTAATATTTATATTGTAGAAATTTATATTTGTATTAACGGTATTATAGTACATTTTTATTACCATTGTTTTGAATAGCATTTTTAATTCCCCAAATGCTTGAATAAAAGATTGTAACTACTGTATTTGGTTTCTACAAAAAAAAACATTTCTAATACAAACGGCAGATTCATCTAACCATCATGATTTAACGTGAATTTGCCGGTTACCTTTGAATCTAACTGATGATAACTGCAACTAACCAGCATGATTAACGGAATCTAACCAGCATGCCCCATAAATAACAGATAACCGGATGTTTACTGTATTATATTTATACTAGTTAAAGCCACGCATAACGTTTGGCGCGAAACGTATTGATAACTATTCCCATCGATATTTTCATTCACTGTTTCCATCGTATTACTCAACTCACAATTAAATTCAGTTCAAAAGTCTGGCACCAACATATGCCCATTGATAATTTTATTAAGAGCTTTCCACACCTACTGTTCACAACGCCCTACTCCATTCACACATAGGTGACGGTAGTGTCCCCAGAAATTTCGGATGCTTTTTCTGGGTACACGCCCGTCCCACGGCAGATAGAAACCTGATCTGTCACCATAATAGGGTTAAACTATAAGTGGGAGCACCCACCAAATTCGGGACCGATTACTCAAGTAGCCCCAGAATCACGGGGTAACTCCAATTTCTGTCACCGTTGAGGTAACACGTATCCGCCCCTCGAGTTACTTTGTCCGTTCGTTTGGAATCACTCCTATTATGTAATACGATGAAAATAATCTAAGAGAAGTGGAAAAGAATTATAAAATCCTAGCAGCCACTTCTAGCTATACAGGCCTTCTCATATAAAGACATTCGCTAATAAGACCGAAGTTACTGTTGACCAACTGTTTCAGTTTGAGCTAACACACAAAGTTTGCCTTAAGGCTAAGACACAAATACAAAACTGTGAAATATTGGTTAGTGACAGAAAAAAAGGACTATTATTTATGGTCTGAAATAGATCAATACCTACATCAATTATAAAATTTTGAAAATTTCAAACGTTTAAACGAATACTGCAAACATTCTATTTGGGCTAGAAATCTGATATTTTACAGGTGGAGTGTGATGATCAAGGGGTTTACATTTTTTGTAACTTCATCACCATTGGTGTGAACATTTTGTCCTTTCATCACCAGGGTGGGTGGTAAAATGCATTATTTTTGTTTTGATATATTAATGAAAATTTCTTATTGAATTGAATAGGTACTAACGAAATATGATGATCTATAATTTTAAAATCATCCAAATAGTCTTAATTTACCATCATCAGAGGGCACTAAATGTAGAAAATGTAAAACTTGAAGTAATATTGCAAATGGTATATTTATGCAAGAAATTAAAACTTCTGGTGGTATAGGTTGATGAAGAACAGTGTAATTGATACTTATGTGTATTAATTAGAATCCAGTTGGTTAAAATTATCCCAGTTGCTCTTTATTTTTGTAAATTTAATACTTCATTTTAAAAATTTCAACAATATTTAAATATGGTAGCAATAAAAAAGTTATTTTATTTTACATTCAATGGATGATTTACCCCTTAATTATAGGGGATAAGATAAGGCAACATTTTCATTTTAAGAGACAATGATATCTGCTTTTTGCCTTATATGGAGGTAATAATATATTATTTACACTTTCCAATCACCGAATGGTGCAAAATTCGGAGAAAACCAGCATCCCATATTCCCGACGGCGATATGTTTTCCTTCTAGGTGAGATATTTTACTATTTACTGGTCTAGTAAACGTTTTTGGGACAATAAGATGTGAGGGTGTCGACAAACACCCAGGTTTTAGTTGAGGGAGGAGGGCCGCAGATTAAGATTTGACGAAGGTTTCCCAATTACTAAAATATTGCACCGGACAGGTGAAGTTAAATAATAATCTATAGGGACTAAAATTTATAGATTTTTATTAATTTTTATCTCGTTTTTTTAAAAAAAATAGATAATGTGTTCACATTGTCGTCTGTCTGTCCGTCTATAGAAATTGAACCGTTTTCTTTTTAGCGATAAATGAAAAACTATTTCTGGGTTCGTTAGGTATTGATTAAATATTACAATGCAAACTTTCGGAACATCCCAAAAATTATAACTGCACCCCCTAACGGTGAAAATTTTGAAAATTCAAAACATTCAAACTCATATTTCAAACGATGTATTCATGATAGAATTGGTTTTATTTTATCAGAGCTCCTTCCCCCTGAAACGAAATTCTCGGACACATCCCAAAATAAAATTCTTGAAGCCCCAAAATTAAAATCTAAATATTTGATATGTAATATTGGCAAAATATTACGATTCGCACTTTTCCAGTTTCATAAAAGCTACAATTGCTCCCTATAATGGTAGAAAAAGCAGAATATTCAAAATTTTAAACGAATATTACAAACGATGTATCTATGCTAGAATTTTGACATTTTGGTTGCGGAAAATGACGAACATGATGATTCCATTGGCAACAATGAGTTTCCTTAGTACTGTTATGGTAAAGACTGAGAAAAGCAAGATTTCAAAATGAAGAATAAAAGACAAATATTTTTCTGTTGCATAAGTAATAATAAAATGCTACTGCTTGCAGTTTCCCTATCATTCATTAAAGTTTTGAGAACTTTTTGAAATAAAATTTTTCAGGACTGAAAAAAATAGACAAACTAAAATTCTCTCTCTTTGGAAATGAAATTACAATATGCACCAGTGTCGATATGTGTTCTTCTGGTTAAAATATATTTTTAGTATAGGGAACAACAGCTACAACAACAACAACAACAACAACAAAAACAACAACAACAACAACTTCATTTCCATATTCATGTATAGAAACTTTGCATCAAAAATTTACAGTCAAATCTTGAATGGAAATTACAAGAAGAAAATAGAATTAAAAACGATGAAAAAGCCAAAAAAATATGTAATTTTCATATCTTCCAAATATTACTAAGGGAATTGCAAATATTACCAAGTGTCCAGGTAATTAAATAAATTATTTCAGAAAGAAAGAACTGTAGGAATGTCCTTAATCAATACCCTTCTAGTCCTAATAGAAAGCATTACAGAGAACTTAATATACGTGTAAAAGATCAATTAGCTACTGATAAGAATCTTTGGCTTGATGGCTTGGCTGACAAAGCCGAGGAAGCAGTTAGACAGCACAACAGCAGAGAGCTGTACCAGATAGTTAATGTTTTGTGTGGTAGAAAACGGACAGGTATACAAGGATTGAAGAATAAACAAGGTAAGGTTATAGAAGGTGAGGATTCTGTCATGGCTAGGTGGGCTGAGCATTTCAGTGATGTTCTAAACAATGTGGTTAGTTCTACTCCCATTGTTTGCAATGATGATAGATGCATTGGTGGCTTTAATGTTGGCCCTATAACACAATCTGAATTTATTTTGGCTATTTCTAAACATGAACTTCATAAATCCCCAGGGGTAGATGATATTACTATAAAAATGCTTAGAGCTGGGAATGTTTCAGTTACCACTTGGATGACTGAAATTCTGAATATCTTTTATGATAAACGCATGGTTCCTAAGGATTTTACCAGAGCTATTGTTATCCCTATTTTCAAAAAAGGTGATCGCAGTTCTTGTGATAACTATATGGGTATTAGCCTACTTTCTGTTCCAGGTAAAGTTCTTTGCATGATAGTGCTAAATAGAATTTAAAATCTGGTTGACAGGCAATTGCGCGATGAGCAATGTGGATTCAGAAGTGGTAGGGGATGTGTGAATCAGATATAACATTTCTCTAGAAAGATTCTAGAGAAATGTTTAGAATTTCAGAAAATTTTGTTAATTTCAAAAAGGCTTTCGACTCTGTTGATCGTCATAATTTGTAGTTGACTGTGAGATCATATGGTATACCAGACAAATTCGTTCACATAATGAAGGCTCTCTATAATAACACTGAGTAGTGTGTGAGAGTTGGTAAGTCTTGGTAGCAATTAGTTTAGCATGACTTCTGGTGTTCGACAAGGGTGCATTTTGTCTCCTTTTCTCTTCAGCTTGGTTATTCATTATGTTATGCGAAATTCACTTCAAGGGAAAATTTTGGCCTTAAATGGACTGGAGATATGAATATTTCTGATTTAGATTATGCTGATGATTTAGCCCTTTTGGCAAATGATGTTGATGAGATGAACCCTTTCATTCGAATTGTTGATGAGAGTGGTAGTAGAGTAGGTTTGGTTATAAACAGAGAGAAAACTAAAGTGATTAAAATTGATCAGGCAGGCTGTGATTCAGTTAATCTGAATGGTTGCAGTCTTGAGCAGGTTTCACAGTTTAATTATCTTGGGAGCTATGTAACAGATAATGGTGATGTGCGGCATAAGATTAACTGACGGATAGGGATTGCTGACGGGACTTTTAAGAATCTATGGAGAGTATGGAGAAATAGGCGTATACACCTAAAGACTAAATTTAGACTGTATAATAGTTTGGTTCTTTCTAGGGTTAGTTATGGTAGTGAAACGTGGACATTTTGTAAACAAGATAACAGGAAACTAGATGCTTTTGATTCTAGATGCTTACGCAGTATTTTGGGCATTAGGTGGTTCAACTTTGTAACTAATGATGAGTAACTAAAGGAGTCGGCAACTTCCTTTAAGCAGCATATTGTGCAGAGAGAGATTCCGCTGGTTTGGTCATGTTGCCCGTATGGATAATTATAGATTGGCGAATAGGGTTATGAAGAGTGTGTCTAAAGGCCTCAGAAGGAGGGGGAGATCTAGGATGCGGTGGGCAGACAATGTCAAACAGGATCTTATTAGAATTGGTGTGCAGTGGCCAGATGCATAAGATATAGCTCAGGATAGATATGCTTAGAGAACTAAAATGCACGAACTGGTTGGACCTCCGTAGCCCACGGCTGCTTGAAGATGATGAGGATGATATACAGCAGGCATTAGCTGTAAAGCATTAAAAAGCAATTACAATTTATTAAATTTTACAAATATTCAAAATTATTTTTCTTATTTAAAAATTCTGTAAGTTTGTGCTTAAATATAATTTGATTGTTTAGGTCTGACGTCATCTGATAACGAATTAAATATTTTTGTAGCTAGATAGAAAATTTGTTTTTGACAGTTCCGTTAACTTTCGGGACAAAATAAATTCATCCCGATTCTCTAGAATAATATGAATTTACCTTTAATTTAAACCATTCACAGTTATTATAGAGAAATAGTATGGACTTCAATATGAAATATTTTCTGAGTGTTAGAAGAGATTTCTTTCAATACATATTCAGCAGGGTTTCATCTTTTATTTTAAATACATATTTTACTATTTTATTTTACCATATAATGGCAGGAATTATATATCTAAAGTACTCATTCCCATCCCCCCCCCCAAAGACAGATTCCATACTGTATAGCAGAATGAACTCGGCTATAAAAGAATCATTAAAAAGTTACCATCAGCTATTCTCTTACAAAACAAAGCTTATACGATATAAATCTTAATTTATTAACTAAGTAAGTTATATGAGATTTCAATTTTAAATCATTTTCAACCATAATACCAATATATTTATATCAATGATTTCTTCTGCACTTTGAACCGTACAATTATTAAAATGCTTGAATGTAACGCAATGAAATTTCACATTTAATTGTTGAAAGAAGCTCTGTTTTACTTCAAATAAATAAATTTATTCTTAGTAATATTTATATGCAATGTATTTAATCTAAACCATGTATTTAATCTAAACGTATCCTCTTTGATATAATTTTTTAATCCGAAAGATTTTATCCCCTATATATTACAGCAATGTCATCACCAAATCCAACAGTGACTCCATTCAAAATCATCATCATCATCCTCAAGCAGCCATGGGCTACGGAGGTCCAACCAGACCGTGTAATTTAATTCTCCAAGCATATCTGTCCTGAGCTACATCTCCTGCATCTAGTCATTGCACACTAATTCTAAACAATGCCATGTTTGACATAGGTCTCCTCTTCTTCCTGAGGCCTTTCGGCACACTGTTCATAACCCTATTCGCTAATCGATGATTATCCATAACCGCAACATGGCCAAACAAACGGTGTCTCTCTCTGCACAATATACTGCTCAGAAGTGGTTGCTGAATCCTTTGCTTAGCTTCTTCATTACTTACAAAGTTGAACCACCTAATCCCGAATACTACGTAAGCATCTCGAATCAAAAGAATCAAGTTTCCTGTTATCTTATTTACAAAGCGTCCATGTTTCACTACCATAACCAACCCTAGAAAGAACAAAATTATTATACAGTCTAATTATTTGTCTTCAGGTTATTATAGTTCTCTTTAAGTATATTTCCCACACTCTCTAGGTGTATTTTCTCACACTCTCTATAGATTCCTAAAGAGCCGGCAGCAATACCTATTTGCCTGTTAATCTCATGCTGCACATCAGGGTCTGTAAATGGTAGATAGGTAGTCACTGGAAGGAGAGCTATGTACCAATTCCCTGTGATGATGCATAGAACTGGCCAGGCCTAGCACCTAATGTCCGACCCCGCCTTCTCGTGGTGCAGACCGTTACTACCTTTCAAAAGAGATACTCTCTTGTGGAAGTGGACGGAAGAAGAGGGCTGCCACATTAGTGTGGCCTACTGATCTAGACAACTGTGGCTACTTTTCTTTTTTTTTGTACCCTGCTCAGGAATCTGCACAGGGTCTTGCACAGGGTCTTGGTGTTGACCATATAGATCCACTGACCTGGACTGAATTGAGGCTCTTAGCTTGATTATGGATCCTGAATTTGGTGCACTGGTGGGGTTCTGTGGAGGGAAAATCTTTCGTTGCGTTTTCTGCTTGTTTGTGGGTTAACAGCCCCAAGTGAATAGATTCACAGGATATGTTTATCAGCTGGTGGAATATCCTGAGCAGAGGTCATCGCGGCACCTGAACTCTTTGCCTCTACTGGCATCGTGAAATTCTACATTGGAGGAAGTCTTGCAGTGTAGATGGCTTCAGCCTTTTAGTGGTGAGCAAACGGGTGCGCCCCATGTCTGCGATTACGGGGCTGATTGATATTGTCGGCATTCCCTCTCACAATAAACATAGTTTCTTTAAACATCCCACTAACCTTTTTCTCTCCATAGGTAGGTGGGATGTGAGGACACTGCACAGAGATTTTTCTCTTGATGTCCTCACACAAGAATTCCACCATTATAATTTAGATATTCATGGTTAGCAAGAGACCAGATGGACAGATGAAGGTCAGATTCTTAAAAATAATCTTAAATTTCTCTTTTCAGGGAGAAACGATAACAAACATCACCAAGGCGTGGGTCTGCTTCTCAGGAGACACGCTAGTGATGCTCTTTTAGGATATGAGTGCATTAATGAAAGATTTCTTATAGCAAAATTTCAGACAAGCGTTAAAGACTTGAATGTTATCTGCTGTTATGCCCCCACTGAGGATGCCGATGAGGATGAGAAGGGCAGGTTTTACGGACAACTTCAGGATATTTTGAATTCTGCCAAGAAAGGAGATATTACCCTTGTTCTAGGTGACTTCAATGTCACGTTTCTGCTGAGAAGCAGACCTCGCCTTGTGATGCTTATTATCTTCCCTCCCTGAAAAGAGAAATTTAATATTATTTCTAAGAGTCTGACCTTTTTCAATACATCTGGTCTTTTGGAAACCAAGAATATCAAGGTTATAACGGTTCAATTCTTGTGTGTGGACATCAAGAGAAAAACCTCTGTGCAGTGTCCTGACATTCAACCTACCTATGGAGAAAAAATGGTTAGTGGGATGATTAAAGAAACTATGTTTATTGAGAGAGAGAAAGCCAACAATTTCAAGCAGCCTCCTAATCGCAGGCATGGGGCAAAGACCCGTCCCACCACCAGTAAATGCTGCAGCCAACTACGCTGGAAGACTTCTTCTAATATAGAATTTGGATGATGCCAGTAGGAGCAGGAGTTCGGGTGCTTGCGATGACCTCTGCTCAGGATTCTCTACCAGCTGATAAAACATATCCTGTGAATATGTTCACTTGGGACTGGCAACCCACAAACAAACAGAAAACAAAGCGGTAGATTCTCCCTCCACAGAAGCCACCAGTGCAGCAAATTCAGGATTCGTAATCAATCTCATTGCCTTAATCCAACCCGGTCCGATAAGTTTATCCATGTTTTTCACCAAACTAACAACAAAAAAAAAAATGTGGACAAGCACCAGGACCCTGTGTGGTTCACTACTCCTCAGCAATGTAGAAAAAAAACTAAATTAGCCATAGTTTTCCATATCAGTAGGCCACAAGTGCTCTGGTAGGCCTCCTCTTCCATTCCCTTCCACAAGAGAGTATCTCTTTTGAAATGTCCTAACGGCCTGCACCATGAGAAAGCGGGGTCGGACATTAGATGTTAGGCTTGGCTGGTTCTATGCATCATCACAGTGAACTGGTACATAGGTCTCCTTCCAGTGACTACCTAGATACCATTTACAGAATTAAAGGGAATACAAATCATTTATAAAAATCAAGAATAATAACGGTTCCAAATATGATTCCTGTGGAACTCCTTTATTTATAAACTGAAAGTTACTATGAAGTTTGTTTATTGTTGCTGCTTTACTGCTGTTATTTAAGCTATTTTTTAACCATTCATAGTTATTTCCTCTAATTCCTCTTTTATATATTTTATAGAATAACAATTTATGGTCAATTGTATCAAATGCTTTTCTACGTCAATAAATAACGTCAATTAACATTGATCCCCTTATCCACATGTGAGAAAATTTTAACTGAAATTCTTCTTTTCACCAACTTTTCAATTACCTTAGAAAAAATGGGTAGAATTGATGTAGGCCTATAATCAGAAAACCAATTAATATATGCTGTCTTATAAATTGGTATCACAATTTTTTTTTTTTAAACTATTTGAAAAAACGCCAGTTTGAAATGAGATATAATGAATAACATCTAATGAATTTATTGTTGACTTTAGCTCATTTGTATCACAATTAAAAAGAAACATTGAATTATCATTATTCTTAATCAAATTAAAATAGTTATTGTTACCAATGAAATCAATGCTGGTACATCTAAATTTTTAACTGAATTTAAGAAATGCGCTTTCATTCCATGTGCCAATTTAGTTTAATTTAAATCATTTTAACAATTTTCTTTTTATGCATACCTAACAATTTATTTACCATTGATAATTGTTTGTCTGAGTTGGTACCACATTTAAAATCTAATTTTATAGCATACATTTTTTTATCCTTATTCATTTTCATTTACACCATTTTATCAAAACTTTTAAAAATGCATTCAATTTCAGTATTAGAAGGATTTTTTCCTAAATGTTCCATAAAGTTTTTCTTTTGTTATTAATATAATTTAATTAAATTATATAACATAATTATTGTAAGTATTTCTTTTGTTAATTAATCGAAGCAATTCATCTGTCATCCAAGATTTCTAAATGGTTTAACTTTCCTCTTGGTATTACACTTTTTATTTAGTTAAATGAAAATATTGCAACTCATCATATAATATGTTAACATCATTAGTCTCGCAAACAATAGAACTCCATTTATATCGATTTGCAAGTTTTTCAATCTTTCTGTAATTTAAAAGAAACTTTGTTTCCTTATTTGAAACTGAATAGCTGTATTATTTTTAGTGCTATTTTACATAATATTGGTAAATGATCAGTAAATGTGTAGCTAATAAGTGTTACTTCGGTACTTGTGACTAAAAAATATCTCAAGTGATCTAAACATGAAAAACAATCTTTAGGGAACTTTGTCATTTCATTAATGAGAGAAATAAATGCAAACTCAGAAGCATATTTAAGTAATCATTTGAGATTAAAATATATATTGTATATTGCAATCTCCTACTATGTAAACATTTTTTTTTATGCCCGTATAACATGTCTAAATTCTTCGATGAATTCAAGAATTGTAAAATAATGCGATCTATAAACTACTTTAATATAGTTGTCATTTACGTCAGCATAAATACCTAAAATCTCAGCTGTTTTCATATTAAAATCAGCAGAAGCAAAATTATTTATTACATTTTTACATAAGCAATAACACTTCCAGACTTAGTCTAAATTTGGCAACAGAAACAAAAAGTAGTGTTATTATCTATTGCATACAGCGGAACTTCCTCTTCCTTAATCCATATCCTGTGAAAATTATAACATCAATATTGAATGAACGTTACTTAAAAGCAGCAAAATTTCATTAAAATGCTGTCTGATACTTCTAATATTACAATAATACAAACCAATTGAAAGATTAGATATTACACAAGAAGTCGTTCAATTCACTTAATTCATTCAACTTCTTGAGCTCATTAGATTTAATAATCACAGTCAGCCATGTTCGATTAAGTGTCACAATCTTTCTCGCTTCTAATTCTATACACTGGACTCCCTGGTTTTCTTCTTAAAAACGTTTATCCTGTCTTATCCATGAAAATTGAAAATTACAGTCTTTCTTGAATTGCTTGACCTTATAGAATAAACTCTTCATGTAACGAATCATATTATGATGATTTACATATATCTGTGAAAACGAATTTTTTCATTAATACGATTTGCATTAAACCCCTTAACTTGCTTCACTTTCTAACTTCACAACTATCGCCTAATATTTGTTTTATTTTCTATAGGAACTCTGTGAACAATCAGAACACTGTCTCGTAGTTCAACGTTAATCAATTCTGCAACTTTATGTACAATATTTGAGATATTTTCAAATTTTCCTTCAGGTATGTCTACTAATTCCAGATTTGTGTTCCTAGAATATTGCTCTAATTCATTCAATTCAGGCTCCAACAATTCAATATCATGTTTGAGATTCATATTTTCACTACTTTCCTTTAATAACTTTGATATCTTTTTGCATATTTTCAAATAATTTATAAAATCCTGAAGGCTTTTATAATTATATTTGACAAAAATTTTTACATCAAGTATATCTTGCTTAATGGATTTTTTGTGGCCTATGATTAATATATTTAGAGATTCATATCTACCAGACATCTCAGACTGTATGCAACAAAACTACTGATCTAAACTTTTAATATTTTTTGTGCAATCTAAAGTACTCAGAAAACTATCTTAAGTAGACGATCCGACAGCATCACTTAAAGTAGATATTTGGTCTATACTATCGTAATCACGTTTTTTATCTTTACTTTTTCTCTTACAGTTGACATCATCTTCTTCAAGTACGGCTTATGGGTTCAACATTTTTACAGCCGATATATTTATAGCTCCAGTTGATCTGTGAGTCTTTGACGTAGCGTTCACTACACCCTTAGCTTCAACACTTACCAATACACTGGTCGTCATCTTGTTAGGTATCACTCTACAACTGTTTTCTAAGCACTTTATACCTTTCGCTTTAACTTACGTTCACGACTCATTTTGCGAAACTATTAACACAATTAGGGTGAAAGTGACGTTTACATTTTTCCTTCTACTGAAAGAAATCATACACTAACGAAGCCATGTCGCCATATTGCTACAGATTTCGAACTACGAATTATACAAAGACACTGGTTTTGGATTTCAAAGCTGGCAGATAAGCTTGGGATATCGTATAAGACGACGGAATTTCTAAGGGGGAAGGCCCTGGTCCTACCCCCTCTGGATACGTCCTTGGATAGGGAAGGTACAGATTTCATCGATATAACAACTCTTTCGTTTGTGGCTGAGTATCATTTGCTATGCTACACCATGATTAAAATTTGTAAGGAGTGTGGCAATATTTTCGATATTTTAATAGCCTGTGTGCTGTTCTGCTTGTGCTGCTATTCTTGCGAAGGCGGTGGTTTACCTTTACAGGCTTAGGCGTGATTTATGCCCTTTCATGTGTATTTTAGTGGATATTTTTCATTTCCAAAATATGGCTTTCCTTTTTTTCGGTTCTCATGTTCATGTAGCGCACCCCAAGATATTTTTCCGCCCAAAACGAACTTGCATTTTTTTTCCTCCACCCAATTTTCTGTTTGTCACCCAAAGTAAATCTACTTTTAGCAACTACAAGTAAACAAATTCTTCCATCACCAAAAATGTTTTTGGCCGCTTCTCAAAAATATTTTTAGCTCCTTCAAGTGAATTTACTCTTTTTGCTATTATAACTGACTTTATTTTCTGCTGCCTCGAGAGATCGTGAGGTGTTTGTTAACTGAATATGTTTTCTGTCTCCACATTTGTAATAAAATAACTATGCTAAAAATCACGACAAGACATTAATATTTAGTTTTCATAGCACTTTCGTATTGAGTGCTCATTAGAGCAAGCCCATCCAATGAGTAGCAGGGAAACAAATAAAACTTATATTTGATGGAAATAATTTTGGCATGATATGAATTATTGCAGATAGGCGAATCAATCTGAGTGCTTCAAAAATGTAGTGCCTAATCTGAATTTTTCTCAAGGGCCTTCTCAAAGGATGCTCACCTAATCTTTGTATTGAACAATGACTTTTGTCGGTGTGTTATTTTTTAATGTAGAAATTGTTTAAAATTAGGAATTAGGGCTGTATTTTAAAGTGAATATCAGGATTTTGGCGAAGGTTTGTATGAAAAATTAATAAAGGATAGCTTTTAAAGAGAAATAATTCCATGAAAATAATATACGAATATAACCAATGGTTAAAATATATGGTTTATATATATATTAAGTTATAGCCAGGTGGAAATATGGTTGAGTGATTCCATCCGATGCTCCACTATGCAGGATAGTACAACATCTAATGGAAAGCACCACATGTCACTCTCGTGTACTGATCGACGCAAAGGAAAAACTGACATTCGAGCTGCAAAGCAGCGGAGAAGGAACCTATCTAAAAGATCTGCATTATACAATAGTTGTACAATTCCTTCTGTTCATTCAATTCAAGAGAATGGAATCTTTTAAATTTCGAGCCTTGCCAATAGCGTTTGGAAGTGATAAAACTGGAATATATAATGTAACTCTGTAATTGAATTATGCCTTCATGTTCCAAGCTCTCGTGGGGTCGAGGATGGTTGGGAGAGTGGATCCACTGGACAGCTGTTGGGAGAAGGTGTCGGCCTTCCGTCAAGGCCATCGAGCGTGTTCTTTAACGTGCGTGAGGTATGGCACTCCCACACACGGGCCACGGTTTAACGTTCCATCCGAGGAACGGCGGCCTTTTCAAGCCCAACAGTGGCCCCTGTTCACTGTGGGCAGGGCGTGAATTGGGGTAGAGAAAATCTCTACACTTGTCCAGATGGAATCCGAACCTGAGAATTGTAGGTTACGAGTCTGGCAGGCTACCAACTTAGCCTCTCCATGTTATAGCTAGGTATTTTAAGAAATTTTATCCGTTAAAAAGTATCATTCGCAATTTTACTATGGCTACAGAATTCTTATTTCAACAAGATTATGCTTAGCCTTTTTCTGGAAAACTCAAAAATCTACTGCTGTACTTTCAAGAAAGAGGCATTTGTTATTGCACAGAAATGAGCAACTTGTTGGATTTCACTGGTGAGCTTCTACTTAGACGATATCAATTAGTCTTTAGTATTTCACTATTATTATCATCTGAGGTAATATTTTAAAAAATGCACGAAACAATAATTCTGCAAATTCAGTCATAACCGAACATGAATTTTACTACATAACTACACCTAAGTAAATATGAGTATTTATTTGTACATTATAAATATTTTGTCTTTCCCTGAAGTTTTGCTTGAAATTCCTTCTGGCCTAGAGACCCTGAACTTTAACGAGAATGCTAGTAGAAATGTAAACTGGATACAGACAAGATATATGGTATTGCTAACTTGAGGAAATTTTGAAAACGTATGGTTTTTAACGGTTAATATCTTTTACATGGAACATTCGAGCAACTTGCAATAATGAAAAATATAAGAAAATAGTCCTAAATACTGTTTTGTATTATGTGTTCTAAAGAAGGTACAGCATTTCTAAATAAGTCGTTTTTATAAAAATTTGGGTTAATTTTTTTCCAATCTCAAAAAAAAAATATCGCACTCAATATATTCAGTCTCTATTAAACCTACGTTTCATCATCACCACCACCACCACTTTAGCTATAACTGGGCTTTCATTGCTTCAGTATTAAAGGTAATTTTTTAACCCTAGAACAACACTTTTTAAGTTTAAGTTGCAAGACACTTTTAACAAGGTAATTGTCAGATCCAATTTCAGCTCCCCTATATGCCCTGGTATTTCTAACAGAACTAGTCCATTTGCTGTTAATTAATATATAATCAATCATATTCCTATGCAGCCCATCAGGTGAAACCCATGTGTATTTATGTATGTCGCGGTGTTTGTAATATGTGTTAGTTATTCTGAAACCATTGAGTTTACTTACCTGTAGGAGACGTTGCCCATTGTCATTTCAGCTACCAATACCAAAAGGGCCTATTACTCCTCCCCAAAGGTCAGAGTCGGTACAAACTTTGGCATTGAAGTCACCAAGAACAAGGGTAATATCTCCTTTCTTGACAGAATTCAAAATATCCTGAAGTTGTCCGTAAAACCTATGCTTCTCATCCTCATCAGAATCCTCAGTGGGGGCATAACAGCAGATAACATTCAAGTCTTTAATGCTTGTCTGAAATTTTGCTGTAAGAAACCTTTCATTAATGCACTCATATCCTAGAAGAGCATCACTAGCATGTCTGCTGAGCAGCAGACCCACGCCTTGGTGATGCTTTACATCCTCCTTCCCTGTAAAGACAAATTTAAAGTTATTTTTAAGTATCTCACCTTTATCTGTCCATCTGATCTCTTGCAAGCCTAGAATATTTAGGTTATAGCGCTGGAATTCCTGCATGAGGACATCAAGAGAATAATCTCTATGTAATGTCCTCACGTTCCACGCTCCTGCAGAGAGAAAATTATTAGTAGGATTTTTAAAGAAATTAGGTTCATTGAGATTGGTAGGGCCAAAAATATCAAACAGCCCCCTGATCGCAGGCATGGGGCAAAGACCTGTTCCTCCTCTGCTAAAGGCTGAAGTCACCGATGCTGGTAGAAACGTCAGGCACCACCTTTTCAAGTGAACTTTTTCAAGAGCCATATGGCCTGCCTGAGACACATTACTCCAGTTTAGGCTTGACGATGCCCAACTAGCTAAGTAAGGTTCAGGTACCTGCGATGGCCTCTGATTAGGATTATCCACCAGGTGATATAAGGTATCCCATGCCTCTGTTCACTTAGAGCTGGCAACCCAGAAGCAAACAGAAAACACAGCGGCAGATTCTCCCTCAACAGAGGCCCACCAGTGCAGCAAGTCCAGGATCCATAATCAAGCTCAAATCCATAAAGAAGTCCAGTCTAGTAGGTATACATGGTCAGCACCAGGACCCTGTGAAGTTGACCACTCCTCAGCAGGGTTGAAAAAAAAGAAAAAAATGGCCATAGATGACCAGATCAGTAGGCCATACTGAACTGGCAAGCCTTCCCCTCCCGTTCCCTTCCAAAAGAGAATATCTCTTTTGAAAGGTACTAACGGCCTGCATTACGAGAAGGCGGGGTCGGACATTAGGTGCTAGACCTGGCCGGTTCTGTGCATCATAAGTCTTCATAATTTCTTTCTAATTATACACCATTTAATATTTAAAAGGTTTATGCATTTGACTTAAACATTATTTTGAAAATGTTCCTATTGGATTCTCAGCTGCAAATATTTAGATTATACTACTTTCATTTCTATAAAGGCACTTCTGATTTTTTCGTGAAATTTTGAAAAATGGCGCTCACGAACATTGTCTGATTTCACATGGATTGATTTATCATCAACCGGTTAATCCGCAATCAACAAAGAAATTTCGAAATGTATTTCCTATTTCATAACATATTTAATCAGCCATGGTAACATGAACATCATTATCTAGTGAGAGACATCGTAGTCTTAAACTAACCACAGGCGTTCACTAGATCTGTGATATACTACTCTTATTTAGATTGGATATACCCTTATTAGGCAGTTAAATTGTTTTACCTCTGAGCGACACTCTTTCCACAAAATGGGCTAAATGGCTAAATCACAAGGAGCCAGAGGGCTCAGAGAAGGTTGGAGCGAGGGTCTCACTGGACAGCTGTCCAGTAAATCCCCTCCTTACAACCTTCTTCTTGTTAGGAGACAATATGGAGAGTCTTGTTGGAAGACAGATGGTTGTTCCCTTCTAGGCCATTCAGCGTGTTTGTTGACGTGCACGGTGTATGGCTGTCCCGCATACGGGGCCACGGCTTAACGTCTCATCCGACAGACGGCTGCATTTCCAAGCCCATTTCTGTCCTCTAATTGACCAAGAACAGAGTGGAGAATTTTGCGGAGATAAATCTCAACTCTGGCCTAGCTAAAGAACTTAAGAATTGTAGATTACGAACCTGGTGTTCTACCAATTGAGCCACCCCGCCCCTTATTATACAGTGCTTCTTTATAACACTAATGTTCAGGTCTAGGAATCGGCTTGTGGTCCACTAATAATTCTTTCATTGAAGATATCTATTTGCGATGATTGGTTACTTATAGTGGATAGAAAAATAGTGCCAATTTCTTGAACACAAGAAGTTTAGAAAACATTCCGGTCAGGATATTTTATAAACAATTACACAGAATTGAATTAAAGAATTGATATATCCTTGGTAGAAAAAAAAACTTTCGAAAGGGATTAGGTGATGGAACTAATAAATTTGAAATTTCCTTTTTCGACACAGTTCAAAAGACGAATTCGTCTGGGAAGTGTAGTAATGATACATTTTTAAACAAAAAAAATGATGAAAATAAAAAAAATTGGCCGAAATTTTACTTACATTCGCAATACGCAAAATAAAGTGTACACAAAAAAAATTGTCTGCAAGAGTAGATTTTTTTCTTCCTTATTCCTTTATGATTGATTAAGGAACTTCATAATTACCGTTGCGAAAAGGCTCGCAGATTCCTTTCGATAAACGACAGCTGGGAAATTCGAGATTGAACTCCTAAGGTAATAGTGGCAGAAGATATTAATTCCCATTGTTTACAACTCTCTGGTGCCAGTTCCAAAACAATAGAAATGTCTAGACACCCAAACAAGTCTGTAAAAAGTCAAAACACGGAAACGATCAATATTTGTCAATTTTCTCAACATATGAAATAAACAAAACACCAGTTAGCTCTTTTTTTACAGTTCAGTTAACTGTCAAAGGAAACCCCTATCAACTTCCATAGTTGAAAATCTTTCTGACGTTAACGCTAGACGAAAATAGGAAAGCTTTTCGTTTTCGACTGACTACCGATGCAGATGTTTGGAATGATATCAAATACATTTCACATAGAACGGAGAACTTGGAACCTGCGATTTTGTATGCGCAAAATAATATATCTCCTTTCTTCATGAAGAAGTCGGAAGTCATTTCTTCGACTGCATATGTAGTTTTTCATTCTTTCCTTGAATATGTGATCTTAGTGGAATAACGATAATACGAAATTACACTGTTCTGCTGCCAGGTGGTTAATGAACTTCTTTTTTTAGGTTAACAGCTAGTAGATGTATTATAAGTAATATTATAGCAGTGAAGAAGATCATTCTGTTAAATACTGAGATGCACTTTTTTTTACAAACCCAATTAAGATGATCATACTTTGGTGAGGGACGTTATTTCTGCCTCAGAATTGAGTTGAAATATTGAAGAAATATTGAATATGATATGAAGAAAGGGCAAAATAGCTTCAAGATGGGAAAATTGAACTGAAAAAAGGAATTATGAACTTAAAATATGAAAGCAGCAAATGTATATATTGTATTTTAAGCTTAATATTAATGAGACAAAAGCAAATAAAGCGCGTATTTTAAGATCTTTTCATTTTGCAGTTGTGTCCGTCTGGAAAATCATTGGCTGACGTCCCTGAAATATGCATTTACAGAAGGAAAGGTTTAAAAAGTTTGCACTCTGGAACAAAATTACTTTCCATACATCAATTAACTGTTAGACAGTTTACCAATTGCTATTATTTAGGCAATTATTGTCCTATTGATATATAAGAACTTTTAGAATACAAAAGATTTTATGCAGTAGTAATTCAGATTTAAACGTTGCTTAAAGCAAATGGGTAAATGTTTCGTCTATTACAATTAAAACAGGAGAATTGCTTTAAGAAATGCAAAGTGTTTTTCCAAACAATAACCAAAGTTATAAAAAAACTAGGTTTTCTGTTTTAGGTTTTTTATTCTTTACCTGATTCGACATGTTTTAACTTTACATCTGAAGGATGTTACGTAGCCTAAAGTTTCTAAATATATTTGCTGACATTTATAAAGCAAATTTTAACACTCAAGCATAATCTATTCGCAGCTGGACAAGTGAAAAATTACAGCAAAAATTTACTTCGTGGATAGTTCTATTAATACTGTATTGTAATTAATTTCCTATTCAGAACTCTAGTCTACAGAACCTTTTAATTAGCAGTTATAATTTCTCTTTGATAACGATGTATCTGCATTTTTAACATTACACACAATGATTATTTTAAATCTTCAGATAACACTAGACAACACACTGAAACTTTCTTTTTATAACATTAGTCAAATAGGATGTTTTTAACAAATTTTGGGGTGCTATATTCAAATATGACTGTGAAAAATCTGCATCACGTACAGTTTTTTTTCTTTTAATTAGGGATTGATGTATATCAAATTTCAATGAATACGCATATTTATGAAAGAAAGTAAATGTGACTGTTTTCTGAAATTACAACTTAAAACTCATTAATTAAAACCTTCTTTTATGATTATAGTGAAAAAATTAGAAACATCGTAGTTATAGACCACTGAATATAAAGTAACAAATAAAATAATATTGAAACGCAAAATAAGAATACATGGGCAAGTATCTTTTATACGTACAAAAAGTTCATTTTCGTCTTTTATGTTCTGAGGTATCTTCCTTCTGCAAGAACCAGCAGTAGTTACACATCATTGCTGGGTCCGATCTGCCTTGTCAACTCTCCTCCATGATTCGGATATCTTGATGAAATCTTTCCCCTTGCTCATCACTGACAGCTCCTAAGTTCTTAGGAAAGAAGTCGAGATGCGAGTGCAAGAAATAGATCTTCAAAGAAATTCGGCAGCAAAATTTTCATAGTTTATATGAAGATCTTGAATGAAATGATGGTAATTTTCTTCTTTTGATTCCCCAGAAAACCCTGGACCACAAACGTGAAGGATTTCCATGCAGCGCACTCCTTCATATTCAGTTTTTCTTCGAATACAGTATCATTCAGTAGCTTCCTGATCTGAAGACTAACAAAGACACCTTCTTTGAATTTGACGTTACTTAGTTTTGGAAAATTTTCCTTCAAGTGTAAAAACCCTTTTCCATTTTTTCCATAGCTTTTACATAAGCATACCATAGCTCTTCCATAGCTTTTCCATAGTTTTTCATAAGCTCCAGTTTGATGTGTAGTGGTGGGAGCAGAACATCAGAGGATCAACTAGAGACTTATACCTCACACTACTCTTTCCAGAATTTTTTTTTTCTTTTGGACCAGTATTTTGTTTTGCAGTGTTCCTTTCTGGCCCTATTGTGCCAGAAACAGAGAAAACAGCAAAATTTTGTGAAGCATCCTTGAAGCCCGAGCAAGACAGGTATGACTTTTAGGTCACCATCTATTGTTCACTTAAACTGGTCATGTTTTATAGCAGTGAATATTTTTTCCATGCTTTCATAAGTTTCCTTCATTCCTACAGCGTGTGTCACTGGAATGGAAGGTTTTTGGTATCCATTACGAAAATGGACAGCTTTCAAGCTGGATTTCGAGGAATCTATAAATAAACGCCATTCCTTAGGGTCGTGAGTTATTCGAATTTCTTCCACCAGCCCTGAAATGTCTGTGCAGAAACACAAACCATCTTGCATCTCGTAATAAACAGATAAAGCCAAATTTCTCTTTCTGAACAGAGAAACTACGCTACTCTTGTCCAGAAGATTCCACTCTTGAAGTCTTGAACCTAAAACCTCAACGTTTTGTTTGGAAAGTCCTAGTCTCGATCAAAATCACTTAGTTTATTTTGCTGAATCATATGAGGCTCATCTAACTTTTTAGGGGTGTATGTAGAATCAGAATCTATATGTGCCTAAAAGTCTTCCTCTGATGAATGTGAATCCATCTCCTACCAGTTGTTTGGAGGTGTTGGTATAGTAAGATCTCCATAATGAACTGGCCTTATGGCTGAAGGCACATTTGGATATTGTATTTTGCTTTTGTTCTTTTTCAAAAAGCCCGACATTTCAGCTAATCAAAAATAGCAATCATGCAAGTGATAAATGATATATTTTTAAACAAAAAAATAAAAAAAAATAATTGGGCAAAATTTTACTTACATTCGCAATTCGCAAATTAAAGTATGCACAAAAAATTGTCTGCAAGAGTAGATATTTTTCTTCTTATTCCTTCATGATTGATTACGAAACTTCATAATTACCCTTGCGAAAAAGCTCGCAGATTCCTTTCGATAAACGACGATGTCTTATTCAGGCTCCCTGCAAACCATTGGAATTGCAAAGGTCGTGGATTTTATCTTGCTTTTCAACCATTCACTCAGGCCAACAAAACACGAAATGCAGCACACATGTGGAGCCCATGTTTTGTCCTGATCTCCAACATGACATTCGAAATACAAGTTGTAGGCTTTCTTCACAATCTTTGCCAAAGAACGACCCTAGGATTTTAAAATATAATTTCCACACACATAATAAAATTTATATGGCACATTAACACATCCGCTACGCTGCCTTTGTGCCATTTAAACGCCAAAATTCACCCTTCAACGTACAACACGTGTTTCTCCTTTAATTAAAACAACAAGAATGGCGGTCTGAGGTTAGGTTACTGTTATATGTTTTCTCCCACTTGGCAATCACTATTGCCAGCCACAAAAAGTAAAAGAGAGTTAAAGTAAGTATTTTCGAAGTTTGTTGAATATGTTGGTATAGGAAGATCATAATATGAATCAAACTGACCAATAACATAAAAATGTGACGTGCTAGCTATTTTTTAAGGCCGGATCTGAAAAATAGTTAAAAGCAGCTACAATTGTTCATGTTATAAAAACCTTTTAAACCAATGTAATTACAATGACGAAAACGATAAAGCGATCAGACGAATGTTTTGTTCTTTTTATGAGTGTGATTTTTATTTTTTTTTTATATTTTTTATTTATTTATTTACTTTTACATGCAGTGGGCTTAATGGCCAGGGCATAAAGACCTCAAGGACTCCGATCTAACTAAGGGAAGGCGGCTAACTGGAAGGTTGCTAATACACAGAGGGAAGCTTGCTTCTAAGGCCGTTCAGATTGTCTTTTTAACTTGCTGCACTGGCAGGGCAGAATTAATGGGTGTGGGGCAAGGGGCCCCTTTTGCTACCCAGCACCATTTTAAATAAAATAAATACTTTTATAGACACACATAATGTAATTTTAATAATTTCTGTCATTTATGAGATATTTAAAAGTGAATTTTGTAATATAAATATGTAATTAAAGAAATAATAGAAAAAGAAACAAAATTATCTTTCACATTAAATATCACAATAGCTAATTACTTCGTAATTTAAAAATATATATTTTTGAACTTGTACGAAATATTGAATTGGTAACAACAATATTATACAATATTATATTCAAAGAAACGTTGTAATAATATCTGTGTATTTATTTATTTACTCAATGATTTGCGTTTCATTCCTGATAACAAAGAGATGGGGATACCAAATCTTTAAGTGTTTCGGTCCCCAGATTTGCTTAATAGGACGCTGCTCACTATCCTGCACTGTGAACCAGGGTTTATATCTCATAAGAAGAAAGGAAAGCTTTCGAAACCCATCGATTTCCCCTTTCTCATCGAGAGTATAACTAACCATGTTTATTATTTACACGTTTCCTTTACAAGTATGTTTAAGTCAGTTGCTAAGAAACAGGAGATTTAAATGTAAGTGTGGAGGCACATTGATTTATTTTCCTTCTTTGGTTAAGAAAGAGTGTCTTATTCAGGACTTAGTCACTAAAAACACTCCCAGTGGGGTACCAAAGGCGCAGGGGTGGGGTGGGGTAAAACTCTCTTTGCTCCGCCACTAAATAAATTTTTAGAAAAATAAGAATTTAAATCGTCTCTTTGATAAAATTTTATTAAGTAAAAACCGATAATTCATCAATTTACATTAACAGGAACATTAACAAATTTTTCGCTTTCTTTTTTCGAGCATTTCTCGGTACTTTAATTAGTAGATCTGCTATAGAGTTTCAGTGGGAAGCTGAATATCCAATTAGTTTAGTAAGAGTCTACATAGTAATCGCAATTTAAATACGTTTATGTAGTGCTTACATAGTTTTTATGACATTGTTAATGATAGCGTTAATATATATTTTTTGTAATAGTGAATATATCAAATAATAAGTTAACTGAATTTCTTTCTCATAAGATCTGGAATTGCAATCACGTGATTGAATATTTCCCGTTTCGCATCTTTGCAATGTCATATTTCCCGTTTCGGGAACTCCCTACTTCGACCTCTGGAGAGAATGGTTTATACTATGTTTTTTTTTTCCTTTATATTTTGTCAGCTTTTCTTATGGAGATCTACAGGAATATGTTCACCCTGGTTTTTTACGTCTCATTGTGTGTATGTTTGTTTCACACATGCAAACTGTAAATTTTCTCCCAAATAGAGTGTTTCAAACATTTTTCTAGTCCGCCTAAAAATACTACTTCGTGAATCCAGAATATGACAACTAGATACACTAAATTTGAAGCAAATGTTAATATAAATATATTTTATTAACAGATTTCCCAAGCGTTGCTAGGGTTTAAAACTCTCTGAAGTATATACACTGCTCAAAGTGGAAACCGCAACATCACAAAGGAAGTGATGTATACTACCGAAACTGATAGGATGGAATCTATGAGAGTAGATGTGCAAACGATAAAAAAAAAACGGAACGTGAAAACGCAAGCTACGAACATTGAAGACTCATCTCTGGCGGTTATACAAATTTGTAGATGTTTCAGCATTCCGCCAATCATATGATTAACAGTGTCCTGATATATGGCGTTCCAATTTACCACGCAATTATACCAAGTTTACCACAGGAGGGAGCTGGCGATGGCAGCGACTCATAAGGACCAAAACATACTCAATAGGTAATATAATTGACCAAGTTCGGGGAGTATGATAGCTCTGGGAGAATGTCCACACCTTGGAGATTGCCCATCATTGCACGTGTGGTGTGTGGGGAGGTGTCCTGCTGCAAAATCAGTCCACGCATGGTGTTAAGGAAGAGACGTGCCACAGGATTAACAATATCATGGATGTAACGTCTGGACGTTAGCACACCAGGAACATGGGACAGAGATATACGCCGTCATATGTGATGCCAACTATACCATTATGATATGGTAGGGAGCCATATGGCAGTTTATGGAATAGGTTTCCTCATGTTGTTGATGACGCCGACGCCATGAAGACAAATGGCCACCTGGCACGCTGGAACAGAATAGGGATTCGTCTGTGAACAACACTCTCCTCCATTCCATCCTGTGTTGCCTCGTTCAATACCAGTGGAGGCGGCATAACCGATGATGCCGCTGCAATAGTAAATGCTGGAGTGGTCACCTCGCCCAAATTGCTGCATCATACAAACATTGTCTAATGTTTTTTGTGAAGACCACAGTACCTGTAGTGGTCCACAAATCACTATGCAGCACAATCGCTGTGTGAAAGAGTTGGGACCACCCTGCTATGGAGCATGCAATCTTCACATCCTGTGGTGCAACGTGCTGGCAACATACCTGTGCTTAATGACATTTGATGCTCCACGATGTTGCACTGTGCTCATATTGCGCACATGCGTAAAGCGATCGCTGAAACGTTCAATCCGAGCTCTCGCATGTCGACGATTCGCTCTTTCTCAGAAGTCATAAATTTCCCCTAAGGGTCTGGCCAGCGTCTCCAAGGTATGTTGCAAACATTTCTGCAGTATGCACTCCAACCCCACTGTCGGTCTGTGTATGATACAAGCTCGTGGACACCCGGTATATATCCACAGCTCGACTGGGTGTCACATGACCATTCACAGAGAAAATTTGTTTCATTTGCATATCTCCGATTGCTGATTGCCTCCAGAAATTTACATATCTTTGCTTCCATTCCTTCTTGGTGTTGTGATGTCCACTTTCAGCAGTATAGTAGACGGCACTCTCCAAGTCGCAAGCTTTTAGTGGCATAAAACACATTGCTAACAATTCAACTCCCGCACCCAGGGAAAATACTTTCTCTCTTTAAGGGGTGGTTTGAAGCTCTCTAAAGTATATAGCATATTGCATCTACTGTACTAAAATGAAGAGTAAATGGCATTCTGCCACTCTCCATGTCGCAAACTTTTATTTAGCATAAATCTCATTACAATAGAGTCGACTTTCTACTACCCACCAAGAAAAGTCTCTCTCCCTATTTTAAAGTAGGTCTAAAACTATCTAAGGTATATATTTATATAGATGGCACTCCCCTGCTCGCAAGCTTTTATTTCGTATAAAACTCATTACTAAATAATCGATTCCCCCTTCCCCCCAGTTGAGTTGAATCTAAACTTCTATATAACATAGCACCCATGCAATACAACACTCTTCAATTTAAATGAAATACATTTTTCGACATGAATTGCTATTATGAATGAAAAATATAGAACTTTCATTTCATAAGTAAAAATGATTTAGCCTACAATAAAGATAAGAATTTACAAAATGGTAGCTGGGCGTTAACTAGAAGGTGAGTTGTGTACCAATCCCCAGTGATGATGCACAGAATCGACCAGGTCTAGTACCTAATGTCCGACTCCGCCTTCTCGTGATGCAGACCGTTACTACCTTTCAAAAGAGATATTCTCTTTTGGAAAGGAATGGAAGGGGGTAGCTGCCAAGTCAGTGTGCCTACTGATCTGGTCATCTATGGCGACTTTTTTTCTGCTCTGCTGAGAAGTGGTCAACTTCACAAGGTCCTGGTGCCGACCACTTATATCTACTAGACTGGCCTGTTTACGACTCTGAGCTTGATTATGATCCTGGACATGCTGCACTGGTGGGCTTCTGTTGAGGAAGAATATGCTGCTGTGCTCTCTATTTGCTTGTGGGTTGCCAACCCTAAATGAACAGAGGCACAGGATACCTTAAATCAGCTGGTGAATAATCCTGATCAGAGGTCATCGCAGGTACCTGAACCTTCATTTAGATAGTTGGGCATGCCTAATCTTAAACTAGGGTAATGTGTCTCAGAAGGTCTTATGGCTCTTGAAAAGATCCACTTGAAAAGGTGGTGCCTGAAGTTCCCACCAGGATGGGAGACTTCAGCATTTACTGGTGGTTAAATAGGTCTTTGCCCCTTGCCTGCGATCAGGGGTTGTTTGATATTGTTGGCCCTATCTATATCTATAAAAATAGTTTCTTTTAAAATCTTCTAATTATGTTCTCTCTGCAGGTACGTGAAACGTGATGACTTTACACAGAGTTTATTCTCTTGGTGTTTTCAGGCAGGAATTCCAGCGTTATAATTTAGATATTCTGGGTTTTCAAGACACCAGATGGACAGGAAATGGTCAGAAAGATTTGCTTCTCAGCAGACATGCCAGTGATGCTATTCTAGGATATGAGTGCATTGATGAAATATTTCTTACAGCAAAATTTAAAACAAAAATTAAATATTTGAATGTCATCTGCTTCAGGATATTTTGAATTTTGTGAAAAAGGAGATTTTTCTCTTGTGCTAGGTGACTTCAAAGGTAAAGTTGGTCAGGACGCTGATCTTTGGGAAGGTGTTCAGGTCCCTTTGGCAATGGTAGTTCCAATGCAATGGGGAACGTCTCCTAAAATTAGGTAAACTTAATGGTTTGCGAATAACTAACACATACTATAATACTATATAAACACCGGGACATTAATAAATACGCATGGAATTCACCTGATGGGTTGCACAGGAATGTGATAGATTACATTTAAATTAACAGTAAATGGGCTGTTCGATTAGGAATACCAGATTATACAGGGGAGACGAAATTGTGTCTGGCCATTATTTGGCCTAAAGTTACCTTTTACCTTTAAGATCCAGATATAGCCAAAGCTTACGATGATAGGCGACTTACTCATTTTGACAATCGAAGTTTGCTTACTGATGAAGTTGAGAAGGAATTGTTGAGTTTAAGCAGGCTTTTCATGAAACCTACAGAATACGTTTGGGTAAAAGGGAAAAGAGAAAACAAAACTATTTGCGTGATAAGTCTATGGAACTTATTTCTGAAAGAAGGAAATGAACGATTAATAAGAATTCATATGCTACTTATTTTCAGTTGCTAACACGTATGACAAACTTTAGCATTGAAGTCACCTAACACAAGAGAAATATATCCTTTCTTCCCAGAATACAAAATATCCTGACGTTATCTGTAAAACTTATGCTTTTCGTTCTCATCAGAGTCCTCTGTGTGGGAATAGCAACAGATAACATTCAAGTCTTCAATTTTTTCTTTAAAGTTTGCTCTAAGAAATCTTTCATTAATGCACTCATATCCTAGAAATTAATTATTATATCTGACAAATGGCATTACAGCGAGCTTAATAAGACTAAAGTATCAGTTAACAACTGATAAGAATCTTTGGCTTGATAGTTTGGCTGATAAAGCAGAGTAGGCAGTTAGAAGCACGACAGCTGGGGATTGAACCAGATTGTTAACGTTTTGTATGGAAAATAACAGACAGGCACACAGGGATTGAGATATAAACATGGTAATGTGGTTGAAGATGAGGATTCTGGGATGGGTAAGTGGGCTGAGCATTTCAGAAATGTTGTAAACAATGTGATTATTAATACTTTCATTGTTTGTAATGAGGCTTGATGCATCCTTAGGGAACAGATGCTTTAATGATGGCTCTATATCACATACTGAAGTTGCTTTGGCAATCTCTAAATTAAAACCGCATAAATGTACTTGGATGGATGAAATCACTACTGAAATGTTCAGAGCTGGGAACACTTGTGTTGTCACATGGCTGGCTGACTGAATTTTTTTTATGCAACTCTGTATTCCTAAGGATTTTACGAGAGCTATAATTATCCAAATTTTTAAAAGAGGTGATCGTAGTTATTGCGATAACTATAGGGGAATGAGCCGTCCCATGGCCGAGTGGTTAGCGCGCTTGGCTACTGATCTAAGGGACCTGGGTTCGAGCCCCGGGTAAGGCATGGCTGTTTGTGTCGTTTTTCTGCTGAGGTCCTGCCATCTTCTCAGACCTTCTATTATGGCATATAAACTGACAGGCTTCTGTCAGACCTCTGTGGCAAGCAGCTGCTTCAGGGGGTATTTCTTTATTATTTTATTATAGGGGAATTAGTTTACTTTATATTACAGGTAAAGTTCTTTGCATGATTATACTTAATAGAATTAAGTATAGTCATGAATGAATCCACACTGTTAATCAAAATGTTCTCTATCAACCAAATTTTTAATAGAATTAAGAATTTGGCTGATGGAGAACTGTGTGCTTAACAGTGTGGATTCAGAAGTGGTAGGAGATGTATTGATCAAATATTTCCACTTGTGCAGATTCTGGAAAAATATATAGAGTTTCAGAAAACTGTGGTTACTACCTTTGTAGATTTCAAAAAGGCATTTGACTCTGTTTATCCACATAATATGCGGTTGATTGTTAGATCACATGGCATACCTGATACGTTAGTTAGTTTAATGAGAGCTCTCTATGATAACACTGAGTGGTGTGTGTGAGTTGGTACGTTTTGCAGCGATTGGTTTATCATTACTAGTGGAGTTAGACAAGGGTGCATTTTGTCTCCTTTTCTCTTTAGTTTGGTTATTGATTATGCAATGCGAAATTCTTTCCAAGGGAAAGATTTTGGCCTTAAATGGTCTAGAGATTTCAAAATTTCTGATTTAGATTATGCAGATGATTTGGCTCTGTTGGCTACTGATGTTGATGAGATTAATTATTCCATTATAGCTGTTGATGAGAGTGGTGATGAGATTAGGTTTGGTGATAAACAAAGAAAAAACTAAAGTGATGAAAATTGGTCATTCAACATTTCAGTCATCCATCTGGTAACCGAAACATTCCCAGCTCAGTAGTAATTTCAGTAGTAATTTCATCTACTCCTAGGGATTTATATAAAGTTCAGAAACAGCCAAAATAACTTCAGATTTTGACGTAGGGTCAATATTAAAGCCAGTAATGCATCTATTATCGTTACAAACAATGGGAGTAGAAGTAACCATATTACATACATCACTGAAATGGTCAGCCTACCTAACCATGACAGAATCCTCACCTCTTATACCCTTACCTTGTTTATCCTTCAATCCCTGTATACCTGTCCGTTTTCTACTAAACAAAACATTAACTATCTGGTACAGCTCTCTGCTATTTTACTGTCTAACTGCTTCCTCCGCTTTGTCATCAAAGTCATCAAGCCAAAGATTTTTATCAGGTGCTAACTGATCCTTTACACCATAGATTCCCAACGGGGGCGATACCGCCACCCAGTGGGCGCTGGAGCCTTCCATGGGGGCGGTAGCGGATCCAGAGGCAAATGGGGGGCGTTGAGGCAGTCAAGAGGGGCGGTCAAATAAATAAATAAATTTAATGGAATTTTCTGTGACAACCTTTTTATCTCTTCTATTCTGTGGTGTCTTCCTGGTGATTCTGTCATCCACTACCTCATCCGTCATGTACAGCTTTTCAACTGCAGCTTGGACAATTAGTTCCCTGCTACCGCCTACTAACGTACTGGTACGTCTGAAGTCGACTGAGATGCTCTCAAAAGTTCTCTTCAAGATCACAGATTGGATATAAGCTTCAATATGTTTTCCCACTCCAAGTCGCTTTGAGTATGCTTTATGGTACGTAGTTACAATACCATTCCACATCAGAACATAAAGTATAATATTAACATTACACTTGTGAATTAGGCTCAACTCATTAGCCAGCAGATCACACTTCCTCTTCTTTTCAACCTCTACTGTCTGCAGGTTATCCTGAGATGTTATTCCTACTTCAATAATTGTAATCTCATTCAATACCTTAGCATGCACTACTATATCAGGCTTATTATGTTGGACATGTGTGTCCGTCCTGATAGGCAAAACAACCTTGATGCAATAATAATATAATAATAATAAATTTATTTTGTTAATATTTTTTTATAATTATTTTTTTAATATAATAAAATACTTTGAAAATACCTGTTTTCATGAATAAATATTTTATCTAGCTATGTAAATTACCTTATTGTTATCGCGTTAATAAGCATTTTTAAATTAGCATTAGATATACCTATACCTAATTTGTTTTAGTTTAGAATAGATTGACGGTGACAAGTCCTTGCAAGTTGGTAGGCAAACACGCGGTTCATGCAATTTAACATGTTTCGACAAGAATATGGGAGCTTGAAATGACTTGTTTACGGAGCAAGTGCGCCGGCATCGCAAACATACAAGTTAATGCGTGCACAAAATCAAATCTATAAAAGCGATAGCTCTAGGAATGTTTCATTATTTTATGTGCTTCGCCGTGATAAATAGTCGTGAGTGATAAGTATTAGAAGTCATTATAAACATTATTTTTATAACTATCTATAAATCTGTTGAGAAGTTAATTTGTATTTGAAAATGTCTCAATCTACATCTAAAAAGAAATGCCGGCAGTACAGTATTGAGTATTTGAAATATGGATTTACGTACTCTCCTACAAACCAATCGTTACCTATGTGTTTAATTTGCCGAAAAGGTTTTTCAAATGAAGCTATGAAACCTTCTAGGCTACAAGAGCATTTAAATAAAATGCATGCTGATAAGAAGAACAAAGATTTATCCTCTTTTCAAGAACTGGAAAAGCAATATTTAAAACAGCCAACTATGTCAAACCTGTTTGCGTCGTCTTCTAAACAAGATTATGATGGACTACGAGCCTCATATAACGTTTCATTGTTAATCGCAAAAGCAGGAAAACCACACACAATTGGCGAGGAATTAATTTTGCCGGCAGTCAAAGAGATCTTAAAAACTGTTCTTTATCATAAGACACCGTCAGATATCATCAAAAAAATTTCTCTCAGTAATAATTCAGTGCAAAGAAGAATAGATGAAATGGCAAAAGACGTTGAAATATCATTATGTGATTACTTAAAGACTTGCAAATTTTCCATTCAACTCGATGAATCAACTCTATGAAATAACGAAGCTCTACTCTTATCATACGTACGATTTATAAAAGAAGAAAAAATTCATGAAGAGTTATTATTTGCTAAAAATTTGGAATCTCATACAAAGGGAGAATCTATATTTAATACCATACACAAGTTTTTTCAAGAGAAAGAAATTCCTATTTGCAATATTTTGTCTGCTGCTACTGATGGGGCTCCAGCAATGACAGGGCGTCATAAGGGTTTCATAGCGCATTTGAAACAAGCAGTAACAAATGTACTCGCTGTACATTCATCGTCAGCATTTGGTTGCAAAAAATTTGAATGAACGTCTGCATACGTCGCTCCATTATGTTATTAAAGCAATCAATATACAAATAAGATTAGAAGATTAGAAACAATTCATTGAATGCTTCTAATCTAATTGTTTCATATGAAAACAATAAGATTAGAAGCAATTCATTGAATGACTGATTATTTGGTAAGCTTTGTAATGAAAATGATGAAGATTACAATCTCTTGCTGCTGCACACAGAAGTACGTTGGCTCTCTAAAGGTGTTTGTCTGAATCGTTTTTTCAATCTCTTTGACTCAGAACTGGACTTTCTTGAAGACAGAGACGAAAAATTGCGCGAAAACCTGATTACGTCAAAAAATGATATCGCTTATTTGACAGACTTGTTTAAAATATTTAATCAAGTTAATTTACAATTGCAAGGGGATGAGTTGAATTTAATTAAAACAAAAAACGTCATAGCTGCTTTTGCGGGAAAACTTCTTCTATTCAAACGAAATCTAGGTAGAGGTGAATACAACCACTTTCCCACATTATCAGCAGTCTCTGCAAAACGGGAAGATTTACTTACTTACTGCCAACACTTGGAAGTTCTTCATGTTGATTTTACGGAGCGTTTCCAAGATATTTTAAACATGAATATACCGAGTTGGGTTTTAGATCCTTTCGCAAACACAGATACTGAAGAATCATCAGATTTGGAAGAGGAACTCTTAGAAATCACGACTAACGAAGCACTCAAAGTAAAATTCGAACATGGATACCAGGAGTTCTGGCTTCAAAAATCAATACCAATTCTCTACCCCGTATTGTGGGCAATAGTACAGAAGTTTTTAATCGCATTTCCTTCGTCCTATGTGGCTGAGCGTAGATTCAGTGCAGTAGCTAATTTACTGTCAAAGAAGAGGAACAGACTACACATCACTGAACGTGGCGATCTGCGATTGATGTTAACGAAATTGGAACCCGACATTAACAAATTGTTAACACTCCACCAGCCTCAACCATCTCATTATTTTTTTATTTATTATTAATTTTGTGTTTATCTCATTATTTTTATTTCTTATTGATTCTGTGTTTGTTTTTAAAATTTTAATAAACAATTTTATTGTACATTTGGTTGTCGTTTTATTAATTTCTGCTTTATGATTTTTAATAAATAAATAAACAGATAAATTAGGTACAGATAATATGCAACAATATTTTAATATTTCATATAAAATTAACTATTATGGACTAGGGGGGCGTTGAAATTTTTGTTCTCTTCTAAAGGGGCGATGGTCCAGAAAAGGTTGGGAATCACTGCTTTACACGTTTATTAAGCTCTTTGTAACGCTTTCTGTTAGGACTACTAGATTATTGATTAAGGACATTCCTCCAGTTCTTTCTTTCCGAAATAAGCTCAAGTGACTTATCACTCACACAAATTTGAAATACTATAACTTGAAATTAAAGAATTATAAAATCAGTAAGCAACGGAAAAGAATTCGAACGCTCGTGTCACTTCCATGCTGTTTGATCATTCTTTAAACAATGGCTTTATCGGATGAAACAGAAAGAATTAATTTGAATTATTTCTTCTTTCAAACGCAAGAATTATTATTGAAAGTTTCATTTTCAACAATTGCTGTTACGTTTATGAGGATTTCGAATAATTCAGATCCGCCCACCCTAGTTTTGATCGACCCCAGCGGATTCAAATATAGTCTATACTCTTCCTCCGGGTTAAGGGACAGTTCATGCATAGTTTGGCGCCTCTAGCTTTTCTAGGGACAGGGTGCATAAGCGGGCAGACAACCAAAATTATTCTCATTAGATTTAAAACTTAAAAATTCCGGAAAGGTTGATGCATCATTTTGCACCATTCCATTGATGAGATCATCGACAATTATCTGTCTAATGCATTTTGTTCCATTTTGATATATTAAGACTCATATTAGATGCATTTTGTGTGTTTGTTAGCTGTTTCCGGGTGAGAAATTGTATATGATTGGATCATTAGCTAGCATCATTTCAACTGCTTAATGAGAATTTTACATTATGCAAAGAAGCTATTGTGTTGTAGACAAATGTCGATATTCATGTTTACTGTTTTACCCTCAGCATTTAGAAAAGGCAAACATTTCTAATTAAAAGAGAAAAATATAGCTTATTTATATTGTTTGTAATTCCAATACTAATTACATTTCATTTAATTCGAAATACAAACACATCAAAGAAATTTACTTGTATTAAAGCACCGTTTGATACCTTAATATTTTTAACCTATTAATATTTAAAATGCTTTTAGGAAAGAGAAATACCAAAGAGGCATTCAAAAATATGCAATTTTCAAAAAATGCTATGATTTTGCCTTTTCTGACTGTTGTATTTTTCTGTCTGCCCATGTATAATCTAATACATTTTTAAGTGTCCCATTTTCCCTTTTAATTTATTTTGCCCTTTTATGAATCAGAGATCAAGATAGAAACATAATTTTTCTTATTTATTTGAAATATATTTTATGCTTTTCATCCGTTATCATAGACAGCTCGTTCGTTAGGGTACCTAGGCCACTTAGTAATTTGTATGGCAGAAAATGTATCCGTGGCTGTAATGCGAAATGGAAATATTTGTATATGAACTTCTACTGCTATTATTCCAATACTCTATTTATCTTCTCCAGTGCTTACCTATTTTCTTATCTCTTCTAGTGATCTTAATCCAGTCCAAAGGATGACTTTGAAGAGAATATTTCTAAATGAAATTACTGAAGGAGGAAGAAAAGCCATTATTTTGGATTTCTACATATTACCGATTTATCAGTCTGTAACCTACTTGAAAATAATAGGAATATACATTTTCCAAATAATTGTCATCATATATATATACATGATTGTGAGTGAATGACGGCTGACTGAGTCTCAGGGGATCACACTAATTCTAACTGAAGTAGAAATGGAAGAGCTCGGAAAATTTGCACCCATCCGAAATTTGTCCTTCAACATCAAAAAGAGGTCACATAGAGGTCAAACTTGATCTATGAGTGCTAGCAGAATGATATTGGTGGCTGAGGGTGTTTCGAGATGTAGATGTCGGAAACGTTACGAAATTTTGAATGTGGAGGGTCCTTCGACGTCAGAGGTCAAATTTAAATCTATTGATGGCAGAAAGTTGAAAATTGGTTCATTATGGTGTTTTTGATCGTTATTATATATATATATCTCTTGTATTTTGTTTGAATTTTGGTTGCGATTGGTCCTTTGTTGTTAAAGCTCAAATATAAATCTACCATAGCTAGAGGGTTACTTAATCATTATGACAATCATGGTTTATTTACTACTGAAGTGGAGGAAGAATAGCACCATTTTAAACAGGCTTTTCTTGAAAATAACAGTACTCTTTTAGGGAAAAAGGAGCAGAGGAGACAGAATTATTTGAATGATAAGGCACTTGAGCTTATTCAGAAAGAAAGAATTGTAGGAATGTGCTTAATCAATACCCTACTAGTCCAAATAGAACGCGTTACAGAGAGCTTAATAAACATGTAAAGAATCAGTTAGCTGCTGATAAGAATGTTTGGCTTGAAGGCTAGGCTAACAAAACCGAGGAAACAGACAGCTCAACAGCAGAAAGCTGTACCGGATACTTAATGTTTTGTGTGGTAGAAAACGGACAGGTATACAGGGATTGAAGGATAAACATTATAAGGTTATAGAAGGTGAGGATTCCCTCACGGCTAGGTGGGCTGAGCATTTCAGTGATATTCTAAACAATGTGGTTACTTCTATTCCCATTGTTTGCAATGATGATAGATGCATTACTGGCTTTAATGTTGGCCCTATACACAACCTGAAGTTATTTTGACTATTTCTAAATTTAAACTACATAAATCTAACAAAAGTGAATAAGATCTATCCCAGGGGTAGATGAGAGTAGTACGGAAATAATTAGAGCTGGAAATGTTTCGGTTTCCACTTGGATGACTGAAAATTTGAATATCATTTATGATAAAGACATGATTCCTAAGGATTTTACCAGAGCTTGCTTGGTAAATCTTTGCTATTATTATCCCTATTTATAAAAAAAAAAGTGATCGCCGTTCTTGTGATAAATATAGTGGTATCACCCTACTCTCTATTCCAGGTAGTTATTTGCATAATTGTGCTTAATTGAATTAAGAATCTGGTTGACAGGCAATTGCGTGATGAACAATGTGGATTCAGAAAATGTAGGGGATGTGTGGATCACATATTTTGACTTAGGCTGATTCTTGAAAAATGTTTAGAGTTTCAGAAACTTTTAGTTACTAGCTTTGTTGATTTCAAAAAGGTTTTCGACTCTGTTCATCGTCATAATTTCTGATTGATTGTGGGATCATACGGTATACTACACAAGTTAATTAACATAATGAAAGCTCTCTATAATAACACTGAGTCGTGTGTGAGAGTTGATAAGGCTTGTAGCAATTGGTTTAGCATTACCTCTGGTGTTCGAAAAGGGTGCATTCTGTCTTCTTTTCTCTTTAGTTTGGTTATTGATTAGGTTATTTCGAAATTCACTGCAAAGGAAAGATTTTGGCCTTAAATGATCTGGAGATACGAAAATTTCTGATTTAGATTATGTGATAATTTAACCCTTTTGGGAAATGATGTTGATGCGATGAACTCTTTCATTCGAGCTGTTGATGAGACTGGTAGTAGAGTAGGTTTATCTATAAACAGAGAGCATACTAAAGTGATGAAAACTGGTCAGACAGGCTGTGATTCAGTTAATCTAAATGTCTGCAGTCTTCAGAAGGTGTTACAATTTATTTGGGAGCTATGTAACACATACTGGTGATATGCGGCATGAGATTAACAGACGAATAGGGATTGCTGCTGGGACTCTTAAGAATCTATGGAGAGTGTGGAGAAATAGGCGTATGCATCTAAAGACTAAAATTAGACTTATATTATTTTACTGCCATTTATGTGCATTTGTTTTATTTTCTCTAATTTGTAGTGTTTTTACATTACTTTTCTTCAATTGGATGTGTTGTTTTACTTTTCTGTATTTTAATTATTTTTCTTTTCTTTTGGAGAAGGGATATTTTTTTTAATGCAAGATGTAATAATTATTTTTCTAGGCGAAATTTGTACTTTCATATTGTACTGTATATTGTAGTTCATATTGTGGTGTAGCCAGATAGACTCTTCATTGTCTGAGATTATTGTTTACATTCCAGTATAATCAAATGATGTTTTCTTGTTTTTAATTGCTTTGTGGGTTGAGTCTTTCTTATCTCTGCTGTAGTCGGCTATAACTAGGCTTGCCGGATAGGATCATTCTCTATAGAATTTCAAAAGGTGTCCTATATTTTGTCCGGAGCTTCGAACTGTCTAGATTTCCAAATTTTATTCACTAAACTACCTATATTTTTGTTTGTTTAGTTCAGCCAAAGAACGTATAACGCAAAGAAAATGGGTTGTCCCGTTGTGATCATGTAAAGCACACTTGACAGTGAAATCGACCGTGTATGTTGCAGAAAAAACAACATTGTGCATTGTTTTACATTGTACATTTATACACAATAGTACAGGGGCAAAATTGGTTGGTTGGGCCATTGCATAATAAATTGTTAGTAGTCTTTTTTTACCTTGTTTCTCTCACTTTTTTCCTCTTCATTTTATTTAATTACATAATAGTTTTACTTTATTTTTACCTTTATATACTTGACATTTTGTTTTTCATATTATTTGCATTCAAATAGTCTTAGCAACCCCCCCCCCCCCCCCCACACACACACACTCGACAAGCGTCCATGCTTAGCTGGTGAAAATTATGGTAAGCCTAGCTGTAGTGGCAAGGCTATTCCTCCCTGTAGGGTTCCATATGCTCATGGCCTTTGCTGCAGTGGCTAGTTACTAATTCCTTCTTCCTTAGGCGTTTAATGCCACGTTCTTCGCGTTTTATGTTCTGCTTTTGCGGTTGCATCAGGACAGTTCAGGTATCGTGTATATACAATAGTGAGAACTGTATGTGGTGTAGAACACGTTTTTAGCTTGCGTTTGAAATTGAGCTGATTTATTGGCTGATTAGAAATGCAAAATTAAATATAAAATTAATTTAAATAAAAATAAAATTATTTTATGATTTTTTTTCTATTTTGCAAAGATGTGCTATTTTGATATAAACTTTAGATTTGGATTTTCAAAATTGTTGCAATGTAAACTTTCATAATAGTAATTATTTTTCATTACCAACATTTAAATTCTTTGATTTCAGTCTTGATAGATGTCTTTAAAGGATTGAAGCACTCATTGCCAACCTGAGAGTTTCAATACCTGATAAGTATTACAGTGAGGCTGCATCATCCGATGGCAATTCGTTCCACAAAACCCATTATATGTTTAAAATATCGTAAGCTGAACCAATAATACATTGATTATTACTATTGTTATTGCATTTTCTTCCAAACTCTTGACAGTCGATCCCAAGAACACCTAAAGTAGGTATTTCGTGCATATTATACTTGATTTTTACATTAAAACGACTTTTTAATAACGATTATTTAATAAATAGCTATGAAATTTTAAAAATGAAAACAATAATAAATTAGCATTTACCTTAGACTTTAAGTGCAGTTCTGATAAAATCGATGCGGTGGTCGGTAGGTAGTAATTCAGCAATAACCACAATAAAATTGATTATAATTCACAAAAATGCACTCTGTTTGCACTGAACAACACATCAAACAGAAGATAACAAAGAATAACAATACCCATTATGTATTTGAAGATAAAGCGGGGATGTTGGGTTGAACAATAACAAAGCCGCTGATTGCTTGACTACTAAAGTTCCCTTCTACAATTCAAAGTATAGACTACTAATTAGATCCCGACGTTTAATATATCATATACGATGGGCGAATGTAAGATACATACAAGAACTGAACTTTCGGACATCTCAAATGAACTTTCTGTAAGTTGTTTCAATTCTATTTAATCTAGATAAAAAATCCATTTGATAAATAATTTTTGAACGAATTATAAACCCTTCCGTTCATTCCAATGTTGTATAATTTCTTGTGTAATGTATTATATCTAAATCTGCTATGTAATGAAAGTCAAAGGTTTACGAAAGTGCATAAACACCGAAAACCAAATTTCCCTTCGTTTAGATTAGAACAAATTACAAGTTAAATTACAACCCGGTTACTCCCAGATACAGTGCTTTCCCTCTCTAAGACATCTCACTTCCGGTAACGCCCATTTATGAGCCCCCCACTACTCTTCTCCTTATTAATTTTCATAACCGACCGCTCCCCACTTATTAACATTCGTAACTAATTTATTAATAGCCTTATTAATAAATCTTTATTAAATAAAAAATCCCTTTATTAGAGCACTTATCAAAAGTGCTTCCCCTCTTATTAAAATACGCTCCCTTTATTAAAGCACTTATTCAAAAGTCCCACCCCCTTTATTAATAAGCGCACTGCTTAATTAAAATATTTATCAAAAGTTCCGCCCTCTCATTAAAAACCCTTATTTAAATGCGCCTCCTTTATTAAACATTTATCATAGGTTCGCCCCCCCCTCCTCACACCATGTCAGCCATCTTGGATGGCCAACCTATAAACTCGTTATTCATTAAAAAGTCCCCTTTTATTAATATGCCACCTGATTTAAAACACTTATCAAAAGTTGCACCCCTCTTATTAATATGCGCCTCCTTTATTAAAACACTTGGCAAAAGTTCAGTTCTCTTTATTAAAATACTTGTCAAACGTTGCACCCCCTTTTTTCAAACACTTATAAAAAGTTCCACCGCCTTGGATGACCAACCCTTCTCGAAATTTCATGACCTTCTCTAAGTCCCACGACAGCCATCTTGGATGAGGTCACCGGTAAACTCCATAAACAATCCTCAAAATTATTCTAAGTCCATCGTCGGCCATCTTCGAGCACGTCACCTGTCACATTGTCGATTCTCCTTCACTCACTTTTGTTTCGGTATTGACATGACATGTAAAAACACAATTTAGAAACTCTTCATCCCCCATATTAAAGGTTCTTCACCCCTTACCCCCATGAGGGCCATCTTGGATGGCCAACATATAAACTCGTTATTCATTAAAAATTCCCCTTTATTAACAAAGATTTCTCTCGTGTCAGAGCATTGCTCACCTTTCAGCGCCCCTCCACCGCTTTCTTAATACATTTCGTGCACTCTACAGGATTTTGGGCTTTTCTAAGTTTCAAAATTCTCGTGCTGTCTCTAGTTTCCATCGTATTTCGTGCGCTGAACAAAACTCCGGTATGGTATTTTTTTTCTTCCAAGTTCTTAAACTTGGAAGGAGAGCTATGCACCAATCCCCTGTGATGATGCATAGAACCGGCCAGGCCTAGCACCTAATATTCGACCCCGCCTTCTCGTGGTGCTGTCCGTTACTACCTTTCAAAAGAGATAGTCTCTTGTGGAAGTGAATGGAAGTGGAGGCCTGCCAGACTATTGTGGCCTTACTGATCTGGACAACTATGGCTACTTTTCTTTTTTTCTACCCTGCTGAGGAGTGGATAACCACACAGGGTCCTGGCGATGACCATATAAACCCACTGGACTGGACAGATATGTACACTGGACTGGACAGATATATGGCTCTAAGCTTCATTATGGACCCTGATATTGCTACACTGGTGTGCTTCTGTGGAGGGAAAATCTTCCGCTGTGTTTTCTGTTTGTTTGTAAGTTGACACCCACATGTGAATAGATTCACAGGATATGTTTATCAGCTGGTGGATAATCCTTAGCAGAGGTCATCGCAGGCACCTGAACACTTTTCTTCTATTGGCATCGTCAAATTCTACATTGGAGGAAGTCTTCCAGTGTAGATGGCTTCAGCCTTTAGTGGTGGGGGAATGGGTCTTTGCCCCATGTCTGCGATTAGGGGGCTGTTTGATATTGTTGGCATTCCCTCTCTCAATAAATATAGATTTTTTAAACATCCCACTAACCATTTTCTCTCCATAGGTAGTTGGAATGTGAGGACTCTGCACAGAGCATTTTCTCTTGATATCCTCACACAAGAATTCCACCATTCTAATATAGATATTCTCGGCTTGCAAGAGACCAGATGGACAGATAAAGGTCAGATTCATAAAAATAATCTTAGATTTCTCTTTTCAGGGAGGGACGATAATAAACATCACCAAGGCGTGGGTCTGCTTCTCAGCAGACACGCTAGTGATGCTCTTCTAGGATACGAGAGCATTAATGAAAGCAAAATTTCAGACAAGCGTTAAAGACTTGAATGTTATCTGCTGTTATACCCCCACTGAGGATACTGATGAGGATGAGAAGGATAGGTTTTACGGACAACTTCAGTATATTTCGAATTTGTCAAGAAAGGAGATATTACCCTTGTTCTAGGTGACTTCAATGCCAAAGTTCGTACTGACTCTGACCTGTGGGGAGGAGTAATAGGCCCTCTTGGTATTGGTAGCTGCAATGGCAATGGGCAACGTCTCCTAGAGGTAAGTAAACTCAAAGGTTTCAGAATAACTAACACTTATTTCAAACACCGCGACATACATAAATACACATGGGTTTCACCTGATGGGCTGCATAAGAATATAATTGATTATATATTAATTAACAGCAAATGGGCTAGTTCTGTTAGGAATACCAGGTCATATAGGGGAGCTGAAATTGGATCTGACCATTTCCTTGTTAAAAATATCTTGCAACTTAAACTTAAAAAGTGTTGTGCTAAAGTTAAAAAATTTGCTTTTAATACTGAAGCTCTGAAAGACACTGTTATAGCTAAAGCTTACCATCATAGGTTACTAAGTCATTATGACAGTCATGGTTTGCTTACTACTGACGTTGAGGAAGAATGGGGCCATTTTAAACAGGCTTTTTTGGAAACGAACAGTACTCTTTTAGGAAACAATGAGCAAAAGAGATAGAATTATATAAATGATAAGGCACTTGAGCTTATTTCGGAAAGAAAGAACTGCAGGAATGTCCTTAATCAATACCCTACTAGTCCTAATAGAAAGCACTACAAAGAACTTAATAAACCTGTGAAAGATCAGTTAGTTGCTGATAAGTATGTTTGGTTTGATGGCTTGGGTGACAAAACCGAGGAAGCTGTTAGACATCACAACAGCAGGGAGCTGAACCAGATAGTTAATGTTTTGTGTGGTAGAAAACGGATAGGTATACAGGGATTGAAGGATAAACAAGGTAAGGTTATAGAAGGTGAGGATTCTGTCATGGCTAGGTGGGCTGAGCATTTCAGTGATGTTCTGAACAATGTGGTTAGTCTTTCTCCCATTGTTTCCAATGATGATAGATGCATTGGTGGTTTTAATGTTGGCCCTATAAACCAATCTGAAGTAAATTTTGGCTATTTCTAAACTTAAACTTCATAAATACCCAGGGGTAGACGAAATTACTACGGAAATGCTTAGAGCTGGGAATGTTTCAGTTACCACTTGGATGACTGAAATTCTGAATATCGTTCATGATAAAGGCATGGTTCCTAAGGATTTTACCGGAGCTATTGTTATCACTTTTTTCAAAAAAGGTAATCGCAGTTCTTGTGATAACTATAGGGGTAGCAGCCTACTCTCTGTTCCAGGTAAAGTTCTTTCCATGATTGTGCTTAATAGAATTAAGAATCTGGTTGACAGTCAATTGCGTGATGAACAATGTGGATTCAGAAGTGGTAGGGGATATGAGGTTCATGTATTTTCACTTCCGCAGTTTCTTGAGAAATATTTAGAATTTCAGAAACCTTTGGTTACTAGCTTTGTTGATTTCAAAAAGGCTTTCGACTCTGTTGATCGTCATAATTTGTGGTTGATTGTGAAATCATATGGTATACCAGACATTAGTGAATATAATGAAAGCTCTCTATAATAACACTGAGTCGTGTGTGAGAATTGGTAAGTCTTGTAGCAATTGGTTTTAGCATTGCTTCTGGTGTTCGACAAGGGTGCATTTTGTCCCCTTTTCTCTTTTGTTTGGTTATTGATTATGCTATGCGAAATTCACTTCAAGGGAAAGATTTCGCCTTAAATGATCTGGAGTTACGAAAATTTCTGATTTAGATTATGCTGATGATTTAGCCCTTTTGGCAAATGATGTTGATGAGATGAACTCTTTCATTCGAGCTGTTGATGAAACTCGTACTAGAGTAGATTTTGTTATAAACAGAGAGAAAATTAAAGTGATGAAAATTGGTCAGGCAGGCTGTGATTCTGTAAATCTGAATGGTTGAAGTCTTGAGCATTTGTCACAGTCCAATTATCTTAGGAGCTATGTAACAGATACTGGTGATGTGCAGCATGAGATTAACGGAAGAATAAGGATTGCTGCCGGGACTTTTAAGAATCGACGGAGAATGTGGAGTAATAGGCGCATACATCTAAAGACTAAAATTAGACTGTATAATAGTTTTGTTCTTTCTAGGGTTAGTTATGGTTGTGAAACTTGGACGCTGTGTAAACAAGATAACAGGAAACTTGATGCTTTTGATTCCAGATGCTTACACAGTATCTTGGGCATTAGGTGGTTTAACTTTGTAACTAATGATGAGGTTAGGCAAAGGAGTCTGCAACCTCCTTTAAGCAGCATATTGTGCAGAGAGAGACTCCGTTGGTTTGGCCATGTTGCCCGTATGAATAATTATAGATTGGCGAATAGGGTGTGAACAGTATGCCTAAAGCCCTCAGAAAGAAGGGGAGACCTAGGATGCAGTGGGCAGACAATGTCAAATATGACCTTGTTAGAATTGGTGTGCAGTGGCCAGATGCAGTAGATGTAGCTCAGGACAGAATTGCTTGGAGAACTAAATTGCACGGTCTGGTTGGACCTCCGTAGCCCATGGCTGCTTGATGATGATGATGATGATGATGACGACGACGACGACGATGGTGGTGGTGGTGGTGGTGGTGACGACGACGACGACGATGGTGGTGGTGGTGGTGGTGGTGGTGGTGGTGGTGGTGGTGGTGATGGTGGTGGTGATGATGATGATGATGATGATGATGATGATGATGATGATGATGATGATGATGATGATGATGATGATGATGATGATGATGATGATGATGATGATGATGATGATGATGATGATGATGATGATGATGATGATGATGATGATGATGAAACCTATATGCTCTCATGTCATCTGCTGTATTGACAAAAACACACACCTCTTAAGACATAAGTCCCTAACGTTTTTGTCGTTACGAAACATCTGACAGAAATCGTAATGTAAGACGTAACATAAGACCGTCGTGTTCAAAAAGAATCAAACTCGTTAAAGAAAACTTTGTGAAGAAAAATCCCTACACATACCAAAATATGAATATTCAAGTTCACATTAGTGGTGAAATATTTAACAATTATCACCTTTTGAAGAAGAAAAAAAACTTCTGCATCTTCGAAACTCGTGGAAAAATACTAATTTCACACATGCAGCTTCGAACATTCCGAAAAACAAAGCAGGTCTCGCATGCACAACCGCTTGTATGAAAATTTTCCAAATTGACTCATACAAGTAAAATGTTATACTTGATACACACAGTGTGTGAATTTCACCCCTGTTCAGATAGAACTGAAAAAGGAGATAGATTTTGTTCAGATAGAACAAAATTAACGTATTTCTCTCACGCTCTTGTTTTAAGCAAACATGTGTAATTAATCCTTCTATAGAGGTAAAAAAAAATACTAATCATTCGCCCTCCTTCAGAAAAGGGAATCCTTGATTCAGACACACAACTGAAATGGCACGTGTAAATTAAAATGCTTACACAAAAAGTGAATGTTTGCAGGAAAAAATAACATTGCTGATTTGCATCTCACTCGAAATGAACATTGTTGATTTGCATCTCACTCGAAATAAACATTGCTGCAGGAAACGAAATTGTGATATTCAAGCCCTAATTCTTAAAAATTAATACTTTCATTAATATATCGTTACTACTCTACTTCGCACGTAATAACCCGAGTAAAGAGTTTCGCTCGTAAAGAAACATGCATTCTCATGCGGGAAAAATAACTAAGCCTTTCTTACTTGAACATGAAATATTCATGACTGATTTACTGGCATGAAACACATATCAGAAAACATATCACTGTTGAAAAACGTGTCCTTGCAGGAAAAATAACCACTTTCGCCTTTTGAAATGCAGAAATATGCATACTCGTGCGGAGAAAAATAACTAAACCCATTCTTACTTAAATATGAAACGTGCATTTTAGATTTCCTCGCGTAGTGAAACACATGTATGAATACATATCATTATCGAGAAACGTGTCCTTGAAGTAAAATCAACCATTTTCACACTTATACAAACGTAGTGTACTTATACACTTGTTCGAAGGTTTCTGCACTGGTGCAGGAAAAACAATAACTTTCACACTTGCACAAACATAATGTATTTACACACTTGTTCGGAAAATTCCGCACTATTATAGAAATATGCATTCTCATGCCGGAAAAAAAACTAAATCGATAGTAGATTGTTCACACCCCACTGCAATCCCTTTGCAAAAAACCCTTTATTTTAAGTCTAATTTCTCGTTTTCGAAACCCCACGGTCGACCTACCTATATTTTAAGCACGCCCCCTTATGAAAAACCCGCTGGTTGACCATTTAAACACCACACCTATATTTTAAGGCCACCTCCTTCACTCGGCTGATGCAAGTCTTAGAATAATTGCACTGGGTAGCAACGATTGGCTGTGTACTTTGCTACGTGTCACGCGTTTATCCGATGGGGTGATGTGTAAAGGTCATGGTTCTGACTGTATATAATCTTTTTTCAACGGTTTGGCTTTTATTCTGAGCTACAGGTTACGGGTGTCGACACGGATTTTGATATGTGGCTGAGTGACGAGGACTCGGGGTACGAGTCCGATCCACCGTGCTACCCATTCCGAGAATGTCGTTATGTGTATCGGGGACCTGTGATTGTACATCCACCTCTGCCACCGCTGCTGCCGCCTCCTGCCATCACTATTAAGATGCTGCCGCGACCTGGGATTGGTGGTCCGATGCTACAGGTCGTTCTCGTGGACAACACTACCGCACTACCACCTCGAAGGCTGCGACGACCTCTGGTGATGAAGCCACCCAAAACCTGGCCCCCGAGACTACCGCAGAGTGTTGTGCAGGCGCTGAGGCATAAACGACAGAGACATCTGTAGACCCTGCCTGTGTGAAGACGTCAAGTGTTTTTGTCTGCAGATACTCGAACTATGCAAAACATCTGTATGGTTCTAGACCTCGATGGTTTCCGTGTAAATGGTCGTTTCCTAGTGCGTGAACTCGGATATGCAACTCTGAATGGGAAATGTGGTGTCTATCGTTTCAATATTCGACATCACCAACCTTTGACAGTAAAAGACAGAAGGACAGACAACTACGTATCTAAATATGTGATAGGTCTACCCTTTCATCCTCTGCCTCGAGAAAAGGTGTGGTCGTTAGATCACGTCCCTAACATCGTGAAATATGCTTACAAACTTGCACGTACTGAAGAAGCTACTGTGGTGGGTTACAAAGGAGGTACTGTGGAAAGAATTCTCTTGGAACGATTAAATCTTCCTGGTGTTAATCTCGAACTTTACGGCTGCCCCAAATATTGTGATCTCCCCAAAGTTTCCGAGTTCGAATGCGGATATCACAATGGAGAGGACGTCCACTGCTCTTTAGCAGAAACAGTTGCTTTTTTCGGATGGATCGATCGTCGAGAACATGCCTCAAGAAACACTCGCTTATCAACTCGTTCCTGATTGGTCGTCTCAGGTGGTGCGGCTCTCTAGTTAAATAGGGAGCAAGCGCACTGTGTCACATTGTTCATGATGCAGCCTAGCAATCCAGATGCGTGGTGTCTCGGTGAAGATGTCTACGTCGTGCCCTCACTGTTCAAAAATAAGTTTTCTGTGCACGTACGCCAGTGCAAGAAATATGAAAATGGTGAACTCATCTACCCTACACCAGCAGGGGTTACCCTCTCCATACCTGAATGGGAGGCTTTGTGTGCCGCGGTACCCCACATAGAGGACCAAGTGAAAATCGGTCCTGATCAACAGACATGGTACGTGATGCACAGTTTACGTGCCTACATGTATCGCACTGGAGATGGTGAACGCTGTGTCGACTTCATCAAAGAATCTGCAGACCAGAGAACTCTACAGTTCCGTGTGGTGAGACGCTGTATAACATTGAACGCTTCACAGTTGTTCACGCTGGCTATTCACTTAGATGAGGTGATGCGCATTGTGCACAACGTGTGTGGGACCCCCAAAGATCAAAAACTCCGTACAGCCATTATGGAACATTCTGAATCCATTCGTCCTTTCCTGCTGGGTCCTGTTTTCGACGATCCCGATTGTGTTTACCTGCTGCTGGTGAATATTTTTCAGCAAGAACTGACGCGCATGATACCATTAGATGGACTGCAAACCGAAGAAAAAATACCGACCATCGTAGGGTGGTCTGGTGACTTGGACATTAATGGTCTAGCACAGGTATTTGTGGATATGGCCTGGAAACGATATCTATTGAATTTTGTAGATTCTGGTTTTGTTTGCAATGTAAAATATAATGCTATTGTCGATGAGGCAAAAAATGAAATGTATAAATTAAATAAATAATTGTAACCTTATATAATGTGTCTGTCTTTTCATCCTATGTCATTTTAGTCTTGGTATGGATAGGAGAAAGAAGGTGTTAGCTAGTGTGGGTAGTGTAATCGTGACATTGTTAACGATAGCCGTACTTGTATTAGAATTTGTAGCTCCTAGAAAAAATATTCACTGTGGGGAGTCAAAAGCCTTGGACTGCGAATACAAAATTCGTGTGTGTAACTTAACAGTGGATATCAGACAGTTTATAGGTGACGTTCCTACAGTGACAGGTGTTACATTCATTACATCAATGGCAAAACCTGGTGGGGTACGACGTCTGGGTGCAGCAGAAAACAAAACTTTGGAGTCCCATTATTTCGACCCCGAAAGAGGATTCGGTAATGTAAAAAAGTTAGCACAGAATACGGGACTGCCACTCAAACTCATCCGAGAATGGTTAGAAAAGCAACCTGCTTACACGTTACATAAACCTGTTCACAGAAAGTTCCCTCGTAACAAAGTTTACGTCACAGGGTTAGACGAACAATGGCAAGCTGATCTCATGGTCGTGAAAAATCTAACTCGCTTCAATGACGGGTATCGCTACATATTAACAGTCATCGATGTGATCTCGAGATACGGGTGGGCAGTGGCCATGAAGGCTAAAACGGGGAAAGAAATGGTCTCAGTTTTCAAAAAAATCCTTTACAAGGGTCGATCCCCAATGAATTTAAATACGGATCAGGGTACGGAGTTTACCAACAGAGTGTTCCAGAAATTCCTGAAAAAGAAAGGTATTCGGTTCTTTGCTACATACTCCGACAAAAAAACAGCTTTGGTGGAGAGATGGAATCGTACCCTACAGGAGAGACTGGAGAGATATTATACACGCAATAATGCCTACCGCTACCTGGACGTGCTGCAGCATGTTGTAAGGGGATACAATGCCACCATTCACAGTGCACACGATATGGCCCCCAAGGACGTGACCTTACGCAACAAAGACGTCGTGTGGGTTCGACTCTATCGCAATCCGACTGTAGTAAAAGAAGAACCAGCATTTAAAATGGGTGACACAGTTCGACTAGCCAGTGTAAAAGCGCCCTTCAAGAAGGCAGACACACATTTGTGGACCGAAGAAATATTTATAGTCGACAAGGTATTACAACGGCAGCCCCCTGTTTATGTCGTAAGGGATTCCGAGGGAGAAGTGTTGAAAGGCACATTCTATAAATCGGAGCTTCAAAAAGTGACAGAACCCGAACTTTACACGGTCGAGAAAATAATCGAGAGAAAAGGACAAAAGGTGCTGGTTAAATTTCGCGGATATCCCAAACCTTCCTAGATCCCTAAAAAATGGGTAGTTTCTACCTGACTCTTCCCTCCACTGCTAGTCAGAATATTTATCCGAACAATTCGCAGACCGATTTCACGGTTCGGCTGGCACAACCCCTAAGACTAAACGGAAAATGGAAAGTGGGACTAGCAGAAGTTCACTTACCTGTGAGCTGGTACAATGTGGACAGTTCTAATGACACGTATGAATATTATGCCCCTGCCACCCCTGAAGAATACAGGAAAATCAAACTTAAACTGGGTAAAATAACTCGAATGGAGCTGTTGTCTCTCCTCACCACACAGCTCCCCAAAGAAATAATAGTTTCCTATAACAGCGGTTACTGGGTATTCAAACTGAGTGAGGGGTACGGGGTGATGTTTCCTAAAACGAATTTCGGCAAACTTCTGTGTATCGGCGAGGGAGAAGTTGACAAACCCTTCCACCAACGATTTGCCAGCAAACTTTGCAATACACCAATTTTCGACATAGATGACGAGTGTTATTTCTACATTATCCCACCAGCTAGTTTCCAAGAACGAAAGGTACCCCACGGACGATACGAAACTGCCGAATCGTTATTCGATGCAATGAACCAGATGCTACCCTACAGGCTGAGAAAAGCTTACCGTTTCAAGCAGCAGGCAGATCACACCGTATTGGTGGATACAGACAAGTCGCATTACATTAAATTTCCTCGATCGAACCCCGGATTAGGTGACATGCTAGGAATTGCTAAATTAGATATACTGTTGAATAAAGTCCTTTGTGACTATCCCATCGATATGAACAGAGGAATGTATGGTATTTATTTGTATTCAGATCTGATTGCTCCTCAGTTGTTAGGTGATACTCACGGTGAACTGTTGCGTGTCGTGAATCCTGCCGTCAGAACCTGTAATAACGAAGCCATTGTTGCCGTATATCAACAGCTTGATTACTACCCTCTTGCAAGGAACAGTTTCGAGAGTGTGAGAATCTTCCTTCGTACCGACACCGGAGAACCGCTGCATTTTAAATTCGGTAAAGTTTCAGTCAAGTTACATTTCTATCATGAGGGTTAAATTCGTTCCCCCTTCCGCAGACGCGTACGTGAGCTACTACAAGAGCCAGACGGGGAAGGGTGTGTTCCGTGGTCCTCGTTATCAGAGAGGCGACGGGCTAGGAAGCATCTTTGCTAGGATCAGACGTTCATCAGCCCTCTCGTACGCCCTCTCGTACGACCTGCGCTGTCTACCCTGCGTAAGGGTGGGCTACAGTTCGTTTCAGAGATGTCCCAGGGGCAAAATTTCAAATCTGCAGCCAAAGCGGGGCTCCGTGAAGCGGGTGCCAACCTCTTACAATGTGCCAGTTCAAAGCTGCAGGGAGGGAAAGGAATAATACGTCGTCGTCAGCATCCCAAGTTTCATAAAGTGAAGAGACACTGTACTGTGCAGGACGTGTTTTCATCATGAGCATTCAGAAAATTCACGCTGATTCTGGCGACTGTGCCAATTCAGAACTGGATCTGTTTCTGGTCCCACCCACTGTCTCACAATTAGAAAGAGGCTGTTATGTCAAATATTTACCTGTGGCTTCCCTGGAAGGTAATGCACCACTCGAATTCATCGTGAAGGGGACAGACGATTACATTGATCTATCTCGATGTCACCTACATCTCGTCTTGAAAATTGTAAAATCCGATGGTACAGCACCGTCGGAAGTGATTTCTCCCTGCAACCATTTCTTCCATGCCCTCTTCAGTCAGGTGGACGTCTTCCTCAACGATCATCTCGTGAGTGCTTCTCACACCCTGTACCCCTACAGGGCTTATCTAGAGACTCTATTGAATTACGGGACCGATGCCACACGAAGTCAGCTAGGCACTTCGCTCTGGTACCTCGACACCCCAGGTAAAATGGAACTGACCAGCAGGGAGAATGAGGGGTGGCATCAACGCCAGGGGTACGTCAAACCAACAGGTATTGAACTCATCTCGTGGATCCACGCCGACCTGTTTAATCAAGATCGTTACCTACTCAATCAAGTCGACCTGCGACTGCGTTTGCTGAGATCCAAACCCGAATTCTGCCTCATGACAGGTGAAGCAGACCCCTCTTACAAAGTACAGATACACGAAGCTGAATTTTTCGTGCGTAAAGTCAAACCCACATCGGGTGTCATCCTTGTACACGCTCGCCTGCTGGGTTCGGAAAGTGCCAAGTACCCTCTGCGAAGAACGGATTTACGTATGTTTTCCATCGCTTCAGGCCTGACGAGTGTGAACCGTGACAATTTATTTCTCGGCCAGCTCCCCGTACGTCTGGTACTGGGTATGCTGGAAAGTACCAGCCTGAATGGATCGTATGAAAAAAATCCCTTCAACTTCCAACATTTCGACTTAAACTACATCAGTCTTGACATAAACAGTGATCATCAGTCCTACACCCCCGACTTTGCGAATGGGCGCTATCTCCGCTGTCACCAAGGATTATTGGAAGCTGTGGACGCCTGGAAATCCGATAGCGGTATTAACTTATCGCGAAACGCCTATGGAGAAGGTTTTACATTGTTTGGATTCCAATTGACCCCCGAGCAAACGTGAATGCAATCAAGTATTTTCTTTAATAAAGAGTGGGAGTGGGAGAGTCGAATTAAAGTTTGCCAAGCCGCTACCCACATCGGTAACTGTGCTCCTGTATGCCGAGTACCAGAATTTGTTGGAAATCCCATTGGACCGTAAAGTCCTGTTTGACTACAGCTCATGAATTCCTATCAGTTAGAATCCATCGTTTCGATGTTACCCACAAGTCTCGGAGTGTTCCCCCGTGACAGACTGCCACACAGAATCAATCAGTCAGAAGCCTTGTTTATCTACAATACCGATCCGTCCTCCCTGCCTGGAACTCACTGGATAGCAGTTTACAAGAAAGGAATGCACGTGGATCACTTTGATCCCCTGGGTACGAGTCCCGATACCTCCATGCAAGAATACTATAGTCGACTAGGCATATGTCACGTCTTACACCCCTCGATACCTCTGCAGGACCCCCTGGGAGACACTTGTGGGGCTCACTGTCTGTATTTCCTGTTTAAAAGATCGTGTGGTTCGACTCTTCCCACAGTACTGCATCGTGATTACACGTGTCGAGTAGACTTTAACGACTGCTTGGTGGTGCGATGGCTCTCCGCACTCCTTCAAGTATTATAATTGCAGCACCTTCACAGTGTGGGAAGACGACTTTCACTCTGAAACTCATCAAAGAAGCAGCTCAAGTATTTGAACCCCCACCCCAGCGTGTCGTTTACTGCTACGGTGAGTGGCAGCCTGCCTTTGAACCCTTCAAGAAAACGGTGGAATTTTATGAAGGACTACCTACGGATCTGGAATTTGATCCTCACAGACCTACACTTCTGGTACTGGATGACTTGATGGAACAGTCTGTAGCCAGTGAGCGCATATCACAATTGTTTATTCGTGGGGGTCATCATAAAAATATCACGATTGTCCTGATCTTACAAAATCTGTTTTTAAAGGGAAGACATTCGAGGACTATATCGCTCAATGCTCACTACATGTTTTTATTTCGCAATTGTCGGGATGCATCACAAATAACCCACCTGGCGAGACAAGTGTATCCCCATCAATCTAAACTCCTGACGGATGCCTATAGACTGGCTACACAGGTAACCTGCGGTTATTTGTGTGTTGACCTTCATCCCAGAACATTGGATGGTGAAAGGCTCCGTGCAAAGATTCTTCCATCAGAAGAACCCGAAATACTTTACGTTCCAAATGAAAGTTAAATCTCAAGGTCCGTTCCTTCAGTGCTTACTAAAGCTAGGGGGAAAGCAGTGTACAGCTCTGATGAAGCACATCTCCATCTCCCAGATATATGCTCTATGTGAAGTGTGTTCCAATTTCTTAAAAGGAAATATACCTGTTTCCCACAGAGTATTAAAGAATTTACGCCAGCATAAGATGGTCATAAGGAGTCTAGCGTCCAAACGCACATCTGTACTCCACAAGAAGCATGTCCTGCAGCGTGGTTCAGGGTTCATTATACCCCTGCTGACTGCTGCCCTCCCCCTGTTGGTTTCGCTATTTAAAAAAATGATTTCTGTAAAAGCTGTGCAGAGAAAAAACATAAGAAAAAAAGTATGTGATTTGGACTCAGAGATGAAGAAAATATTGGAGTCTGACGATGCTGACGATAAATCCGAAAAGTATCTGACTGCTTTGAAAAATTATTTGTTATTCTCAAAACAGCTTGACACTCTACATGAACTAAAAGTCAACATCCCCAGAAGCACTATAGCTGAAGAGCGCCCACCAAAAGACATTGCCGTACCCATCCGACATAAGAAAAGAAAATTATCTGAGTGGTCAGCATAGTGAAACCTTCTCTAAAATCCAAGCCCTGTGCGCTTGAAGATTTGTGTTAAAAAACCCATGTATTTAAAATGTGCATTACAAAATATCCAATAAAAGAAAGTAAAACTGATATTTGCGTCTCTTGCCATTTTTGCGTCTCTTCCCATTCAATGTTTTCACACTGATGGTTCATTCAATGTTTGACACCCGGAAGTGATCTGCACGACTGCGCTCGGATGTACGCACGCTGCTACACTCAGGAGTGCAGCAGAGGGCGTTGGTGTCAATGGGCAGGGCAATGAGAATGCTGTTGCAGCAGCGGGACTTGGAGGGGAGCACTGTGCAGATCACTGATAAGACTTACGGAGCACCTGAAAAACAAAGTTACCTCTTGCTTTCCCCCACCGTAGTGTGTTTCAGCTGGGTAATAAAGAGGCAGATTTTTTGAAACCTTTTTTATTGAAACAATTCACAATGACAGGTTCATTGTAGTGAAAACAATGACAGATTCACAATGACAGATCCGCTGTAGTTTTAAGTACAATAAGTTAAATACAGTAATTCAAAAGCTGACGACGCCTCAGTGCTGGGTCATCACATGTGAAATAATAAGATTCACTAAGGACATTGAAATAAATAAAGTGTGCAGTGAAATAAAGTTGTACACTGGTGAGCAACGAAATAAAGCATGTAATGAAATAAAGTTGTAATACTATGCACACTGACATAATAAAGTGAGCAACGAAATAAAGTGCATAATACTATGCACACTGAAATAATAAATAAGTTAAAATAATAAATTAAGATGCAATAATAAATTGAGATGCAATAATAAATAAATAATAAATTATTGTGCAATAATAAATAATAATAAAAAAAACTGTGCAATTACTCATCCATGAGTTGGATAAGGGTATCCAGGCCCAGGTCATTGTAACCATAAGGTACAGTAAGAGTCGAACCCGGGCTGTGATACCACTTATCTATGTTGGCCTTAAACCTTTTTACCATGGGCTTATTCGTAAGTGACCCGTCCACTTTATTACGAATTAAATTAAAAGGGATATCGAAAGTCTCGCTGACTGGGGAATTCCCTAACGCCATGGATTTGAGTAAGTCAAAATTATATTTACACCTGTTTCACTTCGTGAGAGATATGCCCTTGGCGCGAAGAATTTCATCGCTGTTGCTCAGGCGAAGGGCATAACTTTTGGCCCCTGAGCTAATCTAGTCCGTGATGTGTACACCGGGGTCATACTTTGATAAAATTTCGTCAATGAGACCCCCAAGGAATGGGTTTTGTGGTGGTGTGTAGCTGTCACGAGGAGACGTTGTATAAATTACTGAATCCGTATCCGAGTACATTGCACAACAATCTACTTTCGATAGAAGCTCGTACAGTTTTAGTCGGGAGTGACTCGTCACCATTGCGGCGAGAATCAGGCTTCCACGGGTGTTCGCTGGAGTGGCAGACTCCGCCGGCTTGTGTGTGACAAGCACGGCCTGGTCGCTGATAACAACAACGTCAGTGATGACTAGCGATGCATCCGTCAAAAGCTCCATGTACTTGACAGGACAACTCACAATGGTCGTCTGGGTTCGACTCATGTTCTGCGCATGCTTCCCCCATGACGAATTAAGCAAGACCTTGGAAAGAGTTCGCTTAAGGTTGTTTTTCTCAACTTCCGAGGGGAGGATCCGAACCCCCTCCGCCTGGAAGAAGGCCTCACAGAAGGCTTCCTTTTGCTCCTCGGTCTGCACGTCAGGGAGAAACCCGGAGTAGCGCTGCTTCAGTCCCAGAAAAGTCTCTATGTACCCAGCATAGACACCTCCCTTTTTTGTTGTAGGGTCATATTGCAGGATGTTATTAAAGTGCCACACATCATGGAACTGGAGAAGTCTGTAGCCAGCACGCATCGCAGCGTAAATTTCGAACGTAGGCCAAGATCCTGTCAATGCACGCTGGTTCACGGTGTGCCGACAAGGGGGTGCCAGCTGTCCATCCACTCAGATCCTACAAAGGGGAAAAAGCAGCTTCCCATTACACCTATAGGGCAGTACATGGATGAATAAATCGTCGGGGGGTAACAGTGTGGCGTGTGCAATGCCAAAATAGTGGTCGAGGTCCGTGGCGAAATCGGAGGTGATCCGAACCGGGTGACCTTTACCGAATGGAGCCTTCTTGCAAACATAAGGGTACAGGCTGTTGTAATCAACGTAGTTAAGGCTACATCCTAAGTCAACCGATGCAAAGATGGAGAACACCTCCATGCGCCCTCTGTAGAGGTAGTCACGGGCCCCTATACGCCTGATAGGCTCGACGGATTTATAAATTAATGCGACGGACTGGTTTTTGCGCATCAACTCGTCGAATTCATGCTCCCACATAATTTTGCATGTATACCCGTTCATCAGCACTTTCAAGGTCTCAAGATGATCCATGGTCTGGGTGTTTAGTAGACCAAATGGCTTTCTCATGCGCTGATCTATTTTTTCAGGGTTGGAACATTTCAAGCAGTTATGAAAGTAACAGCCTAAAATTTCGTAATAACAACGGGTACTGTGGCACACACCGTCCAATTTGTACTGCCCTATCTTATACTCACCTCCGGGTGATCGCGCAGTTTGAATTTCGATGTTGTCCTTGGAAGCCTCATACTCTAACCACGTGAGAGCTTTCAAGGACTACCGGTCGTTACTCGCCGAATACCCTTGGGTGGGGACACACACCGAGGGTATTCTTTTGCAAAAACTTTCCACGGAATATGCGAAGGCAAGCACCGGCAATAGTCAGGTCACGCGCATTTGGGTCTACACCTGTGAGATTTAAAAATTCCTCACGGAAAGCTTGGGCGCCTCGCCGCAGCAGCTCTGTATCTGCCTTGCAGTAATACAGAAGCTGCTTTTGAAAATGCCAGGGTTCAAGGTTTGCTGCGGCACTCATTGAATGCTGACAGAGTTTCAGGCTCCATGTCTTCCGGCTGGAAAAAAAGCCGATCAGGGACGGGTCCTGTATATTGTAAATTTTCCTCCTTCACAAATTTAAAGGGGAAAAAGCCTTTCACCGTCTCCAAGTTGAAGGTCTTCGTGAATGATCGAAGAGGAGCCTGAATAAAGGATAACGTGTCGATGAACCTTATTTTAAGGCCAGGTAAAAATATACCTAAAATCTTGGATCCATCGAACACGAGATCCGGTTTTAAAAATTTTCTGTACAGGTAACTAATGATGAACGGTCGTCAAAGCCTTTCAGATTATGCGCCAGGACTGTGGCGTCCCTGAATCTTTGAACCCCGGGACGTTCTTTAGCCATAATCCAATCCATAAAGGCGTCCATTTCCGGGAATGAAGCATAGACCCACTCGTCGTCATCTTGGTATGTGACCACACATAGTATCGGTTTCAGCAATCCGTCGGCACACTGCACAGTCTCCACGTCAAAGTAGAGATAAGTCTGACCAACAGGGTCAATCTTGCAGGGCTCGACGAATTTTAAAGTGTCAGCCTTACAAACGTGTTTTTTCAGAGGATCGTAAATGTTGACGCACTTAACACAGCGATGCCATGTCTGACATGCCTTCAGCAGATGCGCCTGAAAGCATTCAGCCCTGCACAAATACACACAGCACACCGTGCAGAGCAACAACTCCCCTGCATGAACCACACTGACTGTTGTTGCAGGTCCCCCTACAAACGTGTCCCTCCGTATTTACCCCCTTTAGACATTTATGACAGAATTGCTTGACCCCGAAAAACCCTGATGGTTTGGTAATCACATCGTAATGCCCAGCACTAAATAATAAATAAAGATTGTCCCCTCCTTCGGGACCAATGGAGATGGGGAGGAAAGTGTCGTCAGCAGAATATACAATGATTCGATATTGCACCATGTGTGCCTGGAACATCCGGACTTCAGGGAGTCCGCAGGGACCCTCGGGTACGCCAGTGTCCTGATGGAGCTGGCGTGCTTCCGTCTGCTGAAGCCGGAGCCTGTAATCACTGATCCTAGTATAGTTGTGCATCAGCACTTTATTTTTCAAGCAGAGCTCTCGTGCGACGACGAAAGCCCTTTCAAGACAGATATCGTCACGGTTGACGATTCTCAAAACGCTCCCCTTCTTGGCAGCGAATGACTGCACGTTAACAATGCTTCGTTTCTCCGGCCCGGCACGTCTCCCAATACCGCCGCTGCCAATCCTGTCCAAGTTCGCACAGACGAAGTCAAATTCTAGTTCACTCCCAGGACCGAGAGATTCATTTGACTGCACTACTTTGTCTAATGCAGTCATGAATCTCTCACCCGTCAGTGCATTACGCCGAATTAGGGACAGGTTGACCGGGTTTTTCAAATCCCGGGAGCGTAAGCATAGCCGTACGTGGCTATATTCGCCTGTGGGGACAATGTCGGCTGGCATCCGCTCGTGCAAGTCGTACAGGACTGGAATGAAATTATGGGGTTGTACGCTTTCCATACCGCCAAGCCGCACACTCGTTGAGACAAACTGTGTGCGAAACTTGGAGGAGTTGTAGTGGCGTGTGTTCACAACAGTGTAGTAAGGTGCTGCTGCAGCAAGTCTGACTGTGGATGGTCCTGGAACGTTGAAGGACTCGACAGACCTAGATAGATAATTTATTCTCAGAATATGCAGTACTTTACGTGTTTTTGATATTAGAACTGAAGTTATAATGCTGTATTGCTCAGATACATACTTTTAAAGTATCACATTTTCCCCAGATACACGCTTTTAAAGTATCACATTTTCCCCAGATACACGCTTTTAAAGTATTACATTTTTAAAATATTACACTTTCCCCAGATACATACTTTGAAATTATTACATTTACTAATATTCTTCTTTATACATAGTTTGTCCAATAAAAATCATATATTTATTCACATATATGGAAATTTTACCTACAGTACATAGTCTGTGCAAAAAATGTTCCACGGGAGTAAACACTCGAATGTAGAAAAATTTAACAGTTGTAATAAAAGACAACACACATTGTTAGTATAATTTCACCTACAATACAAATCTGAGAAAAAATGTTCCACGGGAGTAAACACTCGAATGTGGAAAAATTTAACAGTTGTAATAAAAGACAACACACATTGCTAGTATAATTTCACCTACAGTACAAGTCTGAGAAAAAATGTTCCACGGGAGTAAACACTCGAATGTGGAAAAATTTAACCGTTGCTAGCTCAAGCAAAAGGCCTAATTAAATATTTAACTAATTTATAAGTAGAATAAAGAAAGTAAAATGGCTTTACAGGTTATAAAACTATATATGCTTTTAGTAAATGATTGAGCCGTTTAAGACCCGCTCAACATCAAATGAAATTTCATTTACCTGACTGCAGAGCTGGAACCGGACCCGTTGAAGAGTCCTGAGGGGCGGTCCCCACGGTGTGGCTCGTTGAGGGGAACGGCCGGCACTGTCAATTGCGAACGAGTCACGTTTGGCTGGGGCTTGGTTATCACACAAGCGGCTCCGAGTAACACACTCTCCGTGGGGGTCCTACATTGATAGATAATTCAGTCTCAGAATATGCAGCACATTTACATGTTTTTCATCTTAGAACAGAAAAGGCAATATGCAGCACATTTACATGTTTTTCATCTTAGAACAGAAAAGGCAATATGCAGCACATTTACTAGCCTGAGCAAAAATCTAAGTAACTAAAGTTTGAAAATTAACATTTAGACTTTACTAGGTAGAAACAAATATAAAACTCTATATTGAACAGTTATGTTGTGATAAAAGACAACATGCGTCACAGTTTGCTAGTCTGAGCAAAAAAAAATAATCTAAGAAAATATTTAGCTAATTTATTAGTAGAATAAAGTAAGTAAAACGACTTTACTGGATAGAAACAAATATAACATTCTATGTACGTCAGTAAATGATTGTGTGTCTTAAGGACAACATAGCATTCAATAAAGGTTTATTCACCTGCTAGCCGTTGAAGGGATCGCAACAGCAACCGGGACGGATGGAGTTCTCATCTCAGCAGACTTCGCTGCGGCGATGCGCTTGCGATGTGTCAAGGATAACTTCATCATCCTCGGTCGTAATATATCCCCGGCCTCCAGCTGACGACAGACACGCTTCACACTCCTGTCATCTGTCTCCATGCTTCTTTTGGAGACATCGGCGAGGTTCTCAACTGCGGCTAGAAGATTTTGGAAATGCTCACTATCCGTGGTGTTCCTAGACAGAATATGCAGTACATTTACTAACATGATCAAAATATCTAAGTAACTAAAGTTTTAGAATAAAATGACTTTACTGGATAGAAAACGGTTGAGTGTCTTAAGGACATCACAGCAGTAAATAATTTATAAGTAGAATACAGAAAGTAAAACGTCTTAAGGACAGCATTAAGTAATCTATAAGTAGAATACAGAAAGCAAAACGTCTTAAGGACAGCATTAAATAATTTATTAGTAGAATACAGAAAGTAAAACGTCTTAAGGGCAGCATTAAATAATTTATAAGTAGAATACAGAAAGTAAAACATCTTAAGGACAGCAATAAATAAAATTTTAGTTACCTGTTAGCAGATGATGATCCAGCAGCAGGAATGTTGGAAGCTCGTTCACCAGACATCTCTGAGGAGTTTGACAATCAGGTGTCAGAATATCAGCGTTGACAGTTGAATGACATTGGAGGGTGCTGTCCTCCATATTTTTATACACAGCCAGGCCGACTGACACGTATTACAAGGTCAAACTAACATCACGCGATCGAGACAACAACAACAATTTCTATTTTGAAACCTTATCAGCATCATATGTAAACAAAGTGTGGTGCTGGACACTGCACTCTTGACCCCTCACCGATCGGACCACGTCGCATGATGTTTTTGAAAGTCCTGTTGCTAACCCCGATAAGCACTTGAAAGGTATACCGCTTGCGATAAGGAGTTTGAATTTTCTGAGAGCAGATCATAACACGGCACTACTCTATTCCGCAGCTATTACGAATAATTTAAACCATTTGCCCCGGACTGTAGGACGATTTTTAATGTGGGAATTTTAACGAGTGCTTAATTACTAGGGAGTTTAATAGCCGGGAATTTTAATTATAAGAAAATCGTTTAACCGTCTAGGTGGAATAAATACAGCTTTGTGAGTTTGAGATCCGCATTCAAAAGAGTTCAGCGGTAGTGTTGGTTTTGATGTAAGAAATACATAGAAAAAGCTAGTTATAAAGAATGCTAGGTTAATATCTGAAATGTCTGACCCACAGCAAGTACACAGCATATTCCCGTGCGTCCTGGAATCTACACAGCGAGGGACGATTTTTTTTTCCGGTGAAACACATCTACAGAAAACTGATTTTTATTTCGACCTTGGAGTGATTTTAATAAAGGTGAGGAATATTTTGACGAGTGTTTAATTACTAGGGAATTTTAATTATAAGAAAATCGTTTAGCCGTCTTGGTGGGATAAATACAGCTTTGTGAGTTTGATTTACAATTTGAGATCCGCATTCAAAAGAGTTCAGTGGTTGTGTTGGTTTTGATGTAAGAAATACATAGAAAAAGATAGTTATAAAGAATGCTAGGTTAATATCTGAAATGTCTGACCCGCATCAAAGCCACAACAAGTACATGGCATATTCCCGTGCGTCCTGGAATCCACACAGCGAGGGACGATTTTTTTTTCCGGTGAAACACATCTACAGAAAACTGATTTTTATTTCGACCGTGGAGTGATTTTAATAAAGGTGAGGAATATTTTGACGAGTGTTTAATTACTAGGGAATTTTGTATCATCCTTTTCTGTACAATTATTCTGAGAGCAGCCAATCGTTCCATACAATTATTCTGAGACCAACCAATCGTTCCATGCAATTATTCTGAGACTTGCATCAGCCGAGTGAAGGAGGGGGCCTTAAAATATAGCTATGGTGTTTAAATGGTCAACCAGCGGGTTTTTCATAAGGGGGAGGGCTTAAAATACAGTAGGTCGACCGTGGGGTTCCGGAAACGAGAAATTAGACTTAAAATAAAGGGGTTTTTGGGAAAATAGTACTTCTCACTGTCAACAGATGGCGCCACTGAGGGGGAAAGAGGGATTATTAATTATTAATAAGGGGGCGTGGCCGGTTACGTAATGATTATGTAATGATTATGTCATGTAACGTCATAGGGGGAGGGGGCAGAAGTGGGCGTGGTCTGTTGCGTCATAGGGGGAAAGCACTGTGCAGAGGAGATACGGTGGGGTGTGAACAAACTACTACCAATGAAATGCGCATGTTAGGTTTACTCAGTAGTGAAACACGTATGGGAATGCATATAACTGTCGAAACACGTGTACCTGCAGAGAAAAATATCCAATTTCACTTCTATACAAGCACAGTTTACTTACGCTCTTGTTCAAATGTAGATTTGCATTCGCTCCAGTATATTGAAAAGTGGATGCTTGCAGGGAAAATAACTGTAGAAATACATACAGGACTCTGAAAAGAGTATGAGAAAGAAAATAAACGCATCCTTCGTGCAAATATCTCATTTTAACACGCACTTTACACTTAGAGTGTGTGGAATATATTTCACACACTCTAAATTTCACCCTGACTTTTTAGTTCAAATCTCAATTGTACCCTGTCTATGAGAAATGCGTAGCTCATTGACTAGGTTTTGTTTTTAGCAAAGTGCTTGGTCATATCTCTCGTTTGCAAAAGATCGTCTCCTACGCCATTTTCGCATCGAAGTCACCACCGGAAAGGGACTGTCCCGCAAAGACTGTGTGTTGTTAGGGTTGGAATATTATTCGTTGGGAAAAATAAAACAAGCAGAAACTTAAATGATGGAAGTGATACACCCCTGAATATCATTCGAATACCCGTGGATGCTGGTGCATATTAATGCTATCACCACCTAACAAATAACGTGGAAATTAATTGTAACAGATTTATTTTCCCATTACTTCTACTTCCTAGCACAACGGAATTGCAACTTTTACGCAGTCTATTATTCTGTGAAACTCGTATTAAACGATACTTTCTTTGCTTGTTTTTCCATTTTTATGCCGATTTTTATTTGTTACATCGGCACCGTTTTGTAAAATATGCAAGATACACACATTTCTTATGATATTAAATTAACAATTTTCTGGTATACAACTGTAAAATTTTTTGCCGAGTTTGCTTCTAACAATGATTTTGTTTTTCTCTTTCTAATGAACTTTATTTCCTTTTCTGATAGGATAAAACCATATTTTCATGGTACCTGTTACATACTCTTTAATTGTTAGGTACAGTATAAGAGGACATTTTCAAATTAGCTGACAGCTTGGAGTAGCTTTTGCAAGCACTTAAACTGTTGAGATGCCTCGTTAAGCTGAAAAGATCCCTACCGAAGATAAAATATCAGCATACGGGACCTCCCGTTGACCTGTCCAGCAAAGCGGGAGCAAGAGTGATTTGCGGGCGAAGAGATTGTGGTGAGTGCTTTGCGGGCAAAGAGTGATTTGCGGGCTGCTACGTGTACCGTAGTCTCCACAGACCTGTAACAGTCTGCAACCCACCCAAACACACAATTATTTAATATTTTAATCCTTAATTTTCACATTACCCATAAAAAAATTATATAGGGGGTGACTTAATATTGGTGGGTGAAGTCTCCAAGGCATCTGACCATTCACACCATTAGATAAAGTTTGCATGATACAGGAATGAAGACGATATGTCTAGTCCGACATATTGCATGATACAGGAATGAAGGCAATATGTCTAGTCCGACATATTGCATGATACAGGAATGAAGGCAATATGTCTAGTCCGACATATTGCATGATACAGGAATGAAGGCAATATGTCTAGTCCGACATATTGCATGATACAGGAATGAAGGCAATATGTCTAGTCCGACATATTGCATGATACAGGAATGAAGGCAATATGTCTAGTCCGACATATTGCATGATACAGGAATGAAGGCAATATGTCTAGTCCGACATATTGCATGATACAGGAATGAAGGCAATATGTCTAGTCCGACATATTGCATGATACAGGAATGAAGGCAATATGTCTTGTCCGACATATTGCATGATACAGGAATAAAGGCAATATGTGCAGTCTGACATCTACCATTGCAGCCACATCACCAGTTACGCTGTATCCACTGGTGTCGAGTGAGGCAACATTGGACTATGGAATGGAGGAGAGTGTTCTTCATAGACGAGTCCCGATTCTGTTTTGGCATGTCATACGTACGTTTGTCCGCATGGCGTCAACGACATGAATAAGCCTACTCCATTAGCCACCATACAGCTACTCACCGTGGTACAATTGTATGGGGTGGTATCACATATGATGACCCGATTCCTCTGCTCCATGTGCCTGGTGCGCTAAAGTTACATCGATAGCATCGTTATTCCTTTGCACGACCCTTCCTAACTATCATACCTGGAAAGAAAAAGAGAAATAATTTACGTGCCATGGGTAGCTCATCGCATCCTCAATGATTAGAATTGGCCTGCAGAGAGGAAATGCAGAAGCTGTAGCTCAGGACAGACATTTCTGAGGAAATAAATTGCACAGTTTGGTTGGGTCTCTGTAGCCGATGTCTTTTTAAGGATTAGCCATGTATGTATAATTTGTTTCAAGTAAACGTTTCTTCAAGTCTGTGGAATTCGCTTTTCTCACAATGATACGAAAAATTAAATTCTAATTAAATAATACTAAGCTTAAATTTTATATATGAAATCGTAAAAAAAAGTACTTTTATGTGGGTTAAGACCTGTTTGCACGAAAGGAATGTAGCAATCAAAGAGTTCGAGTTAAACATCACTGCAGAAATCAAAATGGCCACCAAAATGCTTCAGCATAAGCTATCCGTTCGTTTGTTTCTTTCGCATATTTTTGGGGGATACAGATCATTTTCTTTTTTTCTCTTTTCGTGCATTCTCGACATCGCCATTTCAGGTACAGTAGTTTTCGTTAAGAGGGTTCGGCTGGATTGTTTTACCTTTGAGTAGATTGTTTTTTTTTTTTGCAAATGATGAGCTAAATCGCCAGATCAAAAAAGTAACCCGAGGGTTCAGAATAGGTTGGGGAAAGGGGACCCACTGAACAGCTGTTAGGAGACATATGGAAACCTCATCAAGGCCATACAGCATATTCTTTAAAGTGCCCAGGTTATGGCTCTTCCGTATATGGGGCCTGGGGTTAACAATCCATCCGACGGACGACGGTGTTTCCAAGCGCTTCAGTGTCCCCTTTTTGACTTAGGGCGCGGTGAGCGTTTAGCGGAGATAAATCTCAAAGCTGGACCAAGAGGGACTCGAACCTGAGAATTACAGATTACGAGACTGATGCGTAGCTAAGCTACTAGAAAAATCATAATTATTTACTGATTCTTTAATATCCGATTATCTTCTGTTAAAAATCTGAATACAAACACTTTCTCATTAGTTCAACCATAGTGGTAAAGGTGAGCAATCAGATATTTTCCTGATTTTACGTGAGAAATACCTAACTTATATTTAAACAGATTGTTTTTTTTTTTTAAAGAAAGCTGTATGATCCCTAACTCAAATTCTACATAAAACGGTGTAATTTTTTTTCTTTGGATATTTCGTATCAATAGATAATTCTACTGTTATTTTTATATTAGAATTCTATTTTTATTCAATTTAAATATCTATACATTAATTCCTTATACATTGTTAAGCTACTACCGTAAGTGGCAAAGCATAATGAGAAATATTTATTCTCATCCTTAAATTTTCAAGTGCCGTATTTTATCTCGTTTTCAAAGAAAACGAAACAATAGTTTCGCTTTGTCGTCTGTCTGTCTGCCCGTCTGTAGATATCGAACTTTTTTGTTTACAGAGATAAATTAAAAATTATTTTTGTGTTGAATAGGTATTAATGAAACATTGCGATATGCACTTTCCGAAATCTCTACTTTCATACGTACATACAAAATCCTCATGCAGCCTTTGGCTATGGAAGTCCAACCAGATTGTGTAACTTGGCTCTCCAGACATGTCTCTTTTGAGCTACAGCTGCTGCATTTGGCCACTCTATGCCAATTCTAGCAAGGTCCTGTTTGACATTGTCTGCCCATTGCATCCTAGGTCTTCCCCTTTTTCAGATACCCTTAGGTACGCGGTTCATAATCCTCTTTGCCAAACTGCAGCTATGCATACGGATAAAATGATCAAAGCAACACAGTCTCTCTGCACAATATGCTGCTCAAAAGAGGTTGATGACAAAAGAGGTTGATGACTCTTTCTTTTAACCTCATCATTACTTACAAAGTCAAACCACCTAATGTCCAAGATACCGCGTAAACATTTAGAATCGAAGGCATCAAGTTTCTTGTTACCCTGCTTACAAAGGGTCCATATTTCGCTACCATAACTAACCTTAGAAAGAACCAAACTATTATACAGCCTAATTTTAGTCTTTAGGTGTAGTATACTTACCTGTAGGAGACGTTCCCAATTGCCATTGGAACTACCAATGCCAAAGGGACCTAAATCTCCTGCCCAAAGGTCAGAATCAGTACCAATTTTAGCAGTGAAGTCATCTAGCACAAGAGAAATATCTCCTTTCTTCACAGAATTCAAAATATCCTGAAGTTGGCTGTAAAACCTATCCTTCTCGTTCTGATCAGAGTCCTCTATGGGGGCATAACAAACAGATGACATTCAAGTCTTTAATTTTTGTTTTAAATTTTGCTCTAAGAAATCTTTCATTAATGCAGTCATATCCTAGAAGAGCATCACCGGCATGTCTGCTGAGAAACAAACCTACACCTTGGATATACTTTCTATCCTCCTTTCCTGAAAAGAGAAATTTATAGTTATTTTTAAGTATAATTGTACATCTGGTCTCTTGCAAACCTGGAATATCTAGGCGCTGGAATTGCTGCGTGAGGCCATCAAGAGAATAATCTCTATGTAATGTCCTTACATTACATGTACCTGCAGAGAGAAAATAATCAGTTAAAATTTTAAAAGAAACTAGGTTTATTGAGATAGGTAGGGCCAACAATATCAAACAGCCCCCTATCGCAAGGCATGGAGCAAAGACCTGTTCCTCCTCCGCTAAATGCTGAAGTCACCGATGCTGGTAGGAACTTCAGGAACCACTTTTTCAAGTGAACGTTTTGAAGAACCACATGGCCTGCCTGAGACACATCACTTCAGTTTAGGATTGACGATGCCCAACTAGCTAAGTGAGGTTCAGGTACCTGCGATGACCTCTGATCAGGATTATCCACCAGCTGATATAAGGTATCCCATACTTAGCATGTCTCTGTTCATTTAGGACTGGCAACCCAGAAGCAAACAGAAAACACAGTGGCAGATTCCGCCTCAACAAAGGCACACCAGTGCAGCAAGTCCAAGATCCATAATCAAGCTCAAATCCATAAACAAGTCCAGTCTAGTAGGTATAAATTGTCAGCACCAGGACCCTGTAAAGTTGACCACTCCTCAGCAGGGTTAAAGAAAAGGAAAAAAGTGGCCATAGGTGACAGGATCAGTAGGTCATATTGATCTGGCAGCCCTTCCCGTCCGTTCCCTTCCAAAAGAGAATATGTTTTTTGAAAGGTACTAACGGCCTGCACCACGAGAAGGCGGGGTCGAACATTAGGTGCTCTAGAGCTATAATTATGCTCTCTAACGGTGGAAAAAGTCGAAATTTCCAAAATTTCAAATGAATAATGCAAAAAATGAATTTAAGCTAGAAATTTGAAATTTTGGTGGTGGAATGCGGAGGTCACGATGTTTCCAATGAAAACAATGAGGTCAACCCCTTAAGCCCAGATGGGGTAGAAAAACGCTTCTTTTTAGCTTTAGCAGATAATTGTTTGTTTTTAGAGGTAAATGAAAAATTCTTTTTGGGTTAGATAGGAATTGATAAAATATTATGATTCACACCTTTTAAATCTTCCAAGAACTATAATTGGGCCCTCTAGCGGTGGAAAAGTTTGAAAATTCCAAAATTTCAAACACATTATGCAGACGACGTATTTAAGCTAGAAATTTTAAATTTTGGTGTAAACGCCATGATGTTTTCATTGGCAATAAAATGGCTCTTTAGATCCAGGGTGAGTGGGGAAAGACATTATTTTTTTAGCACATAATTGTTTGTATTTAGAGATAAATGTAAAATTATTTTTAGAGTTAGAGAGGAATTGGTAAAATATTATGATTCGCCCTTTCGGAATCTTTTGAACACTATAATTGCACTCTCTAACGGCGAAAAAGTTTGAAAATTACAAAATTTCAAACGAATATTGAAACGATGTGTTAATGATAGAAATATAAAATTTTGGTTGTGGAATGTGAACTTCATTAAGTTTCCATTGGAAACATTGAAAATGATCATTTGAAAACTCTTTTTCCATTTGATTGGTACTAATGAAATAATATGATTCGCATTTTTGAAACACTTAGAAGTTTTAAAATATAAATTTTTACAGATCATTCAAAGGAACGGCGGAGATGTTATCAAAGTTTAAAAATAACAGTGTGAAATTTGAAAACTAGTGGTAGTTTTTAGGGGATATTCCACTGACAGCAATAATCTACACACTTTTCTGAGAGAGGTGTAGGAAATGCAATTTTTTAGATTTAATAATTAAAAAACGAATACTTTTATGTTGTATAATTACTAATGAAATAGCATTTGAATTTTTCCCATCATCCTCTAGTTCAAATTAAACTTTTAAGGAATGAAACGGTAGGTAAATGAAAAACTTCTTTCTTTTGAAAACGAGATTCTCATATGCTCCAGAGACGATATGCGTCCTTCTAGTTTAAGTTGGGAGTAATTGAGTTTACAATAAATGTTTAAATTCTGTATCTCTGCATTATTTACGATCATGTTAATATAACGGATTATATTTCTGCTAGCCTAGTAAAGGGAAAAAGTCATCTTCTACATTTTAACAACTACGTGAACAGTCGAATATGAGATAAATTTATACATCCTAAAATACAAAAATTATGAGCTCTCTGTCTTTGAGTAAATCCTAGTGTAATTCAAATGAGTACTATAGTACACATAGTAAGGGAAGGAAATGTACCGGTGAATTGGAGACCAACCGGGATTAATTAAACTGTCCTGAAGTCGGAGAAAAACTGATTCAAAGAAGATAAAAAAGAAGTAATTGTCGTTTTTTCCATATCTTAAGAAATATAAATAGCGAAAGAAATTAAGATATGTTATTTTTTCTATCCATGTCTTGTGCGTCAAGAGAAAGAGGAGGGAGAGAGATGTAAAACTCTTCACACGCACTTCGTAGGGGACGATCAATTAGCACATTTGATTAATATTCACCATTATCCTAGGTGAAAACTTAGGTTCGCGGATTTTTACACCTGTGTTTAGGAGTGCCTCAGACGTGCTGTACTAAACATCGTGTAAAAGGATGAAATAAACAAATTCACTTTAGTAAGAACAGCACAGTTTATTTATATTCATCGATTACATTTATATTCATCGAATATTCTCGATTCGGTGGGCCTTAGCTGCGCTCAAGAGCAGAATAAAATGGTTTCGCAGATGTTATACTAGACTTCTTCCACTCAATTTTCTTTATTCCGAATGCTGCTTTGTTACTGCAAGCATTCATATGATGAGGTTGAATTTTGTACTTTACAGAAATCTCCTTACCGACCTCAAAACTCGACGAGATGATATTTAATCCTTGCTTAAACCACCTGGTTCACACAGAACCTTATCTTCGTTCATACACAACTGAACCGTGGTTCACGCAGAACCGTGCTTTCATACAGAACCTAACCCTGAGCCTTTAGGGTCCCCTTAAGAAAGAGCTACTCCCTTTGACGCGCTGCAAACAACCTTCCTATTTGCCAGCAACACCCAGTCTGAAGTTTATCGTTTCCTCGCTTCTCTCTGTCACCCGCGCTAGAGCCTCCGGCTAGTGACAGCAGAGTTATAAAAGCGCTTTTGCTGTTGATCTCGAGCATGTAAATAGCAGCCTAACCCGGCCCGAATGTCATCTAATGAGCCACATTCCCATTTTGGACACTTCAGAAAATACACTTAACGTAACTGTAGATATATACAATAACAATAAAATACAATAACAAAATAAATTAGAGGAACACGACAATCCAACTATTATATCACGCAGGTGCTTATCTCAATCCATATACTATAATTTTTCCATCGGTAAACGCACGTTTTTGCAATTTTTCGACAAAATGTTTGCAATGAGCATCTACGTTTTTAATTGTTCCAGTTTCCATTACTCCATAATAAGGCCGGCTGCCAGATTCATTTCGGTTTATTTCTAATACGAGCTTCAAAATGCACAACTGTTTTTATCAGAAAATTTAATTTTTTCGAATTAAAGCTGTTTATCATAAAGAACAAAAAATGCATAAATTACCTTTCGAGAAATAGAGATATTTCTAATGTTGTTACAAATATCATAGTTATAAAAATATATAATGTCATTATAACAAACTCGCGAACTATTCTTAAGATTTTGTATACAAACATTTACCTTCTGCGTAATTCTCTTATGAATGATGAGCATGAAATGTTAAATACATGTTGTTACGACAGATGAAGGAGCAACAGTGACTTCATGACATAAACGTGACTTGAACGCTCATGTATGCTTCTGCGTGAGATTCATTTTAGCCAACGAATTAGAACTTAGAACGATTCGGAAGAATGAAAAAAATATAGAAGTGCAGTGTGTTAAAGTTGTGAGATCTGAAAGGACATTCAGATGGTCTGAATCACTGCGCGATAAGTGAAAATAAGAAGTATATTTATTAGCGTGTGCGCGGGTGTTTGTTTTCTGTTTTAATTAACAAAAGTTTAGTGAACTAGCACAGGACGAGAGATTGTTTACGTCTGAAGGTATTCAAGTGACATGGTAAACAAAGTGAAGAGGTAGTATTTTAGTAGAACAGAGCTGATATTGTATGCTCTGTAAAAAAAAGGTTAATGACTTATGTATGATAGTTGTTAATTTGTTTATAAAATACTTCATCCACATTTTTGTAACAATTTGCATTGTATTGTAATTGGTTTGAAAATATGATTATTAATACTCACGATCAGTGCCTATCTATTTTAAAAATTCACAACGATATATATATATATAATAAATATTGCACAGTGACCAATTAAAATGCATTTATTATTCCTATCATTTGTTCATGATTTATATTTAAATAAAATTAGAAAATAAATATCGTTTATTACACCGCCTCGGTGACCGAGTGGTTATCGCACTTGGCTACTGATCAAAGTCCCCTTGGTTCGAGTCCAGAATAAGGTATAGGTGTTCCTGTTGTCTTTCTGCTGAAGTCCCGCCTTATTCATATACCTTCCTACATGGAGTATTATACTGTAAGTCTTCTGTCGTAAGCTGCTGCTTGAACGGTCATTCATTTACTTCTTTCGGAAGCAAACTAATTGCTCTCTGACTGACGTAGGTGTTTTTACGCCTCGAGCTTGGCCTGCTTTGCAAATGCTAAAGGAATATTATTTTTTTTTAAATCACGATTTAGATAGTTTTGGTTTAATTATCTGAAAAGTTCCTCTACTTATAATATTTTGGATTTTTCTTTGCGTTTTACAGCTCGAATGTGCTTAGCATTGAGAGAATGTGGAAGTATTTATTTCATTTTGTTATAATTCTGTACTCAATTTTTTGTACATTAATCTCCAAATTAGCATAGAGTGTTCCAAACTAATTTCAAAACAATAATTCACTTATTAAACATATATTTCATACGTAGTAATTGAAATCACTCTTTTAATTTTGAATTAAATATATTCGAGAATTAATAGAAAATGAAAGTCATTAGCTTTACGAAAAGGTTTTAACCAAACTGTTACAGTTATAGCTTTACAGTTTGGACTTCGCATAACTTCCTGAAACATGACCGAAAGACCTCAAATTTCGCACGCGAATTCTTATGTACTACACGAGTTGCTTAAAAATTCAAATTTTTATCCACAGTACTATCTGACCCGGATAACTTTATACATTTTGATTTAACACTTTTAGACTCATCTATAATTTCTCAGATACTTAACTTGTCTGTCTAACTTTCCGCAGAGTGTTACGTTCGAAATTCAAATCTCTGTGTAGCACAGAATCGAAGTTCGAGTTTAGAACAACTTTTATTTTTCCACTCGGCTATGTTCAAGAATCTCTTCAAATTTCAGCACGAATTTTGCACTACTAATGAAAACTATGTGTTTATTATAACAGTTGCTTCAAAGCAAATGTCTCACTCCAAGAACAAATTTTCTCATAAGTGAATAACGATGTTAATATTTAAAATGCGAAAAAATAAGATCTAATACAGAAATAGGTACAATAAAAGTGTTCAAAATTAAAAAGGTATAATTTCAAATTCACATTTAAATTCAGATTTTCGGATTAGGTTGTATAAATGAGAACCGTGTGCTAATTGCATAGGCTTTCGCTAGCTTTCTGGATTGCATTGATGTGGCAGCCTCTTTGGGTTGCTTAAACCTGAAACTTATCATTTCATACATCATCATCATCCTCAAGCAGCCATGGGCTACGGAGCTCCAACCAGACCGTGCAATTTAGTTCTCCAAGCAAGTCTATCCTGAGCTACATCTACTGCATCAGACCACTGCACACCAATTCTAACAAGGTCCTGTTTGACATTGTCTGCCCACCGCATCCTAGGTCTCCCCCTCCTTCTGAGGCCTCTAGGCACACTGTTCATAACCCTGTTCGCCAATCTATAATTATCCATACGGGCAACATGGCCAAACCAGCGGAGTCTCTCTCTGCACAATATGCTGCTTAAAGGAGGTTGCAAACTCCTTTGCCTAACCTCATCATTAGTTACAAAGTTAAACCACCTAATACCCAAGATACTGCGTAAGCATCTAGAATCAAAAGCATCTAGTTTCCTGTTATCTTGTTTACACAGCGTCCACGTTTCACTACCATAACTAACCCTAGAAAGAACCAAACTATTATACAGTCTAATTTTAGTCTTTAGGTGTATACGCCTATTTCTCCACACTCTCCATAGATTCTTAAAAGTCCCGGCAGCAATCCCTATTCGTCTGTTAATCTCATGCCGCATATCACCATTATCTGTTATATAGCTCCCAAGATAATTAAACTGTGACACCTGCTCAAGACTGCAACCATTCAGATTAACTGAATCACAGCCTGCCTGACCAATTTTCATCACTTTAGTTTTCTCTCTGTTTATAACCAAACCTACTCCACTACCAGTCTCATCAACATCCGGAATGAAAGAGTTCATCTCATCAACATCATTTGCCAAAAGGGCTAAATCATCAGCATAATCTAAATCAGAAATTTTCGTATCTCCAGCCCATTTAAGGCCAAAAGCTTTCCCTTGAAGTGAATTTTGCATAACATAATCAATAACCAAACTAAAGAGAAAAGGAGACAAAATGCACCCTTGTCGAACACCAGAAGTAATGCTAAACCAATTGCTACAAGCCTTACCAACTCTCACACACGACTCAGTTTTATTGTAGAGAGCTTTCATCATGTTAACTAACTTGTCTGGTATACCATATGATTGCACAATCAACCACAAATTATGACGATCAAGAGAGTCGAAAGTCTTTTTGAAATCAACAAAGCTAGCAACCAAAGGTTTCTGAAACTCTAAACATTTCTCAAGAATCTGCCTAAGTGAAAATATCTGATCCACACATCCCCTACCACTTCTGAATCTACATTGCTCATTACGCAATTGACTGTCAACCAGATTCTTAATTCTATTCAGCACAATCATGGAAAGAACTTTACCTGGAACAGAGAGTAGGCTAATACCCCTATAGTTATCACAAGAACTGCGGTCACCTTTTTTGAAAATAGGGTAAAATCCTTAAGAACCATGCCTTTATCATAAAAGATATTAAGAATTTCAGTCATCCAAGTGGTAACCGAAACATTCCCAGCTCTAAGCATTTCCGTAGTAATTTCATCTACCCCTGGGGATTTATGTAGTTTAAGTTTAGAAACAGCCAAAATAACTTCAGATTGTATTATAGGGCCAACATTAAAGCCACCAATGCATCTATCATCATTGCAAACAATGGGAATAAAACTAACTGCATTGTTTAGAACATCACTGAAATGCTCAGCCCACTTAGCCATGACAGAATACTCACCTTCTATAACCTTACCTTGTTTATCCTTCAATCCCAGTATACCTGTCCGTTTTCTACCACACAAAACATTAACTATCTGGTAGAGCTCTCTGCTGTTGTGCTGTCTAACTGCTTCCTCGGCTTTGTCAGCCAAACCATCAAGCCAAAGATTCTTATCAGCAGCTAACTGATCTTTTACACGTTTATTAAGTTCTCTGTAATGCTTTCTATTAGGACTAGTAGGTTATTGATTAAGGACATTTCTGCAGTTCTTTCTTTCCGAAATAAGCTCAAGTGCCTTATCACTCAGAAAATTCTGTCTCTTCTGCTCCTTTTTTCCTAAAAGAGTACTGTTAGTGTCCAAAAAAGCCTGTTTAAAAAACTCAACTTCAGTAGTAAGCATACCATGACTGTCATAATGACTAAGTAACCTATCATGGTAAGCTTTGGCTATAACTGGGTCTTTCAGAGCTTCAGTGTTAAAAGCAAATTTTTTAACCCTAGCACAACACTTTTTAAGTTTAAGTTGCAAGACACTTTTAACAAGGTAATGGTCAGATCCAATTTCAGCTCCCCTATATGCCCTGGTATTTCTAACAGAACTAGCCCATTTGCTGTTAATTAATATATAATCAATCATATTCCTATGCAGCCCATCAGGTGAAACCCATGTGTACTTATGTATGTCGCGGTGTTTGTAATATGTGTCAGTTATTCTGAAACCACTGATTTTTTCATACATCACAGGGGAATAAATAAAACATTTGAAGTGAAAAATATTAAAACGCCTTTTCTCCGAGAATACCAATTTCCCATTTCTTCACGATAACGGATACTTAAAACAATAGCAAATTTTATAGTGAGTTCAAATCTTTTTCTTCTGTTTTGACACACCTGCTACAAATTCTTAAATATCTAAAATAATAACTATCGATGCTAAATCTTAATCCTATAACGCATTTTTACCCCGAAACCATTGAGCAATTTTATTAGAAGAAGCATTGAAGTTGAACGCCTTGCATTAATCAAGAAATTTTCAAATTTTTTTATTGAACAGAAAGCTAAATTCTTATAACTGAAGTCCATAGAACTGACATTAGTAAAATGGAACATCAAAGCTCTATTGTTTATCATTTGCATCATATCCTTGAAAACACCTTGCACCATATTCTTAAACAACGTTGGATTTATTATTGGCTTCGAAACTGCTGCTTGTAGTCAACCATTGGTTCCATCAGTAAGCCTGCACTTGAAATTACTGTACTCTCTTCTCATTATTCACAGCCTAATTTCAAATATAGGAACAAGTTCAACTGCTAGAGAACTGATTAAGTCTAGATGAACTGATTAAGTTCCAAGACCGCTGTAGATGCTGTCAACTGGATAGATTAACTTGGTATTGTGTGAAGCAGGTAACTCGACATAAATGTTTCATTAGAACGGCCTTTTGTGACGCACCACCACCGAGTGTCGAATGCAGTGCACATAGAAGCGAACCAATTATTCACAATGAGACCAGATTTTGAATTTTAGTTGTTAAGACGAAGTGCACATCTTTAAATCCTGTGGTGGAAGACAGTGAAGGAAATATGAATATGATTTATACCATAAAATATTCATAAGGAGGATAACTTATAGCGAAAATCATTCGGATGAACAAATCAAAAATGACATTGCGAAACGCTCTATTAGTACAATAAATTCCAGAAGTATACAGAAAAGATGTGTTCTAGGAGGCCCACAGTCTCCATAACTGGCGTGGAATTAGAAATAAACTTTCATTTATTAGACAATGCTTGTTCTCGTTTACTTTTCTCATGATGAACTTTCCTAATTCATGTGTTATATTATTAACATAGTTGCTGATGTAGCATAAAATACGACCGAATACAGTGTAATAAAAATTATAATCCCAAAATATGTAATCTAAGAAATGCGTTTTTTGCTTTAAAATAGAAGTAGAGAATGCAAATCAGGTGAATGTTATTATGTCTGTTGTATTTCATTATTCATAAACTTTAAAATTAATATGATCTCAGGGCCTGCATCTATTATATTAGACTTAATAATACAATATTTGTAATTGGCTTTAGTGGCGACAGACAAAATCTATATCATTAGCATAGTCGCGGATCAGAGTCGCAACCAGAATATTTTTTCATATGAGAGAGGCACAAGTTTTTGATATTAAGTTAAAACGCGATTAACCGACCTTCGATTATTCGGCAAAAGTCTCTTGATCATCGAATTTTGTACAGGTACCATTCGGTACTAAAGTATGGTTTGCAGAAACCCTTCAAAACAGAGTTACAAACTTTTCAAAGGAGAATAATTCGGTTATGGTCATTAAATTTTACCATTAGAACATTAATTTTTAAATTGAATTATAAAAAACGTATTTTGTAATAAGTTGAGATATTCAGGTGACCACGAGATTGTGAATAATGAGTAAAGTGTATAACCAGAGGTAAAAATACCTCTGTCAATAATTTGCACTCTATTTATTCTGGCTACAATGAAGATACTTTTCAGAAAATGAGTAAAAGCACAAAAATATGGTGGTAATATTCTAAACGTAAAAGCAAACTCAGTACTTCAACTAGGCAACAATATGCTGAAGGATTTACCAGTACAAAAGAACCGTCAACAGAATTAGATAAATTAAAATGGCTGATTCAACAAGTGGTTCAGACAAAGGATGACACCGCAGCAATCAGTGAAAATAAGACTTTCGCACAATTAGCTTCGAGAAATTAGATGAGGTGATAACTAATATTATTGGACTTATGAAAGATATATGTGAATTAAAGGAAAAAATCTTATTAAATAATAAACACAAAAAAAGCTACAGAAGTTTGTGCTGGTGCTACCTGGACAAAACACCAGTACAAACAGTTCTATATTTATACAAATAATTAGTGAAATTGAAATTGATAAATAAAATATTTGAATTGGATTAAACAAAAATCCTGGTTTTTATGGATTTATTACTATCATATTAAAGAAATGTGTAAGGTGCGTTTTTGAACCTTTTACATATCTTTTTAACATGCCATTTCAAAATTGTGTATTTTCAACAAAAATAAAGAAAGCAGCCGTGATTCCTGTCTATAAAAGTGGAAATAAGTATATGCTATCAAATTATAGATCAGTATATTTTTCTTTCAATTTTTGTAAATACACTGAGATGGACAGCGGTGTGCGGTATAAATCAGGCAGACCAGCTCTTCGGGCATCAGTTAGACTTGGATTTGAGAGACAGAATGGACAAAATGAGCTACCTGAAAGACTTTGAACATGACATTGATAGTTGGTGTTAATCGTGTTGTTTCTAGCATCTCCCAAACAGCCGTCCTCCTAGGTTTTTTGCACACAGCGATTTCAAGTATTATCTCAAAATTGAGTTGTCTAAGGGTTGTCTTAAAAAATTGTCTTCAGCCGGGTGGGAGTTTTCCTCTAACAATGATATCGACGTTAAATTCAGAGTGACACCTTCCTTGATAGTCGAACAAAAATGTCGAAACACTTCTTCAATTTATACAATTGTATACTCAGATCATACTTGTCATCTTCATGACATACTTGTCATTTGCTTCTCGAGAATGAGAGCAACTGGGACAATACTTTCATGAGACCCAGAGAATTATGTACTCTAGGTTGAAGGTTCATAAGATCAATTAGAAGAGACCTTGATCGGCGGCCGGTAGCTCAGCAGTCACAGCTGATGACATGTCATCAGCTCTGACTGCGTTCGTATCTTACCTGGTTCAAGGCATTTTTTCCTCTAACAATTGATATCGACGTTAAATTCAGATTTAACGTCGATTTTTTTAAATGTTTAATTTTCAATTTTGGTTTTCTTGCGTTATTAAAATTAGGTAAAACATAATTTATTTATTATACACTACTTTGGCGACCTACCCTTCCATTTTAGTTCTGTTTGGCGGCCCACACTTCCATTTAAGTTTTCTTTGCGATGCTTCAGCTAAAACCTTTGCCCAGGTCTGCTCTAACCAATAATCGCTATTTGAAACAGAATAATAAAATGTCTAACAAATTAATATATTATGCTCTCTAACGTACATTTTTTAGGCTCTTAGGTATATAAATTAATGATATACGTATACTGAAAGGGAAATTTTCTTGAAGAAAAAATATGCGAAAATCGTTATTTACTGACGACATACGGTATATTTCTCCATTAGTTAAAAAGTATATTTTACGTAAGAATTTAATGTATTTTAGGCCCCAAAATTTTCAGTAGCTTATCTTGTGAATTTAGAGACTTCTCCGTTAATCGTTTCATGTATAAAATTTAAAGGTTTTTCTTATGAAAGGTCAAGATATAGAATTCACGTATGATATAGTTAGGTAAATCATGAAACCGACATCTTTCTGCTTTGTACTGTGAATTACTTTTCATTCTATTTTGGTCGAGCCCTTACAATTTTTCATTATTTCAATTACAATTATTTCAATGTCGAGCCTTTTCATCAGTCGAGCCCTTACATTTTTTGTTTATATATACTGTATTACTTTGTACTGTGAATTACTTTTCATTATACATACTGTGAATTACTTTTCACTTGTCGTATAATTGTAAGGGCTCTACCAAAATAGGGTGAAGGGAAGGAGAGCCAATTCCGTTGGGGGCAAGGAAAAGTACGCTGTCTGAGAAATTCCTTTATATACAATTCGCACAGGATGTGAACTTTCCCCCTCCTCCATTGGCCGACCCGTACATGCCCTCTGGATATCACGGGACAGCGTTTGGTGCTACGTCAGACGGAGAAAAAGTTCGAAGAACTTTGTGGACGTATAGCGATGAATACCTTTGTTTAAAGTTTGCTTAGTTAACCTGCAGGTTTTCTGTAGACTTGTTCCAGCAGATTTGGGAACACTGCGACGTTTGCTTACTTGCCGGGCCACAGTTGCTATTTCTTGTAATTAATCCAATATATCAAAGGTCTGTGAGTTGGGTTGTTTTACCTCCGAGCAGCATATTTTTTTCAACACAATGATTTAAATGTCCTGCTAACAAGGACCCTGAAGACTCAGAGAAGGCTGGGGGATGGGGACTCACTGGACAATCTGTTAGGTTACAGATGGCAGCCTCCCATCAAGACCACCCAGAATCGTTAACGGGCACAGAGTATGGCTCTTCGGCACACGGGGCCCTGTCGTATATATATTAAAAGTAGTCATCAAATACAAATATTCAAATAGACGAAATTCGAAGAAAAGAACCCCCGTGTTTCAATACTTAAGGATTCAGATAGTTTGAAGTTACATGTGTGTACGTGTTACTATGCATAAATTTCTATGTGCTTTTCTATCTCTTACGTCTATAGAAGTTAATATATATTATAACAACCAGTAAATATTCAGCTAATGGATGTTTATAGGGAAAACTAATGTATATTTATATGTAAAGTATAAAGTAAAAAAAAATCATTTACCTGAGCAATGCCTCCCTCATCATTTCCATTGATTTGAATTTAAAATAGTTTTAAAACCTTTTATTATGAACAGAAACCTATTTTTTTTCGTATATTTCTACAACGCGCATTCACGGATATATAAAATGAGAACATTTGATTAAAATAAATGTATTATTATTATTATGTTGCTTTGTAGCAGCCTTTTTACAGTCTTGAGATGTTAACTGTCTTCGGCAACTTTTCATGTGGATTATTTCTTCTGATACAATTTTATATTTAACATTATGCTATTAGCATGGTCTTTTGTTTCCATTCCCTTTATTATTTATAATTCGATGAATTTTAAACGGGAATTAACTTATTATATGCTCCTCTATTTTTTTTCTGTCATAGCGACTTTTCATTTTGATTACTTACCAACATTTGATCACAACGAAAATGCTCTGTGCGACTATGAACAAGTTAGAAATGACTAGTAATTTGTGTTATGATTCTGATGAACATTTAAGCTTTCTGCATGTGAACATTCGAAGTCTGAAAAACAACTGGGATACTCTCTCTGTTTATATTAAAGATATCTTGAAATTTTTAGATATTATTATATTGACAGAAACTAATATCCTCAGCACGGATGCTCCATTGTTCAATTTTAAAAAGAAATTATCAACTTTTACGAGAAATCCTGGTACATTTGAACATGGGATTCTACTTTTACTCCATGACACATTATTAGTCAAAACGATACCTTCGCTTGTGATTCTTGTTGAAACATTGAATATAAATATCTGCAAGGGTAATTTAACTTTCAATTTACTTGCTCTTTACAGATCACAAAGCTCGAACACTAACATTTTTCTTTCTAATCTCAAAAACTGGTTCGAAACAACTGATATACTTTGCAATCAAATACTAGTTGGAGACTTTAATTTACATATCAAAAATATCAAAAAACACAGAGTTGCCAAATACGTAGAATTGCTAACCGAGTATGGTTTCTCACCTATCATTACTGGTATCACCAGGGAAGACATCATTGGTGACTCTCCCTCTCAGACATATATTGAGCACATTAACGTCCGACTTGACATTAAACTCGACACAAATTCAATGATTTTTTTTTTGCAGTAGGATCGCAGACCACTACTTAATTGAGTCAACTTGCTGGAAAAAAACTTGGGAATTCGTCTAATCACACTAAAAAGCTAGACAGCAATTTTAACAGGAAAACTATCTTAGATCATAAAGACATATGCGAAGAAATAAGCCTAACAAACTGGCTGGACAGAGGCACTAGAAACACAACTCCAAATTCAGAACCAATACACGTACTTTATGAAGCATTCATAAAAAAATATACGGCGATTGTTAACAACAACAAAATTAATAAACTATCGGATGGCTCAAAAATTAAACAACGCAATTGTAGCAAAGACTGGATAAATCAGGAAATAATAAACTTAATACGGAAAAGGGACTCGGCTTGGATTGATTACAAAAATAACAAGAGAAATAGAAATTTTAAATTACCATACACAAACTTAAGAAACATAGTCACGTCCCTTATTAGACAAGGAAAGAAAAAATATTACTTCAAACAATTTGAGTCTGTAAAAATAATCCAAAGTAAAATTGGGAACTCATCAACAAAATTATCAACAATAAACCTAAAACTGCCATTGACGATTTTATTATGAAGAATATGCCACAAGGTATGTCTGAAACTCAAGCAGCAGAGAAATTTAACAACACCTTTGCAGACATTATTGTCAATCTTTGAGACGATAACCGTATACAGAATCTCTCTACAGTTCCTAAACATATCCAACCTTCTTTTCCCTCAATTTTATTCTTCCCATTTCAAAACAAGAAACTTTCAAAATTCTAAGTGACTTAAATGAAAGAAAAACATGTGGATACGATCAGGTACACATAAAGCACATTAAAGCATGCAAAATCTCCTTAGCTGATCTCGTGACAAACTTTATCAATGACAGCATATCTACAGGAAACATCCCTAATAAACTCAAAATTTCTATTTTAAGACCAATTTACAAAAGTGGAACTAAATCCGATTGCACCAACCATAGGCCCATTGCCATCTTATCCGTTCTTCACAAAATAATTTGAAAGATATATAGCTAATGTTCTAGCCAATTTCTTGAAAAAACAACATTATTAATGAAAAGCAATATGGTTTTCAAAAAGGTAAAAATACAATTACACTTTTAACGGAGTTTTCTGACGTCATTAACGTCAGAAAACTCCGTTCTGACAAATTTCTGACGTCATTTATAGTTCCTATAAGCAACGGACAAAAGTAGCTGCTATCTTTCTGCACTTTCATAAGGCATTTGGTGCGTTAGATCACGATATTTTACTTCAAAAATTGTGTTCCTATGGTGTCCGAAGTATTACTCTTAAATGGTTTGAAAATTACTTAAAAAACAGAGTGCATGTTATCAAAATTAATGGCGTTTTTAGTGAAAAGAGAACAGTGTACACTGGTGTTCCACAAGGTTCAAAGGTCCGCTTTTATTCATTATTTATGTTAATCATCTAGCTAACCTTAAACTGAAGGGCTATCCTTATATATATGCTGATGACACCGCCTTGCTTAACGTGAATCACAATATAGGAGACGCAGTCCGAGATACACAGGATGATTTTAACAAAATTGTAAACTGGTCTAACATTAATCATATTTACATAAACTCCGATAAAACCAAATGGATGAGCTTTCATTCACCAGGATACTATGATCTTTCATCTTATGCAATTTAAAACCACGAACCCTTGTGTCCTAACAACGTAATAACTCATGACCCTGACTGCTGCGACTGTGATTTTATTCAGCGTGTTGAGAGCCATTAATATTTTGGACTTTACATGGACACAACCTTCCGATGGAATATACATGTTGAAAAGTTAGCAGGGAAATTGTGTCTATGTGCATCTAAACTTTACAAACTGCAATTTGTTGCAAACATACATACATGTATTTCGATTAAAAAGCTATCTGTGAATGTATATTGACTTATGATTTGACAATATACGGCTCAACTAACCTTAAAAATATAAAGAAAATAGAAATTATTCAATCATTTATTGATAAAAATATAATCCCATACAACTTAAGAAATTCATTTTATCATAGCGAAGAAAGACTAAATAATCTAGGCATATTTTCTTTTCACAATCATTACAAATACAGCATCACTTTAAAATATTTTTTGACAATCAATTTAAAATGAAATCTCTCATGGGAAAAACACAAGGTTACAATCCAAAAATTATTTCCAGCTTCCAAAAATAATAAACAATTACGGGAAATGTACAAGGACCTATACAGTACCTTACGTGTTCAATCAATTGCCGAGGGAAATTATTTTATTAAACAATCTTAAAGAAATTTAAAATAAGACTAAAATTTTTCTTCTAGGCACTAAATTCAATATAAAAATTTGAACCACCACAATGGAGCTTCCACTGAAATTCACATAATTCGATGATATTGTTTTAAACTATATCTCATGTATTTTCATGTAACGTTATTATTCTTCTCTCCTGCAGATAAGCAGATGCTTTGCGGGTCATTTGTTTAAACTTTTGTATAACTAACATGAATATGAATGAAGATTATTATTATTACAGAAAGTATTTTAATTTTTTTTTGAAACCTTCTAAATTATGTGCAATTTGTCTGAAATATCCGACATTTCAACGTATCCATTCCACCTATATTTATCTTGATTAATCGAAGTTCTACTGTAAGCCTCAAGTAATTGCTGGTCACGGAGTCTGAGAGGAAATTACCAGTTAACACGTCATAGAGAAGCTCTGTAACGAAGGCAAAACTTTAGCAGAATAGCAATAGAAATAAAGAAACATCTATACCTTACCTGGGATTTGAACCCAAGCTCTCATATACATATGATCAATCATGGAAACTAAGAAAGTATTTATGAATAAAACCATATTTGTCCTAAATACTTGTCAGTATAATACATCATAGAGAAGATCTATGAAGAAGGCGAGGGTTCAGCAGAGAGACTACATGCATAAAAGAATATCCAGCATTCATCCGGGTCTCAAATTCAGATTCCTTTGATATACAACAAGAACGCTAGCCACTCGACTAGAGGGCTGTCACAAAACAAAACAAAAAAAATTTCAAATAAACAAATATTGCTTTACACAAGCATTTAAATCAGGTTTTAAAGAATTATGAATAAAAAATATTTAAACATCTACTAAAAAATTAAGGAAAAGAAAGATGAAGCTGTAAATTTTACATTCCTACGACTGTAAATATGCACCACTGCCAATTCCGCCTGTTAGAGAAACACATGAAAACCTACAAGGGCCTCCTACTCACTTCCCTTTCACCTTCCTCTTAATCTTTCCAAATTCGCGTTTGATCCCGAAAAATTTTCATCTGGTTTTTGGTAGAATCGATAACTATAATACATGCCCTAAACGACTGTAGGGGAACAACATTTATCGTTCTCTCATACTACCTTCTCTTTCTGATAAGACCTTTCTATTCGCAAGCAATTTCAAACGCATATCTGATCTCTGAGTACCATCGACACAAGGTGGTACCCAGTTATTTGCTTTTGTTCCGATTTTGTTCTCATTCAATCGAGACGCAGTTGCAATTACATACAGTTTTAGAATCAAACTGACTCTTAGTGTAGTTGTTCGCTAATTTTGGCATCATAATTAGTTTTGTTTTCCTTTGCTGCAAAAGCTGCATAACACTTTCCCTAAATAAAATGTTCCCTCAGATTCTACCAGGGACAAAACGAAACTCTGAGTTATGGGTTAAACCTCTATCTGGCAATACGTTTTTTTAACTGTCTAATTCTGTTGCACTGTGCTAATGCATTTTGTATTTACCTAATACTGAAGCGTCCAGAAAGCGTGATGTCTAATTTTAGAGGCTTTTCATTATAGTCCGTCAACCGATTCCCGAAGTTTTAAACTTCGGCATCTGTAAAAAAATTGGAATCAACATTTAATATTTTTCCTTTTCTCTTAGGTACGAATGCTAAACTCTTGTTCAACTTTCATATTGTTACGATAGATGAACGCACTGCACTGACTTCATGACAAAACGTGACATGAACACTCGCATATACTTCTGCGTGAAATTTATACAACAAACCAATTTGAATGTAGAACCGACCTGAAAAAGAGAATGATAGAATTACAATGTTAAAAGTTGTGCAGATCAAAAAGGAGGTTTAGATAGTCTGAGTCGGTGCACGATAAGTAAAAACAAGAAAATATTTTTTATGTGGTCTGTGCGCGGATGGTTGTTTTGTTTTGCTAGTGTGATAAATCTAGTGATCTAGTCAAAGACGAAGGATTGTTTACGCCTGAAGTGAGATCATTCAGGAGATATGATAAACAAAATGAAGAGGTAGTAGTTTAGTAGAACAGACAGAGCTGGTCTTGTATACTCTGTAGAAAAAGGGTTATTAATTTATATACGATAGTAGTTAATTTGTTTATAAGTTATTTCATCCATATTTCCGTAATAATCTGCATTGTATTGTAATTTGTATTGTAAATATAATTATTATACTAACGCTCAGTGTCATCCATTTAAAAATTTGCAACAATATGTATGGTGGTTATAAATAAACTATAACATTTTGGAGGCCTTTGGACCAAACACTGTTAGCTGACATAACTAAAATTTGGAATGGACAACAGTCAGTTAATGCAGAATGGAATGACATGAAGACACTGAAAGAATAACACATCACCTCTAAAGAATATAGGGTGTTTTTTCAAAATAAATCAAAGCTTTAGCACCAACAGTGTAAATTCCAACTACTGGATGCTCAGGAAAAGGTAAATAGTAATAGTTTATTTTTACCTATAAAACACAAAGAAATTTTCATCTATAGCTTAAAGCGAAAACGTTACACTCCTTCCCGTAATGATGAAAATAATTCCTGCGAATATTAGCCACATTTTTCCACAATACTTCGAATTCCTAGGATAAATAAATCATGTGAAATATTTGTTTAAAATTTTATCCACATTTGGACCTAATGATGAATTCAAAGAATGCTTCATAAACTACAATAACAATATTTTGGCTTACTACCAATTGTATTTTTTTTAATCCCATAAGTCTTGAAAATATTTTTATATAATAAGCAAATATGACAATTCCATTTAATATTGGAAGAAAATTTCATCCTTCGATAAATATATTCATTAACTGCTTCCATGTTAATATACTATCACACATTATGTATTTTTTTTCCTATTAGGCATATTCCTTCACGTTCTTTAATTGTTAAATTATCAGCCATATTTGTTAAATCATAAATCCATGCTGCATTTTAATATAAATATTGTCGTGCACACCTCGCGGTTGCAAGCACTTTCCTAGTTGTGTGGAGGAGTACAAAACTTCAATGTTTGTTTTTGTTGCGTTGTGTTTCCAACATTACGCAATTAAAGATCGTTACCTTAATCAGATAATGAAAGCTGCTATATCCTAGGCTGTCTCCTTAGGGGAAGACGTTTTTACAGCACCAATATGTTGTCGCCTCCTTAAGGGAAGACGTTTTCTGGTAAAATTAATAACGATACTAACTCAGGTTTATGAGAAACAACAATAAAACGTTTAATGGAAAAAATAATATAAAAGTACAAGCACAGAACAAATAATCTTAGCAACCAAATCATTGATATTAATTTAAAATAGCTTAACATTAGAACTCTTATAACTGAATCATTTATGGAACACCCTTTTTAATTTAAATGTAAATTTTATTGATAAAAACTGTTGTCTGCATTCGTCTGGCAGCGGGCATCAGCTTGTGGTCAGGAGGCTCTTTTTTGTCGCTCCAGGGTCCGGGTAGGGGTCATTTCCTTTTGGCACCCATTTGCCGAAGACGGAAAAGGCAGCTACGTCAAACTGGGGCTGATGTAGGGATGGACTCTGAAGTTGACCATCACATAGGCACTCTCTCCTCGCGTTGGATAATTGGTTGCGAGAAGAAAATGGCTGCATTCTCCGTTACTGTTTCAAGTGGGAATTTGCTCTCCACTGGCCAAATTATCAGGCGATGAAAAGTCATAAACTCGGTATCTCTGCATCGGCTTTCAAAGGACCTCCATTGTCATATTCTAATTGCACCTTGCAGAACCAAGCAGAGATGCCATGTATTTGATGCATTAAGTTATTGCCAAAGTTGATTTACCCACTAATCAGTCTCAAATTTGCCTCATCCTCTACAGTTCGATCCGCTTTATACACCCTTTGAAATCAATTTCTTTCACTATACTTCTTTGCGATCGCTTATCACTACCCACATTTCTAGTGATTCCTATATTTCATATATTATTTCGATATTCCTATATTTTGATACTTCATTTCCGATACTCAATCTGCCAGGGGGCAGACCAGAGCTCTTGCAGCCCATTGCTACTGCTTGTCCCTAATCTAACTGCTCTCTACAAAATCTCAGATCCGTCTCAAGTCCTCCTGACCGTCGCTAGGTATTTCGCATGTTCCTTTCCCCCTTGGTTTCCAAGATTATGTGCCATGTGCGTGGGACCATCTGTAGCATCTGCAGACGAATTAAAGAATCGCAAATTCCACTCAAGGATCTGTCTCTGAGCTAGACGTTGACACACTGCCGCCGTCTGGGAGAAAAGGATTTGTCTTTGGTGAATATCAACAATGAACAATACTGTTTAGCTCTATTTCTGCAAACGGCCATAGGTACGATTTCATGGCGATGTTTTCGGTGTAAAGTCGAATTTTTTATTAAGAAATAACACAGGAAACATTGCGTGTGATATCTGCATTTATTTTCACCACCAGATAATTCGGTGTCTGACCTTGCACTCTAAGGGAATAAATTGGGGTTCTATTTGTCGTTTTGTATATGGGGTGCTAGTTTCGAAGAGTCGGAGTGTTATGTTGTTTGTTGGAAAGGGTTTACTAGATGCAAAGAATGATCACTTGACGTCATGTATGTTCGGAATTTCGGCTGCAGCTGTGGATTCCGTGTCCTTCCCTCTTGAAGTGAAAATTAATGTGGCACCCTGTTTATTAATTCCCTCTGTATTTGTAAAACTCCCAATTAAATGTGAAATAAAAAAGAATCGTTATTTCTGATGCATATCAGAGCATCACGATATATGTACATGCATAATAAAAATCAAAGCCAAAAGAATTTAAATTTTTTTAAAATAGTTTAAAAATTATGTAAATTAAAATAAAAACAATTATAAGTGTTTGTGTTGTATTTGTATATAAAAAAACTAAAAACACGAAAGAAAGATTAAAACATTTATTAAAATTTTAGAAGTTAAATAAATTATTATAAGTAATGTGTTATATGAATTGTCTCTTTTTCTCCTTTGGGTATAATTATCCTTAACAAGTATTATTTCTTCCCTATCTAAGATTTCTCCGTGATATACTCAAATCAGGACTTTTGTGAAGCTGATAGCATATATCGTGCATAGCAAACCTCTCCCCTATCCTCCCCAACGTTCAAAGTAATAGTAGCTCATGGTGCAATTATTCTCCAATATGGGAATCCTACTCCTTTTCACCCAACACCACCTAGATAGAAGGCCTAAATACTAACTGCTTCCTGAAGCTTGACTTCATCATAAGAGGATCCAGAGTGCTGAGCGACGACCCAGCTTGTTTTGTGGGAATTTCAGAGAATAATGGAGCAGAGGAGCGTTAATTGTGCAAACGCCATGTTTTCCTTGCTGCGATCGTAAAGCTGCAAATATATTTTAATTTTGCCCGGCAAGTGTTTCCATTTCACCTTGTAAAGATAATTGCACATCTGAATGCAAAAGAAAGTGTATCGAGTTTCCCCAAAAACGAAGAATTCTTCGAGGAACAGTATCTAAAGTCAGTTGACTTCGCCTTTTGGCTAACTATTTATAGTATATTTGGTAGGCAAATTTTATTTTTTCCCAGGTTAATGTTAGGTTAAAAAAGCTTAGAAAACAATTTGATAATGACTATTCACTGAATATTTTCCTGTTAATGTAGCCAATGTTTCTTATTAGCTCTATGATTAATGCAGGCTTTTTTATGAACATTCCAGAAATTGAAGGACTTTTTGGGCGAAAAAATAATATGCAGAACACCTGCTAATTGTCATTTGAATATGCCTGGTAAATAGTAATATATATTGAGGTCAACTTGCAAAAGGTTTTTTTAAACATTCATTACTGGGAGCACTACTAATAGCTGCAGTATATGAATGAGTAGGAGGTAAAGAAGAGTTCTAACTCAGAGGTATCATTATCAACCACATTGGTCAGAAATCTCACTGTTTTAAGACTGAAGTCGGACAATGCCGAAAAAAATACCTGCCTCCCTCCAGTGATGTATTAATCTGATATTATATAATTCAGTTAAATTGGAGGTAATAATTGATATATGACAGATGGTAGCGGATGAAGTAAACAACCCACTCGTAATTTCCAGAGACGATTATCTTGGATGACGTTATCCACCACGCTGTCGACTCCCCTCTGTTTTCGTATTGCATCAGACATGATGTGCTACAACACGTTTTACAAAAGTTCATCCTCCCTCACACCCTTCACCGACATTTTCGGACCCATCTCGAAATTTCCCTTAGTGCAGAGAAGTCGGATGACGTCACATATTAGAAGTTCTCTGTTTTAAATTATTTTGCCCAATAGCGTTTTCTTTTCTTTTCATTTTATGCAGCAGAGCCATTTTTTTAATTTCGGTTTCTGTGGGATAGTCGTTCTTTTAGTATAAATACGGTTTCTATCAGTCAGAATTCTCATTCTGTTGCCAGACGCTGACAACGACAGTTCTCTGCTGCTGCGTCTGTGTGATTTTTCAACTGCTAGAAGTCAATAGTGATAGTTCTCGACGCCCTCGTGTAGTATAAATCATCTCCAGTTATTTCACAAGTTACTGTTTTGCAATGCATCCATGTGACATATGTCAGAAGACTTTCACACTATAAACGAATCCCATTCATCGTAAGAGATATCATGATGAAAAAACCTATTTAAGTGCTATCAATGTGAATCTACATTCTGAAGGAAAGATGGCAAAAAACGCCATGAGTTATCCCACATCTCCAGGAAAACTTACAAATGTTAATAATGTGCTATAGAGTTTGGAAGAAAAGACAATCCTTTGCGGCATCAAAGAAAGCCACACAATAATAAACGAAAACGTTCTGAAGATGGAAAGATTCCCCAGAAGAAGCAAAAGCCGGATTCTGAAGACCCCTGCCAGTTTACAGAAGAAATGAAAAGGACTTTGTCAACACATAAACTGATGGCGATTGAAGAAACATCTGTTGATCTCACCATTTTCCTCGAGTCCTCACGGAAGTCACTCTTAACTCTTCTGAAGAAGAATTGGCCTCAAAGCGTGAAAGTGCGCTTCAGGCGAAAAATTTTCCCATTCTACTTTCGAATACTGCACCCCGTTTTTCCGAAGTAACTTTTTCACAAGTCTTGTTCAATCGTCCCTAAACAGAGAATTGGATTCAGCATGCAAGAAGATCAAGACTTCATTTGAAGAATTTGAAGGGCCACATAGTGGATGGACACTGGATGCTGAACACTAAAGTGAATATGAATATTGGAAAAATATGTCCCTCTTGCAAGGATCAGTTACGTCCCTACTCCAAGAGAAATATAAAGAGTTAATGTATGTAATTCAGATAAAAAATGTTTTGTCTGCTCTGTTTTAGCATCTCTGTATCCCGCTACAAGAAACACCGAGCGCCCTGGCAACTACAGACATTTAGAAGAAAAAATTAAACACATTTGATCTAACTTTTCCCATAACAATAAATCAAATACCAAAATTCCTAAAAATGAATAACATCTCCATCAATGCTTTCGGATACGAGAAAGAAGTCGAAGAAGTAAATGATCTAAACTCGTATTTGTTTGCCTGCGTATTTGCTTTGAGTGATTTGGCCAAATAGTTCAACGTTAAAAGCATTTGGCCTAAAAGCTTAATATCTCGGCCTATCACGTCAGAAATCACGTCAGTCTATCACGTCGGTCCTATCACGTCGAAAAGCTTAATATCTCGGCCTATCACGTCAGAATATAAAGTATTTTTATATTTAAAACATCGATGCTAAAGCATTCGTGAAGGCTTACGCCTTCTATTGCTGAAGTGTTAGTTGATTAATAAGGCCTTGTGTCTAGATAGTGTTGTCCCAACTGGCAGCTTAATCCTCACTTGAGGTTTACTTCTAGAATCAATCCCTTGACAACTCTAGGATGTCTTTCTATTCCCGTCCTACAATCCTTTCCCCCATCTCCCCCCCCCCCCCGTGCTAACTTCGAAGATCAAGATCAGAAATTTAAATTCTATAATATAGTTGAGAAATGAGCGGAATTCTTTATCTCAGATGCGACTTTTGTTCTCAGGTCCGAACTTTCGAACTTGAGAGTTCATTTTTTCTTCTGATTTCCTCACTTTCAGTTCAGGGACCTAACCCCCCCCCCCCCCCGGCATAATTATTTCTATTTCTATCCCTATTGCCTCTTAGGGAGAAAAATCTTACGCTTTCGAAAATATTCACTTCCATATAATGTATCAAATACGTTCAAATTAATTGTGCAAGAAAGAGGAATAATTTACCAAAAATAATTTACAGAATTTCGATAAAGCAATCAAATATTTATTTCCAATGGACCTAATATAGAATGGGATATTTGTCACTGTTCTTTAAGGATTTGAATGGGGTTGGTTCAGTCGGTAGTGCCAGACTCGTAATGTGTAGTTCCCATAGTGGCGAAGCGTGACTTTTTGAGTAGGGGAAACAAATAAAAGAAGGAGTTCTACAACTAAATCGGAACGCCGTTCCGGTAATGAATGTTTCCAAATCATTGAACGGGTCGATGATCCGGTACTTGATGTTTCTTAATCTATGAGCGAAAATAGTGCCATACTTTTTAAATCAAATAATATTGGAAATTAATATCATACATTGCGTCTTTTGTAGGGAAAAATGTGGGAGATACTCTGTCCTGGCAACAATGTTGTTTTGAGAATCGAGAGGAAGGGTGCAGAAAAGGGCCCAAGCGATTGCAAGAAGTTCAACATGTATTTAAATATAATTTCATTATACTTACTGGGAAGTTAGAACGAAAGTACAAATTAATATTACAAAAAATTAAGAAAATCGTCTATAGAAAGTTGTACAACAAACGACCTCGTCTTCTCGTGGTGCAGGCCGTTAGTACCTTTCAAAAGAGATATTCTCTTTTGGAAGGGAACGGACGGGAAGGGCTGCCAGTTCAGCATGGCCTACTGATCTGGTCATCTATTTCAACTTTTTTTTTTCAAACCTGCTGAGGAGTGGTCAACCTCACAGGGTCCTGATGCTGACCATTTATACCTACTAGACTGGACTTGTTTATGGATTTGAGCTCGATTATGGATCCTGGACTTGCTGAACTGGTGGGCCTTTGTTGAGGAAGAATCTGCCGCTGTGTTTTCTGTTTGCTTCTGGGTTGCCAATCCTAAATGAACAGAGACATGCTAAGTATGGGATACCTTATATCAGCTGGTGGATAATCTTGATCAGAGGTCATCGCAGGTACCTGAACCTCACTTATCTAGTTGAGCATCGTCAATCCTAAACTGAAGTGATGTGTCTCAGGCAGGCCATGTGGTTCTTGAAAACGTTCACTTGAAAAAGTGGTGTCTGAAGTTCCTACCAGCATCGGTGACTTCAGCCTTTAGCGGAGGAGGAACAGGTCTTTGCTCCATGTCTTGCGATCAGGGGGCTGTTTGATATTGTTGGTCCTACCTATCTCAATAAACCTAATTTCTTTAAAAATCTTACTAATCATTTTCACTCTTCAGGAACGTGGAACGTGAGAACATTACATAGAGATTATTCTCTTAATGTCCTCACGCAGGAATTCCAGTGCTATAACCTAGATATTCTAGGCTTGAAAGAGACCAGATGGACAGGTAAAGGTGAGATATTTAAAAATAACTTTAAATTTCTCTTTACAGGGAGGGAGGATGGAAAGCATCACCAAGGCGTGGGTCTGCTGCTCAGCAGACATGCTAGTGATGCTCTTCTAGGATATGAGTGCATTAATGAAAGGTTACTTACAGTAAAATGTCTGACAAACATTAAATACTTGAATATTATCTGCTGTCATGCCCCCACTGAGGAAGCCGATGAGGATGAGAAGGATAGGTTTTACGGACAACTTCAGGATATTTTGAATTCTGTCAATAAAGCAGATATTACCGTTGTTTTAGGTGACTTCAATGCTAAAGTTGGTACTGACTCTGACCTTTGGGGAGGGGTGATAGGTCCTTTTGGTATTGGCAGCTGCAATGGCAATGGGCAACATTCCTACAGGTAAGTAAACTCAAAGGTTTCAGAATAACTAACACATATTACAAACACCGCGACATACATAAATATACATGGGTTTCACCTGATGGGCTGCATAGGAATATGATTGATTATATATTAATTAACAGCAAATGGGCTAGTTCTGTTAGAAATACCAGGTCATATAGGGGAGCTGAAATTGGATCTGACTATTACCTTGCTAAAAGTGTCTTGCAACTTAAATTTAAAAAGTGTTGTGCAAAATTTGAAAAAAATTATCTTTATTACCGAAGCTCTGAAAGACCCAGTTATAGCTAAAGCTTACCGTAATAGGTTATTTAGTCATTATGACAGTCATGGTTTGCTTAATACTGAAGTTGAGGAAGAATGGGGTCATTTTAACAGGCTTTTTTGGAAACTTACAGTACTCTTTTAGGGAAAAAGGAGCAGAGGAGACAGAATTATTTAAGTGATAAGGCACTTGAGCTTATTTCAGAAAGAAGGAACTGCAGGAATGTCCTTAATGTGTACCCTACTAGTCCTAATAGAAAGGATTACAGAGAGCTTAATAAACGTGTAAAGGATCAGTTAGCTACTGATAAGAATCTTTGGCTTGATGGCTTGGCTGACAAAGCTGAGGAAGCAGTTAGGCAGCACAATAGCAGAGAGCTGCAGCAGACAGTTAATGTTTTATGTGGTACAAAACGGACAGGCATACAAAGATTGAAGGATGAACAAGGTAAGGTTATAGAAGGTTATAGAAGGGGAGGATTCTGTCATGGCTAGGTGGGCTGAGCATTTCAGTGATATTCTAAACAATGCGGTTAGTTCTACTCCCATTGTTTGTAGTGATGATAAACGTATTGGTGGCTTTAATGTTGGCTCTATAACACAATCTGAAGTTATTTTGGCAATTTCTAAACTTAAACTACATAAATTCCCAGGATTAGATGAAATTACTGCAGAAATGCTCAGAGCTCTGAATGTTTCGGTTACCACTTGGATGACAGAAATTTTGAATAACGTTTATGATAAAGGCTTGGTTCCTAAAGATTTTACCAGAGCTATTATTATCCCTATTTTCAAAAAAAAGGTGATCGCAGTTATTGTGATACTATAGGGGTGTCAGCCTACTCTCTGTTCCAGTGAAATTTCTTTCGATGATTGTGATTAATAGAATTTAAATTCTGGTTGACAGGCAATTGCGTGATGAGCAATGTGGATTCAGAACTGGTAGGGTATGTGTGGATCAGACGTTTTCACTTAGGCAGATCCTTGAGAAATGTTTAGAGTTTCAGAAAACTGTGTTGATATCAAAAAGGCTTTAGACTCTGTTGATCGTCATAATTTGTGGTTGATTGTGAGATCATATGGTATTCCAGACAAGTTAGTTAACATTATGAAGGTTCTGTATAATAACACTGAGTAGTGTGTGAGAGTTGGTAAAGCTTGTAGAAATTGGTTTAGCATTACTTCTGATGTTCGGCAAGGGTGCATTTTGTTTCCTTTTCTCTTTAGTTTGGTTATTGATTATGCCATGCGAAATTCACTTCAAGAGAAAGATTTTGGCCTTAATTGGGCTGGAGATACGAAAATTTCTGATTTAGATTATGCTGATGATTTAGCCCTTTTGGCAAATGATGTTGATGAGATGAACTCTTTCATTCGAGCTATCGATGAAACTCGTACTAGAGTAGGTTTGGTTATAAACAGGGAGAAAATTAAAGTGATTAAAATTGGTCAGGCAGGTTGTGATTCACTTAATCTGAATGGTTGCAGTCTTGAGCAGGTGTCACAGTAATAATTATCTTGGGAGTTATGTAACAGATAATGGTGATGTGCGACATGAGATTAACAGACGAATAGGGATTGCTGCCGGGACTTTTAAGAATCTATGGAGAGTGTGGAGAAATAGGCGTATACACCTAAAGACTAAAATTAGACTGTATAATAGTTTGGTTCTTTCTAGGGTTAGTTATGGTAGTGAAACGTGGACGCTTCGTAAACAAAATAACAGGAAACTTGATGCGTTTCATTCTAGATGCTTACGCAGTATCTTGGGCATTAGGTGGTTCCACTTTGTAATTAATGATGAGGTTAGGCAAAGGAGTCAGCAACTTCCTTTAGCAGCATATTGTGCAGAGAGAGACTCCGCTGGTTTGGCCATGTTGCCCATATGGATAATTACAGATTGGCGAATAGGGTTATTAACAGTGTGCCTAGAGGCCTCAGAAGGAGGGGGAGACCTAGAATGCGGTTGGCAGACAGTGTCAAACAGGACCTTATTAGAATTGGTGTGCAGTGGCCGGATGCAGCAGATGTAGCTCAGGACAGATATGCTTGGAGAATTAAACTGTGCGGTCTGGTTGGACCTCCGTAGCCCATGGCTGATTGAGGATGATGATGATGACAACAAACTCCAAATTTGAGTCATTCATTCTGAGGAATATCGCTATATCACTCTTTGCTTTTGCTTCCGACACTGTGGAATTGTAGTCCAGTCAAGAATGGATTAAAGAAAAATATCACCAACTGTACATTAAAAATCTTTTCTTAACAAACTCTCAACTAAAAGATAATAATGAAATTTTGTTTTTTACGGATGAAAACAGATAGTAATATGGGGCCTACCTGCGTATCCTCAGATAAAAAAAAGCCTTTGCAATATACACAGGTATTGGACAGAAAAATGGAAACAGTTCCAATATTATCTCAATAGCAAATCACAATCAGAGGTCAATAACTTCTTCAATATGATTTTTAAAGAAATATATGTCTAAAGATAAAGATCTCAATAAAATCTGTCTAAGTCTCGTTTTTAAACAATATCTATTCAGTATTCAAAGAGTTACGAACTTTGGAATAGCTACCAAAACATGCTACAAAAAATTGACCCCAAGATTTGAATAGAACAGGTAAAGCAATTAGAGATTATAGGTGACTCTAGTAGATCGTCGGGTGCATTGCACCGTGTTAGTGATCTCTTAATCACATTTAGTGTGTTAATTAAAATTTTGAGTAAATTTTTTGTAGCCTCTTAAATATTCAAACCTTCATAAATCTTTGAATATGGAAAAATGTGTTTAAAATATGGATTTAGGCATATTTGATTGAGGTGTTTAATTTATCTTTATACATATTTTTCACCAAAAATCATATTGAAGAAGCTATTGAGCTATGAATGTCATTATCTATTGATATAACATGGAACTATTTCCATTTTTCAGTTCAATACCTGTGTATATATATATGTACAGTAAATATGATTTATCTAATAGTAACAAAGGAAGGGGAGGGGGTGAGGGATTATTTTTAAGCAATAATTCAGCTATTGATCTTTAGGATTTGATTGGAGCCCTGCATAAAAGGCAAGGATATTGTGCTGACAGGCTACCGTAAGATTTTTTTGCCATCATCTGCTTGAGGGGTGTTTTGTTTATTTGTTCATCAATTTGCATTAAAAATGTTAACCAAATTTTTGGTTAATATTATGATAATTAGAACCTAATAACCTAATAATCAGAAATATTTTGGTTAATCTTGGCTTTGCTACTGATTGTATATAAAAGAATTGTGTGTAATTCCTAAATTTTATTCTTGTTATTTTTCATTTAATTAATATTGTGTTTGCGCTTGAGTAAAGGTATTATTATTATCTCTATAAATTATCTTTCCAATATTGAATTCTATAAACAGACATGTGTGGAAAATGCGGAATTTTGTCGCCATTCGAAAAACAGTAATGCCCATCATTGCTATGCCAGTTTTGAAATGTTCTACCTCTGAACGACGCTTTTTATACACAATGGGCTAAAGACCAGGTCAGAAGGACACACTCCCTCAGGGCTCAGAGTTGAGAAAAGGAAAGGGAATTTACTGTACAACCGTTAGGAGACAGTTGGAAATCTTTTAAAAAAACATCAAGCGTCTCCTTGATTGTACTCATCATAGCAGGGTTCTCACGAACAGGGAGCGGGTATGATTTAGTCGGTAGCACGCCTGCTTGTAATCTTCAGTTTCCAGGTCCGAGTCCCACCAGAGATTTATTTCTTGAGATTTCCTTCCAGCTTGAGAATTATTTCCGCAAAACTCGTCACTCTGCCCTCGGTTAGTAGGGGACATCTATGAACTTGGAAAGGCCGCCGTCGGTCGGATTAGACATTAAGTCTGGGCAACTCAACATGCTCTTCAGGCAGTGCACCATCACCCTTGGCCACCTTGGACTTGTCTCCAATCGAGCATGTCTGGGACTGGATCGGACAAAGTCTGTTCCGCGGACCGCGAAGAGCAACGACCATCGCTGAATTACGCGTCCAAAAGAAGTTGAATGCGCATGGAATAGTATCCCACAACATGATATCCAGCATTTGTACGACCGATTGCATGCCAGATTGGAAGCTTGTATTGCTGCTCGATGAAGTACAACATCTTATTAAAATGTGCATTCTGTTAAATGTAATATTCATTAAAAGGTAAAATAAACATTAAATCACTTCACACGTGTGATCACTATCCTTTCTCTACGAGTTGTTTCTACTAAATAAACCTCATAGATTTCGCTTTAATGGTTGATGGTGTTATTTTTTTTTTATTTCCGCCAGTGAATTTTACGATTTCCAGCCATTTCGTTTTTCATAGTTCGTTTTCAAAAGCACTGACCTTTTTGTATTTTTTAGAAATTTCCAAGGGTTAAAGAATATATTTCTTAAGCCGTAGACAGCCACCTAGTAAAATATAAATACCCCCTCAAGCAGCTGCTTGCCACAGAGTTCTGACAGGAGCCTGTCAGTTCATATGCCACAGTAGAGGGTCTGTGATGTTGGCAGGACCTCAGAAGAAAAACATAACAAACGTCTAATTCCTTACCCGGGGCTCGAACCCTGGTCTCTTAGATCAGTAGCCAAGCGTTCTAATCACTCGGCCATGGGAGCCATGATATAAATGTTTCAGATTACGTTCAAGAGATGCGAGTGAACGATGCTATTTACCATTGAAATAGTTAATAAGGGCCTTTACCAGTAACTAATTTTTTTTATTTATTAATATATGTATTTTTAAATGAATCATACTAATTGAATGCCGCTTGAAATCTCAGTGAGAAATGTTAACAACAGTTTATAATTTCACTCTGAACAATCACTTTCAAATGTGGCAGAATATTTTTATATGAACTGTTTAAACTTTCCTGCCATTCTGATATTTCAGTTCTTTAAAATTTACATAATGCTTAAACTTGTTTCATGTTTGACCTAGATTCTGTTATAGATACGAAATGGGCATTTAAGACAGTACGATACAGATTACGCCGAGTTCCTGGTAAACAGCGATATAAGCAAACATTGTTTAAATAAGAAAAGTGGATTATTCTAACTCAATATTATATCTTCCGCTTGAAAATTCAATGAGAAATATTAAGAACAATTTTAAAGTATTTCTAATTAAATCAATTGCTACTTAAAATATGTTGGCTCGATAGTAATTTGTGAATACTGAAAAAAAGCGAAACTATGCACAATTCTATTATAGTTACTTTAGTATCAAAAGTTTCCACACAAACTTAATATCTGGCAATCACTTCCATTATCATCCAGCGCGTGGCACATGTCATTTACAAAAAGTATGTCGACGTATTTGAAAGCTGTTTTTATAGACGAAAAGATTCACTAGATGCGTTTCAACTTTCACTGAATGCGTTTTACTCTTTTGTATGTCCCTTCTATATTTATCACATTATTTTGGTTATGCTGTCTTCGTTAATACTAGCTTTTTAGAACATGTCACTGATATTTAAATTTGTGAATTAAAAAAAATTGAAATAAAACTGATGCCTTGAAAAAAGAATAATAAATGTTCAGATTATTAGACTGAGGATTTTCTCTATTAAATCTTACGGTACAAAGAGAGAGGAGCAGATAATTTTTCCCCACAACTTAATTTTAGGCGTAAGCAATAATGAAAAATACACTAAAGATATTTCCAAAAATAATGTATATTTTGCATTCTCATAATATTGGGTGAATATAATTCGATACACTTCATTAGCACTCTATCTGTTCTGAGACATTTTAACTTTCCTTTTCCACACCAATGTTCTGAGTCATTTTAACACAATCTGCTCCCGTATTATAAAATCATGCAACTCAGATAAAAATGAAATATATTTTCCCTCTCTTGTATACATGACAAATTACCAAAGTGTTAAATTCCTGATAAACATAATTATCAAATTTTATCAAATTTACTCTCTATATTGTGTTGTGGACTAGGTTGATGTGAAAATAGCCTGAAGGCTAAAATTTCTCTGATATATATATATTTTTTTTTCGATATTAAATATTTTCTTTTATTAGTTGAGAGGAGAAAAACGCAAGGAGAAATGTCACACGTTTATATTCCATATAAAATAAATAATTATACCTCAATCAGCTACTTTGTACAGAAGGCAGACGAGAGTCTGTTAATATAATATGCCACAAAGTAGTCTGTTAGTATAATATGCCTCAAAGTGGTAATTCCTCATGCTCATGCCACCTAAGCAGAAAGACAAGATGAGAAACCTCCATTCCTTTTCCAGGTCTTGAACCCGACTTTTCTTTGATCAGTAGCTCACGATGCTAACTACTTGGTCACAGTCTTTCAAGCCTGTAGTAAATAAATGGGTGAAGGATAGAGTAATAAAAAATACCCCCTCAAGCAGTTGCTTGCCACAGAGGTCTGACAGGAGCCTGTCAGTTTATACGCCATAGTAGAAGGTCTCTGAGGATGGCGGGACCTCAGCTGAAGTAACTGATTGATCACGAAAAACGACACATACATCCATGCCTTATCGAGGCTCGAACCCAGGCCTCTTAGATCAGTAGCCAAGCGCGCTAACTAGTCAGTCACAGGACGGCATAATATAGAGGAAATATTAATAAAGAGGGTGTGCTGTTGACCAATAAATGTTTTTTGTAAGCAAATATAAAAACTAAATTGACATAGTAGGGTTTTATTGGGTCTAATAAGGAGCCTTACTCATAAACTTAGTTATCTGTACCGTCAGATATTGTATTGTCTCTTTTTCATGATTCCGAAATAGATTCTCTTGTAATCATTAGAACAATTACCTTATAAATATTACGCAACTTTCATACTGAAGATTACATGTGTTCTAATAATTGCATTTTATATTTTTCTTACAGGAAATAAATATCTTTTTACCTCTTAGTTTCATTTGAAAAATAATGATAAATATTATTTGTTCTCTAATGTTTATTCGCTGTCCTGTGGCCGAGTGATTAGCGCACTTGGCTACTGATCTAAGGGAACTGGGTTCGAGTCCTTAGTAAAGCATGGATGTCTGTGTCGTTTTTCTGCTGAGGTTTTCCTGTCAGACCTCTGTGGCAAGCAGCTGCTTGAGGGAATATTTAATATTTATTCGCAAATAGTAAATATCTGCGACAAAAATATAGCATAACAAATTTCGAAAAAATTAATGTTTTCCTTCACCAGTAGCACAGCTACTATAGAACAGGCACTGAAATTGCAGAAGTAACACTTTCTTAAAATAAAATTTCCCAAGACTATATTTCAAATTAAATATTTTGATTCACACGTAAATATCTAAAACATATTTTAGGTTTTGTGTTTGCATCAGCCATTTTGATTTTCCTAAATATTTTACAGCACTATCACTATACAGCTTCCTCTCATCATAACTTAAAGCAATATAAATGCTTTCCTCCCGATTACTTATCACACGTCTGGTAAAAAAATTCTTTGAAAACATGGAGAAATATGTGAACGATTGCAGATCGTGAAGAGGAACAACTCAAGTGAATGAAAATTTTTGATGGGGTGGAGTATCATGTATTCTTTCAAATTATCCCCTCTGCTCCAGATAAAAGGGGGAGAGAAATTATATAGGGATTAATTGTAACGAGGTGTTGCAACTCGTTACAACAAACTTGTTTGCATAAGGAATATCGTTTACTACGTATTTTTTTAAACAGTTTAATTGAATTAAGGATCCGACCAAGCTTGTTAAAATTTTTCTACTACATAATAATTTGTAACTTTACCCCTCTCCTTCCCCTCATTTTTTTCTAGATCTGGGTTCCTTTGAGAAATACGGCCAATCTGTATTTAGCAAAATCAATTTTATGCATAAATTCCTTCATTATATGAAAATAAGATCTGCTTTAAGGAAAACAGTCGCTTTCGTATACATCTACAAAGCATTAGAGAGCTGGAAAATGAATGTTGCTAGGACAGGGAAATTGGAATTTTTTTTTTATATCGCCACTGCATTGCCAAAATATTGAAGAAAAATATCCAGTGTTGGAATAACTAAAGAATGGAACTTTGACACTTTGTTGCAAGCAGTCGTTGCGATCGGACGTTCCTCGCAGAGCTCCTGCCAGCAGGGTGTGTCCGCTGCCCTCCCGTGATCGCGACCAGCGTCGGTTGACCTTCTGGGCCGTCATCGGACTAGTAAGTGCCATAAACTTTATTGCTCCTACGCGTCCTCTCCCCCTTGCATCAGTCCGTCGTGTTTTACACAGTGTCTTGTGTAGAGTGAGCTGGCTAAAATCAATTAAGCACCAGAACTTTAGGGCCCAATTTGTGCATCTCCCAATACTGGTTCCAGCCGTTGAACTTATGAGCCAAAACTCTCTACACAATGAATTCAATGTGTTACAGCTGTGGAGAAAGAATTGCTCCTAATGCCGATCATATCCTATGCAGTGGATGCAAAGGGAAACTGCATTTTTGGTGCTCTGGCACAACGGAGAGAAACTATAAAAAGATGACTCAAGAGAAGAAAAAAACGTGGCTCTCTACTATATGCAAATTAAGCAGGACAAACAACAGACCCGTTTCAGATAAAGGAAACAGAGACAATACACCTCTAAAGAATAACACACGTGTATCACCCTCACCGACATCGAATAACAACAGTGACAATACAGCGTCTGCCTTTCTGAACTTTCAGGTAGAGGGTGAGACTTGTAATAGAGAAGTGAAATCCATGCTACTTCGTATCGATACGAAGTTATCCATGCTAACCGACATGAAGGACAAAATAGATTCGCTGGAAACCTCTATGAGCTTCTTGTCAGAAAAGCATGACGTATTATTGAACAAATTTTTGGATTCTGAGAAGAACAATAACAAGCTCACAGAACTGTTGAAAGAATGCAAATCACAAACTCTGTGCTCGAGAAAGAGATTCGCGATCTAAAAATGGTGAAAATAGATCATTATCTAGAACAATACAGCCGAAACAAAAACATTGAAATACACGGCATCTCATTAAGAAAAGAAGAAGATGAAAGTGTTCTGCATGGCTATGTAAAAAATTTAGCTGATAAGTTAGATATTACGGATTTTTAAACGAAAGATATTGATATGATTCACAGAGTCTCTGTTCGGGATAAGCAAAAATTGTCTTATCTTATCGTAGAATTTAAGAGTTAGTACCATTAAAAATAACTGGATTGCTTGAAAAAAAACTAGAATTAACAGTGGTGAGGTTTTTCATGACAGTTCCAATAATTCAATTTACATTAACGAAAATTTGACACAGGTGAACAAAGAAATTTATTGGAGAGCTAGAGATTTTGCTAGACAACATAACTATAAATATGTATGGTACAAGAATAACAAAATATTTGTTAAAAAAGGAGATAACGATAAGCCGATTAGGATTAATATGTTTGATACTATCGAGGATTTAACTAAAGATTAATGTTTGCCATTTTTAAATTATAGTTTTTTTTTTTTTCATTTTTAAACAATTATGTAGGTTATTGAACTAATAGATAATGAATTAAATTTGGATGGCCCTGATAATACACAAGAATTAAATCCTAATGTTTTTTTACAAGGCAAAGATAATAACGAATTAGGCATATTCTATATTAATATCAGATGAGTTAAAAAAACTTGGGACCTCTTTACTGTTCATATTGATTCGTGTATCGATTATTTGGATGTTATTATTCTAGTAGAAAGTGCAACTAACACTATGGAAAATTCACTTATTAATTTAGCTGGTTTTGATAAAATCACTATTGATGTTAATATTTCAAGTGACAGAGGGCTTATAAGTTTCTATAGACATAAGCTGAATGTTTCTGAACTAAATATTTAGATTTCACCTGCGGAAGTAATTCATCTACAGATTGAAATTAATGGCTTTTTATTAAACTTGATCGCTCTATACAGATCACCAAGTACAAAGGTTAAATAATTTCTATCAAATTGAAAAATTGGTTCGACTTAAATTTAAAGCTAAATGATATATCTTGGTTGGCGATTTTAATATTGATACTGGAAATGTAGACAAATATGGTAACGACCAATACTTGAATCTGTTATTGGAGTATGGCATGGAACAGAAGGTATCAGGTTTTACTAGAGAAGAAGTCGTTATGCAAACTTTGCAACAATCTCAAATTGATCATGTGGTTCATAAAATTAAAAACTCTGAAACAGATGTAAGAGTCTATTAAAAAAAGATTGCTGATCATTATGGAATATTAATTAGAACAAAAATAAAATTCTTAATTTCTAGAGATTAAAATCCTACAAATAAGAATAACGCTTACTTAGGTACATATGTCGATGATAAAAAACTTTCCCAAAATCTAGGATTAATAAATTGGAATGTTATTGGAACTGAGGTTACTAATCAGAAAGAATTGTTAAAATTGATATTAGATAAAATTAACGAAATTAGGAATCAGTGTTATTTCAAAGCATCTAGAATTAAAAATTTCAAAAGGAAACCGAAAGAATGGATAACTGAAGGGATAATTAAGGCTATTGAAGAAAGAGATCTGTTGTGGGTTAAATATAAGAATAATATGCAAAGTACGATATCATATGATGAATATAAAAAGTAAGGAACACTGTAAATAGTTTGATAAGGAAACAAAAATGTTTTTATTATAGAAATAAAATCAATTTAAATAAAGATAACAGTAAGAAAATTTGGGAGTTGGTAAAAGATATTATTAATGACAAAAAGAAATTATCTGTTGACATGCAAATAAAACGCTATTTTGGTAAATATAGATCAGGTTTACCACAATACATTAATATAGCACTCAAAAATAAAGCGATGGAGTTGATAGTGGATGATTTTAACAATTACTTTGCAAGTGTTACAGAAAATTTCATCCTGAAATGTTAAAAAATATATATAAATATTGCTGTCAACGAGATTATTACACCTTCTAATTCACATTCTACTTTTATACCTGAAGCAAATAGAGATGAGGTAGTACAGATCATTAGCAATTTAAAAACTAGTAATGCAGTGGGCTATGATATGGTGAAAACTTCATATATAAAAAGCAATGCAGATGTTTTTTCTGAGATCCTGCAACGCTTGATTAATTTGAGTATGAACACTGGCATTGTTCCTAACACACTCATAACTGCAATTGTGCGTCCTATATTTAAAAGGGATGGCGAAATATATATAGTAATTATAGACCGATCATGATCTTATCAATTATTGAAAAAGTTTTAGAAAAATATGTATAGAAATATGTTAATAATTTTTTAGAAAAATGTAAAAAAATTACAGATAGGCAGTACTGGTTTAGGAAGAACAGAGGAACTATTGATTTATTAGAGCATTTCTCACAATACATTAATATAGCACTCAATTTTGGGAAAAAGATTTGTGCTATATTTATGGATTTGAATAAAGCATTTGACACGGTTGACCATGACATATTGTTAAAAAAGTTATCATTGGTGGGAATTCGAGGTTCACTGATTAAATGGTTCAAAAATTACTTGTCTAATAGGACTATCATCACTAGGATTGAAAATTGTGAGAGTAGAGATTAAATTTTAAGATCAGGTTTACCACAGGGCTCAGTTTTGGGGACACTTTTATTTGCAATTTATATAAATGATTTAGCAGAAATAAATTTTCATGGTAATTTGTTTACGTTTGCTGACGATACCGTTCTGCTGAACGCAGGTATGCAGATAGAAGTAGTAGTTAGATGTGCACCAAACGACTATAATGTAGCAAATTCTTGGTTTCAGAAAAACAAACTCATCTTAAAAGAAGAATAAACCAAATATATGATCATTCAGAGTAGGCACAAGTTAAATAAGTTATGCATTAAAACACATAATTATAACTGTCAATATAAATTAATAATTAACCAAAATGCATGTTCCTGCCCAATTGTGGAAGAGGTTAATATAATTCAATATTTGCGGATTTATATTGACCAAGATTTTAAATGGAAATCGCACATAAAATATACTTGTATAAACTAAGGTACGCATCTTACAAAGTGTTGAAGTTGAATACACTTATTCCATTGGATGTCATAACAATGATATATAAAACTCTCTGTGAATCAATCATTAGGTATGGTATCAGTATATACGGATGCACATATAAATCTGTTTCAAATAAAATTAAAAGAATACAAAAAAGTACTCTAAATAATATTGTTAAATTCAATAAACATGTAATTAATGAAGATCACATTGGCAATATTTTTCATTATCTGAAAATTTTACCAGTTGACTTGTTATACATTTATGTAACTATCTTTAGAAATTACTTTAAAAATGAGCGCAAGGAGAAAATTTTGCATGTGATCAATACAAGACAAAAGTGTGAAAATTATTTTGTTCAACCAATTGTTCACAATAATTATGGAAAAGCGCAGATATCTTATCAAATACCCAAAATTTTTAATTCTGTATGAGAGATCTGTTATGCCTCAGCACTTATTCAGAAATTAAAACTAAAGTTTCGAAATGGTTATTAGATGTAAATAATTGAAAAGTAATGTTTAAAAAGTCATGTCCTGTATCTGGTATCCTTTAAGCAAGTGCAATTTTAATGTGAAATGATGACTTGTACGATAGGTGATAGTTTTGTGCAATATGTGCTGTAATCCGATATTTTTATTTTATAAATGTTTTTAATTTTTCATGTCTGTGTTTTAATATGTGTTTTTTTTCTTTTTTTTGTTGTTGTTATTGTTTTAGTTTCTTTTTTAATTATGTGTTTATTTTCCATTATACATGTCATATTCTTTAATAAACCTGTCGAGTGATTGAAAGGAATCCTGCTGACAAGCCATAACGCTTAGCGGGGTAATCTATGTATATAACCATACTAAGGCGTAATAAAGATATATTATATATATATAAAAAAAAAAAAGCATTTTTATGACAAACGAAACTGTATAATTAAATGATGTTCCGTTAATTTAGAAGCATAAATTTAGCAACTGTCTGCATCAATTATGAGCTTCAATCAAAAACTGCAAAGATTCATTTATGAGCTCCTAATTCATCTTGAATTCGTTTTTTCATTAAATCTCTACATTTTGGCATGATAAAGCACAAAATAGTAATTGTAACGAAAGGGAGTAAATATTTATAATATAAGCATTCGGAAAAACTAAACAGAAGTGAGAAACAAGTAACCTAACTCGAAGACTAAACCTAAAAGCTCAGTTGTGGCTCCTCTCCGTGCTTTCACTGTAACAGGAAACAAACTCTTTAGTCGGGCCCTATTGTCTACATCGTCGCAGGCGGTACGGGGTAACTCACTCACTACGCCGCCAGCAGCATGAGTCAACACACCTTGATTTACATCTCTACATGAAGAGTTCCAAAAGTTTCCCAGCAGCTGAGCAGGCACGGAAATATGTCGCGACAGATGCTGTCCCATATGCTGTGAAAAGGTTAATAAAGAGGGATTGAAAAGACTTTTTGATGAATAACGAGTTTATGGGTTGGCCATCGAGATTGCCACCAAAGGGATGAGGGGGATGCCCTGAACGTTGCCACCGAAAGTTTAGTTTGATTTTGGAATTATTTTGAGGATTGCATCAGCCATTCTGAGAGGAGATGGAATAATTCAGGGATTTACAAGTCTGGTCATGGTGATTGCATCATACATTCCAGAATTGCGCCATTTTCTGGGACTCGGCTAGAATGTGCAACATTTTCTAGATCTTTCTAGAAGGCAATATTACGTTAAAGGATGCGAGTTTTGAAAATTTTTTGGGGGTTTGTGGGGCCTCTGATGATGTCAGAAAGAAAGATGGACTTAGTGGGACTTAGAGAAATTTCGAGAAGGGTTGGCTGGACAGGGGGATAGAACTTTTGACAAGTGCTCAATAAAAGGGGACGGAACTTTTGATAAAATGGGGTTAAAGAATAAGGAGATTATAGGATGGCCATCGAAGATGACCTCCAAAGGGCGAGGGGGCAGAACATTTGATAAATGTTTAATAAAGGAGGCGCATATTAATACGGGGTTTTAATCAGGAGTTCGGACTTTTAATAAGCGTTTTAATTAAGGGTGGCGCATAGTAATAAAGGGGCCGTCACTTTTGATAACTGTTTAATTAATAAGGAATAAAAATTCATTTATAAATGTTCGCAAGTTAGATTAATAAAAAATAAAAAAATCATAGGTTAATTTACAAGGACTAATATATTCTGAGGTTAATTTACAGGAAATAAAAAATATGTAGGTTAATTTATAAGGAATAAAAATACGTAGGTTATAAAAAATAAAAAAAAATCGTGAGTTAATAAAAAAATAAATACAGCAAATAAAAATTCGTGAATTAACTTAAAAAGAAATAAATAATTCGTAGGTTAAAAAAAATCGTAGGTTAATTAATAAGGACTAAAATATTCGCGAGTTAACCTATAAGGAAATAAAAAAATTCGTAGGTTATAAAAAAATAAAAAAAATCGTGAGGAAATAAAAATTCGCGAGTTAACTTATAATAATAAATATACCGGAAATATAAAATTCGCGTTTTAAATTATAAATAAATAAAAAGATTTGTGATTTATAATAATTGGTTATTTCTGCTTCATCTACCTTTAACCACTCTAAGGATATACTACTCTTGGTGTAATGGATAAACCCACTGTTAACATCAAGAACCTGCGATCGAATCCTGCAGTGTGAGTTATTTTTTTAATATAGTATGTGTGTTAAACGCTAGATGGCGCCAAAATTAGATGGAATATTGCGATCTATATGCTAGACACTCTGTGTTGACTAGCTTTTCTCCAAGGTTCCTCATTCCCACCTCACTATGAGCATGGCCAACAGAGTACCTAACATCTCTTCCATTGTTCAGTGGAACTGCAGGGGTTTCAGGAGCAATGCTGCTGACATCTGGAACTACATCAACATCATGCAAGCTCCCATCCTTGCTCTCTGTGAGGCCAACCTCTCTGATCACTATGTCTTCAATCCCTATATTGTGCACACAAACAAGAGTTATCCACTCTACCACAATGCGACGATTCTTGTGAATAAGAATGTCACGCATCATGCTATTGATCTCACTTTCACTAATTCTAACAGTGATTTCATAGCATGCTGCATCCAGCTAAACAGCCATGATATCACCCTGATATCCTGTTACATCCAGCCTTCCACTGCCTTTCCTGTAATCACCTTACAGGATATTCTATCGCAGTGCCCTCAGCCCTGGATTCTCTGTGGGGATCTTAATACCCAGAATCCATCCTGGAGTGGAGCCATCAGTGATAAGCGAGGGGAAGATATCGAGAATCTCATCTTGCAGCATAATCTATTTATCACCAATGATGGCTCGCCCACATTCTACAGACCTCCGAGTACCTACAGCTCCATTTTTCTGGCCCTCTGTTTTTTCAGCATTGGTCAAAGCCTCAGCTGATCGGTTGACCCTGAACCTGGGGCAGTGACCACTTCCTGCTGCACATCTCCTTGCTTCTCAAGGGACTTGCAGTTTCAAGAAGAACATCAAAGCTTACCAACTGGTAGCTCTTTCAGCAGATCTCTTCTGAAGGACTCGCTGCCATTGAAGCTACAAATCTCAGTCTAGTGTCAGAGGTTCTCACTGCTGCATCCCTTTCCTGAAACCCGAGAGGCTGTCAGGGAGGAGGCCATTGAACTCTAGATACCATTCCAGGAGACCAAGGACTAGATCGATCTCGACACCTGGACATCTTCCCCCTCCGGATATCCACTATAAGCAGCTTCACACCATTCGCAGCTCAGCTAAAAGTGAGCCCGCACTTCTGGTAAATTTCAAGACATTCTGCATGCTAGAAGGCTACATGCTACGATCAGAAGGTACCTTAACTGCCATGAAACGTTCAGGTGGCGATCCTTCTGCTACAGCATCAATGTCTTCACCTCTTCTGGGAAAGCTCTGTGCAGAGTCCTCAGATTCCAACTACCTATGGAAAGAAAATGGTTAGTGGGATGTTTAGAGAAACTATGTTTCTTGAAAGAGGAAATGGCGAAAATATCAAACAGCCACCTAATCGCAGACATGGGGCAAAGACCCATTCCCCCACCACTAAAGGCTAAAGCCATCTACACTGGAAGACTTCCTCCAATGTAGAATTTCACGACGTCACTAGAAACAAAGAGTTCAGGTGCCTGTGATGACCTCTGCTCAGGATTATCCACCAGCTGATAAACATATCCCATGAATCTATTCACTTGGGGCTGTCAACCCACAAGCTAACAGAAAACACAGAGGAAGATTTTTCCCTACACAGAAGCCCACCAGTGCAGCAATTCAGGATCCATAATCAAGCTCAGAACCTTAATTCAGTCCAGTCCAGTGGGTTTATATGGTCAGCACCAGGACCCTGTGTTGTTGACCACTCCTCAGCAGGGTAGAAAAAAAAAAGAAGAGTAGACAGAGTTGTCCAGATGAGTAGGCCAACTTCTGCCAAAATCATGGTTCATTTTCAGTGAATCCTTTCCCATGTAGGGATACCTGGCAATGAGTTCGCTGATCACACCGAGAAGGAGACGCTGGATTGTCAGAGGTGTGTAACTCATTACCTATCTCAACAACTGCAACAGTTCTGTCTCACAACTGATGAGCCAGTATCGTTTTGCCCAGTGGCAGAGAGACTCCAGTTGTTCGTATTCCATGTACCTTCCCTCAGTGTTCCTAACCTCGGTAATCTCTGCAGATCTGAGGAGATCTTCCTTCATCGTCTCCCAGTTGGTATCTTCTACAGAAACTGTACGCTTCACACTCTCAGTAGAGCTTACAGTCCAAACTGTGCCGCTTGCAGCGCACTTGAGACTGTATCCCACATTCTGCTCAACTGCTCCTGCTACAATGCCGAACGAGAAGCTTCGTTCTGGGAGCTTCATGCTATCAGAACCTCAGACTACTCGATCACTTCCCTTATTGTTAATCACCACAATATAAAGCTGCAGCAAACGCACTTCCGACTGTCACCGATTTCTTTCAGAACATTGGCCTCCTCAGCAAGTTCTGTTTCTTATGCTTCTGCTCTCTCTCCCTTCTGTTGTGACTGGTATAGGCAGCTCCTTATTGGAAGCTTTCACCAAAACTTACAACTTACAACCAACCAACAACCAACCATCGGAATTTTGGATGATGCCGAAAACCAAGATGGCGGAATTCAAAATGGCGGACTCAAGACTTGGAGAAATCTTGGGAGTTTGTAGTCAAAATGGCGGATGTAGTGGGAGGGGGACGCACCTTTGATAAGGAGTTAATTAATTAGTTATGAAATATGAATTATTAAATATTAATTATGAATATTAATAAGGGTTCACTATAGCTATGTTGTGGCTCCCTAATTAGTCACAAGAACCCCTTAAGCATTAGTTTTTGCTATTTATCTAGAAAATTTCCATTACAAAAAATTATTTCATTTTTTACCTAAAGGTGAAAATACTATTTTTTTATTCATAGCCACTCTTAAAATTTATGTTGCGAAATCATCTGATATATAAACGAATTGGCTTCCAATATTTTTATCACTTCCCTTGTTATTGATTAATCATTCTCAATACTATCTAACGCCTTTTACTCTATGGTAAATGTAAACCTGTAGCGGGAGGGCAAGGGGGGAGGGCGTCAGTGGCATTGGTTCGCTGGCAATCGCACACCTCACCACCCACGTTGCAATGAAAAGGGGGCCTCAGTGGCATTGATTAGGTCAATTAGATTACATGAGTTTTTCTCTCAACCTCTAAACCAAGTGCTATCAGGTGAGACAATGAAATCCTATTGCTTTATTACTTTCCTGTTTTCTATAAATGTGTTTGTTAATTGTGACCCATTGGCCCGTTATGCTGAATATTTTTATTGTATGGTGGATTCCTGATTCATGCAAAAGATTACTCAGAAAAATCTTGGTGAAAAAATGCTTTTTTACACGATTTCGCGGAAAATTTTCTGGTTTTCATCGTTAATTACAAGGCTTTTTTCTTTCCAAAATTGTCTTCACTTTCTCAACTCATCCTTATCTTTCACCCACCCATCCTCGTCGGACTAAATCCAATCTATACATTCACAAATATCGTTTAAAAAATTCTATCTTTACAATGTATATTTCCACTCCCAGACCCTAAAACCTCATTTTATCTGTAGATTTTAAATTGCCATATTTTATTAACTAACTTTTAAAAATTCTGGCCTGTTTTCACAATTTATTCGATTTATCCGTTTTTTGGCAATCCATAAGCCCAATAAGTCAGTGAAGTGTACGATAACTGTAAGATTTTCTCATCAAAACCCACCGAGAAGCCAACTTTTCTCATCTTTCCCAGAAACCGCCTTTTTTCACATAATTTACTTTAAAAACGTCTCCCATAGAGTAACATGGTATTTTATCGAAAAAACATTGTTCCAGACCTCTCAAGGTCCCTACTTCTAAGGGGAACTACGGCCGAATAGGGAATGAAGCCGTGGTACAATATGTAGGAGAGCCATATCCTATGCGGGTTAATGAATGCGCTGGATGGTCTTTTAACATGAGGTTTTCATCTGTTTACTAACAGCTTTCTACTAGGCCACCTTCTTTATGACCTGGCCATTTAGTCGATTGTGTTCCCAAAACTGTTGCTGAGAGGCAAAACAATCCGACCTAACTAAAATTCTTATGGACTGAAGCTTGCATTTGTTTTCTTATTGGAAGCGATTGGTCCCATCATATATTTTGTGCAGGCTCCAAGCGTAAGTTGAAGCAATTGAGACCTTGAGAATGCGCAGTTGAGTCATCAATGATTCTTACAGAGGATTGATTTACAGAATTATCAATTACTTGTCAATAAGCCAATAATGTCACGGATAAACAACTGCACCACAGATCATTGGTTGATTCAAAAGTGATTTATAGCTCAATCAGACAACGATTTATGAGAATCACCATTTCATCAATTTTGCAGTCTCATTGTCTCAATTGCTTACACTACACTTCGCCGCTGACTTTCTGTAATATTATATATACATATTAAATGCTGGAATTTTAATATTAGTCTGTGCTTGAATTGGAGACGTCTATAATAGTGCAGAATTTGTAAACAGTGGCCGGGTGTCAGACAAGGATATCAGATGTTTGTTTCAACGTGCGGATTCTCTTTTCGTGAGAACGGAATTACGTGAGAACGTGAGACGTGATTTACGTGAGAACGGGACAGTTACTTCAAGAAAGTGTTTCATTTGACATTGAAAAAATTCTAAAAAATTCGGTTTAAAGAACTTGAACAGTTTGGTGACATTTTTTGCTGCTCACATGCTCAGAAATTAATTGAAAAAACTCTGCGCAATAATTGTGCCGCTCTCAGCTAGTTTTAATTTGTAGCATGGACTCCAATTGTAGTGAATGCTACAATTCTGACATTTACGGTATTTGTTGCAATCTATCTCGTAGAATAAAAAGGAAACTGTTTTGCAATGTGACTTACCGTTTGAATCATTTCTTGTTGCAGCATGAAACTAACTCCTCGTTTCCAACAAAAGCTTTCAAATTACTTTCATCTCGCAAATCAATTTTCTAAATGTCATTAAAATTGAATTTTACAATTTATTTCTATATTTAGTGAATCATGTCCATTCCGTAGTAGAAAGCATTAAAACATCGTACAGTAGATATTTAACAAAGTATTTACTAAATAAACAAATTTTTTGAATATTTAAAGAGGTATTTAAAATGGTTATAATTTCTGCAGTTTCAATTCTGAAAAATTGCAGAAAATTTAGGAACTGCTATTAAATGTCGATTTTTTCTCTCAGAGGGCGAATACCCAACTACCGATTACTAAAACAACGAGCCCAGAAAAGAATGTCCACAAAATCAGCTTCACAAAATTTCTTATTCTCTTTCTATCTCATTCATCTTAATTTAGTAGGCTTATTTTTACTACATTACGCTTTAACTGGCAATTAACACACGAGCTTCTCCTTCACTTTCTTCACCCTCTTCGTAGAACCTCGCACTCGCAGATGTTTCCCTTCTTTCGTGGCGCTTTGCCTTATGACAATGCTCCTATAATAACCGCAAGAAACGCAGTGAGCGCAATGCGCATAAGTTGATCCCTTCTTTTGGGACACGTGCTCCTTATTCTACATCACGTCCATTTTAAACTTCTCTTGGAGGATGCAAGACTCGTTTGAATGCATATATTTTTTTGTGGTCTCTTGAGAACACTAGAGCAAGTTTTGTTGCAATAAAACAACCGGCAAATTTTAGCTTCAGAACTGGATTGAATTTTATTGCCGAAATAAAACGCGAAAAATATTTTGCTATAGTCGTGTAATTTAATGTGACTTTTAAATCAAATCTGCATTTTAAGTAAAGATTTGTATTTTTTTCACTGAACTCTGATAGCATCTACAACATCTGGTGCATGAAGTTGCATATTCAATGTTTTTATCATTTCTGACTGATATTTGACTTACGTAATTCTTTTAGTTAGAGAAGAATTACAATATTCGAAAAAAACAACAACAATAAACTACTGCAGATGAAATAAATGCATTTATATATTACAACTCTATGTTATTATAAAAAATGCTCCAACAGTCACTCAGAATAAAAAATAGAAATTTGTTTTCTGTTATCCGCCCCATAGCCATAGGTTAGTGCACTTGGCTGCTGATCAAAAGAACCTGGATTCGAGCTTCAGGTAAGGCATAAATCTTTATATTTTCTTTATGCTTGTATCGCCTTCCTCACAGACCTTCTGCTATGGCATATAAACTGATTGGCTCCTGTCACACCCCTGTGGCAAGCAGCTGCTTGAATGGAATTTTTTTTTTTCATTTCTGTGGCTCAGCGTTTCAGCGTTTCATCGTTTAGCAGCAAACCAAAAGCAGCTAGCATCCGAGGGAACTAAATAAAATTTCGTACGAGGGAACTAAATAAAATTTCGTACGAGGGAACTAAATAAAATTTCGTACGAGGGAACCTATATAAATTGCAAAGAGTTTCCCAGTTTCCCCATCCTCTACGTAGTACAAATGAAAGAGTGAATGTATGATAAGATAACTAGCCTGTTTGAAAGTTAGATTCATGTATTTTTAAACCAGAAAAACCAATGTCATTGAATAGAACTTCCGCTCGAAAGAAACATTCAATCCCTTACCTTTGTATTACTGTTTTTCTCAGAACTGTTTCGTGCTTGAAAACTATCGTGGAATTTGAAATGGATTGATTTAAGTTCATTATGAAGGAGAGTTGAAAATATCCACTCATATTATCAGAATACAACCTCTCACATAATTTGAAACTTATGCAAAAGAATTGACCTTGTGACTCCGCTGAGGCAAATTGTAATGTAAAGGAGCTGAGGAGGTACGAGTAAATGGTAGGAGCTGATGAGAAAAAGCTAAAGGAGCATTTTGGAATACCATTTTACATATTTTCATCGTATTCCTAGAAAGCAGTAAGTTTTACAGCTTCGTATCAGCCTACATCAGTAATTACAGCTCTTTCCTCCTCACATATCCCTTTCTTTATGTCTTATTTGTGAAGCGTCGCTCCATTTTGCTGGAACCACGCAACGCGCTTTTTCACATCAGCAGAGTTGAGAAACCTATCAGGCGTTGCCAATAGCGTCTACCATTCCCTGTCTCTTTGTAATAATCTCCCTCTCTCAATCCTGACACTACTCCAATATTATATTCCCCTTCCTTTTATACTTACCTAACTGCTACACTGTGATATATTCCTTTAATATTTGTTGGATATGCTTACAAGACCGTTCCATTGTGATCTCACTTCCTCCCTAATAGTGATGGGGCACTCTTCGCGGATGCTCACTCTGTCCGCTAATAGCTTTTCCGGGTTCTCCTTTTGCCTTCGGCTGCTTCTATTCTTTTCCTTTCCTGCATCAGTTCTTCTGTTTTTAGGATGGCGACGCTTATCAAAGAAGACAATAGAACTCCGACGAACCTTTCCCAGTAGAAGAGAGTTTATTTACACTGCTCTTGAATGCAGAAACAAGTTACTGTGGATAGTACTAAGCAATCACCATCTTTTTCACCACTGGAATTGGGAACTTGCTTCATCCTATCTGCCAGTTTTGGTCAGCTGTTTCAGCTTGTCAGAGAGAATTGCAGAACTTCTTCAGGAATAATTGCTATTTGTACTGCTTTTGTTTTTCAATACTTTGGTAAAGCCGTCTGGGAAATTTGCCGTAAACTGACTCATAAATTTAATTTGCAATTAGTGAGTTTATATTTATTTCTGAAAGAAGGAAGTGCAAGAATAATATGAATCAAGACCTTACTAGTCCTAACAGACGGCATTACAATGTGCTTGATAAAAGTTTAAAGAATCACTTAAAGCTGATAAGAATCTTTGGCTTGATAGTTTGACAGACGAAGCAGAGAAAGCAGTTAGACAGCTCAACATCAGGGGGTTGTACCTGATAGTTAGTGTTTTATGTGGGAAGAAACGAACAGGTACACAGAGAAACGAACAGGTAGACATTTCTGTGTACCAGTTCGTTTCTTCCCACATAAAACACTAACAGGTGTGTTCGTGGAAGTGTGTTTGTTGAGAGATAAACATGGCAAGGTGGTTGAAGGTGAAAATTCTGTGATAGCTAGATGAGCTGAGCATTTCAGAAATGTTGTCAATAACATAATTATTTCCTTTCCCATTGTTTGTAATGAGGATAGATGCATTACTGGCTTTAATGATGCCCATATATCACATTCAGAAGTCGCTTTGCTATCTTCTATTTTTTTTTTTTTTTTTTTGGTTATCTCTAAATTTGGACTGCATTTAGGCTATCTCTAAAGCTTCGTATCTCTAAATTTTGCTATCTCTAAATTAAAACTGCATAAATCCCTAGGGGTAGATGAAATCACCACTGAAATGCTTAGAGTTGGGAACACTCGTGTTGTCACATGACTGATTGAAATATTGTTTATGATAAAGTGATATTGTTTATTGTTTATGATAATATGATAAGTTCCTAAGGATTTTCCTAGAGCTATTATTGTCCGATTTTTAAAAAAAGATAATCGCAGTTCTTGTGATAATTATAGAGGAATTAGTCTACTTTCTGTTCCAGGTAAAGTTCTTTGTATGATTATTCTTAATAGAATTAAGAATTTGGTTGATGGGCAACTGCGTGATGAACAGTGTGGATTCAGAAGTGGTAGGGGATGTATTAACCAAATATTTTCACTTAGGCAGATTCTTGAGAAATGTTCAGAGTTTCAGAAACCTGTGGTTATCATCTTCATAGATTTCAAAAAGACTTTTGACTCTGTTAATCGACATAATTTGTGGATGATTGTTAGATCATATGGAATACCTGACAAGCTAGTGTAATGAAAGCTTTCTATAATAACACTGAGCCGTATGCGTGAATTAGTAAGGCTTTTAGCGTTTGGTTTAGCATTGCTTCTACTGTTCGACAAGGGTGCATTTTGTCTCCTTTTCTCTTTACTTTGGTTACTGATTACGTTATGCGAAAGTCTTTGCAAGAGAAAGATTTTGGCCTTAAATGGTCCAGAGATTTCAAAATTTCTGATTTAGATTATGCAGATGATATGGACCTGTTGGCGAATGATGTTGATGAGATGAATTCTTCCATTAGAGCTGTTGATGACTGGTAATAGAGTAGGTTTGGTGATAAACAGAGAAAAAAATAAAGTGATGGAAATTGGTCATGCAGATGGTGCTTCAGTTGTTTTGAATGGGTGCACTTCTTGAGCAAGTGTCTCAGTTTAATTATCTTGGGAGCTATGTAACAGATTCTGGTGATGTGCGACATGAGATAAATAGAAGAATAGGGATTTCCGCTGAAACTTTCAAGAACCTATGAAGAGTGTGGAAAAATAGGCGTGTAACTTAAAGACTAAAAATGGCTGTTTAATAGTTTGGTTCTTTATAAGGTTAGGTATGGTAGTGAAACATGGACTCATTGTAAGCAGGATAAGAGGAAATTAGATGATTTTGATTCTAGATGCTTTCGCAGTATCTTGGGCATTAGGTGGTTTGACTTTGTAAGTAATGATAAGGTTTCGATTATAACAACTTCCTTTGAGCATATTATTTTGCAAATTCCTTTGAGCAGTATTTTGTGTAAAGAGAGACTGCGTTGATTTGGCCATGTTGCCCGTATGCATAACTATATATTGGCAAATAGGATTATGAGCAGTATGCCCAAAAGCTTCAGGAAAAGGGGGAGACCTAGTTTTCGTTGGGCAGACAATGTCAAACAGGATGTTGCTAGAATTGGCCTACAGTGGTCAAATGCAGTAATTGTAACTCAGGACAGACAGCTGTGGAGAGCAAAACTATTCAGTCTGGTAGGACCTCCGTAATCCATGGTTGCATGTGAATTTTATATATATGTATGTATGACTTTCTGTCCTAGGATTATACTGGACAGCTACTTACAATTACTAGGATTATGTGGTACATCTTCTCGGGATTGTATAGTACACCTACGGCTGGATCTAGGGGGGAGAAGGAGGTCATGCCCCCCCCCTCCTTTGAGAATGATGGTAAGGTAATAGAGGCAATAATTATTAAACTTATTAATATTTCATGCATTTTTCAAGAAACTTTTAAAGATATCTAAAACGGAGGGGGAATATTACCTTGTAATGGAAAGCCAGTCTACTTTTTCACGGCTCGATTAAGTTTTCTCCCACTTTAATTTATTTTCTAGATCACGACCTCACTAGATCTTTTCGGGTTTATACACTATATATATATATTCATACTATAAATAAAAAAAAATAAATACCCCCTTAAGCAGCTGCTTGGACCAGATGTCTGACAAGAGCCTGCCAGTTTATACGCCATACCCTACAATTCATCTGGATGATATCCAACACTGACTCGGAATAAATGCACACGTTTACTTTGCATTTTGGTCTACACTTCCTTGCCTCTCGTCATGAGGCGGAGGTGGCTCAGTCGGTAGCGCGTCAGGCACGTAATCTGCAGTTCTCACATTCGAGTCCCGCTGGATCAGCTTTGAGATTTATCTCCGTTAAACACCCCTCACTGCCCATTATCAGTAGGTTACACCGATGGGCTTGAAGAGACCGCAGTCCATCGGGTGGAACGTTAAGCCGTGGCCCCGAGTGCGGAATAACCATACCCCATGCATGTTAAGGAACATGCTGGATGCCTTGACGGGAGGCTATCATCTGTATCCCAACAGTTGTTCCAGCGGTCCCTCTCCCCCAATCTTCTCTGAGCTTTCGGGGTCTTTGTGACCTGGCCATTTTACCCATTGTGTGCAAAAAAGTGCCGCTCAGAGGTAAAACAAACCAACCCAACCTCTCGTCATGCACTATTGCTCCTATAGTCCCTTCCTAATCCTTATTTTCTAAATTTCTGCTGCTTCTTTCTACTTTTCCTTAAGATTTTTTTCGTGTTCGCTTAAAATCGTAGAACATTTCAAAGTTTATTCTCATTGCTTTCGATGCTTGTGGTTATGTTGATATCTGGGATGCATGGGTAGGCAACATCTTTCTTCCAAGTCTGACCCAATCTGGGTTCTTTCTTCAGATTATTTCATTAATTATATAAATTTTATCTTATTGAGGAAAATTACCTTTCCTTATCAAATGATTTCCGTATTCGAATTATAAATATTTGTTATGCCTTTTGACAGAAAACGCATATTTTATTGATTATGATCATATTAAGTTGCCTTTATTTTTTCCATAACTGAAGCATAATATCGTGCACTTCTAAAGGTGTTATATCAGGGAGAAAAGTTATTGTGGGCAAGTGCTAAGTGTGTGAGGAGATTTAACAGGGGAGTTAAAATTATTAGACTGTTGACCATGTTTTTGCTGAAGCTTAGGCACGACATTTGGAAAATAATCTTTAAAGCCATTAACGATATCTTCGGTAGAATGTAAGTGTTTAATATTAACAACGTGAATAATTCTGTTTAAATTACATAATCAACGGAAATTTCTGCTTGCGACCAATGATTTCGTTAATCATCTTCCATGTTGAATTCATGGAGTTATTTCATTGAATAATTTTGTTTCAGTAAAAGTTTTTCTTTGCTATGCGAATCACATTTGTGACTTCATTTCTCAATGTTGTATAGGCTGTTCTATGTTGGTCATTAGTTTTGTTGTTCTTAACATTTATCCATGCTTTATTTCTCTGCTCGATTAAATCCTTTATTTCTGTTGCAATCCATTCTTTGTTACAACTGTTATTTTTTCCCCTTAATGGGAGTAGTATACTGAATTTTTGAACCTTGTTAAATTTCATTTATTTTCCTTAGAATTGCATTATATATCTGAATTGGACAATTTAAATGTCCGCTCACTGTATTCCAATCAATACTTTGCAATTCCATTTTAATTATTTTCTCATTATAATAATGGGAATGACTCTATTTAGTATGATTCATGTTGTTATTCTTCTTCTCCTTGTTTGCGTTTTTTTTTTTCATATTTTGTCTAATAATGTTATAACAGGATAATGATCAGCAATTTTTGTTTGGTAGATGAGTGTTTTCAAAGAAGAATTAGTTATTTTGACATTAATGGGGTCAATGCATGTTTGTGTTATGATATTATCAAATGATTTCTTCAAATGATTATTCTCTTGTGAAACCATTTATATATCCAAAATATCTGTAGTTAGTTAGTGTGTCTAGATATTCTTCTACACCTGATTTTGAGGGTTTTTGATATCTATATTTATGTCGTCAATCATAATGACATTTTTCAGGTTTTCATTTTTAGTTAAAAAAACCTATATGTTACGATTAAATACACGAACATCTGTACTAGGCGAGCGATATAAAGCTATGATATGTAGATAGTAGCAACTTGGGTCATTGATATATAAGTGTATCATTTCTGTTGATATAATATTGTCCTGTAATGCCTTACCTTTGAATTTGTTTCTGTGAAAGATTAACTTGCAGTAAGTCATTATCTACATATATTTAGTGAAAGTAGCAATCTCATAAAAATCATATTCTATATGGTTAACATTAGTTTCAGAAACAATAATAAAATCAATATAATGCAGAAAATCATCTAAAATAATAATAAATTGATCCCAGTATTTTTTTCGATTACGAATATTAATATGAAAAATACTATTTTTTTCTTTTGAAAAAGATTATTCGCTAAACTTATCGTTGAACCAATTATCCAAGTTTGTTATAATAAAACAGTGAGGTTGTAATATGTTGTACAGTTCAGGATTGTCACAGTCCATAATGTGTAAAAAAAATTCAGACTTCTGTGATATGTAGGTTGAAAAGTTTGAAAACACGTGTTTAAGTCAATTCTCCTTGCATTTTCGGATTCTGATTTTCTGATGGAATTTTTTCCCTCCTTGCACTAAACAAATTTAATATTGTTCTCCTTAGCAAATCTTTTAATTCTCCAAAACAAATCTTTGTTTGCACTTGTTAATTTTCATTAATATATATGTTCCCTGTTGTATTTCCATCAAAAACATCAGCAATCTGTATTCTAGTTTTCTTCTTTGCAATCCATTCATCCCTGCAGTGTTTAGTTTTAAATCTGACAATGAGAGCAGATGGCGTACTCTTATTTTTTTTTTTTTTTTTTGGGGGGGGGGGTAATCTATGAATGTTTACTATTTGATCATGTGCAAAATTTTTAATTTCTAGTTTACTAGCTATTTTAGATGTTGCGGAGAGAAGGTCTCCTTTAACTTCATGACTAGCCTCAGGCATGTTAGATATTTATATTTTTGCTGTTATCGGATTATCAATATATAACTTATCTCTCACATTCAATTTATATTATCTCGGCTGAACAGAGGGGGGGCGGGGGGGGCGGGGGGGGGGGGGGCGGGGGGGGCGGGGGGGGGCTCGGTCGGTAGCGCACCAGGCTCGTAATCTGTAGTTCCCAGGTTCGAGTCCCAGCTGGGTGAGCGTTGAGATTTATCTCCGCAAAAATTCTCCGCCCTGCCCACGGTCAGTAGGGTCACCGATGGGCTTGGAAAGGCCGCCGTCCGTCGGATGGGACGTTAAGCCGTGGCCCCGTGTGCGGGAGAGCCATACCGTGTGCACGTTAAAGAACACGCTGGGTGGCCTTGACGGGAGGCTACCATCTCTCTCCCAACAGCTGTTCCAGCGGGTCCCCTGCCCCAACCTTCTCTGAGCCTTCGGGGTCCATGTGACCTGGCCATTTGGCCCATGGTGTGCAAAAAAGTGCCGCTCAGAGGTAAAACAACCCAACCCAACCTGAACAGAGGGGAAATCGAACACTCAGAGGTAAAACAACCCAACCCAATCTGAACAGAGGGGAAATCGAAGATGATTGACTATATAATTCGATTGCAATTATTGATAATCTCCACAATATGATACAATTTTTCGAAAATTCGCAATGAAAATTATCTATTACTATAATTACTATTCCATATTGATAATTTTTTATGGATTTAAGAAATTTTAATGCATTTCCCAAACAAGGATATTCTTGTTACCATTTCTCTTTATTTATTTATAATAAACTTACCATTATTATTTCTGTGAATTTTCGGAATTTCTACCCTTCCACACCAAGGGAGTGCCGGGACATAATTGCCACTTCTAATTGTCGCAATTACTATTTTATTTATTATTACGACTATTTAGTTACTACGTTCGCTAGTTACACCAGTTTGTCTTCGCATTGATTCGATTAAAGCTCTAGCTTCCTTTTTATAACCTTAAGGAAAGGAAACTGAGAATATTCGCCTTCTGTTCTAGAAAGTTCGTGAAACGTTTCATTGGAAGTCTCTATCACAGTTATAATACAGTATATAAATAAAAAAAATTCGGTATAGAGTTATATACACTACAGGAAATAAAAAATGCAACACTTGTAAGAATTTATACAAATGTTAGTTACACAAAATACTGTTATAATACATTATATAAATTAAAAAAAAAATCTTCGGTATAGCGTTATATACATTACAGGAAATAAAAAATGCAACGGTTGCAAGAAGTTATACAAATGCGATGAAATTTAGGGAGGCGGTAGTATATGGAAATGTATGGAAATTATTAGGTTTGCAGGGCGATCGAAACGATTGGACAGGCACGAGCTGACGTAACAGGTGCGGAGCAGTCAAACACAAATAAAGGCAACCAAAGCTCCCTAGTTCACAAACCTTTGTGGAAATTGTTCTAAACCGCTAAATATGCCCTTAGACAGACGTCGACAGCCGTCCCAAGAGTTAACAGACAGTTAAAGTTAACAGACACACTTCCAACAGTTCAATAACCAACAGTTAACAGATTTTGAGCGTGAAAGAATCATCGGCCTTAGAGAAGCTGCTTTGATGAAGCTGCAGAGATGTGGACAACCTTGTTGGCCGCAATTTCAGCACCGTTGTACACATACGGCGCCAGTGGGTTCAAGAAGGATTCAGCACACGCAAACAAGGATCAGAAAGATGAGGTATGACAACAGAGCACAGGACCGCCATTTGTGATACATGGCATTACGTGACAGATTCACGACTACAACGCAACTGCAAATGAACTGGCAACAGGCAACAAACACATCGAATACTTATCAGGCGGACAGTAAACAACAGACTTTTACAATTTTCGTTTCGAGCCTATTGTCTAGCACTGCGTTTGCCACTCACATCTGCCCTCATGCCAACACCTCTATAGTGGTGTCGCCTCAGACAGAACTGGAACGAACAAGAATGGAGTACCTTGTTGTTTAGTAACGAATCTCGTTGTTGTCTTGGTCAGCACGACGGTAGACAATGTGTTCGCCGTCATGCAGGGAAAAGGAATGCCACTCAATGCGTGCGACATCGTCACACAACTCCAGTACCTGCTGTCTTGATGTGGGGGGCCATTAATTGGACTTCTCTGTCAGAACTGGTCATCAAAAGGGTATCTCTAACTGCCCAACGATATGTTATCAACATTTTGCAGCCAGTGGCTGTCCCATTTGTTCAGCAGCATGGAACCTTTTACCAGCAAGATATCGCCTGTCCCCACACAGCCCGTATTAGTCTGCAGTATCTATACGAGTAAAACGTTCAGGTACTACCATGGCCAACACGCTCGCCGGACCTTTCACCTATTGAACACGTCTGGAACATGATGGGCCCACAGCTCCAACAACACCCAAGAGCTGCCAATCGCTGTTGCTGAAACATAACAGCGATTTTGCGTTATTTGGCCTTCTATCACTCAGGAGGAAAATATAGAGCTGTACGACAGACTTCCCCGCCATGTACATGAATGCATTGCTGCACGGAGAGATGCAACATCATACTAATTATACCACTTTACCAGGTAGATACAGTGGTGATTTCCATTTTTTGCAAATGTAATCAATCGCACATCTCAGTGTATGTTAACAGCTGCCTGCGTTTAATAAAGTGGTATTGATCCTTCTAGGTGTTGTAATTTTTTCCCTGTAGTGCATATATATATAAGGTGTTTCAAAAAGGCTTTATAAATTTGAAAGGCTGTGCAATTATTTTGAAAAGAAATATGAGGGTTTGTGACACGGGAATGGAAAGTGCAAAGCTTGAAGTTGTTACGTCACAATTGATGATAATCAGTCAATAATTGCAGGCGCAGTTGCAGGTCACCACAGATATATTACGTCATATATGGGAAAAAAATCATTATAGGTGGGATGTTTGTCGTGTTACCCTAGGAATTAACATCATACCATCCCTCCGATACGTAGAACAAAATTTGATAGGTTAGGCTACATTTCTAGATATTTGATTTGTTTCTACCATTCATTAATAAATGTACACATTCTCTCAAACTTGTAAACCTACTTTTGAATTTCCCTTTATTTCTTAAACTCTGAAATATACTAGATGCAGTTGAAAAATATAGAACTGAAGACAGAAGAATTCGTCTTGAATAAATAAATTTTTTGAGTATGTCGATAATATTTTCTGAATTACAGAATTGAAACGTACTATTATTCGGGGTATTAATTGCGACAAAATTTTCTGCATATCGAAATTTTAAAATGAAAGTTTGTGCCTTAGCAGACATATCAGATCAAATAAAAGTATCTGGTAGCAAATGTATGGGTGTTTCTTCGGTTGATAAATTATGAAGTCACTGCTAACATCGATATCAAATTTAAGGGAAAACTGGTTTTGAGTAGGGTGGGATACATCCTCATCATAACCTGTTAGGTGCTCAGATCATGAATCAGGGATTTATTGGTGCGTATTCCATCTTATTCAATAAAATGTCTCCTTTAAATTTGATACTGATGTTAAAAGTGACAATTCACACGAAAGTGTTAATAAAATTTTGGAACAAAAACCTTAATCTTCATATTTTCAAGCTTTCCCTCTTTTCATTTTGTGCAAGTAGAAGGAGTAAGATCTTTATGATTCACATTTTTTCACTTATTGAAATAGTATTTTTGAAAACGAAAAAGTAAATATTATGTATTAACGTTTCGTAATAACACTTGATATTTGAACTTAGATGATGACTGCTTGATACTTTTGTTTCATCAAAAGCAGCATCAAGCCACTAGACACTCGTCCTAGGCAACCTCTAAGACACCTTGGTATACCACAGAAATTACATGGCTCTACAGAAATTACCATCTACTTTCCAGAGCGGGGGAAACATCTGTGGAGAGGAAATCAGACTCCCCTCTTCCCCTGGGGATTTATATACAGTTTAGAAATAGCCAAAATAACTTCAGCCTGTAATGTAGAGTCAACATTAAAGCCAGTAATACGTCTATTATCGTTACAAGCAATGGGAGTAGAAGTAACAATATTGTTTAGAACATCCCTGAAATGCTCAGTCTACCTAACCATGGCAGAATCCTCACCTGTTATAACCTTACTTGTTTATCCTTCAATCCCTGTACACCTGTCCGTTTTCTACCAAACAAAACATTAACTATTTGGTAAAGCTCTCTGCTGTTGGGTTCTCTAACTGCTTCCTCATCTTTGTCAGCCAAGCTATCAACACCTTTATATATTATATATCCTTTACACGTTTATGAAGCTCTCTGTAATGCTTCCTATTAAGATTAGTAGGATATTGATTAGATATTTATGCAGTTATTTCGTTCCGAAATAAGCTGAGGTGCCTTATCACAGAAATAATTTTGCCTACTGTGCTCTTTTTTTCCTAAAAGAGTACTGTTAGTTTCAAGAAAATCCTGTTTAAAATGATCCCATTCTTCCTCAACCTCAATTGTAAGCAAACGATGACTGTCATAAGGACTAAGTAACCTATCATGGTAAGCTTTACCTATAACTGGGTCCTTCAGAGCTTCTCTGTTAAAGATAACCTTTTTTTTAAATCTTAGCACAACACTTCTTAAGTTTAAGTTGCAAGACACTTTAACAAGGTAATGGTCAGGTCTAATTTCAGCTGCTCGGTATGACCTGGTATTCCTAGCAGAACTAGCCCATTTGCTGTTAAATGTTATATAATCAATCATATTCTTATGCAGCCCATCTGGTGACACCCACTTATATATGTCGCGATGTTTGTAATAAATGTTAGTTATTCTGAAACCAATAAATTTACTTAAATGTAGGAGACGTTGCCCATTGCGTTTGCAGCTACCAATGCCATAAGGGCCTATCATCCCTTCCCAAGGTCAGAGTCAGTATCAATTTTGGCGTTGAAGTCACCTAGAATAGGGTAATATCTCTTTTCTTGACATAATTCAAAATATCCTGAAGTTGTCCGTAAAACCTATCCTTCTCATCCTCATAGGCATTCTCAGTGGGGGCAACAGACAACATTCAGGTCTTTAATGCTCATCTGAAATTAAACTAAGAAACCTGTCATTAATGCAATCTTATCCTAGAAGAGCATCACTACAGTATCTGCTGATAAACAAACCTACACTTTGGAGATGCTTTTTATCTTCTCTCCCTGAAAATAAATTTAAGGTTATTTTCAAGAATCTGGCCTTTATCGGTTCATCTGGTCTCTTGTAATCCGAGAATATCTAAATTATAATGGTGAAATTCTTTTGTGACGACATCAAGAGAATAATGTCTGTGCATAGTCCTAACATTTCAGTTATCTATGGAGAGAAAATGGTTAGTGGGATGTTTAAAGCAACTACGTTTAATTTGAGATGGGATATCGACAATATTAAACAGTCCCCTAATCGCAGACATGGGGCAAAGGCTCGTTTCCCCACTGAAGCCATCTACACTGGAAGACTTCCTGCAATGTAGGATTTTATATCTAGATTTAGAATGTTTAATCACAGGCATAGAGCAAACACGGTCCAGATCAGTACGCCACACTATCTGGCAGCCGTCCATTTCCGTTCCTTCCACAAGAGAGTATCTGTTTTGAAAGGTACTAACGACTGCACATTAGGTGCCAGGCCTGGCCGGCTATGTGCATCACCACAGGGGACAACTATAACATGATAAATGCCCTGTTAGTGACATGCTGTAGAGATTATCCATCAGAATTAGCAAAGTGTTCGTTAAATTAGCTCACCTTTATTGAACGAAACTCCAAGGTCTCGTGGCACTATAATAGCTGTTAAATTATTCTATATCAGAGGGGCCTGATATAACTAAGAAGAAATATATACTTATAAGCTAAGTGGGTATCACAGGTAGATATTTGGTTACGAGTAATAGGAAAGGAGAAAAAATGAATAAAGAAATCTATTCTGCTATGTATATCTACAAAGTTAACATACATTGAATATGGATTTCCCCTTGTTCTACCAAACTAGTATACTATAAAAGAAACTTTCATCAGATGAACTGTCTGGGGGGATTCATGATATTGAGGAAGGAACCAGAAGGTGCAATTGATTCATAAGGTTTGCTGGATAGCCTCAAATGTAATTTTTACATTTAAGAACTTGTAAAAATATTTCAGACGATTATAAAAATGTCTGAAAATGTCATGGGGTTTTTTTTTAATATATTTCTCTCACATTTTTGACCCAATTTTTAAACATTTTCATCTAACTCTAACAGTTTTAGATGTGCAGATTTTTATGCTATTTATTTAAATGCATCAACAAAACGGGATAAAGAATTGTCTTGCTTACTCTTTCACCGTGATATTCTCTGTATATGATTGTTGTTGAGAATGAGATTTCTAATTTAAAGAAGGGAAATTCCTTTTTGTAAAGAGTAGTGTTGCAATATTTAAAGAGATCATGTTATATGTGTATATGTACTAGTATATAAATTGTGCAATTAATTTAATAATTGTTAGTGCATTAATTGTTAGTGTATTAATTGCAGTTATCGTAATATAGTAACACATAACTTAAATAAAGTCACGTAAGGTATTATTCTAATATTAAATAAAAATTTGTGACATAACAGAAAATAGGGAAATAATAAATGTTTCTCTTCGTTATATTAAACAAGCAAACTAGAAACTCTTTATTTAGGGATTTTGGCGTGTAGTATTCTTAAATTAAAAAATGTGAAGAACAAAAGGTGCAGTGAGTTTTGCATTAAGAATGATACTTCTTTCTGAATCAATATAAACATTTATTTCTTTTTGTTTTCTGCTTCGTTAGCTAATATACAACTTTTATGTACTAAATAAGTCCATTAGAATTTCATTAATCTTAAATTGTCATTTTAGTATTAATGCATTTAAATATATTACTAGAGCTCTTAGTGGTCTTCTACACAGATAAGTTTAAATTTAATACGAAATGAAGTAATGCACAATTCTCAGGTGCAGGTCAATATTAGCAAAACAAAGAATCATCAAAATTCTGATAGATAAATTTAAATTAATTCCATTCATCACTTCTTTTTTATTGTTATATTTAAAATCAACAGCACTGTACACAGTCAAGGAATAATATTTAACGTGAAACAGAGAGGCAAATTGGAAAAATTTTGAAGTAGGAAGTTTTTTGTCTTTTGATTTTAATGTTACTGCTATGTTAGATAAGCGAAGACAGCCGTCAACACAAGTGTAAATTCATTACTTGAGGAAACGTGGATATTTCTGTGATGTCTGAGTATTATAACCAAGGATATGAAATGTGTAATCACCTAGTCATTCATTCGCTAGTCGAGACATCATTTGCCGAATGAACTGCGTTGAAGGGCTATTGGCCAGCTCGAAGCAGGACAAAGTCAGTCAGACGTGGCACGATCGCTGAATGTGAGTCCTTCTGTGGTCCACATGCTGTTGAATCAATTTCTTAGCACGAATTCCAAATATCGGTGGTTAAACCGAGGAAGGACTAGAGTTACGACCGCTATACAAGATCGATATCTGCCCTTAACAACACGAAGGAGCAAGACGTCTACTCCCTCTCAGCTGCGATCCTCTCTTGCAGCAGCCACTGGGAGGGTTGTATAAGCTTCTACTGCGCGTAGATGGCTTCATGAGGGAGGTCTATACGCTATAAGGTCAGTAATTTGTATATCCCTCACGTCACTACACAAAAGAGAGCAGTTAAATTGGGCACGCATGAATGTTGACTGGACAGAAGAGCAATGGAGGTCCGTACTCTTCACAGATAAGTCCAGATATTGTTTGCAGAGTGATTCCGGACATTGTGTGATACGGAGAGAACGAGGTACCCGTTAACATCCCAGTAACATCCGTCAAAGAGACTGTTACGGTGGAAGTAGCGTATGTGTTTGGGGGTGGCATTTCTTTAGGTTGACGCACGAACCTCTATGTACTGACGAGTAGGAACCTCAAAGCTCAAAAGCAGTGCTGTCCAACTTCTCTAAGACCGCGGGCCATTTTTTCCTTTGCTAATATTTCGCGGGCCAAAAAAAAAGAATAGGACATAATAGGTAACTAAAAAGTCAATTCATGTCACCTCAAAAAATTATTTTATTTATACAAAAAATAATAAGTAATAATAAACCTGAAAAAAACCTAAAAAATTATTGTATTTATACGAAAAATAATAAGTAATAATAATAAAAAAAGTTGTTGGTAAAAAAAAAGTTGTTATGCAATTATTTCTTTTACGTCCTTATCGATGTTTGCTGTTGCATGCCGAAGTATATGCTCAAGTATAGAGTCCTTCAAGCAGTTTCTGTATCTTGATTTTATATATTTCATATCAGAAAATGCGCTTTCGTAGATATATGTACTTCCGAACATAGAAATTATTTGGAGTCCAAAATCTTACATTTTTGGATATTTTTCTTTAGGCAAAAGTTTGAACAATTCTATTCCAGTTTCTCTATTAGATGCAATAATTGGGTCGGCCCGAAGGTCACATAAATCCATTTAATATTTAGGATCTACGTTGCTAATATCAATATTTAATGGATTACTGAATAAATTTAAATTTTGCTTAAGGTCATCAAATTGAGAAAATCTTCTATTAAAATCTTCAATTAGGATATCTAATTTAAGAACAAATTTTTCAAAATTATTTGTTTTACTAAGTTGCTTCATTTCTTCGTAGAACTCTTTACAAGTTTCAAAATGAATTAAATTGTTTTCCTGCAAATTTGACTTCAATAATTGTAGTTTGTTTCTAAACCCAGTAACATGATTATAAAGATAGCACATGTTTTGATCTTTTCCTTGTAAATATTTATTCAAGACATTTAAATAATCTGTAATGTCTGTTAGGAAAGCAAGTGAACATAGAAAATTTTCATCAACAAAACTTGCTATTAAATCTCCATCGGTGCCCACTTCTGTGAGAAAAAGATGAAATTCTTTTCAAAGTGTAAAAAATCTCATGAGGCATTTTCCGGCATTTAACCAGCGAATATTGCTATGTAAAAGCAGATCGCCATACTCAGCATGCAGTTCGTCCAAAAAAATATTTAAATTTTCTGTGTGTAAGAGAACGATTTCCGCCACGAATTAAATTGGTAATTTTGACAACCTTTTCCATTACGTCGTTGAGTCTCAGCGAAATGCCACACAATGTCTCCTGGTGCACAATACAGTGCAACATTCGACAATGCATGCGCAGTGAGAGCGATTCGTGTTGTAGTTAGATGTTTCTTATTACTGCAGCTTCATAAAAACATCTGTTTGATGACGCTGCACCGCTCTTAAAATGTTTCAGAAGTTTGCCGATCGGCTTCAGAATGTTTTGTAAACTTTATACAATGAGTAAGTTGAAGATTGCATATCAAGTAAAGTAATATAAATTGACAAAACGTCATAAGGTGGATTACAGATATTTATTTAAAATTTCAAGTAAAAACTTGATTTTGTTCGCGTGACACAAAAATCGTTGTGAGGGCCGTATGCGGACCGCTAGTTGGACAGCGCTGCTCACAAGTATATAGATGACATCCTGGACCCTTTTGTATCCTTACGCTGTTGCAATATTTGAGATCTGGCAACAGTATGCCAAAGTGTCAATACGACTAATTTGTTTGTGTGCGATTTCTTTGGTGAAATATTATAGTGAATGCTGTCAGTTAGTTCTGGTTTCTTCTCTAGAGTGAGTCGAACTGTTTTGTTCGTGATTTGAGGTATGTTTTTCTTGTAGTCTTTCGTCATTTTGATCTGATGTCTTCTTCAATTATGAGGTAAAGATTGATTGAAAAGTGCCGCCATAAATGAGTGGTGGAGCGTGACTGCAGGGTGCCTCCATCTATTGAGAAGATTGGAAAACAATTCGCGAATAATTTATTGATTTGCAATTCGACATTTCAACTTGTATGTTCTTAGACGATTAACTCAATTTAGAACTTTTTCAAACAGATTCCGACTTGAGATTCGGAGCTATAAGCAGGCCAAATTGGGCTCTTAATGCTTTTTAAGAAATCATTCTGTTTTTGTGAACTTTACTGAATTTATTTTCATGTTTGGTCACTGGGTAGAATGGGCGGAAAAAAGAAAATTAGCAATATAAATAATAAACAGAAAAATACCTCTGGCATTCCTGTCAAGTGTTCAGAACAGGCTCAGCTTAAAAAATTAGGAAAATATGTCTCAAAATTTCAACTGATTAAGGACAACAAAACTTTATCCACTAATGATCTTTCAAACTTGATGGACTCGAGTGAAATTTTTGATTCCGGAAATCATTCAAGAAATCCTCAGAACAACTCCATTATCAGTGATAGAAGAATTGTTCCCAACATGGACTCACCGGAAGATTCAGACAGACCAGAGGAATCTCATTCTGAAGAAGAATTGGATCCAACTTGCTCAGTGTCACCGCGCGAAAACAGGATACAGAATTATTCAGTGACATCGCAAAATACACAAAAACACTTTACTATTAAGAAGACTAATCATGAAGAACTTTCACTTATCTTCTTCAATGAAAACCAAAAACTTTCAGATCTTGATGACACCAAAGTAACTGACTTTTTCTTTAACCTTTTTAAGAAAAGTGTTAAAGGTCGCTACACAAAAAAAGGTGACATTATTGTATTTCCGGACACAGAAGCTGACTTGATTAAATTGCAACAAATTGATAAAATACTTGATGTAAAAGTAGATTCTAGAATTCCAAATAGAAGTTTCACAATGGGAATGCTGGTAAATGTTAACGAAAAATATACAGATGACTATTTCCTTCAATACCTTCAGAAATATGAAGTTTACGAAGTACGACGCATGTGTAGGTATACTCCTAACAACACAAATGATGGATATTTAAGAATTCCCACTCAAAATGTTGTTATATATTCAACGCTTAACAAATTACCTAATTGTGCTTACATAGGCTTCTCATATTTTAATATTACTGAATATTTTGGATCCCCAGTTCTATGTGGAAACTGTTTTCGCTGGGGCCATGTTGCCTACAATTGTAGAAGTCGAGTACGCTGCAAACGATGCAGCGGTCCTCATTCATATAAAACATGTAATTCTAATGACTTAAATTGTCCAAACTGTGGAGGGGCCCATCCGGCCACCTACTTTGGTTGTAAAATTAAAAATTACCTGCAGCGCCTTGAAAATACAGCAAAAAATGCAATGTAGCTGGTCAGCTGCATTTCGTCAGGCAAAGATGAATGCACGCCTCTCCCAGATCCGTGTAAACCAGGATTACGAACCGCCTGCCAGCAAATCTTCTCAACATGATAAACAGGACTCTGACACTGAACTATCTGATGATGATGAAAGAATTTCAACTATACATAATATTAAACAGCATAAAAACCATTCTTACACGGATTTGACAACTATATTAATGAACTACAAAATATAATAATAGGAAAAAAACTCAGGAAAAAAGAACTATGTATGAAACAAATCTTTCACAACCTTCAACTTCATATTTTGACTATTCTAAACGCCAAAGTCATCCACAGAAAAAAGATGAACATATCCTACAACCGGATAAAGACAAAAAAAGTTATTCAGAAATCAGAAAATGAAATAAGTTAAAAAAAAGAAAAATTCTCCTTAAAGTGTACCTTCACTCTCACCAGAGGACATTGCAAAAGAAATTGACTCAGAACATTTTACTGCAAACTTGATAGTGGACTTAATACCACATCTGTTAACATTTATCTGTCACTCTGTCGAGGAGTTTACCTTAATTTCGGATATCCTACAACAGTTCAAGAAATAAGCAATTGAATCTCCTGCAGTGGAACTGCAGGGGGTTGATGTCTAAAAAGGGAGATATTGTTGTGCTATGTAAATACAAACATATTGACATTTTTGCCTTGCAAGAGGTTCAATCTAAAAGAACTTTTAACTTTCATAATTATTTATATTATCCTTTCTTTTCTCCACATAGTAATAGTGGAATATGCTTTATTATTAATAATAATATTAATCATAAAATTTTAAATATTAATACTGATAATTTCAATGTTGAAATACTTGCAGTGCAAGTTTTAATTAATAATTTACCTATTTCCATTGTCAATTTATATAATCCAGGTATAGTTCTATCTGAATCATTTTTTAAAAATGTAATGTCTCAAATGCCAGAACCCCATGTTCTTCTGGGAGATTTTAATAGTCACCATGCATCAAGGTACTCATATACTGTTAACTATCCAGACATCCATTTGAGTAAATATATTGCAAATTCTAACTTGGTAAACTTAAACACTAAAGAAAATGCTCATAAACTTAACAAAATTAGCAACTGCTTCAATTTTTATAACACTATAAAAATATTAAAAAAATAGAATTTAAATTGACCGAACAATTCTTTCAAATTGAAGCATCATTAAAAATAACAACTTTAGATACGTTCTTTCAAAAAATATTAATTATATTCAAAATCTACCGTTTACAAGAAGACAATTAAATATCCTCTATAGACTTAGAACAAATACAGCAATGCTAAATCAAACAAAATTTTATCTTAAACTTTCAAACTCTCCAAACTGCAAAAATTGTAACGTAACCGAAACAATTAATCATATTTTACTTAACTGTATAAACAACACAACTCAAAGGAAACAATTCTTTAAATCACTAGAGGAACATGGGTTTCAGGAGATTAGAACTGATTTAATTTTGAACCAGAAAGATTTTGATTCTAAAATTAAAAGTTATAAAATTTTATTTGAATTTCTAATCTCTACAGATTTATGGAACAGAATCTAAATATAAATAATTAAATAAGTAAATAAACAAAAACAAAAAGAGTAAAATGAAAATTAACTAAAAAAGTATTATAGTTAATTATTTTTAAAAAATGTATAATGAGAAATCCTCTATAAGGACCTCTCAAATATCTGTAACGTTGAATAAATAAATAAATAATGCAATACGTGAAGCATTCATCTTATAAGACGATAAAGCTCGCTCACACAGAGCTCGACTAGTGGAACAATACCTTTAAAAGGAGACCATTATGCGTATGGAATGGCCAGCTCGATCTCCCGACCTAAATCCTATTGAGTATGTGTGAGATGCTCTAGGGAGACGTGTTGCTGCCTTCAATCCTCCACCTGGACAAAGGGGGAGCTTATTACTGCTTTAAAGGAACAATGGTCGTTACTCCCTACTGAGTTGATTCTCAACCTTTTCGAACTAATATAATGTTCACATCAAAATTTTGTATTGAGAAAGCCTGAAGAAGGAAATCTCATTGGAACGTAACGTGTAACAAACAAACAATAACATTATAAACAGCATAGAACATCGCTGTCGTGTCTGCATTGCTGTAAGGGGTGACCACACTCCTTATTAAAGAACTTTGCCCATTGCATTCTGACACCTCATTTTTGTACAAGTTCCTGTAAGTGTTATTTTTTGACGAAAAATGTTTCTAGTGTAAAGTAATTGTGCCATTCTGAAACTAACATTGTAATTCATGTTTACATCAAATTTCATTAAAATCATTCATATAGTTTTTTATCATAATTTTTCTGATTTTTCCTTAATTTATAGAAGCCAATGTATTAAACGAATATTTTTGAAAATCGAATCTAAACATTTAAACGAAACCTTAAATTTATCTCCTTTATTATTTTTCAGTGAAAGGCTTATTTTCAAATTTTAGGAGTTAGGATTTGGCGTTCCGTTTTCTAAAACTGGTTACAGTAAGTTACAGATATCCTGCGACTTTGTCCAAAGAAAGCTCATCCCTGAAATGTTCAATGAAGTGAAATAAATATCCAAAAACCTTTTCTAAAATAGTGTATAGCCCTCAGTGTAATGCATCGACCAGTAGATAAGACTGCAGAGTATGCTGAATGCGATGGTACTGCAGGAGTTGCTTGAAATTTATATTTTTTTATTAATTCGACTAGGGAAAAGAGAAAAACTGTTCGCTGATGTTCTATCTATCTTCTTATGACAATTAATGGCGCATATCCCCTCTGGGACCTCACACTAATGTTCTCCGGTGTCCGGATCCTACGCCTAAAGAGAATCTTCTACCTAGAAAGAGCAACTGAAGCATATAAAATTTCTCGGAAAAGAATATCACATGGGTTCTCCGCAGAGCAACGCGGTCTTGTCTTCCTCGCACAGTATAATATATGGAGCAGAGTTGTTAACCTTCAATCTCGTTTCAATGAACATCCGTCTGAGTATTAGGAAGTTGAAATCGTCGAAAGACCCATTCTCCATCCCGGACCTCTTTCCGCTCTGCCGTTCATCTCTTATCACGATGAGTGCATCCGCGAAGCCACGGCCATTAAAATCATTGATTTCGTAGTTCGCTGTCGGATCTTCGTTCGCAGTCAAAAATGGATTTATTTCCACAAATGCCGCACATGTTTTCACTTTAGAAAAGAGGCAATAACCACGGAAAGTAGGATAAAAAAATATTGCTTTAATTCCAAATGATAATCATTTCCAAATACATGTTATGCAGAGTGAGGCTAAAAGAAGAGCAAAAATTCATTTAAAGAAAACTGGTATAAATTTTGCATATTATTTACGAATAGGTTCTAATACTTAAAATATTTATTACATCGCACATGGTTCAAAGTGCATAAACCCTAAACTAATTTCAGTTTTTTAACTTTTACATTTAATAATTCAGCCTCTGCAGGTGCAAAAACACATTACCGAAATACTTTCAGAAAAATACTTCTAGTCTCTAAGCGTTTTCGCTATATTTATTGGAGTCGAATGAAGTTAAGCAAAAATCACCATATTTTTCAACTGTTTTCTCTGAATTTCATAGAAAGAAATAAAGTCTTATAACACATATTGGAATCGGAATTTGGTAAGCATTTCTGTGTCGTACGAGAATCTAAAACAAGCCACCTAGAGCTTCTAGATTAATTCCATACTTTTCAAAAAATATAATTGAATTAAAATTTAAGTCAGATCAGATAAATAAAAGCTTTTAACAGAACTTCCAAGCAGTTCTCTTTCATATTCAAATTATCACTCTTCGATTAGCCTACGTATAATTTTGCTCCTATTCAGTAATTTTTTTTGCGAAAAATTGAAAATATTTTGTGACCTACAACGAAAATCTCCGTTTATCCTCCGCAGAATTTTTTTCCCAAAAAAAAAGAAAATAGGAAAAATAATAAATGGAAAGAAGAAAGAGAAAAAAACAGAGGAAAGAAAAGAAAAAAAAGGGAAAAAAGAAAAAGGAAAAAAGGAAAAGGAAAGAAAAACGTAAAAAAAAAAAGGCTGCCCATTCTTTCCTCCCCTCATTTTTATTATGATAGTCACAAAACGTGTTGGAGTTGCTTCATATGCATGAACAACTTTGATAGCATGAATAAGAATCACAAATAACGTCAAATATGTGTGATAAAACATTGGTTTGCCCAACATTTTATGATTTACTTCGACGGACACATTCTGCCAACGTAATTTAAAACAATATTAAAGAAATTGAAATAAAATTAGTGCACTATTCGGCAGTAGTAAAGAACGCACTTTTCCAAGTGGGCAACTCGCAGGGAATGCTCGAGAAGCGAGAAATGACTGTAAAAAAAAGTCGAGAATTTAACATATGGAAATATTTCACGGCCTCCACTAGTGAACATGCTATTTCTTCGCTTTGGAAACAGCCTCAAAAGAAATTGAAAATCATGTGGTCGGAGCAAACACGACTCTCATGTGGTCGGAGCAAACACGACTCTCATGTGGTCGGAGCAAACATCTGTTAACTTGCACACTTAATAAAGAAGAAGAAACAGAAGAGACAGAAATGACTTTTAACTCAAGCAATGAGAATAAAAAGTGTGCAGCTTTGAGGATAAATTTTTAAATTATATTTGATGTTTTAAATTTCTTTGTTTATTTAAAATACACTTCTCATAAAAATTTGCCCCACCTAGAAGGAATGCCATGTGTACGTTACAAAGCTATATGCAAAACGGTAGTAATTTACATAATAAATGATAACATTTCCTGCTGATTAGTTAGGCAGATACGTGGATATTAGAATTACAACAGCACGAGGTGTGGGGGGGGGCAACAATGCAATAATAAAAACAAAATTAGAATAATAATAATATTCCCTCAAACAGCTGCTTGTCACAGAAATACGAAAGGAGCCTGTCTTTAATACGCCATAGTAGGTCTGTTCAGAAAGGTGTGACCTCAAAAGAAAACCCCTGGCGTACCGGGTTGATGCAGGCGTATATAAATTGTACTGAACAATACTGGTGGAACCCCATCAATTGTTCCGCCACTTGATATTTGTCGGGCAGTTACTTTTATGGTACTGAAAGCCATCCGGAGAATCTGCCGATCATGAGGATGACCTGATCCTGAATGATGATGTGAAACTCCATCCTTTTTAAACTTGGGGATTACGAGATTCTGATTGTATTGCATTGCTAGTAACTGCTTCATCAGCGAAAAATTCTTTAAAAACAGTAAAATCCACTCGTTTTATTTTATCATCCGTTATTTTTAAGTTATTTTATGTTAATTATTATTATTGTTTTATTTATGTTTGTTAATTAGTTTCGTTTCGTTATTATCAGCCAGTAAGGCGCGAAGTGTTCATCGTTTCGTAATGAAAATGAAATTCACAATCATTTCGTTAAAAAAATTTTTATTAATTTCTGCATTACTTGACTTATACCACTAGCAGAATTATCCGACGTTGCTCGGAACTACATATAATGACTCAGAATATTAGGCATATTCGTAAAAGTTGCGGTGGACACTGGCTTACTCCAGCGGTAACAATACCAGTAACTTGAGTTTCGGCTTCCCCGTAATCCGCAGATCCACGAATGATCGGTGCCGAATTTGTTGTGATAGTCCCCGTAGTCATCTCTGTATTTTATGCCTCAATGTTTTACCTACCTTCTGTGGCAATCCAGGGGGCCAGGTTTCAGGTAGTTTCATCCCAAGAGGATGCAGTCTTGATGGAGGCGTGGTGTACCTCGTCCACACAAGTACCGAGTGAAGCATGGGACCTGCGACCCTGGACGTAACTCCATTTTTGCCAGAGGTGTTGGCTGTGATGGATATGGAAGCAATATAGGCATACAATAAAGCACATAATTTATGGGTATCACCATACGTCTAGGTTCCTCCCGTGCGACACGAATCCTAATGGGTCCAGGACCGCATTCATACCCAGAATCCTAGTCACTGGAGCCGAAGTGCAATGTGATGCTAATCGCTAACTAATGAAAAACACTCAGTCTTATACATCAAAGGACAAGGGAATGAGCAACACATACAGGAGGTCGAATAGGAGGTGATGGGCGTGTGTACTAAGATAATGACTTGTTCGTCCTAAATTGAATAAATGATCATCAAATATTGAATGTGACTGAGAGCATGTTGTAACATGTTCTCAGTCACATTCAATATTTGGTGTTTACTTTACATCGATCTATCCATCCGAAAAAGGCAGCTGTTTCTGCTAACGAACTTGTGGGTTCCCTCTCCTTTGTAATACCCATACTCAAAAGCAGCTACTTTTGGTAGATCACAATTTTTGGGACATCCATAAAGTTCGAGATTAATGTAAGGAATATTTAATTGTTCCAGCAGAATTCTTTCCTCATTTCCTCCTTTGTAACCCACCACAATAGCTTGTCCAGTACATACACGTTTATAAGCATGTTTTACGATGTTAAGAACATGATCTAAAGTCCATACCTTTTCACCGGGTAGAGTGTAGAAGGATAGACCTAAGACATGTTTAGACATGAAGTTGATTGTCTTTCTGTTCTTTTCTGAGAATGTTTGGTAATGGCAAAGATCGAATCGATAGACATCGCATATACCGTTCAGGGCTGTATATTCAAGTTCTCGCACTAGGAAATGTCATTTTACCTGAAAACCGTCGAGATTTAGAACCATGCAGATATTTTGCATGATCATATTTCACAGAGTTCACAACTTGCCTGAAACTGATTCATCTAATTCAGTCCAATCAATGTTTGAATACTGAAACAGTTCACAAGCAAGGCGAAAACACTCAATTTACTATCAGCAAAAGGAATACATGATTTTAATACACATAATATAATACCATACAGCAGCTGACGAATAGTCCCTTTGACTCAGAGTGACACTACGTCACTCTGATTGATCATATAATGCACGTGTTGCATTACTAACTCCTGGATAGACATTTGACCCTTCATCACATCCGCACACAAATAAAAGCATGTTCCAGCCAATCAGAGAACATGACGTCAAAGATAAGAATTGGACAAGTCTGAAATATCTCCACAGGCGGTTTCGGTTCTGAACAAGATGATATCATTATCGTCTATGATGTCACTCTTCATGGGTTTGTGCGACAGGTCTGAGAGGGGATACCCTGAACGTTGCCACCATAAGTTTAGTTGGACTTGGTAATATGTTTTAGGATTGTGACATCCCACCTGGAAGGGGTTTTTCAAGTATGGGAAACATGATTGTATCACCCTTCATTGGTTTGTGATCCCTTTAATAGTGGGCTTTCTTGTATTGTGAGTTTGGGGGGTAAAGTGTGCTTCCCTGCATGTGTTGTTGCCACCAAAAGTTTAGTTGGCTTGGCAAATTTCAGAATTAGAGTTGTCAATGTGTTTGGGCGAAGAAGCAATCGTGGACTTAGCATATTTCGAGGGTTGTTTACTATGGATGAAGACATCAGATACCAAGATGGCAGACGAACGACAAAATCAGAGGACTTTCTGTAACAAGAAATGACGCCATAGGTTTGTGACCGGGAGTGGGTGTGGTCGTATCCAGTGACCTTGAGGACTTTTCAAGGTCGAATGTTACAGGTTGGAGTACCACTACTTATTCATATTGTTAAGATAAGTCAGTTCACGAAGGGTAATGGTAAAACATCTCTGCCAATATTTCTTCTTGAGTTTCTGAAACATGATAAATCAAAGATAATGATAAATCATGATAATAATCTTTTAACATCAAATATCTCATTAATGTTGAAATGACAATCGAATCCTACAGGAAGAAGAATGGACCTGCACATTGCCACAGATGTCAACGTTTCACTCACACACAGGCTTGCTGTTACAATACTCCTTGCTGTGTCAAATGTTGGGGGAATGCATTTGAATTTAGTTTGTAGCAGTTGAAGATGGTCCACTTAAATGCGTGAATTGTGGTGGAAGTCATACTGTAAATTACAAAAGGTGTCCAAATTACCCAAAATCTCATTAAAAGGCACTCTTTATATAGTTAAGAATGATGTCAATGATAATAAAAATATCTCTAAAACTGTTACAAATCTTGACCAAATCATTCCAGAAAATTCTTATTCTGAAGTTGCATCAGGTATTACAAAGAATTCTGTATATAAGCCTCGTAATTCAAATGGTAGTCTTAAAAATTCAAAGAATTCTATTGAAACCTCAGATGTTGGTATTCTAGAAAAATGTCGTGAACTCTGTGCACTTTTCTCAAACTTTAGCATCAAAGACCTAAATTTTAAAGAGAAATTATATGTGATTTCAAACAAGCAGAATCAGTACCTAATAAAAGTTTTAGTTTTCAAGAATACACCAACAATTCTATTAACAGTCATGAATAACAAGTATGTAAGGGACTATATTAATTTGGTTTATTGGAATGGCAAATGACTGATAAATGATCTCTATGAATTTATTGATTTCCCACAATACCACAACATTGATATTGCTTTAGTTTGTGAAACTTATCTCAGGCCTTGCGATAAGATTAACATTGCTAATTACATTTGCTATAGAAATGATAACCTTCATAATAAGGTAGGTGGAACAGTAGTGGTTATCAAAAAGTCTCTTCAACACTATGAAACTAAAATTAGTATTCTCAACTTTATTGAAGCTTCCGCAATAATTTTATCTTACCTTAACTTTGGCGATATTAGAATCATCAGCGCTTATAAGCCACCGAATTCTCCTTTACCCTTTTCAGATCTTCACTGCTTGTTTAACTCTCATCTTCCCACTATGCTTGCTGGTGATTTAAATTCAAAGAATCGGGCTTAGAATTCCAGATGCGCTAATATTGCAGTGCAAAGAATATTATGATAGAAGCTCCTGTTACTCCTACTTTTTACCCTTCAAACTCACTTTGCTTGATAGATATACTAGACATTTTAATGACTAAAACTTATTTTATAATTAAAATATTACCACAGTTAATGAACTAATCCTGTACTTCTTACAGTTTTTGGAGATGGCAATGAAAATGCAAGACGATAGATTATAGTAAATTGGGATATGTATAAGAAAATTCTCTATTCTAAATTGAATATCTTGTCCAAGGCAGAAAACAAATCTGATATTTCTAGTGAAATTCAGCAGTTTTTCTCTAGTCTCCATTCTGCCATTGAGTCTACAAGCAAGTTAAAAAGCATTAATGCAGATCAAAACTTAATAAATCTTAAGGACAAAATCTTTAACAAAATCTTAAGGACCTTATTAAAATGAAAAATTCTCATTGTAAAAAATAGCAAAAATCAAGAATACAGTGGGATAAAGCCGAACTAAATTAGTTTCAATCTAGACTTAGAAAATTCAGTAATGAATACAGAAATCAATGCCGGACTCGTAAACATACTTTGTTTATCTCTGGAGATAATTCCATTTGGAAAATAGTTATGGCACTAAAAGTTGACAAAATAAATTATCGAATTTGCATTGGTCACATGGATTAGTTTATGTTAATGAAAGCAACGCTGAGGCTTTTACTAATATGTTAGAAGATCAATTTACTCCGAGTGATGATCCCTCAGATCTGAATTACATCAGAAATTATTAATATAAATTTCAGTTTATTATAGATTAATAATAATATATATTTCAATTTATTTAAGTATCTTCAGTCAAGTTCTTATAATAAGTTGTGCAAATTTCGTTTCCTATTATATCCAATTTCTGTGACTGAACATTTTCCTGAACATAAATTCAAAAGACCTCAACATATTCCCTTTTAAATATTTTTTTTCCATAAAAGAATTTGGATTTTCTGATAATAATGTTACAGAACGATTTAGAGTTGTCCCACAAAGCTACATAGCTTGACAGCAGGAAATATAACATTTACAATTTTATTTAGATTAAAAAATTTGAGGAGAAAAAAGTAGATAACTAAAAAATAAACAAATAAACGTGAAATGAAAGAAAAGGAGAGTACAATCAACTGGTTATAAATATGAATAAAATAAGATGTTTAAATATTTAAATTTCTTCCGTTTTGTCAACAAATGAGCATTTTTATTGTCACCAATTGTAATTTTTGCTATTGCTGATTTCATTTTTTCAATTGTATTTATGCTTGTTTTATTTGTAGTGCCATGTATAATGAGTGATTCCATAGTTTAATATAGTTTAAAATTTTTCAGTTTTAATATAGATTATTATTTCGGGCACTGGTTGTTCCAGTGTGCCTTTCTTAGGGTTTCACCATAATTATTCTCTTATTGCCATTGGGAGCACTACATTTCATCCGATGAAATGAGTTATGGGCTTCCTGCAGGCCCAGTGCTCTGTTTATGTTAGTCAATGATCCATGATCCACGTTCCCAGAGGTTGGGTCATGTAGCTCCCTAGGCCAGGGTATTATCGAAAGTGGTAACTTTCGTTTATAAAACGTAACAAGAAGTTGCTGCTGTATAAGGACCGTGTGAAGATCAGGTAAATTGGGGAAATTTTGGCTAAATGTCCACCTTTCCCACACACAATTAAATCCTACAAGTTTACCTGGGAACCAATGATGAGATAGAAGTTCGCTCTTAATAATAACTCTCTAAAAATATGCTAATATTACAGTATAATAATGATGCTTTTCACTCGAATGACAATCAATTATACTCGAGGGCGCCAGCTGAGAGTAGCAAAAGCGGACTATTTGACTGCCTTTAGCATAGGATAGGGACACCTGCCTTATCCAACAATTTCCCTAAGGTTTTCCTCCTATCAACAAGACTCTCAAGCTGCAAGAGCATAGCTAAGTCACAGTGCTCACATAGCTAAGTCACAGTGCTGCGGCAATCTAATGCCCTCTCCAACTCGTCTTTTGGATAGCGGTCACTTAGCTCTGCAAAAATCCCTTCCACTGGTCAAATAAAAATGTACTCTAAATTTACTGCTTGAATCTGGCAAGTAAGTTTAAAAGGTACTGATGCTGAATTTATTTGTAGATTGAAACTCAAGGGTTAAGCCCCTAGCTACAAGCAATAATTCAAATGTAACGGTTATGAACAATTGTCCCCTTAAAGGCGATTGATGAACCTCCTGTGCAGCCGAAGAGAAATACATGCAAATGCACTCTTGCATCAAAAAATGCCGATGCTAAGAAAAAACTTATCAATAACTACGAAATTCAGTAACTGTTTTCATAAGAAAGGAAAAATTCAAATTTTACAAAAAACGCTTCAAAGCCTTTGCTGGCAATACGAAGCAATCCTGGAATATGATTAATACCATATTAGATAGGTAGAAGAAAATGCCACTAGATGATATAATAATTAATCGCATGCCCAAAGGTCTGACAAATTACCAAATTACTACGAATTTTAATAATTATTTTGAACACATGACACATAAATTACGGAAGAATAATTCAACCAAAAATGCAATTATATGGCATGCACTTAACATTCCATTGAGGATATCCATTTACATATTTTGAACATTGAGTTGAAAAAAGAAATAATTATGTCTCTGGATGAAAGTATTGTACGTGGCGTTGATAATATACACGCCAAATATATAAAAGCATGTATGAATCAATTAACAGAATATATTAACTAGGATAAGTATTACTTCTGGAAATATCTCTTCCACATAAAAATTGCTATAATGAGGCCTATTTATAAAAGTGTTGTTAAAAGTAACTATTTGAAAAAAAGCAATTGTTAGGTTGCACACAATAAAAAAAATATTAGAGAGGTACATGGATGACACTCTCCATAGCTTTCTCATAAACCATAACATTATCTCGAATAGGAAATATGGCTTCCAGAAGGAAAAAATGCTACAACTCTACTGTCCAATTTTGAAGATTGTGTTAATAAAGACTCGAACTCTGGGGGGAAATCTTGCTGTTAGCTTTATCAATTTTAATAAATCATTCGATACATTCATTGAATAGAGTGTACTTCTTTTTCCTAAAATTGAAAACTATGGAATTAGAGGGACAGTTGTTATATGGTTCAAAGACTATTAAGTAATTGGGCTATTATAACCCATTTGGAAATACATTAGGTTTCAAAGGAAAAGTAGTATTGGAGTTCATCAAGGTTCTATACTTAGACCCTTCTTGTTCCTTCTATATATTAACGATATGATTAATTTAATTTTAAAATACAGATTATTTCTTTATGCAAATGATAATGTTATTTTAAACAGCAACTGCACTTTAAAAAAATGAACCTTAATTTAATATATGTGAATAATGATAAAACTAAATGGATAATATTCACTCACCGAGGAACTTTGAACACACCAATCATGTAATTAAGATTATATTTTATATATAAAAAATATATTATTTTATATATAAATAATATAAATTGTTTATATAAAAATATATAAATATAAAAAATATATAAACAGAATAATAATATAAACAGAACAATTGTGACACAGTAAAAAATATCATCATCATCATCATCCTCAAGCAGCCATGCGCTATGGAGGTCTAACCAGACTGTGCAGTTTAGTTCTCCAAGCAAGTCTGTTCTGAGCTGCATCTGGCCACTGCACAACAATTCTAATAAGGTCCTGTTCGACATTGTCTGACCACCACATCCTTGATCTCCCTCTCTTTCTGAAGCCTTTAGGCACACTGTTCATAACTCTATTCCCCAATCAATAATTATCCATACAGGCAACATGGCCGTACCAACGGAGTCTTTCTGCAAAATATACTGCTCCAGAGGTTGCCGACACCTTTGCCTAACCTCATCATTAGTTACAAAGTTGAACCAATTAATGCCCAAGATACTGCAAAAGCATCTAGAATCAAAAGCATCTAGTTTCCTGTTATCTTGTTTACAAAGTGTCCAAGTTTCACTGCCATAACTAACCCTAGAAAGAACCAAACTATTGTAGTCTAGTTTTGATCTTTTAGGTGTATACGCCTATTTCTCCACACTCTCCATAGATTCTTAAAAGTCCCGGCAGCAATCCCTATTCGTCTGTTAATCTCATGCCGCACATCACCATTATCTGTTACATAGCTCCCAAGATAATTAAACTATGACACCTGCTCAAGACTGCAACCATTCTGATTAACTGAATCACAGCCTGCCTAACCAATTTTCATCACTTTAGATTTCTCTCTGTTTATAACCAAACCTACTCCACTACCAGTCTCATCAACAGCCCGAATGAAAGAGTTCATCTCATCAACATCATTTGCCAAAAGGGCTAAATCATCAGCATAATCTACATCAGAAAGTTTCGTATCTCCAGTCCATTTAAGGCCAAAATCTTTCCCTTGAAGTGAATTTCGCATAACATAATAAATAACCAAACTAAAGAGAAAAGAAAACAAAATGCACCCTTGTCGAACACAAGAAGTAATGCTAAACCAATTGCTACAAGCCTTACGAACTCTCAGACACGACTCAGTGTTATTATAGAGAGCTCTCATTATGTTAACTAACTTGTCTGGTATACCATATGATCTCACAATCAACCACAAAATATGACGTTCGACAGAGTCTAAATCCTTTTTGATATCAACAAAGCTAGCAACCAAAGGTTTCTGAAATTCTAAACATTTCTCAAGAATATGCCTAAGTGAAAATATCTCGTCCACACATCCCCTACCACTTCTGAATACGCAATTGACTGTCGACCAGATTCTTAATTCTATTAAGCACAATCATGGAAAGAACTTTACCTGGATCAGAGAGTAGGCTGATACCCCTATAGTTATCACAAGAACTGCGATCACCTTTTTTGAACATAGGGATAATAACAGCTGTGGGAAAATCTTTAGGAGCCATGCCTTTATCATAAAAGTTATTCAAAATTTCAGTCATCCAAATGGTAACCGAAACATTCCCAGCTCTAAGCATTCTGCAGCTGAGCATTCTGCAGCTCTTCATTGCTGCATCTGCAGCTGAGCATTTCTGTAGTAATATCATCTACCCCTGGGGATTTATGAAGTTTAAGTTTAGAAATAGCCAAAATAACTTCAGATTGTGTTATAGGGCCAACATTAAAGCCCCCAATACATTTATCATCATTACAAACAATGGGAGTAGAACTAACCACATTGTTTGAACATCACTGAAATGCTCAGCCCACCTAGCCATGACAGAATCCTCACCTTCTATAACCTTACCTTGTTTATCCTTCAAACCTTGTATGCCTGTCCATTTCTGCCACATAAAACATTAACTATCTGGTACAGCTCTCTGCTGTTGTGCTATCTAATTGCTTCCTCGGTTGGTCAGTCAAGCCATCAAGCCAAAGATTTTTATCAGCAGCTAACTGATCTTTTACACGTTTATTAAGCTCTCTGTAATTCTTTCTATTAGGACATGTAGGGGACACATTAAGGACATTCCTGCAGTTCCTTCTTTCTGAAATAAGCTCACGTGCCTTGTCACTTAAATAATTCTGTCACCTCTGCTCCTTTTTTCCTAAAAGAGTACTGTTAGTTTCCAAAAAAGCCTGTTTAAAATGATCCCATTCTTCCTCAACTTCAGTAGTAAGCAAACCATGAGTGTCATAATGACTAAGTAACCTATCATGGTAAACTTTGGCTATAACTGGATCTTTCAGAGCTTCAGTATTAAAAGTATATTTTTTAACCCTAGCACAACACTTTTTAAGTTTAAGTTGCAAGACACTTTTAACAAGGTAATGGTCAGATCCAATTTCAGCTCCCCTATATGCCCTGGTATTCCTGACAGAACTAGCCCATTTGCTGTTAATTAATATGTAATCAATCATATTCTTATGCAGCCCATCAGGTGAAACCCATGTATACTTATGTATGTCACGGTGTTTGTAATAAGTGTTAGTTATTCTGAATCCATTGAGTTTACTTACCTGTAGGAGACGTTGCCCATTGCCATTGCAGCTACCAATACCAAAAGGGCCTATTACTCCTCCCCAAAGGTCAGAGTCAGTACCAACTTTGGCATTGAAGTCACCTAGAACAAGGGTAATATCTCCTTTCTTGACAGAATTCAAAATATCCTGAAATTGTCCGTAAAACCTATCCTTCTCATCCTCATCGGCATCTTCAGTGGGGGCATAACAGCAGATAACATTCAAGTCTTTAATGCTTGTCTGAAATTTTGCTGTAAGAAACCTTTCATTAATGCACTCATATCCTAGAAGACCATCACTAGCATGTCTGCTGAGCAGCAGAACCACGCCTTGGTGATGCTTTCCATCCTCCCTCCCTGTAAAGAGAAATTTAAAGTTGTTTTTAAGTATCTCACCTTTACCTGTCCATCTGGTGTCTTGCAAGCCTAGAATATCTAGGTTATCGCGCTGGAATTCATGCATGAGGACATCAAGAGAATAATCTCTTTGTAATGTCCTCACGTTCAACGTTCCTGCAGAGAGAAAATGATTAGTAGGATTTTTAAAGAAATTAGGTTAATTGAAATTGGTAGGGCCAACAATATCAAACAGCCCCTTGAATCGCAGGCATGGGGCAAAGAGCTGTTCCTCCTCCGCTAAAGGCTGAAGTCACCGATATAAACAGAATAATTTCACACAGTAAAATTATTTAATCTGAACAATATAAATTGTTTATATAAAAATCTGATTCATGTTATAATACCATGTGGAAGTCTCAGATATCGAGAGGCGGAAATTTACAAATTGCAATTCTTAGTCGATAACGACGTTTGTCTTATGGTCTACAAGAAAATTTGCAAATATTTAATTAGATAAGGAATTACAATGCATTGAGCCACTGACATCACTAACCGCAACAAAATTGAAAAATTGCAATGATATATTGCGAAAAATATAATTTCACACAAGCGTAGGGATGTTATTTCAAACGCAAGTGAAAGATTTACATTCTTAAATATTCATTCAGTCCAAAACTAATAAGAGTCCAAAAACGTTTTTGATAAATGTAGAAAAGTTGCATGAAATTAACTAAGCTTCAGCTGCGACCAAGAAATCATACCTAACAGAATTTTCTGCCAACGAATCCATAATTTGACAATCTGTAGGATCCAAACAGAGAAATAATATGTAGTGCTAAATTTAGAGAGGCATAGATATGAATAATGGGGAAAAGGCGAAGCGTGGAAACGAGAAAATTCAGAATATCAGCATAGCAAGTCAACTACCAAGAGTTTCCAACATTAATTTATAAACATACTTCTTCTAGCAGGAGCGAGTTTGAGTATCTGTCAAATTGTCTCCTGGCCATCTGAATCTTTTCATACGTTGAAAATCGTCAAGTGCTTTCTGAAGCATTTATGACAGGACCTGGCTTGTAGAATTGTTAATTTTTTTATGGTAAATTTCTTTATACTGCTTTTTAATATTCTAGTTTTAATTTACTGTTTTATTGAGCGCTTCAATAGTGAATGGAAATTTACTTGCTCTTGATTTGAATTCCGCGTTTTTTCCTTTAAGAGCAAAATGTAACATTTAAGTTACTAATTCTTCAATTTTTTTTTTCAGCATAAAATGTTTTCCACTAATTTCGTCTCTTACTAAATCTTTATCTCTTTTGATGATTTTGAGTTGTCTTCTCTTAGGTGTTTACGCGGTCCTTTACTCTTATTTATGCCTGGTTACACTCCGTCCTCTGATGCTTCTGTGTCAATTGTAAGTTGACCTTCCGTTTCCTTTGGTTTTACATTTTCATTGCTGGTCTTTTATATAAAGCCATTTTACTCAATATTCGATTCTTAGTTTTGGTGAGTAGGTGCCGATGTAGAGTTTATTTGCACTGCACCATCCAGAGTATTTCTTCTTCAAGCATCTGGGTTTGCTGTGGCGTAGAGGAAATTTCACTTCCTTTAGATTCGTTATGTTTTTGCATATTTTTGCTTTTCTTCGTTGACTTCCGCAAACAAGAGAACTTCCTTATCTTTTTGCCCAATAACGGGCATGGTGCAATTAAGTGGCCGTTTGCATAATCTCGTAATCCTTTTATACTCAATGGTTTCGAGATATGTGCAGAATGTTATGAAGTTAGGAATTTCCTGCAATTCGACAAAATCTCTTTCCCGTTTTGATGTCCTTTAACTCCAAGAATGAGTACATTTCATCTTCTATTGTCATTATTTCACCAAAGGAAGATTGGAGGGCTAATCTATACGGTCATTGTTTATAAAAACGGAAGTTCCGATATCTATACAGAAATTATAGTCTTTTCAAGTCGACCAACTTGTATAATTTCGAAGCATTTTTCTTCAAGTATGGTTAGATGTTCTTTTCAAAATATTTTTGATGCGTCTTCCATTTTCATTAGTAGTATGGTAAAATTTAGGTAGATTACCTGGGCAATTTCCGGTATTCCTATTCTTCAATTTTGAAGGCCCTTTTTCATCATATCCAGAAATTCCACGCACTTTCATAAGGTTCACCTAGAAAGTTAAGGTATAAGCTAGAATCTATCTTAAGCTAGAAAAAGTGTCTGTCTTCAATGCTGACCGAAATCGAACTTTTCTGAAAAAATTAGAATCGTCTTGCAAGAAATTGGAACTCGAAGCAGAACAATGATTGCGAAAAGAGTGGGATTTAAGAAAACAATTATCGATTATCTCACAGGTGTAACTTAATATATCATATGCATAATCGACTTTTAAATTTTCGAAAATTCTTTTCTCAATTGTTGGAATCTGATTTGTGGATATGTGAATCTGTTGCTACATGGGATTTTTGCAAAGCGTTAACAGAGATGTGCAACCACAAAGAATTTTTTAATAATGATTCCTTATTTGCTATAATTTACTTGGATCAAAGATTCAGCATACCTTTAGACAAAAATTAACCAGGGACCAAAAAACGAATTTTTAATAACATGAGTCTGATCTGGAGATCAGAAAATTTCTGATTTAGACTGTGCTGATGATTTAGTACTTTTGGCAAATGGTGTTGATGAAATGAACTCTTTCAGTCGAGCTGTTGATGAGACTGGTAGTACAGTAGGTTTGATTATAAACAGAGAGAAAACTAAAGTGATGAAAATTGGTCAGACAGGTTGTGGTTCAGTTAATCTGACTGGCTACAGACATGTATCTTGGGATAACAGATACTAGTGATGTGTGGCATGAGATTAACACACGAATAGGGATTGCTGCCGGGAATTTTAAGAATCTATGGAAAATATGGGGAAATAAAAGTAGACTGTAATTAGACTATTAGACTGTTAAAAGACTGAAAATAGACTTTATAATAGTTTGGTTCTTTCTAGGGTTAGTTATGGTAGTGAAACGTGTTGTGAACAAGATGTAAACGAGATTTGTACCGTAATATGACAGGAAACGTGATTCTTTTGATTCGAGATACTTATATAGATTCTAGATACTTGTATGCCCGTATGGATAATTATACATTAGCGAATAGAGTTATGAACAGTGTGCCTAAATCCCTCAAAGAGAAAGAGACCTAGTATGTGGTGGGCAGACAATGTCAAACAGGACTTTTTTAGAATTGGTGTGTAATGGCCAAATGGAGCAGATGTATCTGTGGACAGATATACTTGGAAAACTAAATTGCACAATCTGGTTGGACCTCCGTAGCTCATGGCTACTTGAGGATGATGATTATGATAATACTTTTGTAATATCTTAAACATGAAGGAATAGTACTCAAGTAGATATCCATCAAAGCACCTCACAAGATACAAATGAAGATAATGATATTCTGAAATATATTTAAACAAACGAAAAAAAAATATCCAAGTGAATATAGGGAAAATGAATTCGATTTTTAGGAACAGAACAAAATAAACGAATTCAGGAAATCATTAAAGAATAAATATGCATTATTGGATGCTGCTGCTAAAATATACTCAGAACACGTGTTAATACAATACCGAATCATATTCTGCATTATATTTTATTATCTGACCATAGCGATGCAGTTTTTCTGCACAGATGCTAAAAACTCTTTTATTGATTCACTTAAATTATACTTTTTTAATTTGTTTATTTCTGAATAAACGTACTATTTAATAAACATTTTGGAAATAACTGTATTTTATTGTAATAAAACGTTTTTGCCATATGAATTACTTTATGAATGAGCTCATTATATTTTTATTCAAAAACCACGAACCAAACATGAACCGAATTATTTTTCAGTAATAAAACCAGAATCGAACTAGAACTTATTATAATCTGGTTTTCAAACAAGTTAGTTTCCTTTGTCGTTTGTCTGTCTGTCTAGAGACATCAAATCTTTTTGCTTAAAGAGAAAAATTAAGATTTTTTTTGTGTTGGATAGGTATTAATGTAATATTACGATTTACACTTTCCGAATCTCTCTAAAGTTAAAATTGTGTCGCATAACAGTGGAAGTCAAACGATTATTGAAAATATGTATATATGCTAGAAATTTGAAATTTGGGTTGCGGCATATGAAAGTTGTGAAGTTCCCATCGCCAACAATAAATTGGCCCTTTGACCCAGGGTGGGTAGGAAAACACAACTTTTTTTTTAGCAGGTAATAGTTTGTTTTTAGAGAGGACTGAAAAAATATTTTTAGGTTAGATAGGAATTGACGAAATATTATGATTCTTGCTTTCGGAATCTTTGAAAACTATAACTGCACCTTCTAACAGCGGGAAATTTTGAAAATTCTGAAATTTTAATAAAATATTACAAACAATACACCGTATTTGCCGGCGTATAGGACGCACCGGCGTATAAGACGCACCCCCCTTTTTTAGAAACATTTTTAAGGGAAAAAAATTTTCACATTGTTTCATGAATTTCCATAAAGATTTACTGTACTCATTTTATAGTTATTTATGTATACAAAAATGTAACTAGGGAACATTGTAGTTAGGTACCTTTTAATGTTCATCCTCAAAACCCAGAAATTCATCTCCAGAACTAAATGTAAAACCACTTGAAGCCTCTTTTTCAGAAACTGAGTCTTCGTATAACAAATCATCCTCTGTGACATCAAGTGAGTTACTAATACCACATTTCTTAAATGACTTTACAACTGTCTCATGTTTCACAACATTCCATGAAGTTTTGACCCATTCACAAATCTGCAAAATGCTAGGTCTCTTCCTTCTTCCTGATGGTTCCATTGTTCCATTTCTCCTTCATGAATCCTTTAAATGGTTTATTAATGCAGACATCTAAAGGTTGAAGCTGACTCGTTAGTCCACCTGGAATTACAGCTAACCGAGTTTTCAGTTGGTTGATTTTATTTTTACAGCTTCTGTTCATGACTCCGAAACTGATCCCATACTAGCAAGGCAGGTTTCTTTAACAGTCCACCAGGACGCCTAGACCACACATTGTCTATCCACAACTTCATCCATCCAGCCCTTAGGATGAACGTGCACAAACACACCTTTAGGCAGTTTTTCCTTGGGCAAGGTTTTCCTTTTGAAAAGCAAAAGAGGCGGCAATTTTGTTCCATTGGCACAACAAGACAACACGACTGTGTAGTGCGTTTTCTCATGTCTACAAGTTTTAACAATAACACTTCTTGCACCTTTGGAATCTATTGTTTTGTTTGAGGGTACATCGAACGTCAGTGGGACCTCATCCAGGTTTCCTATTTGTGAAAGTTCAAAATTTCCACTTTTTCTTGCATTAATGACAATTTTATGAAACTCGATAATCTTGTCTTCATATTCTGTTGGCATCTTTTGTGCTATTTTTGTTTTTCCGCATACGTAAGTCATTTCTCTTCATGAATCTAGAACACCATGACGTTGATCCTGTAAAATCAGCGATGCCTCTGTTGTAGCTATCACTCTTGCTTGTTGAATAGTCATTTTTGAGGAAACTGAAAATCCCGAGCTTCGGTGGACTAATAACCACGTTTTTAATTCTTCTTCTAGTTCCGGCCATTTTGCAATTCCATGTCGCAGATTATGTTTACTACGCATAGCTTTTTTTGGTCTTCTTCCTGTCTTCTCCAAGTTCTTATCATCTTTTCTGTTGGCGGTGATCCGAATAAATTCCTCTCTGCTGATTATTGATTATTTCTGCTGATTATTGATTTTCTCTGCTGATCATAATCAGCAGAGATTATCTCTGCTGATTATGAATTTATATGAAATTCCTCTCTGCTGCCCTGTTTCCGTGTTCTTTAGCATACTCAATCACTCGTAGCTTGAATGCAATATCATAGCAGAATCTGCGTTGTTTTTGAGCCATGTTTCGCAGCAAAAACATGAGAAAGCTTCTTCGGTACTAAAAGTTTACGTTTTAGTTGCCTTGAGGCGCTGTAATCGGTAACGACGCGCCATTTTTGTTTTCGCGCTTTCCGAAAAAATATGCCGGTGAAATGTGATTACACATGCGCACATTGGACGAATCGTAACCTTGAGATGTCAGTGGATCTGAACTCTATTTTACTGGAATGCTCCCTCTGTCAGTAGTGAAGCATAAAATACATCACGTAACTTATTATTTTTACAGAACAAAAAAAATGTGGAAACGATTTATTTGAAACCACTCTTTCACAAAAGGACAAAATGCAAAAGAATACTTATATATGTATATTGATATAAATCAAAAGTTTTAGACTGAAATTTGAACTCATAATTTTGATTACCGGCGCATAAGACGCACCCCATATTTTAGGCGTATTTTGAGGGGAAAAAAGTGCGTCCTATACGCCGGCAAATACGGTATTTCAGCTAAAATTTTGAAATTTTGATGGTGGAATGTGAACATTATGTAGTTTCCATTATCAATAAGGAATTGGCCCCCTTACAACAGGGAAAAACGCGCCCATTTTTGTTTTAAAAGATAACTGTTTGTTTGTAGAGATTAATTAAAAATTATTTTTAAATTGGATAGATATTGATGGAATATTTCGATATGAACTTTCAGAATATTTGAAAAGCTTTAACTGTGCCCTCTAATAGGGGGAAATTTTAAATATTTGAAACAAATTATATATTTATGCCAGAAATTTAAAATTTTGGTGGTGGAATGTGAAGGTTAACAAGTTTCCATTGACACAATGACTTGACCCCCTTACACCTAGAGGGATAGAAAATACAACTCCTTTTTTTAAACTGATAATTGGGAAACTCATTTCTAGTAGGATTGGTACTAAAGAAATATTATAATTCGCATTTTTCAAATACTTAGGTAGTTTTAATTTATATCGTTACAGATCAATAAATGTGTACACAGAAAAACTGTTAAGGGTTTTTGAAAATGACTTCTATATGACAGAAATTTTAGTGGTTGATTTTCAAGAGATATTCCACTGACGGTAATAAATCTAACCATTTTCCTCAGAGAGGTGAGGGAAATGAAACTTTTAAATTTAAGAAATAAAATACAAACTTTTTATGTTATATAATTGCTAAAAATACTGTTTACACCATCCCTATCATTCGGTAGCTCACATTTAAGCTTTTAAAGTGTAAAAGAGTAGATAAGGGGAACACTTCATTCACTTTGAAAACGAGATTCCCATATGCCACAGAAATGTTATGCGTTCTAGTTTTTAATCATAAAAACCGAACCAAATCCAATACGTTTTAATCATGAAATCTGAACCGAACCAGAACACAATTTTTCCGCGGTTCGATTCTGTGATTTTTAACTTAATTAAAGATTAATGCTGGATGAAAAGCAGAGAAAAGATATTTTTAAAGGGTTTATTTTATCTTGAATGTTGAAATTATATATGTTTGATTTGTTATGTAATCTGTGGGTTGGCAATCATCAATCCCACAGCAGTAATACTTATTTACACACCTATTACGATCGTATTTTCTGCTTTTAAATTGTCCTATTAATCTTTAATATTAATCTATGATCTTAATTATTCTGCAAGTTGACCTTTCATAACTGACTTCTGCCGATCTCCGTATTTTTAATATCTAGTACGCTGAATTCAGCACTTGTTAAATATGAACTTCTTTTATTTCAAATGCAGATTTTAAAAAGGGGCCTAGTGCTATTTATCCTTAATTTGCATTTAGTACAGGCAATTTGATTTAGCCTACTCTCGTATATGAAAATTTTTAGAAGTCACAGAGGAACAGATTTGCTCTCTAATAAAACCTCAAAAAGAATCATACATAAATATATATCAGACAATATTTATCTTTATATACTTAACACGGTAAATTATGAAATATAAATAGAGTAAATATAATTGTGCAATGTAATTTTTTTTAATAAATGTACTTTAACACAGGAATTTTAGCGTACATGGTTATTTCTTACATGGACCCGAGTTCCAGCCTGGAATAAGGCATGGTGTTTTCTTTCTTCTGTTGTCCTTCTGCTGAGGTCTCTCTTTCCTTGCGGATCTTCCCTTTGGCGTATTACACTGACAGGTACCTGCTAGATCTCTTTGATAAGCAGCTGCTTCAGGGGTAATTTTTGATATTTTTAATACTGGGATTTCAATGAATCTATGTTATGTAATTTTTTAAGTAAACCTTCTAATAAACCCATATGATGTTTCAACCTGATATTTCCTCATATACTTAATTTTTTTAAACACTAAACAGAAAATATGGAAGTCTAGCAGTATCAAATACAAATATCCATGTCATATAATTCGAAAAAGCAGTTTACCAACAGATGCATTTTTGCACTTTAAAATCTTTTTCGGAGATAAAACTGAATGTTAATATAAAATTAAATTTTCAAGTAAGTACCCACATATAAATTTCAAATTTGAAAACTAGCTTTAGCAACCTTATAAATTATAATTACTCTTCGCTTTTAATTACGTTTTTAAAAGGCTCACTAATACACAAGTGACTACCACTTCATACGGAAATATTTTCGTCTAGTGTTGAAAATTAACTTCCTTAGCAATTTGCTCATTCGTTCCTTTCTTGCGACACAGAAGCATTTCCATTAAAAAAACACTAGATTGGTCCTGCGACATAGTGAAATGGAGCTCGTCTCACAGCTGCCGCGAGCTGTCTACTTTTTTTTTATTAGTTATGCTTTTTCAAGCAGGTAGCAGCTTGTTCACGGGAAGAACAAAATTAGCATTTAATGATGCAGCATCCACTGAAGAATGACTAAGTCGGGAGCAGTCTGATTCAGTGCTCAGTTCTTGTTATAAGGTTAATGAGAGCAAAATAAAAAAAAAAATGGTTACAACAATGTCGAAAGATTTATTTTTCAGTCTTAACTTTACTCATTTGTTGCTTTTTGAGTTTATCAAGAAATGCTTTATCGCGTTCAAATTAAAATTAGTTGGTTTGCAAAGATTTTTCTTGTATGTCACTTTGCGTTTAGTTTGAGATTTATAAGGAAATGATTTATGTGCTGCTAAATGTATACCATTGGCATGATGCTTTAACAGGGATATCAGCTTTCCAATTTTTTTTTGTCTGTCAAATCTGAGGAATCAATCTTAGTTCTTGATATTCTAAGTAAAATTTTAATAAAATATCCCGAGGAGTCGTGCACAATAACATCCAATCAAAAACTTGAAAGCTGGAGTGGAGAATAAGAACAGTTTTTATTTTAATACTTACTAATTAATATTTGAGCGAAAGATACGTTAAAATAGCAAGAGGTAAAACAAAATGGAGAAAAGAGAAGATATTGGAGAGAAAAAGGAAAGCATTTTCGGTACACGCATGCTACTTACATATATTCGAAATATGAAGTCTACAGATGCAGAGGACAATGCGACAACTACTCAAATCTCTTCCCTGCAGTCTTCTGGAGGATCGTGCAAAGAACGTGGTGTAAATAATGCTCGTGTTCGAACGGACTTTCAAAGAGGTAATTGTTAGGGGGGCTTCAGGATGCAGCAAAGTTTGGCTGTTGAAAGAAAAAAGTTGAAAGTTTGGTGATCGCTTTAGTGACAGAAGCAATGGAAATCGCTAATGAGTCAAGAACTGAAATTATGCCGTATAGGTGATGTCAGCCTCGGTAAAATTCAATTTTTCAATTTAATTTTTATTCAACATAGATATGTATCAATACAAAAAAATATGTAATATACCCAGCTAAAGTAGTAACTGAATACTTGAGCGCTGGTGTATAATTATAACAAAAATATAAATACAAAAAATTAACAATGCAACAATTGATAATTGAACCAATCAATGATGTAGAAGTCAAAAAAATAGTTTTACATACAGTTATAATTCATTGTTTAGTATCCATTCAGAAAGAGATTTATTAAATAAATATTTAGAAGTAATTTTCTTCATTGGGTCTGGAACACTGTTGAATAGCTTAGGCCCAATATAGTTTATATTACGGGTAGTAGCTTGCTTTGATATACGTGGTATTTGCAATTTAAATAATGAGTCCCTAAGTGGTATAAATGTCTGTCGAACCTGAAATAGATGTAAATTGAAATGGACATATTCAATAACTTTTAAAATGTAAATTTGAGACACAGTCAGCAACCCCAATGTCTTAAATATAGGACGAGATTCAGAGAAGCGACCTTTATGGTCAATGATTCTAATTATAAATTTTTGCAGAATCAACAGCCTGTTTAAATTTGTTTTTGCAGCTCCTCCCCAGGCTTTTATTGCATATCATAGCTGACTATATACACAGGCAGAATATTTGATTATTTTTCATTCTTGATAATACGGAAGACTGTGAACAACCTAACATATAATCAATCGATAGAAAGAATTATCTTCAGTCATTTATAGAACAATTTTCCATCTCACCAGAAAATTGGAAATACACATTTTACTCACCTGGACACTTCAATCACCTTTCCCCTGTGTCTGTGAATTTGTTTTCTGGAATCATTTTATTGTGGATTAATTAGGTGTACAGAGGTAACTAACCGATTTCTGCGACTCCAGACTAAGTTAGATTCTATGTTTAGCAGTTTGCCCTTACCTTCGATACTTCCCGGGTACGTAAGTTTTCATCAATTCAATATTTTTAACCTAGAGCTGTGCAGTCCGAATTAGTAAAGCTTGGTTACCAGATTCATAGAAGTTGTTATTTTACTAAAGTATTGAGTACAGGTCATATTACTGATAAGAATGCATTTTTTTGGCGATGCAATATAAATATGATTTTTTTTTTGCAATTAGCGAACTTTTTAAATATTGGAATTTACTGTTAACAGCAATTCTTAGAAATATATGTTATCAACTAAATTTATCTGGTTAACTTTCCTTGAGGGAAACTTCATATAATAATGTTCGCTGATCACACACCCTACCATATATAGTCACAAGTTTGTTAAGTCATAGAGCTTTAGAGTCACAGAATTTTAAGTCATAGAGTTGGAGGTAGGAGCATAAATAGTTTATTAAACATATTGTGATGAAAGCTAATGTAAGTAACGGTAAATACAAAATGGCGAAAGTAAAATAAAAGAACGCTTCCGGTAAGTAGTTCAGAGTTACAGATCGAATTGTGTCATCTTCCAGTGTTTCTTGGAAGATTCTTCACCACAGCAGGTCACAAGAACTCGATCACTGTGATCGGATTTCGATTTCATCTGGACAGCTGCTGTTATAATACTCTCGACCACGGAAGAATAAAAAAATAATCAAATATATAACTTGTAAAAAAGCGATATTACTCAAAAGAATGGGGAGCTATTTGTCATGCCCCATTCAGTATATTTTGCAGTATTTGTGCGAACTGTAATTTCCGTGCTCTTTGTGCAGTGATATGTAATCTTATATTCCTCTCGAGAATTAATTTGCGACTTTAAATGTCGATCGACAGATGATTGTCTTCTGCAAGTCTTCTCAGTGAGCAAAGCACTGAGACATGGGGTAAAAGCTGATGATTTCGATGTCAACGATCTAATCTGGGGAACAAAAACTTACGATCCTTGACAATGCCGACTGAGCCATAAAGGGTACAAAGAATGTTCCTGAATCTTAAGTGTAATTTTTTACCGTTCCGTTGCAAGAGCATGCAAATTGAGAATTTTCTTTTCTCTTTCAGAACTTGCTCTTGGCGGGAAAATTGGACACTGATGGGTTTCCAGATAGCCTGCGAGTCTTCGGATAAGAAGTCAACTCACAATTCCTTTTGGGTGGGGGATAATCGCATCATGTGTACGATTAACACACTTGAACTACCACAGCCTCGAGATCTTCTACCTGACATAAATAATTGTCTTGCTGTTACGACGAACTATTAGCCATTTTTCTCATCCTGCTTCATCTCCTTATGACCTATCAGAACATGAAACAGAATAGAATCACCAGGGCAAAAAATCATATATGCTATCAAAACGGTTTTGTTTTGAAAACATATATGCTGTCAAAACGGCATTAATAATTCATGTTTTCGAACCAACAAAGTTCTGTTCCATAGGAATATTAAACCATTCTTCCATTAGAAATGCCATCAATTTCTAACACTTCAAAGGATGCCGTCACGTATTGCTCTCCAGATAGTTCCACAAAGGCTCAATTGGATTGCGATTTGCGGATTGTGAGGAATATTGGAAACTGTCAGCTTTGCCTTTGGTGATCTTAAAACCATTATGTTTCCACAAAGGCCTAACGTACTGAAGCATTTTCATCTCAGAAGAAAATTCTCTCAGAAAGAAAGAAATGCAGAATCATGAACGCTCAAAACGATTTTATAAACAGGCATATCACCTTTATCTCGTAGTGAAATGAGTGAAATGTAGAAAAGTAGTGAAATGCAGAAAAATGGGCCCTAACATCATTATGGAAGTACCAAAAACTTTGGCTATTGGAAACAGCGAATGTGAAACTCGTCCATTTATTGGAAATACAATATATGATGACGCGCCTGACCACATAGTTCTTATCTGCTCAATAGTTCACTGTCTATACTCATTAAACTGACATTGAGTAGTGAGAGCAATCCTCAGCTATCCGGCTTCTTATATGAAGCTTTTTGTGAAACCTTTTCATCGATACTGGATGTTGACGATTAATATTGGACTCTGCATACATTTCATTGTTTATAGCTGTGCCGACAGAACTAATACTTGTAAGTCTGACTTTTCGAGTGTACGCTGTTATTCTTCAATTATAAATATATTTATTTTTACATTATACAAGGACTGTTACAACATCCTAAATTGCAGTTGCGAACGTCTTACGAAGGTTGATCAAATTAAATACCTAGGAGTGATTATTGATAAATGCCTTTCATAGAGGTATCACACTGATTATACTGTGGATAAAATAAAACCATTCATAGCAAAATTTTATACACTAAGATTCTTACTCGATAAAACAAGTTTAAAAATGTTATATTCTGCCTGTGTATATAGTCAGCTATAATATGCATTAAAAGCCTGGGGAGGAGCTGCAAAAACAAATTTAAACAGGCTGTTGATTCTGCAAAAATTTATAATTAGAATCATTGACCATAAAGGTCGCTTCTCTGAATCTCGTCCTATATTTAAGACATTGGGGTTGCTGACTGTGTCTCAAATTTACATTTTAAAAGTTATTGAATATGTCCATTTCAATTTACATCTATTTCAGGTTCGACAGACATTTATACCACTTAGGGACTCATTATTTAAATTGCAAATACCACGTATATCAAAGCAAGCTACTACCCGTAATATAAACTATATTGGGCCTAAGCTATTCAACAGTGTTCCAGACCCAATGAAGAAAATTACTTCTAAATATTTATTTAATAAATCTCTTTCTGAATGGATACTAAACAATGAATTATAACTGTATGTAAAACTATTTTTTTGACTTCTACATCATTGATTGGTTCAATTATCAATTGTTGCATTGTTAATTTTTTGTATTTATATTTTTGTTATAATTATACACCAGCGCTCAAGTATTCAGTTACTACTTTAGCTGGGTATATTACATATTTTTTTGTATTGATACATTTCTATGTTGAATAAAAATTCAATTGAATTTTACCGAGGCTGACATCACCTATACGGCATAATTTCAGTTCTTGACTCATTAGCGATTTCCATTGCTTCTGTCACTAAAGCGATCACCAAACTTTCAACTTTTTTCTTTCAACAGCCAAACTTTGCTGCATCCTGAAGCCCCCTAACAATTACCTCTTTGAAAGTCCGTTCGAACACGAGCATTATTTACACCACGTTCGTTGCACGATCCTCCAGAAGACTGCAGGGAAGAGATTTGAGTAGTTGTCGCATTGTCCTCTGCATCTGTAGACTTCATATTTCGAATATATGTAAGTAGCATGCGTGTACCGAAAATGCTTTCCTTTTTCTCTCCAATATCTTCTCTTTTCTCCATTTTGTTTTACCTCTTACTGTTTTAACGTATCTTTCGCTCAAATATTAATTAGTAAGTATTAAAATAAAAACTGTTCTTATTCTCCACTCCAGCTTTCAAGTTTTTGATTGGATGTTATTGTGCACGACTCCTCGGGATATTTTGTTAAAATTTTACTTAGAATATCAAGAACTAAGATTGATTCCTCAGATTTGACAGACAAAAAAAAATTGGAAAGCTGATATCCCTGTTAAAGCATCATGCCAATGGTATACATTTAGCAGCACATAAATCATTTCCTTATAAATCTCAAACTAAACGCAAAGTGACATACAAGAAAAATCTTTGCAAACCAACTAATTTTAATTTGAACGCGATAAAGCATTTCTTGATAAACTCAAAAAGCAACAAATGAGTAAAGTTAAGACTGAAAAATAAATCTTTCGACATTGTTGTAACCATTTTTTTTTTATTTTGCTCTCATTAACCTTATAACAAGAACTGAGCACTGAATCAGACTGCTCCCGACTTAGTCATTCTTCAGTGGATGCTGCATCATTAAATGCTAATTTTGTTCTTCCCGTGAACAAGCTGCTACCTGCTTGAAAAAGCATAACTAATAAAAAAAAAGTAGACAGCTCGCGGCAGCTGTGAGACGAGCTCCATTTCACTATGTCGCAAGACCAATCTAGTGTTTTTTTAATGGAAATGCTTCTGTGTCGCAAGAAAGGAAAGAATGAGCAAATTGCTAAGAAAGTTAATTTTCAACACTAGACGAAAATATTTCCGTATGAAGTGGTAGTCACTTGTGTATTAGTGAGCCTTTTAAAAACGTAATTAAAAGCGAAGAGTAATTATAATTTATAAGGTTGCTAAAGCTAGTTTTCAAATTTGAAATTTATATGTGGGTAGGTCATACTTGAAAATTTAATTTTATATTAATATTCAGTTTTATCTCCGAAAAAGATTTTAAAGTGCAAAAATGCATCTGTTGGTAAACTGCTTTTTCGAATTATATGACATGGATATTTGTATTTGATACTGCTAGACTTCCATATTTTCTGTTTAGTGTTTAAATAAATTAAGTATATGAGGAAATATCAGGTTGAAACATCATATGGGTTTATTAGAAGGTTTACTTAAAAAATTATATAACATAGATTCATTGAAATCCCAGTATTAAAAATATCAAAAATTACCCCTGAAGCAGCTGATTGTCAAAGAGATCTAGAAGGTACCTGTCAGTGTAATACGCCAAAGGGAAGATCCGCAAGGAAAGAGAGACCTCAGCAGAAGGACAACAGAAGAAAGAAAACACCATGCCTTATTCCAGGCTGGAACTCGGGTCCATGTAAGAAATAACCATGAACGCTAAAATTCCTGTGTTAAAGTACATTTATTAAAAAAAATTACATTGCACAATTATATTTACTCTATTTATATTTCATAATTTACCGTGTTAAGTATATAAAGATAAATATTGTCTGATATATATTTATGTATGATTCTTTTTGAGGTTTTATTAGAGAGCAAATCTGTTCCTCTGTGACTTCTAAAAATTTTCATATACGAGAGTAGGCTAAATCAAATTGCCTGTACTAAATGCAAATTAAGGATAAATAGCACTAGGCCCCTTTTTAAAATCTGCATTTGAAATAAAAGAAGTTCATATTTAACAAGTGCTGAATTCAACGTACTAGATATTAAAAATACGGAGATCGGCAGAAGTCAGTTATGAAAGGTCAACTTGCAGAATAATTAAGATCATAGATTAATATTAAAGATTAATAGGACAATTTAAAAGCAGAAAATACGATCGTAATAGGTGTGTAAATAAGTATTACTGCTGTGGGATTGATGATTGCCAACCCACAGATTACATAACAAATCAAACATATATAATTTCAACATTCAAGATAAAATAAACCCTTTAAAAATATCTTTTCTCTGCTTTTCATCCAGCATTAATCTTTAATTAAGTTAAAAATCACAGAATCGAACCGCAGAAAAATTGTGTTCTGGTTCGGTTCAGATTTCATGATTAAAACGTATTGGATTTGGTTCGGTTTTTATGATTAAAAACTAGAACACATAACATTTCTGTGGCATATGGGAATCTCGTTTTCAAAGTGAATGAAGTGTTCCCCTTATCTACTCTTTTACACTTTAAAAGCTTAAATGTGAGCTACCGAATGATAGGGATGGTGTAAACAGTATTTTTAGCAATTATATAACATAAAAAGTTTGTATTTTATTTCTTAAATTTAAAAGTTTCATTTCCCTCACCTCTCTGAGGAAAATGGTTAGATTTATTACCGTCAGTGGAATATCTCTTGAAAATCAACCACTAAAATTTCTGTCATATAGAAGTCATTTTCAAAAACCCTTAACAGTTTTTCTGTGTACACATTTATTGATCTGTAACGATATAAATTAAAACTACCTAAGTATTTGAAAAATGCGAATTATAATATTTCTTTAGTACCAATCCTACTAGAAATGAGTTTTCCAATTATCAGTTTAAAAAAAGGAGTTGTATTTTCTATCCCTCTAGGTGTAAGGGGGTCAAGTCATTGTGTCAATGGAAACTTGTTAACCTTCACATTCCACCACCAAAATTTTAAATTTCTGGCATAAATATATAATTTGTTTCAAATATTTAAAATTTCCCCCTATTAGAGGGCACAGTTAAAGCTTTTCAAATATTCTGAAAGTTCATATCGAAATATTCCATCAATATCTATCCAATTTAAAAATAATTTTTAATTAATCTCTATAAACAAACAGTTAGCTTTTAAAACAAAAATGGGCGCGTTTTTCCCCGTTGTAAGGGGGCCAATTCCTTATTGATAATGGAAACTACATAATGTTCACATTCCACCATCAAAATTTCAAAATTTTAGCTGAAATACCGTATTTGCCGGCGTATAGGACGCACTTTTTTCCCCTCAAAATACGCCTAAAATATGGGGTGCGTCTTATGCGCCGGTAATCAAAATTATGAGTTCAAATTTCAGTCTAAAACTTTTGATTTATATCAATATACATATATAAGTATTCTTTTGCATTTTGTCCTTTTGTGAAAGAGTGGTTTCAAATAAATCGTTTCCACATTTTTTTTGTTCTGTAAAAATAATAAGTTACGTGATGTATTTTATGCTTCACTACTGACAGAGGGAGCATTCCAGTAAAATAGAGTTCAGATCCACTGACATCTCAAGGTTACGATTCGTCCAATGTGCGCATGTGTAATCACATTTCACCGGCATATTTTTTCGGAAAGCGCGAAAACAAAAATGGCGCGTCGTTACCGATTACAGCGCCTCAAGGCAACTAAAACGTAAACTTTTAGTACCGAAGAAGCTTTCTCATGTTTTTGCTGCGAAACATGGCTCAAAAACAACGCAGATTCTACTATGATATTGCATTCAAGCTACGAGTGATTGAGTATGCTAAAGAACACGGAAACAGGGCAGCAGAGAGGAATTTCATATAAATTCATAATCAGCAGAGAAAATCAATAATCAGCAGAAATAATCAATAATCAGCAGAGAGGAATTTATTCGGATCACCACCAACAGAAAAGATGATAAGAACTTGGAGAAGACAGGAATAAGACCAAAAAAAGCTATGCGTAGTAAACATAATCTGCGACATGGAATTGCAAAATGGCCGGAACTAGAAGAAGAATTAAAAACTTGGTTATTAGTCCACCGAAGCTCGGGATTTTCAGTTTCCACAAAAATGACTATTCAACAAGCAAGAGTGATAGCTACAACAGAGGCATCGCTGATTTTACAGGATCAACGTCATGGTGTTCTAGATTCATGAAGAGAAATGACTTACGTATGCGGAAAAACAAAAATAGCACAAAAGATGCCAACAGAATATGAAGACAAGATTATCGAGTTTCATAAAATTGTCATTAATGCAAGAAAAAGTGGAAATTTTGAACTTTCACAAATAGGAAACCTGGATGAGGTCCCACTGACGTTCGATGTACCCTCAAACAAAACAATAGATTCCAAAGGTGCAAGAAGTGTTATTGTTAAAACTTGTAGACATGAGAAAACGCACTACACAGTCGTGTTGTCTTGTTGTGCCAATGGAACAAAATTGCCGCCTCTTTTGCTTTTCAAAAGAAAAACCTTGCCCAAGGAAAAACTGCCTAAAGGTGTGTTTGTGCACGTTCATCCTAAGGGCTGGATGGATGAAGTTGTGGATAGACAATGTGTGGTCTAGGCGTCCTGGTGGACTGTTAAAGAAACCTGCCTTGCTAGTATGGGATCAGTTTCGGAGTCATAGAACAGAAGCTGTAAAAATAAAATCAACCAACTGAAAACTCGGTTAGCTGTAATTCCAGGTGGACTAACGAGTCAGCTTCAACCTTTAGATGTCTGCATTAATAAACCATTTAAAGGATTCATGAAGGAGAAATGGAACAATGGAACCATCAGGAAGAAGGAAGAGACCTAGCATTTTGCAGATTTGTGAATGGGTCAAAACTTCATGGAATGTTGTGAAACATGAGACAGTTGTAAAGTCATTTAAGAAATGTGGTATTAGTAACTCACTTGATGTCACAGAGGATGATTTGTTATACGAAGACTCAGTTTCTGAAAAAGAGGCTTCAAGTGGTTTTACATTTAGTTCTGGAGATGAATTTCTGGGTTTTGAGGATGAACATTAAAAGGTACCTAACTACAATGTTCCCTAGTTACATTTTTGTATACATAAATAACTATAAAATGAGTACAGTAAATCTTTATGGAAATTCATGAAACAATGTGGAAATTTTTTTCCCTTAAAAATGTTTCTAAAAAAGGGGGGTGCGTCTTATACGCCGGTGCGTCCTATACGCCGGCAAATACGGTGTATTGTTTGTAATATTTTATTAAAATTTCAGAATTTTCAAAATTTCCCGCTGTTAGAAGGTGCAGTTATAGTTTTCAAAGATTCCGAAAGCAAGAATCATAATATTTCATCAATTCCTATCTAACCTAAAAATATTTTTTCAGTCCTCTCTAAAAACAAACTATTACCTGCTAAAAAAAAAAGTTGTGTTTTCCTACCCACCCTGGGTCAAAGGGCCAATTTATTGTTGGCGATGGGAACTTCACAACTTTCATATGCCGCAACCCAAATTTCGAATTTCTAGCATATATACATATTTTCAATAATCGTTTGACTTCCACTGTTATACGACACAATTTTAACTTTAGAGAGATTCGGAAAGTGTAAATCGTAATATTACATTAATACCTATCCAACACAAAAAAATCTTAATTTTTCTCTTTAAGCAAAAAGATTTGATGTCTGTAGACAGACAGACAAACGGCAAAGGAAACTAACTTGTTTGAAAACCAGATTATAATAAGTTCTAGTTCGATTCTGGTTTTATTACTGAAAAATAATTCGGTTCATGTTTGGTTCGTGGTTTTTGAATAAAAATATAATGAGCTCATTCATAAAGTAATTCATATGGCAAAAACGTTTTATTACAATAAAATACAGTTATTTCCAAAATGTTTATTAAATAGTACGTTTATTCAGAAATAAACAAATTAAAAAAGTATAATTTAAGTGAATCAATAAAAGAGTTTTTAGCATCTGTGCAGAAAAACTGCATCGCTATGGTCAGATAATAAAATATAATGCAGAATATGATTCGGTATTGTATTAACACGTGTTCTGAGTATATTTTAGCAGCAACATCCAATAATACATATTTATTCTTTAATGATTTCCTGAATTCGTTTATTTTGTTCTGTTCCTAAAAATCGAATTCATTTTCACTATATTCACTTGGATATTTTTTTTTCGTTTGTTTAAATATATTTCAGAATATCATTATCTTCATTTGTATCTTGTGAGGTGCTTTGATGGATATCTACTTGAGTACTATTCCTTCATGTTTAAGATATTACAAAAGTATTATCATAATCATCATCCTCAAGTAGCCATGAGCTACGGAGGTCCAACCAGATTGTGCAATTTAGTTTACCAAGTATATCTGTCCACAGATACATCTGCTCCATTTGGCCACTACACACCAGTTCTAAAAAAATCCTGTTTGACATTGTCTGCCCACCACATACTAGGTCTCTTTCTCTTTGAGGGATTTAGGCACACTGTTCATAACTCTATTCGCTAATATATAATTATCCATACGGGCATACAAGTATCTAGAATTTATATAAGTATCTTGAATCAAAAGAATCACGTTTCCTGTCATATTACGGTACAAATCTCGTTTACATCTTGTTTACAACACGTTTCACTACCATAACTAACCCTAGAAATTTCTTATACTAAACAAAAACAAAATTGTTTTCCTGTTCGATATAAATTTCTCTCTTGCTACCTTTAAAAGTTTCCATATTTTCTTTCGAATAACATCTTATAATAACAATACCAGATTATATAAAATTGTACAATACTTTAAATTTATTCCATCAAATGATACTGATTTTTCCTAGTCGCCATTTATTTTATTTTACTCTTTCTTTTACTTGCAAAAGTCATTTAAGAGTTGGTAAAATATTTTTCCTTGATTTCGACGATCGCAGACAATTGTGCAAGCCTCTTATTCCGAACCGTTTTAGAATGACATATTTATATTCATAAGTTAGGTTCATTTTGCCTGTAATCACAGGGCACTGCATCGCATTCTATGTCTTCCATTCTGAACAGTCTCCCATCTAGCCATTTGCCACCTTCTCTGAAGTAAAATGTAATCAGTTATATTTCAGTTCCTTTCTGCATAATCCTCATGCGCTTCTATTTGAATAAGTTAACAGACACCACATCCATGGTTATCGCCACAGAATCCATTATCTTGATATCAACGTACATGTGACGACGTGAATAGACGAATGGTTAAACGATTCCTTTGCCAAAACATTAATGCATAATAGGATCGAGCTTCATTGCTCCGTCATTTCCTGAACCATTTCTCAAACACTTGTGCTACTGTGCATCCCCTTCTAAAAGTGGTGTTCCCTTTGTCTATAGAGATAAACGTTGTTAGAAACTTAATATAACTTATATTTCTGTATCAATTGCTTAATATCCCTGTATTATCATCACATTAATTTATTAATGCCTTTATGACGAGAAATAGTGGCCTCACTGAGACATTAACTTCTGAAAAGGAATTTGAAGATAGTTTCACATCTTACAACTTATGCTTTAAAGGCTACATAAATCTACATATTGATGACGTAATCCTTAAATATTTTGCGATTATGTCACTCAAGGTTCAGAAACGAAACTTATTATTTCAGAATTTCTTTCTTACATTCAGTGCGCCTGGTTATACTGCGTTTCAAATCTTATTTAAATGCATCGAAATAGGGATCAATGATCTTTATTTTTCATTGGTTCTTTTTAAGTACTTTGAATCGAACTATACCATATTCGCCAGAGGTGAAATGTTATTTTTCTAGTTATTATACATAAGCTGAAACATAAACCACATAATATTTTTAGGGTTGGCTGGTGGCAAAACGTCACCCTAGCAAAGTCTACTTTCAGCGTCCCCTATCAATGCTATAGAGTGTGAGTAGAGGAGTGAGATATAGGATAAATGCAATATAAAAGCAAAAATTATTTTATTTTTTGTGATAATACAAATTAAATATAAATATGAAAATTCAAAAGGTTACTTTTTCTCGACTTGACAAGAGAACTTTCTATACTTTTTTTTTTCCATTTCTGTATTAGTTCACTTTCTTTTGAACAAAATTGCTAATGAACTCAAACATTGCTGTGACATAATGGATAAATTTAGGTTTTGATCAGTTTTAGCATATTAAAACTCATTTCGCCAGTTTCCCCAGATATTGAAATAGTCAGGATTAAAACAAATAGCAGAACATATATTTTTACCATCTGGTTCTTGGAGAACGTGACGCCGTTTGCCTTATGGAGCCGGACAACCTCGATCAGCAGTTAACACGAGCAGGCCATTAACACTATTATATAAATAATAAAAAAAAATACCCCCTCAAGCAGCTGCTTGCCACAGAGGTCTGACAGGAGCCTGTCAGTTTATATTCCATAGTAGAAGGTCTGAGAGGATGGCAGGACCTCAGCAGAAAAACGACACATACTTTATTATTTTTATTTAATAGCACAAGGCAAAAAATGGTTTTCTTCTCCAAAGTAAACAAGTAATTTTTAAAGTGTAAAATATATATTTCCACATGACCAAAAGTTCGTTTGTGGAGATATTAGATTAAGAAAATTATCTTTATATTATTAGGTAAACTGTTGAATATTTTGGAAACAAGGTATGCATAATGCTTAAAAAACGTTTTTCTGGAAATAACCGCATTTAAACAGTTTTTTTATTGAGAACATTTACATTTGAATCATTTCAATTTTTGACAACATGTGTTAATAAGTGGTAAATAACATAATTTTGAATAGGTTTTAAATTCGATTCATAAACGCCACCTCCATGAAATCTTGGCCTTTCCAAGCCCATTGGTGTCCCCTTTCTGACTAAGGGCAGCATGGAGATTAGTGAAGATAAATCTCAATACCTAAGACCTGCAGATTACGATCCTGCACACTACTGACTGAGCCAACCTCCGACTTTTTTTATTTTATTTTTACTTTGGAATTTGGATTTTTTTGGGAAAGCTCTATTCTAATTGGACTGCTTAATCAAAATTTAAGAAGACTACATTTTCTGTCAACTACCAAACACGAGAGATAAATTCTGTAATGGCTCAATATAAGTATTTCACATCAGCATATTTTAGAAATAAAAATAAAAAAGTGATTGTGGTCAAGTTAAGTATTGAACGCCTTCAGAAGAACTGACATTGGAATCCGTTCAGAAATAATTCAGCAAAACTACCCAAAGGCAAAACAGCTCGCTCTGGAGAAGGTCATAGGTGATACGAATAATGCCTTCTTGAAAATATGTTTTGATAAAGGAACCCACATTTGGGGCATTACACAGTGTGGTACCTTGGCTTGGAAAAGCGGATTTTGTTTTTGGAAAGAGTCCCAGAAAAACAGAAGTTGAGACTCAGAAAAATAGAATATCAGTCTCAAAAAAACAGAAGGCTGAGAAAAATAGAAGTTGATACTCTAAAAAGGAGAATTTGAGACTGAGAAAAATAGATGATATGACTCAGAATAAAAGAAGATGAAACTCAGATAGGTGGAAGATTACGACCCTGCACACTACTGACTGAGCCAACCTCCGACTCAGAGAAAAATTATGTTGAGATTCAGAAAAATAAAATACGAGCCTCAGAATAACAGAAAGTTATTTTAATAAAATATCTGAGAAAAATCTAAGAGAAACAATTTTTTTTTGGAATTCTGGAGAATTCAGATATCTGATTCTTGATTATAAAGAACTTAAAATTGTCGAGAAATCAGAAACTCTATTATCTCCATACATATATTACTATGTAGTCTACTGAATACCCAATTGCTTCCAGGTTCTTTTCGGAATAAGGGAAGGTCAAAAATGGTATATTTCCATTTCTGCCCTGAGAAAAAAAAAATCGCATTCTTTCCTTTGTAATGTAACACGATTTACAATAAAATAACAAGAGGTTCCATGTTGTTTAAAAATATAGCTGCATTTTGGGTTTTAACTAGAATTCGATCAGGATGCAGATTTTCCGTCATCCCAGTTATTCTATCTCATGTATTATACTTGTTTGAAGGGATTTTTTTTAATTTGCAACATGTAGGACAGAGAAGATTACTAGAAGCTATTCCCAGCTTTTACAGCCTTTTCATACAAGGACATACCCTACTAAGACCGAAGATACTGCTGACAACTGCTTCGTTGGATCTAACAGAGCACACAAAGTTTGCCTTGCTGGAACAGTCGCTAATTGCCGAACCGCTATGCTAGTTAAGGCCATACAATTGCAATACATTATAATTAATACTGTACAAAGTGCAATTTATTTTGCGTTTCTTTCAAGAAATAAAGTGTAGAATTATGGAAACAATTAAAATGATCATATTCCACAATATTTTAGAGCAAAATATTTTATAGATTTAGTCTGCGTTGTGTTACCTCTGAGCGGCACTTTTTTGCACACCATGGGCTAAATGGTCCAGGTCACATGGACCCCGAAGAAAAGGTTGGGGACCGACTGGAACAGCTGTTGGGATACAGATTGTAGCATCCCATCAAGGCCATCCAGCGTGTTCTTTAACGTGTACAGGGTACGGCTTTCCCGCACACGGGGCTACTGTTTCCTACTGACCGTGGGCAGGGTGGGGAATTTTGCGGAGATAAATCTCAACGCTGACCCAGCTGGTACTCGAACCTGGGAACTACAGATTACGAGCCTGGCGCGCTACCGACTGCGCCACCCCCGCCCTAGCTTTTAGTCACTGACTGCCAAATATCAATGTGTGCTCACTAAAGTACCAACATCAAGTGGGCCAAATTCTGTAGGATGCCTCTCCCACTTCCATGTCCAAACTACGATATTGCTATGTACAATGGTAAACGAAATTTTCACTTCTATTTCTGTGATAAAGAATTTGGGTTGGGTTGTTTTACCTCTGAGCTGCACTTTTTTGCGCACCATGGTCTAAATGGCCAGGTCACGTGGACCCCAAAGGCTCAGAGAAGTTTGGGGGAGGGGACACACTGGAACAGCTGTTGGGAGACAAATGGTAGCCTCCCGTCAAGGCCATCCAGCGTGTTCTTTAACGTGCACAGGTTATGGCTCTCCCACACACGGGGCCAAGGCTTAACGTCCCATCCGACGGACGACGGCCTTTCCAAGCCCATCGGCATCCCCTACTGACCATGGGCGGGACGGGGAATTTTGCGGAGTTAAATCTCAACGCTGACCCAGCTGGGACACGAACCTGGGAACTACAGATTACGAGCCTGGCGCGCTACCGACTGAGCCACCCCCGCCCCATTGATAAAGAAATTATTGATATTATATCTTACTTTTATTACTAGCAATTAATATTTCTAAAATTATGCGAAACTGAAACATCTGTACACTTCAAAATTTGACTGTCCCATATTTCAAATTATTATCAAACACAATTTTTTTCAATTATTACCGAAAACGTCTTCCTCTCATGAGTAACACTATTTACGTCATTTTACTTATCATACTCAATGATAAAATATCAATGCATATGTAACTAAAGTTCGGTGTAACTATGCCAACAATTTGTACACTTGAAACTTTCTATTAATATTTAATATCTGTTAAATCCAAGGTCTTTAAATGGTAGCTAGGTAGTCACTGGAAGGAGAGCTATGCATCAATCCCCTGTGATGATGCATAGAACTGGCCAGGCCTAGCACCTAATGTCCGACCCTGCCTTCTCGTGGTGCAGACCGTTAGTACCTTTCAAAAGAGATACTCTCTTGTGGAAGTGAACGGAAGGGGAGAGCTGCCAGATTAGTGTGGCCTACTGATCTGGACAACTATGGCTACTTTTCTTTTTTTTTCTACCCTGCTGAGGAGTGGTCAACCACACAGGGTCCTGGTGCTGACCATATAAACCCACTGGACTGGACAGATATATGGCTCTGAGCTTGATTATGGATCCTGATTTTGCTGCACTGGTGGGCTTCTGTGGAGGGAAAATCTTCCGCTGTGCTTTCTGTTTGTTTGTAGGTTGACAGCCACATGTGAATGAATTCACAGGATATGTTTATCAGCTGGTGGATAATCCTGAGCAGAGGTCATCGCAGGCAACTGAACACTTTGCTTCTATTGGCATCGTCAAATTCTACATTGGAGGAAGTCTTCCAATGTAGATGGCTTCAGCCTTTAGTGGTGGGGGGAACAGGTCTTTGCCCCATGTCTGCGATTAGGGGGCTGTTTGATATTGTCGGCATTCCCTCTCTCAATAAACATAGTTTTTTCAAACATCCCACTAACCATTTTCTCTCCATAGGTAGTTGGAAAGTGAGGACTTTGCACAGAGCTTTTTCTCTTAATGTCTTCACACAAGAATTCCACCATTATAATTTAAATATTCTCGGCTTGCAAGAGACCAGATGGACAGATAACGGTCAGATTCTTAAAAATAATCTTAAATTTTCCTTTTCAGGGAGGGACAACAATAAGCATCACCAGAGCGTGGGTCTGCTTCTCAGCAGACACTCTGTGATGCTCTTCTAGGATATGAGTGCATTAATGAAAGGTTTCTTACAGCAAATTTTCAGACAAGCGTTAAAGACTTGAATGTTATCTGCTGTTAAGCCCCCACTGAGGATGCCGATGAGGATGAGAAGGATAGGTTTTATGGACATCTTCAGGATATTTTGAATTCTGTCAAGAAAGGAGATATTACCCTTGTTCTTGGTGACTTCAATGCCAAAGTTGATACTGACTCTGACCTTTGGGGAGGAGTAATAGGCCCTTTTGGTATTGGTAGCTGCAATGGCAATGGGCAACGTCTCCTACAGGTAAGTAAACTCAATGGTTTCAGAATAACTAACACATATTACAAATACCGCGACATACATAAATACACATGGGTTTCACCTGATGGGCTGCATAAAAATATGATTGATTATATTTTAATTAACAGCAAATGTGCTAGTTCTGTTAGGAATACCAGGTCATATAGGGGAGCTGAAATTGGATCTGACCATTACCTTGTTAAAAGTGTCTTGAACTTAAACTTAAAAAGTGTTGTGCTAGGGTTAAAAATTTTGCTTTTAATACTGAAGCTCTGAAAGATCCAGTTATATCTTAAAGCTAACCATGATAGGTTACTTAGTCATTATGACAGTCATGGTATGCTTACTATTGAAGTTGAGGAAGAATGGGATCATTTTAAACTTCCTTTTTTGGACATTAACAGTATTATTTTAGGAGAAAAGGAGCAGAAGAGACAGAATTATCTGAGTGATAAGGCACTTGAGCTTATTTCGGAAAGAAAGAACTGCAGGAATGTCCTTAATCAATACCCTACTAGTCCTAATAGAAAGCATTAAAGAGAAGTTAATAAACTTGTAAAAGATCAGTTAGCTGCTGATAAGAATCTTTGGAAAGCCGAGGATGATTGTGCTTAATAGAATTAAGAATCTGGTTTACAGTCAATTGCGTGATGAGCAATGTGGATTCAGAAATGGTAGGGTATCCCCTACCACTTCTGAATCCACATGCTTGTTGATTTCAAAAAGGCTTTCGACTCTGTTGATCGTCATAATTTGTGGTTGATTGTGAAATCATATGGTATACCTGACAAGTTAGTTAACATAATGAAAGCTCTCTATATTAACACTGAGTCATGTGTGAGAGAAGGAAGGCTTGTAGCAATTGGTTTAGCATTACTTCTGGTGTTCGACAAGGGTGCATTTTGTCTCCTTTTCTTTTTAGTTTGGTTATTGATTATGTTATGCGAAATTCACTTCGAGGGAAAGATTTTGGCCTTAAATGGGCTGGAGATACGAAAATTTCTGATTTAGATTATGCTGATGATTTAGCCCTTTTGGCAAATGATATTGATGAGATGAACTCTTTCATTCGAGCTATTGATGAAACTCGTACTAGAGTAGGTTTGGTTATAAACAGAGATAAAATTAAAGTGATTAAATTTGGTCAGGCAGGCTGTGATTCAGTTGATTTTGATTTTAGATGCTTACACGATATCTTGGGAATTTGGTGGTTTAACTTTGGAACTAATGATGAGGTTAGGCAAAGGAGTCTGCAACCTCCTTTAAGCAGCATATTGTGCAGAGAGAGACTCCGTTGGTTTGGCCATGTTGCCCGTATGAATAATTATAGATTGGCGAATAGGGTTATGAACAGTGTGCCTAAAGGCCTCAGAAAGAAGGTGAGACCTAGGATGCGGTGGGCAGACAATATCAAACAGGACCTTGTTAGAATTGATGTGCAGTGGCCAAATGCAGTAGATGTAGCTCAGGACAGACTTGCTTGGAGGACTAAATTGCACGGTCTGGTTGGACCTCCGTAGCCCATGGCTGCTTGAGGATGATGATGATGATGTTAAATCCAAGTCCAACGTTTGGTGCGAAACATAATACTAACTCATCATCATCATCATCATCATCATCATCATCATCATCATCATCATCATCATCATCATCATCATCATCATCATCATCATCATCATCATCATCATCATCAAACAGCCATTGGCTACGGAGGTCCAACCAAACCTTGCAATTTTCTCCTCCAAGCATATCTGTCCTGAGCTACATCTGGCCACTGCACACGAATTCTAACAAGGTCCTGTTTGACATTATCTGTCCACAACAACTGTTTACAAAGCTTTTAAGTTTCACTCTCTATAACTAACCATAGAAAAAACTAACCTATTATACATTCTAATTTTAGTCTTTAGGTGTATACCTGTAGGAGACGTTGCCCATTACCATTGCAGCTATCAATAACAAAAGGGCCTATCACTCCTCCCCAAAGGTCAGAGTCAGTACCAACGTTGACTTTGAAATCACCTAGAAAAGGATAATATCTTCTTTCTTGACCGAATTCAAAATATCCTGAGGTTTTCTGTAAAAACTTTCTTTTCACAGTCATCAGCATCCTCAGTGGAGACATAGCAGCAGATAACATTGAAATCTTTAAAGCGATGCGATTGTTTTCCTCCCACGTGAAATTTTGCTGTAAGAAATATTTCATTAATGCACTCGTATCCTAGAAGAGCATCACTGACGTGCCTGCAGAGAAGCAGACCTACGCCTTGGTGATGCTTATTGACTTCCCACCGTGAAAAGAGTAATTAAAGATATCCATCGATAAGTGCATTCAGATCTTTCCGCCTTACTACTCTGGTTACAAATAAATCCGCCAAAATTTGACTCAAGGTAATATGTCTATTGATTACTTCATTCACAGTTTTCCATGAGTGATTGTTTTTTTTTTTAATTTCAATGCTGGGACTTATAGACAATTTATCTGCTTTATGACCCAATGAGAAAACGTAGAATTTCATTACATGTTGAAGATTGAACAATTTTGATACTGAGGGACAGCCACAACAGATAAGGGGACAGAACAAATGACCATGCCATCCACACTGGGACTCGAACACGAACCTCGACAGGTGCAATGTCACCGCGAAACAACGCGATATCACAAGCGCTACTCACCAGGGTGAGTACATATAAGGTGGCGCCAAAAGTCTATGTTTGACCAAGGTCATTCGAGTGTGGCTGGGAAGAACTCAGTATTTACATAATCGTCCGTTCTTTCTCGTCTTTCTTTGCTCTTCGATTGGTGAATCTCTCTCTCTGTAAAGTCTTTCAGATAATTATTTTTACCATGCCGAATTGTACAGTAGTAAACTGCTAAGTAATCCTTCGAAACATAAGAAAAGCTGTGTTTCATATACACCGAAGAGGCAAAACATTATGGCCAGCTCGTCTTTGTGCAAATCGTAGCAACTGCAGGTAAACGACAACGCATGTGAAGGTCATGAAACGGTTTAATAACTCTGATACTGAGCTCTGTTAATCAGTGTTATTCTCGTTCTTCAGATGGGAAAGGCAATGGACTTAAGTGAGTTTTACAAAGGCCAAATTATAATCGCCAGACGACTGGTCAGAGGATTCCCGAAACGGCATGGCTTGTGGGGTGCTCACTGTCAGCCGTAGTTAGTATCTTCAAAAGTGGTCTGAGTAGGGAAAAATCACAAAACGCATGAAAGGTATGGGCTGACCACGGATCATCGATGCTAGAGGTTAGCGAAGGCTATCCCTTGTGGTAAGAGCCAACAGAAGGGATACTGTGGCGCAACCTGTCCGTAATTTGAATGCCGGTGACGGGAGTATTATGTCATAGCACACAGCACATCGAACCCTGCTAAAAATGGGGTTGCATAGCTACAGGCCACTCCGAGTGTTCATGCTAACCTCGGTTCACCGTCGGAAGCGCTTACAATGAGCACGCGAGTATCAAAACTGGAACTTGAATGATTGGAAGAAGGTCGTTTGTTCCAATGAATCTCGTTCCTGTTGCACCATGTGGATGGGCGCGTACGTGTGCGTCGTTTACCTGGGAAAGTGTTGACAGCAGGATGCACCGTGGGATGAAAACAAGCCACTGGGGGAAATGTAATGCTTGGTGCTGCTGTAAAACTCTGGGTCCAGTCATTCATGTGCAGAAAACTATGACGTCTGCCACTTACCTAAACATCATTGCAGACCAGGAACATCCTTTCATGACAACCGTATTCCTTTCTAGTAGTGCCTTCTTTCAGCAGTATAACGCGCCATGCTATACTGCCTGGATTGTTCGAGAATGGTTCGTGGAACATGAGGAAGACTTCTAGGTATTGGCCTGGCCTCCAAATTCCCAATACATCAACCCAAAAGAGCATCTGTATTTTGTGTTGGAACAGCATATCCGATCTGTGGCGGCTCAACCATGTAACTTCCAAGAGTTAAAGAATCTGCTGTTAACTTGTTGGTACCAAATACCACAAGACAACTTTAGAAATCTTGCAGCGTCAATGCCTCGCCAGGTAAGAGCTGTTTTGGCGGCATGTGGAAGACCAACATCATATTAGGCAGGTGGTCATAGTGTTTTGGCTCTTCGGTGTACAAAGTCATTAGAGGCAAAAATTAGTTTTATGTGTTAGGTGTTGAAATGTCGTCTTGAAGGTAAATTCGATGCGCACCTGCTAAGAGATCTGGTAGACATTTTTCAGATGTCTGTTAATATTAATCGCCTGTAAGATTTATGAAACTCTTATTACTATTTATTAAGTGTTACCTATTAAGCGGAAACTAAATGATAATGAAATTCCAGGTTTAAAAGAAAAACTGTCATATAAGAAATTCAATCTTGTTACGGTGACTGATCCTACTCCGACAGAACGATTGTTACCTCGCGAAACGACGAAATGATTGTTCGAATAAAAAACCGATCGCTCTGAAGACCACGACAGTGTATCCAGTAAAAAGGTTGCATTATTTCAGGTAACTTCTAATTTAAATACCTTGGCTTATACTGTAGTGATTCATGGGAATAAAAACCGTATGTCAGTGCGTCAAATTCTACGCATTAGAAAATTTTAGCAGAAGTTTCAAATTGCTATTAAGAGCTTAAAGAAGCCGGAAATCTCTGCTTTGCAAACAAGATTACGATCAAAGCTGGCAAAAGCAGTGGAATAAACACAAATAAAATTTTCAGAATTAATCACACAAGAAAAAGTATTTTTATTAAGTTATCCAACTTTTCGTTGGATAACTCCAGGAAATATTTTTTTAGTAAATTCAAAACTGTATTTACCCCAGGAAACGTTAAATCCTCTTTGGAAGAGACAAAATATAAGCCACTATTCACGGCGGCAAAAAATTATATTTTTATTATTTTCGTTATGATTATTATCATAGTTGATGAAAAGAGAAGTTGAAGTAAAGATCTGGTGTTTTAATTCAATGGAATTTAGTTTAAAGCCCAAGATCATAATAATTTCTCAGAACCATCTAATATAAATCCTATAGTAATTCGATATGGATTACCAATGATATAATTAAGATACCAATAATATCAACATATATTTAAAGGACTATTTTATTAGGTATAGTTCCACATTATGTTAATACTAATGCAGATATAGGATTTAGTAACTCCTTAAATAATATTTTTATGAAAATATATTACTGAAAATTATTTTACGATCATAATCAAATCTATTTAAATCTTGATTTCCAAAAATATGTTTTCAGTACTTCAAGAGTTAGGAAATGTTAGCTGAAAATGAAGCTGAAACGCTTAACAAGTTAGCTCTTTCTGCAAAATATCATTCAGAATTAGCGATTATTAACCTAATGAAATTAAACTAATTTCTTAGGAATTCACATGAAAATAACAGTAAGTTCACATGAAAATTGATCTAATTTTCATATGAACTGCTGAAAACACACTTAGACATAATTAGTAAAGTTTAGGATAACAGTTATTGCTTCAGTTTTAACTTGGTTTTATTAACTCTTGGGAGCAATTGCTTAAATTGGAATTATTTCTGTTAAATAATACAAATTCCTGAACTTTAAACAGTGAACGAATATTGTTAAAAATATAGGTTGAAATAGATTTCATATCTTTAAATTGTTTTCAGTCACGCTTTTTCAAAAAATGATTATTTAAGATGTTCCCGAGTTCTGTATCTCAGTTACTATTGACATAAAAAGGAACTTTAGCTAATAAAGGGACATCTGAGTGTGCATCTGTAATAATAAATATTTCTCTGATAGCTAGATAGACCTCAAACAGTTAAAAAAACTGAAATTCTAATTTTACACTCTTTCTTCCAATAGTAATCTATCTTACTGTACGCTTCTTATAAGCTTTGTTTACTGTCGTTCCCTATGCCTAACAAAATGCTCGTCATAGACGATAATTTGCTACGCATATGCTCGTCATAGACGATAATTTGCTACGCATATGCTCGTCAAAATGCCTAGCATATTATCGTTAAGAATCGTTTCCTCGTGGAAAATCACACCCTTCCTTCATTCACCCTGCTACTCACAACCCCATTCATAATGTAGGCGACGTGAGCGCCCTCAGAAATTTCGGACACTTTTTTAGGGATCACTCCCGACCTACGACAGCTAAGAACCCGATCTGTCAGCCCAAGAGAGTTAGAATTAAGTGGGAGCAACCACCAAATTTGGTGGCCGATTGGTCCAAGTAGCAGCCAAACCAAAGGGAAATTGCCAAGTTCTGCCACCGATGACGTGACACGTGTCCGCCATTCCGTCCGTTCGCCAATTCACCCATTCTTCCGGAATTACTCCTATTATATAGTCATATTAATGACTAGATATAAAATCACAAATTCCCCTTATATGAGTTATTCCGCCGATTATGTAAGATAGATTCTGGGAGGCAGTCATTAATACGGATCTTATGAGTAATATTGCTTTTTGGCAATTTCCCTTTGGTTTGGCTGCTACTTAGAGCAATCGGCCACCAAATTTGGTGGGTGCTCCCACTTAATTCTAACTCTCTTGGGCTGACAGATCGGGTTCTTAGCTGTCGTAGGTCGGGAGTGATCCCTAGAAAAGTGTCCGAAATTTCTGAGGGCGCTCACGTCGCTACATTATGAATGGGGTTGTGAGTAGCAGGGTGAATGAAGGAAGGGTGTGATTTTCCACGAGGAAACGATTCTTAACGATAATATGCTAGGCATTTTGACGAGCATATGCGTAGCAAATTATCGTCTATGACGAGCATATGCGTAGCAAATTATCGTCTATGACGAGCATTTTGTTAGGCATAGGAAACGACAGTAAACAAAGCTTATAAGAAGCGTACAGTAAAATAGATTACTATTGGAAGAAAGAGTGTAAAATTAGAATTTCAGTTTTTTTAACTGTTTGAGGTCTATCTAGCTATCAGAGAAATATTTATTATTACAGATGCACACTCAGATGTCCCTTTATTAGCTAAAGTTCCTTTTTATGTCAATAGTAACTGAGATACACAACTCGGGAACATCTTAAATAATCATTTTTTGAAAAAGCGTGACTGAAAACAATTTAAAGATATGAAATCTATTTCAACCTAGATTTTTAACAATATTCGTTCACTGTTTAAAGTTAAGGAATTTGGATTATTTAACAGAAATAATTCCAATTTAAGCAATTGCTCCCAAGAGTTAATAAAACCAAGTTAAAACTGAAGCAATAACTGTTATCCTAAACTTTACTAATTATGTCTAAGTGTGTTTTTAGCAGTTCATATGAAAATTAGATCAATTTTCATGTGAACTTACTGTTATTTTCATGTGAATTCCTAAGAAATTAGTTTAATTTCATTAGGTTAATATTCGCTAATTCTGAATGATATTTTGCAGAAAGAGCTAACTTGTTAGGCGTTTCAGCTTCATTTTCAGCTAACATTTCCTAACTCTTGAAGTACTGAAAACATATTTTTGGAAATCAAGATTTAAATAGATTTGATTATGATCGTAAAATAATTTTCAGTAATATATTTTCATAAAAATATTATTTAAGGAGTTACTAAATCCTATATCTGCATTAGTATTAACATAATGTGGAACTATACCTAATAAAATAGTCCTTTAAATATATGTTGATATTATTGGTATCTTAATTATATCATTGGTAATTCATATCGAATTACTATAGGATTTATATTAGATGGTTCTGAGAAATTATTATGATCTTGGGCTTTAAACTAAATTCCATTGAATTAAAACACCAGATCTTTACTTCAACTTCTCTTTTCATCAACTATGATAATAATCATAACGAAAATAATAAAAATATAATTTTTTGCCGCCGTGAATAGTGGCTTATATTTTGTCTCTTCCAAAGAGGGTTTAACGTTTCCTGGGGTAAATACAGTTTTGAATTTATTTAAAAAATATTTCCTGGAGTTATCCAACGAAAAGTTGGATAACTTAATAAAAATACTTTTTCTTGTGTGATTAATTCTGAAAATTTTATTTGTGTTTATTCCACTGCTTTTGCAAGCTTTGATCGTAATCTTGTTTGCAAAGCAGAGATTTCCGGCTTCTTTAAGCTCTTAATAGCAATTTGAAACTTCTTCTAAAATTTTCTAATGCGTAGAATTTGACGCACTGACATACGGTTTTTATTCCCATGAATCACTACAGTATAAGCCAAGGTATTTAAATTAGAAGTTACCTGAAATAATGCAACCTTTTTACTGGATACACTGTCGTGGTCTTCAGAGCGATCGGTTTTTTATTCGAACAATCATTTCGTCGTTTCGCGAGGTAACAATCGTTCTGTCGGAGTAGGATCAGTCACCGTAACAAGATTGAATTTCTTATATGACAGTTTTTCTTTTAAATCTGGAATTTCATTATCATTTAGTTTCCGCTTAATGGGTAACACTTAATAAATAGTAATAAGAGTTTCATAAATCTTACAGGCGATTAATATTAACAGACATCTGAAAAATGTCTACCAGATCTCTTAGCAGGTGCGCATCGAATTTACCTTCAAGACGACATTTCAACACCTAACACATAAAACTAATTTTTGCCTCTAATGACTTTGTACACCGAAGAGCCAAAACACTATGACCACCTGCCTAATATGATGTTGGTCTTCCACATGCCGCCAAAACAGCTCTTACCTGGCGAGGCATTGACGCTGCAAGATTTCTAAAGTTGTCTTGTGGTATTTGGTACCAACAAGTTAACAGCAGATTCTTTAACTCTTGGAAGTTACATGGTTGAGCCGCCACAGATCGGATATGCTGTTCCAACACAAACTAGAGGTGCTCTTTTGGGTTGATGTATTGGGAATTTGGAGGCCAGGCCAATACCTAGAATTCTTCCTCATGTTCCACGAACCATTCTCGAACAATCCAGGCAGTATAGCATGGCGCGTTATACTGCTGAAAGAAGGCACTACTAGAAAGGAATACGGTTGTCATGAAAGGATGTTCCTGGTCTGCAATGATGTTTAGGTAAGTGGCAGACGTCATAGTTTTCTGCACATGAATGACTGGACCCAGAGTTTTACAGCAGCACCAAGCATTACATTTCCCCCAGTGGCTTGTTTTCATCCCACGGTGCATCCTGCTGTCAACACTTTCCCAGGTAAACGACGCACACGTACCCGCCCATCCACATGGTGCAACAGGAACGAGATTCATTGGAACAAACGACCTTCTTCCAATCATTCAAGTTCCAGTTTTGATACTCGCGTGCTCATTGTAAGCGCTTCCGACGGTGAACCGAGGTTAGCATGAACACTCGGAGTGGCCTGTAGCTATGCAACCCCATTTTTAGCAGGGTTCGATGTGCTGTGTGCTATGACATAATACTCCCGTCACCGGCATTCAAATTACGGACAGGTTGCGCCACAGTATCCCTTCTGTTGGCTCTTACCACAAGGGATAGCCTTCGCTAACCTCTAGCATCGATGATCCGTGGTCAGCCCATACCTTTCATGCGTTTTGTGATTTTTCCCTTCACAGACCACTTTTGAAGATACTAACTACGGCTGACAGTGAGCACCCCACAAGCCATGCCGTTTCGGGAATCCTCTGACCAGTCGTCTGGCCATTATAATTTGGCCTTTGTAAAACTCACTTAAGTCCGTTGCCTTTCCCATCTGAAGAACGAGAATAACACTGATTAACAGAGCTCAGTATCAGGAGTTATTAAACCGTTTCATGACCTTCACATGCGTTGTCGTTTACCTGCAGTTGCTTCGATTTGCACAAAGACGAGCTGGCCATAATGTTTTGTCTCTTCGGTGTATATGAAACACAGCTTTTCTTATGTTTCGAAGGATTACTCAACAGTTTACTACTGCACAATTCGGCATGGTAAAAATAATTATCTGAAAGACTTTACAGAGAGAGAGATTCACCAAGCGAAGAGCAAAGAAAGACGAGAAAGAACGGACGATTATGTAAATACTGAGTTCTTCCCAGCGACACTCGAATGACCTTGGTGAAACATAGACTTTTGGCGCCACCTTATATATACTCACCCTGGTGAGTAGCGCTTGTGATATCGCGTTGTTTCGCGGTGACATTGCACCTGTCGAGGTTCGTGTTCGAGTCCCAGTGTGGATGGCATGGTCATTTGTTCTGTCCCCTTATCTGTTGTGGCTGTCCCTCAGTATCAAAATTGTTCAATCTTCAACATGTAATGAAATTCTATGTTTTCTCATTGGGTCATAAAGCAGATAAATTGTCTATAAGTCCCAGCATTGAAATTAAAAAAAAACAATCACTCATGGAAAACTGTGAATGAAGTAATCAATAGACATATTACCTTGAGTCAAATTTTGGCGGATTTATTTGTAACCAGAGTAGTAAGGCGGAATGATCTGAATGCACTTATCGATGGATATCTTTAATTACTCTTTTCACGGTGGGAAGTCAATAAGCATCACCAAGGCGTAGGTCTGCTTCTCTGCAGGCACGTCAGTGATGCTCTTCTAGGATACGAGTGCATTAATGAAATATTTCTTACAGCAAAATTTCACGTGGGAGGAAAACAATCGCATCGCTTTAAAGATTTCAATGTTATCTGCTGCTATGTCCCCACTGAGGATGCTGATGACTGTGAAAAGAAAGGTTTTACAGAAAACCTCAGGATATTTTGAATTCGGTCAAGAAAGAAGATATTATCCTTGTTCTAGGTGATTTCAAAGTCAACGTTGGTACTGACTCTGACCTTTGGGGAGGAGTGATAGGCCTTTTGTTATTGATAGCTGCAATGGCAATGGGCAACGTCTCCTACAGGTATACACCTAAAGACTAAAATTAGAATGTATAATAGTTTAGTTCTTTCTATGGTTAGTTATAGAGAGTGAAATTTAAAAGCTTTGTAAACAGTTGTTGTGGACAGATAATGTCAAACAGGACCTTGGTAGAATTCGTGTGCAGTGGCCAGATGTAGCTCAGGACAGATGCTTGGAGGAAAAAATTGCAAGGTTTGGTTGGACCTCCGTAGCCAATGGCTGTTTGAGGAGGAGGAGGATGATGAGAGTTAATATTATGTTTCGCGCAACGTTGGACTTGGATTTAACATCATCATCATCATCCTCAAGCAGCCATGGGCTACGGAGGTCCAACCAGACCGTGCAATTTAGTTCTCCAAGCAAGTCTGTCTTGAGCTACATCTACTGCATCTGGCCACTGCACATCAATTCCAACAAGGTCCTCTTTGATATTGTCTGCCCACCGCATCCTAGGTCTCACCTTCTTTCTGAGGCCTTTAGGCACACTGTTCATAACCCTATTCGCCAATCTATAATTATTCATACGGGTAACATGGCCAAACCAACGGAGTCTCTCTCTGCACAATATGCTGCTTAAAGAAGGTTGCAGACTCCTTTGTCTAACCTCATCATTAGTTCCAAAGTTAAACCACCAAATTCCCAAGATACCGTGTAAGCATCTAAAATCAAAATCAACTGAATCACAGCCTGCCTGACCAAATTTAATCACTTTAATTTTATCTCTGTTTATAACCAAACCTACTCTAGTACGAGTTTCATCAATAGCTCGAATGAAAGAGTTCATCTCATCAACATCATTTGCCAAAAGGGCTAAATCATCAGCATATTCTAAATCAGAAATTTTCGTATCTCCAGCCCATTTAAGGCCAAAATTTTTCCCTCGAAGTGAATTTCGCATAACATAATCAATAACCAAACTAAAAAGAAAAGGAGACAAAATGCACCCTTGTCGAACACCAGAAGTAATGCTAAACCAATTGCTACAAGACTTACCAACTCTCACACATGACGCGGTGTTATTATAGAAAGCTTTCATTATGTTAACTAACTTGTCAGGTATACCATATCATAAAACTATCATATACCAATAATATAATGAAACATATATATATATATTTCATTATGTTAACTAACTTGTCAGGTACCCCCTTTCTATAAGGACTAGTAGGGTATTGATTAAGGACATTCCTGCAGTTCTTTCTTTCCGAAATAAGCTCAAGTGCCTTATCACTCAGATAATTCTGTCTCTTCTGCTCCTTTTCTCCTAAAAGAATACTGTTAGTGTCCAAAAAAGCCAGTTTAAAATGATCCCATTCTTCCTCAACTTCAGTAGTAAGCATACCATAACTGTCATAATGACTAAGTAACCTATCATGGTTAGCTTTAAGATATAACTGGATCTTTCAGAGCTTCAGTATTAAAAGCAAAATTTTTAACCCTAGCACAACACTTTTTAAGTTTAAGTTCAAGACACTTTTAACAAGGTAATGGCCAGATCCAATTTCAGCTCCCCTATATGACCTGGTATTCCTAACAGAACTAGCACATTTGCTGTTAATTAAAATATAATCAATCATATTTTTATGCAGCCCATCAGGTGAAACCCAGGTGTATTTATGTACGTCGCGGTATTTGTAATATGTGTTAGTTACTCTGAAACCATTGAGTTTACTTACCTATAGGAGACGTTGCCCATTGCCATTGCAGCTACCAATACCAAAAGGGCCTATTACCCCTCCCCAAAGGTCAGAGTCAGTACCAACTTTGGCATTGAAGTCACCAAGAACAAGGGTAATATCTCCTTTCTTGACAGAATTCAAAATATCCTGAAGATGTCCATAAAACCTATCCTTCTCATCCTCATCGGCATCCTCAGTGGGGGCTTAACAGCAGATAACATTCAAGTCTTTAACGCTTGTCTGAAAATTTGCTGTAAGAAACCTTTCATTAATGCACTCATATCCTAGAAGAGCATCACAGAGTGTCTGCTGAGAAGCAGACCCACGCTCTGGTGATGCTTATTGTCGTCTCTCCCTGAAAAGGAAAATTTAAGATTATTTTTAAGAATCTGACCGTTATCTGTCCATCTGGTCTCTTGCAAGCCGAGAATATTTAAATTATAATGGTGGAATTCTTGTGTGAGGATATTAAGAGAAAAAGCTCTGTGCAAAGTCCTCACTTTCCAACTACCTATGGAGAAAATGGTTAGTGGGATGTTTGAAAAAACTATGTTTATTGAGAGAGGGAATGCCGACAATATCAAACAGCCCCCTAATCGCACACATGGGGCAAAGACCCGTTCTCCCCACCACTAAAGGCTGAAGCCCCACCACTAAAGGCAAATTCTACATTGGAAGACTTCCTCCAATGTAGAATTTGACGATGCCAATAGAAGCAAAGAGTTCAGTTGCCTGCGATGACCTCTGCTCAGGATTATCCACCAGCTGATAAACATATCCTGTGAATCCATTCACATGTGGCTGTCAACCTACAAACAAACAGAAAGCACAGCGGAAGATTTTCCCTCCACAGAAGCCCACCAGTGCAGCAAAATCAGGATCCATAATCAAGCTCAGAGCCATATATCTGTCCAGTCCAGTGGGTTTATATGGTCAGCACCAGGACCCTGTGTGGTTGACCACTCCTCAGCAGGGTAGAAAAAAAAAGAAAAGTAGCCATAGTTGTCCAGATCAGTAGGCCACACTAATCTGGCAGCTCTCCCCTTCCGTTCACTTCCACAAGAAAGTATCTCTTTTGAAAGGTACTAACGGTCTGCACCACGAGAAGGCAGGGTCGGACATTAGGTGCTAGGCCTGGCCAGTTCTATGCATCATCACAGGGGATTGATGCATAGCTCTCCTTCCAGTGACTACCTAGCTACCATTTAAATACCTTGGATTTAACAGATATTAAATATTAATAGAAAGTTTCAAGTGTACAAATTGTTGGCATAGTTACACCGAACTTTAGTTACATATGCATTGATATTTTATCATTGAGTATGATAAGTAAAATGACGTAAATAGTGTTACTCATGAGAGGAAGACGTTTTCGGTAATAATTGAAAAAAATTGTGTTTGATAATAATTTGAAATATGGGACAGACAAATTTTCAAGTGTACAGATGTTTCAGTTTCGCATAATTTTAGAAATATTAATAGCTAGTAATAAAAGTAAGATATAATATCAATAATTTCTTTATCAATGGGGCGGGGGTGGCTCATTCGGTAGCGCGCCAGGCTCGTAATCTGTAGTTCCCAGGTTCGACTCCCAGCTGGGTCAGCGTTGAGATTTATCTCCGCAAAATTCCCCGTCCTGCCCATGGTCAGTAGGGGACGCCGATGGGCTTGGAAAGGCCGTCGTCCGTCGGATGGGACGTTAAGCCTTGGCCCCGTGTGTGGGAGAGCCATAACCTGTGCACGTTAAAGAACACGCTGGATGGCCTTGACGGGAGGCTACCATTTGTCTCCCAACAGCTGTTCCAGTGTGTCCCCTCCCCCAAACTTCTCTGAGCCTTTGGGGTCCACGTGACCTGGCCATTTAGCCCATGGAGCGCAAAAAAGTGCAGCTCAGAGGTAAAACAACCCAACCCAAATTCTTTATCACAGAAATAGAAGTGAAAATTTCGTTTACCATTGTACATAGCAATATCGTAGTTTGGACATGGAAGTGGGAGAGGCATCCTACAGAATTTGGCCCACTTGATGTGGGTACTTTAGTGAGCACACATTGATATTTGGCAGTCAGTGACTAAAAGTTAGGGCGGGGGTGGCGCAGTCGGTAGAGCGCCAGGCTCGTAATCTGTAGTTCCCAGGTTCGAGTACCAGCTGGGTCAGCGTTGAGATTTATCTCCGCAAAATTCCCCACCCTGCCCACGGTCAGTAGGAAACAGTAGCCCCGTGTGCGGGAAAGCCATACCCTGTACACGTTAAAGAACACGCTGGATGGCCTTGATGGGATGCTACAATCTGTATCCCAATAGCTGTTCCAGTCGGTCCCCAACCTTTTCTTCGGGGTCCATGTGACCTGGACCATTTAGCCCATGGTGTGCAAAAAAGTGCCGCTCAGAGGTAACACAACGCAGACTAAATCTATAAAATATTTTGCTCTAAAATATTGTGGAATAAGATCATTTTAATTGTTTCCATAATTCTACACTTTATTTCTTGAAAGAAACGCAAAATAAATTGCACTTTGTACAGTATTAATTATAATGTATTGCAATTGTATGGCCTTAACTAGCATAGCGGTTCGGCAATTAGCGACTGTTCCAGCAAGGCAAACTTTGTGTGCTGTGTTAGATCCAACGAAGCAGTTGTCAGCAGTATCTTCGGTCTTAGTAGGGTATGTCCTTGTATGAAAAGGCAGTAAAAGCTAGGAATAGCTTCTAGTAATCTTCTCTGTCCTACATGTTGCAAATTAAAAAAAATCCCTTCAAACAAGTATAATACATGAGATAGAATAACTGGGGTGACGGAAAATCTGCATCCTGATCGAATTCTAGTTAAATCCCAAAATGCAGCTATATTTTTAAACAACATGGAACCTCTTGTTATTTTATTGTAAATCGTGTTACATTACAAAGGAAAGAATGCGATTTTTTTTTTCTCAGGGCAGAAATGGAAATATACCATTTTTGACCTTCCCTTATTCCGAAAAGAACCTGGAAGCAATTGGGTATTCAGTAGACTACATAGTAATATATGTATGGAGATAATAGAGTTTCTGATTTCTCGACAATTTTAAGTTCTTTATAATCAAGAATCAGATATCTGAATTCTCCAGAATTCCAAAAAAAATTGTTTCTCTTAGATTTTTCTCAGATATTTTATTAAAATAACTTTCTGTTATTCTGAGGCTCGTATTTTATTTTTCTGAATCTCAACATAATTTTTCTCTGAGTCGGTGGTTGGCTCAGTCAGTAGTGTGCAGGGTCGTAATCTTCCACCTATCTGAGTTTCATCTTCTTTTATTCTGAGTCATATCATCTATTTTTCTCAGTCTCAAATTCTCCTTTTCAGAGTATCAACTTCTATTTTTCTCAGCCTTCTGTTTTTCTGAGACTGATATTCTATTTTTCTGAGTCTCAACTTCTGTTTTTCTGGGACTCTTTCCAAAAACAAAATCCTCTTTTCCAAGCCAAGGTACCACACTGTGTAATGCCCCAAATGTGGGTTCCTTTATCAAAACATATTTTCAAGAAGGCATTATTCGTATCACCTATGACCTTCTCCAGAGCGAGCTGTTTTGCCTTTGGGTAGTTTTGCTGAATTATTTCTGAACGGATTCCAATGTCAGTTCTTCTGAAGGCGTTCAATACTTAACTTGACCACAATCACTTTTTTATTTTTATTTCTAAAATATGCTGATGTGAAATACTTATATTGAGCCATTACAGAATTTATCTCTCGTGTTTGGTAGTTGACAGAAAATGTAGTCTTCTTAAATTTTGATTAAGCAGTCCAATTAGAATAGAGCTTTCCCAAAAAAATCCAAATTCCAAAGTAAAAATAAAATAAAAAAAGTCGGAGGTTGGCTCAGTCAGTAGTGTGCAGGATCGTAATCTGCAGGTCTTAGGTATTGAGATTTATCTTCACTAATCTCCATGCTGCCCTTAGTCAGAAAGGGGACACCAATGGGCTTGGAAAGGCCAAGATTTCATGGAGGTGGCGTTTATGAATCGAATTTAAAACCTATTCAAAATTATGTTATTTACCACTTATTAACACATGTTGTCAAAAATTGAAATGATTCAAATGTAAATGTTCTCAATAAAAAAACTGTTTAAATGCGGTTATTTCCAGAAAAACGTTTTTTAAGCATTATGTATACCTTGTTTCCAAAATATTCAACAGTTTACCTAATAATATAAAGATAATTTTCTTAATCTAATATCTCCACAAACGAACTTTTGGTCATGTGGAAATTTATATTTTACACTTTAAAAATTACTTGTTTACTTTGGAGAAGAAAACCATTTTTTGCCTTGTGCTATTAAATAAAAATAATAAAGTATGTGTCGTTTTTCTGCTGAGGTCCTGCCATCCTCTCAGACCTTCTACTATGGCATATAAACTGACAGGCTCCTGTCAGACCTCTGTGGCAAGCAGCTGCTTGAGGGGGTATTTTTTTTATTATTTATATAATAGTGTTAATGGCCTGCTCGTGTTAACTGCTGATCGAGGTTGTCCGGCTCCATAAGGCAAACGGTGTCACGTTCTCCAAGAACCAGATGGTAAAAATATATGTTCTGCTATTTGTTTTAATCCTGACTATTTCAATATCTGGGGAAACTGGCGAAATGAGTTTTAATATGCTAAAACTGATCAAAACCTAAATTTATCCATTATGTCACAGCAATGTTTGAGTTCATTAGCAATTTTGTTCAAAAGAAAGTGAACTAATACAGAAATGGAAAAAAAAAAGTATAGAAAGTTCTCTTGTCAAGTCGAGAAAAAGTAACCTTTTGAATTTTCATATTTATATTTAATTTGTATTATCACAAAAAATAAAATAATTTTTGCTTTTATATTGCATTTATCCTATATCTCACTCCTCTACTCACACTCTATAGCATTGATAGGGGACGCTGAAAGTAGACTTTGCTAGGGTGACGTTTTGCCACCAGCCAACCCTAAAAATATTATGTGGTTTATGTTTCAGCTTATGTATAATAACTAGAAAAATAACATTTCACCTCTGGCGAATATGGTATAGTTCGTTTCAAAGTACTTGAAAAGAACCAATGAAAAATAAAGATCATTGATCTCTATTTCGATGCATTTAAATAAGATTTGAAACGCAGTATAACCAGGCGCACTGAATGTAAGAAAGAAATTCTGAAATAATAAGTTTCGTTTCTGAACATTGAGTGACATAATCGCAAAATATTTCAGGATTACGCCATCAATATGTAGATTTATGTAGCCTTTAAAGCATAAGTTGTAAGATGTGAAACTATCTTCAAATTCCTTTTCAGAAGTTAATGTCTCAGTGAGGCCACTATTTCTCGTCATAAAGGCATTAATAAATTAATGTGATGATAATACAGGGATATTAAGCAATTGATACAGAAATATAAGTTATATTAAGTTTCTAACAACGTTTATCTCTATAGACAAAGGGAACACCACTTTTAGAAGGGGATGCACAGTAGCACAAGTGTTTGAGAAATGGTTCAGGAAATGACGGAGCAATGAAGCTCGATCCTATTATGCATTAATGTTTTGGCAAAGGAATCGTTTAACCATTCGTCTATTCACGTCGTCACATGCACGTTGATATCAAGATAATGGATTCTGTGGCGATAACCATGGATGTGGTGTCTGTTAACTTATTCAAATAGAAGCGCATGAGGATTATGCAGAAAGGAACTGAAATATAACTGATTACATTTTACTTCAGAGAAGGTGGCAAATGGCTAGATGGGAGACTGTTCAGAATGGAAGACATAGAATGCGATGCAGTGCCCTGTGATTACAGGCAAAATGAACCTAACTTATGAATATAAATATGTCATTCTAAAACGGTTCGGAATAAGAGGCTTGCACAATTGTCTGCGATCGTCGAAATCAAGGAAAAATATTTTACCAACTCTTAAATGACTTTTGCAAGTAAAAGAAAGAGTAAAATAAAATAAATGGCGACTAGGAAAAATCAGTATCATTTGATGGAATAAATTTAAAGTATTGTACAATTTTATATAATCTGGTATTGTTATTATAAGATGTTATTCGAAAGAAAATATGGAAACTTTTAAAGGTAGCAAGAGAGAAATTTATATCGAACAGGAAAACAATTTTGTCTTTGTTTAGTATAAGAAATTCATGCGAATATCGAAGCTTACTACTAAGTATCAATTTAGAAATTAATCATTTGTTTGCTAATCAACTTTAAATACTTCTTCACGGGATACTTTCAAATTTCCAAGTTTTGAAGAACTTACTGATGTTTTCTCTTCACGACTGAGCCAATTTGGCTACATCATATTTCATGGACTTTCGGATGAACAAACTTAATAGAGTACATGACTTTATTTTGACATACTTAATATAGTTGTAAATGTAGCAAATGATCTTATCAACTGATCTCAATAGATCTCACAAAATCATGATTTCTCTTCTCAGAAACAACTTAGGAGCCATTAAAATAAACAATTTCAAATCACTGCTTATAATGAAAGATTCGAAAACTATAATGCTTAAAAATTTAACTTTCGACTGTAGTATTACCAGTTGTTCGGTTCCATCTGTGTGATGTTGGAAGAACTGATGGTGGACCCCAGTATTTTTTTGGTTTTTTCTTTAAACAATTATTACAATTAATTAATATTCGCCCGTGATTCAAGGGGAAACCATAGATCAGCAGGTTTTTACACCCGTGGTTTGATGTGTGTTAGACTTGATATGTACCAAATATGAAGTTTTTTCTGTTTGAAATGGCTGTGCTTTGGATGAAAGAAGTAAATGCCCAATGCACTAGGTAGACGACGACACACCATTTATATACAATTTTTTTCATTAAGATATACGTATATACAATAAGGGAATGCTCTTGATTCTGTGAGCCTTAGCTGTGCTTAACACTTTGCTGGATGAAACATCTTAACTTGATATGCTTTGGAGACTTTTTTCAATCTGCTTATCATAGTTTGAACACTGCTTTTTCTTTTGCAAGTATTCCCCTCATGAAGTGGAAAGCTGTACTTCACCGTATAAAAATCGCTTTACTTATCCTCAAAACTAGGCAAGAGGTTTTCCTTCTCCCTGACTATAATACCTCTTCGAGAACCGAACCCAGCTCCTTTAGATTTTTGGAAAAGAGTTATGTCACTTTGAAGACTAAACAAATGTGACTTTTCGAAGCCACCCACTTTCTGTCTTGCTCGTTTCTGCAACTCTGGACTGCAGTTTACGGTCTTTGAATGTTCACAGTGTTGATGAATTTTATTATTTTAAAAGAACACCTCCCTACGAATGTGATTAGTTTGTGGCTTTTATCTTTCTTACTTCTTACAACCTTTGAATTGACATATCTCCCCCTTTCATCGCATCTCCTAACTAAACGGTCAACCTCCTAGGCGTCTCTTAATGACAGAGTGCTTTCAGATAAAGCCGATACTGATCTGTGAGAAGATCGTCGTCTGTCGTCTGCATCTGGACTTCGTTTGTCGTCCTGCACCAATGACGCACCCAACTGAATTATCCCTTTCAATTTTATTAGCATCTATTAATCTGATATATCCTGGATGAACAGAAACTTCTACTTGCTCTTCTCTTCCATTTTACAATTCTCCTTTTTTCCTCATAAATTTACAAGTTCCATTCTTTTTAAATTTCACCGGCGTCTGCTTTCCTACGGACCTGTTTCTTTCACTTCTGTTTTCTTTCTAATCGATCTAGATAACCCAAACGTCTTTCTAAATCTTAGGTCTATCATACCATTATTTTTCATTAAGCTCCTATCATTCAAAATATTATTTTTAAACAATATGTTATAATTTATTCCTGTAATGAATTTATTTACTCTATTATTATCTACGTGCTTTCACTTATCAACACAGAATTACCGTTTTCTCCTTATCACTCCTATTTACACAAACCTCAATATTACTTTCGTTCTTATACTTACAACCAAATTCCTCGATATTTACGTTTCCGAACTTAAGTAAATTCTCAGCGAGCCCAACATAGGTAAGTTTCCCAACAATTACACTACTACTTGCCTCTGTGAAATCAGACTACTGAGTGCTGATGATAAAAGCTCGTGCCACTTTCGCATTCTTACTGCACTCCTTCGCAGAATAGCCTCTTTGGTTACAGAAAAAGCATGTGCTCAAAGATAAACTTTTATTCTACTTTCTATTAAATTCACTAATTTTGTTTGCCATCGATTTTTTTTCTGCATGCTGAAATTTCGTCCTAAATTACTTTGATTAGAATTTTATTTTGCAATGAATAGTCAAATCGGTGCTTTCAGTTTTCCGATTTAAATTTCTCATGAGAATTAATTCTGCATTTCATCTGTGCCTGCAGAAAATTCTTTGCGATTTCTGAAATTTCATAGCAATTCTTCCAAGACCCATTGTACAGTCGGTCAAAAAAGTATCCGAACGCTATGGTTGTATACAAAGTTCAGAAAAAACAACTGGCGACGATTTTTTTAGAAATTAATGATCTGGCAACCTTCGTGTACCGTACACGAAGGTTGAAAGAGCATTAATTTCTAAAAAAAATCGTTGCCAGATTTTTTTCTGAATTTTGTATGCAACCATAGCGTTCGGATACTTTTTTGAGCGACTGTACTACAGCATAATGTGAATTTTCGCATTTGCTGGCAATAGATGTTTAATATTGTCAGTTAAATCTTTCAGCTGTTTGAAATTATACACTTACCTGACCTTCAGATAATAATTAAAATGACTTTTCATCCGAGATAAAAAATAAGTCCAGGTTTCGGTAGAGAATTTAAAGAATCAAATGTCCCTTTGTACTCTAACGGAGAGAGCTGACTATCCTTTAATATCGAAATTTAATTTTTTCATAATTCTGAATTTCCTCCTCATTCAACAAATTGAAAATGCTCGCGCTTCCTCCTTTTGAAATGGGTGTGCTAACATTCCTCGCGAGTCTCCGTTATGCCTTTTTATTTGAAAAATTTCTCTAGTGTTTCGAAATAAACCTGTAATTCCTCCGCTTTCTTCAATAAGGAATAATTATTAGGGTTAGAATTTTTTGAAGCCTTTATAATTTAAGATCTCTTGAATCTTCGAAAGTTTGACTTTGGCGGCTAAAAGAGAATTAGATAGGGAAAACTATCTAATTCTCTTTTTTAGAGCAAATCTTCTATATTCTATCTTCCCTATTCAATCTCCTTTCTTCTCTATCTCTTCCCTCTTCTCCCTTCTCCCTATCCAATCTCCTTTCTTCTCTATCTCTTCCCTCTTCTCCCTTCTTTCCTATCCAATCTCCTTTCTTCTCTATCTCTTCCCTCTTCTCCCTTCTTTCCTATCCAATCTCCTTTCTTCTCTATCTCTTCCCTCTTCTCCCTTCTTTCCTCACTTTCCAATCTCCTTTCTTCTCTATCTCTTCCCTCTTCTCCCTTCTTTCCTCACTTTCCAATCTCCTTTCTTCTCTATCTCTTCCCTCTTCTCCCTTCTTTCCTCACTTTCCAATCTCCTTTCTTCTCTATCTCTTCCCTCTTCTCCCTTCTTTCCTATCCAATCTCCTTTCTTCTCTATCTCTTCCCTCTTCTCCCTTCTTTCCTATCCAATCTCCTTTCTTCTCTATCTCTTTCCTCTTCTCCCTTCTTTCCTATCCAATCTCCTTTCTTCGCTATCTCTTCCCTCTTCTCCCTTCTTTCCTCACTTTCCAATCTCCTTTCTTCTCTATCTCTTCCCTCTTCTCCCTTCTTTCCTCACTTTCCAATCTCCTTTCTTCTCTATCTCTTCCCTCTTCTCCCTTCTTTCCTCACTTTCCAATCTTCTTTCTTCCATCTTTCATGTTTCTCTCTTCACCATTTCATCATCTCATATTCCCTCTCTGAGATAGGGCGGGGGTGACTCAGTCGGTAGCATGCTAGGGTAGTAATATGCAGTTCTCAGGTTCTAGTCCCGCCTGGCTCAGCGTTGATATTTATCTCCACACAACTTCCCACCCTTCCCTCGGTCAGTAGGAGACACCAAAGGGCTTGGAAAGTCCACCGTCAGTCAGATGGAACGTTAAGCCGTGCCCTGTGCTTCACGGAAGACTACCATCTGTCTCTCACAGCTGTCCAGTGGGTCCTCTCCCTTAGCCTTCTCTGAGCCATCGGGGTTCTTTCGACATGGCTAAATGGCCACCTCACTGGTCCTTGTGGCGTAGCCATTTAGCCCATTGTTTCGTGTGTCAATAAGTTTTAAAAAAAAAAACTTTTGAGCGGCAAAAAAATGCCGCTCATAGGTAAAACAACCCAGCCCTTTCTGAGACCGATTTCGGACATGAATCAATAATTTCGACCGGATCTGAACCACATCTGCTAGCACCCTGTTCTACGCAAAAATCTCTATCAATCGTGACAATTTCCCTAAATCCCCACTTTCCCCAGCTTGAATGTGTCCGTTACATCAATGCTTCTGTCCTGCTCAGTTCTACCCTTGGTTTTGTCACGATTCCTATGCATTATTGTGAACTCAAAACTCGTAAAATACATGAAAATAGACAAAACCAATAGATCTTTCACTCAGCGAAGAGGTGCCTCTGTTTTTCCTTCTGCCAGAACTGGAACATGGAACAATTAGGAAACACTGCAAATGCAGCTAAAATCGCGACGACTGAAGACCTCGTGGAAATCGCACACTGTAGAATCTTAACTATCGTATTTCTTCGATTCTAAGACGCACTTTTTTCCCGTATAAACCTCTCTAAAAAAGGTGCGTCTTAGAATCGCAGTTTTTTCCCCGAATTTCCCCTAGCTTTGCACACGGCACCACACATTTTGTTTTTACGCGGAAACCCCGCCTCCAAGTTTGACCGTTATCGCATTCTCCAATTCCATTCGAGAATAAAGTGGTGTGGGTATTTTCCCGCGCTTTCCAAATGTGAAGTCATCGTTATTTCATTATAGTGGAGCTCACTCAGCGACAACTAGGAAGTTGGAACCTGGCTGTTGACGACTACCTTTCGAAAAAATTAAGAAATCGCCGGCATCAAAATTGGAAAATAGTGAAGAAAAATAGTGCAGCACTCATTTAAAAAATGTTGCATCGCCAGTTCTCTCGATGGCTCAGAAGACGATATATTATGAGGTAATAGAGATAAAGATGATTCAGAAGAATCAGACTCTTAATGTGAAGTAGACTCTGATATTAATTCCGATGCATATTTCGACGGCTCAGAAGAATCAGACTCTGATATTGATTCAGAAGGAAGTGATGAATAGCATATACTGATAAGTAATTGTTTTTATCAGTTTGCTATTGTTGTTAGTAAATTTAATTCTATTGTAATAAAAATATTTGTTAGATACATTTTAGCTTTTATTTTTTTTTCACAATCTTTTTTCTGTTGGTGGTACTGAAATTAAAGTGCGTCTTATAATCGATGACGTCTTAGAATGGAAGAAATACGGTATATCAGGCCCAGTCCGCTGCAGTGCTTTCAGCTTCTTTTATAGCACAGTTGACAAAATCACTGGAAATTTTCTTCAGCACATCAAGCAATACTTTTAGACTGTGCCAAGTAGTGGGTTCTCACTTCAGTCCCCCCCACGCACAGTGCTTTCCCCCCTATGACGTCGCAAGCCACGCCCACTTCCGGTCACGCCCACTTCCGGTCACGCCCTATGACGCACCAGGCCACGCCCTATGACGTAACAGCCCATGCCCCCTATGACGTAACATTACGTAATCATTACATAATCATTACGTAACATGCCACGCCCCTTTATTAATAATTAATAATTCCTCCCCTTTTATTAAACCCCCCTTTCACCCCCTTTTCCCCCTCAGTGGCGCCATCTGTTGACAATGAGAAGTACTATTTTCCCAAAAAACCCTTATTTTCACTCTAATTTCTCGTTTTCGGACCCCCCGGTCGACCTACCTATATTTTAAGCCCTCCCCCTTATTAAAAAAACCCTCCTGGCGCCATCTGTTGACAGGGAGAAGTACTATTTTCCCAAAAACCCTTTATTTTCACTCTAATTTCTCGTTTTCGGCCCCCACGGTCGACCTACCTATATTTTAAGCCCTCCCCCTTATGAAAAACTCTCTGGTTGACCATTTTAAGGCCCCACTCGGCTGATGCAAGTCTCAGAATAATTGCATGGAACGATTGACTGGTCTTAGAATAATTGTACAGAAAAGGAATGATACAAAATTCCTTAGTAATTAAACACTCATCAAAATTCCCTTACCTCTATTAAAAATCATCCTACAGTTGAAACTCATTTTACTCTTACTGCTTCCATAGAAAATACCATAGGGTGAAATTAATAATGGTTTAAATTATTCGTAGGGATGGCATGTTAAATCTGCTTTTAGAACACACGTCTGCAGTGGAAAAATTTTCAAACTCCGTTAATCAACTCCCTAGTAATTAAACACTCGTCAAAATATTCCTCACCTTTATTAAAATCACTCCAAGGTCGAAATAAAAATCACGTTTTTCTGTAGATGTGTTTCACCGGAAAAAAAAAAAAAATCGTCCCTCGCTCTGTGGATTCCGTCCGACTGTCTTGGGTTCCCGGACTATACAGTGTACTTGCTGTGGCCTTGATGCGGGTCAGGCATTTCAAATATTAACCTAGCTTTTTCTATGTATTTCTTACATCAAAGCCAACACTAGCACTGAATTCTTTTGAATGCAGATCTCAAATTGTAAATCAACTCACAGAGTTGTATTTATTCCTTAGTAATTAAAACTCTTTGCTATTCATTTAGCCAGGACGACTAAACGATTCCTTTATAATTAAAATTCCCTGCTATTAAACTCCCTAGTAATTAAACACTCGTCAAAATTCCCTTACCTTCATTAAATAAAACAGTTTTCTGTAGAGGCGTTTTATCGAAAAAAAAAAAAACTTCTCCTCGGCAACGAGAGTCGAACGCGTTACCCACAGCTTCACTCTGTGAACTCCTAACAAGAACCAACCTGCAATGGAAAAGGCATTCCTGAAGTCGTACGTGGAGTCATGCCCACACGTGTCCGTTTACCGGTCAGGTAGCAACGAAACATCTCGTGACACAATCGCCCTGGGAGGTTGAGTGTCCAGCGCTCAGCAGTGTGATGACTCATACGATGTTGTTCTGTAAGGGTAGGTGACGTCACAGCAAGGGGAAAGTAACGTGGAGTGACCAGCGAGTGACACGTATCAGAAGGCTGAGCACTGTTTATATATACAGGGGACTTGTTAAGACATGAACATTCTGCTCAGTGTTCTGTCGGTCTCTCGAGCTGTCATAGTTTTGAAGTCTCTGGTAGAATGTCGAGAACGCGTCAATCGTTTTATGTGACTGCACGATGCATATTGGCGTCTGTAGGTATTCCTTCATATCAGAAAGATATAACCTACGAGGAATGCTTGCAGACATTAATGAATGTTATAACCGACAAAATCCTGCATATGCTCAGTACGATGCAAGGTGAGGCGGTCATAGAAACGTACGACATTGCCCATGAGTTTCTATGCCGTGTGTGTTTTGCGGAAGTAGAAGCGTTAAACCACGTCAAAAGGATGGACTACCTATCGGTGGTCGAGGATGCCATGACCTCGATAGAGATTGCTGGCATTGTGGAGGTTGTAGGATAATTAAAAACAACAACAACAAAAGGTTCTTTTCAGAACCACTTCATTTGTGTAGAAAGGATTATCGATCGTACAATTTCTGTTCACAACTCTTCTCTATCTATACATTTTTCTTCTCTATCACCCCCGTTAACAGAGTAAATTTTATAGGGATGTTTAACCTTCAGTATAATTTTACACAGTGTGTTAGGATTAACAACTCTTATAGCATAGTTATTGCGGGTAGGCTCCCTCTCCCACTTTTAAAATTTAGATCTTACACCGACAGTCTTTTCATATACGTATTTTTATAACCATTTTAAAACCAACACTTATTTCTTTTATCCCTAGCGATTACTGGTTGTTGCATTTTTTATTAGAAGAAACCCTACCCCTGCAGTAACAGCCCCCGCAGAAAATAAAAAAATGCTATTGGGCGAAAAATTAATAAAATCTGATTTTATTCGTCGTGATGAAAAATATTGATGGGGTAATAGGTTCGACTTAAAAGACTTCGTGTTCGGATCCTCACCACGGACAACCTCTCGCTGAAGGACGGTTAAACCCTACGAAATTATTCCAAACGGGGAATCACAAGGTTTTTATTGACGAATGAATCTTGGACCTGTACTGCTTCCGTACATCGTGAAAACCCACTCACAGCCTTGATCCGTGTTCCCAATTTCCTTTACTAAGTCACTTCAAAAAAACATTGTGATTGCAAAAGTATGACTAACAGTTTTATTACGCCACGTTTTAAAAATACTTATTACTGCTGTATCCGCGGTACGGGAGAGTAACACTGTTCGAAGAAAAATCAGGTAAAACAGTTTTAAAAAAAAAATCGTTTTCTCCATCGTTTGCGTATGTCTCATCACGCTGGTGAAACCGGGTGAAAAAATATTTTTTTTTTGTACGAGGTAGAATGTTAAAAGTACGTCGCGTGCAAAAACTTTAGTTCCATCACGAATGCACATTAATAAAGTAGGGAGGTCGTAGTTTAATACTTCAGCTATAAAAAAATAATACAATGTCTCACACACACCTCTCAACTTGTCTACACTAATCCGCTGAAATTTCATTTGCAACGGAGGCTGATACTTCGAATCCGCTATATGTTCCGGAGCTGCAGTGGAATGCAATGGCCCCCTGCTGAATGCTACGCTATCAGAAGTCCATGTGGCTGTCACGTTCTCCAAGCGCTCAGAATATTACTATACTTATAACTGATCTAAAGTCCGTTTTAATCAATACTTATTTCTTTCAACTCTGCGACTATTGGGCCGGCACATTTTCACTAGAAGGACCGCCTCACAGTGGCAATCCCGCAGAAAAAATTAATAAAAGGAAAAAATCTGATTTTATTCCTCCTGATGAAATATATTGAAGGTAATAGGGTCGACCTAAAAGGCCCGTGTTCGGATCCTTGCCCCGAATGGTTTTTAACAAAAGTCCTACGAAATTAAAAACTATCCCGTTACACGACGGCGTTGTTTAAAAATACTTATTACGATTGTATCCTCAGCAAATTCTTTCCTAGGAAGTAACGCTACTCGATGCAGTCCCAGTTACATGCTTTTACCGGGTAAAGACTGTGCGCCAGAATGTTAAAAGTAGAATTCATACGTTTCCGTAAAAAAAACAAAAACAAACTTTAGTTCCTGCTGAAAGGAGTATGGTTCGATTCAGGAAGAATAGGATTTGACCTCGTGCATTAGAAAAGGGAACAAATCCGTCCCCGGTGTCATTTGTTAGGTGGTAGTATTAGTATCCTTATACAAGCTCACTTCAAATTTTCATATGACATTCTGGGGTTGAGTTTCAACCTTTTTATTTTTTCCAACCGCGATAATGCGCAGTTTTCTGCGGAACGCGAGCGACTTCGACGCCAAGGACGACCCGCACTAAACGATACGACCGTGCACTAGAAAACCGTGAACGGACTTGTGTGAAACGTAATGTACAGAGCTTGACAACAGTAATATAGACTGGGATCCTCGCTCACTATACTATCATAACCCTCGAGAAATTATCAAATATGAATAGACCTCTGTAAAGTTCCGATTCTCCACAATCTTCTGATCATTCCCCGGTCGATGCGATCAGGATCACAAGGGATGTTTTACACATTCAACGACTTTTTCTGACATTCGCTAATCAAAGTGTCTATCTACACATCAGACTTGTCATTACATCGACAAACTACCTGTCCATAGGCTGAGTAAGCATTTAGAATGAAAGATTGAGTCTGCTTCACGACACAGATTCGTAAAACGCTCATTAATTATTTTGTGAGAGAAAGCATGCATAAAGTTCAAACACTAATACATCTTCCCTTTCTAATAAACCATACGATCAAAGTAGATAAATTGCAAGCATCATCGGATCTGATTCCGTATATCTGCTTATGACGAAAATCTCACAATAGCCTATTCAGTACTTTAACCCCCCGATACAGTATGTGACTAGGTCGTTTAACTAAATTACGTGCATAAACGAAAATGTAAAGGGATATCTGTAAATTCGCACAACGGGATAGGTGAATATTTTCACAATTCTTTTGAAGGCAGAATAACTGTGACGAGAGAGAAAGTATAAAAATGCAGTGGGATGGCTGTAAAAACAACAGATTACAGCGCAAATACTGTAAGATAGAAAAAACGACTATTAACAAGTGTCACATAAGGAGCGACCGATAAAAGTCACACCGTAGCGGAAGGAGTAATACAGGAAAAATCATAAAATATTAACCCCCCCCCCCTCCCCCACGCTGGTAAATCACGGTCCATTGCGTACACACGGATGAATATCACAAAAATACTTTGCATATAGTAAAGAACCACCGAAGTTTGGAAATTTAAAATCTGAAAACTCACTTTTTATAGTATTTCCGTGAAAAGTCACCCCCCAGAAACGAGATCTAGCTCTGTCGCCAGTTATTCCAGCGTACTATCTCTTTTCAGCACGTTTGAATAAGTGCATGTGAAGGTGGCTAGCTGCAGACACAAGCTTTTCGACAAAGATAGGATGTTTCACTACAATCTAACACGGAGATGTCTGTTAAGTTATTTTTTCCTCCTATTTCTACACTAGTGTCGAAGTCTTAGAACAAGTGGTTCGGGTTAGCACACGTTTTTGATATTATCTTGTTTGGCAATCTGAAAGAACACTGTCTGTGGAACATTACCCCCCTGCAAGCTAGTACTAATTACTTTACGATTCTGAGGGACGAAGGTTGAAATCGTTGGCAGATATTTTTCAGAAATATGTAATCAACCATAGTGTTCGGATATTTGATCCATAGTAAGACATGAACGATGTTTACCTGCCATCAGCGACCCCTTCTACGGATCGTATGAGAGGTAATTGTTACGACAATTAGCTACGTGAAGTCGTGTTTATTTTTAAAAGCAAAGACACACTAATTACCGACTAGCTAGAGAACGATATATTAACCTACTAAAGTTTGATTTTAACGATCAGATAGTGTATATATCATCACTTTTTTAGTTCATAATAATATTCCAACTTTTAAAGGAAATATTGTCTCGTTATAAGCGATTACATACAAAGAAATACACACTCTATACTTTAAATCTATAGAGACAACGATCACTATCCCAGGAACACATCTGTGAAATATCACCACATTTTTGTTTTTAACGTACGGTTGAATCGTTCTACGATGCTAGCTTTGGTTTCCCATCCCTTTCTTTTACACCCACCCGATATAAAACATTCGACCCAACATAGCTTGCTAGCTGTGCGAGGTCTTGATACAGAGAACAATATTAACACTTCTAAGGCTGACCTTAAAATACCCGTTAACTATACAAAAGAAATCACATTGACAAAAATATCAGAGACATTCATATTTATTTACATTAAGGTCACATTAATATTTAGTTCGTACATACCAGTTCACCGTGCACCTCTTTTAGTACTGTTGCAAAGTTCAATTTAGACATAAACGCGACATTAGCAGGACGATTTAGTTCGATACATGATTCTTCCACAAAACTTACGGCAATATCAGTTAGATTAACGTTTCTTACCACTTCGGGGAAATAATCGTAAGCTGATTCAGCGTTTATGGTGAGGCACGAATGGCGAAGTTGACTCGGATGATCCACTTCACACCCGAAACAGTTCTTACGTAGCAGCGTAAACAGTTCTTTTCGGAGATCTGTTTTCAAAGTCCGCTTTAAACAGTCCATAAGCTTTACGAAATCACTGCTGTCTTGTTCAAGGGGTCGATCGTTAGATGGTGGGCTTCGAGGAAGATTTGCCGCTAATTCTACCTTCCGCACTGCATTCCAAAATTTACCGTTTTCAAACTTCAGAGCCATCAAACTGTAGGTGATTGGATCGCATAAATCTGTCAACCGATGCCACTGTTCGACGCTGAGCCGAACCGATGACGAAAATACAAGTCCTCCGTCACGGGGGATGCTTTTTTTAATGACCACGCCGTGTCCACCTTTGAGCACGACGAGGCAAACCATAGCGTCCAGTTCATACTCGCCGTATTCGACATCTTCGAACGCTTCGACGATTGTAGACGCATACGAAACCAGTCCATGCCACTGCTCTTCAGACAGCATCACACCGTCCTTTGTAGGATATAGTTTTAACGAGTCATCACTCTGGAACACACGTATGTGCACTTTAGGATATGACCGATATTCACAAACGCTCGCAAACAAATCCGATCCGAGTTGAAACATATGGCTATCATCATCTCTAACAGCAAGTCGCTTCGCAGGAAGATCACCATCGGTCAGGGAACGTTTAGCACAAGCCATAGCAAGTCGATACTGGAAAAAATAATGCCTTACAGCCCGTCGAAGGGTAATACTTATACCTTAAACCTGTGACGTGTCCCTGTAACTCCATCCCATTGGTCGAGATCTGGTAGATTTGCCATCTCTTAGTAAAGATGATGACGTCTACAAATATTTACGAGCCTGTATAGACGTGCTTTCGAAATATGCATGTGGTGCTCCTTTAAAACGGAAATCGTGGGAGCTTTTGATCACAAAAACCTTTCAGAATATCTCTGAAATTACAAACAGATAAGGGGGGTTGAATTCATTAACAGAGTATTTCAAAAGTATCTTAAAAACACACTCATAATGAAACCAAAGCTAGCATCGTAGAACGATTCAACCGTACGTTAAAAACAAAAACGTGGTGATATTTCACAGGTGTGTTCCATGGAGGCGCCACTGAGGGGGAAAGGGGGGTGTTTTAATAAGGGGAGTGGCCTGTTACGTATGATTACGTCATAGGGCGTGACCGGAAGTGGGCGTGGCTTGTGACGTCATAGGGCGTGACCGGAAGTGGGCGTGGCTTGTGACGTCATGGGGGGAAAGCACTGTGCGTGGGGGGGGCTGAAGTGAGAACCCACTACTGTGCCACATGTGATGTTGACTTCTATGATAGAAGTAAAATCTGCCGATGAACCGTAGTAGAGACGGCGACACACCATTTATTTACGCTTTGTACATTCACACATATGTTTATTCAATACGGGAATGCTCTTGATTCTGTAGGCCTTAGCTGCACTCCACACTTTACTGGATCAAGTGTTTACCTTGATATGCTTCGGAGACTTTCTCCAATCAGCTTATCGTAGCTTGAGTGATGTTTTGTTTTTGAAGGCATTCATTTAATGAGGTGGATATCTGTACTTTCCAGTACAGAAATCGCTTTACAGACTTCAAAAATAGGCGAGAGAATATCCAAATTCCTGCGTACAGAACCGAACCCTGCTACTTTAGGGTTTTCGAGAAAGAGCCCTGTCACTTTGACACACTAAATGAATGTGACTCCTCCATTTCTAAGCCACCGTCTTTGACCTTGCTTATTGCCGCATCTTTACATCGCCCTTCTCAGTGACTCACACCCTAATCTCTCTGGCTTTACGAATGGAAATTCGAATTGACGAAAGGCGAAAGGCGAAATGCGAAAGTTCACATTTGCCAGCTCTAACTTTCTCAAGCATCTGGAATCAACATAGTAGTCCACGAATGAGATCTAATGAGCAACATTCCCATTTACGGCACCGCTGAAAATATATATGTTGCAGAGATATATACGAGTACAATAAATGAGATAAAAGCACAAAAATAAGAGGGATGCGACAATCTGGTAGTGGTATCTTGAATACTGTATGGCTGCGAAGAGATTCGATGGAACCACTAATATTCAGACCATGGAGGCAAAACTGATTACCAAAGCACAGAAGTAAAATTGACAAAATGCAAGTGTGTAAATTGTTTCGTCTTACCGATGGGACCTCTTGGTTCACTGGAATTGCATTGGTTCTGGACACCAAGTTATAGTATTGCATTGGTTCCTACAATTATCGGTTTCTGGGTTTGAGTCCCGGAATCTAGCTTATCCTGCAGATAAGAGAGTAGCTCTGCGGATCTGATCACGAATTTAAAAGAACAAAATTACTTACGAAATTATCAGAGCTATGAAGACGTAGTATTTAATCAATTATCCATACGTAACAATGTGAAACTAGTGATATATGCTGTAAGTCTCTTAAGGAAGTGGTTTATCCAGGATGTGGTAAAAAAGAACGGAAAATTGAATTATACCTTTCACTTGAGCACACTTGCAGATGGAAATCATGAAAAGCATAGTGCGAGCAGTGAGAGGCGCATAGCAGATAGTTATTGTCACCCGTTCCAGTCACTACTTTTAAATGAGGAATAACCGGGCTGTTGACGTGCAGAGTTCGGTTTTTGGACGGCTGTAGGCTGTTGGTGGGATAGTAAATCACGTTGAAAGATGCGCCAGGCAGCACGAGGAAGGAGCGTGTTGTAGATGCAACACTTGTCTCGGAAGGAAAAAAAATCTAGGATTTCTCAGAGAGCAATTTGATTTTTGGAGTGCGAGGAGGAGACGCTGAATTCAGACTCGAACTGCAGAACCTCCTGGCCTTCAAAGACAAATGCAGTAAACGACTGTGCGTTTTGAGACAGAGAGACAGCGCAGTTGACAAAAAGATGATTTTTGAAAATTGTGGACTGATTGATTTATCTGTCACTTTTCAATCAACCAATGATCTATGATGCAATTGCTGAACCATTGTACTATTCGATGATTGACAAGTAAACTGATAATTCTGCAAATAAATCACCTGTAAGAATCATTGATGACTAAATTGCACAATCTGAAGGTCTCGACAAAGGCTTCAACTCACGCTTTGCGTCTCGTGCAAGAAAATCATGCATTGCGTCAGCGACCAAAAGCGCAGTGGAAGCAATTGAAAAGTGAGACTGCGCAACTGACGAAATGATGATTCTCCTAAATCGTTGTCTGATTGAGCTATAAGTTACTTTTCAATCAACCGACGATCAATGAGGCAATTGTTAATCCATGGCACTATTGGATGATTCACAAGTAACTGGTAATTCTGTAAATCAGTCGCCTGTAAGAATCGTTTATGACTCAACTGCACAATCTCAAGGTCTCAACAATTGATTCCACTTAGTATTCGAGCCTGGTACAAGAGAATCATATCCTCTGTCAGAAGCGAAGAGTAATGGAAGCAATTGAGACAATGAGACTGCGCAATTGACGAAGCGATGATTCTCGTCAATGGTTGGCTGATTGATATATCATGCCCCTTTCAATCAACCAGTAATCTATGATGCAACTGTTTATCCATGGCGTTATTGGCTAAATGGCAAGCAACTGATAAACCTGTAAATCAATCATTCATAAGAATCGTTGATGAGTCAACTGCAAGTCTCAATGTCTCAATTGCTTCCACGTACGCTTGACGCCTGGTGCAAGAGAAATCATATCCTGTGTCATCGTCTAAGCATAGTGGAAGCAATTGAGACAATGAGACTGTGTAGTTGATGACACGATGATTCTCGTAAATCGTTTCTGATTGAGCAATTAGTCACTCTTCAATTAACCAATAACATATCATGTAGTTTTTGATCCATGACACTGTTGGATGATTGAGAAGTAAATGCTAATTCTGTGTATCAATCGCTTGTAAGAATCATTGATGACTCAACTGCGCATTCTCAAGGTCTCAATAGCTTCCACTTAGGATTCGTGCCTGGTCAACACAAGAGATTCATACCATGTGTCAGCATGAAGCGTAGTAGAAGCAATTGAGATGAGACTGCGCAGTTGACGAAACGATGATTTCATAAATCGACGTTTGTTCCAGCTATCAATCACTTTTCAATCAACTAATGATCTAAGATGCAGTTGGTTATCCATGACGCTGTCATAACCACCCTTTTGTATTTTGGGATGGTTGATTGACGTTAGGGGCGAACTTATAAAAAAGAAGGGGCTAGTCAAAAAACAGCATTGTACTCTCGAATCAGAAATATTACACATTAATACACTTCAACAAAAATTACTGAACTATAAAAACACATTTATTTATCTTACTTCATTAATAAAGCTTCAAAAACCTTTTAACATGAGAACACATTTACTTGACATATTTTGTCAGGGAATTTCCCATTAGCGAACTCAGCGCTGTTCGATTGTCAAAAGCTTTTCATGTCTGTACACCAAACAGTCCAATCACATAGTCTAAGCACAGTGTTCGTGCAGAGAGGGGAACATCAACGGTTCCAAATACTCTCTCGAGGCACGTGGCAGTGATACTTTTATGTTACCTGACTTATTATTTATATAATATCTACCTGACTTATTATCTATATTATCGGACACCAGATCAGAGAAAATTGACCCCTTACCTCTCTAGTGATGTGGGCGAGAAAAACGCCGTTGCTCTCCTCATGCAGCACGCTCCAGCATAACGTCCAACAACCTGACATCTCGACGGGCCGCTATCGTTCTTTTCACATAGTCGTGTGTCCAACTCGAGTGTGGCACTGGACTCTCCTTGTCCGTCCTACTTCAGCAACGTTCCAGCCACAAGTGGTTGCTTTCCTCAACTTGGCCGTCTCTCTTCCGAACTAAAGGTCACCATCTGTGTAATCGTAGCATTCTTTCATTGGCAGATGCTGTCGAGATGCAAATCTTTTGAGCCCAGATCGTGCTTGTTTACACATTTGCAGGTCAAGTAGGCTTCCTCATCGGGGGCCCACGCTGACCACGGGTGGAATTCCAACGCTGGATGCGGCGGCATCCTTTTTCGTGGTCGAATTCCGAACAGAAATAGCGGAGAAATGGACATTGTTAATTTTCAAAAATGGCTGAAGGTACTCTGCCACCATCTGCAAGTCGTGTCCACATTTTCACAAAAAATGTGAGCACAACAACATTTATAGTTGATTGGCAAGTAAGTGATAATTCTGTACATCAATCGCCTGTAAGAATCATTGAGGACTTAACCGCGCAATCTCAAGGTGTCAACAATTGCTTCCACTTATACTCGGTGCCTGGTGCAAGAGAATCATACCCTCTGTCAGCGGCTAAACGTAATGGAAGCAATTGAGACAATGAGACTGCGCAGTTGACGAAACGATAATTTTCGTAAATCGTTTTCTAATTGAGTTAGCTATCACTTTTCAATCAAATAATGATCTATGATGCAATTGCTGATTCATGACATTAACTAGCTGATTGACAAGTAACTGATAATTCTGTAAATCAATCACCTGTTACCATTATTGATGACTGAACTGCATGTCCTCAAGGTCTCAATAGCTTCCACTTATGCTTCGCGTCTCGAGAAATGGGAGATTAAGGGAATGGTGTAGATTCCGCCTTTGTCGGTGGGATCAATGATCAATTCAATCTATTTAAAAAATCTTAAATAGATTGAATGGTATTTTTTTTAAAAAAAATTAAGTTAAATTGTTTTAAGAAGTTGTCAACAAGGGATTCAGTAGAGGACAGTAATAGAGAGGATGAAGGTGTACCTGGGTCAAATTTGTAGATGTGGGAGGTTTCTGAATTTAAGTTTAACTTTATGACGAAATCTGTCTCCTTCGACGTAGAACCGGGACCTGTGACAATGACTATCTGCTCCGAACCTCTCTGTTGACACAATAATTTCAGCAATTCATTCAAGTGCCCCTGGGAACTGAATGGTGATTAAAATCCGCGATTCAATATTCTAACTCCAGTACCAGAATGCTGCTACTGGAGTGCTCAAGTAAAAGGTATAATTCAGTTTTGTCTTTTTACCGCATCCCGGATGAACCGCTTCCCCAAAACCTTTTCGTCACCCTGATGGTAACTGTCAAGTGCAATGTGCCATGTACATAAGTGGTAAGGAAAATGCTCGATTTATATCATATTATACCTAGCAAATTTTGGTGCTGAACTTGTTAACCATGCGTAAATAAATCTAGCCTACAAAATAAAGCTTTTCCTTTGATAATCTTTGATTATGTTGTTGATATGTTGATTATGTCGTTGATTATGATGATGTGAAATCGTTTATCGATATATTACTTCCTTTTCTACAAGTTCACGTGTTTAATCGAAAAAATCCAAATTGAATGTAGTGATTTGTTTCTTTTTCAATTTCAGCGTGCCAAGTAATGTTAAAAATTTTAACTATTTTTTAACTCTCAGATCCCTCATTATTCTTATTAATGAAAAGCGTAAATGCGATATTTTAAAATTGTTTGCGCGAATTTGCAATTTGACCTTTGTTACATAATAAATATTAAGTCGTATTGTATTGTTGCTTCCATTCTGTTGTATATTATCCAAATCAATGATGAAATTGCTTCATTCTTTTCTTAAAACTATTTCAGTCATTTTCATAATTCCAGCGAATGTTTAAAGAACGTAATGAAATTGTTTATCTGTACAGAGGCGGTAAATGTCCAGATATCAGTTTTTATAATAAGATATGGAGAGATCGATAGAAAGAAAAATCTTCAGTCATTTGTAGATCTATTTTCCATCTCTCCTGAAATGCAACTTTAATATGCCTTATAAGTAGTGATAAACTTCTGAATAAACTTAAAGGAGGATATCTAGGGTCTTTATCGATAAACTACTTAGAGTCCTTAATGATATCCTGAAAGTTAAGTCAATTGAAGAAATATTTGGAGCTCCATAGTTGTGAAACTAAGGATTATATGAAAGTAACCCTTAAAAGTAAAAATTACATATCACAATTAGATCTTTTCAAATATTAAAATTCTTCGATTTTGGAATAAAAAGAGGTATGGAGAGATGGGTATTGTTGAATGCTGCAAGGAACGTCGCACAGAGCTTTCTCTATAGCACTGTGGTGTATGACTGGTATCTCAACATGAAGTTTTACTTCTCTGCTAAATATTTCCTGTTACATTTCACCATAAATACCCTATTAAATATGGAACAATTCCTTCTGACCTTAAATTGTTTTGTATTATAAGGTTACACCATAAACTGGTGTATCTCTACAATTATTTTCTTTCAGTTAGTTTCCTAGTTTCAAACTATATGCTTCGCCATACGATAATAAGTTCAATATTCCAATTTTCCTAACTCTTTAAATTCGAAAGGAAATAAAAATGAAATTAGTCTCGGAGGTAAAAAACAAATAGGAAATGGTTTGATAAAATTCAATAAAATCAATGTGAATTACCGACAACACGTTTTTCAAGGACATTGTAAACAGTCCTGGGTTTGAGCAATTCTTTTGTGTTTATCATTACAAGATTTTGCTATTTTAAATTTATTCATTACGATTCAACTTTATATAAACTAGAAGATCTGCTTTAAATTAGAATTTTGGATGTATTGTTATATCTCACGGTTGCTTACATATTTTAAAACCTCTGAAGTGTTTTATACAAATAACCACAAACTCGCATTGTCTCCAGTGGGAGATCTCTGATTGAAAGTATAATATTGTAGCTTACTGGCACAAATAATGAAATTACAATCATAACCATTTCTTGTAAATAAAGAAATGTTAGGGTTAAAATATTTTTATGTAAATGAATATATGTTAAATGTTTTGAATAAACTTGACGATAAATACTTTCCAATCTAGAAATCAATGATGTATTTGCTTAGTATTAAAAAATTTCTTTGTCTGTCAACTATTAATCAAATTTTGTTTCATTGCTCAAGAATTCAAATATACGATAATTGGTTTACTCCTTTGTTTATTCCTAGTTCGTACTCTGTGTGCAGCTTGTATGTCAAAGTCCTTTTTTTTCAACGTGTAATGTCTTAGCAATAGAATGCCATACAGAGATTGAGCCATAAGGATAGCACGGTTATTAAACTAATTTGTTGTCAAGCTTTAACGAAAATTAATTTCCGTCCTCTAAGATTTCACTACTGTTCTTGCAAATGTGCAGGCAAATATCCTTTGTGCTGATTTATACAGACTTTTCGTATCAAGTACGTCTTGTGTGAAATTTGCTTTTTCTCTATGTATTGCTAAAATGTGACCTGTATTCAATCTCAATCAGAGTTATACTTTCATATATTATCGACCTAGGACGATGTGACTGCGATGATTATAAAATTTCCCTCATCTGTTCTTCGATCCTCTCTATATATTCCAAATATTCATCCGCAATATATTTCAGTTTAAAATATAAGAGAAACATATCAACTATGATATCCTTTGCTGTAGAAGAGGGATGACACAGTCGTTAGCCAACCACGAGCTAACATATATATTATTTTTTGACAAATGTATGTTTATTGAAAGTAAAAAAATATTGATGGCATTTATAAATATCTCTTAGGTACAAATTTACAAATTTAATATGTTTATAATATAAACACACATACCGCACTGTAATAGGTAAAACGCCCGTGCTGATATTTAAATATGTAAATTAATATTAATTTTATTTTCCCATCAGAAGTTTGAAAACAATTTCGTGATTGAGGGGAAAAATGATTTCAACATTTTAGATTAGGAGTAGATTTTGAGTTTCCAGAATTCAGAAAAGTGGTTTTCGCAATCCCGTCTATCTGCGAGTGTTGGATTCTGGTGCCTGAACTGTTAAGGTTGTTGAGCACAAAAAGTTTATTCACTATACTTTTATACGGATTAGTACGCTGCGAATACAGACGGTGTGACACTGCAATCACAAGTATTTTATAAAATGTTAATTTTTGTAAAAATGGCTGCAATAATTTTCGTCAATTCAAACTTTCCCATGAGTAGTTCAATTATAACTATTGCACTTAGGTAGCATTGCTAAACGAAGAGTTATCCATGTCCACCCATGTAAAAATTATTATGTTGCCAGTCTTACATAATTAGGAGACCGTATGTTAAGTTCGAATGTAATAGATCTCTTACTCTGAACAGAAATGAAAATGTGAACTAAGAGATCGAATTTTGTTTTTATTAGACGCTCTAAGGCTTTGCAACACCTCAAGTTTTTAATTTCCAAAGATGTATTAATCTTTGTAGTTGGCTGCTTTGCATATCATCTGTGGAAATTTCAGGAACAAAAGTAGTGTGCTATAACTAGAACAGGAACAAAAGCAGTGTGCTATAACTAAGTCTTTCATAGAGAATAGCCATTTGGCGTGGTCCTCAAACTGAAAGGGGGAGGGCGCTAAAATTTAGACGCTTGTTAAATTTTTGATAGCAGCATAAGCTCTATCTGCTCAGATCTTTCTTACTCACAGTCCTTCTCTATAACATATTATACTCACAATCAACTACTTGAGGAAGATAAATTTATATGGATTTTTCTCAAATTAGAAATAAAAATGGTCATAAATAATAATGATAGTTTATATTTTTGTTAGAGGCTCAAAAGTTGGAAGTGACACTAGTCTCTCTACACCTGTGAATTCCCCGTATAGAGTCAAAAACAGTTAAATAAATTAATCATTTCCGTTTCTGATCGACCATATGCGCACCTCTGCTGCAGAAGGAATAAAATTGCTTAATTAATTTTTTCATATATGAATCTGCAGCTTTCTTTTTTCCATGCATTTATAAGCTCCACAGTTTAATCAAAAAATATCGTCAACAGTCTATGAGAATCTTGAACTGAATTAATAAATGAAGATGTTACTGCGTAGTTTGTACAGAATAAGCACATTGCCTGCAGTCATATTCTCCTCATTACATTCTTTCGAGAGCTGTCAATTTGAAAAGAAGCTAACAAATAATTTTACAAATTCGAAAGCTATAGAGAATTGTAAATATTCAAAAGCAAACTTCTAGCAATAAGAAAAATTCTAAATTGATTTCGATATAAATTTTTCAGTATCAAAATTATTTTTTAAGTTCAGAAACGGAGAATTGGAAACATTAGAAAACAACGTTTAGAAATAGCGTCGCATTCTTATTTAGATGAAGACTGGAATGTAGAAAGAATCATTCTAAATGATATCCACAATAAATTGTTTGATGTAGTAGGGGAATGTTTGCAATGTCAAAGTCATTTATTCATAAGTTCAGAAATGGATACTTCACTTAAATTTGCATGTACAACCGGCGAATAATTTTCTGTGCTACTATCTCAGCAAGAGCAATAGCTCTAAGCCTTGAGTCGAGTGTCGTGCCGAGGGACTCTGTTAGGTCAAGTGGCCTCATTAGAGTGAGCCACAATGCCCACAAGGGATGGACCACCTGGCAGGGCATTAAGGAACTGATAGCGGCTTGCAATGTTTCCTAGAGTATTGCATTTCTCGGCACTGTTTGCCAGTGGTTTCGCATCATAGAACTGGGAGACCTGAACTTTTGAACCGGATCGTGAGAGATAGCTCAATAAGCACAACCCAGTAAAATGTACAAAGTTGTCACTGTCATCATTCAAACAAGAAAGTTTATAGTTCTTTAAGTCTAGCTAGTATAAGAAATTATCATATTAAATCAAATGACACTGGGAAATACTACTATAGAATTTCAAAAGGGCATAAATATTGCAATAGAGAGATTTTGAAATGAGGTCACAAAAATTTCACTGCGGTTCTCATTCATTTTACATTGAAGTTAAATAAGGATTTCTACAGATTTACATGGCAGCAATATTGTTTAATATAAATTAATAATTTTTACTATTGAATTGTAATTTTTAAGATTGTACAATTGCACTCTTATAATTGTTCAAATGTAGTGGTGTTGCATTATAGAAATTCAGGAAGTGTTGCAAACTCTACAAGAATTAAGACACGCACGGAACAAAAAATGAGACGTAAATGATCAGAAAAGAGGAATCAGTGTTTAAGTTGATTACTAACGAATCACTATGTTTTACTCTACAATTACCAATAAGGCGGTATTATTACGTCAACTTTCATTTTTTCTCTGTTTTTTTTCTCTCAATATTTTATTTTTAATTTCTATAGGAAATATATATTATGTTTAGAAACATGATACAACACTGTTCCAGATTGGACATATTTCTGTCAAATAAGGAAGAGTCCTAGAAAATACTAGAGCTTTAACTACGCCGATCAAGACAAAATATTGAAACACCAGAGAAAAATATTTAATTGCAGTAAGTATTGAGGAGAAAAATTTTATGTCTTAATAATGATTAGTATAAAAATTGTATAAGTCTTAAATCTTAACGGTCAGTTACAAATCTGTAGGGTGGAAAAGAACGTCTTGTACTATCAGACAAATGTCCTGAAGCCGATATAAAAGGAACGAATTGCCTTAATTTGCATAGTACGGACTTCAACATCATATGGATTCATCAAGACAAAGCTTCGAGTCATACCTCGGTGTCTACGCGCACATATTCTCAACGGATAACAGAAGAAAATAGAATTCGCAGCATTCCATTCCAGGACATTCCTGTGAAGTCAGCGGATGCTTCTCCCGTGCACGTTGGCGCATTCGAACTCTTGAAACGGACTCTGGGTAAACGTCAATCGCGGACTCTTGATAGATTATGGAGAGCTCGTAGAGAGGAATGAGACCGATTAGATATTACAGAGTTTCGCAGAAGCCTACCACAGTTGAAGGTAAGTGAAGGACAATTGTTACACAAAGGGATATCAGCTCTACACGATGATCTATATGACATCAGATCTACAATGATCGAGCATGATCAATGGTGGCATAAAGATGTATGATATTTTACTGACCTCTTAAAACATCGCAATGTAACGTAATCAATGTCAGTATTAAGATTCCGCTATGACGTTGAATATTTCATCATAAGTGCAAGATCATTATAAAAGAAGCGAGACCAATGCAGAAATCTCACTCACTCATTTCTTTAGAAATCTTAATGTAAGAGTAGTGTGGTTCAAGACTAAAAAACTCAGCAGGACACTTTGAGTTGAGCAGGAATAACCAACTCGTTTCTGCAGATACAAACATACACTTTTTAACGATTTATTATATTAAAACGTAACTTAATATCTTTCATTGAATTTAAAAGTTTTCGTAGCATATGAAAAAAAGTGAAAATCATTTGCTTTATCAGAGCTTTTACAAAGGAACACTGTTCCAGATTGGACATATTTCTGTCAAATATGTAAAAGTGAAAAAAAATAGTGAAAAAATATTAATTTTTGTAAGTCAATTGGGAAAACATAAAGTAAAACTTTTATACCGACACAAATTGGAATCTTAGAGGTTGCGCATAATGATATTCTCTGTTATGTTAAATAGGACATGCCAAATATGTCATGGAAATATCCCCAAGATTGTACTTGGAAATGTATAGTTGATCTGCTATAAATCCCTTAAAATTTGATTCTTTTGTTATAAAATATTACATATTCCAAAGTAATATCAGAAATGTCCTGAGACAATTTTAAGAGTTCATGCTGTTCTAGATCAAGACCAAATTAAAAATTTTCCGACGCGTATTCAGCAGTTTAATTTTTTATGTTCCATTTATCCATAAAAATTTGTTTACTCGTTGTATTACTATGAGGTCAATGAAGAACTGTACATTACGCGAATTGCCTATTTACTCATACACCGAAGAGCCAAAATATTATGACCAGTGCGTCTTTATGCAAATCGAAGCAACTGCAGGTAAGGATGGCGCGTGTGAAGGCCACGAAACGGTATAAATAACACCTGATACTGAGCTCTGTTAATCAGTGTTATTCTTGTTGTTCAGATGGAAAAGGCAGGAGACCTAAGTCAGTTTGACAAAGGTCAAATTGTAATGGCCAGAAGAGGTGACTAAGAACCTATCCGAGACAGAAAGACTTGTGGGATGCTCACTGTCATCCGTGGTTAATACCTTCAAAAGTAATCTGAGGAGGGGAAAATCACAAATAGCAGGCAAGGTATGGAATGACCACGGATCATCGATGGTAAAGGTGAGCGAAGTTATCCCGTATGGTACGAGCCAACAGAAGAGATACTGTGGCGCAACCTGTCCGTAATTTGAATGCTGGTGACAGGAGTATTATGCCATGGCACACAGCACAAAGAACCCTGCTAAAAATGGAGCTGCATAGCTACAGCCCGCTTTGAGCTCCCATGCTAATCTCGGTTCACTGTCGGAAGCGCCTACAATGAGCACGCGAACATCAAAACTGGACCTTGAATAATTGGAAGAAAGCATTTGGTCCGATGAATCTCGTTTCCTGTTGCACCATGTGGACGGTGCGTCGTTTACCTAGGGAATTGTTGGCACCGGGATGAACTGAGTACCTCGGTGCATCCTGGTGCCAACACTTCCCCAGGTAAACAAGCCACTGGAGAAAGTGTAATACTTTGGGCAACGTTCTGCTAGGAAACCCTGGGTCCAGTCATTCATGTGCAGGAAACTATGATGTCTATCAATTACCTAAACACCATTGCAGACTAGGTACATCCTTTCATGGCAACGGTATTCCCCTCTACTAGTGTCTTCTTTCAGCAGAATAATAAGCCATGCCACACTTCCCAGATTATTCGAGAATGGTTCGCGGAACATGAGGAAGACTTCCAGGTATTGCTCTGGTCTCCAAATTACCCAGACATCAATCCAATCGAGAATCTGATGTTTGTGTTGGAACACACGCGATCTGTGGTGGCTCAACCACATAACTTTCAAGAGTTAAAGGATCTGTTGGTAGCGTGTTGGTACAGAAAGCTCAAAAAAACAAAATGGTCAAACATTATGGTTGATTACAGAATTCAGAAAAAATATCTGACAACGATTTTTTTTTAGAAATTAGATATCTGGCACACTTCGTACAGTACACAAAGGATGCCAGATAACTAATTTCTAAAAAAAATCGTTGCCAGATATTTTTTCTAAATTCTGTAATCAGCCATAGTGTTCGTAAATTTTTTGAACGACTGTACCAGATACCACAAGACGTCTTTAGAAATCTTGTAGCGTCCATGCTTCGCCGGGTAAGAGCTGTTTTGGCGGCACGTGGAGGACCAACATCATATTAGCCAGGTGGTCATAATGTTTTGGTCTTCGTTATATAACAAAATAGCTTTGTGCCAACTGAACAAATATTAATCATAAGACTACAGATGACTTTGTCCCGTCTGAATCGAGCTGTAAATAGTACAAATAACTTTTGGCTTGGGCGCATTCAGACTCAGTCGTAATCTAAATTTCTAATTATGCTACTAATTGAATTGATGCCTACTAGAAAAGTAAAGTACCTCAGACGAATACGGATACTCCTTTTCAAGAATGAAGTTTGTAATTTTTCCACCCTCTCAAGATGTAAATTAGAAACAATATGTCAATCGAAAAATGCAAATAGTAACTTTTTATTAACACTTATCTAGCATAAAATAATTTTTCGCTTATTAACTTAAGAAAAAATGGTGTTGCTTTTTCTCATCCCCTACAAATGAAAACCCTTGACCACCGTACGACACAAATCAGTTTTCAGATGTTTCACATAAAAAGATCATTTAAAATATTCGTTTCAAGTATTGACATTTTCTAATTTTATCACCCTCTAACAGGGGAAGTTAAAACCGTACAGTGATTCGAAAAATGCGAATTTTAATATTTCGCTAGTTAATACCCAACTAATATAAAAAACAATTTCATTAGTTAATATCCAACTTATCAAAAACAAAAAATACCTTTTAAAATCATTGAATATTTACAGATGGATGACAACTATTCATTTTTTTCCATTAGTTTTTCAGTCTTCTCTCTCTGATTAATGAATCACCCTTTATAATTCTAATCAAAAATTATCAGTTTATACGAATTATTTCGGGAAGTTTTTTCTAAAATAATCTTGAGACCAAAAAAAATTAAAAAAATGTATATTTTAGGAAAATAAATGCATCTCCCTATTGGTATTAAAAATATACAACCACAAACACGAAAGAGAATTGCTCCATTAGCCACACCATCTTTGTTTACCATTTAGCAACAACTAACTAAATAATAACGATTTGGGTGAATGTAGGATGTTCGTTTAAAAAAAAAATGAAGCTTTTGACTTTACGAATTTCATTTCATACCTTTTGGCAGTAGCGATTCGTAAGAATGGGTGTACGAAAATGGAAATAGTAACACGTTATTAGCCCTTTACAACGCAAAAATAATTTTTCATTTATCACGTGAAATTAAAACACTTCCTTTTCTGAACCCCTAAAGTTAAAAGGTAAATCCGTCAATGCAAGCAAAATAATGGTCGTAAAATCTGTTCTAATTGACAAAATTGAACGCTTCAAAGACCTAGTCATATCACGATGTTAAAAATTCTAAAATTAACTACTAACTTTTTTTAAAAATAAGAAACAATTGACCGAATTTTAATCAATATTAATTAGCTAAAATGCATAATAAACATAAAATTAATTTTTAGTAAGTGTTCTGTGTATCTGTTCTTGATTAGCCGTACTGTGACCGAGTGGTTAGCATGCTAGGCTACTAATCAAAGGGACGTTGGTCGAGTCCCCGGACCATGGATATTTGTGTCGTTTTTCTGCTGAGGTTCCGCCATCCGCACAGTTCTTCTACTTTGGCGTATAAATTAACAGGCCACCTCTGTGGCAACAGCTCCTTAAAAAGATTCTTGATTAACACATTCTATTACCATAATTTCTAATTTCTATCATAAATATATCGTTTGCGATATTACTTCAAAATTTTCGCTTACCGCCCTCTAACAGTGTAAATTAAAGCCTTTTGAAAGATTTGGAACTATGAATCATCATATTTCGAGTACCTGTTCTCCTCAAAATGAATTTCTCACTAATCTTTTAAAACGAAATTTGCGTTTTTCCAACCCCTCCCCTGTGGGGAAGGGACAAATTATTGCTGCTAATGACTGCCAATGATATGTCAATGCCCCTTAATCATCAGACTCCGCTACTAAAACATTAAATTTCTAGAGAAAAATAGATCGTCCGTAATATCCGTTTAAAGTTTTGAAAATTTCAAAATTTTTCCCCCTTCAGAGACTTTTGGGAGATTTAAAAAGCGTGTATCGTTACCGTTTATCAGTACCTATCCAACCGAAAAGGAATCTTTAATTTATCTCTATGAGCAAACAATCATCTCTTAAAACAAAAAAAAAAAACTGCGTTTTCCTACATCCCTGGAGTAAGAGTGAAACTTATTGTGGTCAACGCGAAAAACAAGAAAAACAAATACAGCAATCTTTAATTTTCAACACCGTTTAAAAGCGTAATTTTACAGCAATTGTGAGATTCAGAAAGTACGAATCGTAATATTTCATCTGTACCTATCCTACACAAAAATGATTTTTAGCTTTAAAAACGCAGGTGTTGAGTATCTACAGACGGATAAACAAACAAACAAACATCAAAGAGAAAACAAAAGTTTGCTTTTTTTTAAAATGTCGTTTTTCTGCTGAGGGCCTGCCATCCTCTCAGACCTTCTACTCTGGCATATAAACTGACAGGCTCCTGTCAGACCTCTGTGGCAAGCAGCTGCTTGAGGAGGTTTTTATTTATTTTTTTACTTTTTATTTTAAAAACAAATATGCATACGTGTATTTCTTTTGTAACTGGTTTAGATATTGATTATTAATTAATTACGTATTCAGTGTTTTCGCAAAATCAGCAATTCAATTGTTAAAAGAAGTATATTTTAAAACTCATTGTATATTGCAATTGACTGTCGTGCTTTTCTATGAGAATATTCTGTTAACGTATATTAAAATATTTACTTTGGATTTACCTTCTAGACACACTGTAAATGATTCATTTTATCCTTCTACATAAAAAAACAACTTTCATTGAAGTAGTGATAAATGTCGATTGCAGTAATGCGTTGGATCAAATTTCCATATACGGTGAAATAAATGCGTTGGAAAAAATTTCAATAAATCCCCGTTATTCTGATTAAAGGGTGGTTAGTACCCTTGATGAAGGTCAAAGGGACCTGGATTCCAGCACGGATAAGGCGTGAATGTTTCTTGAGTTGCCTTTCTGCTGAGGTTTCGCATTCCTCGTAAAGCTTCTCTATGCATAATTATACAGATAAGCTCCTGTCAGATCTCATAGTGAGCAGCTACTTGAGTGATAATTTTACTTATATAGCGTCATACCCGTTTAACGATGTTAATTGGTTCAAAATATCTACGACATCATGAATGGAGAACTATAGGAAAAAATCGTTTTGCAAGCAGAAATGCATGTAAATCGAATTATTTTCCAATTTAAACATTTTTCTTGCTCTTTGTTTGGAACGAACAAATTACTCTAAATTATAAAAGTGTCACGACATTTCCATGTTGCATGAATGCATTGCTATATTAAAAATTCCCTAGCTTTGAAATAAGGTTTTTTAGCAAAATACCAACGAAATGAATTTGAATGTCTGATATTAATTATTGACATTTAGGTATATGATTGATAATAGTATAGTACATAATTGAATTCTGAAGATTGCAACATTTAAAATTAATGTTGCTAATCGTCAGAATTAACTCAAAATTTGTAACAAATCATTTAGTGAAACAGGTGAAATTTTAAAAGTTTACCTAATGAGACTCTGGATCACATCAACTTTGCAACAATGTTTAGAACGAATTCAACATAAACTTTTTCTGTTAAACCTTTTTTTTTTGGTACGATTTGATCGATGGGATTTATAACCTTTGATCGCTTTATATCCCAATTTGAAAATATTGACTTTTGTGACTTATGACACCAAATTTTTTGACTCACAACTGAGCAATTCTTTCATCGAGGGACAAGCACAACAACATATATGAAATCACAAATGACCATGCCATACGCGGGACTCGAACCTGGACCCCGGTCGTCACAGTGTCACTGCGATGTCACCGCTGAATGGCTTCATTCAGGAACATGAAATAGCTCGTATTCAGATCTGTTTTCAATAATTCTTACCTGCATCACATGAATTTTTATACTTATGTTTTTTTTTCGAAATTAAAGAATTGGAAATAAAAGAAACTCATACAGGAAATTGTAATGTCCATATTAATATCTGTTCTCAAAAATCGGATCCTAATTAAAACGGATTTTTACATTTATAAATCATTTCTACTCCTATAAAGGATGCAAACGCAAATAAAAATTAAAAATCAGTAAACTGAACTGAAATTATCGAGAACATATGCAAATATTAGGGCATATTATCATGTGTCCTCGATAATCTGATTCTTGTTAAAATGGTTTTTTATATTTCCACTTATGACTGCTCGTTCTACAGGTAACCATTGGAAGTCAGAGGAACGCATACAGGAAGCTAAAATACCCGATATTTACACCTGTTCTCTATAACTCGACTCTGAATAAAACTTTTTTTTATATTTTTATTCATTTTACATCATCCGACAATGAGCAAACCATATATATATATTATTCTTGAATTGAAAGTTTCAGTAAAATGGATATTTTAAAATTTTATTTCTTCTAAATGGGTCTTGGTCCACCTGTCATAAATCTAATTATCAATGTACTGAATCAGGCCCATTTCTTTCAATTGCTTTGATCAAACATTTTTAGGTGCATAACCAAACTATTTTGTTAATTCATGGTGCTCATTTAAAATGCAAATTGTTACTTTTCAATCAAGATCCTTTCTTGATTCCGTAAACAATATTTTTTTTCTCTCTTTATAAATTAGAAACGTATATCTTTGTTTCTAAGTAAATAATTTTCCTGTTATTTTCTAAGAGCATAAAACTCGAATGTCAAAATAATGCACAGCAGGATATCAGATCGTGTAGAACTATTAGTATTCTCATTAATCGGACTTTTATAATAAAACAAATTTTCTTATAAGTTGTTACCTTCTGAACGAAGAAATCACAAATGAAACGCACATTGAACATTGCAAGAAACTATCACAGCGAAATTTTACATCGGTTATTTTAAATTCCGTAAACAGATTTTCATTTACATCCACTATTATCCAGAAAAGAAATATATATCGGCTATTTCAGTTTCTTTTACGAATTCCTTTGATTTCCGCGTGTTTCCTGTAGAAGAAGTAGAAATGGTGATATATATATATATCCGTTTTACATAGAGACGAATTATCAAAATCAGATGTAGATATCGACTATATCAGTTTCCTGTATGCGTTTCTCTGATTTCCATTCTTTCCTGTAGAAGGAGCAGCCATGAATGGAAATATCAAAATAAATTTAACAAGAGTTGGATTATCGAGAACTTATGACAATACAGCTGTTTCAGCTTTCTGAACGGGTTTTTATTTTCCCTTTCCATCTTTTATGAGGAGCAGAAATGAATAGAGGAAGAAAAATTCGTTGTAACCGGAATCGGCTTATTAAGAACAGGTGTAAATAAAAATTTTCATTTCTCTGAATGAGTTCCATTGATTTACGATTGTTTCGCTTAGTAGGGAGCATAAATGAATATACATATCGGTTAAAACCAGAGTCGGATTATAGAAAATAGATATTAATTTCACCTGCTTCAGTTTCCTGAATGGGCATTTTTATTTCCGTCTGCATTCGATAGGAAGAGCAGAAATGAACAGAAATGTAAAAATCGGTTTAAAGAAAGCCGGATTATCGCGAACAGATGTAAATATTGTTTGGTTCGATTTTCTGTATGAGTTACTTTGATTTCTTTTTTCATCCTCTAGGAGGATCGGAAAGGAAGAAATGTATCGAAAGCCGCTGTTTTAACCCGTAGTCAGATTATAGAGATATTAATATGGGTTGTTTCAGTTTCCTGTATGAATTCTTTTCATTTCCTGTTCCATTTAGAAAATGTAAAAATTAAAAGAAATATTAAAATCCGTTACAACCAGAGTTATATTATCGATAACAAATGTAAATATTGGGAGGTTCAGTTTCCTGTATGTGTCCCTTTAATTTCCTTTCTGTTTAGAAAAAGCAGAAATGAATAGAAATTAAAATATGCGTTATAATCAGAGTCGGATTATTGAGAACAGAGGTAAATATTTACTGTTTCATTTTTCTTAATGAGTTCCATTATTTCTGATTGTGCAAATATCAGATGTTTCAGATCCTTATGAATTCCTTTGATTTCCGCTTGTCTCGTGAGAAATAGGCGAAATATATGTAAACATATGTTTTAACCAGACTCAGATTATCAACATGGAAATATCAGCTGCTCGAATATCCTACATGGATTGCTTTGACTTACAATTGTATAATGTGGAAGGAACAGAACTCTAAAAATTCATTTCGACCGCAGTCGGATTATCCAGAATAGATATTAATATGGACTGTTTTAATTTCCTCTATGAGTAACATTGATTTTTGATTGTTTCGTTTAGAAACTTAGATTGTTTCGTTAGACGTTTAAAACAATAACGGATTGGTGAGAAATACCGAAATTTTTACGCGTTTGTGTTTTCTGCACTGCGTTCTTTGTTTTCAATTTTTTTATTTGGAATGAAAAAAAAAGGAATTAAAATGTAAAAATCCATTTTAACCGAAGGTGGATTATAGATAAATGGGCAAAAATATCTTCTACTTCGGTAATGCATTTCTTTCATTTCCCATGTTTCGTTTAGAATAGAGTGACCTTTAGAAAATACTTTTTATCGAACTTTATATCGTATGATAATACATGTGGCCCTATACAGTTTTATTTCCTATAGTACGTTTTTTAATTTATATTGGATTTAGTTGGAACGGATATACCAAAGAAAAAAAAAAAAACAGAAAAGGAAATTCCGTTGCAGTGAAATGTCGGATTACGGAGAGTAGACGTGAATCCTTAACTGAATTAAGAATTCGAGAGATTGATCCCAACAGATATCCCGTTGCTTTTCTGTAGGCGGTTGTTTGATTTTAGATAGTTTCATACGAAAAAAAAAATTTTTTTTAGAAAGTCGGCTTATTCTAGGTCGGATTAAAGAGAAGTTATGAAACTGCAGTCCATATGATTTTTAAATAACTTCATTTTTTCGATTGCCGGATTGCACCGACTACCGATATGTGTATGTGCTTTTTTTTTTGCTTAAAATGACAGAAAGTAATCGCATATTATCTCCCATCATTTGTCGTAGCGTTCCAATTGCCTTCCACCCAGTTGTCGTCCATCCAATTGTGGTATTCATCTAATTGCCGCTTCCACCCAGTTGTCCACTAAATTGTCATATCCCTCAATATTTGCATCCACTCAATTATCATCCACTCAGTTGTCCTCCGAGTTGCCGTTTACCCAATTGCCTTTCACCCAGTTTTGACCCCTTGAAATATTAAACGAATATTATTTAATATCAATATTTGGATAATTTTTGATTCAGATCTAAAATTTACTTTTATTATAAAATTTACATTTCATTACTAAAATTTACTATATTGTGCTGTAATTTTTTATACGTGCTTGTGGCCGAGTGGTTAGTGCGCTTGGCTACTGATCTAAGGGACCTGGGTTCGAGCCCCGGGTAAGGTAAAGATGTTTGTTTTGTCTTTCTGCTGAGGTCTCACCATCCTGACAGACCTTCTACGTATAAACTGATAGGCTCTTGTCAGACCCCTGTGGCAAGCAGCTGCTTGATGAGGGGGTATTTATTTATTTTTTATTATTTGAAACTTTTAATTTTTGAATATGAATTTCCTTTCACTTAACACGGAAGTGTTCCTACACTTACGTTTGATAATGTGTGTCTTTATAATTCATATTCTTGAAAGTTCAGTTTCAGTTGGAAGGGAAGAGATTCCTTTGACCTACTCTTCAACCATGGATTCTGGTCCTTAGGTTTTTTAATTCCTTCTAAGAACGGAAATGAAATAGGACATACATTTGTTAATTTAGGTATAAAAAGAAACTCTTAATGTTGGCGTCCATATTCAAGTATCTCCCATGACTTATGAGAAATACTCCCTTGAATTTGGTTGACCACTTACGTGCTGCTGAGATTTGATTTAGTATTAGCATACAGATAAATTCGAATCTCAAGGACATCGCTGGCGCACTTTTGAACTTAAAATCTTTTTTATTATTTCTTTGATATTTCCATAGTTTGTTTTTCCGCATATATGAAACACTTGTTACAAAGCAGAAATAAAGCCTAGTTTTTAGATCTGATAAATAAATATCATAACCATAAAAATAGCAATCGGCACCACAGCCAAACGTTTTTGGTTTCTTAAAAATGTATTTTTAGTTAAAAGTTATTTTTCAGAAGCAAAACGATTTCCTCGTCATTTTCCATCTCACCACCGAAGAAAAAAATAAGAGCTTTCGTATGAGAAATGGTGAACGTGAATTATTTGGAACAACCAAGCGTTTATTTAAAGTAGGTGATTTACTTGATTCGAGACCAAGTTCGAGTAATGGGAATAGCTTCGTCAACATCATCAATATGAAAAAGTGGTCATCATTCTCAGAAAGAAAAGAAGCGAAACTCCTAACGGATGGGAAAAATCAAGAGAGGATTCTGAAATAAATTCGCGGCAAGCTCTGCTATTCATACCATTTTTTTTCAAAAGTGTATTTGTAAAGGAAAACTAGCAAGTGTACTCCCCTCACTCGTAAATATGAGGCGATTATCATAAGCGATACAAATGCAGCTGCTGGAAGAGAAAAGGAAAGGATGAATGCAACCTTAAAAAATACAGAGAGGAGGTAATGGCGACATATTTTTCTCTTTACCTTTTAGAATAAGGTTAATGAAGAAAAAGTGAAAAAATAGTATCTGGACGTGTCATATGTCTTTGAAAGAAAAAGGAATTTTATTTTAAAATATTGTTCAGCTTTATTTATAGAATATTTTGATCCTTTTGTCAAATGCATAGTGACTTAAAAAAATGCTGACCTGGTTATTATAATATAGAGTTATCTAAAATAAACCGAATTTTATCTGTAGATAGCAAAAGATTTTGAAATAGGCAAATGTTAAAAATTAAATTTAAAGTTGAAAGCTTGAAGCAATTCTTATCTAATTACACAACATGTTCCTTTTCCTATTGGGCTTATTGCATTGCAATTGAAATTGAGTTATAATGAGGGATATAGTACAGAGACACAGGGCAGGGTTCCTCTATGCAGCAATATGTAAACCGATGCCGGTTTGTGGCGAAGTTTCGAAAATATTGCACTTGATTAATTTTTCTACTATTTCGCCAACAGTAGTAAGGAGTTTTAATGAGGACAAGAAGTCGCTGAGGGAAAAGAATCTGCATACGACCCTGCCCGTCGCGAGTTATGAGAGTCCCGAAATGAGATTGAGGAAAATTCCGCGAAAATGGTGTTTGAGGAGGAGGGGCTGGGGAAATTAACCTTTATCACGCACGAATTATGGGGCAACAGAATTCATGTTAAAAAAAATCGTCAGGAACTTGGACTGGAGTACATAAAGACTCAAGCCACTTACGGTGGAATGAGGAACCTTAGACGTTAGAAATTCCCTGTTGCCCTTCTCTATAGCGAATCACGGTAGCCACTCGGCCACTGGGATAGGATACCTCAAGTTGTGCCTCTACTCAATCGTACTACGAAATAGAAGAATAATCTATTTTGGATATGTCGTATCAATTTCAATTGAAACTAGGTACGACAGAAGTGTCTTATAGGTTATTTCAAATTTTTTTTTGCTCATTCTTTCGCTTAAAAGGGGAAAACATTTAGCTTGGATCAGTCTTACAGAGTTTATGCCAAGTGAAATATTGTGGAGAGGAAGGGTTACAGTTAGGAGAATTGATATTTCGTTCATGAAACATGTCTGGGAGCTGCTGAGATGGTCGAATGCAATTATCAGGTCTCACCCAGCCGTGAACGAATGTGAACATCGAGGTCATTTCAGATTCCGCGATTTCATATCCCAAAGATAGCTATTTAATACCTAATTGATTCAATGGCCGCTGTGTGCATTTCACGTCCATTTCTCCTAAGTTCATCTAAACACATACTAATGTTGACACTGTTTCTGCAATAAATGTGATGTGAGCCATATACAAATGCTATTATTTGTCTCCTGTGCAACCTATTACTGTCTCACAGAGTGCTGCTTGTCTGCAATATTCTTACAAATGAGGCAGTTTATTTGGAGAGAAGTGTAAATACCGTTGAAGTTTCAGATGTAGGGTAAGTTAGATTGAAACTGTAATTTATTGTTAATCGCAATTTTTCATCAATAACTGAAAATAACTGAAATACTAAAAACTTCGAAAAACAATACATCAATGCGTAGAGATAAAAAGAATGATAAAAGGCAGTTGAAAAATAAAATAAATCTTATTTTGCCACATAGTATGATAGCACAAAATTTTGCCTACGGAATTATAATATATCGAAATGAAAGAAATAATATAAAAATAAATTACACTAATAAATAAAGTAACAAAGATTGAGTTATCAATTATCGAAAAATATCCCAAATATCGCAAATCAAAATTACATTACACAGGCTAGGATCTAAAAACATATAAAGGGCGGGAGTGAGCGAGACGATAAAAAGCAAAAATGGGGCCAAGCGACTGGATTTCTATTGCAGTATAACATATTCGGTCTATAAATGGAAGGAGAACGTGGTACCAATACCTCCTACAATAATGCACAGAACCGGCAGGACTAGTATCGTACCGTAGATTTCACTATGAGTCCGCCATGTAACTACAGCCTCCTTTGTAAGGCGCCATTCTTGAAATAGTCTGCTGCACACACGCTCCCCCCCCACCCATCTGTCCTTTAAAGGTTAATGAATCGACACTGGCCTGCTGTCGCAGAAAAAAGAATCGAGAACGCTTCACATTTACATAGAACAGTGCCTATCGACGAGAACGCTCACCAATGAGCGGCCACGCGGATCATGAGCTTCGCCTGCGTGATGCAAACCACCAATGGGACAGCTTGCCATCGCAGAGTTTTGAAAAGCGCTTGCAGAACTTTTAGTCAGTCGTCAAAAGTCTTTGCTTAACTGTCATTGCGGCTGGATGCCACCACTGTCATCCCATCCGATGTCTTATTTTGTGTAATGTGGTGTTGGTATAAAAAAGTAAAATAGAAAGCGAGCGATCAGCTAGTATGAACAGTAACTTGATATAAGTAACTATCACAGCAATTGAATGGAGGAAGTAATCGAGCAGGCAGACAGCACTGCTGGATGGATGAAACAGGTCAGCCAGTCTTTGTTTTCCCCATTGTCGCACGACTGACCACCAGGTCCTTCTGTATTATGTCCCTACCTACCACAGTCAATGCCTCAGGAGCAGGCGGAGAATTAGACAATAAATGTGTGTTATACAGCACAGATTTGGTGCCGAGATGTATGTGTAAGTAGATTTAGACAATAAATGTGTGTTATAGCGGTGACTACGTAATGGAATGCCTGCCGAATAACCGCGAATCTCCATATTAGCAAGCGCGCATGCGAAGCTTTAGAACTTGCCACATGAGGGCAGCACCGTTCCGCGATAAGTTAACCTACGCTAAAGTTAAGTATATATCGATCTGGTCGACCACTATTTATTCAGCGGTAATTATTTGGAGAAAAATTCACTAAAAATTAATAAATGAAAATTTTAAATCACTTTACCTTTTGTTAAGGTTAATCCATGACTTATTTTTATAATATAATGCAGAATTTTTTAACGGAATAATTTTACTACATAATGCTGTTCCATAGGCAATGGAATATTACCAATAAACACAAATGAAGTTCATGCTGCAGAACAGAATTTACTCTTTATCATAACTCTTTTATTTCAGTGTTACTAAAATTTCAGTTCTTAATTTCTTCTGATCTTAAAATCTCACATTAAAGAATATTTATAATGTATTTGTGTAATTCAAGGATTCTGTTGAAATGAAAGGAACGTTCTATCAGAAATATAACAGGAATTAACAACCGAACTATTTATAATTGAAGCATTTTTCTTGAGAGGGGTTTAGAATTCAGCTAGAGTTGTGCAACTTCTTTACTACACTTACTACCATAATTCGTTAAATATGGTTTTAAAAATTTCTGTATTATTAATTCACAAAGGTTTTTTTTATGTGGCTCTCATCATTAAAATAACAATGAAATAATTTATTTTTGCATAACCTTGGTAGAAATGTTAACGATTAAATGATTTGAAATAATACTTATTATTTAAGTTTAATTTCTCAGATAAATTCTTTTCAAGTATTACTATGGTGAAACATTTTAGCTTCCATAACTCTTTTTTAAATATTGAAAGAATATTGTTGATAATCTAAATTGAAACAGATTTAATTATTAAATTTTTTCTTCAGCCATATTTTTCAATTAAATGCAATCTTTCATTTCATAGAACTTCGAAGTCAGATTACCATTGACATAACATGAAAATTATTATTTTGTTTCGGCAGTGTAATTCAATTCAGTATGAGTAAAGATATTTATGAATTAAGCTAATAGGAATTACTTTCATTTGCTTACAATACCGATGAATTTAAACTATCAGAAATGTTATTTATCCAAAAGTAATCTATGAAACATTGTTCAAATTATTCATGTCAACAAACTTATTAAAGTAATTATAAAGACAAAGATCTTATCTTGCCGACATATTGCTTTCAGCCACTTGTCTCCCAAATCAAGCTTGGAAGGGATTTGATGGAAACTGACTTTTGTTTTACAAGTTTCACTTCTGCAAAACTGCACACAGCAATATACCATTGTTAAAACTACTCTTTAGAAACTACAGTTGGGTTGAGTTGTTTTACTTCTGAGCGGCACTTTTTTGCACACCATGGGCTAAATGGACAGGTCACATGGACCCCGAAGGCTCAGAGAAGGGTGGGGGAGGGGACCCACTGGAACAGCTGTTGGGAGACAGATGGTAGACTCCCGTCAAGGCCATCCAGCGTGTTCTTTAAAGTGCACAGGGTATGGCTCTCCCGCACACGGGACCACGGCTTAACGTCCCATCCGACGGACGGCGGCCTTTCCAAGCCCAGCGGTGTCCCCTACTGACCGTGGGCAGGGCGGGGAATTTTGCGGAGATAAATCTCAACGCTGACCCAGCTGGGACTCGAACCTGGGAACTACAGATTACGAGCCTGGCATGCTACCGACTGAGCCACCCCCGCCCCTAGAAACTACAGCAAATAGACAGAACAATAAATAACTCACATATGAACAAATCCTTATCAGAATCGAATTTTAAAACTAGCGCTAACCAACGTAATAACGTATGCTACAAAGGAGCAAGTAGCAAGGAAAACAGCGGAACGACAGCGCCACAACGGACGAAAACGTAACTAGCGCCGCTGTCGCTTCACGTCGTGAAATCGGCAGGCATTCCATTACGTAGGCACCGGTTATAGTAAGAAATTAAACCTGGTGTGACTCTACCCTTTTTTGTGCAACCTGATTCATATTTTCATTGTTTTAGCAGCCAGCTGAGAGCCGAAGGGAACGTAAGAAGAAGATCCGATTAGAAAATGGTGCCGGAAAAATGGCAGAGGAAAATAAATAATTATAATTAATTGTACTAACCGCATAAATTAATACAATACGATCACCTTATTAGAAATTAAAGTCACAACGCAATTAATCATCCCAAGTTTTATATTTCCCTACTGTTCCCCTTTCAGCTGCGGATGAATAGGGGTGTACAACAGATTTGGTACCATGACCAAGGATTTGAACCCTGACCTCTTGCGGCACTACAATTGATTTAGCGCCGTATACCAGAAGTTCTCCCTTGCTGGTTTATTGAGGAGAATAAAAATTGGTGCAAAGTTATTGTTTAAACTAAGATGTGTATTATTGTGAAAAATAGAAACTTAGCTAGGATTCTGTTGAGTTTAATTAGGATTGTCATGTTTTAGGTAGGACTGTCTCATGTTAGTTTAAGAGTGTATTGTTATATATGTCGCAAGGAGATGATAAAAATAGGGATTTGATCCCTATTTTTAAAGGGATAAAAATTATTATTTGATCCCTAAGGTATATGATCAATTCACGGAAGATGTTAAAACAACAACTCTGTGGGGTGATTTCCCTGAAGAAAGTAAGTGATTTGATCAAATCCCTTAACTGTTTTAGTTAAAAGATGAAATGACACTTAATATGTGGGAATACAGTAGGAGAAGAAGGATATGGATCGAAAATTCTTTCTATGCTATTTATGCCAAAAAGAAGAGAGCATTAAAGATCAAAGGGAAAATGCTGCAAAACACCTGAAAAGATCAGCTGAAAAAATGAAAGAAGTTTCTTTGAAGAAATTTAAAGACGTGTTAGTGAATTCCACAGTTTTGGTGTATGTACCTAAGGTAGATAGAGGCCCATTAGATGGAAATAACATCGTGGGGATCGTATTAGATATAAAAAATAATTTATACCAAATTGGTACCTCAGTTGGAATTATAAAAGATTGGCTACCTAGAAACGCTCTTCAAATAGTTACTACAACATTTACCGAAACAGTTCCACAGATTAACCTAAGTCTGCGTGAGATTGCAGGAAAATTATCCATATTTGGAGGTCAAGGATTTAAGAAGTGTTCCTGTGAGCAATCCAAATTACAATGTAAAACAAAAAGATGTGCCTGTAAAAAAAGTAACGTACTTTGTAACTCGAGATGCCACAAATCAACAACGTGTTTTAATAAAAATGAATAAACATTATTATTTATTAATTACATTCACGAAAAATGTTTAAAATTTCACTAAAAATATCATTTTTGTTTTTAAAAATATCAGCTTCAGTACCTATTTCTTTTGTTAATTAGTTTCGAATAAATAATTTGTGTTTCAATGACTATTGTTGTATTAACTATTCTACATTTAAGAATGCATGGTTTACTAAATAAATACTTTTAATATCTAAACAATATTATTTCATCTTTTCACTAAAACAGTTAAGGGATTTGATCAAATCACTTACTTTCTTCAGGGAAATCACCCCACAGAGTTGTTATTTTAACATCTTCCGTGAATTGATCATATACCTTAGGGATTTGATCAAATCCCTATTTTCATCATTTCCCTGCGACATATATATATATGTAAATACACTATAATATGACTAGGAGTGCATTACATGCTGTTAAGAGAGCTGTATTATATGAGTGAAGATTATTGTTCAGCCAGGAAATTGCGTCATAAGCCAGGATGTTGTCTTAACTATCATTATATGAAGTTTAAGAGAATAGATTATCTTGTGTTTAACTGGGAGTCTCATGTTAAATTGGATTGTGCAGTGTAGTTAGGTGTATGTCATAGAAAGGAATGTCATAGCTAGTGAGACAATGGCAGTTGGAAATTGGGACTAAACCACTACCAGAGGAAATTTAGTGAGGAGTGTATTTTTCTGTGCTAGCATTTTAGAACTGTACTTCTCTCTGCACTGCGTACACACCTCCCTTGCACTTTGGAGGTTGAAGCAACATACATCAGTCATTACCAACACCACGACACAATGGATAGTTCGGGAGAAGGCGAAATACCAACCCCAGGGCGCCCCACGGTGGATGTAGCAGTCTCCGTCCTCATTGATACGGGAGCCACTATCTCCGTCATGAACCGACGATGTTTCCTCAAGGTGGAACCTCAATTCTACACAAGATGATCCTCCTTCAACATGGACTGAAAGCTATTGGTGGAAACCCCCTGCCTACTTTAGGCCTATTCATGGTAACCATCACTTTCAACGAGTAACCTTTCGACATCCTATTGTTGCCCTCGATGTAGAGACCACATAGATATGACATGATCATGGGTTATGACATATTAAAGAAGCAGGGTTTCGTCACTGATTTTCACATGCATATCCTCAAGAAAGAGGAGAATGGTGATTTTAGGTGCCAGTGACTCGCCAATTTCGAAATCGGACAACTGGTACAGAAACTGTGTGTGCCCCCACAAACCAATCTTCATCGAATGTTCCGACCCCCAGCTGAGAGAATGCACGATACTCACACAACCCCACGATAAGAATTAGAAGCGGAACTCTGCGTGTAGCCAGGTCCGCGAATAACGTAGATATTAGCGGAATACTCAACATCCGAGTCGCTAACAATTCCACAGCCCCCATTTGGTTAAAAAAGTGTATGCGAATAGCAACTCTAGAGCCCCTCAACTCGGAAGACATCCAGATCCCTAGTGGCCCGCTGAGAACGAAGTTATTTTCCAGTTAGACCACCTTGGACCCAGTGAAAAGAAACTGCTAGGAAAGTTGTGAATGAGGAACAGCGATGAATTTGCACGAGATGTGAGCGAAGTTAGGGCACCAGTACACTGAACGCCCTAACCCAGGGTGAACACCGAGTCTGAATCAGAAGACAATAGGGATTTGGACCTGTGAGCCACCCAGAGTCACATCACAGGCCATTCGGCCCAATAAGCCACTGCTGCCCAGCCAATTCAAAGTACTCCCCCGCACGACCCATCCCGCACTCATATTCATTGTGTCACTGTGGCCCGACTGCTAGAGTCATGCGCCTCCCACTGCAGATAGAATTACCTCCACATCGATCCTCACATGTTACGAGGTCACCAAACCTGCTGGACCGCTTGCACAACCTTCAAAACTGCCAGCACTACGTCTCCATGGCAACCAAACGAAAACTGCTGCACGCAAGTGCTTAACGCTGGTGACGAGTTTGGGAGAGATCCCTACTAGTGCGAGATGAAGAACTTTCCTGGCATGCCTTTCATCGTAAGGGGATGCCCAAACGACCAAACTTTCTCTGGGAGACACAGCTATCCTTCTTACCTCCCCCCTGCCTGCCCCCACCCTGTGATGAAAATTTCGGCGATTCTGAGCAATTCCAATGCATGAAATGGGAGATCCACGGAATGGAGGTGAGATGCATTGGACCGGTTTGCTTCTGGGTGAGTCTGTGCAGTACAGACATGTTAATCCTCCCGCACACATGTTAACGACACTCGTTGTGCTCTCAGGAATCGAATCAGCATGGGAATCCAGATTATTCGAAGAGCCTTGGATAACTTGTGAATCCTGTGTTCCAATTATTTGATGCACTCATTCATCACGCACTTCACGCATTATTTAAGGGAAACGAAATTCGTGATTGACACGCCCCACATCGAATCCACTAATAATGTAGGACATGACGTCATCTTTGCATTCTTGGTACTCTTAAGTTAGGTCGGAAGTGCGCGTCAGCATTATTTTGAATTGTGATATGAGAGTTGTCAACTTCATGGAGATAATCATTGTGTAATATTAATGCTGTCCCCCAGAATTGCACACGTTTGTTAGAAGTGAGTTTTAGTATTATCTGAACTTGTGATGTGAGAATTGTCAACTTCATAATAGTCATTATGTAGTATTATTATTATCGTCCTTCGGAATTGTATTCATTTGTTAGAAGTGAGCTTCAGCATTAGTTTGCATCGTGATTTGATAATTATCAAATTCATAAACATTCCCAGCATATTGCTATTGTCGCTCAAGATTATGTTAGCTAGTCAAAAAGTAGGTTTCAATATTATTGTGCATTAAGATGTGAAAATTGTGAATTTATGGAAATAGCCATTATATAATATTGTTATTTTTTTCATTAACTCCACACCTATGCCCATGTCCCCGCCAACAATATCATGGGCTCCCTCTTCATTTTCCACCAAAAAACTGGAAAGGAAAATTCTCGCATAGATGTTTTCGCTGATTTTTTTCATTCACAAGCTGAGAATGTCGTGGCAGAGCAATGCTAGATGCCTCATCATTGCCAAATCTGCCACATTCACAAAGTCGTTCGAATTTCTAAACCCCATCCCATTACAGGTTGGACTCAATGTATTTTCCCAAAACAGAGCTATGATAGGGGAAACCTGTATTCCAAATTTGGGGAATGTCAGTAATGTATCTGGGGACGTATAGGATGCCAAATCAAGATAGAATTTAACAACTTGCATAGCAATTAAGCCATCAGCAACCCTAGGGATGCGATGTTGTCAGCAAGTAGAAGTAGGACATCCATTCTATACTGGTGTCCCCACGGATACCACTATCATTATGATGATGATTCTATTCTCAATTTTTCAGTCACAGACTTTGCATAAATAATTTTATAATAGTTGTACTATTACGATTTCATTAGTAAAAATCTGCTTAAGGTACAGAGCCAATTTAATATTTTAAAAATAATGAAAAACTTTTCCGATTTAAAAATAATGTAATATTGTAAAACCGAATTCAAGGGAAACTTCCACAGGCATTTATTTGATGAAGACATTTACATTTCTTAATTATTTGTCAGAGCTTTTAATCCAGACACTGTCCCTCGAAATCGGGGAAGTATGGTCACCTACACTTTCCTCCCTCGGCCAAGAGTGTGGATGCGTAGCGTATATGTATATAACAATTACATTCTCTGATCTGTACTACCTACACTATGATGTCGACCTGAACACAATATAACCATACTAGAACCCATTACTCAGAAAAGCTTTATCACAAGCGGAATGGTGTCAGGAGTTGGGCGTGTGCAGGTACACATTATGCAAATATCGTAGCTCAGCTCTTGCATTTCTGTGGCATTCATCATGCAGAATAACACTTTCACAGTATTTTTCATATGTGAAACATCTGAAACATGGTATTGCGGTTTTTGTGTTCAGTCCTTTCTTATCACTTCGATATTTTATTCAGTTTTCAGTTTCACTTACTTACGTGTGGATGAATGTCCTACGCAATGATACTACAATGAATTTGCAATATGCCGCATGCTTTGCGCATATTTATTAGACTGCAGCAATTACTTTAAGTCAGAGGATTTGTCTACATTCTAAATTCAGCAAGTAGTGACACATGATATTTAGTTCTTAAAATTTCGTAGTTGTACCTTTACATAAGAATTTGTAGCTGTTAATAAATCATATATTAGTCATATCTACTTCTACATTTGGAATTGAAACAATATTATGCACAATACTGCTAAAGGGTGCCATGTATGGTGAGTGGCAAAACATGCGTGCTTTGCTGTTATGCCATTTACTGCACCTTTACCTAAGTTACCTGTCCATCTCCTAAAATCATTTGGATTGCGCTAAGCCAAAAACGGACTATTGGTCCGATGGAAAAAATTGCCTGAAAACTGGAGATGTCGACATATTCTCTTATAAAGTACATTAGATGGACAACAGTATACTCGCATAGACCACTGGACTGGTTAGGTGAGTCGGTATTAAATGTGGAGTTTTCTTGAGTTTTCCTGTGGAAATAGGTTGAATTGACTATCGAATACTTCATACATTAACTAGCCTCCCATAAAGGGGAAGGGGCGTTAGAAAAATAAAAGGATGATGTTCTATTTAAAAAGATCGGGCACTACTGGATTAGATGAATTGCTTTGCATTAATATAAAGTTGTGTAATTCCTACATGAAGCTATCCCACAAACCAGATGCAATGCAGTCATGGCGAACTCTACATTGCCATATCAAAATAAACTTTGAATTTCTATAACTTTTAAAATATGCATTTAATGGGAAAATGTGACTAAAGATAAATTATAGATCATATTATGATCTAATTGAATCTTATTTTGAACAATATTCCTTCTGTGCGTAAATAGTTATCTAAGCTAGAATAGTAGTAGTAGTATCATTTATTTCCACTCATAATCCATACATATATATACATATAACACAAAATTTCATACATGTAACGATAACAGTGGTGGAAACACAACTACACAAAACCAACAAAAATAGAGCAAGAAAAATAAAAACCACACACATAATTTTAGTTATGACATGCCGAAACCAAGGGGCTAAACTGCCCGTCTAGGTTCAGTTTTAATTACCAACATCATATTAAAACTCTAGGCAACCAATAATAGCAATAGCAATCAATTCTTAATATAACTTGATAAATCAATAATAAAAGAAAGGATATTTATTAATTTCAAATAAAAGATTTAAACGATTGACCGTAAAGTAGGATTCATAATAGTTAACATATATGTATGTAATTTCTTTTTAAAGACAGTCAAATTGTTTTCATCTCTCATATCCAGTGATAAAGAATTGTAAAATTTTGGTGCCAAATAAGCGAAGTGCCTCTGGGGAATATTCTTCTTTGCCAACGATATTTCAAACATTACTCCTTTCACTCGTAAATTGCATTCAATACGTTTATTTTGTATCCATTGCTTATTTTGATATAAAAACAATAGAATTTTGTATATATAGATATTTCTAATACGATGAAAATGAAATAAAGTAGACGGGTCTAAAGTAGAAAAATTAAGATTCAGCATTAACTTAGTTTTTTTATGTACCATAAATAAATTATACAAATTAATATCATAATCACCTCCACAACTGCACAAACCATGCTGCATATTAGAGTAAACCCAGGTGTAATATAGTACTGTTAAAAATTTCTTATCTACTATTTTTTGAATATGATAAAATTTAAACAACCTGTACCTTAACCATTTTTTATCTTATTTGCATGAGTCCTCCGTTTTAAAGAAGAATCCATTTCAACCCCCAAATAATTGTAATTATGTACTCTTTCTAATTTAGGTCATATACAATTGTGATTAAGAAGGCAATTACCATCATGATATTTAATTTCTATTAAAGTATCTGTTTTAAGCAATTCAGAATAAAGAAATTTATTTTTATTAATAAAATAAATAAAAATAAATACCCCCTCAAGCAGCTGCTTGCCACAGAGGTCTGTACAGGAGCCTGTCAGTTTATATGCCATAGTAGAAGGTCTGTGAGGATGGCAGGACCTCAGCAGAAAAATGACACATACAACCATGCCTTACCCGGCGTTCGAGCCCAGGTCCTTCAGATCAGTAGCCAAGCGCGCTAACAACTCGGCCACGGGACGGCTTTTTATTAATATTCAAATTTAATTTATTCAAAACTAGCCACTTCTGTATTGTTAAAAGATCATTTTCTACATTTGTTTCCATTTCTAAAATAGTATCTGCTGTAATAAGGAACAAGATGGGATTCAATACAAAGCCTCGTGGTACACCTTTTTTAATTTCCTAAACGAACTTATTTCCCTATTCCCTTTTACCGCCTGACTTCTTTCTAAAAGGCAGCTTTTAAACCAATTTCTTGATCAACTCTATCGAAAGCTTTTTGTAGATCCAGAACCAGTGTCAATGTTTTTTTTGCCGCATCAAGGCTTTTGTAAATACCTTCCATTAGTTTCAGCATACATTGTTCAATGTTTTTACCCTCCCTAAAATCAAACTGGTTCTTGGAAAAAAACAATGTTGATTTAAAAAATTCACAAGTTTTTTTAACGAATTTTTTAATTAATTTAAAAAACACCTACAACAATGAGATCGATCTATAATTAGGCAACAATTTTTTATCACCCGATTTGAAAATCGGGGAAATTAAACAATATTTTAGTTCAACAAATTTTCCTTGTTGTAGCGATAAATTAATTAAATAAGTGAAAACATGTAAATTATACTAAGCAATGATTTGTAGCATGGACTCTAATACCATCATACCCAGAGACTTTATTTTTACTCGTTTCTGCAAGTTGTTTACCAATTTCTGTATCATCCGTATTTTCCATATACAGCAGATTGCTTCTGATCCTGCCCTTAAGGGACCGGACTCCTGGCTGGATGAACGAAAGGACGGCTAATCGGAAAATTGTGACAGAAAGTAAATAAAATCGGCAAATGACAAAAATACTAACTGTACTGTATTTTAATTAATAATTTGTTGTACAATATTAAAAATTTACTCACACTCACTTAAAAAGTCCGTGTTTTTTTGTTTCTTTGAACTTAACACTTTTAACCTGCAGTCTTGCCATTTTTTAATAAACATCACATCAATCGCAGACCCCATCTCAATCGCCTCTCTCTCGCAGACTCACATCAATCGCTGTTCATTGTATCTCACTGCAACATCAAAAGCTTCTTTTCCTTCAATATGGCTAACTTTCTCTTCTTCCTCTTCTTCTTCATTCTCCGCTTCTTCTCCGTTCCCTTCTTGGCAGACTGAAATGATAATTTCGTCATCATTCAGTGTTTGATTTTCCAACTGTTCATCACCTTCTAACCAGTTTTCAATGTCATCTTCTTCAAGTGTGTCAAATCCAGCCAACAGTTTAAAATCATTAAGCAGCGAAATATTGTAATTATCCGTCATATCTTGGTCATTATCCGTCATATCTTTGGCAGGCGCAGGCTCATTCGATACTTTCGTGTTGTCGTCTTTGGTACTTTCTACACACGTTTCAACTTCGGGACAAAGTTTTCTCCATGACTTCACAAATGTTTTACGAGGCATTTCTTCAAAAGCTCTTGCCAACATGTAGATCACATCCTTGATATTTATTGTTTTCAAGGCATTTAAAATTATAATTCCGTCATTTTCGGTTCTCTACAGAATTTCTGAAACAAGCTTTCTCCTGTATCGCCATTTTAAACTAACAAGCACACCTTGATCCATTGGTTGCATTAAACATGTTACATTAGGTAGCAAAAACATGGCTTTTATGTTGTCAGAAATGAGTTTGCTTCAGTGTGTTGGGGAGTTGTCAACAATGAATAGGACTTTTACAGGCATTTCAGACTTGTCAAGTGGTTTTTTACTTTTGGAACAAACTGTGTAAAGAACCACTTTTTAAACAATTACGAGTCTATCGAATCAGACTTTTGAGCTTTGTAGTAAACTGGCAGAGCAGCTAAATTTAAATACTTGAACGCTCGGCGTTTTTCTAATTTCCCAATTACAAAAAGACGAAATTTGTTCGCACCTACAGCATTTGTACACACAGTCACAGTGATTCTTTCTTTGTTTTAAATGCTGATGGTGAGGTTTGTTATGCTGTCACAAAAGTTTTCGTTGAAAGATATTTAAAATTTAACCCAGTCTCATCTACATTGTAGATTTGTTCTGCGCATAGACCTTCTTCCTCAATAAGCACTAAAAGTTTTTCTGAAAATTCCTTTGCTGCTAAAGGATCAGCTGACAATTTCTCACCACAAACACCAAGGGAGTGAACACCATGCTGTTTTTTCCAACGAAAAAGCCATCCCTCTCTTTCAGAAAAATCTCTCCCATTATCGATTTTAGAATGAAGGATTAATGCTTTTTTTTTTGAAGATTGGCCCACAGATTGGCGTTCCCTTTCGACACTCTTGCATGAACCATAACCAAATTGCATCATCGACAATTTCAGTTTTCGGCCTTTTAAGAGTGCACCCAGAAGAAAGAGTTTTTTGAGACTCGACTTGAGTGCAACAATCTTGTAAAGATTTTCTATTTTTCTCCAGTATTTTACCGTGCTTTTACCAACACCTAATTCGTCACAAATATGCTTTACTGGATCACCTTTGTCAATACGTTCTAACGCTTTTAATTTCATCTCCATCGTAACGATAACACACACTCCTGTATATGCACAATACACTGTACATTGTAATATACATAAAGAGGAATTGAAGCAAATATGTACTGTACTATAAACAAAGCAGGCTGCGACTTGCTTCCGCTTCTTGGAACTGAAGCAAATAAGCAAAAGACACGGCGACTTGCTTCCGCATCTTGGAATTGAAGCAAATAAACAAAACAGGCTGCGACTTGCTTCCGCTTTTTGGAACTAAAGCAAATAAATAAAACAAGCGGGGACTTGCTTCTGCTTCTTGAACTACCGGTTAAAGCGGAGGCCAGTTGAACCGAGACCGGATAAGAGAGAGTCTACTTTAAAGAGATTGTGATATACAATTTACATTACATGAAAAAACTTTATACTGATTATAAATTTCAGGTTTCAGTTATCTAATACTTGAAATATAACTTCTATTCATGTTATCAAACAATTCAGCTGTGTTCTCGTAAGAACGGGCAATATTTTTTTTTTTACTTTTGTCCCTAACATATCATTAATATATTTCCATTGTTTCTTATTATTTTTTCTCATCACCCTCAAGCAACCATGGGCTACGGAGGTCCAACCAGACCGTAGAATTTCTTTCTCCAAGCAAGTCTGTCCTGAGCTACATCTGCTGCATCTGGCCACTGCACACCAATTCTAATAAGGTCCTCTTGACATTGTCTGTCCACCGCATCCTAAGTCTCCCCTCTTTCTGAGACATTTAGGCACACTGTTCATAACCTTATTCGCCAATTTATAATTATCCATACGGGCAACATGGCCAAACCAACGGAGTCTCTCTCTGCACAATATGCTGCTTAAAGGAGGTTGCCGACTCCTTTGCCTAACCTCATCATTAGTTACAATGTTGAAGCACTTAATGCCCAAGATCCCAAGATACTGCGTAAGCATCTAGAATCAAAAGAATCTAGTTTCCTGTTATCTTGATTACAAATTTTCCAAGTTTCACTGCAATAACTAACCCTAGAAAGAACCAAACTATTATACAGTCTAATTTTACTCTTTTAGGTGTATACGCCCATTTCACCACACTCTCCATAGATTCTTAAAAGTTCCGGCAGCAATCCCTATTCGTCTGTTAATCTCATACCGCACATCACCAGTATCTGTTGCATAGCTTCAAAGATAATTAAATTGTTACACCCGCTCAAGACTGCAACCATTCAGGTTAACTGAATCACAACCTGCCTGACAAATTTTCATCACTTTAGTTTTCTCTCGGTTTATAGCCAAACCTACTCTACTGCCAGTCTCATAAACAGTCCGAATGAAAGAGTTCATCTCATCAACATCATTTGCCAAAAGGGCTAAATCATCAGCATATCTAAATCAGATATTTTCCTATCTCCAGCCCATTTAAGGCCAAAATCTTTCCCTTGAAGTGAATTTCGCATAACATAATCAATAACCAAGCTAAAGAGAAAAGGAGACAAAATGTACCCTTGTCGAACACCAGAAGTAATGCTAAACCAATTGCTACAAGCCTTACCAACTCTCACACACGACTCAGTGTTATTATAGAGAGCTTTCATTATATTAACTAACTTGTCGGATATACCATATGATATCACAATCAACCACAAATTATGACGATTAACAGAGTCGAAAGCCTTTTTGAAATCAACAAAGCTAGCAACCAAAGGTTTCTGAAACTCTAAACATTTCTCAAGAATCTGTCTAAGTGAAAATATCTGATCTACACATTCCTTAAAACTTCTGAATCAACATTGCTCATCATGCAATTGGATGTCAACCAGATTTTTAATTCTATTAAGCACGATCATGCGAAGAATTTTACGTGGAACAGAGAGTTGGCTGATACCCCTCCAGTTATCACAAGAACTGCGATCACCGTTTTTGAAAATAGGGATAATAATAGCTCTGGTAAAATAGTTAGGAACCATGCCTATATTATAAAAGATATTCCAAATTTCAGTCATCCAAGTGGTAACTGAAACATTTCAGTAGTAACTGAAACATTTCCATCTGTAAGCATTTCCGTAGTAATTTCATCTACCCTTGGGGATTTATGAAGTTTAAGTTTAGAAATAGCCAAAATAACTTCAGATTGTGTTATAGAGCCAACATTAAAGCCACCAATGCATCTGCCATCATTGCAAACAATGGGAGTAGAACTAACCACATTGTTTAGAATATCACTGAAATGCTCAGCCCACCTACCATGACAGACTCCCCACCTTCTATAACCTTACCTTGTTTATCTTTCAATCCTTGTATGCCTTTCCGTTTTCTACCACATAAACATTAACTATCTGGTACAGCTGTCTGCTGTTGCGCTGCCTAGCTGCTTCCTCAGCTTTGTCAGCGAAGACATCAAGCCAAAGATTCATATCAGTAGCTAACTGATCCTTTACACGTTTACTAAGCTCTCTGTAATTCTCTCTATTAGGACTAGTAGGGTACTCATAAGGGCATTCCTGCAGTTCTTTCTTTCTGAAATAAGCTCAAGTGGCTTATCACTCAAATAATTCTGCCTTCTCTGCATTTTTGTTCCTAAAAGAGTACAGTTAGTTTCCAAAAAAGCCTGTTTAAAATGGTCCCATTCTCCTCAACTTCAGTGCTAAGCAAACCATGACTGTCATGATGACTACGTAACCTATCATGGTAAGTTTTAGCTATAACAGCGTCTTTCAGAGCTTCAATATTAAAGGTAAATTTTTTAATCCTAGCAGAACATTTTTTAAGTTTCTGTTGCAAGACACCTTTAACAAGGTAATGGTCAGATCCAATTTCAGCCCCCCTATATGACCTGGTATTCCTAACATAACTAGCCCATTTGCTAATAATTAATATATAATCAATCATATTCTTATGCAGCCCATCAGGTGAGACTCATGTGTAATTGTGTATGTCGCGGTGTTTGTAATAAGTGTTAGTTATTCTGAATCCATTGAATTTACTTAACTGTAGGAGACGTTGCCCATTGCCATTGCAGCTACCAATACCAAAAGGGCCTATTACTCCTCCCCAAAGGTCAGAGTCAGTACCAACTTTGGCACTGAAGTCACCAAGAACAAGGGTAATATCTCCTTTCTTGACAGAATTCAAAATATCCTGAAGTTGTTCATAAAACCTATCCTTCTCATCCTCATCGGCATCCTCAGTGGGGACATAACAGCAGATAACATTCAAGTCTTTAACGCTTGTCTGAAAATTTGCTGTAAGAAACCTTTCATTAATGCACTCATATCCTAGAAGAGCATTACTAGCGTGTCTGCTGAGAAGCAAACCCACGCCTTGGTGATGCTTATTGTCGTCCCTCCCTGAAAAGAGAAATTTAAGATTATTTTCAAGAATCTGACCTTTATCTGTCCATCTGGTCTCTTGCAAGTCGAGAATATCTAAATTATATTGGTGAAATTCTTGCGTGAGGACATCAAGAGAAAAAGCTCTGTGCAGAGTCCTCACATTCCAACTATCTATGGAGAAAAAATAGTTAGTGGGATGTTTAAAGAAACTATGTTATTGTGAGACGGAATGGCGACAATATCAAATAGCCCCCTAAACGCAGACATGGGGCAAAGACTCTTTCCCCCACCATTAAAGGCTGAAGCCATCTACACTGGAAGACTTACTCCAATGTAGAATTTGACGATGCCAGTAGAAGCAAAGAGTTCAGGTGCCTGCGATGATCTCTGCTAAGGATTATCCACCAGCTGATAAACATATCCCATGAATCTGTTCACTTGGGGATGTCAACCCACAAACAAACAGAAAACACAGCGGAAGATTTTCCCTCCACAGAAGTCTACCAATGCGGCAAATTCAGGATCCATAATCAAGCTCAGAGCCATAATTCCGTTCAGTTTGGTACATATAGTATTTTTTTTTACCTCTCCTTAATTCTGGCTTTAAATGTGTACAAAATGTTTATATTCTGTTTCAAAGGATATAATACCTGGATATCTTTTATATTTTTGATACATTTTTTCTTTTTTATTAATTATTGTTATTATGTCACTTGTAACCTAATTTCTATTTTCTTTCTTTTTTTTCTTTTTTTTACATAAATATTTTTTCTGCACAAAAAACCATTTTCTACCAAGTAAATCATATGCAACATTCACGTTTGAGCAATTGTTATACACATCACTAAAGTCTATTTTTTCATATGTTCTTCAAAATTATAATAATTAACAAAATCCTTGGTTTCTATAATTGTAATTCCTGGTCCTTTCCGCACTGTATTCACACTAACTTGATTAAAATGCATAATAAGTAGATAATGATCAGTAAATGAGGATTCAATTATGTACACTTCAGCTCCCAAACCTCTATTAGAGTTTAAATAAACATGATCTAAGCAACTTGTACTATATTTATTTACTCTAGTAGGTGACCTAACACACTGACAGTAACTATTACTCATTATATTTAAATAATCATTTGCTTCTCTGATTCTTTTAAAATATCTATATTTATAACTCCAATGAAAAGGATATTATTTATGCACAATGAATATAGTTACTGCAGCAATTAATCATTAAAAATTTTATTTTGTGCTCATGAGACCTATACATTAGAATAATAGACAAATTAATGTTAGCTATGTGGAGATACACAACCTCTGCACTTAACATAGGAAAACTTAGCTGTGTAAAAGAATGTGTCCCTAATTTAATATATATTAATAATCCTCATGATTGGTTAGATTCTCTACACTGATAATAACTTGTGTATTCTTCTATTTTATGTAATTCAACCTCTTCAATTTTCACCCATATTTTAGACAACAATATCACATCAAATCTGTAATCCATCTGCTCCATTAGCACAATTAATTCATTAAAGTTTTGCCTCAAACATCTGATATTAAAGTGAATTACAGACACATTTGGGAATCCATTTAAATTATGATTCTCATATTCACAAAAATCAAGTAGTCACTGATTTTATATTATAAAGCTCATCTACAGACGTACGTTTACTCTCTATGACCATTGTGAAACAATGCAAAAAAAGTCTTGAGTTGTAGTTCCTTTAGGATAATTAATATAACCCATTTCCTAATCACAGATTTATTTTTTTTACCACTCTCCAAATCAGAAAAATATTAAGCTTATTAACAAAGTCAATCATACCAAATCCACTAGATGGCGACATTCGTCCCATATAAAATTTTCTATCATGGGAAACAGCTATCTCGAAATAATTCTTTTGACAAATTTCATATTCACAATTTCTTTTCAATAATCATCATTTCAATGTTTTGTATTTTTATCCTACACACTCTTAGTATACCTAGTGAAGAAAAGAAAATTATTAAACGAATACTATATAATAAATTTCGTTGTGGAAAGGGTGCTTCCCACGACGAAAAATATGCCTTCACAGAATGTATTCATCAGTAGACGATTCTTTGTCTTTTCACAATTTTTATATGCATTTGCTTTTTCTATTAACAGCCTCTCTTTCAAAACAATTTTGCTCTTAGCTCTAAAAAGTCAACTTTAAGTATCTTAGCACTAAATATTTTAGTTATAAGTTTTATTTTATTTATTCAATTTACACAAAAAGCATACTGCCGAGTTCTATAATACATAGAAACAGAACATGTGCTTAAATCTTCAACAAGCAGTATCACTGTATTTAAAATATGTTTCATACCCTTAAGCCAATATAAAAAAAGATAAAGGAATGAAATTACAAATTTCGTATAATTCACACTCAACAATATTTTGATATACTCTCTTCATGTGAAATGGTTCCCTTGTATAAATATTAAGATTATTTATAACCCTCACTAGAGTTACATGTATTTCTTCTGTCTTCAACATGTTCAATTTAGGGAGATTTTTCTAACTCGTAAATATGAATACGAACCTATTTAAAGTGACCTTGCCCCAGTAGAACAACCAATACAACTCCATGTGAGCTCTTTGATCTTTGACAATGTGAAAAACAATTGCTAACACAAATATTACAACTTTTCCTAACCATGTCAATTTTTCTGCTACCAAGTTTATGCCAAAAATACTATCTTCCAAAAACACTATCAGTGGTTTTTGGAAAGCAATTACGTGTAAAATGGTTTGTTCATACACCTAATCTTAACGTTAAGAGAGTCTATAGCAAAGAATTGGCTGAAGCAAGCTCTTTTTGACTCAACCCACATCATAATTCCATATGATCTATTAGTTTCTCCATATTGAAAAGAACTACTTCAAGAAAATCCAGCGTGCAATTCAATTTTAACATAAATCATACATAAAAGCAGATGAAAACGAATTGGGCTCATTTCCAATATCAGAGTCAATGCAATAAGATTTTGCATATTAGCAGCCTGCAGGATATCTAAGTACAACTATTTCCCAATAGAGGAATTTGGAATGTTAAAGAAGTAATATGATTTTATTTTTGGTAATTCACCCTTGAAAACATATAAATGTACCTGTTTATAGTTAACTTGCCCCAAGTAAACAATCATTACAACTTCATGTGATCCCTTTGGTCCTTGGTATTGTGAGAAACAATTGTAAATATGTAATGCAAACAATTCAGCTCTTCCAGACATGGTCAATTTTCTTACTAATAAATATACACTGCTGGCCATTAAAAGTGCAACACCAGGAAGAACTCATCAGATTGTCCCGAAATATGCAAGATGGGTAGCCCATGGGAGAACATCTAAGTGATTCAAAGAGCAGCACATACTGTGCTGCTCTTTGAATATAAAAATTAAAATTAAAAAAAAATAAAAATTAAAAGAGCCAGTGTAAAGCACTGGCTCTTTTAATTTTGTTTTTTTTTAATTGTGTTTGCTCGCAGTTCTTGCGCGCTAAAGGATCAAGTATGCCCCATCGAAGAACACAGCATCCATACAACCAAGTTTCTGACTTTGATCGAGGGAGACTTATGGGATTAGGGGAAGGCGGATTATGGTACCGAGACTTCGGTGCTCGTGTTGGACGTAATGTTGCCACAGTGATGATAATTTGGCGTCAGTGGGTAGAGGAGCAACGAATTCAACAAGGTGAGTGATCTCAATGGCCCTGTCACACAAACAAACGAGAGGACAGACATATCTGGTGCACGTTTTTTAATGATCGTACAGCCACATCAAACACCTTAACTCAACAGTTAGGGTGTGTTGCACATCAACCAATGTCCGCACATACGATTCGACGTTGTGTGCAGCATCGGGGCGTGTTTGTTAGGCGGCCATTGCTTCGGCTACCATTGACTCTACAACACAGGTTATATGACTGCAATGGTGCCAAGAACGTCGCTCTTGAATGTGCGAATGGTATCGCATCGTCTTTTCAGACGAATCCCGCTTCAGTATGCAACACCATGACGGACGAATCTGTATCTGGAGGTACCATCGCAACAGGCTCCATGAGACATGCATGATGCAACATTATACAGGTACGGCCCCTGGTGTTATGGTATGGGGTGCCATTGGACTCCACTCACGCACACACCTTGTATGCGTTACCGGTATTTTGAACAGTCAGTGTTAATCACTGAGGTGTTGGAGCCTTTTGTCGTAGCTTATCTTCAGGGGCTCTCTGGTGCCATTTACCAACAGGACAATGCTTCATCACATGTGGCATGCATCATTCAACAATTCCTGGATAGCCATCATGTGACACTACCGCCTTGGACTGTGTGTTCACTGGATCTGTACCCAACTGAACATGTCTGGTCATGATATCACGACGACTAGTACACCAGACACCAGCAGCTGCTACAACAGATGAACTTTGGCTACGTATCGCAACTGCATCGACTGACATTCCCCAAACACATATCCAACGTCTCATCCTCTCAATGCCGGACCATGTAGCAGTGGTTATTGCTGCTCATGGTGGCTACACAAGATACAGATTTCTTTGTATTCCACAAGTCTAACCGAGTTGTATTTCTAATCATTTGATCCTTGTAACATAAGCTATGTATTCACCAAATATGGCTTTGATATCTCTTGTCTTTCCTGGTGTTTAACTTTTAATGACCAGCAGTGTGTATCAAAATAAATAACTTTATATTCCAAAAGGATTATCAGTGTTATATAGAAAGCTAATTAAAATTTTTCACAATATTAATGCTTCATAAGACCTAACCTAAGAGATTAATTAAAACTTAAATAATAACTATTGTGTGAAACTTTTTATTAAATACCTATAGATTTTAGAAGTCTGCTAATGTTTATTTCCATATTAGCCAATTATGAATGATTTTTATAACACAAAATAACTTATTGTTAAATATTCTGGTTTCCATATCTTAACATACTGCATTTTTTTTAAATCGATATTTAAATAGATTTAATTAAGATCTTTAATTATTTTAATCATATTTTTCGATTAAATGCATCTTTTAAAGTTTTTAACTTTTTAAAAGTCACAAGTCAGATTCCCGTTGATATAATAAGGAAATTTCCTAACGTTTTGGTAGGGCACCATGTATTCAATATCAGTATATCAGGCTTCTGGATTTTTCTTATCATTTGTTCTGACCCAGATGGTTTTTTTCTGTGAGTAAATGTAGAATCTAAAGTATCTGGTCTGCAAATCATCAGGATCTTCAGCAGGGAATCATTAGTACAATTGTCATATACACTACACTGCGTTGAGCTGAGAAGGGTGGACAATGGGGAATATACTACAAAGGGACAGATGCTTTTCCATTAAACATACTGTATAGTTCATGATCATGCTTGTCATGTTATTACTTTTCCGTTCTGGGTTCTCCCTGAGTCAATCTCTGCATTCAACTAATTCACCTAGAACCAGTGTGAGAATACAGTGAAACGGATATCATATTTAATGTACAAAGTACATTATCATTATCATATGGTTATGTGCCCACACTTTATATATGATTACATACATAGAAACATACATATGATAAGTGTATGTTTCTATGTATGTAATCATGCATGCAGGCAAAGTATATATGTATTCATACATACATACATAATAATGAATACATAAATAATACATAAATAATGTATGTGTATGTATGTATATGCATATATAAGTGTATGATATGTCGGTTTGTATATATATGTATACCCGAGTATGCTAGAGGGTGCTATTTGCCAGAAATTGAGTTGGGCAGCGTGAGTCATCATCATTCGAGTCGCTGACGTTGTGGGAGTAGGATGCATCATTACATGTATACTGAGATGGCAGATATGCACTTAGCTTATGGGGCAGTGAATGGAAACGGGCGAGCCGCGGTACGGTTGTATCGTGAGAGTTTCCCAAACAGATGCATGGCCCATCATGAAACGTTTGCACCACAGATTGTGTGAAACTGGATCCTTCGAAGTAAACAGCAACTGTGGTCGGGACCAAACGATGCGCACACTTGTCATGGAAGAAGAGGTCTTACATGAAATTGAACACAATCCAAGTACAAGTACACGAGCTATTTCGCATCACATTCGTGTATCTCAAGCTAGCGTGTGGTGAGTGTTACACGAGGAGTTGTTACACCCTTTTCACATGCAATAGATCCAGTCATTTGAAGAAGGAGATGATCACTCACCTCTGGAATTTGCACGTTGGTTTTTGCAAAAATGTTTCGCACAGCCAGCGTTGGTTCTCTTCTCCAATGAAGCTACCTTCTCATGTAAGCGTGTTGTTAATGTTCATAATTTGTATCTGTGGGCATATAACAATCCATGAGCTATACCCCCCCCCCCCCGTTCTGCGCAACACCGGTTCACCACAAATGTTTAGGCGCGCATTGTTGGAGACTGTTTGCTTGGGCCATATCTTCTTCTATCACGACTAGACTGGTGTAGTTATCGGATATTCCTGGAGGAGGTCTTGCCGGAACTACTGCATGATGTTCCTGTATCTGTGCACCGACGCATGTGGTTTCAGCACGACAGGGCGCCCGCACATTCATTTAACTTTGGTTGTGAGTGAGTATCTCAACAGCACCTTTCCTGCGCGATGGATTGGCCAGGGCAGACCTGTCGCTTGGCCACCAAGGTCACCCGACTTGTCTCCCATTGATTTCTTCCTCTGGGGTTACCTCAAAGGCCTTGTGATTAAACCCCTGTAGCCTCTAACCTCGTCGCAAGAATCGTTAAGGCAGCAGCATATGTCCGCGAGAGGCGTGGCATTTTTGAACATGTTCGCCGATCCATGTGTCGACGTTGCGAGGCAAGTATTGCTGCGGATGGAAAGAACTTTGAGCACTTGAAACTGTAAACATGATGTTAAATAATCATGTTGTTATACCTTACTTGCATTCCTTTATTTTTGATTCTTCCTCTACCTCAAGCACACTCGGGTGGCGTTTACGGCTATATGTTCCTATGTGAAAATGGTTTGTTTTTGTATTCCTGACCTACCTTTACAGTTTGTTTAAGACTCTTTTGAATCACCTTGTATATATATATACCTAACAGAAGTACATATATGCATGAATATATACTTATTAGATATATATCTATATATGTATATATTATATTTAGCTACTGTATATCTGTATATATAGATACTGTATATATTATGTATTATTTTATATATATATATATACAGGGTGATTCAAAACTCTTGGGCCAAACTTTAAGTGGTGATAGAACACACCTAAACAAGCACTTTTCGTCATACAATGCATGGTCGAAACTCAAGCGGTGAAGCGCCAGAGGGCGCTTTCCGGGTGAACACTTATAAGCGCTGGTTTTCGCACTCGTCGTCATTTCTAACGTGGATTGCAGAACGGATGGATTGTTTCACGAATCAGTAGAAGACGGACATGCATTTCACGTATGGAGCTGAAGACAAGAATGCGAGGGAAGCCCAAAGACTATATCGGGAGCGTTTGCCATCCAGACGCGTGCCTGATCGTAAAACCTTTCAGCAAATGCACCAGTATCTGTGCAAAACGGACTCCTTTGTCAGCGGCTTGCAGGATACAGAGCGTGCAAGGACTGTGAGGACGCCACCTGTTGCAGAGGAAATTCTATGTAGGGTTGGAGATCGTCCCGAATGTAGCACACGAGGAATTTACCATGCGGTAAGTGTGACCCAATCGACGGTGTGCCGAGTTCTACGAGACGAACGATTACACCCCTACCATGCACAGAGGGTGCACACCTTGACACCTGCAGATTATCGGCCTCGTGTGGATTTTGCACAGTGGTTCCTGCAGCAGACTGCAGCGCAACCGGACTTTGATTCACATGTCTTATTTAATGACGAATTGCACCTTTACACGTGAGGGCATTTTTAATACCCACAATTCACATGTGTGGGCCACCAGTAATCCGCATGCCATACGTCCACATTCGTACAAGCAGCGTTTCTCCATAAATCTTTGGCTGGAATCCTCCATGACCATTTGATTGGCCCATACCTTCTGCCAGCCCAACTGAAAGGAAGAACGTACCTCTTATTTTTACAAGAAGTCTTGCCAGAATTACTGAACCTTGTTCTAGCAAACATTCAAACACGTATGTGGTTCCAACACGACGGAGCGCCACCCATTTCAGCGTGGATGTACGGAACTCCTTGGATGCAACATTTCCAGGACGATGGATTGGTCGGGGTGGTCCCATCGCTTGGCTGCCACGATAGCCCGGTCTCTCATGTCTGGACTTTTTCCTATGAAGTCATATGAAAAGCCTCATCTACGATAGCCCCATCGACTCCAATGAGGACCTTGTTGCCAGGATTTCTATTGCCGCTGCCGCTGTAGATAAATGCCTGGTGTTTAGGCCCATGTACGCCGATCACTACGTCGATGGTGTGAAGCCTGCATTAATGTTGGCAGTCGCCCTTTTGAGCAGTTTCTGTAATTTGTTCAATAAAATTCTGTACTTCCTGTTCTGTAATTTCTGCAATTGTTTCAAACCTCTTCTGTCATTCTTGTGTTTCTCCATTTCCTGATACAGTAACTGCTAACCCCTAGCGCTTCACCGCTATAGTTCCGACCATGCATTGTATGACGAAAAGTGCTTGTTTAGGTGTGTTCTATAACCCCTTGAAGTTCGGCCCAAGAGATTTGAATCACCCTGTATATGCATAATACGTAATACATAAAGAATGCATGTACATGTACATATGTATGTATGTATGTTCTTGAAGCTGAGAGCACCTGGGACAATACCTTCATGAGACACTGAGAATTGTATGCTGTTGGTAGAATGTTCATAGCATCAATTAGAGGAGATCTTGATCCGTGTCCTGTAGCTCAGTGGTTCAGAGCACTTGGCATGTTATCAAGAGGTCGTAGGTTCGTATCAACTCGGCTCAAGACCATTTTTCTTCTAAAATACTCGACGTTAAATTCAGAATGATATCTTCCTTAAAGTATGTATGATTGTCTGTGTATTTGTGTAATAGTCAATTAAAATGCCCAAATACAATTTGATTGTGGTGTTTCTTAACTGTAGGCTACAATTATTGTGAGTTACAAGAGAATAGTGTTAACATTGGAGCCCGTATATCTCTATATCACGAGGAGATTTCATATCTTCATACGAGAACTTAAAATATAAACTGTTCAAAGAAATTAGTGTTGTATTTCTAACCTATTTTTTTCTCATATGTCTATGTTTAGTATTTTATTTGTGACAGTTGTCATTTAATTATAGTAAGATCATGTTCTAAACATTTTATGAATAGGTTAATTAAATCTACTCTGAAAAGTTTAAAATAATAACAGGAAAAATGTAAACAATTTTAAATGGTAAACTCTCCATAAAATGCGAAAATACCCTCAAAGGGAATCATTACGATTATTATAGCCAGAAAAGTACATTAAATTTAACTATAAATTTACTATGATTATTTACAAATGTAGTTGATATTGAACTGAATGAGAAATAGCAAAATAAGCTACGAAAAGAACCAATTTTCCTGTGTATAATGTATAATGTTTTTTTTTTGTTGTTTGTTTGTTTTCCAAAGATTGGAGTTTGTGATATTCTGACTTCACTATCAATAAAAATTCCAAGTAACAAACGATTCAAATAAAATACTAATAATAATAGTTTACTAATACCTACTAAACACAAGAAGAATATTTATTTCTTAAAGTAACAAAATAAGTTGCGTTTTTAATTCTCTTTGTGATAAGTAGGTCAAATTGTTACTCTCAGGGACCTTTAACCCACCTCAACCACCCATATTTTAAATTCTGCCACAAACAGATTGTCTATAATATTCATTCAGAGTTTCGGCAATTTCTAATTTTAGGGTCTCTAACGATGAAATAAAAAATATTTTGAAATTAGGAAAATGCCAATCACAATATTTCAGTAATATCTATTAGAACTAAAAATTAACATTTTATCTCTCAAAATATAAATAAAGCAAAAAATTAATAAATACCCATCTTGCTAAATGGGCTCCATAAAGTAGGAAATAAACCTAAATCATATCGATGTCGCAATTAGTCACTGAGTTCGTATTCGCGTCAAAGGAAGATAGGGTGCTGACAATCTTGCTAAGTAAGAAAATGCCAAGTGAAGGAAAATGTCACCTCAGCAGAAAAACAACACGAACATCCATGCCTTCCCGGGGCTCGAACCCAGGTCCCTTTAATCAGTAGCCAAGTGCACTACCACTCGGCCACGGGACAAAAGTTATCCCAGGTAATTATAAGAAGAGTAACACTCTCTTAATTTACTACATACTGAAATGGTAAAAATTGGAGTTTGATCGTTTGTCTATGATTTATTCGCATTATCCAGATCTTGAGCGAAGTTAGATTATAAATCAAGCACTTTAACAGTATTAATAATATTAATGCAGAATGCTGCAAACTTAAATATATTGCTGTGATCGCCAGCCAGACTTCAAGCACTTCAGAAGGGCATTTCTCCACATGATCGAAAACTATTTATTGAACCGTGGTGTAATTGTTTCTATCCGTACCATTGCGAATGACACCTAGAGGCAATGTTCTGCAGACTGCAACTCCAACAACCATCTTATTTGACGCCGTCCATTTGCATTGACTGTGATGAATGACATTCATGAAGGCACTGATTCCCACTTCTGTGTCGACTGCAGCAATTAGTCTGCACACACTATCTAATTTGTTTACTGCAAATGGAATTAATTATCGGACATTACAGGGTACGGATGCTACCCAGGAATGGAGACTAATCTCATTTTAAACAAGTAGAACAGATGCTGTGTTCAAAATAACGAAAGAGGACTCTTTATTCATATTAAAGCATGATGATACAGTCTGTAATGAACATAAGCACAGTGTATAAACACAGGGTATGGCTTATATTAGGTTTGAAACCAATTTCACATTTCTTCTAGCATCCATGTTAAACTTGGAGATCTCTATAAATAGATATACTGGAACAATCGTGTTCCACTCTTCCACGTTTTTTGGCAAGCGGGGGGGGGATCAATGGGAAGTAATCTATGACATTCTCCAAGTCACTAGCTTTGCTTTGATAAAAAATTCGTTAAGCTCTGCGTATAGACTTATACGTTCCAGTATACTTCTATGGATTCATTTATTTTATTTCTCAGACAGAGAACCTATGTACAATCAGATGCAATTATTGTATTACATTTTCTGATACATAAGAATCCTGCTTTTCCACTATTTTACGAGAAATTAGCATAATTGTAGACACAACAATGGTAAAATAACTCTTATTTTCCGCTAATCATTTTGGAAAGGCCGCCGTCCGTCGGATGGGACGTGTGCTGGAGAGCCATACCCTGTGCACATTAAAGAACACACTGCATGGCCTTGACAGGAGGCTACCATCTGTCTCCTAACAGCTGTTCCAGTGAGTCCCCTCTCCCTAACATTCTCTGAGCTTTCGGGGTCCATGTGCCCTGGCCATTTAGCCCATGGTGTGCAAAAAAGTGCCGCACAGAGGTAAAACAACTCAACCCAAACCAACCGCTCATGATTTGTCGGTTTGATTATCAAAATACGAGTCGTTATTCTACGATATCTTCCCAACCCGTTTACAGTTGTGAAGAGTTGTATACTAAATGAAAATTTCAGAAGGGGGCGGGGGGAAGTGATATACTACTAAAATTTATTTCCTGTGCTTTCTTTTCCCCTCCGAAAAATTGGAAAATTTCAAATTTGTTCACTATATCTTCTAAGCCTAGGGCAGAGCTTAACGAATTATTTGTCAAAGCAAAGCTAGTGACTTGGGGAATGTCATAGACTACTTCCCATGGATCCCCCCCCACGCTTGCCAAAAAACGTGGAAGAGTGGAACACGATTGTTCCAGTATATCTTCCGTATGCAAGAGCAGAATGCAACAAGTTATGTATCAAAAGAAAGCTTGTGATATGAGGATTGCCTCAAAGTACGTCCACTCTTTCTTCCAACCAAAAGTGTGGATGAAAGTTTAACGAGGTTAAACGAGTAATATGTTAAATGAAAGAAAAAAACGTTGAGGGTAACATAAGGAATATAGCAACATTTCCTCCGACGCAAGGTAAAGAGAAAGATTTTTAGTAACAAAGTTTCCTATTACGTTGTCATTAAAGGGCAAATGATAAAACATAAATATTATAAAGTACCTATCTTCCTATGTATTCCCTAAAGTAAGGGTTCTCAACGTGGAGTACGCGGTAAAATCATTTGGGGTACGCCGTGAGAGCTCAAAAGTCCCTAGATTTAATAACAAAGTAAAAATAACCATTGTTATATTATAACTATAGTTTTATCTATCTATACATGGGGTTCGCCAGTTACATACACATTTCCAGGGGGTACGTGAAGCATAAAAGGTTGATAACCACTGCCCCAAAGAATTAAATATATGTATATAAATAGAAGTTGCTAATGAAAAAATAACTTACGAAATTCATATTAACTTAAAAGGAAGATAGGATCACGAAAGAAGTTTCAATTAAACAGAAATCGTTGTCCCTGTGAGCTGAAATTTGTATGACCCTATGCTTGATGTGTCCGTGCGTATATTGCCAAACATAATCATTAACAAATGATGTAATAATACTAATGGTATTGTTTGCTATATGAATAAATCGTTTAACCATAAAATTAGTTAAATATTTGTGTTTTGTAATAGCATCATTTCTTGGTCATTTGAAACCTCATCAGATTTGCATACGTATTACTGCTGAACGATGGGGTATTTTATTGTTACAGACTGTATGCTCATGATATTTGAAAATATAGCTCTGTGACTTACGTTTCGAAAAGCAGCATATTAAATCAGTACAATTAATTCACGTCAAAATATCATCAGATATTGGAGATTGAATATATATCAAATCAGACAACGTGAGTGACTGTAATATTTCAAAATTTCCCGAAACATTCCAAGAATCTGTACAGAGATGAGCAGTTGAGGATCCAAGAAAGGCTAAATCAAAATCACCCCTTTGAAATTTCCGACAGCTGGCCTTTCCCAATTGGAGTACGCTTATGAAATAAGATTCCATGGGTGTTAATACTGCAAACACTACAATTTATTAGTATGAATGAATTAACTAAAATATGCATAAAAACAACATATTCGAAATTTCTTTTTCACTCTTTTAAAGAAAAAATACAAAACGTACACTGTTTCCCAAACTGTGCTACGCCACTACATTCGAATTATTGTTTTCGAAGTTGTTGCCATGTTCAAAAAGAAGAAAAATTAAGCATAAAAACCATAAAACTTCGGAATTACCTGACGTATATATATATATATCTTATGATGCACTATATCTTAGGTTTGAAACCAATTTCACATTTCTTCTAGCATCCATGTTAAACTTGGAGATCTCTATAAATACAGAATTAAGATTCATGTTGTTCAAATGAATATTTAATATTTATATCAACTATTAAAATATTATTTATAACTTTTTCAATATTGGCTATTCAGTACAGAACAAGTTAGTTTATGCTCAAAATGGAGAATTATTGCTTTATGCAATTGTTAACCTCACCTCAGATAAGAATAATATTGTATATAGCATTACAACTTAAATTGACATTTCTTTTAAATCACAGATTCTTCAGTCAGTTCCCAGAAGATTGAACACGTTCATTTCTGCGCTGTTACAACTGGAGAACACATGTGCTAATTAGTCTGCAGTCCTATAAGAGTTTAGTAGTCAGTTCAGTTTTCAATAAATGCCTGAATTTTTGAGCATTGCAAGGATAGCTTTTAAAGCTGTCCTGAATAATTTTGAAACTAAACTTGACATTGACGAAATTTAAAGCATGCCTTGATGAATGAATATATTCTTCGATTAGTCCATTATTTCATCGTCAAATTTGCTTAAATTGTACAGATACACTAGAGATATTTTTGCCACCGTAACAGTTATAGCCGTCCCATGGCCGAGTGGTTAGCGCGCTTGGCTACTGATCTAAGGGACCTGGGTTCGAGTCCCGGGTAAAGCATGGATGTATGTGTCGTTTTTCTGCTGAGGTCCTGCCATCCTCTCCAGACCTTCTACTGTGGCATATAAACTGACAGGCTCCTGTCAGACCTCTGTGGCAAGCAGCTGCTTGAGGGGGTATTATTTTTTTTATTTTTTTAACAGTTATACATATATTTTTACGACAGATGAACGAGCAATAATGAAACCGTGATGTGATGTATCATTTTGATGATCGCGTTTACTTTAGTGTGAGAATTACGTCATTAACCATTTCGAATGAACTTAACTTAGAAATAAAGAAGAGAGTTGTAATTTCGAAGAATTTGTGTGAAGGAAAACGTAGTTTGCCTTAGTCTGTGCACTATACTATAAAGAAGAAATGTGTTTATTTGATGTGTGTGCAGGATGTTAATTAAGTTTATTAGTGTGTATCTTGTTAGTCAACGAGTAAGGAAAAGGAACAAATTCATCGTCTTGTGCGTGGTGATCAACGGCTGAAAATAATTGTTTCTGAGTAACCATGATATTTAGACATAGTTTTGGAGTGTTTAATGATTAAATTCTTAGAAGGAAGTCATTTTCATTTGATGTACAGTTATTTAATTTGTTTAGGAATTGATAAGATTGTTCATGATGAATTGCAGGTTTGTTCACAAATATGATTGTGCCACTTATCGAGTGTTGTAAAAAGCCTTATTTTATGCTTTGAGGGGAATATAGAGGAAACAACTCTTTGTAGGAATATTGATAAGGTGCTATGTTCTTCTGAAGGTTTATTTTCATACTGATGAAGATTTGTGTTGGTTGAATTTAGTTTATATAAACGTTTTCGTTCATGCTTTTGTTATGAATTATTTTATTTTAGAATTGTTGTTGCTAAATATTATTTTTGAACTCACGCTAAATTTCCATCTGTTAAATTCATATAACATTAATAGTTAAAATATTAAGTTTCAGAATATAAAGTTCAGAGAGATCGTCCTCTATAAGTTGCTCTTTTACGTTATTATTACACTGGGCAACAGATAAAAAGGCTTTGAAATAAAAATAGTCAATCTTTACTAATTTCGAGGTGTTGAACACGAAAAAGAGAATAAAATTTGTCGATTGGCTCTTGCTTAGGAGAGACAGAGATGGTCATGTATAAACGACTCAGTCCGCATTGAGTACCTAGGTAACCATTTCACAATGCTATATTTAAACTCCAGATTACAACACTTTGCGTTGTATTGCATCAACCCGACAAACACACAACCTCCAGAGGTATTGCATCATTGTCTGATCAATGTTGTTGAATAATGACATCGTGGCTTTACGATCGCGGACAAAAGATGATGCAATCGTTAGTTGTAAAAAAACGTCTCGTAGGGGAGCAAGGCTTTTGAGCGACTCCCATTTACCCCTGAGTCATAAGTACAACACAAGTGATCCTTGCAGTTTTAATCCAGCAGTAGTGATGCCTCGTAACTGTGTTAACAGTGTAGATACATTTTGTTATATTTGCTGGTAATTGACGTTTGCAAGCCAGAAAAGGGCCATCACTCCAATAGTGAAAGCAGCGTATGAATTTTATTTTGGATGCAAGATCGGGGACTAGGAAAAACACTGAGACCAGGAAAAAGACACACGAAATCATCCGAAGTGGCTGAAAGGGAAAAAAGTGGCGATGCCATTTGCTCTTCCTTTGATTTGAAGAGAGGCAAGCAATCACGCAAATGACTGCTACTTCTGCATGGTTCCACCTGTTTCTGGAGTAATCACAAGAAAAAAGAAGTGGACAATAGCATAAACCAATATACAATCCGCCCTCCGACCAGTTCCACATGGCGAAGGCCATTCCGTTCCCAAAACTCCAAAAGAATTTTCCATCGATTCAGATGATTAGGAGGGAGGCGAATCGACGTTGGGTTCTCCGCAACCTTCGGTGTCTAAAGATGATCTATATGTCTGCTGCAGTGCATCATCTGTGCCACACATTCTCACCGAAGAAGAAATGAACGATCTAGTTCGCGATTTGCAGCTGTCCGAGGCCAAAGCCAGTTGCTTGGATCAAGGCTTAAACAATGGAATCTTCCCAAGGAAAATGTCCGAATGACATTGTTTCGAACAATCCTCATGAGCAGTTTGTGGATTACTTCAGAAAGGAAGATGACTTTACGTTCTGCCCCGATGTTGATGACCTGATGAATGCCCTCGAAATCACACATGAACCTCAAGAATTGGCAACTATTGATAACTCCTCGAAATTGAGTCTCAAGGCGGTGTTGCTGTATAATGGAAATCAACTTACATTCATTCTGGTCGGACAAGCTGTCTCTACATGAAAGAAACCTACGCAACCTAAAACAACTATTGAACTGTTTTCAATATAGCAAGTATGGCTGGGATCTCTGTTGTGACATGAAGGTAGTGGCTCTGTTTATGGGTCTGCAGCTGGGATATACGAAGTACTGCTGTTTCTTATGTGAATGGGCCGGCCGAGCAAAGACTTTGCACTACGTGAAGAGAAACTGGCCTCAGAGGAAATCTCTGAAGGTTGGAGAGGAGAATGTGGAACACCCAGCACTGGCCGAAACGCACAAAATCCTGTTACCTTCCAGAGACATCAAATTCAGTGTGATGAAAAACTTCGTAAAAATCATGGACCGGACTGCATCAGCTTTCAATACTTGGCTAACAAATTCCCTCGACTCAGCGAAGTGAAAATTAAAGAGGGAATTTTTGTGGCTCCTAAGATCCGCGAGCTGTTTAGAGACCAGAAGTTCGACAACTGCTTTCAGGGTGACGAGAAAAAGTCTTGGGACGCGTTTCGTCTGGTGTCAACTAAATTCCTCGGGAATGTAAGAGCAGACAACTACAAGAAACTGGTTAAAGACATGTTGTCTCTGTATCACAAACTTGGCTGCAATATGTTCTTAAAGATTCACTTTCTCCATTCCCATTTAGATTTCTCTCCTGACAACTCGTTAGTGATGACCAAGCTGAACGTTTTCATCAGGACATTGCAACGTTGGAGAAACGATACCAGGGAGACTGCTCCACTTGAATGTTGGCTGACTGCTGTTGGACATTCGCCAGAGATGATCCTGAGCAGCTGAAGAAGCGACGGGCAAAGCGACGTCGGAAGTAGAAGCGGAGTTTTACTGATACATGTGATATGTACGTATTACTCTATTATATAAGGAACTATTGCGGATTTTTCAGAAATCGTAGCCAATTTTGCATTTTCATTTTCATATTCCTGCTCAGCACCTTGAAATATTTAACAAATGGCTACTTTTATTTCAGAGGCATGACTTTTATGAAAATTTGTTGCCCAGTGTTATTATTTTCACACAGATTTATATTTACTGAAAGCGCAGTTTAAAATTGTCTACATCGAGTAGAATTATTTGTGAAAATTAAGCGATTGTTAGGGCAACCAATACCTTCATGAAGGCTTTTTGACCTTCGTGAGGGTAATTGCTGGTGCATTTTTTGCTGGTGACTGGGTGAAGTTTCTTTGACTGTATTTATTTCCCAGGCAAGGTTTTAGGTATAAAATAGTAGTCTGAAAACCCTGCAATGATTCCTTCTTCAGCAACAACAATCAAATAGCTAAGTCAGTAATATTTCTGACATATTATTTAAAGGATGCCGAGAAGAGGACTTTCCCTCCTGCCCCAGGTGAAAATGAAGTTCAGTTTGCATTCCCGGATTTATAAATACACTCCTACATTTTTATTTTCTTCTCTTTTAACATGGACCAATTTTTAAAATTAAACTGCCTATCGTGGTGTTCACTGAAGTTTCTACATACACTTTCTACTTGGCATAATGGTACAGTCGCTTAAAAAAGTATCCGAACACTATGGTCGATTACAGAATTCGGAAAAAATATCTGGCAACGTTTTTTTTTAAAAATTAGTGATCTGGCAACCTTCGTGTCATGTGGTCACTAATTTCTAAAAAATCGCTGCCAGATATTTTTTTCTGAATTCTGTAATCAACCATAGTGTTCGGATATTTATTTGAGCGACTGTACTTGGGTGCTTCATAAGTCTGTTCGTTTTATCGTCTTGAGAAACGATAATTACAAAATAAATAACGAACTTTATTCATCGAAATATAAACTATCATTTCCAATGGTTGGTGGCATCTGTCGACAAATTGTTCGATTCCTCTTTGATATATTGCTTGATCGTTGGAGGTGAATAAGATTCGAATCCGTTTTCGGCTATCTGAAATGTTTTAATCTACCTGGAAGAAAATGAGCCATGGAGTGAAAGAGTAGTAGTCGAAAGGAGCTAGACCCAGACTATATTGGGGCGGGGGTGGCTCACTCGGTAGCTCGTCCAGGCTAATAATAAGTCCTAGCTGGATCAGCGTTGAGATTTATCTCTGCAAAAATCTCCTCCCTGCCCACAGTCACTAGGGGGCACCGATGGGCTTGGAAAGACCACCGTCCCACGGATGGGACGTTAAGCTGTGGTTCGGTGTCCGGGAGAGCCATACCCTGTCTGCGTTAAAAAACATGCTGGATGGTGTTGACGGGAGGCTACCATCTGTCTCCCAACAGCCATCACAGTAGGTCCCCTTCTTCAATCTTCTCTGAGCCTTCGGGAACCTTGTGACTTGTCTATTTAGCCCATTGTGTGCAAAAAAGTGCCGCACAGAGGTAAATCAACCAACCAACACAGACTATACCCTAGGTGAGAAATGGAAGCTCAAATGGAAGTTCCCGAAATCTTCCTTTGGTCCGAAGTGAGGTGTGAGGTTTTGCATTATTGGAAGAGTACCTGATGATGCTTACCAGTAATAGGTAGCGTTGAAGTATCATAGAGCGTACGCGCTCCAGTTGTGCTGAGTAGAAGTCGACATTGATGACATATCCATCAGAACAATTTGAAGCGTTGTGAGACTTTTATTAAATTAAAGTAAGATGTACATCAGACCATGGTAAAAGGACATATGCAAACATGACGTGAATATGATTGGATGCCCAAGAATAATGTTCATGTGTCAACAAAAGTTCTTCACTTGTGGTGGAAATATGGTTGAGTGATGCCATCCGATGCTCCACTGTACTCGATAGTACTACATCTAATGGAAGGCACCACATGTCACTCTCGTGTACTGATCGACGCAAAGGAAAAACTGACATTCGAGCTGCAAAGCAGCGGAGAAGGAACCTATCTAAAAGATCTGCATTATACAATAGTTGTTCAATTCCGTCTTTTCATTCAATTCAAGAGAATGGAAACTTTTGAATGTGGTAGCGGAAATGCTTTGTTCTGGCGATCAATAGGGTTGGGTTGTTTCACCTCTGAGCATCACTTTTTTCCACACAATGGTCTAATGGCCATGTCACATCATCATCATCATCATCATCATCATCATCATCATCATCATCATCATCATCATCATCATCATCATCGTCGTCGTCGTCGTCGTCGTCGTCGTCGTCGTCGTCGTCGTCGTCGTCATCATCATCATCAAGCAGCCATGGGCTACGGAGGTCCAACCAGACCGCGCAGTTTAATTCTCCAAGCATATCTGTCCTGAGCTACATCTGCTGCATCTGGCCACTGTACACCAATTCTAACAAGGTCCTGTTTGACATTGTCTGCCCACCGCATCCTAGGTCTCCCCCTCCTTCTGAGGCCTCTAGGCACACTGTTCATAACCCTATTCGCCAATCTATAATTATCCATACGGGCAACATGGCCAAGCCAGCGGAGTCTCTCTCTGCACAATATGCTGCTTAAAGGAGGTTGCAGACTCCTTTGCCTAACCTCATCATTAGTTACAAAGTTAAACCACCTAATACCCAAGATACTGCGTAAGCATCTAGAATCAAAAGCATCTAGTTTCCTGTTATCTTGCTTACACAGCGTCCACGTTTCACTACCATAACTAACCCTAGAAAGAACCAAACTATTATACAGTCTAATTTTAGTCTTTAGGTGTATACGCCTATTTCTCCACAATCTCCATAGATTCTTAAAAGTCCCGGCAGCAATACCTATTCGTCTGTTAATCTCATGCCGCACATCACCAGTATCAGTTACGCAGCTCCCAAGGTAATTAAACTGTGACACCTGCTCAAGACTGCAACCATTCAGATTAACTGAATCACAACCTGCCTGACCAATTTTCATCACTTTAGTTTTCTCTCTGTTTATAACCAAACCTACTGTACTACCAGTCTCATCAACAGCTCGAATGAAAGAGTTCATCTCATCAACATCATTTGCCAAAAGGGCTAAATCATCAGCATAATCTAAATCAGAAATTTTCGTATCTCCAGCCCATTTAAGGCCAAAAGCTTTCCCTTGAAGTGAATTTCGCATAACATAATCAACAACCAAACTAAAGAGAAAAGGAGACAAAATGCACCCTTGTCGAACACCAGAAGTAATGCTAAACCAATTGCTACAAGACTTACCAACTCTCACACATGACTCAGTGTTATTATAGAGAGCTTTCATTATGTTAACAGGGGCGGGGGTGGCTCAGTCGGTAGCGCGCCAGGCTCGTAATCTGTAGTTCTCAGGTTCGAGTCCCAGCTGGGTCAGCGTTGAGATTTATCTCCGCAAAACTCCCCGCCCTGCCCACGGTCAGTAGGGGACACCGATGGGCTTGGAAAGGCCGCCGTCCGTCGGATGGGACGTTAAGCCGTGGCCCCGTGTGCGGGAAAGACATACCCTGTGCACGTTAAAGAACACGCTGGATGGCCTTGACGGGAGGCTACCATCTGTCTCCCAACAGCTGTTCCAGTGGGTCCCCTCCCCCGGCCTTCTCTGAGCCTTCGGGGTCCTTGTGACCTGGCCATTTAGCCCATGGTGTGCAAAAAAGTGCCGCTCAGAGGTAAAACAACCCAACCCAACCCATTATGTTAACTAACTTGTCTGGTATACCATATGATCTCACAATCAACCACAAATTATGACGATCAACAGAGTCGAAAGCCTTTTTGAAATCAACAAAGCTAGCAACCAAAGGTTTCTGAAACTCTAAACATTTCTCAAGAATCTGCCTAAGTGCAAATATCTGATTACACATCCCCTACCACTTCTGAATCCACATTGCTCATCACGCAATTGCCTGTCAACCAGATTCTTAATTCTATTAAGCACAATCATGGAAAGAACTTTACCTGGAACGGAGAGTAGGCTGATACCCCTATAGTTATCACAAGAACTACGATCACCTTTTTTGAAAATAGGGATAATAATAGCTCTGGTAAAATCTTTAGGAACCATGCCTTTATCATAAAGGTTATTCAAAATTTCAGTCATCCAAATGGTAACTGAAACATTCCCAGCTCTAAGCATTTCCGTAGTAATTTCATGTACCCCTGGGGATTTATGAAGTTTAAGTTCAGAAATAGCCAAACTAACTTCAGATTGTGTTATAGGGCCAACATTAAAGCCAACAATGCATCTATCATCATTGCAAACAATGGGAGTAGAACTAACCACATTGTTTAGAACATCACTGAAATGCTCAGCCCACCTAGCCATGACAGAATCCTCACCTTCTATAACCTTGCCTTGTTTATCCTTCAATCTCTGTATACCTGTCCGTTTTCTACCACACAAAACATTAACTATCTGGTACAGCTCTCTGCTGTTGTGCTGTCTAACTGCTTCCTCAGCTTTGTCAGCAAGGCCATCAAGCCAAAGATTCTTATCAGTAGCTAACTGATCCTTTACACGTTTATTAAGTTCTTTGTAATGCTTTCTATTAGGACTAGTAGGGTACTGATTAAGGATATTCCTGCAGTTCCTTCTTTCTGAAATAAGCTCAAGTGCCTTATCATTTAAATAATTCTGCCTCCTCTGCTCCTTTTTCCCTAAAAGAGTATTGTTAGTTTCCAAAAAAGCCTGTTTAAAATGGCCCCATTCTTCCTCAACTTCAGTATTAAGCAAACCATGACTGTCATAATGACTAAGTAACCTATCATGGTAAGCTTTAGCTATAACTGGGTCTTTCAGAGCTTCAGTATTAAAGGTAAATTTTTTAACCCTAGCACAACACTTTTTATGTTTAAGTTGCAAGACACTTTTAACAAGGTAATGGTCAGATCCAATTTCAGCTCCCCTATATGCCCTGGTATTTCTAACAGAACTAGCCCATTTGCTGTTAATTAATATATAATCAATCATATTCTTATGCAGCCCATCAGGTGAAACCCATGTGTATTTATGTATGTCGCGGTGTTTGTAATATGTGTTAGTTATTCTGAAACCATTTAGTTTACTTACCTGTAGGAGACGTTGCCCATTGCCATTGCAGCTACCAATACCAAAAGGGCCTATTACTCCTCCCCAAAGGTCAGAGTCGGTACCAACTTTGGCATTGAAGTCACCAAGAACAAGGGTAATATCTCCTTTCTTGACAGAATTCAAAATATCCTGAAGTTGTCCGTAAAACCTATCCTTCTCATCCTCATCAGAATCCTCAGTGGGCGCATAACAGCAGATAACATTCAAGTCTTTAATTCTTGTCTGAAATTTTGCTGTAAGAAACCTTTCATTAATGCACTCATATCCTAGAAGAGCATCACTAGCATGTCTGCTGAGCAGCAGACCCACGCCTTGGTGATGCTTTCCATCCTCCCTCCCTGTAAAGAGAAATTTAAAGTTATTTTATTGGATAGCTGTTAGGAGACAGACGGTAGACTTCTGTCAAGTCCATCCGCAATAATTTAACTTGCACAGGCTATAGCCCTCTCTCTGTCACACGGGACCATAGCTTAAAGTCTCATCCAACGGCCAATGGCCTTTCCAAGTCCCATCAGTGTTTCTTACTGACTGAGAGTAAGGCGAGGAGTTTCGTGGAGTAAATCTCAAGGCTCAGACGGAACTCAAAACTGAGAACTGCAGACTACAAGCCTGATGCACTACCAACTGGGCTATCTTTGTCCATGATCAATAGGGATATGATCGCTCCTGACTGCTGTTCATGTTGCACAATGATCATGAATGTTGATGCCAAGACGACAGATAAGGTCGGATGGAAATAAACTCCATTATTCTGTTAGTGCAGATCGTAATTCTCTTTGATTTCTGGCAGAGAACTGAAATAATACTATTGCGTCTCCCCCAGAGCGTCACAGATATTCTCATTACGATTAAGATTCGGAGACCTGACTGACCACTATGTCCTGTGGATACTTTCTAGGTAATCGCCGAACAGCAGAGCCCTATGAGGACGAGAAGTATCGTCCACGAAAATGAACTTGGGGCCAACAGAACAATAAAAAAGCTTACACAAGGCTGAGGGATCTCCTCTATCTTTTGATCATGCACGATGCCACATTCAACACGTGGAATGGCATACGGCCATCCAGCACTATGCCTCACCACATCAGAAGGTTTCTTCGTCCATAACAAATGTTAATTTTCCTTCCTGAATGTTACAGGAATGTCTGTGCGTTCCGTGTTCTCTCCAGATGAGCACACTTCGGGAATCCATAGTCAGACTGAAATGGGATTTATCTGTGAAGAGCACATGCGCCCACTGCTCTTTGGTCCCAGTGCGATGTTTGTCTGCAGCAAGGAAATTTTTTTAAACTTATCATAAATTTTTAAATTCTTTTTTTTTAAATTTATCAAATATTTTTATATTTCTTAGAAAAGATATGAGTAATTATAAAAAGTTGGCTTTAAAGTTATTTTTTCTGGTTCTAGTACGGTTTGTATGTTAAATCTTAATAAGTTATACTTTTGTAATTTTTCAAAATACATTTTTAGTTCATTATTGTATTTTTTACAATTAAATATAACATGTTCTATAGTTTGAGGTATATTGCAATATATACAGTTAGGAGAATTTGTTTTTGATTTATATAAAGTTGATTTTGTTAAAGTTTAGTTAGCTTTTATTCTCATTATAACATTTATTTAATTTTTATTTAATCCAAAATCAGAAAATGTATTGATTCTTTTTTGATATATTGATATTCAAATTGTGTAGTAGAACAATGAAATGCGCCAGATGATATTGATTTATCTATATTCAGAGATCCATCTGTATATAGCTGAATAAAATTTGAATAATGTTCATATATGAATATTTCAGAAAATTTCTTTAAAATGGAGTTGTCTAAGTTTTTAGTCAAAAAAATTACAATGTGAGCATAAGTGAGTAAAAGAGTTGGAAGCAGACTCGGTAATGAATCTTTTCAGTCTTGAAAAAGACTCTGATATGGATTATTTTGTAATTGATTTCAGAAAGGGTAAATAACCATTTCAGAAAGGATCATAGAATTTTTGAATGTGTAAACATTTCTTTGAATGTGAGCATAAGTGAGTAAAAGAGTTGGAAGCAGACTCGGTAATGAATCTTTTCAGTCTTGAAAAAGACTCTGATATGGATTATTTTGTAATTGGTTTCAGAAAGGGTAAATAACCATTTCAGAAAGGATCATAGAACTTTTGAATGTGTAAACATTTCTTTGAAACCAATTCCAAAATACCAAAAATGTATTTTGAAGACCTAGGATCCTCCAAATTCGTCTTTCAAAGTAATATGATAGCCCTAACTATAAAGGAGCCGTCCCGTGGCCGAGTGGTTAGCGCACTTGGCTACTAATCTGAGGGACCTGGGTTCGAGTCCCGGTTAAGGCATGGCTGTCTGTGTCGTTTTTCTGCTGAGGGCCTGCCATCCTCTCAGATCTTCTATTATGGCATATAAACTGACAGGCTCCTGTCAGACCTCTGTGGCAAGCAGCTGCTTGAGGGTGCATTTATTTATCTTTTTTATAACTATAAAGGACATAAAGTTTCTCCCATATCATATCAACTTCATTGAGAGTTTTTTGCATTCAGATAAAAGATAGTGTCGGTTCTTATTTTCCCGAGAGGATTCACGAGAAGGACCTTGACGCAGGACAACATGTCTCCTAGCCAATGACTGTCTGCTTTGATTACATTAGCGAGAGGCAACCAATTTGAATTGGTTTGAACAATATCTCAACTAGACCCACCAGATAATAGACCAATGATGTTTCACCACTGAGGCGCTATTTAGCAGCGAAACATATTCCCGATGAACATTATTGTGGAGAAAACAGGGAATCATATTCCATCCCATTGGCATTAAGGGAAAAAAATGACTCGATTGAAATGGTGGTCTGATAGTAGTTTAGGCATCGTTCTTAGTTGCCGCATAAGCCTTCATGTATTCTGAGAAGGATATTTTCGCTGTGTCGAATATCGAGTTGATATCTTTGATCCTTATGTTTACTCTTTTGTTGAAGCAATCGCTCTAGACTTCTTGTTAATGGTCAATAATGCTGATTCACACAGATATCCCCGGAACTCAGAGTGAGATGCTAGCTCGAATACATTGAGCAACAAGATCCACAAACTCAATCCTGTAGAGCATGGCTGCCAACTTGTAACTTCATTGGGGCCACACTGCTTCCGAGATATAGATTTAAAAAAACTTTAAAATATTAAGATTCTAAAATCAAATCAAATGCATTTTTAAATATTCTTTATTAACTACAGATCTCTGAACCCGTAATAGTTTTATCGGAATATATTTCGTGAAATCACAATTGAGAACTACTAACCTCTTCCACCAAGAGGTGTAATAGTCATATCAGAATTCATAGGAAACATCCAGTTGACTTATAACAATTAAAATGTTAGCGAAAAAAAAATGAGTTTCAGCGTGTGTGAGAACTGAACCTACGTTGTAATTGTGCATTAACTGGAGCTGAACAAAACTTGTGTTAGTTTTGCAGGAAGAAAGGAGGACTTTTCAGGAGGTCATGGGTTCGGTTTCCAGTTCCCCCGGAACTCGGTGTTTTAGCAAACTCTTTCCTTAATGTTCACATTCATGTTGGGTGTAGCAAGTGTCAATAAGCGTGACAATGAGTCATCTGCTACGGATGAACGGCAGCGATATTTAATAAATTTCTTTGTTGGAAATGTTCTCTCGAAATAATAAATACACCCAGACATAGAATGCATTCTTAATCTACCGTCTCTCACATGAATATGATTTTTGAGTCAAGAGTTAGGAAAATCTTATTTACTCTTTCTACCTTTCACTGAAAAGGTAGTCTGCCTGTAAATCATGGAAACCTAAGCACTTAGTTCCATATCTTTGCTTTGAATGACTTACTAAAGAAGGCTTCATAGTTTTAAAGTCTATGAAACGACTTCCAATGTGCTATGAAATTCCCTCGATGTTTGAAATAAAAATGGAAAGCAGTGATGACAATTCAGGCATTTTTTTTCTTAAAGCTACTCTTCTTACATTCCCTTTGGTCAGAAGCGTAGAGTTAGGCTTTTGGCGCCCTTCGTAAATTTCTAATTGTCCGCCCTTGTTCAGTTATTGATAAAAAACGCACGTTATTTATGTTATATATATATATTCATCATTTCATTTATTTAATAATTCATGTAACTAATTCATTAGTTACATGAATAAATATTAATTGCACATAAATAATTGCAAAAGAAATTACAATTAATTATGCATGTAATTATTTTTTAAGTAATTTAATTTTTCGTACTTTTTCGTTGGTAAAATCGTTAATGATCTCATCAAAATTATTTTTTTTTGAGTTAGTTTTCGCTCGATTGATAGGACACAAAGTGATGATGTACAATCGCTCAAAAAATATCCGAACACGATGGCTGATTACAGAATTCAGAAAAAATATCATATGTAATGCCAAATTATTTTCCGCACAAAACAATATGCATTTTAATACGATTTTCAACATTGACGCCATTTTGAAATTTCATTTTTGAGTGCTTCCTGTGCAAAGTCATCGATAAATCACCTTTTTGAAGCCCTTTTTCTAATAATTTCCATTTTGTAAAGTTCTTAATATGTTGGAACTTATTTTCGTCCACCGTAATCTGAGGATTCGTGTGATTCTAGTCATTGAATCAGTCTGAATTTCAAAATGGCACATTATGTCCAGATACAAATAGTAAACACGGAAAACAAAACAGTGCATCTATATTTTCCGAATAAAACTGCCATTTTCTCTCCTTTTTCTCAACACCTTCGTTTCTAAATTTCCAAAAATTGTTAAAACATCGACCATTTGTGACGGGATATTTACTTAATACTCGATGTTCCGGACCATGTTCTACTATACGTGTTCTATTTTTTTTTTCAATATGTACATTCCATTTTGTCGGATCATTAAAATTTAAACGATGTTCCGATGTTCCGTAGTTTCATTCGACACATTTTCTTCCACTACTATTGAAGTGCTGCTCTTATTCACTTGATTTCGGTGATATTATCAGCCTTATTATCACACTCTTCTTTAAATATGTCCTCATTCATTTCACCTTCACTTCCAACCTCAGAGTGGTATGGTCGTTTTCCGAGATAGTATTTCCTTTTTGGAACCAGTTTTTTAAGCTACTAGCATTTTGCTTTTGGGTTTCTTATTAATGCATGCTCTGTGCAATGCGACTGTAGTGGTAGCGCTATTGTCATGGCTGTTTGTCAGAGGCGCTGATGCGCACGCGCCTACAGCATAACAACTCGATCCAACATTGTTATACTTCTGCTTACCTTGATTCTTGAAAACTTTCAAAACATTGGAAAACAGACATATTTAAAATCGCAACAATCCCCGAGTTTATAAACATATTGATAACCCGGGTAAGGCATGGATGTTCGTGTTGTTTTTCTGCTAAGGTCCTGTCATCCTTTCAGACCTTCTACTCTGGCATATAAACTGACAGGCTCCTGTCAGACCTCTGTGGCAAGCAGCTGCTTGAGGGGGTATTTATTTATTTATTATTATAATGTACAAACTATGAACTCCCGTTCAAAGAAAAATATACATATCTAACAAAATTTTATTTTGTAACGGCATGATTTGTAAAAGCAGTATGAACAGTTGAAAATTGCGCTCCAAAGCTGTTTTATGGCATGCGCGGTGCGGGGGGGGGGGGCTAATTGTTCGCCGATAAAACGAAAAAAATATTTTTGTGGGAAATAACGAAAATTTATAATATACTGTCCTGACGATACGATGGTATAAACAATACGTATTAAATTCAATGAACTACGGGCGGCTAATCATTCGGTTTCATTTTGCACATAAGCGTCAGATATCGTGGAACGGCTCGTGTCGCCCCAGCACCGCCCTCTGACTGCGGCGCCCTTGGCAACTGCCCCGATGCTAACTCGTTCCTACGCCTCTGCCTTTGGTTACGAAATTTAATTGTTAGGTTTTTGTTTTTCGTAATCAGTGTGTGTCTTTTTTTCAAGTTGGCCTTTCTGTTTAGGAACTTATTTTTAAAAATCTCTTCATATTGGTAAATTGCATATAATATAATTTATTTCTTTTGGTGAGTTACTACAATTCTCATCTGCACTTTCGTACGATTATAAAAAAGTTACTTTCCCAAACTGAAAATGTAATTTGGATACAGATGGACTGAAAATAGATCGCGGTGTTTTAAATTTTGTCCCTGCTGGTTATTTAAGAATTAAAAAAAATCATCGATTTCACACATCAATCTCTTATAACAAAGCATTTTCACGGGGGAGGCATTCTGAAACACTCTGTTATCGGCACAGAATTTTTATTATTAGCGGAAAATTTCCGTTTGAAATTCAGTGGATCTCTTAAACACTGCAGGGTATAAAAATAAAAGTTCTTTTAAACTCGAAATCTGCATATGTGATACGTAGAAACTTGAATGCAAAACGAAGTGGTAAGCTGATAACAGTAGGAAACATCTGGACCGATTGGATAAATGTCGGAGAAATTACATGTGGTGCTGACAGCATCAAACCCAAATGTTTCATGATAAAAGACAAAATTTCCGGAAGAAAGGTAATCTGAGGTTCGAAATTGGTTCTAGTATAAGCAGGAGTTTCAGTTTTACACGGGATGGTGCAGAAGAAATCCCCATGAGGAACTTGAGACTTCGTAGTCTTATCGGGGAGTTGTATTATCTGAGTTGTAAAGACACTAGTTGTCTGTAATTTTAAAGACACATTTCATACGATAACTGTAGGAACAGCTAACGGAAAATAAGTAAAACTAATGGCAATATTGGTTAGTTTTTAATTCCATGAAAGCTGTAAATATTAAATTATTTGACCTACACTGAGTCAAGGGAGAAACGTGTGAAACCACTGGAAATGCTATTTAAAGCTTCGAATTAGAAATCACGGAGGAAGTTGATGGCTTTTGTGATTGTAACACTAACATCAATTTTGATTGGGTGTTTCGAAGATAAATTAGTGTCATTGCAAAACTTAAAAGATAATATGAAAATTGGACATGATTGGAATATGCTGTGGTGCACACATCATGCACAGCTGTGTACAAAATAACTGTGTTACATTTGCAATGTAGAAGGTAAAGCACTGGTGTTGAATACACAGAAATATTTTTATATCTACATAGTTCATATTACTGAATTTCAGCGCTTCTGTGACGAAGCTTATTCTGAGTTCAAGCCTCTTGAGCATCACGGCAACGCAAAATGTATGTCGTTACCTCCGTCATTAGGGATACTTATCAAAATACATGAATTTATTCCATTAGTCCCCAACGTAGCCGACATTAATTATTACTTTCTTTCAAAACAAGAATAGAAAATTCTGGTTACCATTTCTGCATAACTTGTTAGATAATATTACGAAGGTAATACAGCGAATTGAGCAGCAGCCTAACTCCGCGTTTGCGGTAACAGACGAATTGAAGTCGCTGAAAGCAAACCTTGTGGACAGAAAAATCTCGAAATGAGTTTCTCTTGAAGCAAGAGATGAAATGAGTATTTTAAAAGAGAATCCTAGGGATAGTTTACTGTCATGAGTCGCGCAGATTTATGAATGTAGTGTTGACTGTCTTAAGCAAGGGACAGTTCTATCGGCGGTAAAACGTCATATGAAAGGATGAATTTACATTTTCCCTGAATGGAACAATGTTGGAAGTTCAAAGGATTTTGTTTGGAAAAGATTTGAAATCTGATCAATAAACACACTAATGCTGATGAAGTGTTTGAAGAATTCTACACTGTAAGGGAATAAGTACACAACTAGACATTGCACTTCCCTCACCCAAAAGAAGTTGATGGAATACTCTGACACACATGACAGACACAGATGATCAGATGATGAAATGACAGTTTTTGTTTACAGCTAACATGCAAGGAATTAAACGAATGGCATACAGCAAATATTTGAAATCACCATGCTACACAATACATTCAGCAACACGTCTCATCACAGAGATTTGTGTTAGTGTACTGAAGTACGCAAATATATGATCCCATAGCACAGCTGTATTTTGGGCTAGTTAAGGTTGGGCTTTCAGGCAAATTCCAATCGTGTCCGAAGCATGCTCGATGGCCAACAAGTCTAGGCAAAGGATCTGGTGCCTTATAGACATATTATGGAGATGGCAGAAGTATGTGGACGAGTGTTATCTTGCTACAAAATGGTATACGGAATACACATTACAAATGGCAGTTCACGTGGTCCCATAGCACAGCTGTATTTCGCACCAGTTGAAGTTGGTCGTCCAAAACATGTCCCAAACATGCTCAATCGAAGTCTGTGAGCAAGCATTACCTTGCTGGGAAATGACATTAAGGATACTCGTTTAGAAATAGTAGTTCAAGGGATTACACACTGAAACTATATTTTAGGCCAGTTAAGGGTGGGCTTTCAGTCAAAGTCTGAACGAAAAAGAGTATTACATCATTGACGTAAATAGATCGCTGTGCTTTCACATTACTGATTACATGTACCAGAGGCAACCTTCTATCATAGGTGATGGCTACTCAATCGAAAACACCCTGTCGGTGAGCAGCAGGGTATTCACGAACGAAGGTTAGATCCTTAGATCCTTTTTCTGCCCTTCATCCTCAAACGTGGAAGCGACGATCGTTGGCATCGAGACAGAATCGGAATTTGTTACTGAAACCAGCGTTTTCCTGTACTCATTCCAGGTAACACTAACTCAACTTGGTCCAGTTGAGTTCAAAAGTGGTGTGAGTCCAGGACAGTTTATGCAATTGACACTGGCCTGTAGCTCTGCATCTACCAGTCTCCTGACAATGGCTCTGGTCGAGATGGGAATTTCACCGGCGGCAGTTACTAAGTACAATTCGTCGCCTTGTGTCTACAATTGGGTTTTGTCTGCTAACGCCTACCAACGAATCCAGCTATCCACCTGTGCTATTGTGCGTCTTGAGATGTGTGACGGCTCTGATTACTCTCTTGAGATCATTGGGACCAACAAGGTCCAACCATTCTTGTATCACAGCTTGCATGTGCAACGATAAAACGGGCAGACCATTCCGCTGCAATCCGACCATGCTGAAACGCCTCCAGCTGTTGATATAATTGACAAAATGTTCGCATAAACTTTTCTACACTTCGTCCTCATATCTGCTGTTAATACTCTGGTGGATCCAGGGTATTAAGAGCAGAGTCTTGCTAGATATACCAATAATATTTATATTAATATATGGTATCAATACTCTGATAAAACTCTTGATCTCATCAGTCTTTATTAACATGTTTAATCAGAAGTTTGATGTACTTCGTATTGTTAAATACCCTATTTTAACATATATCATCAAAATAATCATCTATATTTAGTATACCTCTGACAGCGATGCAGACATGACAACGATTCCCCATGCTGCGAATAAAGTTTTCCAGTAGATCGTAGCTTGTTGCAGACAATTACAGAACTTGAAGCGTTTGGCTTAGCTGCTCGGTATTTGTGATCTCCCGCAGTTCTAAGTGTTTGTCATGGATAACTAATCATTTGCATATATCATTGACCTGCACTCACGTGCTGATTTGCATTCAAATCCGACCTCTCTTGTAATATGGTCCAATTCCAATGTCAAGCAGCACAGAAGTTAGAATTCTAGATTGAGATTCAAAGAGATGTCCCCGGTAGAAACCGTTGGTTTCATGTGTCATTCATTCTAACCAGGCAGACATTCCAATTCAAAATATTCAACATTCAGTTGAATATGCTGTCTACCAGGATCATATTTTCACAAATACTCTTCCCATTGGGGCGATCGTCAGAATTCTAAATTGGTCACAAGAGAAATGTCGTCTGAGTGTTTCCCTCTTGCTTCTCCATTGAGAATTAGATTTAATTAAAAGAAATGCCATGAATTTCATTCCACGTTTCGCCTCAAGAATGAAGAGCAAGGGAATCTCGCGATCTTTATTTCATAAGCCTTACTCTCCCATCGATATTCAACAGAGTGCGTTCAGCAGGAAGCTCCCTGATTACGCAAACATCCTCAAGCCATCAATAACACTCATGCGACCTCACCCACATGATAGTTTCAAGTAAGAATAAAGTATTTTGTGAAAGACTCTTGGTTTTGCTCCAATACGACACCATCCGATATCAATACTGGCGTCTTGACTCGTAGTTGGTTACAAAACGTTTTCAAGTCGTGGAGCACCTTAACGTCAGATTGCTTTTTGTGGAACAGAATGAAAAACGAACATTTTTTTTATGCGATTATATGAATTAGAAACAATTTTAGTAGAGAAAAATATGATGCCACATTATATATATGGTCCGCGCATCTCAACGAATAGCAATAAAAACAGTAATTATGCTTAGCATTGTCGAAAGATAAATGAAAACAAATAAAATGAACTGATCGGCTGCGCAAATAAGTTTCACTACAGATGTGATGTTTGACAACTGAATACACATTTTGGGCTTTGAACTCAGTTTGTTTATATATTTTTCAGTTTGTTTATGATGGTCATTATGAGAAAAATCTTAATCATTAGCCAACATTTTCTGCGAATTGAGAGGAAAAAGCCATTACTTGAATTCAGTTGTGCAACTCCTAGATGCAGCTCGACGAAAACCATAGTTTCATGGGATCATAAAACAGTTTACGAACCATATGTCTAAACTCTGGTTTAACCATTTTGTATTTTTCTGCGTTCACTGAGGCCTTAAAACACTGATGTATATAGGTCCTTACAACACCTCAGTTTGTTAGTGTCTGACCCAAGTGCGCTCAAATTATTGTTCGCTATTATATTTTAAAATACACGGTACGCTTGCAAATGTATCATTGAAATTATTCCTTCAAATATACCTGACGTTTTCGTTCCTTTGATGCTCAGTCCACAAGTGTAACTGACTATAATCGGGGGGAGGGGCTGATAAGTGACTCTTAGAGTAGCGATTTCTCTCCTTTGACAGGAAGTGGACATTACCTTTTGGGGATATTTGCTATAACTTTGACTTTTGCTTGCCAGAACATATTTTCCAAAAGATCATATTCCATCCTTACGACCGTACATTACACTAGCAATAAGAAAATCTTATACCTAGGTTTAAAAATCACGTTGAAAACCTGATCAGCTACGTTGTGAAACATTATTTATTTCCATTGTTTCCGCGCTATTCAAAACAGGAATGAACACTTTCTCATCGGACGCCAAAATAATGATTTCCAGAGTACCCCGAGTCATATCCTTAACTATTGCTTAAAACATTACAACTCACCACCAATGTCCCCTGCCCTGGGTAGATTATATATATATTGTAATCAAATGCAAATAATGATTACAACATAAAATATAAATAATTAAATTTCCACATATACATATTTATTAAACAGTGACAAATGTGGAAGAAATATCTATACAAGGAATTAACAGTAAATAATCTGATTAAGATAACATTGAAACATGTTTTAATTTTACTTTTACGATCGAAACAAAATCATCCATGTTTGGTGAAATTTAGGTAGTTGGCCAATGCAAAAATAATGTCAGATAATGCTGCTCATGATTCGTTTTTTCGTTGCATACAATGGTGCACTATGTTCCACTTTCTCTCAAAGGAAAAACATTTTTTTTCCAAAAATCAATTTAAGAATTTAAAATAAAATTTGGAAAAAAAATTTCCGCATGAGAAAAGGAAGGGAGTCCATTATTGAGTTAGCATATCTTTAAATAAATTAAGCCAATAAACATTCATAGTGCAAGTCAAAGCCTGAATGAGTTATCATTAAATTTGATATGTGCTACATAATCATTAAATTTGATATGTGCTACATAATCATTAAATTTGATATGTGCTACATAATCATTAAATTTGATATGTGCTATAGAGAGAAGGCGAAACGTTTGGACTCTGCGATCGACTTCGCGATCGACCATACTACGTAAGTCATAATAATGATTTAACACTGCTTGATAAGCTAAGCATTTGGTGTTTATGAAACATAATGCCAACGTTAGCATGGTGATAAATCAAGAATTATATGATTATACTAGAACTATACGATTATACTAGAATTATACACTGTTTTAAAAAAAATTCGTTAAATTTAACTGCAAATTCACTCACAAACACTAACACTTGTGATACAGCAGTGGAGATGACTAGTGCGTTCACATTAGTGTAAGCTGATAACCAGCTATGGCAGCTACGCGATCGACCAAACAGTTGAATGCGATCGACTCTCTGAGAATAGAATAATATACGAAACTAATAGAATGAACATATTATTCGAGAATCTTAATCTATAGCACATTTAATAAACATTTTGTTTTTCTTTAGCATTTTGAAAATTGGTTTAGCCATTATTTCAGGTTTACAGATGGCGACTGCAGGAGATCAAGAGGACAATCTAATCGAAAGAGGAAGTAGATTTTCATTTCGAAAGGAGTTTAAATTCTGCAGTGATAAAGGACTGCAGAAATCGTCCGAAAATGAGAAAAGGAGGAGAGTTTATATTTAAAATCTACTAAATTTTGTTACAATTTTGAAAATAGATTCTACTTTATTTGCCTTTTGAGTTCGGAAAAACCTAAATACCTTAAAACTACCATATAATGATTCCAATAATGAATATCAGTAATGCGTCAGAATCTAGAAGATGGTAAGAATCAAAATTATGTAATAGAAATCAACATTAATAATGCCATGTTTTTAATATTTAAAGTTTCATAAAAGGTTCAAGCCGAACAAAAGTTGCCTGCTATATCATATAAATTTCTGATATTAGTTACAAACATTTTATGAGGTGATAGACTTACAACTTTTAATTTTCAATGGAGGTTGTTGAATAATATAGTATATAAAAGAAAAACAATTAATTTCTGATATTTTAAATTAATTTAAATCCAATATTTAAAGAAATGAAAAAATTGATTTTGAATAGGATACAAAATTTACAATATTGAGAAAATACATAAGTGTACTATTAAATTGTCCTTGGTAATAAAGCATTAGAATCAAAGAGACTGATGTTTCAAATATTTCATTTTTAGACGTAATTGTCTTATCCTTCTATTTTTTTTTTGTTAGCTATTTATTGTTCTTTTATATATCTATGCTATAAGTGCGTTTTCAAACGTGTTTAGATGAGAACTTTACTCATTAGTCGCCATTCGGGGTCAAGTCAAGGATTCAATGAAGCAAACGAGTGCTGCAAATGGTATTATTGCATTTCCTTCACTCCAACCCAACTGGTATCCGAAGGATTTAGAGTGTGAGTCATCAAGAGGTGCGACGGGGAAATGCAAGAAGTCAACAAATCAGAATGAGTGTTGCTTACGAAGAGGAAGTCCTTTTGCTTAACGCGTCAAAGTGACGTAGCTCTTTCTCGAAACCCTAAAAGAGCAGGGTTCAGTTCTGTGTGAACCAGGGTTCGATTCTGTGTGAACCACGGTTCAGTTCTTTATCAACCAGGTTATATAGGCTGGAATTAAAATATCCTCTCGCCGAGTTTTCTGGTCTGTAAAACGATTTCCGTACATGAAAGTACAGATTTCCACCTCTTTAACTGAATGACTGAAAAAGCAAAGCAGCATTAAAGTTATATTAAGCTAATTGGAAAAAATCTCGAAGAAACATCGAATAAGTCATTTTATCGAACGAAGTGTTGAACACAGCTAAGGTCCACAGAATCGAGTACACTCCCATAAGAATATATATGTGTGAACAGAACAGGAGGGTATATTTGCGAGGCGTGGCGCAGCTTGCCGTCGGGGGGCCTCATTGTTATGTGGTAAAGTATAAAAAGTTAGAAATTAAATCTGCATAATGGCACAAAATATTTACTTAAATATAAAAGGGATTTCGAAATTGATGAAAAATAATAACAACATGCAAGCTAGCCCACATAAAACTCTTACTTCAAATACCTCCTTCGTTTCTTGAGGTGGTGTTTTTAATGTTATTATCATTGTTGTAGCTACGGAGAAATTCACTGAAATAGTATTGTTTTCTCTGAAGAAACTTTCGACATTTTAAAATTATGCAGAAAAGTAACTTTTTAACTCATTTTCGAAAACGATCCTGTCCGTATGTTTGTAGCCATTCAAAGTTTTGGTTTTCAGAAGATAAATGAAAATGCTTTTTGGTTTGGATAGGTATTAATGTAATATTAGGTTTCATCTCTTCATAATTATTCCATAGTTTGAGATCCGACCTTCAGAGGAAGCTAAATCTGAAAATTGACAAAATTGTAAATGGCGATTGCAAATTATCTATCAGTGCTGCAAATTCGAAATATGAATGATAGAGCTGTGATAAATGGATTTTCACTGACAGTAGGATTTTGACACCTTATCACCAGAGTCGGAAGTAACCATTTAACAAGAACAGAAGATAAATGCATTATTTAATGTCCCTTTATTTATTTATTTACTCTTTTCTCATTTTTTATTTGTTATTACCAAAAACTCTTTTTTATTATCAAAATAAGGCATGGCTGTTTGTGTCATTTTTCTGCTGAGGGCCTGCCATCCCCTCAGACCTTCTACTATGGCATGTAAGCTGACAGGCTCCTGTCAGACCTCTGTGGCAAGCAGCTGCTTGAGGGGGTATTTATTATTTGTTATGTTGGGTGGAATTATTTTGTTTCTCTTATTGTTTCATGATTACCAACAAAAATAAATAAATAAATAAATAAATAAATAGAAGTTAAAATTATAACTGAGCTGAAATTGGATCTGATATTTCGATCTCACCCGGGCTCAGCTGTCAAAGCCTGGGACCGACCTCATCTGTCGTTATGTCCGTAATTTTGAAACTACCAAATTAGAATTTCATTGGGTAATAAAAGAAACTTTGATTTTTAATTAACCCTATACGTTAATAAATGATTGACACTTTGAACTGAAAATCGCCTATATTTGAATTGGACTATGTATCTTATCCCAGAGTTAATCAACTTTATTTGCTGACATACCCCTTGATACTTTCTTGAAGAATATTGTACCTGATGCGTCATGGGCGTCGGCGGAGGGCAAGAGGGAAAAATTGCTCTCCTCGAAAAAGTTGATCGAAATATTGATTAATTTTGAATAATACTTACCGGTTGTACCAAAAATGTATTGTGGCTGAGTGACGTATATTTTATTTCAAATATTCACATTAAGATAAGTTATTTAGCATTGGGGGTGAAAGGGTAAATGTACTTTATTCTTTACTTTTATGACTAAAGATCAGTTTAAAAAAAAGCTTTTTTTTTTGTTTCTTAGCTGACTCAGTTCAATAAAATAAGCAAAATCTGGAAAAAATATTTTGATATTCCATATTCTACTAACCTATATTTCATTCCCCTTTATAAATGGGGATTGATTTCCTAAAAATAAAATTATATTACGATAAGCAAAATACACATATAAAATTGATATACATATAAAACATGATTCAAAATATTTTTTATCATAATATTTAATGATTTGGCATTTCACCATTTCTCTTAAAAAACTCGGGTTTTAAAAAACCACGAGTTCAATAACACCACTGGAACTGAAACAAAAGTTCTTGATAAACTACAAATTATAGAAATGAGTTTGTAGCTAAAACTATCAATAACATAATGTTTTTAAACAGGAAGATGCACAAAATATATTTACATTTTAACCTATTATAGGCCATAAAATGGGAAACTTTACCGTATTTTGTAGGAAAAAAAATTGCAATTGAGAATATTGCAATTAATTATACAAAATAACTGGCAAGTACGAAAAATATCAAAGTTGGGGAAATCTTGCATACAGCTTAAAGTGAACTGATTGGCGCGATACACATCCTACAATAATTGCAATATTTAAAAACTTAAAAGAGTGGTTAGCGCGCGCTTGGCTACTAATCAAAGGGACCTGGGTTCAAGCCCCGTTTAAGGCATGATTGTTTGTGTTGACTTCTGCTGAGGTCTCGCAACATCACAGATTTTATACTATGATGTATAAACTTACAGGTTCTTGTCAGATCTCTGTGGCAAGAAGCTCTTTGAGGACGTATTTATTTATTTTTATTTTTTAAAGAGAAAGAAAGTAACCTTCCAGAAGGAGAGATTTAGAGAACTTGGGATATTGGCTTGTTTTACCTCTGAATGGCAATTTTTTTGCACACAATCGCCTAAATGACCAGGTCACAAGGACCCAAGGTCTGAGAGAAGGTTGGGGAAGGAAATCCACTGCACAACTGTTAGGAGACAGATGGAAATTTCCTATTACGACATCCGACTTGTTCTTTAACGCGCACAAGGTTTGGCTCTCCTTCACACAAGACCACTGCTTAACGTTCCATCCGACATGAGAATTAATAACATGATATCAATTTAACAAGGATGACAATGTGCTAAAGTATAAAACTAAATATTTGCAAAAGTAAATTTCAAATTTAATAACCTCTATTAATGGGAGGGTAATGAATATTTAATCAGTGGTAAATAAAAGATACTATTCATTTTGTAATACCCTATATTTTTAATATAGTTATTAAAAAGTAACTAATGCCATATGAAGAAATGTTGAAAAGACTCTTTGCATTCCTTGGAGTCGTCGTCGTCGTCGTCGTCGTCGTCGTCGTCGTCGTCGTCATCATCATCATCATCATCATCATCATCATCATCATCACCACCACCACCACCACCACCACCATCATCATCATCATCACCACCACCACCACCATCATCATCATCATCATCATCATCGTCGTCGTCGTCGTCGTCGTCGTCATCATCATCAAGCATCAAGCATTCATGGGCTACGGAGGTCCAACCAGACCGTGCAATTTAGTTCTCATAGCAAATCTGTCCTGAGCAACATATGCTGCATCCGGCCACTGCACACCAATTCTAATAAGGTCCTGTTTGACATTGTCTACCCACCGCATCCTAGGTCTTCTTCCCCTATTTCTGAGGCCTTTAGGCACACTGTTCATAACCCTATTCGCCAATCTATAATTATCAATACGAGTAACATGGCCAAACCAGCGGAGTCTCTCTCTGCACAATATGCTGCTTTAAAGGAGGTTGCAGACTCCTTTGCCTAACCTCATCATTAGTTCCAAAGTTAAAGCACCTAATTCCCAAGATACCGCGTAAGCATCTAAAACAAAAGTAACTAGTTTCATGTTATCTTGTTTACACAGCGTCCAAGTTTCACTACGATAACAAACCCTATAAAGAACAAAACTATTATACAATGTAATTTTAGTTTTTAGGTGTTTACGCCTATTTCTCCACAATCACCGTAGATTCTTAAAAGTCCCGGCAGCAATCCATATCCGTCTGTTAATCTCATGTCGCACATCACAAGTATCTGTTACATAGCTCCCAAGATAATTAAACTGTGACACCTGCTCAAGACTGCAACCATTCAGATTAACTGAATCACAGCCTGCCTGACCAATTTTCATCACATTAGTTTTCTCTCTGTTTATAACCAAACCTACTCTACTATCAGTTTCATCAACAGCTCGAATGAAAGAGTTCATTTCATCAACATCATTTGCCAAAAGGGCTGAATCATCAGTAAATCTAAACCAGAAATTTTCGTATCTCCAGATTATTTAAGGCCAAAATCTTTCCCTTGCTGTGAATTTCGCATAACATAATCAATAACCAAACTAAACGGAAAAAGAGAAAAAATGCACCCTTGTCGAACATTAGAAGTAATGCTAAACCTATTGCTACAAGCCGTACCAACTCTCACACATGACTCAGTGTTATAATAGAGAGCTTTCATTATGTTAACTAACTTGTCTGGTATACCACAGGATTTCAAAATAAACCACATTTTATGTCGATCAACAGAGTCGAAAGCCTGTTTGAAATCAACAAAGCTAGCAACCAAAGGTTTCTGAAACTTTAAACATTTCTCAAGAATCTGTCTGAGTGAAAATATTTGATCCACACATACCCTACCACTTCTGAATCCATATTGCTCATCACAAAATTGCCTGTCAACCAGATTCTTATTTCTATTAAGCACAATCATGCAAAGAACTTTACCTGGAACAGAGAGTAGGCTGATACCCCTATAGTTTTCAAAATAATTGCCATCACCTTTTCTGAAAATAGGGATAATAATAGCTCTGGTAAAATCCTTTGGAACCATGCGTTTTTCATAAAAGATATTCAAACTTTCAGTCATCCAAGTGGTAACCGAAACATTCCCAGCTCTAAGCATTTCCGTTGTAATTTTATCTGCCTCTGGGGATTTGTGAAGTTTAAGTTTAGAAATATCCAAAATAATTTCAGATTGTGTTATAGGGCCAACATTAAAGCCACCAATGCATTTATCATCATTACAAACAATGGGGTATAATCTTACCTTGTTTATCCTTCAATCTCTGTATACCTGTCCGTTTTCTACCACACAAAACATTAACTATCTGGTACAGCTCTCTGCTGTTGTGCTGTCTAACTGATTCCTCGGCTTTGTCAGCCAAGCCATCGAGCCAAAGATTCTTATCAGCAGCTAACTTATCCTTTACACGTTTAATAAGCTCTTTGTAATGTTTTCTATTAGGATTAGAAGGGTTATTATTAAGGACATTCCTACAGTTATTTCTTTCTGAAATAAGCTCAAGTGCCTTAGCACTCAAATATTTCTTCTCCTCTGCTCCTTTTTTCCTAAAAGAATACTGTTAGTTTCCAAAAAAGCCTGTTTAAAATGGCCTTATTCTTCCTCAACTTCAGTAGTAAGCAAACCATGACTGTCATAATGACTATCATGAATGATGAAACCTATCATCATAAGCTTTAGCTATAACTGGATCTTTCAGAGCTTCAGTATTAAAAGTAAATTTTTTAACCTTAGCACAACACTTTTTAAGTTTAAGTTGCAAGACACTTTTAACAAGATAATGGTCAGATCCAATTTCAGCTCCCCTATATGACCTGGTATCCCTAACAGAACTAGTCCATTTGCTGTTAATTAATATTATAATCAATCATATTCCAATGCATCCCTTCAGATGAAACCCATGTGTGTTTATTTATGTCGCGATGTTTGTAGTAAGTGTTAGTTATTCTGAAACCATTGAGTTTACTTACCTGTAGGAGATGTTGCCCATTGCCATGGGAAAGATTAATGTTTGACTTAACAACATGTTATAAACTTATTCATGGAATAACTCACTCTAACTCAGGTACTCCAATATTCAACCTTATCAACAGAGGAAAAAGACTCCAACAGAAGAAAAAGAGTCTCGTATGATCGATGTGCTTTTTGCTCGAAAGAACTGTAAGTACCATTCCTTTGTGAGCCGTGTTGGAAGAGTATGGCACTCCCTTCCCTGCGAAATTTTCACTTCTACAACTATTGATGTTTTACTTTTAGACTGAAGAGTTTCAACTTATCACCATTTCTCAAATGTTTCAAATTTTGATGTGCTTTTCCTTGTCCGGTATCAGTGTTCTGATAAGCACTTTCCTGTCTTCTCTGTAAATTAAAATAAATGAAATATTTTGCATTCATGAAGGATATATCACTGCTTGTTATGTTTCGTGTTGCCCCAACTGTTATTCTTGGTTTAGCGGGGTCTGGTGCGGCTGCTCCACTCGCACCACCTTTACACGGCTCTGTTTGTGAATGTAAATAAATAATGTGTGTTCCTTTACTTAGTGCAATGGACATTTATTTCTTTAATTGAAGGTACAGCACGTCTGACATATACCTATGTACGAGTGGAAAAACCTAAGAATCTGTGGTTTTACCCAGAATAATGGGTGAAGATTAATTAATTGGAGAAATTAATTAAAAGAGAAATTAAAAGGAAGTTCGGGAGTCGACCACCACTCGTCTCCGACGTGATATCTGGCGCAGCCTGCACAGGATTTGTTTTGGTGTGCCGAAGAAAATTCCCAGTAATTTTGTGAACTGTGATAAAAAAGTGCAAGAAGTTCAGAAAATTTCCAGCGATTCTGTGAACTGTGAAAAAGAAGAAGCTTTCAAGCAATTCAGAGGACTGGGCCTCATTCAGGTAAGGTTCTACAATGTGTGATTTCCAGCAGTTCTTCAGTCGTCGAGATTTTCGCTGCACTTACAATGTTGCCTGATTGTGACGTGTGCCATGGTTCGTCACTGTGGAAAAGGTTCTTCGTTTTGGAGAGATATTCCAGTTCCAGAAGAAAAGAGAACAGAACCACATCTTCGCGGGAGTGAAAGGTCTGTGGATTTTCTGTCTTTTTTAATTTTTGTACGAATTTCGAGTTGCCAATGATGCTTGGGAGTGGTAGCAAAACCAGGGGTGGAATTCAGCAGGACGGGAAAGTTAATTTAACCCGACACATTGAGGCTACAGAAAGTGATGAAATTAGCGAAATTGGTAGGTTTGACAGCCATTTTAGTGTAGAACAGGGTGCTAGCGGATGTGGTACGGATCCGGTCTAAATGAATTATTGTTAGAAAGAGATATGGAAGAAAGCAGATTAGAAAGGGAATTGAGAAGGGAGAAGGAATTTGTGGATCGAGAGTCAGATAATAGAAGATCAGCTCTAGAAGAAGGAAGATCAAGTAGGAAACTGAGAAGGGAGAAGGAAATTCTGGATCGAGATTTTGATAATAGAATATTAGCTCTAGAAGAAGGAAGATCAAGTATAGAAAGGTTCTAAGTCCTAATAATTAGCCTTTAACGAAGAAAGCTGAGGAATTATCGGCTTATTTCGGGACAATATAGAAACTCTTCAAACAGTATGACACAACGGATGACTTGCAAGGAATGTTAGTACACCCCTTAGTAGGAGAGAGAATGTGCGACATTTTTACTCTGTTGAGTGAGGAGAAAATTCAGGATTATGTACGAATAAAATCTGCAATATTAAAAGACAGCCAGTTGACTACGTTGGAGTACAAAAGGAAATTTGATAATATGTTGTTCTACAAAAACTTGGACTTAATGTTCATCTCGAATGAAAAGTCATTTTAAATATTGTCTTAAGAGCAGGCGAGTAGATAATTTCCAGAAGCTGAAAGATTTAACGTTAGCTGACAATATTAAAGATTTAACGTTAGCTGGCAATATTAAAGATTTAACGTTAGCTGGCTATATTAAAGATTTATTGCCAGCAGATGCGAAAAATCACATTATTCTGCAGGAGAATGGTTTTGGAAGAATTGCCTTGAAATAGCAGAAATTGCAGAGAATTTCCTGCAGACACAGCGATCATGCAGGATTAATTCTCGGAAAAAATTTAAATCGGAAAATAGAGAAAACAGATTTGACCATTCAGCTACAAAATTAAATCCTAATCAAAGTAATTTAGGACAAAATTCGAACTTCGAACATACAAAATATTTTGACTGAAAACAAAAGTAGCTATTTTAAAAGAAAGCAGACTGAGAGTCATTCTTCAAGAACTTCCTTTAATTGTAACCAGAAGAGGCAATTCGTTAAGGAGTTTAGCAAAAACACAAAACCAGCCATAGATTTTAACGTAAATACTCAGCAGCTTCATCTCGCAGAGGCAAATAGCAGTGCATTTGTTGGGAAAGTTACCTCCCGGTTATTGAAGTTTTAATCAGCTCTTAAAATAGGCTTCAGCTTACCCAACCAGAAATGGAGGCGTTCTTGTCAAGACCTAGAAACTTTGACAATTGTCTCTGTTAATTGTGGGAATAAGTAATTTAATGCTATGGTAGATTCAGGAACTCAAGCTTCTATCATAATAGGTTTTTTGGTCCTTGAAAAATATTGGACACCTCAAAGAAATATTGAGTTGGTTCCGTTTATCTCTATTAGCTTCTATTAGGCTGGTTACTGATGGAAATCAGACGACAACATAGAGGGAGCTGTAAAGTTTTGTGTGCGATAACGGAAGATCTAAATGTTGGCATACTAATTACTGCGAACTATTTCGAGCGCTAAATAAGTTGGCTGAGTATCAACAGGGAGAATCACCGCTGGATAGGTATGTTGTGCAGATACAGAAAAAGTAATAAGGATAAGAGCAATTGTGTTAGGGTAAAGAAGGGTCTGTGTCGAAACCTCAGGAGAAAGTAATGAAGAAATGATAGATAAGAGTCAAATAATTGATAGATATAGTTCTTAGGCAACAGATGCTGCACAATATTAGATAAAGGTAATTCAGAGGAAATTAGACAGATACTGCACAGATATTAGATAAAGGTAATTCAGAGGAAATTAGACAAATACTGCACAGATATTAGATAAAGGTAACTCAGAGAAAATTAGACAGGTAATGGAAAGTAAGAGTAAAAGTGAGAACTTACTTAAGATCAGAAATATAACTATCGAAGAATTAGGTTGTATACATTCGAAAGAAATTAGTAATGAGGATGCGTTAATACGAATGATAAGGAGGAAATGGTAATGGGGTAGATTAGAGATTATTAGGGAAAAGGATTATTTTAGGGAAATAGATTCTCTAATTAATGATAGAGATAAAGTTTAGAAGTTCAATTAAGTTCTGCTGAAGGTATGAAGAAAGAAGAGATTCGATTTTATCCAGATGGCCGTTGATGATAAATTCAAGGTTTAAAGTTTTTTTTTTAAAAAGTTAGAAATTATGATCTGACCAAGGTGTTGATATAACAGAAAAAGGTTCTGATATTCAGAGAATTAGAGTGAAAAAATCATTAAAGGTAGAAAAGAGTACAGAAGTATATCTAAGTGGTCATTAACTATTAATATAGGATGTATTAATGGTAGTACTAATTTCAATGTTGATAAGAATAAGAACAAGGCAAATAAATTTATTTCTGTAGAAAATGATAGTGTATTGTTTAAGAACAATATTGTAAGTCATGTAAGCTTCATAGAAAGTGATGATAGGACAGATATAAGATTCAAGAAAATATCTAAACGTAATACCAGATTTATTAGGAAAATATCGGAAGGCAAAAGAAACAAGTTCGTAGGAAAACACGTGCAAACGAAATTAAAAAAAACTTTCAAATTCATCAGCAAAAGGGAGAACTGAAAAATATAAGATAAGGTGAAAGAAGAAGCATCTGATTATTCAGGAAGAATCAGATTGATAGATGATAATAAAACTGAAAGGGAGGATTCGGCGGATGCGTCATCGGTACAGGACGTGAAACGAAGTCCAGATGTAGACGATGAACTTGGCATTTCTTTAAAGATCGGATTGGGCTCTATCATTAAGAGTACGTCTAGGGTGTTTTTTCTGATTACGTTAGGATTTAAGATGAAAGAGGTGAATATGACAACTCAAAGGTTATAAAAGTGAGAAGCTATAGAATCCAGCTGACACACTTGTGGGGAGATGCTCTTTTGTAAAAATAAAAGTCATCAAGTCTACGAACATTCAAAGAACGTGAACTGCAGTGAATTACTTCTGATTAACAATGTCATTTGCTGTTCTCTACCAGTCAATTAACTGTGCAGTCTTTGAGTGAGAACATTGTTCACCAGACAACAGGGTTGTGTTTAGCATTAAAGTGACACAAAGGGAATTTGGTAGTCATTTATAAGACTAAAAAAACTTTTAGTGGGGCATGTCGCAAGGTATTGTTGCACTTCCTTTATTCCATCCCAACTAGCCAGAGGGTTAGGGATTAGGGTATGAGTCACCAAGAGTAGCGATGGGAAAATGCAGGAAATGAAGAAATCAGAATAAGTGTTGCTTACGAACGGAGGAGTCACGTTTGCTTAACATGTCAAAGTGATAAGCTCTTTCTCCAAACCTTAAAGGACCAAGGTTCGCTGCTGTGTGAACCAGGTTATGTAGGCAGAGATTGTGTTATATTCTCGCCGAGTTTTTAGGTCTGTAAAGCGATTTCTGTACGGAAAAGTAAAGATTTCCACCTCATTAAGTGAATATTTGCAAAAGCAAAGCAACGTTCAAGTTGTATTACGCTGATTGAAGAAAGTCTCCAAGGAACACAGATAAAGCCATTTCATCCAACAACGTTTTGAGCACAACTAAGACCTACAGAATCGAGCACAATCTTATATGTGTATATATATAATACGTGTGAATGTAAATAAAGCAGTGTGTCGTCCTCTACTTAGTGCATTGGACATTTTTTTTTTTTCATTGAAGGCACAGCACGTCTGACGTACACCTAAGTACGGATGTAAAAACACGCGAAACCGTGGTTTCACCCAGAATAACGGGTCAACATTAATTTACTGGAACAATAATTAAAAAAATTAATTAATTAAAAGAGAAATTAAAAGTAAGTTTGGGAGACGACCACCACTTTCCCCCGTCACGACAGTATTCCAAATCATTAACTGTTCCGTAAAGTAATAGTCACCATTTTTATAAGAAACAAATACTCGCAATTATACATACTATAGGGTATTTTATGCGTGGAATAAAAATTTTATATTTTGCTGTTGCTTCTTTTACCAATTTCTCCGATATAATTAAGATTAAAACAGTTGAAATGCATGACCTCAAATTATTATTACTGTCTTTTACCTTTTGTAATGCAATGGATAGCTGATTCCAATAATCTGTGGTATTTGTGAGAGGTGCTTATTTATTTTCCGTATTACTTTCTGTGACCGAACAGTGATTATCTTGCGAGTTAGTTATGTGTCGTTTATGGCTTGCTGAGTAGAACATTTAACGTTAATTGCATCAAATGATAGAAAAGAATAATTGGAGGCATTTAAGTACCTGACACTAGAATCTTATTTAGGAAAGGTTTAAACTAGTTAGTAGTTTCCTAATTTGCAATTGTACTTTGTGTTTTACATTTCGTGGATGCAATTCTAGGATTCTTTCTAGGAAGAATTTCAAGGAAGTATATAAGGAAATAAATAGAGAAATGTTTTGTTGGAAGGGAAGAGATGTTATTTCAACAATTTCACATTGCACTTTAGAAGTCCAACGTATTAGCAAAAAAGAAATGAAAATAATCAATGCGACCTTTTTTCTGGCCAATGGTGATAGTTTTCAATTTCTCCCGCGATACAACTCGGACAAATCTTCGCGATAAAGTATCAGTAGTTGAACTGCTGTATGAGCTTGTCTTTGTCTAGAATCTCAAGATTTTGAACAATCCTCTTCTGCATCATCAATTATGATCATTCTCCAATGTGAGGATTCCCTTGAGTAGGTCACTTTTAAGATTACTTTATCAAGCCAAGAACAAGCTAAGCTGATTTCGTTATTAATCATGTGATTAAGATCAATTAAAGTCACACCAGCTGAACTGTATTTGCCATCCGCACATATTTATGGTGAAATAGAGGATCATTTTATAAGTGCTAATAATAACTAGGCCACATTCTTTAGCAATCGAAAGCCATTGAAAACGCCCTTGCGCCATATAACCCCAACCAATCAACCACTGAATAATATTAGTCATTGGTTTTCTACTAACTTCATCCAAGTGAAATTCTGACTTGGAAGTGTTTCGGGATAAGTTATTATATTATTTATTATTATTATATATATTTATTGTATTAGAACTATCCACTTCATATTCATGCATTCGATTGCAGTTATTTAAATTTTAATTTTCGCCTCTATTGCTCTTTCTTTTGGTTTTGTTCCCATAATTAATGTGCTATTCAATACTTACTGATATAATGGGGTCTAGAAACCAGAAGTTTCCTGTTAGAGTGTCACTGAGTCAATAAAACAATGTCGTTTGCATACGGAACGGACGAAATTAATGGCACTCTAGTTTCTTGTTTTAAGATAGCTGTCATTTGCATTCATTCCATTGTTCTTTCACAACATTTCAAAACGTTAAACCATTATACAGCAACTGAACAAAACAAATGCACGAACATCGCGTTGAAGTTCTGAGTTGACGCTTTGCTTCGTATTTTTCTATTGGCCACAAAAGCCAAATTGTTTATCTTGAAGCAAAGAATTTTTACCTGGACAGTTTCTCATTTCTCATATTTCAAATGGAAAACATTTTTTTTCTTTTCCTTTGGTACGCGTCGAATCCGAAGTGGCCTATACTATTGCATTCTGATGCTCGGAAGTTCCCTGACGTACATCTCGTGGCATTCAAGTGCGTGCTCCGCAGCGAAGAAAGCTTCATGGCAGCATTTTGACAGACTTTGCCCTTTCAGAACACAGAGGTTGGTTAGTGCCGCAGCGAGCTTCTCCTGGCGGTATCGATCCTGGACATATTGTAACCCAGAGCAGCGTGCCTCTATCACCCGGCCAGTCGCAAAAGACACAGATACAGGGCTGGCCACTCCGCTGCATAAGTCGCTCAGACTTAGAGACGACAAGTAAATAGGGTTGCCTCCGCATGCACCTAACTCAGACAGGGTTGACAGTTCTTCATTTCTCTTCCGAGCATAGCAGTGGTTCTCCGACTAGAGGACTTTGCGGAAACTCAGGGATTCAGTCTCCAGCTTTCTTGCCAATCAGGCAGAGCGGAGCTCGAGACACTGTTTCAATTTCTTTTTTTCTTTTTTTTTTTATCATAAAGACGTTATTTTCTTATATTAAAAATTGGCATAGATCAAAATACTTTGAGAATATTACTTTCCTCACTTAATTTTGAAATTTGTTTGTGTTGTACGTTTTTTAAATCATGTTATAAAAATATACATAGATTAGTTTTTAGAAACATTTTATGAAATATTCCAAGACATGTGATATAAGATCTCTTACGAATGTCAGTTATACTCAGAAGTTGCCTAGGAATGGCTGATTGCTCTCTTACCTAAGTCTACTCTTTTTCCCCTGCAATTAAACACAATTTTAAAATAAATATTTCCGCTAATTTGCCATTCTGCATGAGGTCATTATAGTCAGACCCATGAACTCTATCTACATAAAATGCTATTCAAAAGCATTGATGTTTGTTTTATTTAACCTCATTTACATATTCAAAGAGCAAATTCCTAACGTACTACTTAACAGTGGTATATGGGAACGGGGGTATGAGACCCCAAAGGAAATCGGAGAAGCGAATTTAGTTAATATTTATTTTTAAGAATAAGAATAATAACTCATTATATTAAAAAAGTTGATGATATAAATAAATTATTTTTGTTTCCTTTCACCAAAACTTTATAGAAAACGAACCTGATTTATATATTATTTAAATTTAGCTTTCTAGCAAGATACCTAGAACCAATTACAGTGAACACATACAATTTATACATTTCTAATTATCTCCTTATGCATAGTACAACACACAAAGCAAAACAGCAGATAAAAATATTTACGAAAAAATAACCAAAGCAGTGACTAATTGTGAAGCATTGCATAATACTAAGCACTCATTTAAACCACTTAAATGGCATAATAAATAAATTCAGACTACAGCAATATTCATTATATACTCATAAACGTTTGTTCAGCAAAACGTTTCATAACACTAGCCGGAAATACATCCACTTTGAAAAATATTATTTTCCTTATAAATGCTTTCTGAATATTAAAAGCTAACAAGGACAGAAAGCGTGAAAAATCATCTCCATTGTTAGTATTTTATAACTAGAAGGACGCATATCGCCTCTGGCGCATATCGGAATCTCGTTTTCAAAGAGAAAGAAGTTTTTCTTTTACTTACTGTTTCATTCCTTAAAAATTTTTATTTCAGCTATCGGATGATGGGAAAAATGCAAATAGTATTTCTTTACTAATTATGCAACATAATAAAGCATTCGTCTTTTAATTCTTAAATTTAAGAAGTTGCATTTCACATACCTCGCTCAGAAAAGTGGGTAGATTATTGTTGTAAGTGGAATATCTCTTAAAAACTACTACAAGTTTTTCAAATTTCTATTATTTACATATTATTTGTAAAACTCAATAACAGCTGTGCCGTTTCATCATTTCAGTGATCTGTAAAGATATATATTTTTGAACTACTAAATATTTGAAAAGTGCGAATTATAATATATCATTAGTACCAATCAAACTAAAAAAGAGTTTTCTAATTATCATTTTCGTTGTTTCCCATCGAAACTTCGTGACGGTCACATTCCACCACCAAAATTTAATATTTCTATCATTTAATATATCGTTGCAATATTCGTTTGAAATTTTAGAATTTTCAAACCTTATCACCGTTAGAGAGCGCAAATTATAGGGTTCGAAAGATTCCGAAAGGGAGAATCATAATGTTTTATCAATTCCTATCTAACTCTTAAAATATATTTTTTTTTATTTTGCTCTAACTACAAACGATTATCTGCTACAACAAAAAAATTATATTTCCCCTCCTCCTAGGTCTAAGAAATCAATTCATTGTTGCCAATAGAAACATTATGGCGTTCATATTCCATGACCAATATTTAAAGTTTCTAGTTTAAATATGTCATTTGCAATATTTGCTTGAAATTTCGGAATTTGCAAATATTTCCACCGTTAGAGAGCGTAAATATAGTTTTCGGAAGATTTAAAAAGTGTCAATTATAATATTTTATCAATTCCTAATTACCCAGAAAGAATTTTTCATTTTTCTCTAAAAACAAACAGTTATCCGCGAAAAAAAAAAATTTTCCCACCCCCTTTTTGTCTAAGGGGTCAACTCATTGTTGGCATTGAAAGTTTGGTAACCTTCACATTCCACCACCAAAATTTCAAATTTATAGAATAAATACATCGTTTGCAATTTTCGTTTGAAATTTTGGAATTTTCAGCTTTTTCCACTGTAGAGGGCGTAATAATGGCTTTAGAGAAATTTGGAAAGTCCATATCGTAATATTTCATCAATACAAGAAGAATTTTTAATTTATCTCTGTAAACAAAATAGTTCTATTATCCACAGACGAACAGACAGACAGATAGACGACAAAGCGAAACTATTATCTCGTTTTCTTTGAAAACGAGTTAAAAAATAAGCATAATTAATCTCTTCGTATATTTACCATTTCAAACCTATCTCCAAATATAGATTGTTGCATAACAAATGGCCGATTTCGCAGATGAATGATGTTTTCGATGTTTTGAGGATTGATGCAAGACGCAGACTGCATTAGTCAACAGACATGGCGTCCTACTGCTCCATGATAACGCTCTACCTCACATCTCACAAATCTGTTACGGTATAAGAATCTTATCTCACTCAGCGTATTCAACTGACTACAACTTCTTAAAGCATCTCGAACACTTTTTATTGGGGATAACATTCAGCAATGAGACAGCAGTTGAAAATGCTTTCGTTAAAACCACCACGAATTATTTCCTCGAAAGAATTCGTCGTTCCAGAAACAGATTTTTTTTACTAACGGTATAAATGCATTTGTTTTCGTGAAGACAGAAGTGTATTGACTCTGTTGGTGATAATTTCGATTAAGTAATTTGTTTTTAACAACGTTTTAGCTGTTGAATGTTTTACTAATAATTAGGCCATTTCATTTACAGCAACCTAATATATTCATTGGTATATCATACACATATATGCCAGTTACTTGAAAATTATTGGAACCTCATAAATCTGTTGTGAATCTTTTCACGAAAATACGCAAAAGGTTTTATAATAAGGATTCTAGTTTAAATCTTGCTTTCTCTATGGGCTATGTCATTATTTGCTAATTTCCCTTTGATTCTGCTATCTGTGGTTCATATGCTCTCCGACAGAGCGGCGCTGCAAATTTATAGATTTATAAAGTCCTTCCTATTGGAGGACTTTATGAATTGGGTCGGAGGTGGCTCAGTCCGTAACGCGCTGGGCTGGTAATCTGTAATTCCTAGGTTCTAGTATCAGCTGGGCCAGCATTGAGATTTATCTCGGCAAATCTCCTCGCCCTGCCCATGGTCAGTAGGGACACCAATTGGTTTGAAAAGACCAGCGTATGCTAGATGGGCTGACAAGTCATAGCCCCGTGTGCGGGAGAGCCTTTCCTTGTGGAAGTCAAAGAACACGCCGAATTATTTCCAACAGCTATTCCAGTGGGTACCCTACTCCAACTTTAACTGAGTCTTCGGGGTCTTTGCAACCTGGCCATTTAGACCAATGTGTGCAAAAAGGTGCCTAGAGTGTGCCATTGTGTGCAAAATCGTGCGTAGAGGTAAAATAATCCAACCTAACGCAGAAGTTTCCAAATGGTCAGGACTTTGAGCATTTTATAACAGAGTAATTGCAAGGTGAATTCACAATTTCAAACATTTATAAATACCACATTTCCAACTGAAATTAAAACAGAATTCATTAAAATGAAGAATGCAACATCATAAGTTTGCATATTTGAAAGCAGGCCTTGGAGGATAGATTATGACAATGGCGTAACCGATCTTCATAGATTTGTATAATAACGGACATTTATCTTCGAAAAACCTCGGAGAAAGAATTCAAGTGAGGTTAGTAGTTCCGGTGCAGGAAAAGTCATTTAAAGTGACTGACTCAACGGCCTGAGAATTGCTAATTAGATAATCGCTCGCTTGCAATACATAATAGAGAAACAACCACACATTTGCTTTCTCTGTACCTATTCAATCCACCATTTCTGGTTTTCCTACAGTAGCGCTATTGTGATGATGTCTCTACTCCAGGTTGTCTTCAGTTATCACCACCAGCATAGCCATCTCGGTAGGCTTCAGGTTTAATCCCCCTTATCCCTCAAATGAATTTTATTTTCAAGAAATCATCAATTTATAAATTTATGTTAATGGTAATATTGATTAAAGTTTTAAAGCACACATTCATCCTCCTGGAATTCTATCTAAGTCACTACTCAGTAGTAAACTCTACGCCAATCCTAATTGCTATAAGACACTTCAAGCTGGGTTGTTTTACCTCTGAGTGGCACTTTCGAGCACACAATGAGCTAAATGGTCAGGTTCACAAACACTACGAATGCTCAGAGATGGTTCGGGAAGGGGACAGTTGTTAGGAGACAGATGTCACTTATCAATGCCATCCAGCCTGTTGTACAATGTCACAGGATATGGTTCTCCTGCACACGTCACCATGGCTTAATGTCGCATCCAATGTCAATGGTGTTTCCATGCCTTCTATCAATGTTCCTTTTCTTTCCGAGGGAGGGATGGTGGTTAATGGAGATAAATCCCAAAGCTGACGGTTAAAACGCGAGGCGTAGACTGGAAATTACGAGCCTAGCGCATAATTAGCGAGAGCAGGGCACTTAGCAATAGACTGAGCCACCACCCGCTTCTTGACACTTCAAGAAAATAGCATTGCTTTAAGCATTATTACATTTAAAACATTTTCTTTGCTTTTCCTCTTATCTGCTTTCACTCTCTGATTGAACAATTATGCACTAGCTCGCAAAACTAATTGTTTAAAACAGCTGTTGCCCGGTTTGACGTCACCCCTACTTCCTGCGTCTACCACTGCATTCTGATTATTGCTGTTCAATTATACGTATAACAATTCTCTCTTAAACGAAAAATATTTTCTTCAATGAAATCGACTCGATTTACAAACCATACTCCAATTTCAAATTTGTGTAATTCAAGAAAAATCTATGCGATACTGACACTACGGTTGTTTCGAAGTAATAGCTTATGAGATTAAGTCCAAAACTTAGAGAGGAAAGTTAAACACATTTCTCTACTTTGACCTGTTACCCTACATGCGCAGTAGAGATGAATGTTCATCCGGAACGCTGTGCTGAAATGTATACGTTTATAAAATGTTGTTCAACAGCCCTTTTCAGCCGTAGCCGAAGAGAGGAACTCGTGTCCAAAGTGCTGTTACAATTCAGATATGTTGCTGAAGCAGCTGTTCCCTTAAAATTATATACGTGAATCACACGACACATTTCCTTAGCAATTAATGTTAATATTACGTGACACTCTTCTGAACTCTTTTGCTAGAGTTACGTCACTTTACAACCCCTAAATATCGCACATCTGTATTAATTTTGCCATCCTTTCCAGCTGTTGCGATGCCACTAATTATTTACGGTGAAGGAACGCAGTACTTCAAGGTCTCACTTTCAAAACGAGTTTAAGAGCACCATTAACTTTATGCGCTGTCGTGTTCTTGTACATTAACAAAGGTTAGAACACTTTCATCTGATTTGTATCATTCCCTTGTGATTCGACAAAGCTATACTTTCTCTGAATCTTTGAGAGGTTAGTTCATTCAATTTCTTTCTGTTTATGATAAACCTTTTCTTAATTCTTCCTTTAACATGCTACAGCTTCTATACCTATAAAACATGGGGCATAACACAGAGATATATAACACAAGAAATACATCACCGCCAACGGCAGCCTTTTATTTCTCAACTCTCGGACCCCATTTAACATGTGTTTTCGTTAGGGAGTAGAAATACTAAAAGCTCTAAAAACCCGGAGTGCAATAAAGATGGAACTGGAACATCTTGTTACACATAGAGGAAAGAAAGACGACGAAGAATGTGATCTGATTTCATTTACAAAATCCGAAGAAAATGCCTATCATTTTAGGCGCATCTCTTAGGGAGCCAGTTATAACATAATGGTTCAGGAAATAGCAATTCTCCACTGTCTCATTTTCATTAAATATTTAAACGTTACAAAGCTAATTAAATTTAAAGATTAAAATATTTAAGTATATACATATGTACGACGAACAAGAAATATAACGCAAACTTAAAGAAGAAAGTTATATACATAGGTTGTTTATAGTCACAAATTATAAAATGTCACTTTACTATATATTCAAGCAATTAAGACTAACAACGGAAACGCTAAAATTAATAAAAAGATTTAAATCCTTACCAACACAGCAAGCTAACTAGATGCAAAATAACCACACTGTATATACTATTGTATGTAGATCTACATGGCATATACTACTGAGAGAAAATTCTGATATACATACTGAGGGAAAATTCTGATGACCACTGCGTGAAGGATCTTTTCCTGGTTTTTGAAGATTTTTCTCACAGTCCTTGTCATGTCCCTCGAATATTATATTTTTTTTATTGTATACTTTTGTTGTATTTTATTGTTGTATATATTTTTATGTATTCTTGGAAATGTTTGTGCTGGGATGACTCACTGTTGTTGTTTTCCGGGTCTAAAGTTGTTCCGTGTGAGTGGTAACGAATGCCAGCAGTTGTTTATGCCGTAAATGACTAGCCTATGGCGCTAGTTCCGCGCACGAGGCTAGGCAGTAGATTTGAAGCTTTAGTTTGTGCGTAGCTGTCAAACGAAGAAGGTCGTTATGACACACGTCAAAGGGACGCCGCCTTTCTCAAAAATAACCCTTGAAGTGAGGGTGCGATTCCAAGGGGGAATCTAGATTCTGATGTGAATCTGTTTTATTTTTGTGAATTCAGAGGAATCATAGTGTAGGCAAAGGTTGGTTATCCTTTCGCCGAGTTTTGAGGTCTGTAAAGTGAGGACTCGCAAAGCGTGCGATTCTCCACCTCATTGTTAATGTTTGCAGCAGCAAAGCAGTAAAGACTCACGGAGTTGAGCGGTGAATCTGATAGCAGTTTTGTGGATTCAGAGCGAAGTACAGTGTAGGCAAAGGTTGATTATCCTTTCGCCGAGTTTGAGGTCTGTAAAGTGAGAACTTGCAGAGTGTGCTATTCTCCACCTCATTATTAATGTTTGCAGCAGCAAAGGCCCACGGAGTTGAGGGCATTCCCAGCACGTAGCTGTATATATTATAAATAAAACTGTGTCGTCCCTATCTAACTCTCGTGCAGTAATTAATGGACTGTGGTTATTCGTCATTCGACACCAGTTTCTTCAAAGGCGTGCAGTGGCACGGGCTTAAAAACCTGCGAACCTGTAATTTCACCGAAGTGAGGGTGAACTAATTATTAAGCAACAATCGCATCGTCCTCCGGCGGCCACGACGTTTGGCTCAGTCTCCATAGATCTGAGAAGGGAGGACATCACATCTGGCCCAGTCGGACAGGATTCGAACCCAGGTCATCACATTTGATCTAGTCCGACAGGATAAGTTCTATTTGGGTCATCACAGTCCTGTTATCTTTGTGTTGTATATCCAGGCAGTCTTCTCTTTAAATGTGGCTCCTTTTGTTTTAGTATTGAATTAAATTTCCATTTTATTTTATTTATTCAATTTAATTTTGAGATATTCAATGAACAATATATTCAAAAAAGTTCATTTCACCCAAACACATATATATATATACTGTATATATTAAGTTCACTGGTGAAAAAGAAGAACAAAATATGACGGAGCTCTTGAATAACTGTGTCCTGAAATACTTTACAACAACAATGATCGGTCATAAAGTAACCTATTAAACGCATGTAGTAAAGAGGTTTATTATTACAAACCCTAATACATCAACCATGTAAGGTATTTATTGCCATTCTACTACTTTTCGACATGACACTGTAAAGTTTAAAAAATCTACCATATATTGGAATGTGTTTTGATTTTCCTTGTAAAAAGAAGTCCGTGTATTTTCGCTCAGCAATAATTTCATTTATGTTTCCACATTATATTCTCTTTGAACTGGTGGCCTCGAAGATTTTCCTTCAGTGTTACAAATAGATGGTAATTACTAGATTGAATCGCATTTCCACGAGTGCCCTGTTGTTAGGAGTTCTTGCGATTTTGGGCCTGCTGCGCGGTCCACGGTACTGACATTTCCACCATGAAATTCCACACACTATTTCCACACACTCTGCCAACTCATAACATCTTTGCCATAAACGTCTACGAGCTGGTGTTGAATTTCTACTGTCGACATATTTTTTTCCATTCAAAAACCGATTTAAAGTACAAGCTTCGTACTTGTACCACTATACAAGTCGAGTTGCCATGTTAGATTGACTCGTACACGCAATAAGTGGTGGCTGGAGGAAGTCCATGTCGACAATCCATGTGTGCAACAATTGATTAACAAATCACTGTAACATAACCACAATAAATGTAGGTCCTTAAGCATTAAGAATATGAGATTATATGCCTTGTAGACGTACTTTCTGATGGACCATCCATACATCCATTCATATATACATGCAGGCATACATACATACATACATACATACATACACTGTCTGGCCAAATTGTTATGAACAGCTATCTGGCAAGCTTCCCACATGCTTTCAAAGTGCAGGAGGAAGGGCCGGCTTGCAGCTTTCTTCAGGGACACAACTATAATAGGAAGGTCCAGGCGGTGTTAAAAAAAAACTCTCTTTCGGCTTTTACAAGAGTTCAAGTTGGTATTTACCGCTTGAAATAGTTTTTCCCTAATTAGGAGGAGATTTCGTGAATCGAGAATAAATTATTTTCCAAAAATATCTTTTTGTTATGGAGGCGATGGAGCTTGTGATGTTACAGCGCACAACGCCCTTTTGCCAGTCTGCAACTTACAGGAGGAATTTTGAACCACTGTTCCTGCAACATGGCTTGAACATCTCCAAGCGAAGAGGGCATAGGTCTGTGTATTCGAATAGTGCGTTCCAAATTGTCCCGTATGTTTCTATTGCATCAAGATCAAGAATTTTTTCAGGCCAGAGAAGCTGATAAAATCCGTTTCATGTTCCTCAAACCATTCATGTGCAATTCGAGAACGATAAAATCGGTGGATTATCATCCCGGAATTTGCCATTTCCACTGGGGTAAAAAATAATCCATCATCGGCAGCACCTGATTTTCCAAGATAATTTTAAACTTCCGCTAGTGATGCGACCGTCTAGAGAAACCAGAAGACCTAATCGTGTCAAGGAAATGCTCCCCATAGCAGGGACGTACCCAGAATGATTTTGTTAAGATGAGGAACTCACCGAAACTAAATCATACTGTGTACGTACCTGGTTTGGATTATTGGTGGAATTGTTTAGGGTAAATTCTTTTCTGAGGGGCGTAGAATTTATTTATTTATATATTTAGTTTTTTGGGGGGAAGGTTCCAAGAATTCCGTTTCTGGGAGGGTTCGGGAATTTAGTTCGGGAAAGGTTAAAATGGCATTCTATACGGAATAAGATTTTATGGTGTTATTTTAATCTAGTTTTAGTGTTGAACATATAATATGTGGCTAAAATAAAATTATATAACAGTTTTATATTTCAAAGTAGGTAGACAAAACCTACAAAAATCCCTCCTCGAAAATCCGGTTGTATGACCTGGGTACGTCCCTGCCTCACACTATCGCACTGCCTGCAGCAGCTTGAGCAGTAGTCGCTACACATGAACTATCCATTGCTTCATGGGGTTTAGGACATAATCTACTTCGGTCATCTGTTAAAGATAGCATATATCGTGATTCGTCTGACGATACATTTACGTATAACAATGAGTTTCGAAGTCTGGCTAGCGATCGTCTTACTGGGCTGATGACTGTAGCAACTTTGTTTGCTGTATTACTTTCGTGCCAACAAACTCCTGTCCCTGTCTGTCACACCGTTTTTCTCCCGCAGTTGCCACGATTGGCGGATTTTTTTTAGACTGTTTGCCATTCTCCATACACTTGGGATATTGTGTCTCTGATTTTTCCCGAGCTACATTACCTCTGTTATGGATGCTCCTGTCCATCGAGTTCCAATGATGAACTCCCTTTCGAAGTCAGTTAGATCAGCCTTTTTACCCACGTCGCACTTCACTGTGTATTCTACCATGCCTTTAAGACATTTTTAGGATTTCGTAGTAATGTAGAAAATTTTTGTCACTAGGAAATATTACATACATTGGAATGCTTTATGATACTTCGCGCACGAGGCAGTGTTCATAATAATTTGGTCAGGCATTGTACATACCTAGATGCACATACGTACATACATGCGTACAATACACACAAATACATATATACAAATATATATACACACATACACATACACATACATGCATACAAGGTTTATGAAGCTCCAACCAGACTGTGCAATCTATCTTACCATATACGACTGTTCAGAAAATACACAGGTTGCTTTTGGTCGCTGCTTACCAATTCTAATAAGCTTTGCTCATGTTGTAGGGAACCTAACATTAGAGTCTGATTTCATCACGATCAAATATTTCTCTGAACCTTGATTAGAGAGTTACTTATTTGATGAGAACCTTTTGGAGCCCACTGTATTATAGATATGCCAAGTTTTCTAACTCATTCCTGATAACTTCACTCGCTAATCTATAATTGACCTTGCTGGTAACGACCATATCAACGAAGTTTCTCCTTACATAAGATGTTGCTGAAAAGCGGTTGATGACTCCTTACATAAGATGTTGCTGAAAAGCGGTTGATGACTCCTTACATAAGATGTTGCTGAAAAGCGGTTGATGAGTCCTTAATGTAACTTAATCGTTATTTTTGCATGGTCAAATACCTAATATAGACCGTTTGAATCTACAATTAAAAGCCTGGCGTTCTTTACTTTTGGAAAAAAACAACAAAAACAATCGATAAAGTATAATTTTAAATTCTCAATGTTATTCCGTGGCGGAGTGGTTGGCGCACGTGGCTACTGATCTGGTGACTTGGGGGTCGAGCCTCGAGTAAAGCATGGATGTTTGTGTCGTTTTTCTCTTATTCAAACATACATTTTACATTAAGTCCCGCCATTCTCACAGACATTATACTATCTAGGCTAGGGGGTTCTCAACGTATAATATGCGGTAAAATGTTTTGGGGTACGCCGTGAGAGCTGTTTCACTGATTACCCAGTAAAATGTTTATAATTTTATAAGATTTGTTAAATATTTTATGTCATTTTTTGCGTTTATCGATATATGTAATTTATGAATACAAAATTTAATGTGTGTATGTATATATATATATGTGTGTTTTATTTTATTCCCATTGTTATATTATAACTGTAGTTTTACTTAAGTATACAAGGGGTACGTCAGTTACATACGCATTTCCAGGGGGTACGTAAAGCCTAAAACGTTGATAACCACTGATTTAGGCATATAACCTGACAGGCTCCTGTCAGACCTCTATGGCAAACAGCCGTTTAATGGAGAATTTGTTTTTTTATTTATATTTTTTTCTTCCACAGTCCCTACCGATTATTAAAAATCCTAGTAAATGCACACTTCCCTGTCAATTCCATGTCGCTTTTAATGTCAAGTTCATAAAGTCCAGTTTCGTGTGATGAACATGAAACGCACGTTTTGAAAGAGAACAAAATGTTTATCTTTCAAATTTAGCGCACTCTAACAATAAAATTTCAAAATTCGGAAAATGAAAATAGTAACATTTAATTAGTGCGTAATTGAACCTTAAAAGAAGTTCTGATCTATCATTTAAACCACGAATTGAGTTTCCAACGCTGTGAATTGGAGAAGAAGGCATGTTGTGGCCATCCGGGAGAAACTCTTGACCACTTCACTCTATACCTAAGTCACAGCTTAATGAATACCTATATATTGGTAAAAAACGTCGACATATATAGGCATAATTACTATGTAGGTGCTTCATAATGTAGAAATAATATTTTTTACTTTAGAAAACCTTCTTTTATATATGTTCCAACACTATCGAAGTAAGTAGTACCAATGACGTCATCACTCTCCTGCGTTTGAATACATGCCGTAGTACCCTGATTACTATGTAAACTACTAGTTCCAAAGGAAATCTCATCTCACAATCATTTCTATGTATGTATTTAGGCAGTAATTTGTAAAAAAGTTAAAAATCGTCAATCGTAATCTACAGGGTGTTTATAATTAAACTGACATTATTCAGAGCGATGTAGAGAAGGATCTACTCGATGGATCACAGCGAAAAGTGGTGGATACCTTAATAAGAACATGGGGTAGATAATTTGCGAATAAAAAAATTAGTTAGTGTTAGTGTCAGAAGGTGGCGTGGTTGCGCTAAAAACATGGTAGAACACGCTAATTACTAGTGGCATTCCAGCCAATCCCACGTGAGAGTCGCATGAGGCATACTATAAAATGTGATGTCTTCCCTGTAATCGCTAGAAGGAACCATGGGTATCTGCAAGACCGAGCTTTGGTAGTAAAACTCTTTTACCAAAACAGCAGTAATGTCGCCGCTGCAGTACGCGAATATCGTCATCTGAAAGATATAAAGAAACGACCTTTGTCGCTAAATGGACTGAAGAATATGATCAGAAATTCGAAGAAACAGGCGAGTTGGGTGTGGCTCCAAGTACAAGCCGACGGCCTGTTGCAGAAAGCAATATGGAAGAGGTCGCACTTACCATTGCAGAAATCAGTCGCAACCAGAGTTTCCCGTAGTTATTGTGAGACGGGTATCCTGGCAACTAGAAGTTCCATGGTCACTGTCTGTAAAATTATGCAATCCATCCTGAAATGGTGTCCTTATAGGATTCATAGGGTGCAGCAGCTGCAACCACGTGACCCTGAACAGCGCACCGACTTCGCTTTGCGATTTCTGGTGAGGATGCAGCTCGACGTCATGTGGCCTTCGAAAGTCTTACGGACCGATGAGGCGCATTTTTCCCTACATGGAGCAGTGAATACGCACAATTGCCAAATATAGGGACCTACACATCCGCACGCTGTGCCCCTAAATTCCGACAATGTAACTGTATGGTGCAAGTTTATCGTAAACTTTATAATCGGACCATTTTTCTTTGAGGAAATCACGCCTAAAGGCCTCGTGAATCGATTGGTGATTGGACCGCGTTACACAGATCTTCTCCCCCGCAAGATTATTCCAGCTTTGCAAGAAAGCAATTACTTAGACTCCATAACCTTCATGCAGGTTGGGGTGCTACGCTATATTGCACGTACCACATTTGGTGAGGACAGAATAATTTTTCGAACGTTTTCCAATGCTTGGCCACCACGTTCCCCCGACCTGAACCCATGCAATTTTTGGTTATAGGATTATTTGAAAAGCCGAGTGTACCAAGGCAATGTTGAATCGCTTGAACTGAAGGCACGAATAACACAGCATGTTGCAACCATTCCTCGAGACATGTTTCAAGCAGATGTGGACCATGCCGTATTACGTTTTGAGCACATTTTGCATACGAATGGTTCACATATTGAGAATCTTGATTTTTAAAATAAACGGTTATGTTTGTTCAACTTGGCATTTCTTTGGTATTCTTTATGTTAGGGCACCTATGGCACCTGGTGGCACAGTTGCACTATTTTTCCTGGGGACAAAGGATTAACTATTTTTTTCTATTCGCCAATTCTCTACCCCATGTTTTAAATAAGGCATCCACCACCACTTTTCGCTGTGATCCGTCGAGTGGATCCTTCTGTACATCGCTCTGAATAACGTCAGTTTAATTATAACCACCCTGTACATAGACTGAAAATCTCAAATAAATTTCTAGTAAATCAAGATTTCCGTCTACCCCTGGGGATTTATGAAGTTTAAGTTTAGAGATAGCCAAACTAACTTCAGATTGTGTTATAGGGCCAACATTAAAGCTGCCAATGCATCTATCATCATTACAAACAATGGGAGTAGAACTACCCACATTGTTTAGAACATCACTGAAATGCTCAGCCCACCTAGCCATGACAGAATCCTCACCTTCTATAACCTTACCTTGTTTATCCTTCAATCCCTGTATGCCTGTCCGTTTTCTACCACATAAAACATTAACTATCTGGTACAGCTCTCTGCTGTTGTGCTGCCTAACTGCTTCCTCAGCTTTGTCAGCCAAGCTATCAAGCCAAAGATTTTTATCAGTAGCTAACTGATCCTTTACACGTTTATTAAGCTCTCTGTAATCTTTTCTATTAGGACTAGTAGGGTACTGATTAAGGGCATTCCTGCAGTTCCTTCTTTCTGAAATAAGCTCAAGTGCCTTATCACTTAAATAATTCTGCCTCCTCTGCTCCTTTTTCCCTAAAAGAGTACTGTTAGTTTCCAAAAAAGCCTGTTTAAAATGGCCCCATTCTTCCTCAACTTCAGTATTAAGCAAACCATGACTGTCATAATGACTAAGTAACCTATCGTGGTAAGCTTTAGCTATAACTGGGTCTTTCAGAGCTTCAGTATTAAAGGTAAATTTTTTAACCCTAGCACAACAATTTTTAAGTTTAAGTTGCAAGACACTTTTAACAAGGTAATGGTCAGATCCAATTTCAGCTCCCCTATATGCCCTGGTATTTCTAACAGAACTAGCCCATTTGCTGTTAATTAATATATAATCAATCATATTCCTATGCATAACAGGAAACTAGATGCTTTTGATTCTAGATGCTTACGCAGTATCTTGGGTATTAGGTGGTTTAACTTTGTAACAAATGATGAGGTTAGACAAAGGAGTCTGCAACCTCCTTTAAGCAGCATATTGTGCAGAGAGAGACTCCGCTGGTTTGGCCATGTTGCCCGTATGGATAATTATAGATTGGCGAATATTGTTATGAGCAGTGTGCCTAGAGGCCTCAGAAGGAGGGGGAGACCTAGGATGCGGTGGGCAGACAATGTCAAACAGGACCTTGTTAGAATTGGTGTGCAGTGGCCGGATGCAGCAGATGTAGCTCAGGACAGATATGCTTGGAGAAGTAAACTGCGTGGTCTGGTTGGACCTCCGTAGCCCATGGCTGCTTGAGGATGATGATGATGATGATGATGAAATCAAGATATTGATCTACGCATGCATCTAAGAAAAATGGCGATATCAACCTGTCGACTGATATATCGCAAAGATAGATAGATAATTTCTCAGAATTAACTGTTATTGTGGATAAAATGCCCATCTTGGTCATTTTATCTACGCTATCAATTAATATCGAGTTAATATATGCCAACCTAACCAGGTGCATGCACTTGAGCTAAGATTCTTTTATTTTGCTCACCTATTCGTCCCTGACAATACCTGCTTATCAATCCATGGCGTTCAATGGCGCAGACATACGAGTTCTTCCTCTAATATATACCTTGGGCATTAGGATGTTAGGCTTTGTAAGTAAGGATGAGGTTAGAAGAAAGAGTCATCAACTTCCTTTGAGCAGCATATTATGCAGAGAGATGGAGACTAAGTGCCTAAAATTTCAGAAACGGGGGTGACCTAGGATGTGATAGGAGACAACGTCAAACAGGACCTTGCTAGATTTAGCCTACAGTGGCCGAAAACAGTCGCTGTAGCTCAGAACAGACACGTCTGGAGAGGAAAATTACATGGCCGGTTTGGACCTCTGTAGCCCATGGTTGCGTGAGGATTTTGTATGTATATATGTAGATAAAATGTAGCTTAAATTTCAAGATATATATATACAGTCGTATCAGAATAATATGACCACCCACGGAATGCCAGTGTACCTGCCCAGGAGCGTCACAGAGTGCACATGACAAAGTCGACCACACGGAGATATAAGCGGCCAGCCAGGACAGATGAGCCATAGTATTGATTTCATGGATGTTCAAAAAGGAATGATCATCGGTTATCGCGCCAAGGGTGGAAGCATCTCGGAAACAGCAGACTTCATGGGCTGTTCGCAAAATGCTGTAATAAGGGTGTACCAAAAATGGACCACTGGCACACCGAGTACCACCAGACGTCGTATCTCTGGATCCCCAAAGGCCATCGACCCCAGAAGAGAACATAACCTCCGTCGACTGGTAAAGGGCAATCGACGAGCAACAGTGCAGCAATTGACCATTCAAATGAACACTGGTGCACCCAGGTACGTGTCCCTGATAATAGTAGAGTGAACCCTGTTACTCATGTGTCTCCGGAGTCGATGCTTCCTAAAGGCGCCCATGTTAACCAAGGTTCATCAGCAATGACGCCAGCAGTTCGCAAGGGAGTACCGTCATTGGACAGCGGGCAGAAAAAGTCATTGAGCAGAAAAAGATTGCCTTCTCCGACGAATCGAGGTTTCTACTCCACAGAAGTGACGTGCGGTGGCGGATATGACGTCAGAGACATGAGAACTAACACTCGGACACGCTTGTCAGTCAAGTACAGGCCAGCGGTGACAGTGTACATGTCTGGAGGATGTTTTCCTGGTATGAACTGGGACCGCTGGTACCACTGGATGGGTCCCTGAACGCCAATGGCTATCTATCCATCCTCGCTGACCACATGCATCTCTTCATGTTGGACGTTTACCATGGTGGTAATATTGTCAATAACAGGACAATTCGCCCTGCCATGTCACTAAGGTGGTGCCTGACTGGTTTTAGGAACACGACAGCGATGTCTAAATCCTTCCTTGGCTGGCGGAATCGCCCGTCCCCAATCCCATAGAGCACTTGTGGGACCATTCAGGTCGACAGGTACGGCATGCGGACCCACAACCACGTAATCTCCGGAACCTCCGTGCTCTGCTGGAGTCCGAATGAGCACTTGGGCCTCTCGCAACCTTCCAGGGCCTCATTGCGTCAATGCCACGCCGTCTCGCCGCTGTCATTCGAGTCAAGGGTGGTTATTCCAATTATTAGGTAGGTGGTCATGTTATTCTGATACGACTGTGTATATTATTGTGTAATCGTTAAATTTAACTGCAATTTCTGAATATTATCATAACATAGACCAATTGAGAACAGTGGCATAGTGAAAGGATATGGTTGGGGGTGGAACGAAAATTTCCAACTCGGAATTCAAATTTTGCCAAATGTGAAAATATATACATAAATTTAATTATGTCTTTGTCAGGGACGTTCCCAGGATTTCGTTCCGTGGATGGGTGGTGCCTCGATTTGCCACCTTGTCATAATTTTCGAAATATTAATCCCTATTTTTACATCTCACCTGAGTTTTATACAGTCACTTCGAATTTTCTCAGCTGTCCATAATTTTACGGAAGAAATACCAATTTTCACATCTCACCTCAATTTTACCAAGTCACTTCGAATTTTGCCAAGTTGTTCCGATTTTGACAACGTCCAAAGATTTTGTCAATTTGCCTCGATTTTACCAACTCTCCTTAATATTAGAAAACTATTCCAATTTCCACAACTCACCTGCGTTTTACCAAGGGGTTCCAATTTTCCAACTGCGTAGATTTTTCCAACTCCCCTAATTTTGCCAACTCGTAGATCGTGTGTCCAACTGCGTAGATTTTTCCAACTCCCCTAATTTTGCCAACTCGCCATAATGTTATAGAAAAAATCCCAATTTTTACAGCTCACCTCAATTTTACCAAATCACTCCGAATTTTGCCAACTCCGATTTACTTTGAGGGAGATTTCTCCCCATCCCCCCATAGCTACGCCGCTGATTGCAAATTTCTAAGAATTCAGCAGCTTAATTCTTATGTAACTTAACATTAAATCTATTGCATTCTTTCCTCAAGTATACATAAAAGTTTAAGACGTAATTAATAAATCCTCACGGTAATCGATACTGCGTTCTCGCTTCACGAATATAAAGATCGATGATAGATAAGACATAGAAGCATTTCAATAATCTACTTTATTACATACTGAAAAATGCATTTACATAGACTCAAATTTTGAGTCAGTATCAGATTCAATATCCCACTCGAGTTACCAACTCTCCATGTCGCCTATGGGATAATAACACGAACATTTTAATAGTTTAAGTGTCTACATTTAAGAACGAAAATTTTACCCCAGCATTTGGCCTTGATGCAGTTTAGGGATCTTTCTGTACTGAAGGTTGAACTTTTACCTCTATTGCCATTCATACAATCTTTAATTCATTTTGCTGATGGATTTAATGAAATTTTGTTTTTCATAATGATTTACTTTAGCACATTAAACATGATATCTATAAACAAAAAGTTTCGTAAAGTCGTAATGCACGATTGCTTCTTCGAATGAGAGAAAGGCTAAACTAATCCTAATCATGAACTGCAAGGTAAATATTCTTAATAGAGGAAATTGAATTTATGTATTTGAAGAAATTAACATTATCTTTGTCGTGTAACGACTACGTAAAAATGTGGTTATTTCGGCAATTTTCTTTTTGTATTTTTATCTCATTTTCAAAAAAAGGAGTTTCGCTTTGTCGTCTATCTGTCTGTCCATATGTACACATCGAATGTATTTGTTTACAGAGATCAATTTAAAATTATTTCTGTCTTGAATAGGTATTGATGAAATATTACGATATGCACTTTAATAATTCTTCTAAATCTATAATTACGCCCTCTAGCGGTGGAAATTTTTGAAAATTCGGAAATTCAAAAGAATATTGCAAACGATATATTTATGCTAGAAATTTCAAATGTTGGTGATGGAATGTGATGGTCACGACATTCCCACTGTCAACAATGAGTCGACACTTTAAACCCAGGGGGTGGAAAAACACAACTTTTTTGCACATTGTTTGTTGTTAGAGATAAATGAAAAAATTATTTTTCGGGTTAGATAGGAATTGATAATATACCATGATTCACTCTTTCGATATCTTCCTAAAACTATAATTGCTCCCTCTAACGGTGGAAATATTTAAAACTAAAAAAAAAATTCCAACGGATATATGTATTTTATGCTAGAAATTTTACATTTTGGTAGTGGAATGTGAAGGTTACTAAATTTTCATTGCCAAAATGAGTTGGCGCCTTAGTTCCAGAGGAATGGGAAAACATTTTTTTTTTGTTTCAGCAGATAATTGTTTCTATTTAGAGAAAAGTGAAAAATTCCTGTTTGGGTTACATAGGAATCGATAAACTATTATGATTGGTACTTTCGGAATCTTTCGAACACTATAATTGCGTTTTTAACGGTGAAAAAAGATGAAAAGTCTAAAATTTTGAATGAATATTACAACGATATATTAATGATAGAATTTCAAATTTTGGTGGATGAATGTGAACGTCATGAAGTTTTCATTGGAAACAATGCAGTGATAATTACAAAACTCCATTTTAGTTATATTAGTATTAATGAAATATTATTATATTATATTAATATTTATTATTATAATTCGTACCTTTTAACACTTAGGTAGTTTTAATGTATATATCTTTACAGATTACTAAAAATGAAAACGGTACAGCTGTTAACAAGTTTTTCAAATAATATGTACATAATGTAGATTTGAAAAATTAGTGGCAGCTTTTCAAGGAATATTCCACCAACAGCAATTACTCCCCACTTTTCTAAGAGAGGTGTGTGAAATGCAACTTTTTAAATTTAACAATTAAAAGACGAAAACCTTTTTGAAAGATGCTGCATTTTCGCACACCAAGTCACTCGATGGTGCAGAAGCCTTGGCGAGGAGCTCGGCGCAGGAACAGCTTGAACAAACCATCATTTCCTTCAGCTGCTTTGTACGAGAGTGATGTGAGCAAATGAATGTGCGACTGATGATTTGAGTGGCAGGAATGAATAGAATAACTTTAATCGTGAATTACAATTAACTCTTCTTCAAAATAGATTAAAAAAGTTAGCTGGAGAAATTAAGATGTGTATCTTGGTTGTAACGATTTTGCGCATCCTACGGCAGAATACGATTGTACTAAGTCATATAACGACTGCTCAAACTTTACCAAACTTTGGTGAAAATACACTACAGATGTCCTTTTTGCACAACTTGTTACTCTCCGTTCTGAACCATGGTACGATTGCCAGATCCATCTTTATTATATATGTATATAGTACTATGTGGTTCCATACTTTTCCAGCAGGAAGCACAAAGGAATGATATTTGCAGTTTTTCGAACAAAATTTCTATCAATTGTAAGAGTTTACTTCTTGTTCTATTTAATTAATTTGAGCATTTAATTGTCGAAGTTATAATTAATTATCCCGTGAATATGTTTGCAACAGGTTTTTAAGTATAACATGAGCTTTCTCCATTTCAATGAATATAAAAACGCTTTTTACAACCTTAGTTTATATGGCATATTATAAAATCCGGAGTCTCTTTGTAAGGCTTCTCTAGGTTCGTTCAAAGTATTTGGCGTCTGATTCAAGTACGGTGTCCATATAGGTGCGCAGTGGAGGTTCGTGCCTAAACGTTTTGGTGGGGCTCTTTGGCAGGCAGGGTCAAATTTAGAGAAATGACTGATACCAAATTTAATTATATCGACGTTCCATGGTAGGTATACTCTTTTCATTTCAGCTGTTTTCCAAATGTATTTATGCAGGAAAATTTTCGAAAACTCAAATCAGAAAGGTGTTAACAAACATTATTTCCTCTTCAGTTGGGTATCTAGCTCTTCCTCTACAATATTTATCTGTGCAAATGCATTTTCTTCTCAATTCTGGTTGTATTAAAAACATTGTTTGTGTAAAATATCTGTAAGCAGCCACATATCCAAGTTTATTTTGATGGTTGGCGGGAGCAGAACCTAAGAGTTTTTTTTTTCAATATACTTGAAAACATCTTGGTAGGTCCCGTAGAGTAGATTGGTCAAGACAATTGTGTTGGCGAAGGAAGCAGGAGGGAATTTCCTCTTTTTTATTATCTATACCAGGGGTCGATAACCGGAGGCTCTGAGCACTCTAATAAATGGCTCTTGAAGCTTTCTGGTTCAACATTCAACGCTGAAAAAACATTTTCATTAGAAACAATCACTATAACAGATTGGCAGATTGTAGTTTGAAAGCATTGATGCAATTCAAATGCTATAAATAAACTCCAAATTTGATTACGTTGGTCGAGAAAACTCAAAAGTCACACTGATGAATGGCAAATTTTTTCAAGAATTCTTTTCAAACAGTTTGATTGTATACACTTCAATATAACTATTTAAAACTTATACGTTATGGCTTTATTTTTGTTAATAAAACAATCTGCTGTTTCTTTTTTCCGGTTATGGCTTTATTTTTGTTAATAAAACAATCTGCTGTTTCTTTTTTCCGGTTATGGCTCTTGAGCCAATAAAGATTACAATTTGCTGCTCTCAAAATTTTTGTTTACCTTTTTTTTTGCTGTTTTTGCTCTTGACCGAGAAAGGTACCCCACCTCTGATCTATACCTGGGAGTAATTCTATAAACGAAAATTGTTCTCTTCTTTTAATTACAAAAGTCTTCGGTGACTATGCTTAATTTTAAAAATTCCTTCAGTAATTTTGATTTTTGTAAACTTTTTTTTTCATTTTTTCGAAAATATGAACTGTTCTTTTTCTTAAATTTAACATATATTTCTCTTTTTGTAAAATATTAACTTCTAGTAGATTTGCTGGGATCTGAAACGCTCCAAAATATGTAGTAGATTACACTCTCCACGTATGAAGCTTCCATTTTGCATAAAATTCATTCCGATCGATTCCCACCTCTCGGTAAAAGTTTTCTCAACGTTTTCTAGGAGAGGTCTGAAACTCTCTAAAATATATAGTATATGACACTCCACACACCGGAAGCTATCATTTGGCACAAACACATTACGAACGACCCCCCCCCCCCCTACATACACTACGGTTAAAATTGTCTCTCCCTCTTGTGGGTTAGGAAGGAAGTGGACATATTTGGATGTCTTCATGATAGAAATTTCTAAACTGAAAAACCGTATTGCTTCACTCAGATAATAGAGCTTTTAAAATCATTTCGTGACCCCCAGACTTGCTAGAATATTATTGGCCAGGCATACGTAATTTTAGAGCAAAGTAAAATTTAATATGGTCTGAATTGTACAAGTGAAAAAGAAAAACATTATATATCACTTACATAGTATGTGGAACGTTTATTAATCAACATATTTTATGAGATATACGTTGCTTAACCTATGCATATTTTTCAAATTAGGGTTAATTATTTTAGCGTCCGATATGAATTCTTAGTATTCGAAGCTTTTATTTCAACACAAAATCTCGTGTTCCGCTCGTTCTTAAATAGAATTGCTTAAATTTCCACTGAAATGATCATGAGCTTTACCCAATAAAATAAACAATGGCTTTATCATGCGAAATCAGAAAGAAATTAATTGACGCAGTTCTTCTAAATTCATTTTGGCAACAGTTATTTTGAATACCTTTTAACGTTCTGTTAAGTTTATGCAGATTTCGAGAAATTCCAGCTGGTCCACACTGGTTTCGGCTGACCCCAACTCGCGTCATAACGCGAGTTGGGGTCAGCCCCAAGAGAAGACTCGCGTCATAACGCGAGTTGGGGTCAGCCCCAAGAGGACATATATTTCTCTTTTTAGAAAAAGAGAAATATATGTCCTTCTTATAAAATATAATTTATATAAATAGCATTTTAATTTTTTGTTCAGCAAATGGATATGTGTCTTTCACTTTAAATTTGAATTAAAATTGCAATAACTTGTAAAATAATTTCGTAACCAACATGGTTGTCAGGATACAATTGGCCAGGCACACGTAATTTTGAAGCAAAGCAAAATTGAATATCGTCTGAGTCTGATATGAGTCGTTCGCGCATAACCCTACACCCTTCCCCTAAATGAATTTAATTCATGCAAAGTTTGTTGCCTCCAATTCTTCTAAGGGCCGAATGAACAAACGGACGGACACACAACCAAATGTTTTACTTTATACATCATATTGCTGTATCATTGGAATATTTTAGAAGTAAACATTTTTTGAAGTTTGATGTTCATTGAACGTACAAAACATACAATCACTTTAACAACTAAAACACAACAACACAAATACAGTACCTACACATATTTAGTGATATATCCAGTTTTGGCAGGTACAATGAGACATCAGTCTCTTTTCATCCTGCAGCAATTTATTCTTATGTATTCCATTTTTATACGAAAGCAAAATCTTTAAAAACTAAGAAAACTCACAAAAAATTCATTTTGATTATTAATATTTTTTAACAACCCTTCCCACTGCTTTAGCTTATCGTTTAATGATTTTAGCAGTATTTCTATATCCTTTATTTCCATAATGCAAGTCTTTAGCCATTCTAAACTAATTTTTTATACTTTTTTTCCATTCTTATGTTTATGTGCAATGAAATACAGATTCTCGGTCCAAAAAACGTAAATTGCATATTTGAAATTGACTTTTAGCCTGTGGAATAAACAACTTAAATTCTCCATTTCGCAGATTACAGCATTGTGTCCTTTTACCTTAAAATATTAGCTTTATATATATTAGACACATTATTCGATATGTATAAAACTTTCTTAAATACATTATCTTATTGTTTTCGATCAATTTGTTTCTTCTGTCTTTTTTATAATACGCCATTATATTCAGGAACTTACTTTGCAGAACTTCAATACCACTGACAGATGTTATATAGGTTCTTCTCCAAACTATTAAACCACACACTTTAGCAAACTGAATCCATGCGTATTATAATGTCAGCATAAATACATTTGACACTATCCTTCTTATAAAATATAATTTATATAAATAGCATTTTAATTTTTTGTTCAGCAAATGGATATGTGTCTTTCACTTTAAATTTGAATTAAAATTGCAATAACTTGTAAAATAATTTCGTAACCAACATGGTTGTCAGGATACAATTGGCCAGGCACACGTAATTTTGAAGCAAAGCAAAACTGAATATCGTCTGAGTTGCACAAGTGTAAAATAAAAAACATTATTTATTACTTAACATATTATGTAAAACAATTATTAATCAACATATTTTAAGAGATATACATTGTTTAACCTTTACATAGTTTTCAAATTAAGTTAATTATTTTAGCGTCCGATATGCATTTTATGCTTTCTGTATACTAGATACATTATTTGATCGATATCGATATTATTTATTATCCACATTTTTCAGGACCTTGAGTCCAATCCTATCGTATAGTCCAGATTTATAATTATTTAATAATGATATAATATTTATCGCTTCCTTAGATTGCGGTGGTTCCAAGTAAATATAATTCGGAGAGTCTCTAAGCTGTTTACATAATATGTATCATTAACACCACCACTAATGCCTACATTAATATTTACAGAACAAGTATTAAGTTTTTCGGGATAAATGTTTAGATCACATTCTTGAGTAAATTTAGTTCCCTTTTAGGAGCATTCAATATTTTATTTAAATATTGCCATTTTTTAAAGAATTTCCCTCACATTTATCAAATTCTCTTAGAGAATAATTCCTTCTAGTAATTTTTCATTTGTCCTAATATAAAATTTCTAATATTTTTATATTGATCTCGATAATTTGTAATATTAAGATATTTTCTATGTCTCGATAAAACTTATCTTTTACCTTAAAAAGATTGATTAATTCGTTCGTTATCCAAGTATTTTTATTTTTTTTAGCTTTATTACCATATCTTGCTGTTTCCTTTAATGTACTGTTTACATTGCTACTTGTATATGATTAACAAAATCATCATATGCGCTGTTTAACTCTACATACCTACGTACAAAATCCTCATACAACCATGGACTACGGAGGTCCAACTAGACTGTGTAATTTTCCTCACCAGACGCGTCTCTTTTGAGCTACAGCTGCTGCATTTCGCCACTCTAGGCCAATTCTAACAAGGTCCTGTTTGACATTGTCTGTTGATTGCATCCTAGGTCTTTCCCTTTTCCTGCAGCCTTTCGTCACACTGTTCATAATCCTGTTTACACATCTGAGCTATGCATACGGGCAACATAGCCAAACCAAAGCAGTCTCTCCCTGCACAATATGCTGCTCAAAAGAGGTTGATGATTTCCTTCTTCTAACCTCATCATTACTTACAAAGTCAAACCACCTAATGCCCAAGATACTGTTTAAGCATCTAGAATCAAAGGCATCGAGTTTCTGGTTATCCTGCACGCAAAAGGTCCATGTTTCGCTATCATAACTAACCTTAGAAAGAACCAAACTAATATGCAGCCTAATTTTAGTCTTTAGGTGTATAAGCCTATTTTTGCATACTCTCCATAGATTCTTAAAAGTCCCAGCGGCAAACACTATTTTTCTATTTATATCATGCCGCACATCACCAGTATGTGTTACATAGCTCCCAAGATAATTAAACTGAGACACTTGCTCAATAGTACAGTCATTCAAAACAACTGAAGCACCATCAGCCTGACCAAATTTCATTCCTTTAGTTTTTTCTCTGTTTATCACCAAACCTACTCTATTGCCAGTCTCATAACAGGCCTAATGAACGAATTCATCTCATCAACATCAGTAGCCAATAGAGCCAAATCATGTGCATAATCTAAATCAGAAATTTTGAAATCTCTAGACCATTAAAGCCAAAATCTTTCCCTTGAAAACAATTTTGCATTACATAATCAATAACTAAAGAGAAAAGGAGACAAAATGCACCCTTGTCTAACTCCACTAGCAATGCTAAACCAATCGCTGCAAGAAGTACCAATTCTCACACATGACTCAGTGTTATTATAGAGAGCTCTCATGACACTAACTAACTTTTCAGGTATTCCATATGATCTAACAATTAACCACAAATTATGTCGATCAACAGAGTCGAAAGTCTTTTCGAAACCTATAAAGCTAGCAACCACAAGTTTCTGAAACTCTAAACATTTCTCAAGAATCTGCCTAAGTAAAAATATTTGATCAATACATCCCCTACCACTTCTGAATCCACACTGTTCATCACGCAGTTGTCCATCAACCAAATTCGTAATTCTATTAAGTATAATCATGCAATGAACTTTATCTGGAAAAGAAAGTAAAGTAATTCCCCTATAATTATCACAAGAACTGCGATCACCTCTTTTAAAAATTGGGAGAATGATAGCTCTAGTAATATCCTTAGAAATAACACATTTATCATAAAAAATATTAAAAATTTCAGTCAGCTATGTGACAACACAAATGTTCCCATCTCTAAGCATTTCAGTGGTGATTTCGTCTACCCAGGAGATTTACGCAGTTTTAATTTAGAGATAGCCAATGCGACTTCGGAATGTGATATACGGCCATCATTAAAACCAGAAATGTATCTATCTTCATTACAAACAATGAGAGTAGAAATAATCACATTATTTAGAACATCTCTGAAATGCTCAGCCCACCTAGCCATCACAGAATCCTCACCTTCAATCACCTTATCATGTTTATCCTTCAATCCCTGTGTACCTGTGCTTTTCTTCCCACATAAAACATTAACAATCTGGTACAACCCCCTGCTGTTATGCTGTCTAACTGCTTCCTATGCTTTGTCAGGCAAGCTATCAAACCAAAGATTCTTATCAGCTGTTAAATTGATCCTTTACAAATTTATTAAGCTCATTGTAAAAACTTCTGTTAGGACTAGTAGGGTGTTGATTCATATTAATCCTGAACTTCCTTCTTTCAGAAATAGGTCCCATAGCCTTATCATTCAAGTAATTATGTTTCCTCTGTTCCCTTTTAAACAAAAGAGTACTGTTGGTTTCAAGAAAAGCCTGTTTAAACTGTTCCCATTCGTTCTCAACTTCAGCAGTAAGCAAACCACGATTTTCATAATGACTAAGTAGTCTATCATGGTATGCTTTGGCTATATCTGTATCTTTAAGACCTTCAGTGTTTAAAGTAATTTTCTTAACTTTAGCACATTTCTTAAACTTTAGCTGCAAGACACCTTTGACAAATTAATGATCAGACTCAATTTCGTCTCCCCAGTACGATCTAGTATTCCTAACTGAACTGGCCCATTTGCTGTTATTTAAAATATAATCTATCATATCCTTGTGCAACCCATCAGGTGAAACCCATGTATATTTATAAATGTCCTAATGTTTGTAGTATGTGTTAGTTATTCGAAAACCATTAAGTTTACTTACCTGTAGGAGAAGTTCCCCATTGCCATTGGAATTACCAATGCCAAAGGGATCTAAGACTCTTGCCCAAAGATCAGAGTCAGTACCAACTTTAGCAATGAAGTCACGTAGCACAAAGAAATATCTCCTTTCTTCACAGAATTCAAAATATCCTGAAGCTGACTGTAAAACGTATCCTTCTCGTTCTCATCAGAGTCTACTGTGTGGGCTTAAAAACAGATGACATTCAAGTCTTTAATTTTTGTTTTAAATTTTGCTCTAAAAATCTTTCATTAATGCAGTCATACCCCAGAAGAGCATCACTGGCGTGTCTGCTGAGAAGCAAACCTCACCTTGGAGATGCTTTCCATCCTACCTCCCTGAAAAGAGAAAGTTAAAGTTATTTTTAAGTATCTCACCTTTACCTGTCCATCTGGTCTCTTGCAAGCCTAGAATATCTAGGTTATAGCGCTGGAATTCTTGTGTGAGGACATCAAGAGAACGATCTCTATGTAATGATCTCACGTTCCACGTTCTTGCAGAGAAAAAATGATTAGTAGGATTTTTAAAGAAATTAGGTTTATTGAGATTGGTAGGGCCAACAATATCAAACAGCCCTCTGATCGCAGGCATGGGGCAAAGATCTGTTCCTCCTCCGCTAAAGGTTGAAGTCTCCGATGCTGGTAGGAACTTTAAGCACCACCTTTTCAAGTGGACTTTTTCAAGAGCCATGTGAAATGCCCGAGACATATTACTCCAGTTTAGGGTTGACAATGCCAAACTAGCTAAGTGAGGTTCAGTTACCTGCGATGGCAGATTCTCCCTCAACAGAGGCCCACCAGTGCAGCAAGTCCAGGATCCATAATCAAGCTCAAATCCATAAACAAGTCCAGTCTAGTAGGTATAAATGTCAGTACCAGGACTTGTGAAGTTGACCACTCTTCAGCAGGGTTGAAAAAAAGAAACAAAAGTGGCCATAGATGACCAGATCAGTAGGCCATACTGAACTGGCAGCCCTCCCTTCCATTCCCTTCCAAAAGAGAATATCTCTTTTTAAAGGTACTAACGGCCTGCACCAGGAGAAGGCGGGGTCGGACATTAGGCGCTAGACCTGGCTGGTTCTGTGCATCATCACTGGGGATTGGTATATAGCTATCCTTCCAGTTTATGCCTAGCTACCATTTACAGACCAAAAAAGAAGTTAAAATTAGTATTTAACTGTAAATTAAGGTTTTTATACATGTTTCAAAAGCAATGTAAGAAGGCGGGGTCGGACATTAGGCGCTAGACCTGGCTGCTTCTGTGCATCATCACTGAGGATTGGTACACAACTCTCCTTCCAGTTTGTGCCTAGCTACCATTTACAGGCAAAAAAAAAGAGTTAAAATTAGTATTTAATTGTAAATTAAGGTTTTTTATACATGTTTCAAAAGCAATGTAATCAACTATTTTTTAGAAATAGTGAGCAATCTTCATATTTATATAATAACCAATATACCTTGACCAGTTTTAATATTATTGAGAATGATCAATTACATTCTTAACATACATCGCTGCACTATAATGATCGATATATTCCTTATGTCTTTATAAATACATGATAAACGCAAGAACTCGAGTTTTTAACTGTTCCGGTATGATCTGATATTAAGGAATGATAACAGCATTCACAAAGTAAATTTAAATAATGACAGAGTATCATTTGTGTCTTGTATTTATCATCAATTATATGATATATATTGATATCCTCAACTATTACACTATTTTCATAATTTGTCGTTTTTAACATATCTTCATCCCCTGCACATAATCTGAAATGGTGGGTTTATGAGATCTATATATTGCCCAAATATTCGTATCCAAATTTCCATCAGAGAAATATACACACTCTGCAGTATTCATTTCGAAAAGAATTTTGTTAATAGTTAAAAAAGAGAACGAAAAATACCATTTCTTCTACAAAAATGGTAAAAAAAGTTCCGAACCAAAAAATATTCCCTTTAAAAAGAGACTTTTGTTCACTCTATCCTCAACGAATGTAGCTTCTGTTCCAGTTGATCCTGAAAAAAAATTATGGTACACTCATGAGATCCTATATATTAAACTAACAGACACTCTAAGGGAATCTATATCGAAGGTATTACCTCAGAACTCCACATAACAAAAAGTAGCTGGGGAGTTTTTCCGGTTTGGTTATAATTTAAAATATAGTAATAACCCCTCGATTGATTAGATTCTCTATATTGGTTCTAAGCTCTGCTTCAAACTTTTAATATTAAATTGAATGACAGACACATTTGGGAATTTATTTAAAGAGTGATTCTCGTATAAACCAAAATAAGGTATAAATATTGATTTTAAGTTATAAAGCTTCTCTTCTACAAAAGCACCTATACTTTCTGTGACTATTATATAAAAATTTCTTAAATTACCATTACTTTTATGAGAAGTAATTAAACCATTCCCTTCATCACTACTTTATTTTTAATGCTTTTCAAGTGCCAAAAATTCAAAATTTAACAAAGCTAATTCTGACCACTCGAAGAGATGGCGATGCACGTGCCACAAAAAATTTCCCGTCATAGGAAACAAAAATCTCCAATTACTATTCTTTCGATAAATTTCATATGCATGATTACTTTTCATGTCAATAGTCACCCTCTACTGTATTTCCAATCTTAATCCTAGAGACTCTAAACATATTGAGAGAAGAGAGGTAAATTTTAGACAAATATTATGTAATAATATACCCATCCATCAATAAAAAACTTCCCTTTATAGGAAACATCCAACAGCAGATGTTTCTTTTTTTATTTTCGTAAATTGCATGTATGCATTTACTTTTACTGTCATGAACGTAAATCTATCTAATATTACAGATTAAGAGTAAATATTTTTACTCTTAGATCTACACACTCCACATATAAAATATATTAATACGCTCCAAAGTTAAGTAAAAATTTTAAAATGAATTCATAACATATTCTTAAACACATATGAATGAGACAACTTATAAAAAAGAGGGGAAAATATTAACATATCTAATATATAAAGAAGAAAGTTTGATTGTTTGTCTATCCTTTTATGCACTCAGCTCCCAATAAAGATGGAGACCCCAAAATTTGCATGAACGTTCCCTTCACCCAGGGGAAGAATATAGGTATGTGCGAACTCACTGGAATCAACCGAAATAGGAGTGGGCGGGTTTGAATTTCTCAAAATCTCCATAGACTTAACATTAACGTTTGAAATTTATCCAAAATAACGGTTGCCACTAATAAATTTGAAAAAAAGGAATTCACAGAACTAAACTAATTTCTGATTTCACGTGATTAATCATTAACAGTCATGGAGGTAGAAAGACAGGGAGGCGCCTATCGCTTGAAAGCTGTAACCGAGCGTCGCCATATTGTCGCTACTTGTAATCTTTCTATCACTGTGTTAAAAAGAACGACAGATTGCATTGAAAAAATGGATTTGGGTAACGCGTTTGATTACAGTAATGAACTTGCGAAAAAGATCAAGAGGATAACATTTCATAGGTGAAAAGTAATGCTAAAGATTTACTTTGTAAATTGAAATCCTTTTCGTCATTTCAAATAATTTATGACAGTAGTGTAATTAGACCTAGCGGAAGGCGGTAGGAAAGGTTGCGAAAATTTCTCAGTGTTTTTAATGTAAACTGATGAAATAAAGTGTTCTTATAAATTCATAAAAAGAGTAAAAAATTAACAAACAGGAGAAAATGTGATACTGATATCATTCGTCATTTCCTATTTTTTTGATGTACCTTACCGAAACGCTAGAGAATTTCCTGTTATGTCAATGAGAATCTAATTTCGAAGCTCTGTAATTTCTAAAATATGCATTTAATGGAAAAATTTGACTGAAAATAAATTAAAAATCGTAATTAAACTATTTAAATCTCGATTTTAAATAATATTCGTTAAGTATTTAAAGAGTTATGGACGCTAGAATGTTTCATGATGAATTATATTCAATGTCGATGAAAATTTAACTGTGAAGTGCTATAACTATTAAAATATGCATTTAATGGAAAAATACGAGAAGAAGGTAAATTGACGATCATAATCAAATCTATTTAAATCTCCATTTTTAACGATATTCATGCAATTTAATGGAAGAATATGACTGAAAATAAATAAAAGATCATAATTAAAACTACATAAATTTCTATTTTAAACAATATTCAGTAATTAAGCCTATATTAAAGTCTGGATATTTAACAACAAAATTCCTGATTTTTATTCCAAAGAGATTGTTTTGGTTAATATTTAGATTTTTTCTTCCGTAAGAGGTTTGACTTATCACAGTTTACTCTGAACATTAGAAACTTGATTAAACAATGATAGAACTTTGAAATATTGTGCAGGGGAGAGGAATTCAGTCCCTATTTTATGAAAAAGATGGTGTAGCTTTCATTTGATATGTAATTTGTTATTATTAACTTTAAGTGTGAGTAAACAACTGTGTTTAAAAACGTAAACAAACGAAAAACTAAAGCGGAAAAAAGTTTATATATGTATATGTTAAATATCTCTTGACCTTCCAAGAAAAAAAAATCGATTTAGCAATATTCGTCGAAATAATTCCTTTTGTGTACATGAAACAATTGCGATTTTATTGAGCCGTATTCGCTGCCTGGCAAGTATACATATGCCTGGCAAATTGTATCCAAGAAACTCTGGTGGATACGAAGTGATACGAAAAGTTCAACTATCTGAAAGGGGAAATTGAGGTTTTTGGTTTAGAAACTTCTGACGTGTGGTAGGATAATGTGTACCTAGATCTATGTCCATTTCTTTCCTCCCCTACAAGAGAAGGAGGAAATTTTAACTGGAGGAATAGATTGGGTTGTTTTACCTCTGAGCCGCACATTTTGGCACAAAATATGTTAAATGCCAGGTGAAAAGGACCTATTAAGTCTCAGAGAAGGTTGGGGGACGAGACCCATGGAACAGCTGTTAGGAGACAGATGGTAGTCTTCCGTCAAGGTCATTCAGTGTGTTCTTTAACGTACGCATGGTATGGCTCTCCCGCACACAGGGCCACGGCTTAACGTCCCATTCGATGGACAGAGGCCTTTACAAGCCCATCTTGTGTCCCCTACTGACCGTGAGCAGGGCAGGGAGTTTTGCGGAGATAAATCTCAACGGTGACCCAGCTGGGACTCGAACCTAGGTACTACAAATTATGTGTCAGGTGCGCTACTGACTGAACCACTCCGCCCTCCGGAGGAGGAGGATATAGAATCTAATGATATTTATGCTAAATGAAAGATTACGACGTAGGAAGTGCCATCTACTCTACATTTTAAAAAACTTCAGACCCGAGCAATGCCGGGTAAATCTGCTAGTACTAAATATGCACACCCACTTTACAGTAATATGAAAAATATACATCACTAAATGTATTTTTTTTGTGTGTGTGTTTTTAAAACATTTTATATTTAAATAACAGTAGAGAACCTGTAGACTGCATACATTAAATGAGCAGATAAAGAACTGTCATTAGCCGGGTGGGATCCGACTTCCTGACAGCATGTTAGGACCTCTGGTCGCTGACCATGACCTTCTCTCTTGGTTGCTTTAAGCATTATACCATAGATTCAGTCTTTGGAATCTATTTGACTTTAATTGAAGAGTCGAGAAGGGACTTTTCAGGTTAGCGCCCAGCAACATCAATACGCATATTTTTTTAAGTCAACACGCTTTACCAAGTGTAAGAATGCTATGTTGAACAATATTTTAGTTATATAGCATACAGGGGCTTACTTATTATTCAACACATTTTTACTTTTGATAAAGCGTGTTGACTTAGAAAGCTTCTTGATATTTGCTGTTGCCAGGCATGGGCGTCGAAAGAATTGACTCTTCAAATAAAATCAAATAGATTCCAATGACTGATTCTATGGTGTAATGCTTAAGCTACCAATAAAGAATATCATAACCAAATGCTGATAGCTCAGCGGCCAGAGTATCAGCACAGTTTTCCTCTATACACATTTAATTTCATATTTGCTTTTCTTTTTATTACCGATAGGCACACTTTTAAACATTTCTAATCTAGTTGTAAATGACCTAGATATAAATTACCTTTACAAGTTGCAAAATCATGTAAGAGCTCCAAATTTGGAAGTCTAAATATTCTTTATACAAAAAGAAAATTTTAAAAATTAAAAAGTGGGAAATTCTAGAAAAATATTTTGATAAAGCTATACTCGTACATACATACTGCATTAATATATATGCACATTATATATAAAAATTAAATGTGTGAAGGGTATAAGAAAACTCATTCTTTATATTTTATGCTTGGTATTTATTTATTTTGGTGTTTTTATGGTACTTACCCGTGTAAAGCAAGAATTGGTGCATCGAAAATCGATTTTATTAAATCAAATTCAATATAATTATGAAATCGAAATTGAAATTATTGTTTTGAAATAAACATTTCCTTTTCGCATGTTCTTTCATGCTTATCACAAGTTCAAGCAAATTCTTTTCGGCTATGTAACAGATTAGTAAAAAAGATAAGAATAAAGCAATCGCGATGAAACAAATAGTTCGAATAAGGGAATATAACTTACTTGGTCAACCCAAAGTTTTGTCGATGTAACAAAATCATACAAAACTCATGCGTAAAAGCAACATCAAAACACGTCAGAAGTTACCTTTTGACAGCTGTTGCAGAGCCATGCAAAATTCTTATCAACTAATAATTCATTTCATTTTACTAATATGTTTTATGAGTCTTCATTTTGTTCCTTTTCATTTTGCTTATCTTATATCATCTTCGATACTTCTGTATTTCACTCGAGATTCTTAACACACTATTCAGGAACTAGATGATGTTGTTGTGAGGTGTATTAGGTGATGCCGCAAACAGCGCCAAATGAACTGTGCGAATAATTACTACCTATTGACATCACAGAAGCAGAACATTTTCACAGAGGAAAGAGAAGAAAAGGATTACATCCGCTGAAGTTGTTTCTTGTAAGCAATATTCAAGATATTTGTTCTCAGAGAAACAACAATAACAAAAAATTCCCTTATGCCGATCCGTATTCGCAATGCACCTCACGTGGCCCCTTGCTTGTCTCTTCATCTTTCGTGATGGATTTGTTTTGAAACACACTCTGTTCTCAGACGTGCAACAAGATACGTTATCTTTTCATCTCCAAGTATCGCATTATTCCGGACTCTAGGCAGAATGCCTTTCATCCGTAATCCTTCACGTGACTTGTGTTACGAGCAATACCTGCGAGAATCTCAAGAGCTCTACTGCACGATAAACTATAATGGAAAGCAGGAACACGCTTTCAGGGGCATGTGCTCCGTTGAGATAAACACTGGCCCACGTTGTCCAACATCACGAACGTATGTAGATGTGACCTATTGCTAGTATACTTCTTTGCTGTAACTATTCAGACTTGCAATGTGACCCTCGCAAATAACCTTTTACGCAACGAGCGAAGTCATAATTTTTATCCCACTGGGTGCACGTACGCATTCCTTCCAGCAGAAAATTCTGTCCAGTACTCAGTCATATCCTATTTTGCAATTTTGCTTTTCAATTGACACATTTTGACTATATATAACATTAACTATTCCAACTGAACACGAATCAATATTTTGAAATATTTGAGTTATAACATTACAATACAGGCAACACAGATTCATTGAGTCTTTACTACCTGAAAGCGTTAATTGGACATTGACCATTAACACTAAAGCAACAATTGGAAAGTGAGATAAAACTTTGCAGGGGTTATGGATCCAGGAAAAGCATTCCATACTGTAAACTGTCACATTTCGCTAAAATGCTTAAATATATATATTGTTATATATTTTCAGTTGTATTTTTCTATTTGACAACGGTGCGTGAATTCGTAGTGAATAAACAGACAATAAATGAACTGATTTAATAACTGAGGCAATAAATTTACATGAATAATGTTCAACTTTGAACATAATTCATTCTTTGAACATATTTGGAGCACCAATATGCTAATCAACTATACTAAATGATCCTGGCATTCATTAATACTATCTGATTAACTAATATATCATTCGAAAACCGATTCACAAATCGATGCACAGGTACAAATTTTACCAATCACCTTACCACTGGTTATGTATCACTTGTTAAAGAAATGACGCTATCTACACTAATTAAAAATTCACTATTGGTTCACTACCAAATAAAATTAAATTACACATCGACAATTTTTGCATTGTCTCCGCGCACACACCAAAGGAAACCTTTATTTTTACACACTATTACAATTCTCTACTCTATTCTCACCCTTTTAAACCAATTGTTTTCTAATCCACTCATGACCTAATTCATGCTGTGTACTGTGTCTCATAGTAAGCAGTCATGCTTTTATTGTTGCACATGAATAGGCCGCTTCAATATTATTGGTATTTATTGTTTAGCATTGATTTAATATAAGACGCAGTATGTAGCCACTCGGTTGCATTTCTTGTCAGTAGTATGCTTCGCTCGATTCGATGGCCACTAGCGTCGCCACTTATCTGTGGTCTGTTTTAAAATAAGCTGCTCATTTTGAAACGTGGTTTCTCTCAAGTGTTGTCCGTTTACTCCTGTATTTCACAATAATTTCCAAAATGAGCAGGCATGCGCTATTTTCTACTTAATAATACTATACAAGAGAAACGGAGATTTGTTTCCAGTCATTATTTGAAGGAATTCGTATTTATCCGAAAATGGATCAGCGCGTCAAAATCACATATTACAGTTGTTTTGTTTTATTTACAAGGAATGGTATACAGTATATAATGTATAAATATACAGTTAGTATACGATACAAAATTAAAAATGTTAAAAGAAATTATTTTTAATAGAAAACTTATATTCACGCACCGTTGTCAAATAGAAAGCACGCGGTTTATAGTAAGCACGCGGTTTATTAATAATTCATTTAAAATGAAACCATACTAAACAAAACGGGCCGAAATGGATGACAGAAAAATCTACATATCCAGGAAAGTATTGTAAATAATAATGTAATTATGATAGGTAAAAGAACTGCAAGAGTTACTAAAGTCAAATTGTTATAAATAATAATACGAGCATGACGGACCATTTACTGAGCTTTCCCCGCCCCAATTTTCTTCAGCTTGGCAATTTTTGTCCAAACATCAACTACCAGTATTTGAACACTCACCGCCCTCACCTGAACTTGCGTCATGAGTATTACCTTTTCCAAAACTTAAAAAAAACAACAACCTTGAAACGACCTGATTTTGAATCGACTGAAGACATTCAGAGCAATATGACACCAGTACTGAAAAGACTTTCAGAAAATCTTTTCTAAAAATTTTTTTACACATGACAGAGACTTTAGGAAATGTATATATAGTAGTTAGAAGAAGAGTATTTTGAAGGTAATTACATCTACTAAAAGTTAGTGATAACCTTTTCCTTAAGAATAAATCTGGTTACTTTATTGTCAGATTACATATAAAACTGGGGATATTACCAATATTGGGATTATATACCAATATGACCTAATTCATGCTATGTACTGTGTCTCATAGTAAGCAGTCATGCTTTTATTGTTGCACATGAATAGGCCGCTTCAATATTATTGGTATTTATTGTTTAGCATTGATTTAATATAAGACGCAGTATGTAGCCACTCGGTTGCACTTCTTGTCAGTAGTATGCTTCGCTCGATTCGATTTCCCAATATTGGGATTATATACCAATATTGGGGTTTATTTCCGCTATGCTCCACCCTGCTCTCTTCCAGAAAGGAGATCACAGTGGGATGGAACATGAAGCCGTGTCTCCGTACGCAGGAAAAACACCTTCACGGGAGGCTTCAATCCGTAAATAACAGTTGTTGAATGGGTTCTGACCAAGGGGTGAAAATGCCCAACTCAACATATAAATTGCGAGCAGAATTTAAAGTGTAAAGTCGTTTTTAGTTAAAATATATTTTGCAATTGTTTTATTTGGTTAGGTATAAGCTTTATATACTATTATATGCTGAAGCAAAATTTCTTCAAGATATTTATAATATATTATTAGGTATCATACTATATTTATTGTATTTATTGCGTCAAATGATCTAGAGATTTTAAAATTTCTGATTTATATTAAGCAGATGATTTGGCCATGTTGGCTAATGATGTTGATGGAATGTATTCTTTCGTTAGAGCTGTTTGCCAAAACGTTTTCTAAGTCTACACCCCAGATTGGAATTCGATTTCATTTTCAGTTACTTTGAGATTTGAATTTCTTTGACGGCGATGTTTACTATAGATTTTAAAAGCATGTGATGACAAGTCGTGGTCTACGTTAAAAAAATTGTTGTGGTTGTTACTTTCTTACTCTTACAATATTATTACAATTATTAATACAATTAATTTAGTTATACATGCATACCAAATTCTCATGCAGCCATGGACTACGTAGGTCCTACAAAACTAAGTTATTTTCTTCTTCAGACATGTCTGCTATGAGCTACAGCTGCTGCATTTGGCCACTATATACCAATTCTATTAAAATCTTGTTTGACATTGTCTGCCCATCGCATCCTAAGGTCTCTCTATTTTCTTGAAGTCTTTAGGCACACTTTTCAAAATCCTATTTGCCAAACTGCAACTATGCATATGGGCAACATAGCCAAACCACAGCAGTCTCTCTCTGGAAAAATGCTGCTCAAAAGAGATTGATGATTCCTTCTTCTAGCCTTATCATTATTTACAAAGTCAGTCACCTAATGCCCAAGATACTGCTCAAGAATTTAGAATCAAAGGCATCAAGTTTCTTGTTATCCTGCTTACAAAGGGTCCGTGTTTCGCTACCATAACTAAACTTAGATAGAACCAAACATTATACAGCCTAATTTTATTCGTTAGGAGTATACTTTCCATAGATTCTTAAAAGTCCCAGCAGCAATCCCTATTGCTCTGTTCCTTTCATGCCGCACATCACATTATCCCACTCAGAAAACTGTTACGTAGCTCCCCAAAAAATTTTAATTGACACACTTGTGCAAACGTTCAAAGCAACGGAAGCACCATCTACTTGACCAATGTTCATCATTTTAGTTTTCTTTTTGCTTATCACAAAAGCTACTCTATTATCTGTCTCATCAACAGCTCTAATGAAAGAATTCATTCCATCAACATCATTAGCAATCAGAAATTTTAACATCTCTAAACTATTTGATGCCAAATTTTTTGAGACCCTTACAAAGAATTCCGCACAATATATCAATAACCAAACTAAAGAAGAAGGAGACAAAAATGTACCCATATCTAACTCCATTAGTAATACCTACCAATCTTACCAACTCTAACACATCACTCAGTATTTTTATAGAGAGCTTTCATTATGGTAACCAACTTCTCAGGTATTCCATATGATCTAACGAGCAACCACAAATTATGACGATCAACAGAGCCAAGAACCTTTTTGAAATCTATAAAGGTAATAACTGCAGATTTCTGAAACTCTATACATTTCTCAAGAATATGCCTAAGCGAAAATTTTTGATCTATACATCCCTTATCATTTCTGAATCCACACTGCTAATCACGTCAGTGAACCAAATTCTTAATTCCGTTAAGCACAACATTGGCAGAAACTTTACCTAGAACAAAAAGTAGATCGATTTTCCTTTAATTTTCGCAAGAACTGCAGATTATCTTTCTTAAATTTAGGTATAATAATAGCTCTAAGAAAATCCTTAGGAACAAAACCTTTTAAAAAAGAATTCTAAATTTCAGTCAGCCATGTCAGAACACTGACGTTCATTGCTCTAAGCACTCCAGGGTGAATTCATCGACCTCTGGGAATTTACGAGTTTTAATTTAGACATAGCCAAAGTGACTCCATAATGTGATACAGGGCCAACATTAAACCAAGTAATGTATCTATCGTCATTACAAACAATGGTAGCAGGAATATTCACATTGTTTAGAACAGCTCTGAAATTCTCGGCCTACCTAACCATGACAGAATCTTCACCATCAATCACCTTACCATGTCTATCCCTCAACCCTTGTGTACCTATCGTTTCTTCGCATGCGAAAGATTAACTATCTGGTACAACTCTGCTGTTTTACTGTTTTGCTGTCTAGCTGAATTCTCTACTTTGTCAGCCAAGCTGTCAAGCTAAAAAAATTCTTATCAGCTGTTAACTGATCATTTACACGTTTCTTAAGCTCTTTACAATGCTGTCCATTAGGACTAGTAGGATATTGATTCATATTTTTCCGGAACTTCCTTCTTTCTGAAATAAGTTCCATAGCCTTATCACTCAAATAACTTTGCCACCACTGTAACTTTTTTACCATTAACAAACCGTTAAGTCGTGAGTTCAAACAACTCACAACTTGTGAAAACAAAAGTTGTTTTTACAAACCGTTAAGTCGTGAGGTCATGTGGGTTCTAATGGGCCATCCAGCTCAAGACAATTTTCATCCATGCCGACGTTGACCTACAGTGTAGTAGTGTTAAAAAACTGTTATTATGAAGTGCTGCGATTTAAAATGTTACTAATGTAACAGACAATGTATACTAGATGTAAGTCCTAGAGATAACTAAAAACTGTGCATGAGGATTTGGGATAACTCATGTAAAAAAATTCCAGACCAAATTGTCCCATGTAGTGTGGCTTCTCATGGGCCCGAGCCTGGGTGATCTGCAGTAAAAGATCCTTCATTTGCATAAGGCAGCCACCCGTGGCTGATTCTGTAATGACGGGGTTTAACATCTACAATAGATGATAATTGATCGGCAGCCGGTAGCTAAGAGGTCAGAGAACCTGACATGTCATAAGGAGAACGTGGGTTCACATCCCACTCGGCTCAATAAAATTTTTCTCTATGCCCACATTGACTTAGAGCATAATAGTGTTCGAACGTTGTTACTATGATGTTCTGTAATTTAAAAATGTTACTAACATAACATGTAATGTAAAATAGACTAGTATTAGTTTGATGAAAAACCTGTTTAAACTGATCTCCTACATTCTCAACTTCAGCGCAAGCAAACCGGGATTGTCATAATACTGAATAGCCTCTCATGGTACACTTTGGTTATATCTGTTTTTTTCAGAGCTTCAGTATTAAGCAATTACCTTAACCTTAGTACAACAGTTCGTAATCTTCAGTTATAAAACACTTTTGACCAGGTAATGGTCAGATCAAATTTCGGCTTCTGTGCATGATTTGGTAATCCTAACCGAAATAACCCATTTGCTGTTAATTAATATATAATCTATCATATTCTTATGTTCTCCATCAGATGAAACCTATGTGTATTTGCAAATGTCCCAGGTTTTCTAGCACCTGTCAGTTATTTTCAAATCTTTTGTTTACCTGTAGGAGACAATCCCCATTGCCATTGAAACTATCAATTCCAAATGGACCGAGAGTTAAACCAAATTTAGCATTAAAGTCACCTAGCACAAGTGAAATATCGCCTTTTTTGACAAAATTTAAAATATACTGAAGTTGTCTGGAAAAACTATATTTCTCGTCCTTATCAGAATTCTCTGTGTGATCATAACAACAGATAACATTCAAGTCTTTAACGCTAGTGTTAAATTCAGCTGTAAGAAATATTCCATTAATGCAGCCCTATCTTAGTAGAACATCACTGACGGAATCTGTTAAGAAGCAAACCTATACCTGGGAGATTCTTTACATCCTCCCTCTCTGAAAAACGAAATTTAAAATCATTTTTAAATATCTGACATTTACCTATCCATCTGGTGTCTTGCAAACCCCGCATATAGAAGCTATAATTCTGTAAATCCTGTGGGAGGACAAGCAGATAAATTCTAGACAACGTCCTCACATTCCACTCAATATGCCAGGAGAAAATTATTTAATAGGATTTTTAAAGAAACTATGTTTAATGAGAGAGCAACAATATTAAACAGTACCCTACTCGCAGGACCTGAAGCACTTAATTTAGCTAGTCGGCATTCGAATCCTATACTGGAGTAATGCGTCTCAGGTAGGTAAGTTTTATCTAGATTGACTTTTCAAGATCCATAATCTAGATAAAAACTTACCTACCTGAGACGCATTACTCCAGTATAGGATTCGCAATGCCCGACTAGCTAAATTAAGTGTTCAGGTACCTGCGATGGCGACTAATCATGAGTATCCTTCAGCTGATATAAGTTATCCTCCTCCGTTCACTTAAGTGACTGTGCCTCCTTTCACTTAGGGCTGACAATCCATAGACAAAAAGAATACACAGCCTCAGATTACCTGTGAAGTTGACAACTGCTTATCAGGGAAGAAAAAATTAAAAAAAAGTAGCCAAATGGGCAATACATTGCATGTAGCGTATAGGGGTAAAATTGTTTGTATTTTACACGATATTGGTAACAGTACTTAAAGGGATGTGTATCATGAAAAACCAATATGAGTGACTGAATAAAAGCTATTTTTGTTTTGTTTCTTATATATGGTGTCTGGGTAAAGACACCCCTGTTTTAATATACGCATTTATCACAATAAACGAAATGCAAAATAAATGCGTACACGAAACGAAATTCGAATGAAATGAAAAGAAATTTCGAACCGCATTTGATATATCATGGGACAATTTTTTTTAACATTTGCCTTATATTGTGAATGAATTATACACGAACACAGTTCAAGAATAAGATTAAACCTATTTAAATCGATGTGAACGGCATGGTACAGTTATATAAAGTTATCATCCAATTACATATACGTTTTCCTTGTTTGGTATGGAATCACTGAGTAATTTAAAACGGTTTCCACCTTCTAACGTTTTTCTTCATTTCATTTTGATTGTAAATTTAATTTTTGATTGATTCTTAAAAATATAGTGGGCCCTTGATTTACGACGGTTTGATATACGCCGATGTGAATATCCGCCGGTTTCAGAATTTTCTAGTAATTTCCTTAGTGTTCTTTAAAAAAATCTTTAAAATTCTCTTCCGCGATGACGCCATCAAAATAGTGACTGCGCAGCGTTACTGTGCTGGTGGACACTGGCGCATCTCTACTGATCGGTGTATATGGTTTCAGGGGATTTGAGGAAGTGCCACAGATTGCAAATGACATTACCGCAATTGTTGAGGAGATAGGGCTTGACAACATTTAGCCTGATGATGTGACTGAGTTATTCGAGAGCCATTCTCAGCCTCTTACAAATGAGGAACTGGAGAATGTGGTTGCTGCTTGACTTACGAGTAGCAGCAGCAAGAACAAAAAGAGCCGTTTCACAATCTATAAGAAAACTATGACTTGCAGGAAATTCAGTCTGGGATTGATAGAGATATTTGCAGAGGCTAGGCGACATCGATCCTGACTGGGAACAAAACTGTTCTATTAGAAGGGGAATCAGTGCAGTGTTGCAGCCTTACTACCATGTTTTGCAGAAGAGGAAGCATATAGCAGTGTAAAGAACCCCCTTTTCTTATTTTAAAGAGAAATCTGAAAAGCCTTTAACTGATCCAAAAATGGCAGGAGGTGATCCAATCTTCCTCTCTTCAGTAATGCCTACCTATTTATATTATAAAAGTATGTATTGGAAATAAATGTGATTTTAATGCATGTATATTAATGTTTATTTTCAACCCTTTCATTAAAATACCGGACCAAAATGGCCCTAACTGCAGGTATGAGGTAGTGAATAGGAAGGAATAGCATTGAATGGATGAGTCCATTTAAAATCTCGGCCCTTTTATGCCGGTATGGTATTGAAAGGGTTAAAATATTAAACTTTTTGTATAATTACATGAAAGAGAACCTTAGTTTTCGTACACCTGGAACGCATGTCATTGAAATATGTACATTATAATTCAAATTTCATTTACGCCAATTCGACTCCGGCGTAAATAAAATTCTAACCCCTGCGTAAATAAAGGTCCTATTGTATATAACAAATGCATTGTATAGGAGAGTAAGAGGAAATGCTCATTGGGCTTGTCAACATTAAAAGCATTTCCATGTTAATGCTTTTCTTTTTTAGCATCATCGCTTTCCTTAATTTTCCTTATATATGTTACGGGCAAAGTGTGAAAAGTGTATAGCAAAGTGTATAGAATGCCTAGGCATTCTATACAATCCGTGCTTTTTCTAGGCAAAGTATGAAATGACTGTTTTATTTTAATATTTTACATGCTTTCCCTAGGGGTTGTATAGAATACCTAGGCATTATATAGAATGACAAATACTATTTCGGCAAAGTATGAAAAAGGCTTTTATTGAAAAGATGCATGTGAAAATGTAAGAAGTACAAAATGAAAGATACGAGATTTTTCTACAAAAAAAGTGCTGACCTACCATCAGCAGATTGCGCCAGTCACCCCATCCCTTGTCGACGTCTGGGATAGGAACGCGCAGTGACCCCCAAAGGTGCAGGAGGAAATTTTTTGTCGGAATCCATTTTAATTTTTTTTGGCCTGTATTTCCAGATTCAATTCAGATCGAATTTCACCTGCGACAGCATTCTCAATATTGAAATAATAAATAATAATAAATACCCCCTCAAGCAGCTGCTTGCCACAGAGGTCTGACAGGAGCCTGTCAGTTTATATGCCACAGTAGATCTGAGAGGATGGCAGGACCTCAGCAGAAAAACGACACACACATCCATGCCCAGCAGAGTACAAAAAATGTTAACATCATAACCCGTAATGAATCTGTCGTCCGCGTTATAAAAAATGGCCCAAATGAGGTCAAGCCAAGTGAGAACGAATCAGTAAAGTGTGGAATATTCGAAGTTTGCAATTCGAGTCAGGATACTAGCTAGTATTTCACTTTACTACTTGTCAAATCTATTTCACTTTACTACTTGTCAAATATGTTTCAGTAGAGTTCCGAGATGCTTGTGATATGTCGTTTTTTAATGACTTTTTTGAAGCTGTTTTTTGACCTTAAATCTCTTTCTATACCATCTAGAGTTCTCAAACTTTAGGATCCCATTGGAGCAACCCTTTTTTACACTCTTCCTACGCTAGGAGGCGCTTTTCAGAATGGAAGGGTGTCATTTTGGTGTCCAAAATGACCAAATACGGCGCCCTTTTTTACCGAAACTAGGGACTGGCGGATCTGGCAATCGGGTTGGACCTATAGGGGACCAGGAGGACATCTACTGGTCACTTTGGATTGGACTGAGTGCTCAGGCTTTCTTTTTGAGGCGAGCCCCCCCCCCCTCGACAGGGGACCACCTTGACGTGGTGGGGGGCTTATGGCCCAGCAACCGTCGAAGACACTGCTGACCGGCTTGGGCACCTGTTGGACAGAGTTAAGACCACCCCGAGGTCGAAGGTGCTGCTGACCGGTTTAGTGGCCTGTTTGGATAGTGCTCAGACCTCAAAACAGGTGTTCTGCGGAGCAAGATCGGGACCCTGCTGAACGAATTGGTCCTTCTAGTAGGCCAGGGCCCTTTTCAAAAGTCTGGGTCCAACTAAGAGTCTCCCCCCCTAGAGCCGAGCAAACTTGGATCTAATTATCTTTGTTCATGGCTAATCGGGGAATAGATTAAATTTAGGTTTTGACCGATTGATGAGCCTTCCTTTTATAGGACTGTTCGCCATAGGATTGTTGGGGATGAGATATATCTATATGGTGCAGTCTTGCCCCTGACAAGTAGATGGTACACGGCAATTCCTCACTGGTAGTGTCGAATGGCGGAATCAGGGTCTTGTCGTGGTTGCTGTGTAGTACAGCACCAAAGAAAGTATTGTTTGAGGTGAGCCTTGCCGCCCCCCGATAGGGGATCACCTTGACGTGGTGGGGGGCGTAATGGTACCTCTGTGAAGTAGGGTCACGGCCCGTTGTTTCCTCATTTGCACGATGGGATGTGGCCTTTGGTGGCAGGGCTTGTGAGGGTCTGCAGACTGGTTTGAGAGGGGCCAGTCTAGTGGGCTTATTCGCTTGCTCAGAGTAGCTTTAGGTTCACAGCCCGATGGAGGGGCTGTGACTGAGAGTACTGCGGACTGGTGTTGGGGGACACCAGTCCAGTGGGCTCATCGGTGCAGCCTCAGTGAAGTTGGAGTACAGACTGCTTCTGGGGGCAGCGGGTGCGTGGCACTCATGGAGAAGACGAAGTTGAAGCTTGCTACTGGAAAAGATCCTCAGTTGACAGGCTTATCGATGGAAAAGCCAAACGAAGAGTCTCCACCCCGGGAGCCGAGTCAACTTGGTTCTATATACCATTTTTGTGGCAAACCGGGAAACAGGTTAAATTTAGGTTTTGACCGATGGATGAACCTTACTTCTATAGGATTGCTCGCCATAGGTAGCCATGGATGAGCTGTGTCCTTGTGGTACTGTCTTGCCCCGCGTAGGTAGTGGTGTTCATGGCATTCTCCCTATAGATGGGGTGCAGCGATATGCTGCGATACATCTGGTGGGCTTATTTTATGCCTTGCCTTTATTTACTTTGTATTATTACTTGCCTTTATTTAATGTTAATATTTGAGGCGAGCTTCGAAAGTCACGTGATTCGCCTTGCGACATTATATGTCACTGCCAGGAGTATTTTATACTTTGCCGATTTGGAAACGTGTGAATATCTAAGCGTTTCATACTTTGGCGTCCCACTTTCGTCATTCTATAGAATGCCTGGCATTCTATACAATCCCAAATTTCACACTTTGCGGTAAAATATATTTATATAAATATTTATGATATGCATTATTACTAAACCGGTAACAGTAATTTAAGATTTATGTGTATCATGAATACTGTGATTAATTGAATAATATTTATTATTATTATTATTAAACAATATTTTTTTTATATAGAGTGTCTCTGCAAAGACGGTCCAGTCTTTATTTTATATATGTATTTCCCATAACGTATGCCATGCACCATTGTGTTTGTTGTCCATTAACCCAGCATACTTGGGAGAATGTGCTACCTCGATGGTAATTTAACAAAATCAATACTGAACAACATATGTGTAGAGGAAAGATTTTACCTGACTGTCAATACTCTTCAATTTCAGTGTTATTACTGAGTGATATTTGAGAGCAAGAAAGCTCCAAGCAAGTATGCAATAAGTAGTTTTCAAGTTGTTTGAATGGACAAGGATCGTGTTTGACAGTAATAGTCATGTTCCTGGAAGAAGATCGTCAGAATGCCGGAATGCGTTGCTTTTATTTAGCAGGCATTGATGCAATCTCTAAGAAATTCTGTAACATGTCTTCGTAAAGAACTGGGATTAGAAGAACCGTCGATATACACGATCATAAGAGTAACCATTTCATTTCGTCACGTAGAGTAACAGAAACAATTAAACCAAACCTGTGTTGTTGTTTTTACAGAATATTGATTTTTATTCATAAGAGTAAAGAATACAGTACATTTGCCATTTGACCCGCAAAGCTAAACAGCTTATCTGCAGGAAACTTAATAAATTAAATTAAACATCGGTCATTCAGCCACGAGAATGGTATACATGAAATCAACCAATCAATCAATCATCATGAAATGCAACATATAATATTCAGCTAATTTGATTTTCCCAAATAGTTTTCCACTTCGGTTTTGAATTTACGAAATGAATCTATATTTAGTATTTCTATTGGGGTAGCATTAAATATAAAATGTATTTGATATTCCAAAGTACGTTTTCTGTAATTATTTCGAAAAGTAGGCATTTTGTAATACCCTTGGTATTGAAGTCTTGTATTTTTATTGTGTTTAATTTTAATTTTGTATAATTTATCAAAAATGTTTTAATTAGTGTTATATTCATATAAATTTCTGTAGGATAAAAGATTAAAAAATTAATATATCTGTTGATGTTTGTTAATTTTCTATAAATATAAAAATAATAATTTCAGTTATTACAGGTTGCAGTTTTTCTACTTTATTTATTTTAGTTAAGTTTGTTGTTCCATGCAAAATTATTCCATAATTTAAAATCGATTTGCATGTTGGTTTATAAAATAATAGACAGGTTTTTTTATATTTAGTACGTATTTTAATTTTTGAATTTTTGTGGCCGATATCGTCAAGCTTTCCCATATGTGGGATATATGAGCATTCCTCCTAAAATATTCATCAAAAACATTCGCTACTTATTTTATGGAGTTACCTGCTCAACACGTGGACACTACATCTGAATCACAATTAGAAACATCCTGTTTTTTGCAATTTATCTTATGGGTTTTTAAAAAGAGGTTTTAGTGAATATTGAATCCTGGTGAGTGCATAATCATCCATTTTATTTTTTCTCACTTCTGTTGATTTTATTATGATTTAATCATCTAATTATATACCAAAAGAGCCTTACACCCTTCCCCATAGGTCAGAGTCAGTATCAACTTTGGCATTTAAGTCACCAAGAACAAGGGTAATATATCCTTTCTTCACCGAATTCAAAATATCTTGAAGTTGTCCGTAAAACTTATACCTCTCATCCTCATCAGCATCTTCAGTGGGGGCATAACAGCAGATAACATTCAAGTCTTTAATGCTTGTCTGATATTTTGCTGTAAGAAAATTTTCATTAATGCACTCATATCCTTGAAGTGCATCACTAGCGTGTCTGCTGGGAAGCAGACCCACGCCTTGGTGATGCTTATTATCTTCCCTTCCTGAAAAGAGAAATTTAAGATTATTTTTAAGAATCTGACCTTTATCTGTCCATCTGGTCTCTTGCAAGCCGAGAATATCTACATTATAATGGTGGAATTCTTGTGTGAAGACATCCAGAGAATAAGCTCTGTGCAGAGTCCTCACATTCCAACTACTGAGAAAATGGTTAGTGGGATGTTTAAAGAAACTATGTTTATTGAGAGAGGGAATGCCGGCAATATCAAACAGCACCCTAATCGCAGACATGGGGCAAAGACCCGTTCCCCCACTACTACAGGCTGAAGTCTTCTACACTGGAAGACTTCGTCCCATGTAGAATTTGACGATGTCGGTAGAAGCAAGAGTTCAGGTGCCTGCGATGACCTCGGCTTAGGATTATCCTGTGAATCAATTCACTTGAGGCTGTGAACCTGCAAACAAACAAAAACAGCAGAAGATTTTGCCTCCACAAACGGCCACCAGTGCAGCAAAATCAGGATCCGTAGTCAAGCTCAGAGACTTAATCCATTCCAGCAAGTTTGTATGGTTGCACCAGGTCCTTGTGTGGTTGACCACTCTTCAGCAGGTTAAAAAGAGAGAAAAATAGCCATAGTAGTCCAGATCAGAAAAGAGTATCTCTTTTGAAGGGCACTAACGGCCTGCACCACGAGAAGGCAGGGTCGGATATTAGGTGCTAGACCTGGCCTGTTCTGTTCATCATCACAGGTAATTGGTGCATAGCTCTCCTTCGAGTGACTACGTAGCTGCCATTTACAGACCATAAATAATATAAGAGATTGCAAATGTGTAATGCAGAAAAGTTTAAGCTTTTTTAGTGAAAGTGGTATTTAACAAGACTTATAAGTCCAGCATTTTTTACTTATGCAATTCTTAATATAATTACTTAGGATGGTCTTGTTGTATTTATCATCTAAGCATATTCCTAAAAATATGTGTAATTGATCTGTATGATAATGATGAACCTCATCCCTCTATTAAAAAATTTGTCAATTCTGATTTCCAAATAATTAAGTGTAATTCTGTATTTTTATTTTTCTTAAATAATAAGAATTTCTTTTAAATAACTTTAATAATTAATTACTTACATTAAATATTGAAAATAATTCATTAATATCGTAACTCAGCAAAAGAAGTTTTTTATTGCTCTGTAAAATAGATGTGTCTTCTGCATAGAGAAAATATTACTAACACTGTTCAAAAGTACAATAATGTATCCAAATTTATTCCCTGGGATATCCCCGTCGTTAGTATTAATTCATTAGATAATAAACATTGAGTTTAACATATGTTCTTGTTACTTGTGCTTGCCTGCATATCAAAGGGATCTGAGTTCGAGCCCTAGATAAGTCATGAATATTTCTTTTCTTGTGTTGTCTTTCTGCTGAAATCTCGATTTCTTAGAGATCTTTTCTATGGTGAAATATATACTAACAGGTCCTGTCAGACCTCTGTTGTAAGCAACGGCTCGAGAATTGATTTTTTTTTCATTCAATTAATTAGTTGCTTTTTAATCAATATCGAAACATTTTTCAACAATGTATCAGGATTAGCGCAGTCGAAAGACAGTCAAATGAACAAATACTGCTAGAAAGTATTTCCTATTCCATTATTTCACTGATATATTTTTTTATCGAATCAATGCTGGGAAGAATATTATGAACGAAATCCGTATTGCTCTTCAGTTAATAGATTGAAATACTGAAGGAAATTTTGTAATCTCTTATGAGCCAACATTTTTAGAATTTTGAAGAACATTGGTTTTATTATTTGTCCATTATCATCTCCTTTACAAAAAAGGGAAAATTATAAGAAAAGCAAAAAGAAAGGGTCGCCTATAATTTTAAAGGAATTGGAATTTTACTATGGGTAAATGTAAATTATGAAGACAATCTTCTGGATCTGAGATTTGATCTGTTAATAATTTCACAACATTTGCATTAATGTCATCAATACTCTCCAATTTATTACTTTTTAATGATAGGATTAAATTTTTAACTACATACGCAGTTGACGATGATATAATTCATATATGTAAAGGCTATTTGTGATTTAATCAGTTGAAGAGACGGTGATTTTATTAAAAATCTCAATGGACTGCTAATCATCTAATACAGGGGTTCTCAACGTGGGGTACGCGGTAAAACATTTTGGGGTACGCCGTGAGAGCTCAAAGGTCGCCAGATATAGTAACGCTAAGTCGCTAAGTTGGCATTATTATACTATAACTACAGTTTTATCTATTTATACAAGGATTACGCCAGTTACACACGCATTTCCAGGGGGTACGTGAAGCGTAAAAGTTTGAGAACCACTGATCTCATATATACAGAAGAAAGTGTGTGTGTTTGCTTGTCTGTCCGCTTATGAACTTAGTTCCCAGAACAGCTAGAGACACCAAACTTTGAACGAACGTTCCCTTCACCCAGGAGAAGAATATAGGTTATGTGCGAACCCGCTTGAGTGGGCGGGTTTGAATTTCCCGAAATCCCTAAAGACTTAACGTTAGCGATTAAAAATCGGAGTCTCTCGCAGATTTAGCATTATCAGTTATTCAAAATAACGTAGGGAGTGCCATCCACTACGGCTTCAGAGTTTCAGACCTCTCCTAAAGAGGGAGAGAAAAATTATACTGGGGGAAAATAAATTGTAATGAGTTTGATGCCAAATGAAAGCTTCTGATGTTGGGAGTGCAAACTGCTATATATCTTTTAAAGTTTCAGACCTCCCCTAAAAGAGGATGATGAAATTTTTATTGAGGAGGGGAGGGGGAGTGAATGATCTAAGTAAGTTTTATGCCACATGAAAGCTTCCGGAGTGGGAAGCGCTGTTTTTAGGAGAAGAAAATACTGAAGTTCTGCAAAGCATATGGTTTACTAATGATACTTGAATGACAGAATTAATAAGCATAATATTAATGTGTGGGTCAAGCGAAACCAGCGAAATAATGGACGCATCGTTACAACCAAAAATGCACTTTATGATGGCTTCTTTCGGCATTATAATATTGTTGAACCATTGTTTCTTGCAACTATGAATATTGACAGGTCCACGAGTCTATCCAAGTCCTAGAATAAAATAGTACTGCGACTTTTGCTTTAAAGTGATTTGTCTATGCATTTACGATATCATTGATTTTATGATAAAAGTGCTTCGTGGCACTATTCTCTGTGACTATAATGAAGAAAAATATGCACTGCTACCTGTTTCTAATTTTTGTAAAATTGCTTCTGATTATAAATGACAGCATTTACTCAATTTCGGTCTTAAACTCAGCACTTACAGGTTAACGAAAATTGCTTTTTGAGCATTATTGTTTTAAAAGTGGAGCATAATGATTGAATTCCAAAACTAACTGGTGTAACATATATTTGTCATTAAAATCTATATCAAATTCAGTAACAATCGTCTCATCGAAAATTGCCACATTTTCTTTTTGGCAATGCTAAACTGCAATTGGATGTCAGAATTCTTCTTATACCTAATGCAAAAAGTTGAATTGGATTTCAAATATGTAGAACATGTTTTAAGCAAAGAAGTATGGTTGTCATTCCATGCTGGTACATTTGAAACTTTGGTCCGTTCTCTGAGCAGATTTATTCTCAGCTGTTGTGATACATATCCTCGTCGAGGCTTCTTTTCAACTAGAGCGAGTAACGATTTCTGAGATGCCCTCTAGTCATGCGATGGGTGCCGTTTCTAAGCAGCATAAACATACATAAAGGCTGCTTCTTGCAAGAATGCCGACCATTCACCTTCTGCCGAGTCAGTCTCCGGCCACTTGTACGTGATGCTTACTTCGCACGTAACCCGTGTAAATTGCGGCAATCACCTCATTGAGGAAACGTGTCAGACACCTAACACCTAACGCACTACTGTCCAAGTGGCCGCCTTACTTCACTGATAGAAATCAGTGTGATTATTTCCCGTCGACATGGAGGGTGATAGAGGAAACGGAAGGGCTGCACAGTGAAGCTCATCGGAATTCAGTTCGGCACTTTAGGACTGCCGTTTTTGCCACAGTCCTCTTCATGTTACCCCTAGGTTGCTATATGCAGCAGTAAAAAGTCAAGCCGCGAGTCATGTTCAGTATCTAATAAAACTTGTAAATGATATCAGTTTTATGCTATTCACGTTTGAGTTTTCTTCGTAAAGTATTCGCAGCGTTGGTCTTACGAAAAATGTTGATTAATAAATTCGTTAGTAATAGATATAACATCAATAGCTTAGGTCTAAAATTCAATGAACAGACATATGCATGATTAGAAATGTTTCTTTTTTTTAACATTCCTAGACATTGTTTTGCCTACAAAATCACGGCCACTACTATTCAGAATTGAATACATTGCATTTCTAATTATTTCAACGGCATTAAAAATACATATCTACAACACCTTACTTTAAAAAATTATGCTTCCACTAAACCTAATATATTAAAAGAGAACGTTAATTAACAAATTAAGCTAATGAGTAATCATCGACAGATACTTTATATTAAACCACCTAACGAAAAGAGCAGTTAGCTTTTACGGTAAGCGAAGTGATAATGTATCGAAACGAATATAATCTTTTTAATGTTTACCAAATAGTAATTGAAGCCTTTTTATCTTCGTTATAAAATATATCTTGTAGTAGCATATTTCGTTCTTCTTTGTTTCCTAATGCAAGGTAAAATATCATCATCAGCATCATCAAGCCGCCATGGGCTATGGAGGTCCAACCAGACTAGCAATTTACTTCTCCAAACACATCTCTCCTGAGAAACATCTGCTGCATCTCGCCACTGTAGACCAATTCTAACGAGGTAATGTTTAACATTGTCCGCCGACCGCATCCTTGGTCTTCCTCTCTTTCTGAATCATATAGGCAGTCTCCATAACCCTATTCGTTAAATCCATAGTTATGCATACAACCAAATCAACGGAGACTTTCTGCAAAATAAGTTGCTAAAAGAGTGTTGCAGACTGCTTTGTCTAAGCTCATTATTACTTACAAAGTTGAACCACATAATGCCCAAGATACTACATAAGCACATAGAATCAAATGCATCAAGCTTCCTGCTATCTTGTTTACAAAGGGTACAAGTTTCACTGTTATAATTAAGCCTAGAAGCGGTAAACAATTATAAAGCTTTATTTTTGCCTTTGGGCAATTTCTTTACACTCTCCAGAGAGTTTAAAAGTCTCAGCAGCAATTCCTATTCTTCCGTTTAGCTCACGCCGGACATCACCACTTTCTGTTCAGTATTACAGGAAAATGTCCTGTAGCCAAGAAACACTTGAAATAATTTCGTTTCGTCGTGAGTGAAATTCGAACCCATGTTTCCCAGAAGCTTACCAGGCGCCATAACCGCTAGCCCACAAGACACTAACCGTTTTCTTCAATGTGACATATAAGCATTCCCGCATAATTTGTTGATTCGTCACTAGCGCCATGTATGTCGGGTATCAGGCAACCAAGATTCCTCATATTTATATAACTTTATCAGTGTGATAAACAAATATTCCATCATATGAGGCAGCTTGGTTGCCCGATTCCCGACATAGATGGCTCCAGTGGTGAATCAACAAAATATGGGTGAACGCTTACATGTCACATTAAATAAAAAATAAAAAAAAACCTCAAACTTTGTCATAGAGGTCTGATAAGATCCTGTCAGTTTATATGCCATAGTAGGTCTATGAAGATGGCAAGACCTCAGAAGAAAAGTAGGTCTATGAAGATGGCAAAACCTCAGAAGAAAAGCAACTCAAAAATCCATGCCTTAAACTGGGGCTCGAATCAAGGTCCCTTAGATCAGTAGACAAGCGCTGCCCGCTTGGCCGTGGGACGGCTATGTCACATTCTTGAAAAAAATGGTTAGTCATTGATTGTGAAATACATTATGACGCCTGGATCATTCAGGGCGTCACCAAAGTTTTTGAGCAAATTATTCCAGTATCTGTTACATATGTAGCTCCTCAGATAATTAAGCTGATACACTTGCTCAAGGGTGTAAAATATTCAGATTAACTGAACCATAACCTGACTGATCAGTTTTCATCACTTTATTTTTCTCCCCGTTTAGCACCAAACCAACTCTACTACCAGTCCCATCAAGAGTTCTAATGGAAGAGTTCATCTCATCAACATCATTTCCCAAAAGGACCACAAATTGTGGTGGTCAACAGAGTCAAACGCCTTTTCGAAATCTACAAAGCTAGTAACCACAGGTTTCTCAAACTCTAAACATTTCTTAAGAATCTTCCTAAACAAGAAATCTGCTCAATACATCTCCTACAATTTCGGAATCTACACTGCTTATCACGCAATTGTCCATCAACCAGAATCTTATTTCCATTAAGAGCAATCTTTCAAAAGACTTTACCTGGAACAGAGAGTAGGCTGATACCTATAAAGTTATCACAAGAACTGTGATCACCTTTATTAAAAACAGGGGTATAATAGTTATGGTGAAATCCTTAGGAACAATGACTTTATCATAAAAGATATTAAAAATTCCAGTGTACATCCCCAGCTCTAAGCATTTCAGTAGTAATTTCATGTAGGTTGTTTAGAAATAGAAAAACATAACTTCAGCCTGTAATATAGGGTCAACAATAAAGACATTAACGCATCTATCATCATTGAAAATGGGAGTAAAACAAACCACGTTTTTTAGAACATCACTGAAATCCTCAGCACCTCTAGCCATGATAGAATCCTTATTTTCAATAACCTTACCATGTTTATCTTTCAATCCCGGAATATCTGCTCTTTTCTTCCCACACACACAAAACATATTTATCTGGTGCAGCTCTCTGTTGTTATGCTATCTAGATACTTCCGCTGCTTTGTTAGCCATGTTATCAAGCCAAAGATCTTTATCAGCTGCTAGCTGATTCTTTACACGCTTATTAAGCTCGTTTTAAAACTTTCTGTTAGGAGTAATAGGATATTGGTTAAATACATTCCTACAGTTCTTTCTTTCCAAATAAGCTCTGCTGCCTTATCATTCAAATAATTTTGCCTCCTCTATTTCCTTTCACCTAAAAGAGTACTATTAGTTTCAAGAAAAGCCTGTTTAAAACGGTCGCATTCTTCCTTATTATCAGTAGTAAGCAAACCATGACTGTCATAATGACTAATTAACCTATCATGATAAGCTTTAGCTATAACTAGGCCTTTCAGAGTTTCAGCATTAAAGGTAACTTTTTCAATCTGAGCATAACATTTGATAAGTTTAAGTTCCAAAACACTTTTATCAAGGTAAGGGTCAGATCCAATTTCAGCTCCGGTATACGACCTATTATTCCTAACAGAACTAACACATTTGCTGGTAATTAATATATAATCAATCATATTCTTATGCAGCCCTTGTGATGAAACCCATGTGTACTTTTGTATGTCACAGTGTTTGTAGTAAGTGTTAATTATTTTCAAAACATTAAGTTTCTTAACCTATAGGAAACGTTGCCCATTACCACTGCACCTACCAATACCAAAGAACAAATCTCCCCCTCCGCAAAGGTCAGAATTAGTGGCAACTTTAGCATTGAAGTCGCCTAGAAAAAGTGTAATATCTCCTTCTCGACAGAATTCAACATACCCTTAGGTTGTCCGTAAAACCCATTTTTCTCATTCTCATTGACGTAACAGCAGATAACATTCAAGTCTTAAATGCTTGTTTTAAATTTAGCTGTAAGAAACCTTTCATTTAATGCACTCATATCCTAGGAAAGCATCACTAGCTTATTTTCTGCGAAAAGAAACTACGCCTTGAGGATGATCTCTATCTTCCCTTTCTGAAAAGTGAAATTCAAAATTAATTTTAAATATCTGACCTTTATTTCTTCATTTGACTTTTGCAAATTGAAAATGTCTAGGTTATAACGGTGATTATTGTTTGTGAGGACATCAAGAGAATAATCTCTGTCCCGAATGCTCACATTCCAAGAACGTGCAGAGAGAAAATGGTTAGTGCGATGTTTAAAGAAACTATGTTTATTGAGAGAGGAAGTGCAGACAATATCAAACAGCCCCTTAATCTAAGGCATGGAGTAAAGACCCATTCACCACTACTAAAGGTACCACTCCCTCCAATGTAGAATTTGAAGATGTCTAAGAAGCAAGAATTCGAGTACCTGAGATGGCTTCTGATCAGGATTATCCAGCAGCGAATAAAACATATCCTGTGAATCTATTCATTTGGGGCTCTCAACTGACTGGCAAACAGAAAATACAGCGGAAATTTTTCCTCAACGAAAGCCCACCCAGTGCAGCAAATTCAGGATACATAACGAAGCTCAGAACCATTATTTCATTGAGGTAGGTGTATATGGCAGCACCAGAACCCTGTGTGGTTGACCACTCCTCAGCAGGGTAAAAAGAAAGAAAAATAGCCATAGTCCAGATCTGTAGGTCACACTAACCTGGCAGTCCTCCGCTTCCGTTCCCGTCCATAAGAGAGTTTCTCTTTTGAAAGTTACTAACGGTCTGCACCACGAGAAGGCGGGGTCGGATATTATTTGTTAGGCCTGGCCGGTTCTGTGCATCATTAAAGGGGATTGGTGCATAGCTCTCCTTCCAGTGACTACCTAGCTATCATTTACATAATATACTAACGTGCAAATGTTAAGTGACGCACCTCAATATTTAACAAAATATATGGAATTGAAAATGGAAAAACTGAGTAACGTATGTGATATCGTGCACTGAATATGTTAATTCGCAGTAAAATTACTTCTGGTACCTACAACAGCAAACTAATTGTCAGTGCAAAATCCGTTCTGTAAATCGGCAGCGCTCCGAATTCGTAATCTGCATTTTCCGATTTCGAATTACACCTGTGCCAGCATCTAGATTTTTCTCTACTAAACCCACCAATCTGCCCTCAGTCAGAAAAGGGACTTCGATGGACTTCGAAAAGCAGTCATCCGTCAGATGGGACTTCAGCCATAACCCCTGGTGTAAGAGAAAGTCATATGTAGGTTAAAGAACATAGTGAGTGGCCTTGACGGGAGACTTCCGTTTATCTACGACCGGCTGAACTGTGGGTCCGCTTCTTCCAACCTACTCTGAGCCTTGGGGTCTTTGTGAACTTGACATCTAGCCCATTATGCACAAAAAAATGTTTATGGGCAAAAGCAACCCAATCCATAGTAGCCAGGAAGAGTGGAGGCAGATGAATCACGATTCAGCTTACAAACTGATTCTAGACGAACATTCTTCTAGAAAGAACATGGGGAAAAGTATCATCTCTCTAACATTATTCAGTGGAAACAATATGGAGATGATAGTTTGATAGTTTCGACATTAATAGGTTCATCGATCTTCATGTGTTTGATGGTAGGATACCTGACTGCCAGAACTATCGAAGTGAGATCCTCGAACATGTTCGCTCATTTGCAGATACAGTGGGATCGGTGCTCAATTCAATGAACGATAATACCAATGTACATAGTGCTTATTTGGTGGGCAAATATTTTGAAAGTGAAGGTATTGAACATATGGAGTAGACTTCAAGATCCCTCCACATTAACCCTATTGAGCAAGCCTACGATGCATTGGGAAGATGGATTGCCAGTCTTAACTCTCATCCCAGCAACCTCCGGGAACTTAGGGCTCTGATCGCACCAGTGACATTTCCTGAGTTTAGGACTGATTGAAGACATGCTACAACACACTTATAAAAATATTTTCCTTAAAATTCATAGATACCAATTTGAACTACCGAGTTTTGAGCTTCGTAGCTTAAGTTTTGAATTTCAGTGCATTTCACAAGCTAAAGACTTTTATTGAATTAATAATAATAATAAATATTCCTAAAGCAGCTGTTTGCCTCAGAGTTCTGACAGGAGCCTATCGTTTATACGCCACAGTAGAAGGACTGCGAGGATGGCGGGACCACAGCAGAAAATTAAGAGAAGCATCCATGCCTTCCTTACCCGTGGCTCGAACTCAGATTCCTTTGATCAGTAGCCATGCACGGTAACCACTCGACCACAGAACGGTCTTCTAAAGAAAGATACATAAATTATTCAGTGTATAGAAACAATGAATATCGACATTATACCAGTTCTAAATTCTCAAGTTGTTTCGAATTCGTAGTAGGTATGAAGAAAAATATCAAAAGTTATTCTTTAATCTTAAAGTGATTTATTTGAAATTAAACAGAATCTCTTTTGGTTTTTAATCATCAATCCTTAAAATCATTTATATATATAACGTATCCAAAAGAACAGAGTTGTTTAAATAACGAAAAAAAACAATACTATGTTTTTAAGGGAAAACGTAGTAACAACATTAGGTTTCGGCATGATGGGGCGACCATCCGTACTGCGAACCCAACAACGGCTTTCTTGCAGAACTTCTTTAGTAAACACATTATCGGGAGTGGCTATTGACACCACGATCACCAGACCTCATACCACCTGACTTTTCTCTGTTCTGATCTCTAAAATAAAGAATATCTCACAATAACCCACGATGCCTGCAAGAATTTAAACATTTAACATTGGACATACTGTTGCAGACATTGAAAAATAAAATCTTTTGAAAAAAAACTTTTCAAAAGAAGCACTGTAAAAGGAGTGGATGCCTGTCTTCCAGAAATGGTGGATATTTTCATCATCTGTTGTACTTGTATCGAAACTTGTTTATTACATTTATATCCCCTGCAACTTTTAAGATATATGGTATACAGTATTTGGTTGCATTTTAAAAGATACACCCTGTATAAAGGATTCAGTGCATAAGAGCATTTTTTCTCAGCGAATGAAAGGGATATCATTTCACTATTTTTAGTAACTTCCATTCTTCCATACATTCAGCTGGCGAATAAGAAACCACGCTACTTCCAGTGGATTTCTGTCTCTTTTCTCGAATGAATGCTCCGTGAATCAGCTTTGAAACCTTTGCCCTGTTATTTTGATCATATGGATGGAGGAAGCGATCGTCTTCGAGAGAAAACCATCTCCAGGCACAGTAATCTTCTTTCGAATCGTTCTATATTTCAGTACATGGGAATATGTCAAATAGTGTTAGATAAAATGTATCCTAGGGAAGCAACCATGGTTTGTACAATGACGACACCATTTCAAAAGAATCGCGTTTTTGTCAAAATGATTACCATGGATATTTGACATGTTATATCCTATGTTCTTCCTTTCCGATATATCTAGTGATCAGAGAAATTCTCGAATGGCTTATTTAATAAGTACATTATATCGTCGAAATATGTTTTTTTTTTATAACACTAAATAATTTTACTATCCTATCATTTTAAATATTCAGAACTTATATTTTGAGTCAATAACATTTCAAAGTGGATAAATAAAGTAGAGTAATAGGTTTACGCCTATTACGGTGGTTTTATAATTTGTTTACACAATCGCTAGTTTAGAAGAACGATACAAAAATACTGTCATTCACGTTCAAGGGAATTTTTTTTTACTCTAATTTGCTTTAGCATTGAATCAGTATTTTCAAATATGAGGGATTTAATAATAAAACACTGAAACAGATAAGTTGTGGGCTGACATCATAAATTATATATAAGCTATTTATATATGATGTCAGCCTGTAAATGAGAGTATATAATCATTTACGAAAACCAGTTAATCTATAGTAAATATACAGTTAGCTGTAGATATAGAATTCCATAAATACTCACGTGAAAAAATTGTTTCTCTGGCGTGTATCTGGAGAGTTGCGAGTTCGACTTCCGCCTCGGGAATCGACCCCCAACTCTACAGATATATGCCAAAGCACTCTACAGTTAAATCACTCATGGACGATGATTTGCTTCCACGATGTGAACTAATCATCACCATCATCATCAAAGTCGTTGAAAATAATATTTTTCACGTGAGTATTTATCGGTTAATCGTGTTTCTATCAACATTGTTATTGGAACATTATGACATTGAAAACGTGGAGAAAACACTCATAAATCTTAAAAGAAACTGAAAATCATAGAATCAAGTAATTTCTTTGGGGATACGACTCTTATCTGATTTCTCGACAATTTTAAACTCTCGAGAAAAATCATATATCTGAATTCTCCATAATTATCTTAAAATCTAATTGTGTACAAAATAATATTCTTTCTTAGATTTTTATCGAATCTTTTATTAAAATAACTAAGTTGTAATCACTAACAAAACAACTTACTAACTAAACAAAATTGTAATTATAAAACAAACTTGTTCATGATATCTAAAATACAGTGAACCCTCGATAGTCTGTACACAGCTAATCCGGACTGACGGAAAGACGAACATTGCTGCTTAAAACGCTCAACATACGTATTTCGTTTGGAACGTTAAGTGGTGTTTTTGGCTCTGTGACGGACGGGCGTTATTGCTCATTAACTAGAACTGCAAGTTTTTCGCGACAACTTCTGCAAATTACAGTGTTTTTTTTTGTAAAATTTCCTCGAATTTGCATTTTTTATTCACAATTCTCGATATACGATTTTTTTCCTAAAAATTCTGTGATATTAGAATATTTTATGTTCGGAAAAAAATTGGACAAAATTCAGCGACGAAATAAACAAACAGATTTCGTCAACCTTTGAAGAAGTTTTTTTTAAAGCATGCCGTATTTTCGATCCCACTTAACTAAAGTGCTTAAATATTTCTGCGAATGATGGTGATAATATAATTTTGAACAGCAGTATACCATGCTCTAAGTCGAACAACAATGCCATGAAAAGAACTGTAAAGGAATTAAGTAACACTAACAATTTATCTTTTTTTTCTGCTTGTTTATAACACCATTTTCGAGGTTAACGCAGGTAGCTCTCCGGTATTTACTAGTAACAACGAACTCAGCAGACCCATAATTCCTAAAAGTGCTAACTAAAAAGAATATAAGCATTAATTCATAGCAATTTGCTTTTTATTTTGGTGTTCTGCCACATGATCTCCGGAGTATAAAAGCGGGCATTTTTCTGCAATCAGAGTAATGGAATAAAAGTATCAGAATTCATTTTTGCTGATTGAAATGTAAGGTAGGATTTGAACCTAATTAATGTCACCAACTTACAATTTGTTCTTGTTCATTTTAAATAGTTTTATCGTTTCACATTTTTAAGCCGTCCCATGGCCGAGTGGTTAGCACGCTTGGCTAGCACGCTTGGCTAGTGATCTATGGGACCTGGGTTCGAGCCCCGGGTAAGGCATGGATGTATGTGTCGTTTTTCTGCTGAGGTCCTGCCATCCTCACAGACCTTCTACTCTGGCATATAAACTGACAGGCTCCTGTCAGACCTCTGTGGCAAGCAGCTGCTTGAGGGGGTATTTATTTTATTTTTTATTTATGGATCCAACTATCATTACCTTATTTATGCGAGATCCACAAATGTTTAATTTTTATAATTTGCGAACGTAATAATTTCGCCTCTTGAGACTCCCGAGAATTTGTTGTTTTCCAGCACGGCTGCTCCGCGAATTTAAACGTTTTTACCTGAGAAAAATTTACAGTCCAATTTTATCCCAACAGCTGTTTAGCGAATCGCCCTCCTACTAACCTTTTCTGAGTCCTCAGGATAATTGCGACCTAGCCATTTAGCCCATTGTGTGCAAAAAATGGCGCAAGAAACAGCCAAACCTATTCGGTTCAATTGAATATGAAACATTTCCCCGTTCCTCCCCCCTTATATCCGGATCCTGACTGTAGCAGTCAACGTGCTCCACCAAAACGTTTAGTCACGAGCAGCCACTTCCTCTGAGAGCCGTATTGGAGCCCTCCCCCCAGAAAATATATATCCGACACTAAAAATAGAATTTAAAAACGATTATAAAATTTTATGCCATGTACAATATCGTTTTAACCTTTCCAGTCCGATGAATTATTTTAGTAATTGGGAAACTTACTGAAGTCCTATTATCAGACCTCCCTCGAAACTAAATTCTCATCACCCTTCCCGAAACTAAATCTTGGGTATATGCTCGGCTCTGAGTGGCACTTTTGTTTCACACAATGGACTAAAGATTAAGGTCACAAGGACCCTTAAGGGCTCAGAGTTCAGTAGAGTAAGAGGAAATTAGCCAAATTCAATATTTTAAATTTAATAATTAAACTGCTCTGCAAAAGTATCCTTATGTCATTAAAGTTGAGTAAACTTCAATTACCAGTAAAAAGTGAAAAAGCCGAAAGCATTATGACTTGAACGCAAATTTCAGAGTTTCATAAAGTTACAGGTATTTAATATTTTATAATTATCACCCATTTGTTTTTAACAGCTCATTAGATTTTCATAAATTTTGAAAACACACTTCTGTTTTGGTATACTTTAGAATTTTTTAAGGGCCACAGAATGTTTTTCTTAGGTCGCAGACAGTTTTTTAGAGTGGCCATGATAAAGCGATTGTCCGGCCCTGATACATACAAATTTAATTGAATGACAAAACCCAGATGTATCGCAATTCAAGGACTGCACGCCATCTATAGGGATAATGCCAAAATCTCCACTACCTACGGTCGAGGGAAAGACATGCTCCATATAGATACAGCTCATCCCACGACTACCTATGGCGAACAGTACTATAGAAGTAAGTTCATCCATCGGTCAAAACCTGAATTTAATCTGTGTCCCGGATCACCACAAACAAGGATATACAATCCAAGTTGCCTCGGCTCCCGTGATGGAAGCTCTTAGTCCGGCCCGTCTATCCTAGCCTTTGTGACCGGTGCCACTCCGGTCAGCAACGCGTTCAACTTCTATTAGGCCCTCAAGACCCCCTCCCCCCCCCCCCACACACACAAACCTCGACAAGGTGGCTCCTATTCGGAGGGGGGGGGGGGGGGTTGATACATACAAATGTTTATACCAGGGCCAGATCTAGGGAGGAGGAGGGAGCATGGAGGATATCTAAACCCCTTTAGAATGCTAGTAAGGGAAATGGAGAACAAAATGATTAAATGTGTGCAGAATTTACGCGTTTTTGAAGAAATGTTTTAAAACATCTAAAACAAAGCGAAAAACGTTACACTGCAATTTTTTAAACATAAATAGTGAATTATAACATTTCTGTTGAAATAAAACATCCAGTATAATACAAGAAAAAATCGTAACGATCAATACAATATGCATGAAGCAAGCAAATAAAAATTCTCCTGCTTAAGGAGGATCTCCCACGTAAAACGAGGGTTACTTGTACATTGAACCATTGTGAAAAATCACGTTATGCGGCATATATTAGAGTTACAGCTGGAAAAATAATAAAAAAGCGAAAATATTTTAGGTTTGAATGGAAAAAAATCGCAATAATAGCAAAATTACACATACACTATATGATCAAAAGTACTCGGACACTCGCTCATCCACAATCTCCCGGTAAGAGGAAAGGAATTATTAAGGCGTTGGCCCCACCCTATGCTGCTATCACGACCTCCACACTGCGGAGAAAGCTTTCCACTAAATTTTGATACGTTGCTGCCGAAATTGCCTGCCATTCTGCCATAAGAGTATTAGTGAGGCCGATCACTGATTTTGGCGGTTTGGCCTGGTTCGCAGTCGGCGTTTCAATTCATCCCAAAGGTGTTCCATGGGGTTCAGATCAGGGCTCTGTGCAGGCCAGTAAAGTTCTTCCACACCCATCGCATCGGACCATTCCTGCACGGTACGCGCTTTTTGGACGGCATTGTCATGTTGGTACAGAAAGTGTCTTCACCGAACAGTTGCCATAAATTTGGAGCACAGAATTGTAGAGAATGTCATTATAGGTAGCAGCTTTCAGGGTCTTGTTCACTGGAACTAGGGGACCCAGCCAGAAAGATGGAAAACAGCGTAATGCATCCTCCACCAAACTTCACAATTGGCACAACACAGTCAGGCAGAAAGCGTTCATCTGGTATCCTTCACACTTAGACTCGTCTGTCGGGCTGTCAGAAAGTGAGGTGTGATTCATCACTCCAGAGAACGTGATTCCACTGTTGAAAAGTCCACTGTCGCTTTTTTTACACCACTCTGACCGATGCTTAGAGTTGGTCTTGTTGATGTTATAGCTTGTGTGCGGCTGATCGGCCATGGAAACCCATTTTCTGAAGCTTGGAACAAACTTTTACGGTGTTGGCGTTATTTCCAGAGGCATTTTGGAACTCTGTGGTGAGGTTTGCAACTGAGGACAGGCGATTTTGTCGCACCGCCTGCTCTAGCCTTCTTCTTGTCCTGCTCTGTCATTTTACGTGGCCTACTCGGTCGTGATTGCACTGTTGTTGCTCCTAAACGTTTGCACTTCACCATAACATCACTTACTGTTGATTGAACAACTTCTGCAGGGCTGAAATGTTCCGAACTGATTTGTTGCTAAGTTGGTATCCTACGACTGTGCCATGTTGAAAGTCAGTGAGCTCTGCCGCTCCTGTTCATGCGTGTCTATGAGGTTAACTGCAAAGGAAGATTGGGCGACAGCAAAATCCTTTCAGCTGGTAAGGGAAATAAATTTACATGACCTATCATCTCTCGAACTCTATATCGAGTAACTGATTTAATCATTGGCATTATGTTTTGTTTTCGCTTTAGGGGACAAAGGTTAACTCTGCCGATAAACCGCTTGGCTCGCAATCTACAATACCCCGGTTCGAGTAGCAACTTGGACAGCGTTGAGATTTATTTCCACTAATACCCCTCAGTGAGAAAGGAGACATCGATCGATGGAAATGGCGCTGTACCTGGTGTGGTGACGTGCAGGAGTGATATACTGTAATGATGTTAAGAAACCCAAGAGGCGTTTAGCCGACTGAGCTACGCATTTCTCAGGAGAAATGGTGTTTAAACATAATATTACCATTTTCTTGGAAACCATATTTTTAATTCATTTTATATTTTCATATCTAACGTTGTTCTTAAATTATTCATGCATGCATCCTTCTTTGGCAGAATAAAAAGTTCGCAACCCAGTTCAAATAAATTGTCGCAGCCTACCACAATCAAATGAAGACTTTCGATAAATAACAAGATCTTCAACTATTTGATTGCGGTGGTGGAATCCGCCAATCAAGTGTAGAGAGCCAGTGCCAAAATATTGGACTGACTTCTGCGAAAGTCACAACGTAGCCCTGATTCGCAAAGTAATGATTACAAAACGGGTAAAAAAAAAGACATTCCGTTCTTTTAGATATGACAAACGATGAATATTAAATAATAATAATTTCCGTTTGCATCCTTTAGGAGGAGAAGAAATGATAATAAATATAAAAATCCGTTTTAACCAGGATCGGATTATCGGTAGTTTTAACCAGGATCGGCCCATAAATGTTAATATGGGCTGTTTCAGTTTCCTATAAGGATTCCGATTGTTTCGTTCAAAAGGAGACAGAATGAAAAAAAATATCCTGTTTAACCAGAGTAGGAATATCGAGTTGGAAATGTTGCCTGTTCAATTTCCGCTGTGAATTTCTTAGATTTCCAATTGTTTTCTGTAGAAGAAGCAGAAATGAATAGAAATATAAAAAAAAAATCGTTTTAAACAATATCGGATTATCGAAGACAGATCGTTAATATAAATTGTTTCACTCTAGGAGTTGCTTTAATTTTCGATTTTTTCGTTTAGAATCAAAGAACGTTTTAAAAAATGCGTTTTAATGAATATCGGATTAATGAGAATACCGATATTCTTTTGAGGTTTCGTTTTCTACATTGCGTTATTTGATTTCCGTTTGCTTCATTTAGAAGGAACAAAAAGAAATTAAAATATAAAAATCCTTTTAATCGTATTTGGATTATCGAAAACTATCGGCTCTTTCTTTATCGTGTAATGCATTCGTTTGATTTGCCGTTGTTTCGTTTACAAAAAGAACCTTTTTAAAATACCTTTTGCCAAAAGTCAGATTAGCGAGGATACAGATAGCTCTATATAGTTTTGTTTCGCTTAGGGAGTTCTTTCATTTCCATTTGATTTAATCAGAACGGATATACTGAAAATAAAAAAAAGTAAATCCGTTGAAGCGAAATGTTGGATTACAGAGAGTAGACTTGAACCCTTCATTGAATTAAGAATGAGGGAGATTGATCCAAATAAAAACCATATTGATTTCCTCATATTGATAAAGGGGGATACCATTGCGATGAAGGGATGTACCTGGTCTGCAATGATGCTTAGGTAGGTGGTAAACATCATAATTTCCTGCACATGAATGACTGTACCCAAGGTTTCCCAGCAGAACATTGCCCAAAGCATTGTACTTCCTCCACTGGCTTGTTTTCGTCCCACAGTGCATCCTGGTGTCAACATTTCCCCAAGTAAACGAAGCTCACGTACCGGGCCGTCCACGTGATGCAACAAGAAACGAGATTCATCGGAAAAGTCGACCTTCTTTCAATCATTCAAGATCTAGTTTTGATGCTCGCATAGCCATTGTAGGGGCTTTCGTCGGTGAACCAAGGTTAGCACGGGCACTCAGAGCGACCTGCGGCTATGCAGCCCCATTTTCAGCAGGGTCGAGGTACTGTGTGTTGTGACACATTACTGCCGTCACCGGCATTCAAATTACGGGAGAGTTGCGTCACAGTATCCCTTCTGTTGGCTTGTACCATATGAGATAGCTTCGCTCATCTCTAGCATTGATGAGCTGTGGTCCGCTCACACCTTGCCGGCGATTCCTGGTTTTTCCCTCCTCGGACAACTTTTTGAAGTTTTTGAAGGTACTAACCACGGCTGACCAGGAGCATCCCACAAGGCTTGTCGTTTCGGAAATGCTCTGACCCAGTCGTCTTGCTATTACAATTTGGCCTTTGTCAAATTCACTTAAGTCCGCTGCCTTTCCCATCTGAAGAACAAGAATAACATTGATTAATAGAGCTCAGTATCAGGCGTTATTTATACAGTTTTATGACCTTCACAGGCGCCGTCGTTTACCTGCAGTTGCTTCGATTTACATAAAGAGGCGCTGGTCATAATGTTTTGCCTACTAATGTAAAACGATATACAATTGTATATCGTTTTACATTACTAGGATTATTATGTAACATAGTGGCTACTTTTAGACCACTTATTTGCAAACGAAAATAAACAAGGTAGTTTAAGTAGTATAATATTTAAAATAAATGTACTCTAATTCAGTAAATAAAGTATGACAGGAAAATATTCTGTAGACAACAAACACTTCAACAAATAATTAGCTGAAAAAAAGATTTGTTGCCCTGAGTGGATTGTGGGGGGGGGGGGGGGGGGGGGCGTGGGTTTCGAATCCCACTTATGGCAACAACTTGTTTTCAGATAATTATTTAAAATATATTCTACATTTCTGAAAATATACAAGTTCTGAGAAAATCAGAGACTAAAAATTGAAGTATACGATATTTAGAATTGATTGGTTTATATTATGGCACGCTTTTATAAAGAAAATGCTTCAAGCAGCTGCTTGCCACTTCGGTCTGACAAAGAGGGCGTAAGTATAAGGATATCGCAGATATCAATTGTGAGTAAGGCGAGACCTCGCCAGAGAGACAACATAAGGAACCAAATATCATTTCCTTATCCGGGGCTTGAACCCATGTCCTTTTCATTAGCAGTCGAGTAAACTAATCCCTTGACCATCGGAATTAAATCTTTTCATCACAGTACAAAACTCATGGATATATTTATGATTCATATATTATATATATTTATGTATTAAATTATTGAATATAGACCATATTGAATATTTCAATATGACCTAATTTCTTTTCATTTTTTGGAATAATGACATATAGATATAAGCATAAATAAAACCAAACTACAAATATACGTAAAGAAGTATTTCCTGTATTATTACTTCAAAAGAATTACTCAATGAAACTAAACACGTTCAAGAGCAAAATCATCGTAAGAACTATTACAGCTCTGAAAAGCAAAAGAAATCGGAAGCTCAAGGAAGAAGAGAGGATTATTAGCCTCACGTTGGAGCGTTCTCCTTCTTTTGCGGCTATTTTTAGAAATCAGTTTCGGATCACTCTTTAGGATAAAAAATACGGAAACCTCCTGATGTCCTCTCTTCTGTAGTCAATCCAACCCCCACTACACCCTAGGAAATATTCCCCCGGGTGATATTTAGTGCCATCTGTTGAGTAAGAATCAGCGTCGAATCGCCTTTCGCTCCACCTCAAATGTTTTGCACACAGTGGTAAAAGTTTTTTCTTCAAACATTTCTGATAGTATCGTGTGACAAGAAACAGCAGAATTTCCAAAATTTATTCTATGAAAATCGTGGCGTGCTACTTTGATAAATGCAAAAAAAAACAAGAAAAGCTAAATTAGATAATAAAATATTGCGCGAACAAAATTTCACGGATGATGAACTGAGAAATAAATTCTTACTTATCATATCATCTCGGAAAGAAAGCAAATGCAAGTAAAAATTCCCATTGCAACATGCGATTGACATGTGAAACGACCTACAGTTTCAAAGTTGAAGATGATTCATACAGTATGTAAAGGAATTATTGGTGAGGAATGAAAGGTGTTCAGTAAGTATTAATTGGGATTTTCTCCAATCTGATTTTTCTATCACTTCAGGGTAGAAGTGCTGTTCAGCATATTGAACATTCCCCCCCTCCCCCCTTCTTCTCACAAAATTAACTCTTAAAAAAGTACAAAAACTTCGTGATAAATAATCCAAATGAATTTTAGCAGTTGGGTTGGGATATTTTACCTCTGAGCGGCACTTTTTTTCACACCATGGGCTAAACGGCCAAGTCACAAGGACCCCGAAGGCTCAGAGAAGGTTGGGGAAGGGGACCCGCTGGAACAGCTGTTGGGAGACAGATGGTTGCCTCCCGTCAAGGCCATCCAGTGTGTTCTTTAAAGTGCACAGAGTATGGCACAGAGTATGGCCACGGCTTAACGTCCCATCTGAAGGACGGTGGCCTTTCCAAGCCCATCGGTGTCCCTTACTGACTGTGGGCAGGCGGGAGTTTTACGAGATAAATCTCCACGCTCACCTAGATTTTACTCGAACCTGGGAACTGCAGACGACGAGCCTGGCGCGCTACCGACTGAACAACCCCCGCCCCAATTTTAGCAGTCAATCAACATATACTACATCATGCAAAGGGTCGGATCTAGGGGGAGGGCGACAAAGAGACTTTCCCCTCCCCCTTTGAGAATGCTAGTGTGCTAGTAAGGGCAATGGAAGCAAAAAACCTTAAACTTATGTATATTTCATGTATTTTAAAGGACGCTTTTGAAAATACCTCTGAAACGGAGGTGAAAATTTGTATAAATTATATAATAATAATAATAATCTTGGTATTAGAAAGGGAAGCAAAAAGTAACTAAGTATAAACCATATAAAATGAGGAAAGTAAAGAAGGAAATAGCAGAAAAAAGTGGATTCCCTAAAATATTCCTTTGCAATATTATCTATTATGTTGCATTTTCTATTATGTGATAAATGAATGGTATTTTAAATGTCATATCTTAAAATAATATGATATTGTAAACCATCAATAGGGGTTTAAACTTTTGGTATTACATTTAGAGTGATAAATCCTGGAATGGGTCTTAGGTTCTTTAACCATTAAATGTAGTTCACATTTCTCCAGGCAGAAATCTTGAATCATCATTCAGAGGTAAAGTGTTGTATTGGTGTTATCAATATTTATTAAACGTTTAATTTATTTTTAAAAGGGACCGCCACCCTCACAGATCTCTTATGGCGTAGAAAATGACAGGCTCCTGTTAGACCTCTGTAACAAGCAGCTGCTTGAAGGAATATTTTTTATTGTTATAGCTGGTTTATCTATGACAGTTGAACCCATGATACTGATTCTGAGATATTTATAAATCCAAAATTTCAAAAACTGATACATTAATTATAGAAATGACGAAAGAATAAAAATTAAAGTTTAGAATATTATACCTTTAGTATTAGGAATTCAAATTTTGCTTTTAGAGGCATAAATGACATTTAGACTGGCATAAATGTTACAAAAAGTAAGTTACGAAGTGGCTTACTAGATGTGCAACATGAATAATGCAAAATCATTGTACGACTCAAATTGTTTTTCAAAATCCCTGTAAATATTAAAACACTTATACCTAGAAAAAATACTATTATCTGTTTTCGATAGATATCAATGTCTTATTCTTTCTATCGTCGTTTTAGTGCCATTTGTATATCGTTATGAGCCTGAAATCTTCGGACATCGAGATCGTGTTCAGTAATATAAATCACAATCGTTTAATACCCGATCAGGGCTGTAAGCATGAGGTTTCAAGATCTGTACCTTGAGATGCAAAAGAAGTTATCCAGTTCAAATACAGACGTGCTATAGTGCATTGTCGGGTATCACGATGAAATACCGCCGGAAAGACGCCAACGGAAAAACGCTGACATTTGACTATTGCACATTTTCGCCAAGAACAAAAATGCAGTCGCAACATTTATGACGAAAAACGTCGAATGTCGATACTGCAAAATGCGCCGACAATAATAAGTGTTGTAAGAAAAGCAATAATGAATTCTTCAATTATTAGAATTTACTATTGCTGTTAAATTAAATTAAAATTTTCACCTTGTTGTCTATAAGTCAGTCCTAATATATTCAACAGTTTTGATTTTAGAGATATATGTTAAAAAAAAATTGAGTTCGCACTTTCGGCATTCCCCAAAAGTTTAAATTGCGGCCTCTAACGGTGAAAAAAAGTAAAAAAATTGCAAAATTTCAAACGAATATTACAAAACGATGTATTTATGTTAGAAATTTGAATTTTTTGGTTTTTAAAATTTTGGTTGGTGGATAATTTAAAAATTATTTTTGCATTGCATGGGTAGTAAAATATTATGATTCATATGTTTAAATTTTTCAGAAGAGTGCAATTTACTTACTTTTTCACTCTTTAAAAATTTGAATTCGAACTAATGGATGGTTGGGAAAATAAATTACTAACGGATATCAAAAACACCAATAATAATAATAATAATAATTCATTAGTAACAATCTAAGTAAAAAATAATTTTCGAATTATTTCTTAAAACAAAAAAAAGTTGCGTTTTCCCATAAGAGCCCAACTCATTGTTGCCAATACAAATCTTCACATTCCATCATCAAAACTTAAAATTTCTAGTAAATACATCGTTTGCAATATTCGTTCAAAAATTTGTAATTTCCAAATTTTTCCACCGTTAGAGGGCACAATTTAAACTTTTGGGAGATTCGGAAGGCAAATCATAAATATTTCATAATACCCATCCAACCCAAATGAAATTTTTATCTCTTCAAATATTTTACTATATGCACAAAGAGCGAAACATAATAGGAAGATCGGTAGCCAGCTACTCGAAGTAAATTATTGGGCGGGATTTTTGCTCTTGGTGTTATGTACAGGCGACGTTTTGTTCAGGTCATTTTCTACTGGCGTCGTTTTTGTTCAAGGCATTTTGTAAAGACGGCGTTTTTGTTCATAGCGTTTTGTACTAGCGGCGTTTTTATTCACGGCGTTTTCAAGAGGCGGCGATTTCTTTCACAGCGTTTTGTGTAGACGCATTTTGTTGTATGGCGGTTCTGCTAGCGGCATTTTTGTTTGCGGCGTTTTATTAGCGGCGTTATGTAGAGTCAGCGTTTTTGTTGCGCTTTCAGGCGGCGTTTTTGCATTCGACCTTTTTTCGTCTGCGTTTTGTAATGGAATCGTTTTGTAGTGGAGACACTATCATTGTCACTGAGAAGAGATGGTCATTTTTATAATGGATGCATGCAACAGTATTGGGACCGTCCAATAAGAGGATCGACATGTCTCATTCCATAAAGTACATAAGCTCTTTACTGTTCCAAGGTGCGGTAATAGGAAATTTTTGCAGCAGATGTTTCAGTCGGTAAATGGCAGCTAGGCATGAACTGGAAGGAGAGATGTTATCTATCACTAGTGTTGATGCACATAACCGGCCTGGTCTAGCAGCCAATGTTCGACCCGCCTTCTCGTGGAGTAGGCCGTTAGTACAGTTGAAAAGAGATATTCTCTTTTCGAAGGGAACGGAAGTGGAAGGTTGCCAGATCAGTGCGGCCTATTGAACAGGTCATCTATGACCACATTTTTCCCTTTTTTTTCTGCATGATTTTGATGAAATATGGTGAACTTCACAGGAGCCTGGTGCAGATCATTCATATCTACTAGACTGGACTGATTATGAATCCTAGTTTTGAGCTTGATTATGAATTCTGGTCATGCTGCACTGGTGGGCGTCCGTTGAGGGAACATCTGCCGCTGTGCTTTCCGTTTGTTTGTGGGTTGCCAACCCTAAGTGAACAGAGGCACGGAATACCTTACATCAGCTGGTGGATAATCCTGATCAGTGGCCATCGCAGGTACCTCGACCCTCTCTTAGCTAGTGGTCATCTCCAATCCTAAACTGGAGCAATGTGTCGAGAGAGGTTATATGGCTTTTAGAAAGGTCCACTTGAAAGGGTGGTGCCTGAAGTTCCTACAAGCATGGGTGGATTCAACCTTTAGCGTTGGGGGAACAGGTCTTTTCCCCACGCCTGCTATCAGAAGGCTATTTGATATTGTTGGGCCAATAAACCTAGTTGCGCTAAAAATCCTACTAATCATTTTCTCTCTATAGGTACATGGAACGTGAGGACGTTACCCAGAGATTATTCTCTTGATGTCCTCACCCACGAGATCCAGTGCTATAATCTAGGTAATCTAGGCTTTCAAGGAACGACATGGCCAGGTAAAGCCAGATACCTAAAAATAACTATAAATTGCTCTTTTCAGGGAGGGAGGATTGAAAATATCCCCGATGTGTAGGTTTGCTTCTCAGCAGACACGCCAGTGATGCTTTTCTGGGATATGAGTATTTTAATAAAATATTTCTTGCAGCAAAATTTAAAACAAAAATTAAAACCTTGAATGTCATCTGTTGTTACACCACCACAGGGAACTCTAATGAGAATGAGAATGATAAGTTTTACAGACAGCTTTAGGATATTTTGAATTCTTTCAAGAGATATATATTTTTCTTGCGCTAGGTGACTTCAGTTCTAATATTGGTACTGACTCTGACTTTTGGGTAGGAGTTTTAGTTCCCTCTGGGATTGGTTGTTCCAATGACAATAGGGAACGTCTTTTATAGGTAAGTAAACTTACTGATTTGCGAATAGCTAACACATACTGCAAACACCGGAACATTTATAAATACACATGGGTCTCACCTGATGGGTTGCACAAGAATATGATAGATTACATTCTAATTAATAGAAAATGGGCTAGTTCGGTTACGAATACTAGCGAGGTCCAATTGGATCTCGCTGAACAACTGGTGATATACCAAAACATAGAAGCGTGCTGCAACGAAAAAATTTCAAAACTTGCGATATACCAACTGCTAAAATACCACAACAGAGATCTTGCTTCAACAACCCCGCCCGTGGAAACTGCTCCTTGATCAGCGCAGCGCTGCTAAAGCATCCACTCCCATCCCTACCCAAGGCACATGGGTAGGACCACGAAACCGAAGAGTCACCCGGTGCAAACCATGCGGCGCAGCCGCACAATAACACACACGAATATAATCTCCGAAATAGAACTGTTTACCTAACTTCTCATGAAGAAGTTAGTAGCTGAAACATATCAAGTTAGGGTGTTCTAAATCCTTGTGTGTTGTGTGATCCTTGCAACCTTGTGTGTTGTGTGATCCTTGCAACAGGAAAGTGTGCTGTGTGATCCTTGCAACAGGAAAGGACTTACTTTACATATTACTACAAGAAGTGACTAACAACCCTACTCTCCTGTATTCACCAATCAAAATGCTATTTTGATTTACTAAAACAATAATAAAACAGCTCAGATAGTGTTCAAGTTTTTAATAAGTTTATTGCAAAAAACTAAAGTTCTTTGCATGATATTACCTAATGGATTAAGAATGTGGTTGATGGATAACTGCCTGATGAACAGTGCTGATTCAGAAATGTAGGGGATGTATTGATCTGATATTTTCACTTAGAAGATTCCTGAGAATTGTTAGAGTTTCAGAAATGTGTCGAGAAATGTGTGTCGAGAATGTGTTCAGAAATGTGTCAGAAATGTGTCGAGAAAAGTCCACTTGAAAGGGTGATGCCTGAAGTTCCTACAAGCATGGGTGGATTCAACCTTTAGCGATAGGGGAAGGCTTTAGCTGTGGTTACTAACTTTATAGATTTCAAAAAGGCTGTTGACTCTGTTGATCGACATGATTTGTAGTTGATTGTTAGATCATCTTGAATACCTGATAAGTTAGTGCAATGACAGCTCTCTATAATACACTGAGTCGTGTGTGATAGTTGGTACGTCTTTCAGCGATTGGTTTAGCATTGCTAGTGGAGTTATACAAGGGTGCATTTGTCTCCTTTTCTATTCTGTTCGGTTATTGATTATGTTATGCGAAATTCTTTGCGGGGAAAGATTTTGGTCTAAAATGGTCTAGAAAATTCAAAATTTCTTATTTAGATTATGCGGATGATTTGGCCCTGTTGGCTAATATTGACGATTAGATGAATTCTTTCATTAGGACTGTCGATGAAGCTGGTAATAGATTAGGTTTAGTGATTAACAAAAAAAAAACTGAAGTGATGAAAATTGGTCAGGCAAATGGTGCTTTAGGTGCTTTGAATGGCTTTATTCTTGAGCAATTGTCTCAGTTTAATTATCTTGGGAGCAATGCAACAGATACTAATGATGTGCGGTGAGATAAATAGAAAAATAGGTATTCTTACTGGGGCTTTTAAGAATCTATGGACTAATGTTGACGATGAGATGAATTCTATCATTAGGAAAGAACTAAACTATTATACAGCCTAAATTTAGTCCTAAAGACTAAAATTAGGCTGTATAATAGTTTGGTTCTTCTAAGGTTTGTTATGGCAACGAAACATGGATCCTTTGTCAACCGGAAAACAAGAGACGTGATGTCTTTGATTCTAGATATTTGCGCAGTATCTTGTGCATTAGGTGGTTTGACTTTGTAGGCAATGATGATGCTAGGAGAAGGAGTCATCAACCTCCTTTAAGCAATATTTTGTGCCGAGAGAGACTGCATTGATTTGGCCATGTTGCCCTAATACTTAGCTGCAGATTGGCGAACAGGATTATGAATAGTGTGCCTAAAGGCTTCAGGAAAAGTGGGATACCTAGGATGCGATGGGCAGACCATGTCAAACAGGACTTTGCTAGAATTGGCCTATCTCATATATCTCATATACTCGTTCACGCACAATTAGCCTTCTGTTGGCAAGATCTGATTTTTTCACGTGTTAATGTTGTCAGTAGTGGGTTCCATAAGACCTATTGGTTCTTGCATAATCATCTGCACTCACTCTTCTTTCGTCCTTTTATGATCCACCATCTCGCCCACTCTGTCTGCTCACGACACCTTTTCCATCCGCTTCCACTGGATGAAGACGGAATCTGAGGCCGATACCATTTCTCACAATCGAAGAGCAAGTAACTACACGGACCTTTTTTCGGGCCACTTTTTTAGTCTGATTGACATATTGCAAGCTACATCACAATTAGCCGTAACAGGTAAAAGTGCAGTGCTGCCGAGAAAATATTGGAGAAAATATTACAATTTCCCTCCACATAATGCATACAGGGATTCGCAACATTGCCTCATCGGGATAAACTTCAGGTTTTCTCTGCTATGCAACTAAATTCTTATCCTGCAAATAAACGAAATTTGATTATAAGATTTATGTTGCGTTTTTTGCAAATAATTCATGTATTTATCATCATTTGATTTTACTAGACGAGTGGAATTCTAATTGAAAGTTTCGAATAAGCTGCCTCTCAAAGTATGACAAAAATACTTGCGCCTATCATTGCCGAAAAGTTGAATCCAATGAAATTCCAGGTTCGCATTATCGTTGGAGTGTAATATTACTGCATTTTAGAAATGCATATTAGGTTGCGAATATATTAAAATTCTGTTGAGTTCAGCAATCAGATTTTGGTTATTTTCTGAAAGCTCACACAATGAATTTTATCTACTGCAAGGCTAAAAGATGCTCTAAGTTAACTCTTTTTTGACAACGTAAAAAAACTATATATTTTCAAATTACCAATTCATTTTTGCTTATTCTTTTGAAAACATCTGCTGCTGAAATGAATGATTCGTAGAAAATAAAGCTTGTAATTTTATACTGGATACTTGCAATGTAAATTGCATTTTGTCTATTCATGAAATGCCAACTTTTATTCTCGTATTATGTATGAATATGCATTAGTTTAAAATTTAATTGCTAAAAGACCCCCCTAATACTGCCTGTCCATTTCAGTACGTCCATGACCTCACAAGGTTTCAATTTATGGTCTTATAATGACAGATTAATCATTGATTTAATTTTAAACGACGAATATATCTAGATAGAAACCAAGATAATTTTAATTATTCAAATTACAATCCTAACACGACATTCATAAAGTATGTAAGATGTTCGCTTGTGTCTTGATTAATATTGCTCCATTTAATCATCAATGAAACTCGCAAATTTTGTAGTAATGATCAGAAGTGGGCGATGGCGAATATATTTTTAACGCTTCATCCTACAAGTGTTCCTTTGGAACTGAGACTTCGTGTTTGGTTATGCGATGGCAAATATGTAAAGTTTCAGTTGTATTCCAGAAGTCAGTTTGAACCCATAATTTTCGCAATGTGACGGTAGCATTGTTAGCCACGAAATAAACCATCAGAGTAAAGGGCAACATTACCTGCTGAAGAAAACTTTGGCACCAGGTTTGATTTTCAGTTAAAACTCCAGTAAGCCAAGAAATCCAGCTCCATCAGATTTAGTTTAGGTACAATATGAGTGGGAGTCTGTTATTTTGCATAGTTTTATTAATATTATACCATAGGTAGTTCCAGTGTCAATCAATTCTTCTGTAAAGCGGACTCATGTCGGTAGCTCAACAGACTCGCAATCTCTGTTTCATAGGTTCAAGTCTCAACTCTGTCAGCATTGATATTTCTCTCAGATAACCCCCACCCTGCACTCGGTGAGAAAGGGGACATCGATGGTGATGGTCCTTCCAAGATCATTGGTGTCCCATTTCTCCCGTTGGATGGGATATTAAGCCATAGTCCAATGTGCAGGAGCACCATACTCTTTGCATGTTAAACAACACGCTACATGAGCTTAATTGTAGGTTTCCATCTGTCTCCTAGTAGCTGTCAAGTGGGTCTCCTTCGTTCAACCTACTCTGAGTTTTTGGGATACTAGTCTGCTGGCCATTATGTGAAAAAAAGTACCGCTCAGAGTTAAAATAAGTCAACCTAACTGTTCCTCTCTTCTGAAACGCAAACGTGTGATACATGAATTCCTTTGATCTGTAACTTTAACTTCAGCGTTTCTGACATCGCTGCAGCTTTATTTTCCTGTTGACACCTGAGATCCGTGGCTTCCTGAAAGGCCACCGATACCCATCTTTTGAAGGTTTGTTTCTGGCATTAATGGTTTGTTCTGTTTTGTAAAAATTTTGTAAAAATTTAAAATGCAAAAAGGTAAAATGAAACCGACAGAGTTCAGTTGTCTGAAACACAAAGACAATCATTCAGAGGTGACAGGACATGGTTGCTCTAAGTCCGCTGCTGTTTGAGTATTGCCGGAAGGATTCGATATAATTGTTAATCTTATTGTACTGCGGCGGTATTGCATAATTATGTTGTGATTGGTAAATTAGTCGGCATTATCTAGATTTAACGACTACACATCGTTGGTTCGTCAGGTGTTACCATTCAATCTTCACGAAGACAGTTAAATAATTGAGTTGAATAGAAGAACCGTGAGGTTTAGCGTTACTAGCTGCGGATGGAAAATGTCATATGTCACAATAAGGGCTTCGCAACTGAACATCTCATATACCATTTCAGGAATATAGCTCTGAATCATTCCTGATCTCCATTTGGAGCATAATGAGTATGGATCATTTAATTTGTGTACTGACGATGACATTTAATCATCAGTCACGGAGTCTGCAGATATTTTCTCCTTCTAAAAGTGTTTCAAATCGAAAATTATGGACCTACGTCATCGCCTAACACAGGTATAGAATGTTTCCTGCAAACCATTTTGTTAAAATGTTCAAAACATGGTCGTTGTAGCCACTCGTGGATCCTCATCATTTCCTAAGCGACAGCCTTTTATTGCTGTGTCCAGCTTTGGAAACAGGTAAAAATCGCAAAGCGTAGGACCGAGGGAGTAAGGAGGAAGCTCTAAAATCTTAGGTGTAATATTGGTAACAGCAACAGCATAGGACCTTGCGTTGTCGTGGTGCGGAAACCATTTCCCCCCTCTCCGAATTCTATCCGTTTTCCACCAACTGCACGGCAAAGTTTCGTTCGAAGGACTTTTGCATAAGCTTCCTGATTCATTACTGACCCTGTGGTATACAATGTGCTAAGAGAAATCCTTTAGAATCAAAAGACGCCAGAGCCATTTGTTTCCTTGCCTATCTCGCGACTAGGAATTACGTACTTCAAGGGGAACTTTAGTGATTTCATTCGCTGGATTAGAGTTTTGTTTACGGATCGCAGTGGAAAATTCAAGTCTCGTCTCCAGTTACAATATGCTACCATCTTTTACCTTCCTCCTTAAACCTTATCAACAGTTCCCACCCAGAGAAACATGCTTTGCTTTTGTTCGAGGTTCGGATTATGCTGGTACAACGAACACAAATTCTCGGACAATATTGCATTTAAAATTTCTAAATATAGTGAGACCACGTTGGTAGTACAAGCAATATAAAACATTTTATATCTTCAAGATTTCGCTCTTAATTTTGGACATATTAGGTCACAAGGATTAGTCCTCCTACTCATTAACATATCTTAAAGCAGCCACGATAAGATGCCCTCACAGATAATTTTAATATTAAAAATTCTTAATAGCCTGTGAAAGAAAATAGCAATAGGCAATAAAATAGACTACATGAAAGAAATTGTACCTAATGAAAAAAACTATAAATATTCCTGTCAAGGGCTTATCGTAAGAGTTGAGAAATGAGAAGTAAGCGTATTTTAAAGGGATATGATCGTAGCCATTCTACAGAATTAACTTACACCAGCTTCTGCATTGGTAGATTGTCCTGCTATAAACACGCCACACATACGGAATATATTTTCAGCCATTAATGCGTTTAGTTTAACATTTACAGTTATATATGTTATAACATTAACGTTTATTTAACAGTTTAACATTTATTTAAGATATTTATGTTATAGCATTAACACTTTATACATTTTGCTGGAAGCGCAACTGATTAATGTTTAAAGACTGGCACATTGTCCTACCAAAAATGAAAACAAAATAGTATCCATTTAAAATTAGAAATTCGAAGCAAAGTTGTGCTGTAAGTGCATTTTATCTTAACTTAATAGTCCAACAAATGTTGCAGAAAATAGTTCATGTGACTCAATTTCCATCCTGCTTTGCCTTCTTTGTTTTCCATTAAAATTATTCCGCAATCATTTGCATTGCTATGATTAGATCTTGCTATTATGATTTTTTTTCTTTAAAGCTCCACTTTAAGAACAGAGATGTGAAATTACGATGACCACTAAATATTAACTGCGATGAGAAATGGGCTTTCAAGAGAGCGGCTGAAAGAATCATCACGAAACAGAACGATAACCATCAGTACACAAGTGAGAGGCACCTGGGTCAATTCCGCTCGACACACACGAAACTCAGATAGGTCTATTATCAATTCATAAAGGCAGCAGCTCGCCATCCCTCTGAGCTGTCAGAAGAAACAATCAAGTCTGCGCACGTGCTGTGAGCTTCGCAGGCGACATGTTCCGCCAGCTCCTGAAGTGGAGGCTCGTGTCACAATCATCAATCATTTTTTACCGACTGAATGCTTAATGGGTCAGAAAAGAAATTGACTTGAGGGTCTTGCACGACGAATTTATGAAGCAGATAACATGGAATCACTGCACCTCGAGAGGGCCTGTTCTCTTAAGATCACGTTACTAATGGCAGAGGTATCACCTAAGGGGTGCGAACTCATTGCCTACATAGTAATCCAGTAGATATCTGTGTCCGTTTTAATAACTTTGATAACGGATTTGTTCCCTTTTCTTCAGCAAACTTTAGATCTCCTTCCTCGTTTCCCTCGGGGGAAGTAAAAAAGTGACATACGAGGTCAAATATTATTACCGATATTCTGTCTTCCGTTTCATTCACGTGATCAGAATGCTTAAATGTGCTCGCTAAACGAATTCCCGAGTTAGAAAGCGCAGGTCCTTCATTATGCAGATGAAGTAGATATCGTCGCATAATACATATATAGTGAAGGAAATTTTGAATGGTCAGGAAATCATTGAGATCTAGGAAAAATCACTTAGAATGAAGGCAATTTCTTAATCTCTATTCAAAGCTGATTTGTCTTTGCCCTATTTCTTCGTGCACAAGAGATTAAGAAGGATTATTATTGGTTTGTAATGCCTATTTAAGAGTATCTACTTTACTGTGAAGCCAAACGTCGTAAATGTTAAATACCTGTTGTTGTTTAGTTTTCTGTAGTACAGTTTGTTCAATTTTGCAGAACCATTTAACGTCACGTGGAAATGAATACACATGTATAATTCAAATTCAAGAACTTAATATTAATGAGTTCACAGACAGCATAAACCGTAATGAAATTGCCCTCACAGATAATTTTAATATTAAAAATTCTTAATAGCCTGTGAAAGAAAATAGCAATAGGCAATAAAATAGACTACATGAAAGAAATTGTACCTAATGAAAAAAGCTATAAATATTCCTGTCAAGGGCTTATCGTAAGAGTTGAGAAATGAGAAGTAACCATATTTTAAAGGGATATGATCGTGGCCATTCTACAGAATTAACTTACACCAGCTTCTGCACTGCTAGATTGTCCTGCTATAACCATGCAAAGTTTTCCAGGTAATGGTAAATATTGAAATATCTGGAAGAAAATGAGAATTGCATGAGCGTGTAGCCAAGTGAAGAAGTAAAAAAAAAATGGTTTATTATTGCTATTTTTATTAATTCACAAATTGGTACATACCGTGTGTGCAATTTGCAAATTAATAAAAATAATATATATGTAATATAAGAATATAATTTAGAACTCGGCTAATTGTAGTTTAGCCGAAGGAATCAGATTACAGAATCCTTCGGCTAATTCTGATTACAGAATTCAGAAAAATATCTGGCAACCATTTTTTTTTAGAAATTGGCGATCTGGCAACCTTCGTGTCACGTGACACGAAGGTTGCCAGATCACTAATTTAACTGAAAATGAAGAATATGAAAAACTGAATATGAAGGAGCTCGCTGCATGGAAATCCTTCACGTCTGTGGTCCAGGGTTTTATGGGGAATCACAAAGAGGAAAACTACCATCAGTTCATTGAAGATCTTCTCAAAAGCTATGAAAATCTTGGCTACCGAATGTCTTTGAATATCCATTTCTTTCACTCGCATCTCGACTTCTTTCCCAAGAACTTAGTAGCTGTCAGTGATGAGCAAGGGGAAAGATTTCACCAGGATATACCAACCATGGAGGAGAGTTGTCAAGGCAGATCGGACCCAGAAATGATGAGTGTCTACTGTTGGTTCTTGCAGAAGGAAGATACCTCAGCACATAAAAGACAAAAATGAACTTCATGTAAGTATAAAATATCCTTACCCATGTTTTCTCATTTTACGTTTCAATATTATTTTGTTTGTTACTTTATATTCAGTGATCTATAACTATGAGGTTCCTAATTTTTCACTGTAATTATGTACTTAATTAAGTAGTTTTAAGTTACAATTTAATAAAACAGTCACATTCATTTTTATTTCCCAAATATGCGTCCAAAATACATCAGTCCATAATTTAAAAAAAAACTATGTACTGCAGTTTTTTCACAGCCATATTTGAATTCAGCATTCCAAAATGAGTTAAATACATCCTGTTTGACCATTGTTATAAAAAAAGTTTCAATTTGTTGTCTACTGTTATTAAACTTTTTCATAGTTCATGACTTTTTAAAGAAATTATTTAAAAACCTGTAAAACTGATAGTGAAATATCATTTGTTACTTTATTTGTTTTGAAAATGCACTCTCCCAGCCCCTTTTAATACTTTTCCGGCTCGGTTGTGTTTCTTGACCTCCCCCCTCCCTCGATTTTTTTTCTAGATCCTGGCCTGCATATATATATCAAATATAAGTAGACGGTTGTGTGTGTGACTGACTGACAGCTGAAAGGATTCTAACTATGAGGCAAAAATGGTATAAATCTGAAAATTTGCATTAGGGGTATTTCTGGTCCTAGATCTTGGGAGAAATCCAAAATTTGACCTTCGACGTATCCTGCAAGGTCACATGCAGGTCACGTTGAGGTCAAACATTCATCTACAACTGTTAGAAACGTGAAAATCGATTCTTGGGGTGTTTCAAGCTGTAGATCTTGGAAACATTACGGAATTTTAAATCTGGATAATTCTTTGAGGTCAAAGGTGAAATTTATATCTGCCGGTGTTATAGAGCTGAATTTTGGTTCCTGATGGTATTTTGAGTCGCAGAGCTCAGAACTTGTGTCAAATTTTGGATGCGATGTGTCCTTCAATATCAAAGATAAAATTTCTGTATAGCGGTGTGGAGAGCAAAAATAGATGAATTGGGTACTAAAACGAAGAAATTTAGGAATTTTCCAATCCTGTGTTACATTCAAGGTCAAAAAGGAGTCGGAGTAACGGTCTAGAAACCAATCGGTGTCTAAGGCACCGATGCATACATACATTCATACTCAAACAACCATGGGTTACGGAGGTCTAACAAGTTGTGCAATTTAATTCTCCAAACATGTTCAATACATCTGTTTCCCTTGGCTACTGCAAGCAAATTCTAATAAGATACTGTTTGACATTGACAACCTATCGTATTCTATCTCAATCTTTTTTATGAGCTCTTACGTTCACTACTAATCTATAGATCTAGGTGAGACCAAAACAGTCTCACCCTAGGCAAGATGTTGTTCCAACGTTTTGACTGTGTCATTTAACTTTATCATTGCTTACAAAGCGAAATCACCTAATATCTAATATACCTTGTAGGCAACTAGAATCAGAGGTATCATACACCCTATCTTATTATAAAGGATCCAAGTTTCACTATTATAGCAAATTTTAAAAAGAACTGAATTACAACAGAGTTTAATTTTTAGACTATATTGTAATGTTGGTCTGATTCATCCACAATATCCACATCTTTTTAAATTGCCAGCTGTGATGCCTACTCTTCTGTTAAACTCAGTATCTGACACAGAACGCCTGAGGACTGCTGAAAAGTCTGCTCAAGAACACAGCCATTCGAAACAACTGGAGAACCATCCACGAGACCTATTTTAGCCACGTTAGTTTTATCTCTATTTATCACAAACCCTGTCGTATTACCAGACTGATCAATAGATTTAATGAGAAAAAGCTAATCTCGTCAACATTATTTACCAAAAGTGCGAAATCATCGGCGTAATCTAAATCTTAAACTGCTTAATGATGTTTCCGTTTCACTTTATCTCTAAACCAGGAGTGGTCAGCCCAAAACTTTGCTAAGCTTCACAAGAAAGCAAATATCCCTCCGGGTGGTTAGCGTGCTTGGTTACTGATCAAAGAGAACTGAATTCGATCCCCTTGTAAATCATGAATGTTTGCGTTGTCTTCTGAGATATTGCCTTCCTCATAGACCTCTGTTGCGTATAAACTGACAGGCTCCTGTCATAATTCTGTGACAAGTAACTGCTTGAGGATTATTTATTTTATTTCATTTCAAACAGCCTCAAAAAATTCTTCGGTTAAAAAACGAAAACATACGTTTCTAATGAGTAATGAAAATTTGGAAAAAAATATAATTTTTAGGAATAAAGGAAACGTTTTTATTAAAAATAAAAATAGTCATTTTGAATGAATACTATGATTTGACAAAATCGTTTAGTTATCCAAAAAATGTTTGCTCAAAAAATTGGAAGAAATTTTATAGATTCAGCACATTGACAATTTGCTTTATGAACCGCAAGTTCTTTTTTAATCCGTCGCGAGTTAGTCCGCCCTGTTCTGGATTATCTAAGACATAATCTTTCCCTTGCAAAGATATTACGTAATCAATAACTGAACTGAGCAGAAAAGGAGACAGGATGCAGCTTATTCGAACCCCAATATTAATACTGAACGAGTCACTGCAAGCCAATTCTCACACAAGAATCAGGGTTATTATAGAGAGCCATCATTATACCTTTTCAGGAATTCATATGAACTCATAAACAAACAACACGTTATGATAATCAAAATTCAGAAGCCTTTGTAATCTACAAACAAATAACCGTAGTTTGTTGAAACTCTAATCATTTTTCAAAAATCTCTCCAAGTATATAAGTTTCTAAGTTTCAGAACAACATGTTTAAAATGGGCCCAATAATTAAACTTCAATAGCAGAAAAAAACCACGATTGTCATAATAACTGAATACAGTTTCACTGTAAGCTTAGGTTTTCTGAGAGTCTTTCAGTGCTCCGATGTTAAAAGTAATTTTTTTAAACTTAGTACGTAAATTCATATATTTCAGTTGCAAGAAACGTTTAACAATGTTAAATTCGATTAATTGAATTAAAAAACAAATCATAATTCGATATTTACAACTGTTAACAAACTCGTAGGTTTTGTGCATTATTAAATATAGGACTTATTTGTGCTCAAAGCTTTCTGCGAAAAGCATTGTATTTAAAGAAGAAAAATTAATTTATAAGTTCTATTAGAGCATCAAATAAGGGACTATTAATTACTGTGATTCTGTAAGAAAGTATTACCACACTCAAAATATTATACTCATAATGCTGACAGAGGAAAAATATCTTAATTTAGGAGGGTATTGCGAAAGGGTGACCCTTGGTATCTCCTTATTATCTATGCCATATAATAAGCATGATTATTGTAAAATTGCAGGTAATTTTTGTCGTTACAATTTGAGAAATTTCTGCGGCATACATTTTTGTACCATTTGTTTCTTTAGCCGTTAGAGCTCCTGTTCTTTTTTTGTATCCTGTTGATTACCTTCCCAAGGCTCGTTAACTCGTTCTATGCTCTCTCTTCATATTTCCTATTTTTTTATATCTCTATCATAATGACATTTCTTTTTATTTCTCCACTGCTTTACTCCCTACGAACCCGAAAACGCTACATTAGAGTTTAATGGGGTATCCTATGTCCGTTTGCACTCCTACTTCCTTGTAAGGCGATATTTGTTCAGCAGAATTCCAACTATTGACTCCCACATCGCCCGCTACTCACTGATAGCAGTTCCGGTGTAAAAGGAGGAAATAGTATCCATAAGGCAATTGCATTATTCGTTTATTTGTTCTCGGTAGTCTCAACAATTTGGCAAATAATGAGACTTACAACTTCGCTGCATTCAACGTTACGTTTCAGAAAAGAAATTTAATCTGCTTTCTTAAAAGAACTGAGAATCTTTTGTACTGCACCGCTGAGACAATGGAGATTGTTGTTATTACTGACTCTGGGAGGCGGAAGAGACAAATGCCACTTGAACTCTCCCTCATTCTCCTGAACAATGCTGACGATATGAAAGAGATATAGAATAACACAGCATCTTTTCGGCGAAAGGACATAAAATAGGCATTTGCATACGCATATCTCTCTCAACTTATCATCCTCTGCAATCATTCATCTTGTGAAACAAGAGCTGAAGCTTAATCAAGCAAGAGTGACTATAATAATCTGAACATACCAGATTACAAAATGATTTAATAATCATCAAAAGGCAAAATTATATAAGTTCTCGTATTAAATTATTTCACCTTTATTTCCTTGCGAGATCGGTTTCGAAAATTTCTTTATGATTCTTAGAAACCAATCGTTTAGAAATGCCCTTTATTTTAGAAAGTTTAAGTTGAAACGTAAGATTAGGGTGTTATATACAGCCATACAACAAAATATGCATAGCAATATTACTTATGAGTACATGGATCTTACAAAGTAAGAGAAACATTTCGCACCCGACGATTGCACTTAATCCTTTTCAGTCCATGGATAGAAACATTCGTCAATAATTAATTCGAACTTGTGACCAATGTCAGATTCGTTTGTTAGTAAAATATGTCTCATTTCCACCGATGTATTTTCAAGTTACATCATATTATACACACACCGTCCACTGAATTAGAAACCTTTATTCAATACCGAGTTGGACCTCCTTTAGCCCGAATTACAGCACATATGCGGTTTGGCATAGATTCCAAAAGGTGTTGGAGTGCCTTTACATCTCTAACATATCAGGGGTTCACCAAACAGTCGTTTAACTGGTTCAGATTTGACGGAAGAGAATGTGCACCGGATCTGTTTCTCTAACATGTCCCATATTCTCAATGGGATTGAGATACGGGATTTGTGGTGGCCAGGGAAGATGGTGGAAGTCACTGTCATGCTCGCTGAATGTCCATGAAATAGCCGTCACCTGCTGGATAAAAAGTAAATATTGCAGGATAGACTTGATCGGCAACAATGTTCATATAATCCTTGTAGGACACCCGATATTCCAACAATATCAGGTCGCCCGTTTAGTACCAACAGAACGTGTCCCACACTATGACACCGCCTCCAGAACCTTGAGTTGTGTTTACAATGCAAGATGGGTCCATTGCTTCATGGGGCTCACGACAAATTTCCCTACCGTCGGTGCAGAACAAGGTTCACCGCGACTCGTCGGATTACATGACTTTATCCAGTCTTCCAGTGTCCAGTCACGGTGTTCCTGACACCACTGTAGTCGAACTTTCCAGTTTTTCGCAGAAACCAGTGATTTCCGTATAGGCATGCAACTGCTAATACCGATCCTCTTCAATTTCCTGTTCATAGTTCGCTGAGATATGGGTCGGAAACAACTTTCATTGAATACCTCGGTCAATTACTGCACACAGGAAGTCCTGTTTCCCAGTACAACCTTCTCAGACGACGGCGATCTCGTTCCTGACAGATTGTCGTCGCGCCACCTTACGCCTCTTAGACTAGCAATGTGGGTTATTTTTCCATTGATTAAAAACCCTAGATACCTCACCTTTTGAGAAACCAGTCATCTCTGCTGTTTTTAAAATCGTCGCTCCAGCCAGACGGGCCCCAGATAAGTCCTTTATCGAACCCCGAATAATACTTTGTTTTTTGCCATTGTGATCAACACTACTGACGATTACTGACGAACAGCAGTCTTAAATAGTTGCCTAGGTTACGTGGTGATGCACGTGACACATAGTTTGCATATACGCTGCGCACGTGACGCTTACATACATCTGCATAAATATTTCTAATTCAGTAGAAGGTGATGCACGATTCCTTTCCTTCTGCTTGTGGTCCATTTCATGGACTTATGGACTTGGTTTGTGGGGGGGGGTCACCCTTCCTGTGTTATTTCCATAGAGCTGGATATCACTATCAAGTTGTACTTCAAAAGCCACTCATCTCACCTTCCAAAATCCGTCGTCGTATCCAGTGGGGCAAAGATCACAAGTTGTGGAGAGTTGAGCAGTAGAGGAATGTGATATGGTCTGATGATTTATCCGAAACTTTGTATCCATCAAATGGACGAGTGCACATGTGACGTTAACAGGAGGAAGCTTAGAAACCTGATTGCTTGTTTCCTACTGTAAAGGGTCCTGTCAGTTCTGTAAGGGTGTGGGGTGCTTTCTTTTGGCGTGATTTGAGCGTACTCATTCCGTCAAAAGGCAGGATTAAGGGCAATCGCTATTTAATTGTCCCAAGTGATCATCTTCATCCAATGGTACAGCATTTTTTTTCAGGAGGATTTGGTGTCTTTCAGAATGACAATGTTCCCATACACATAGCTCATGTGTCACATAGTGGTTTGACAGACATGAAACTGAACGTTTTCACATATTATGACCACCGCATCATCATATAGCAACCCGCTAGAAAATCTGTGTGAACTTCTGGAACGACATCTGAGGTAGCGTTTTCCACCTCCATCAAACAAGCAGGAATTGATCACGTGGAATAACGTGTCATATCCCTCCTGCTGACTTTCAGATACTGGTAGAATCTATATCACGACGTATACAGGTTGTACAGTCCTCACGTTGCAGTCTACAACACAGTATTAGTGATTTTATGTTGTTGTTTCCGTTTTTTCTCGTCCATTACCTGTATGTTCTGAACTGGGTAACATAAGATTACAATATACAATTGACGAAACGGCCAGGTCAGAAAAGCTCGGAACTGGATAGAGGAGTCAATGGACAAAGCCATCCAGTGAGTTCTTTAAGAGCCCAAGTTTTGATTCTCCTACTTATGTAGATACTTCTTAAAGCTCCATCCGATAGACGGCGCCTTTCAAGCTCATCATGTTTCTTTTCTCACCGAAGGGAAAGTTAAAGTTAACGGAGAAATACCAACATTGGCAAAGTGATACCTCGCATCTGAGGACAGCAAGTTACGAGATTAGCTCGCTTCCCCCCCACTGAGACGATTTCCTTTCCCTTCTGTTCGCAACTTAATACTTCATCATGCTGCTGGAATCCATATGGAACCCTGGAAAAAAATAATCGTGGTATTTACTCTAATGACACCTTCTTTTTAACAGAATAGAAAATGAATTTTCGCATTTTTGTCGTCTAAACGTGCTATGCAAAATTTGTATATTTATAAAAAAAAAGTATTTATGGAAAAAAAAAGTGGGATCTGTGTGAACCACATCCTGAGTTAACATGTCAACATTTGTCAAGTTCCACCTTAGCTCTAAATGATCAAATAATTTTCATGGGTATAAGTTATTAATTCTTAGGAAAAAAGTGATTTGCTAATGATTAAAACCGCATTAGCTTGGCAATACCAATAAGTTTTAATTTTGATTCAGTACCGATGATCTACTTACATAATAGATTATTTTTCTTTCTTGGGGGTTAGATATATAAAAAATATCCTTAATATAATAACAAGCTTTAGTTTATAATAGTTTTTACTTGACGGGATGTCGAAATAAACTCCTCAACTGTTACGCCGATGATTTGATTTATTAGGATGACATAATTAAACAAATTAAATTGTATTTCTTATGGACCCCACGCGCATCAAGTTGCTTTGTGAATAGAGCCGCGTTACGAGGTGTTAATAGAAGCATCTTAAATTATTTAAGTTATTAGAAAAATAATATTATATAAACATAGGTTTTACAGTTACAATACCTACAACTTGTACGAATATTTAACGTTTTCGAAACATTATCTTTCTCTGGTGTTTTCTTTATTAAAGGATGTTTTAGTTCATAGTTATGATCGTCTATATGTCAGTGTTTTTTTCCAATATAATAATGATTCCATGCAGAACAAATGTTACGTATTTCATGTTCCGGTTTTAGTTAATGCAGTATTGCTATGCTCCCAAAAAATTCCAAAACCTTTATCTTTAACCGATTAATTTTTTTATTCGACAATACCTAAATTAAAAAAAAAATGTAGACCATGGAAAATTTCATTAACTTTTATTACGTTCGTGTTTTACATGCATTTTTTTTCTATCTACGGTTGTTTCTTGTTGCATGCATTAAAGATTTTCCTTTGCTATTTTTTCCCCCAACTTGTTTCCCTTTTTTCCGTGTTCTTTGTCGTTAACCATCGTCGTCGGGTCTCAGCTTCCCTCTTTCCGTCTCACGCAAACAGTCGGATGACGAATCTCTTGAGCATTAAAGTATGCTTTTGGAGATGCAAAGCGAGGAAGCAAAATCTCTTTAGGGAATAGATTTTGTTTGAACGTCTAGTTAAATAATTAAATATATTAAAATAATATCTGTCCCAAAGCACATCTGGTGAAAAATGATATCATCTCTAAAAAAGCAGTTTAGTGTGTTTTTTTAATTGTCGTTTGCATCATATATGCCGGTGCCTTCTTTCAATGTACTGCCAGTGTTCTTAAGGAACAGTTAAGTGACTAAAATTCTCTTCTTCGAAGGAGCATTAGAAGCGAAAAAATATTGAAACGTTTCAGTAATGAGAGAAAAATAAAGCAAATGCCTTATTCAGCAAGAGGAGAAATGAGAGTTTATTATTACAGTCGTAAAAGGAATACTGTCCTACACCGCTCCATACTCTGGATTATTGGGACAGAGAACAGGACAAATACTTTAATAGGAGGCTTATGGATTTTTTTCTCTCTTGATCGTTTTCCTTTTGACTACCTAGTCTCTTTTAAAGTGGATACTCCTAACTGTCAATTTATCACAAACACAATTTTTCCTTAGAAATAATATTTACTGAGCTACCTTACCCACACACAGAAACTTACAAGCATTGCCTTTCTTACGGCCAGGAATAATGCCCGTGACGGCACTATTATCATGCAACACGGTAGTCTATCTTTACGGAGAGTTTGCTCTTTGGGCGGCAAATGAGATAACGAGAAGGCACATAAAGAGAAAAGATAAAACATCAAATATTTTGTGGCTGACCTGATCCCCTAACACACCGCTGAGCAGCGTGGGAATGTTAGCTAGTTCAGATGTAATTTCTCCCTTGTAGTCGATTTCATAGGGCCAGCTACTTGGACTTCTACAAAGCTGTGGCAAGTGTCTGTCAGGGACTCGCCAATTCTTTTTCTTCAGAATTAGCTTTCGTCCATTGTCGTCCGCTTAATCTATGGTCACAGGCCACCACATAACCTCTCTCGACAAAAGTAAAGACAGGAAGGAGGCACTCGGCACACATAGGTCAAGTGCTAAGCTGGGACGGCGAGAGAGGACTTTAGATTTATTAAAGGCTTAAGGTATTATGGTCACGTTTAGACTCTGCATCAAGTTGCTTTGTGAAACGAGCCACGTTACGAGGTGCTAATAAAAGCAACTTAAATTATTTAAGTTATTAGAAAAACAATATTATATAAACATAGTTTTTGCAGTTACAATACTCTGCACCTTCAGATTCAGAGTCTGAACGTGGTTGGTGGGCTGGTGCAGAGTCAAGTACTTACCTCATGCGATGCTGATGCAAGGTTGCAAGGGTTGGTGTTTAGAAGACACCGAAAGCGGTTTCAACTGGTCAGTCTACTGGGGCCAAATAGCCTCTGACATCGTTCTTTCTGAATGAGGAATAACATAGGTAGGCAAAAGTCGGGGGATCAAAATGGTGGCTCATTTTGAAGAGCTGTAAAACTTGTCGGGTGCTCATCGAAATAATGAGGACAACACAACACTGGTGTTAGCTTTCAAGGAAAGAAAAGCAAAGCCTAGAAAAATTAAAACATAGAAATAAATTGAAAAGAATTATTTTTAAAATTCTTTATCTTAAGGCAAAATACAGAAATGATCGTATTAGAGCTCAGAACTGGGTAGGGAATCCACTAGAGAGGGATGAAGGCTTCACATTATGGCCATCCAATGTGTTCTTCAACTTGCCAAAGATTCTCCTGTTCACGGGTTATTTTCTACCGTTAATGCTATTGATTAAGAAATGACTATTTTCTACTGTTAATGTTACTGATTAAGAAATGACTCTTGGCTTTTGCCTAAATTTAAAATGGCTGAAATTTTTAGAACATAATTTAAGAAAAGAATTATCGTGCGCATTTAGTTATTTTTAATCATTTTCTATGTATTTCTCCGAGTCTTACCCTATTATATGTTCCCCTATTATATTCCTTTATTTTAAGACTTCCTGCAAATCTTCTCATATTATATATATTAAAAATTATATACTTTATTAGCATAAATAGCGGATATTGTTCCTTTATCGAATATTTTCCTTTCATTTCAGATTTTTTTATTTGCTCCTCCTCCACATATTCGGTCTTGTGCCTATACAGTATCACCAGTTGTAGAAAACAAAATTTAGGGGTAACAGTGGTGAAGTCTGCGTCGATGTAGTTAAATAAATAACGAAATGTAAAACTATGCGTTAGGTGGGATTGAACCTAATAAGGGTTAGGAGTGATGAGACAGAAGACGAGAGCCGTAAATTAGACGATAGCCGTAAATTGAAGTTGTTGAGAAGATCACGTACATGCATACGTACATACAGGACGGGATATATAAAAAATTTAAGGGGGAAGCTACGAAATCGAGCCGAAAAACGGTAAAAAGAGGTGGGGGAATCAAGAGATTAGGTTTACACAGCAATGTAACATTTCCCCCTTCGGTTTAGTAGTTTTTAAAAATTTTATTGAGAACCAGTAAGAGTTTTATCGTTCTTAGATTCTGTTACCCTTACTAACATTCTCAAGAGCTGGGGGGGGGGGGGAAACTGCCTCTTTGGCTTCGCTAAATCAGGCTCTGCATGCATGCCTACATGCATACATAGGGACGGACGGATGAACAAACGAACGAAAAAACAAACAAACAAAATCCTCAAACATTCATGGGCTACTGATGCCGAAAAAGAAATGCAATTTAGTACTTTAAAGATCATCTAATACATTGTAATCATAAAATGAAAAAACAAAGTCTTATTCTATGTGCCTAAAAGGTAATGTAAAATAATGTCGGAAATGAAATCACTAATCAATTCAAGTTAAACTTAAAATTAAGAAAATGCAGTAAAACTTACTTATATTATTCAATAAACAATTATTTTCCCTATCTTTCTTGAAAGTAAACGTGAACTGAATAAGTAATTTTTTATTAACATATTTTACTTTGTGCTCTTTATGGAATAAAGCGTTTTTTTGTTGTTATTTCTTATATTTCTATATCTAACTTTTTTGCTTTTTAGTGGTAACTTTCCATGCTATGTGTCACTAGAAGCCCCTATGTAAGTTTCACTTAACATATGGTTCTTAATTATTGTTCCACATCAAATATCATCCACCATTTGAGGAAACGGAAATTGATGAGTATGTGATTTATGGTACCATACGGCATTCTCCTCATCAAAACGGTATACACATTTGGTATATAATTCGTCACATATCGCATCATATTTGGAATATAACTTGTTACAATTGACCAACTCGACAACCCCTCCTCCCCCCTGTTTTCAGTGGGAAGAAAGCAGGCGATATAATTTAAGGTAACCTATGATACCACCCCTTTAACAAACTTTCATTTGACGTATAACATTTTTGCCTAAGCAGTTATGTTCGAAGGATATAATAGAACAATCGTTTACACTTTTCACCCTAGTTTAAGAGAAAAAAGGAAAGGTAAATTTTTAAACTTTTCAAAGGTTATGAAACTTTCCATGTCACAAGCTTTCGTTCAGTATATAACTCATTAAGCTCGGATCTTATGGTCGAAAGGTATAGTAGAGCCCTTTTCCCATTCTTTTGGTGGGGTACAGATTCGATAGGGACCAAATTTTTAATTTCCTCCCCATGTTGTAAGCTTTCTTTTGACATAACTCGTTCGTTTCTCCGTACATAATGCATTACAATTGGCCCCCGCTTTGGGAAGCTATGGTGGAACACTTGTTGTTACAAATCCACTGACAAACCGGCTAATCAGAAGAAAAAGGGAAAACTTTTGAAGATACGGAAAAAGATAATTTCGAACTCCAGACCTATATTTAAGAAACTTAGACTTTGGATTTTACTGAATCTGTATATTGCAAGATTACTTGTGAATATGTACACTTACATTTGTATCTATTTGTCGTGTTTAAACACTTACAGATTCAAAGATAAAACTACCAATACCACGCATCAAAAAATTACGTACTGCTGAGAACAAGTGAATCCTACAGAAACTGCAGAACAATGTTCTGGAATAAATGAGGTGAGTATCATCTAAACATAGAGTGATTCTTTTAAAAGACGACGAAGATTCCTTGTATTTATTTACCAAAATGCATGGCATAGACCTTTGTGTACGTTCAGCAGGTTTGGAAGACTGAAAGTCAAGCAAATTATTTTCAGTAAAACATCAGTATCCAAAACTTATCTTCAGTGTAACATCAATATCCAAAACTTATCTGAGGTCACCTTTCGAAATTTTCGTTAATGGTTTTCACTGCTTCTGAAAGTTCTTGCTGCTGTTCATCAATAGTGTGAAGATTGTTAATGTAACGGTAGAAAAATATCTAGATATTTAGAAAAAGATCTAGAGAGATATCTTCTATTGGCCAGGACCGCAAGAAACCGAATCATGTATGAAATAGGTACGACAAAATTCTCTCTTGGAAATGCACATAAATAACATCCAGGATGTATCTCAATTTGCTCTATGTAATCGAGCCCTTATTCTGTTGAAAAAATGTTTCCTCAAAATATATCCCGCGAACAACAATTAGCATTAGCAATATCTTCCATAAATATTAGGCGAATAATACCACATGACGAACGAGCATACCATACCATTAATTTTAGGTTTTCAACGGTGTCTTCATTATTTTATGCGGGTTTTACGTGGATCACACATGCATATGCAGCTTGATAATACAGCCATTCAAATGCAAATGAACATCGTCAGTGAATCGTATACTACACAGAACAACAGCAGGATTATCCTTAAAAACCTCGGAAAGCCACTTCAAAAGTGAATTCGCTTGTCTCCTAGGAATTCGTGCATTTCAATTTGCATAGAAACAATTTCTTGTCTCGAGCAATTTATACTAACAGAAAGTCTTTAAAACTCGAAGTGGCAAAGTAAAGAGAATGGAGATGACGTGCTTCCAGATTTCGAAATCAGGTTCAATTATTATTCAAATTCGTTCAATTAGGGCTTGAAATTTTAATGTAACACATTCCCCTTTGAAAATCAACGGGTTCACCCTCATCTCCCGTATATGTATATACTGTACATCTATATATAAGTTTATATACCAATATGCAAATGAAGTGGAAAAATTAAAATGGTTTTAAATTCGAACTCCGATCTCATCGTAGGTACATACTTCAGTTTTAGCAGAACACCGGATGGAAAGGAATTCAAAGGGCAAAAACTTAAAATTCAAAACAATAATTAACGAAATGGGGAAAAAATAGGTTCCAGGTTTCGAAATTGGGTTCTGTTACAGGCACGGATTTCTAGTTTTAATGTAGCAAAAATTTCGTCGATGAAGTAAGGGAGAGCTAACAGTGGAAAATGGGAACAAAATAAGCAGTTGTGGTAAACCTGTTGTCCAATAACGACAATAGAAAAGTTTTATCAGAATGTTTCATCCAGAAGAATGGGAAAACAATAAGAGTTAATTAACAGTTTTATATTGAAGTTTAGTGAAGTTGCTGGTAATTAAATAACTAAGGATGTACTAGAAGGAAACGGGATTATAAAATGCGAAACGCCAGATTGATATATTACAATTAGACGTAAATTTTTTGATGCACTACAACGAAGAAAAACTTATTTCAAAATTCTTAAATATTAGAAGAACGAAATCTGCAATGTAGTGCATGGCATGTACAAATGTTAAGAACAATAATTCGATAAATAAAAATAAATTAAGAACTACAGAAGAACTTGAATATAATGATATTTCAAACTCCAGGATGTAACCACAAAGAATACACTACTCGAAAACATTCGTAAAAGTTCTTATTCGTTAGTACCGACTAAGAAAAGAATTTCTAAAAATACGTAAAAATTAGAACAGAAAAAGTAGAGTGTAACTTCAAAAACTTTCCTCAGGCCTATCCATGAACGAGAAATTAAATTACTGCAAAACCCCCCAAATATGCACCCAAGAAAAAGACCTCATAACCGTTACAACCAATGTAAGATATAGTGTCAAACATCATCATCATCATCAACATCAGAATCATCATTATCGTCGTCGTCGTCGTCGTAATCATCAAGCAGCCATGGGGTACGGAGGTCTAACCAGACCGTGCAATTTAGTTCTCCAAACATATCTGAGCTACACCTATTGCATCTGGCCACTGCACACCAATTCTAACAAGGTCCTGTTTGACATTGTCTGCCCACCGCATCCTAGGTCTCCCCCTCTTTCTGAGGCCTTTAGGCACATTGTTCATAACCCTATTCGCCAATCTATAATTATTCATACGGGCAACATGGCCAAACCAACGAAGTCTCTCTCTGCACAATATGCTGCTGAAAGAGGTTGCAAACTCCTTTGCCTAACTTCATCATTAGTTACAAAGTTGAACCACCTAATGCCCAAGACACTGCGTAAGCATCTAGAATCAAAAGCATCTAGTTTCCTGTTATCTTGTTTACAAAGTGTCCTAGTTTCACTACAATAACTAACCCTAGAAAGAACCAAACTATTATACAGTCTAATTTTAGTCTTTAGCTGTATAAGCCTATTTCTCCACACTCTCCATAGATTCTTAAAAGTCCCTGCAGCAATCCCTATCCGTCTGTTAATCTCATGTCGTACATCACAAGTATCTGTTACATCGCTCCCAAGATAATTAAACTGTGACACCTGCTCAAGACTGGAACCATTCAGATTAACTGAATCACAGCCTGCATGACCAATTTTCATCACTTTAGTTTTCTCTCTGTTTATAACCAAACCTACTCTACTACCAGTTTCATCAACAGCTCGAATGAAAGTGTTCATCTGATCAAAATAATTTGCCAAAAGGGCTAAATCATCATCATAATCTAAATCAGAAATTTCAGTATCTCAAGACTATGTAAGGCCAAAATCTTTCTCTAGCAGAGAATTTCGCATAACATAATCAATAACCAAACTAAAGAGAAAAGGAGACAAAATGCACCCTTGTCGAACACCAGAAGTAATGTTAAACCAATTGCTACAAGACTTACCAACCCTCACACACGACTCAGTGTTATTATAGAGAGCTTTCATTATGTTAACTAACTTGTCTGGTATACCATATGATCTCACAATCAACCACAAATTATGACAATCAACAGAGTCGAAAGCCTTTTTGAAATCAACAAAGCTAGCAAACAAAGGTTTCTGAAACTCTAAACATTTCTCAAGAATCTGCCTAAGTGAAAATATCTGATCCACACATCCCCTACCACTTCTGAATCCACATTGCTCATCACGCAATTGACTGTCAACCAGATTCTTAATTCTATTAAGCACAATCATGGAAAGAACTTTACCTGGAACAGAGAGTAGGCTGATACCCCTATAAATATCACAAGAACTGCGATCACCTTTTTTGAAAATAGGGATAACAATAGCTCTGCTAAAATCCTTAGGAACCATGCCTTTATCATAAAAGATATTACGAATTTCAGTCATCGAAGTGGTAACCGAAACATTCCCAGCTCTAAGCATTTCCGTAGTAATTTCATCTACCCCTGGGGATTTATGCAATTTAAGTTTAGAAATAGCCAAAATAACTTCAGATTATGTTATAGGGCCAACATTAAAGCCACAAATGCATCTATCATAATTACAAACAATGGGAGTAGAACTAACCACATTGTTTAGAACATCATGAAATGCTCAGCACACCTAGCCATGACAGAATCCTCACCTTCTATAACCTTACCTTGTTTATCCTTCAATCCCTGTATACCTGTCCGTTTTCTACCACACAAAACATTAACTATCTGGTTCAGCTCCCTGCTGTTGTGCTGTCTAACTGCTTCCTCGGCTTTGTCAGCCAAACCATCAAGCCAAAGATTCTTATCAGCAGCTAACTGATCTTTTACACGTTTATTAAGTTCTCTGTAATGCTTTCTATTAGGACTAGTAGGGTATTGATTAAGGACATTCCTGCAGTTCTTTCTTTCCGAAATAAGCTCAAGTACCTTATCACTCAAATAATTCTGCTTCCTCTGCTCATTTTTCCCTAAAAGAGTACTGTTAGTTTCCAAAAAAAGCCTGTTTAAAATGGGCCCATTTCTGCTCAACTTCAGTAGTAAGCACACCATGACTGCCATAATGACTACGTAACCTATCATGGTAAGCTTTAGCAATAACTGGGTTTTGCAGAGCTTCAAGTATTAAAGGTAAAATTTTTAACCATAGCACAACACTATTTAAGGTTAATTTGCAAGACACTTTTAACAAGATAGTGCTCCAATATGCCCTGGTATTCCTAACAGAACTAGATAGAACCAGATAGAACTAACAGAACTAAATAGCTCCCCAATATGCCCTGGTATTCCTAACAGAACTGGCCCATTTGCTGTTAATTAATATATAGGCAATCATATTCTTATGCGGAACGGCGATCGCTGTCAAATTTATTGTTGTCATTTACTGCTCCGTAACTGTGAACGTAAGAGTCATATTAACATGTAATACAAATATATCTCAGTGAAAAGTGCCAATCAAACATATATAATAGTCCCTTTGCTTGTTTCACTTCGTTTATATATCGGTGGAAACGGAATTATGGAATGCGAAGCGCCAGACCGATATATTACAATTAGACGTAAAATTTTTAATGCAGTGCAAAGAGAAAAAACTAACTGCAAAATTTTTAAAATTTAAAAGAATGAAATCTCCAATGCAGTGCATAGCATGTAAAAGATGTTGAGCACAGTGTTTTGAAGAATAGGGCAGGAGATGAAATAATAGGAAAGCCGAACAACATTTCAGAAGTTTATACCTTCTGAATTCCGTACACTAATCATGTGAAGTAGATGGATAAAATGAACAAATGAGATGATTATTAAGCACAGTAACAGAGTATATAAACGACGTATCGCTTATATACTCTGTTAGTACCTTTCATCGCCTACACTGACCTGTACTGTAGACACCAAACAAAATGATCTCATGGCCACATGCTGCTTATGCGAAATTCCGATCTTTCTATCATTATAATGAAAAAGTAATCTTGATTCTTCTGACCAGGCTACCGTTTTTAGTCCTCAATGGTCCAGTGTCGATGCTCCTGCACCCACTGGGACGTGCTTTCGTGTGCTTCGCTTACATCTGAATTCAACATGGCAGGCGGTAGAGAAATATACCATAATTATGGAGCCGCCAACCCCACCGGCACTGTGGATGCTTTACGACAGGCGATCCTCGCTGCATGGGCAGCAATACCACCTTTGGTTTCAACATCTCTTTGAGTCCTTACCAAAACATCTGGCTGCTGTTTTCAAGGCAAAAAGTAGAGCAACAGGTTTTTAGGTAAGTGAATATAATAATTTGTCCATTCAGTGTATTTTACTCTCAGTTAAATTCTTAGACTATTTCTCTCCTCCTAATATTATTACTTTTAATGTATTTTTCCTTATCAAGTCGTTACAAAATATTTCGTGCTTATCACCTAGAGAAATATTTTCCTCATTAATTTTAGATAATGAAATTTAAGTTCGAAAATTCTTCTCAAATTTAAATTTCATATCAATTGATTATTCTATCTTATATCAAAATTTGAGTTTCAAAATTTTTCTTGAACTTAATATTTAATTTTACGAAAACCTTTTTACATTTCATTTTTATATCTTTACAAAAAAATGAGGTAATAGTTTCGCTTTTCATCTATCTGTCCGTCTGCAAACATCGGACTTTTTTGCTTATTAGAAAACCTTTTTGTATTGGACAGGTATTGATGAAATATTAGCACTTTCCGAATCTCTCTAAAGCTATAATTGCGCTCTCCAACGGTGGAAAGTTTTAAAAATTTTAAAATTTAAAACATATATTGCAAACGGTGAATTTATACTAGAAATTTGAAATTTTAGTGGTGAAATGTGATGATCACGAAGTTTTTATTCCGACAATGTGCGGGTAGGAAAACACAACTTTTTTGTTTTAGCAGATAATTGTTTGTTTATAGAGATAAATGAAAAAATCTTTTCAGGTTATATAGGAATTTATGAAATATTATGATTTACATTGTCAGAATCTTCCAGAAACTCTAATTGCGCCCTCCAACTGTGTAAATGTTTGAAAATTCCAAAATTTTAAGCGAATAAATATTTATATTTATTCATATAAATAATTTTTAACGAATCTCGGCCAATTCAATTTTTGAATAGTACTGGGCATTCTGAATTATGTGATGTTAGTTGTATGGTTTATGGAGATGGTGTCTCAGGTCCATTTCTGAATAGTTATCATGGGGTAACAACCGGTTCTACTGATTATTTGTATTCTATACAAACTTTTACTACTAATACTAACACAAATTTCAAAGATGTTGTTGATGGTATTTGTTGAGATGCATTACATTGTAAGATACAGATCATCCATAGTGAAAAGTTGTATGCAAATTCATCTTTAATTGGGGAAATGGTGCAAATGTACTTTCTGGTAATGTAAGAAGTTTAAGAAAAAAAATTTATCACTTTATAGTTCTTTTAAATTTATCTGGATTTTTACCAGATATTATCATTCTCTCAGAAATTTGAATAAAGGAAAATAAAATTCAATGTTATCAAATAATGGTTATAATGCTTATTATAAATGCAGACTAGATAATAAATATTGTGGAATTATATTGTATGTAAAGAAATATATCCAAGTTTTGTATTGCAATTCTGATTTTAAAACTGCTGATTTATTAGAGTGTAGAATGAAATTTAATATTATTTTATAACTATCTTTAGTTTTTACAGATATCATTCTTACTCAAAAACGGATTTCATTAATGACCTTGAGGAGAAACTTAAAGACTTTTGTGAACAATATATACAATTTCTGGGTGATTTAAATATTGATTTAAAATTGCATGATGCTGCAATAGAAAGATTTTTTAAACTGTTAAATTTAATGGTTTTTTTTCCTTGTCATGATGAAGTTACCAGAGACGTGTCGGGTACTTGCCTTGATCATTTGATTGTGAGAAATTTAAATATGGATCAGTTAAGGGCTTATATTATTAAATTACATATATCTGACCATTATTTTGTTGGTTTAAATATTGAGTGTAAAGATATTTCTTATCATATTGAGAATGATAATATATTTAAAGAGCGCGAAAATAAGATAATTATAAATAAATTACAGGAATTATTAAGAGACAAGGATGGTCGATTATAAATAATGAAATAAATATAAATGTTTCTTTTGAATACTTTATAAATGAATTAAATTAGATGATTATAGAGGCATCTTATGTTCTCCCAAACCGAAACCCAGTTAAAAAAATTAAAACCTTGGAATACGGGTGCATTACTAACTCTATTAAGGAAATAAATAGATTATTCAAGTTGAAAAAAAATAGTTCTGATATAAATTTGGTACAATATTATAAAAGACATAGAAACGTGCTAACAAGTGTTATTAAAGAATCTAAGTCAAGATATCACACTGATGCAATTATTAAAAACCAAAAAAAATTAAAAGGCAGTGGGAAGTTATAAATAAAATATGTGGTAAACATATAAACCGATTCCAAATTTCCAAGTATAATTTCAGATGCCAACCATAACTACAGTGTAAGAGATAATCCAGTAGATTTGGCAAACATGTTTAATGATTATTTTACTAGTATGATAAAGGGTATAACAAAATTAATTCCTGAGAATGATTGTAGTGTGTAGTGGTTTGCATAATTTGAAGATATTGTCAAATTCGTTTTTTCTTGAGGAAATACATGGAATGAAGTTGAAGATGTAATTAACAGTTTAAACTCTGCAAAATCCTCTAGCACGAACCACGTTTCTGCATTTATCCTTAAAAAGATAGGGCCAAGTATTAAAGGCATCTTAAGTACTTTATTTAATAAATTAATTTCAGGTTGTTTCCCTAATTGTTTAAAAACTTCCACAGTTATGCAAGTGTATAAATGTGGCTGTGATGAGAAAATTGAAAATTATAGACCAATATCCATCTTGGCTGCCTTTTCCAAGATAATAGAAAAATAGTCAAATCTAAAATGTTAAATTTTTTGAATAAATATAATTTCTTTTCTAAAAATCAATATGGTTTCCGAAAAAACATGGGAACAGAGGATGCACTTCTAAAAATGACACCAACCATGTATAAAAGCATTAATCAAAATTTTAAAGTCGTTGTTTTATTCCTTGATGTTAAAAAAGCATTTGACTCTGTCCCACATTTTCTATTACATAAATTGGAAGCAGCTGGAATGAGAGGTGAAATGTTATCTTGGCCCTCTAGCTTTCTGATAGGTAGAAGATAAAAGTGAAAATAAAAGAAAATGTTAGTTCCAATGCTATGATAAATTTCGTTGTCCTCAAGGATCTGTTTTGGGTCCGTTATTATTCTTGATTTATTTCAATGATCTTTGTGACTTAAAATTGTGCGGCAGAAATATAACTGTTGAAGATGATATATCTTTAACTTATGCAGACAAATTTGATGAATTGATAGTGCAAATAAATGATGATCTAAAAAATCAAAAAATGGTTTTTCAAAATAAATTAGTTTTGAATGTTGCCAAATCGAAGTACATAAATTTTAGATTACAATAAAATCAAACAGATGACTTTTTCAATAAACTCTTCTATCATGATCTAAACTGCAATGGGATATATTGTAAATGTTCAGCTATTCAGGGTGTTGATTGCTACAGACATTTGGGTGTCTACCTTGACAAAAACTTTTCTTGTAAAGCGTATATATATAATATAATTATGAACTTAAATATTATAGTTTCAAGATTTTATTGCATAAGAAATTTTATAGATCTATCAATGTTAAAAATTATTTATAATTCGTGGATAAAATTCTATTTGAAATATGGTATTATATCTTGGGGAGGTCTATATGAAAGAAATCTGAAACCATTAAAAGTTTCTTAAAATTACGTAATAAGATATATGCTGAAGAAAAAGAAATTTGACAGTATAAAAAATATTATAAAAATTAAATGTTTTACCAGTTAGAAAATTACATATTTATCAGCTATTAGCAAACAATATTGAAAATTGGGATGATTCTAACGTTAAGATCTTTTCCAAATATACACGTTTATCATCTACTATGCATTTTTTCCATACGGTTTCCTAAAAAAGCTATCATCCAAAAACACTACGTTTATCTGGCACCAAAACTTTTTAATGCTCTGCCGTCTAACATTAGAAATGAAATAAACATTTATGCTTTTAAAAGATTAATATGGGATTGGTTAGTGGATTGTGATGATGTAGAGAAATATTTATATTCCGTGTCTTAGACAGATTTCGGACCGGAGATATTCATCTCGACCGGATCCGAACGATATCAGCTAGCACCCTGTTCTACTCGAAAATTGCATTGAACGTTATCAATTTCGCTAACTTCCCCACTTTCCCCAGATTCAATGTGTCTGGTAATATCAACGCTCCTGTCCTGTTCAGTTCCTCCTTTGGTTTTGTCACGACTCCTAATCATCATTGGCAAGTCGAAATTCGTACAAAAATTAAAAGAGACAGAAGAATCACAAATCTTTCGCTCTGGCGAAGAGAATACTCTGTTTTATTTTCTGCCAAAACAAGAATCTCCCTTCAAAAGGAGGAATCTCTTCCACAGTGTCCACTTCGACCAAACTGGAACACGGAACAATCAGAAAACAATGTGATTGATGGAAAATCTTGATGACCGAAGAACTCGCAGAATCACACATTGTAGAACATTTAACTGAGTGAAGCCCAGTCCACTGAACTGCTTGCAGTTTCTTCTTTTATAGCACAGTTCATATAATCACTGGCAAGTTTCTTCGTCACATCACACAATCTTTCTAGACTGTGACAAATGCGATGAAGGCTTCGATCAAAAGAGTAAAATCTGCCGAAGTACTGTTTAGAGGACGGTACACCATTTATTAACACTTTTTTACATTAACGCATATGCGTATATAATATGGGAATACACTTGATTCTGTTGGCTTTAGCTGTGACCAATAGGCTTATTGTAGCGTGAGTTTACTTAATGTGGTGAAAATATGTATTATCCTGTATTGAAATATCTTTACAGACCTCAAAACTCAGCAATGTGATATCTTAACCCCTTCTTACATAACGTGGTTCACAAAGAAACGAACCTCGCTACTTTAGGGTTTTTCGAAGAAAAGTTACGTCACTTTGAAGTGCTGAATGGATGTGATTCCTCCGTTCCTAAGCTACTGTATTTCTGCCTTGAGACTTCTGCATCACACCGTCGCACCTCTTAGTGACTCACACACTAACTTCTATGGCTTATGAAAGGAGTCGAGCGACGAAAGTGCAATAAAACCATTGCCGCTCACTTCTGCAAGAAGCTGGATAAAGTACACAGCGAGTCCGCGAATCACATCTAATGAGCAATATTCCCATCCAAGATGCTGCTAAAATACACATACTTTTGTGATATATATACAAAACAATAAATAAGGAATAAAATAAATTAGGGAGGACATGACACTCTCCTGTCTTTTTCTACTATACCGGGAGGTGGGATATATAATACATATACATTGAATAATATATAAATTATAATTTAATAATATTATAAATAATAATAATAATTGCCATCTTTTGATCTTATAAGCTCTGCCTGGTATAATGGTTAAGGTACCTTACTGATAAACCAGCGGGAATGTCCTAATGTGAGTTTGTATGCTGTATGAGGAACCAAAAGCCTGACAGAACGCCTAAGTTATCTTCGTCCTTTGTGTAGAGAAGTACTTTCTTCCTTTAAAACAATAAACCAACTAATTCTTTTCGGGGGCGGGAGGGGGGTTAAGGAAGCGAATAGTGCATTATATATATATATTGTACGCAACTAAAATCTTTGATATGGAACTCATAATTGAACTACGCATGCCAGAAGATGTATTAAATGCGTCTAAAGTATTGTTTTTTTTTTTCTAGATGAAAGAAGATAATTTATTTACAATTTCTTTTATTTTAACTTATAGCATCAGGAAGAAACTATATTTTGCATTACCTCCCAGACTTGCCATAAGTGTTGCTCACATTACTACTACTACTAATAATAATAATCTTTATTCATATTCATGTTAGTTATACAAAAGTATAAACAAATGACCCGCAAAGCATCTGCTTATCTGCAGGAGAGAAGAATAATAATGTTACATGAAAATACATAAGATATAGTTTAAAACAATGTCATCGAATTATGTGAATTTCAGTGGAAGCTCCATTGTGGTGGTTCAAATTTTTATTTAAAATATAGTGCCTAGAAGAACATTTTTAGTCTTATTTTTGATTTCTTTAAAATTGTTTAATAAAATAATTTCCCTTGGCAGTTGATTGAACACGTACGGTATTGTATATGCCCTTGTACATTTACCGTAATTGTTTAATATTTTTGGAAGTTGGAAATAATTTTTGGATTCTAACCTTGTGTTTTCTCCCATGAGAGATTTTAGATTTAAATTGATTATCAAAAAAATATTTGAAAGTGATGCTGTATTTGTAAAGGTTGTGAAAAGAGAGTATGCCTAGAAAATTTAGTCTTTCTTCGCTGTGATAAAATGAATTCCTTAAGTTGTATGGGATTATATTTTTAGCAATGGATGATTGAATAGTTTCTATTTTCTTTATATTTATGAGGTTAGTTGAGCCGTATATTATCAAACCATAAGTCAATATAGATTCACAGATAGCTTTGTAAACCAAAATACATGTATGTGTGCTTGCAACAAATTGTAGTTTATAAAGTTTAGATGCACATAGACGCAATTTCCCTGCTAACTTTTGAATATGTGTATTCCATCGGAAGGTTGTGTCCATGTAAAGTCCAAGATATTTATGGCTCTCAACACGCTCAATAACATCACAGTTGCAGCAGTCATGGTCATGATTTATCATGTTGTGGGGACACAAGGGTTCGTGGTTTTTAATTGCATAAAATGAAAGATCATAATATCCTGGTGAATGAAAGCTCATCCATTTGTTTTTTTCTGAATTTATGTAAATACGATTAATGTTAGACCAGTAAATAATTTTATTAAAATCATCCTGTGTATTTCGGACTGCGTCTCCTATATTGTGATTCACGTTAACCAAGGCGGTGTCATCAGCAAATATATAAAGAGAGTCTCTTAAGTAATTAAAGAAATTATGATACGCTTCATTTATAATTTTTTCAAAATTTTCACCTATTAAATCTTTTTAAAAATCCATTCCAAATAACTATGTATAATGCAATAGATCAACCAATATCTAAGATAATAGAAAATTATCGTTTCTTATTATCCCTTTAGTTCTTCAACTATTGAACCTGCGGCAGTCGAAATGTAACCTATATTTAGGCAGCAGCAAATCTATCTTATTAGTAATTCAACATAGGTATAATTGCACATTTACTCAATGGAGAGAGAAAACCCAGAAGTCTATTGGGCTTTCTCTGTTTCTCATACAATATACAAACACATACACAACGGCATACATTCTGATTTATCAGTTAGATACGCTAATCATACAGCAGGTTTGAACTGCATGATATTAGGAGGAATGACACTCAACACATTAATAATTAACTTTTTTCTACCCATATTAAAACACTATTTTTAGTAAATATACATGCAAAAAGAGAAAGCATAGAGAAAACATAGATATCTTTAAAAGTGAACGGATTGTTTCACAAGTGCTATAATATGGCTGTCGTGGCTTTACAGGCTTGCATTCGATAAGTGCATTAAGTAGTCTCTTCTTATTCCTTTCACCATGGTCAAACCCAATTTTGACTCACCTATGTAACCTGGTATTTGTAAGAGTTCTAGCTCGTTACCTGATAATCAATATATAATCAATCATAATCCTGTGAAACCTGCTTGGTGAAATCCACTTGTATGTATAAATGTTCCGTTAATTATAGTAAATATCAGTTTTTTCAAAGAATTAAGTTTTTCTTATCCGTAGGAGATGTTCCACATTACAACTGAAACTACTAATTGCCAAAAGATCCTATCACTCCTGATCAAAGGTTAGAGTCAGTACCATGTTTGGCGTTGACGTCACCTAGTGCAATGTATTCTTTCTTCATGGAATTCAAAATAGCCTGAAGTTGTCGGTAAACCCTATTTTCCTATTCCTCATCGAAGTCTTCCATTGAGGCATAACAAAAGATAACATTCGAGTCAGTTGAACGTCCCCAATCATAAATCAAGTAATTGCCAGATAGCTTAAATTTCGGGCGCCAGGCAATAAACTAATTGCCAAAAATTCTAAAGTTCATTAAATGAACGCCTGAGTGATAAATTTCCCTGTTAGTAACAATTATGTCCAATTACTATTTAATACAAAACTAAAGTCTCTGTTATTGCTCGAGACAAAGATTATGAAATATAATTCAATATAATAAAACAGTTTATTAAATTCTGAACTCACCAATTACAAGTCATGCGTTGAGCCAAACGCTCATCAACCAAATAAACACAAGCACTAGTATAACGTTCCTAGGCTATATACATTATCTAGCGCTACTCTGAGCTCTACCTGCACACGATCTCCAGAGCTCTGCTCAACTATCCTCACTTCTCCTGTCTACTTGTACTTAAGAATATCAACCGAACAGGCATGCACACGTATCTCTCAGACGAGGCACATTTGCATAACTCAGCGGACATTGATAACGAAAGCTGCTGTGAACTTTGGCCCTCGGGGTTACGCGACGTTAAATAAGGACTCAACCTGAATGAGTTACGCTTGTAACACAGAGTTAACAGAGAGAAATTTTGCTGGTTCAAACAAAAGACAGGACCTCAAATAAAAAGTATAAGGCAAATAAAAATATAACGATTATGTAAAGCAAGTATGAAGGCGAGTTCTCGCACAGTAACATTAGATTTAAATTTAGCTGCAAGAAACCTTTCATCAATGCAGTCGTATTCTAGTAGAAAATCAGTGGGGTTTTGCTGAGAAGCAAACCTACACCTTGAATATTCTTTTCCTCCTCCCACCCTGAAAACAGAATTTAAGATTATTGTAAAATAGTTGATATTTACCTCTCCACTGGTCTGTTAAAAGCTCAGAATATGTACGTTAAAATGCTGAATTCCTGTATGAGGACATTGGAAAGTAATATTTATATTGTACTCTCATATTCCACGTTCCTATTCATTGAGAGGAGTGTAGAGAATAACAAAAACCCACTGATCGCAGACATGTGGCAAAGACATGTTCCCTACTTCTAAAAACTTAAGACATAGTACTGTATGAACTTCCGCAAGTGTAGGTTTGGCGATGCCTATAGAAGCAAGGGTTCAGATACCTGCGATGGCCTCTTTTCATAGTTATCCAGTAGTTGATATAAGGTATCCTATGAATATATATTTACTTGGTGCTGTCAACCTCAAACAAACAGAAAACACAAAAGTAAATTTTCCTTCAGCAAAAGCCCACTAGTGCAGCAAGTTCAGGATCTATAACACTGGTGAAGCGTTAATTTTTTTCATAAGGGAAACAATTACCAAGGACCGTGTTGAACTAAATCGGAATGTCGTTCCGGTACTCGATGTTTCCGCATCAATGAACCAGAAAGCTGTACCGATATCTGATGCTTTAAGAATCGTTGTGAAAGTAGGTCTATATTTTTTAAATGTTATTGAAATAATACTATTATTTATATGGTTTAGTAACGAAAGTGGGGGTGGGTGGGATTGAGAGTATAATCTTCCTTCTTTGAGAAAATTTGTTTTTTAGAAACAATTTGTTCATCAGGTTTTCGGTGGCCGCGTGGTTAGTCAGCTTAGCTACTGATCTTAAGTACATAGGTTCAAACCCCGGATAAAAGATATGATTTTTTTCTTTCTTGTATTGCCTTTCTGCTGGAGTCTCGCTTCCTGACAGACAATTTCTATGGAGTATTATGCAGACAGTATCCTGTCAGATCTATGTGGCATCTGATTAAAAGGTAATTTGTTCAGTTATTTGTTCATTAAATGATGTTAATAAAACTGTTGACAAAATTTTGAAAACTCTCATACTTCCTAATATTTCGGCATATCATGGCTATTCCATTGATTGTATATGAAAGAATTATATATAATTCCAATATTTTATTTCTTCTACTTTCTACCTAATTGTCATTGGGTGTGAGATTGAATAAAGGCATTATTGTTATTAAAATATAGAATAATTTCTCCTCCCAATGCTGAATTCCATAAACACCATGTGCGGAAGACGCGAAATATTTTCGTCATCATTGCTATGCCGGATTTGGATAATTTTACCTCTGAGCATGAGAGGCTCCGTCTATTAGACCATTTGTAAGCATTGCCGCACCAAATGTAATAAAAGAATTTCAAATTTAATGTTGGTTATTTGTCATATCTATATGAATATAATGTCATTTTTATATTTTTATTTCTTTTATTTTCCACCTAAAGTTTTTCTTTTATTTTCTACCCTTTTGTAAATGGCAACTAGGTGGTCACTGGAAGGAGAACTATGCAGCAGTCCCCTGTGATGATGCACAGAACAGGCCAGGCCTAGCAAATAACAGAAAGCGTGGTAGTCCACGCCTTCTCATGGTGCAAGCCGTTAGTACCTTTCAAATGAGATATTTTCTTGTGGGAGGGATCGGAAGAGATCGGGAGGGAGCTGCGGGATCACTGTGACCTACTGAACTGGACTACTATGGCTCCTTCTTTTTTCTACTACGCTGAGGTGTGGTCAACCATAAAAGGTCCTGGTGCTGACCATATGCACTAACCGGATCGGAATTAGGACTCTAAGCATGATTATGGATCCTGAACTTGCTGCACTGGAGAGCCACTGTTGAGGGAAATATCTGCCGCTTTCTTATAGGTTCCTTATAGGTTGATAGCCCCAAGTGAATAGATTAACAGGGTATGTCTTATCAGCTGATGGATAATCTTGATCTGAGGTCATCGCAGGGACCTGAACTCCTGTTTTTATAGGCAACGTCAAACCTACAAAGAGGAAGTTTTCAGTGTAGATGTTCTCAGCCTTTACTATTGGGGGAAGAGGTCTTTGCCCTATTCCTGCTATTAGGGATGCTATTTGAAATTGCTGGCATTCCATCTCTCAATAGCATAGTTTCTTTAAACGTCCCGCTAACCATTTTCTCTCCATAGCTAGTTGGAATATGAGAACTTTACTTAGAGATTATTTTCTTGATGTCCTCACACAATAATTCCACCCTTATAATTTAGATATTCTCGGCTTGCAAGAGATCATATGGATAGATAAAGGTCAGATTTTTAAAAACAATCCTAAATTTCTTTTTTCAGGGAGTGAAGATAAGAAGCATCTCCAAGGTGTAGGTTTGCTTTTCATCAGGCACACTAGTGATGCTCTTCTAGGATATGAGTGCATTAATGAAAGGTTTCTTACAGCAAAATTTCAGACAAGCATTAAAGACTTGAATGTTATCTGCTGTTATGCCCCCACTGAGGATGCCGATGAGGATGAGAAGGATAGGTTTTATGAACAACTTCAGGATATTTTGAATTCTGTCAAGAAAGGAGATATTACCCTTGTTCTAGGTGACTTCAATGCCAAAGTTGGTACCAACTCTGACTTTGGGGAGGGGTGATAGGCCCTTTTGGTATTGGTAGAAATGGCAATGGGCAACGTCTCCTACAAGTAACTAAACTCAGTGGTTTCAGAATAACTAACACTTATTACAAACGCTACGACATACATAAATACACATGGGTTTCACCAGATGGACTGCATAGGAATATGATTGATTATACATTAATTAACTGCAAATGGGCTAGTTCTGTTAGGAATACCAGGTCATATAGGGGAGTTGAAATTGAATCTCACCATTACCTTGTTAAAAGTGTCCTGCAACTTAAACTTAAAAAGTGTTATGCTAAGGTATTTTTTTTTTACCTTAGCATTGTTGAATTTTTGTCAAAGACCCAATTATAGCTAAAGCTTACCATGATAGGTTACTTAATCATTATGACAGACATGATTCGCTTGCTACGTTGAGGAAGAATGGGACCGTTTTATACAGGCTTTTCTTGAAACTAACAGTACTCTTTTAGGTAAAAAGAGAGCAGAGCAGGCAAAATTATTCGGCTGATAAAGCACTTGAGCTTATTTCGGAAAGAAAAAACTGCAGGAATGTCCTTAATCAATACCCTACTACTCCTGATAGAAAGCACTGCAAAGAGCTTAATAAAGGTGTAAATGATTAGTTATAGCAGCTGACACGAATCTTTTGCTTGATGGCTTGTCTGACGAAGTCCAGAAAACAGTTAGACAGCACAACAGCAGAGAACTGTAGCCAATAGTTAATGTTTTGTTGGTTGAGAAACGGACAGGTACACTGGGATTGAAGATAAATAAGGTTAGGTTTTTGAAGGTGAGGATTCTATCATGGCTTGGTGGGCTGAGCATTTCAGTGATGTTCTAAATAATGTGGTTAGTTCTACTCACATTGCTGATAGATGCATTATTAGCTTTAATGCTGGCCCTATATCACAGTCTGAAGTTATTTGGCTATTTCGAAATCTAAACTACATAAGTCTCCAGGGTTAGATTAAATTACATCTGAAATGCTCAGAGCTGGAATATTTCAGTTACAACATGGCTTGAAAATGTCAGTTAAAACATGGCATGAAATTTTAAATATATTTTACCATAAAGGCATTGTTCCTAATTATTTTAGAAGAGTTATTATTATCTCTATTTTTAAAAAAGGTGATCGCAGTTCCTTTGATAACTAAAGGGGTATCAGTCTGCTTTCTGTTCCAGGTACAGTTCTTTGTCTGATTGTGCTTAATAGAATTAAGAATCTGATTGATGGACAATTGCGTGATGAGCAGTGTGGATTCAGAAGTGGTAGAGGGAACTGTAGATGAGATATTTCACTTAGGCAGATACTTTAGAAATGTTTAGAGTTTCAGAAACTTTTGGTTGCTAGCTTTGTTAATTTTAAAAAGACTTTCTACTCTGTTGATCGTCATAATTTGTGGTTGATTGTGAGATCGTATGGCACACCAGACAAATTAGTTATCATAATGAAAACTCTCGTAATAATACTGAGTCGTGTGTGAAAGTTGGTAAGGCTTGTAGCAATTATTTTAGAATTGCTATGGTGTTCGATAAGGGTGCATTTTGCCTCCTTTTCTCTTTTGGTTGGTTATTGATTATGTTATGCGGAATTCACTGCAAGCGAATGATTTTGGACTTAAATTGTTTAGAGATCGGAAATTTTCTCATTTAGCTTATCTGATGATTTGATCATTTAGATAAATGATATTGATAAGTCTTTCATTAGAGCTGTTGTTGATGAGACTGGTAGTAGAGTAGGTTTGGTGATAAAGAAAGATAATACTGACTGAAGTAATGAAAATTGGTCAGGCAGGTTGTAGTTCAATTAATCTGAATGCTTGCACCCGTAAGCAAGTGCTCCAGTTTAATTATCTTGAGAGCTATGAAACAGATATCAGTAATATGCGGCCTGAGATGAACAGAATAGATAGTTATTCTGGGACTTTTAACAATCTATGGAGATGTAGAAAAATAGGGGTATATACCTAACGATTAAAATTAGACTGTATAATTGTTTGGTTCTTTTTAGGGTTCTCTTTGGTAATGAAACTAGGACGCTTTGTAAACAAGATAAGAGGAAACTTGATGCTTTCGATTCTAGGTGCTTACGGTATCTTGGGCATTAGGTGGTCCAACTTAATAACAATAAGGAGTTAGTTAGGCAAATGAGTCGGAAACCTCTTTTGAGCAGCATATTGGTTAGAGAGCGACTCCGTTGGTTTGGCCATATTGCACGTATGTATAATTATAGATTAGCGAATAGGGTTATGAACATTGTGCCTAAAGGCCTCAGAAAGAGAGGGATATCTAGGATGCGGTGGGAAGACCATGTCGAACAGGACATTGGTAGAATTGGTGCACGGTGGCCATATGCAGCAGATGTAGCTCAATATAGATACGTTTGGAGAACTAAATTGCATAATCTGGTTGGGCCTCCATAGCCCATGGCTGCTTCAAGATGATGATGATGAATAATTATTTTCCATATTACCTAGACAATCCCATCATTTGCTTCGAATCAGGACTACGTCGTCTGCTTTAATATTTCAATACGAATTTTCACTTACAGCCACCACCCGGAATCTTAGTATTGCCTATCGTGTTCAGCGAGTAATAAGGGATTATATCTGACGGAGATCTCGGCTAATAAAACTATAATTAAAAAGGGGAATCTACGCAGGCTGTTTCAGTCTGTGTAGAATCCCCTTTTTAATTATAGTTTTATTAGCCGAGATCTCCGTCAGATGTTATAGTGTATCTTCTTCTTTTAAATGTTATTAAATGTTCTTTTAAATGTTATTAAATGTTATTTAGGTGAAAAGAAATAGAAGCAATAGGTAAAACGCAAAGGTAAAGGAGTCAGGAAAAGGGGAAGAAGCAAAACTTGCCGGCCATTGGATTTGCTGTGAAGCTGGGTGCAAGCGAATCAGTGTTGCCAGACTGGGTTCCCCCCGCTAGATCTAGGGTATTTTTATAGCGCCTGGGGGTTAATTCAATGGGGACTTTTTTTTTGGGGGGGGGGCGAGAGGGCAAGTTTAGGGAATTTATAAATTTGTTGGTGATAATTTGGAGTATATTTATAATGTGGTTTATTTGCACAGTTTTTGTAACAAACGGACTTTTCAGCTATTAAAAAGATGTAAGCGTTATCTTTTTTCGCGAGTTACGGAAAGTACTGCAATGCCTCTTGTCATAAAATATCACAGTATTAGAGAAATTAAACTTGCTTTCTCCACAAAATGCAACCCGCCAGGCGAAGAACGATATTACTACTATTCTTCTTAAATTAAAATATGTATCTGAAAATAGAGATAATGCTTTAAAAGAATGAATGCTAGTACAGTCGCTCAAAAAAGTATCCGAACGCTATGGTTGCATACAAAATTCAGAAAAAAAATCGGGCAACGATTTGTTTTAGAAATTAATGATCTGGCAACCTTCGTGTACGGTACACGGAGGTTGCCAGATCATTAATTTCAAAAAAAATCGTTGCCAGTTGTTTTTTCTGAACTTTGTATACAACCATAGCGTTCGGATACTTTTTTGACCGACTGTACACTGCAATGAATGGAAATCTCTACAAAACACTAAAAGTTTTTGAGTTGAAGCGGATGACCAATTAGATATTGGTGGGGCAAAACAAACATCGAAATGTCTTCAGACTGTCTTTAACGTTGTCCAGATGCCGTTTTCAAATGCCTGTATTGCGAGAACATTTTCCCTTGTAAATATCTCCAAAAATATATTGAGAAGTACTATAAAATACACATGATGCATTGGTTTAAGTGAGATACAAATTAGAAAAAGGTTGTGAGGATATTTTTCCTCTCACCGACTATATCGAAAGTCTTCAATTCAAAAACCGTAAAATACATGACAACGAAGATGATAGCATTTTGGAAGAATTTGGAAATATTGATGTCATGCAAAGTTAGCAATATTTATTGATAACTCTGTATGCCTTTAGGTTTTTTGAAAAATAATAATAACCTTCGAAAGTAATTATTTTATTAGAGTTATTCATAGAGAAACGGCGAAGTTTGGTGCAAAAATCGGTCGAATTCTTTTTTTTTTCGTTAATTTCGTTAATACTTTTATGTTGTATAATTACTAATAAAATACTGCTGTGTGTATACCCCTCCCCCATCATCCATTACCTCGAATTAAAACTTCTAAGGATTTTAAAAGTAGGTAAATGAACCACTTCGTTTTCATTGAAAACAAGATTTCAGTAAATAGTGAAAGAGCCAAAATTATTAAGACTTGCATGCAAAATTCAGCATTAATGATAAAATTATAGGTATTTAATATTTTACAATTTTCACCCATTTTTTCTTTCATAGTTCGTTTTCGAAAATACACTTCAGTTTTGGTATAATTCAGAATTTTTGCCAAAGAATATATTTCTTATCCAGCATAAAACTATTTTAGTATCATTGATATAAAATAATGTTTGGACTTGATATAACTAATATGTAGCTAACAACAGATATGCTTGGAGAACTAAATTGCACGATGTGGTTGGACCTTCATAGCCCATGGCTGATTGAAGATGATGATGATTACATCTGAGCTGGATCTGGAGAGGAGGAAGGGAGCACAATATCCCCCCCCGCCTAGAGAACTTTAGTAAGGGTAATGGAGGCCAAAAATGATTAAACGTATAAGATATTAATGCATTTTTCAAAAAATAAATATTCAAACCTTTAAAAGAAGGGCAAAATATTGCATGAATTTTTTTAAATATAAATAGTAAATTATAATTATTTTTGTTGAAATTAAACATCCAGTATAATACAAGAAAAAAAAAATCAAAAACGTATGCAAAAAGAAACAAGTAAATAAACATTCGCCGTTTAAGGTGGATATTCCGGAACGCATCTCTCGCGTTAAACAGCGTTACTTGTGCATGGACTATTACAGAAATGTTAAATAAAATTATAGCTGGAAAAAATAACAAGAAAAGTCAAAATGTTTTGGGTTTGATTACAAAAATTAAAATTAATAGTATAATTATATGAATATTTATGTATTAATAGTAAAATTGCGTAATTTCATGATTTTTCACGGTTTTCACCTATTTGTCATAGTTCGTTTTCTAAAGTTTGATAAATACGATTCTTTTGTTTTCCCAATTTTCAAATTCTTAGCCGTCCCGTGGACGAGTGGTTGAAGCGATTGACTACTAATCCATGGACCTGGGTTCGAACCCCGTAATGCTTGGATGTTTGTATTGTTTTTCTGCTGAGGTCCCACCATCCTCAGAGAACTCCTATCATGGCGTATAAACCAACAGCTCTTGTCATATCTCTGTGGCGAACAGTTGCGTGAGGGCTATTTATTCACACTGGCCTCAGAATATGTTTCGCGATCTTCGGAGAATAATTTTAGTGGTTCGGATATAAGCTAAAATTTGAAATTATGATAATATATAACAGCCAGATCTAGGACAGTGGGAAACAAGGGGGAGCAAGGGGACTGTGCGTCCCTTTGAGAATGCTAATATGGGCAATGGAAATAAATTATTATACTTATATATATGTCATAAAAAAGCCGTCCCGTGGCCGAGTGGTTAGCGCGCTTGGCTGCTGATCTTAGGGACATGGGTTCGAGCCCCGGGTAAGGGATGTATGTGTCGCTTTTCTGATGAGGTCCTGCCATCCTCACAGAAATTCTACTCTGTCATATAAACTGTCAGACCTCTGTGGCAAGCAGCTGCTTGAGGGGATACTTTTATATGTCATGCATTTTTACCGAAACGTCTTTAAAAAGCTCTAAATCTAAGGTGAAAATATATACTGCAATTGATTTATAATCTCTTGCCCCACTCCATTTTACTTCTTTCCTCATAGATCGAGACAATTTCCTTCTTCCCCCTCCTTTGTTTATTTTTAGATCCGTGCTCGATATAACTACTCTCCCTTTTCTATTATCTACAGATCCTAATTAACAATAAAATGGTCTTAACATTTTGAATGAACACTACATATGTAGTTTTCTGGTCATTCCAATGATCAAGAGGAACATCATCCGCTTGCAAGTTTTCTTCCAGACTGCAGCATATTTTTATTTGTAATCATACTAATAAAATTCTTGTTGGGAATTCAATGTGAAATCCTAAAAAAAGTGTGCAATTTCATTCTACAAAAAGGTTTTCAAACGTAAAGAAATGTTTTGTATTAATTTAGGACTATTTTGTAATACAGTCATGCATTGATCGTCCCTGCCAATTCGATATATGAATCCTTTATTTCTCAACTTCTGTTTAGAACTTGCATTAGAATATACAGTAATAGCGAGTCGAACCTGGCTCTTCTATAATTATAGAGTTGAATATTCAACGTAGTACCAGATAATTTATGCTCAGCCAGGTAGTTTATGCTCAGCATAAACTACCTGGTAATGCCTGAGATTTACCTGAGTTTTAACTACCTAAGTTTTTCCTAGAAAACATTGGCATAAGCGAAGGCTATTTTCAGTAGAAATACCATAGAAGCCTGACATATTTTCTTTAGATTGCCCCTTAAAAATATTAAATTTCTCAAGCATTTAAAATTTCAAACTTGTGACTTATAACTTCTGGCTACATGGCAAGGTGACAAATTCCAAAGTATATTGCTGAACAGATCAGGTTCTGGATTTGATATTATTTAAGCATTTTAGTTCGCCTCTGCTCATTTAATGTAACTACAGTATATGTTTTTCAATAAAGCATGATTTGGGCTGTCAACATTATTGGTACACTACTGGTACAACTATAAGCACAAAATATATTCTAAAATATCTTAACAATGTTTCTTCTAAGAGAAAAGTTTCTGTAACTCTCTAATAAATTTCCTACAACTTTTGAGTAAAAATTTATTTTAGGGTAGTTTAGAAATAGTTCCTAACATCGTCTGGCACGTAACATTAAAGAAAGATCTCAGTTTATTGTGATACATAAATTTTGAAAGTGGCATCTGTGTGAGGATTAAATTGCTTGAGTTCTGCTGTAAATCAAAAGCATTCAATTTTTTTAAAACTATGATTGTCACTATAATGTGAACTAGACATGCAAATTATTGCAATCATATATTCTCCCCTAAAGAATAGCATTCAGGTTTGTGTATGTCATGATTATGCCATGTAAGGTAAGTAATGTATCAATTATCATTGTATTCGCTAGAAATAAGTTAGCTTCACCATGCTGCTGGGCTGAAATGCTGTGGTCTTGCATAACCAGTAATTATTATTTAAATATTTTCTTTTCATTTTGAATGTCTTCAAAAGTATTCCGTATTTTTGTACAAATTTTCTGTTAAAACGAATTTTTAACAGTTCATATGTAATTATTTCTGTTTGCTAAACTTCTTTCATGACTCCATAAACACATATGAAATATCAACTTAAAGAAACCATTACATTCGCAACTTTAGTTTTTAGACCATAAATTTTTCAACAGGTGAATATTACGTATAACTCTTTCAGAAATCAAGATCTTGTATTAGTTTAATGTTTTATATTATAACTTGCCAAAAACGTGTCCTCCAAAAAATGTTTAACTTCAAGGGAAAGAAATATATTTACTAACAATAGAATACAAAATTATTAAAAAAATAATTACCTTCATCAAAACTGAAAACCACAGGTAGCATTGGACATGATGGTGGGCTTACAGCTAAACTATCATTAAACTCATCTCTTCAAAACGCTTTCACACTATCAGGAACAGGATCTGTCACAGTTATTAATGCAGGTAGTGAATGTGGCTGGGAGGGAGACTGGAAGAATTACTGTAAAATATAAAATCATCAAAAAGGAACAAAATGCACAATCAAACGCTTCCAATTTGATTTTCATTAAAAATTTTTAGTTATATAATTATATAGGGTGTCCTGATAAACATAGGCAAATTATATGATTAGCTGAATCAAACAAAATGAGTTCATAAAACATTTTACAGTATATTGATACAAACTACTGTTTGTGTGAAAAATGGCTGCAAATGAATCATAATATTCTGCTGCATAATGATGCAAGATCCACAAGAATCACTAAAACCAAAAAGGATTCAATACTAATTGCCAACACAATGATTCCAATTGATCACTTGAAATAACATCTTTTTAAAACTACATTTTGAGGTTAAACAAAATTTTAAGTAGTCTTAAAAAGCTGTTTAAATCACTGATAGAGCATAAGCGATTGAATAAATGTGCACTAACATCAGTTCCTCCATGAACCTTAAAAGGTTCATGGAGGCTTTTGAAGTTTAGGACCGGAACATTTTTTCTTCAAAATATGCGAAAAAAAAATCTTTAAAATTACATTATTTTAGCAAAGAATAGCTTTTGAGATTAATTGATGTGGAAAGTGTTTACGCTGCTAAGCCAGCTTCCACAACGTTTCAAATGTCAACGAATGCGATCAAAATGTGATTTCAGTGAGAGCTTCCATTTAATCTTAAAGGACATTTCCCCCGTAAAAAAAGTCTATATTCGACGCTATGAAGTTACAAGTTTCGTTTGCTACCGGCTAGATGAGAAAATTTCAGATGATTACGTAGAACCAGAGCGTTGGCAAACTATTCAAAAATAATTAGTAATACTTCAGTCACAGATTAGTTAGAACAGATGCGAGACTTTCGAAAGGTGAAAGTGGCGCCCTCACTCGGTGTTAACCTAACTGTCCATTTGAACCTTAGCCGTTGTCGTAGCTGGAGCTGTGTCAGTTACGACTGGGTTAATATTTTGTTGCTGTTAAAATAAAGTTACATTTGTAATGAAGTATTAAAAGTGCAGATTATTACTCTTGCAGCAATGTTAAATTTTTTATGACCGGAAATTTTCTTTCAAGCTCTATTAGAAATGATGGCTTAAGTAAAGAAAATGTTCTGAATAACTAATGTTTTAATAAATGTAAAACTGTTACGTATAGTGAGTGTGTAGTTCGGTGGGGTGGTGTTATTTTTGTTATTGAATTCACCAAGTTTTAGTCTTTTTGACTGGCGCTGACTTGAAGCTGTTTCGTAAAATAATTTGCTGTAAACGCTAATTTTGAAATCTTTTTCCATCGTATGTTTTATTTCTTCAGCAATCTCCATTATTGCTAAATAAATTAATTCCAATCGACGTCACGCTTTTGCATATACTCGGCAAAAAATTTAATCGTTTGCTTTCAAACCTTTTGCCTTTTCCGTTATTTTGCAATTTGAGTTAATGTGGAAACTAGCTTCCAGTTCAGGTTACGTCCTTTCCCAGCTAGCAAAGTACCTGGGTAATTCTCTCCGAGTCGCTTAAAACGCCCGATAAAACTGCTAAAGTACGTATTATATTTAGTGTATTATTCTAAGTATTGACAATAGTCGCCGAAAACGCTGAATTTCATCGTATCTTTTAATACTTTATACCAGTTAACTGTAATGACAATTCTCTCGTTGAGCAGTTATTCGCCGTTCATATAAAAAAACACCGTAACGGAATACAGTATATAATTGTGCGTGTTCTTTTTAATTCCGTTGGCTGTATCTTAATAATGCAAAAATCTGTAGGACTACAGAAAAATGCTACTACAGAAAATAATAAACTATTTATTTTTGGAATTTTTGTTTGTAATGTGGAAGGCGATTTACTCAAAAATCTGAATTGGTATTGTCCATAGCCCATTAACTGGGAAAGGACTAGCCAAAACTGGAATCTATAGTTTCCACAGTAATCCAAACTGCAAAATAACCATGAATCCTTTTGTATTGGTGTAATATTGAAAATTAATGCTCAATTCCTCAGCACATTTCGCTACTAGTCAAGGGAACCCGGTTTCAAGACCCAGGTAAGACACTGATGTTTGTGTTTTCAATTTCTCAGGTCTTGCCTTCCTCACTAATCTGATCTGTCACATATAAATTGATGGGTTTCTGTCAGACCTCTATGGCAAACAGCTGTGTGAGGGTATATCTATTTTTATTCAGCAGTGGTATAATTTTCTGCAGTAAACACTTGAATATGAACTGTGTTTTGACCAGTGATGTGCAATGACATAATTTAGTATCACCTGTTGAATCCAGAATAAGGAAAAATGAAATTAAAATGTGCTATTTTCCTTAAGTATATGTCTTTATTTTTCCTTAGAAAACCAAATATTTCACTATAGTTTGTACATTATTACAGATTACATCTATGGGAATGAAGCATAACAATGAAGAATTCCAGCAGAAGGTGTAAGAAGTTGTGCAGCTTGCATTTTTGAATCCTTTACAGATACTTTCAGAAGAAGATTGCATTGCACTGCTGTTCCTTCAGTATAGAGAATTCAGACAGAAAAGATGCCGAAAGCTTTTCCTCCTCAACAAGGCTCTGTACATATTATGTATGTTAAACCATTATTTCTTTTTACTCACTCAATTGTATTATGTTGGTCTGTTTTCAATTGCTGTATGAGCTTTCATATTTTTAACTACTCTATGACAATATAGTATTTTAATAAGGGATGATCTCCTAGGTTCTACCATATATCAATGATCATCTGCTGAACAATGACAGAAAAATAAATATTACTTAGATATGTGAAGAGTAACAGAGTATACATTGAACTTCACTAGGATACTTCTGTTAGGGGTTCTTTTGAATGGTATTTCATTTTCCTTTTAGTTTTTGCAAAATAAATTGTTTCTGACTGCTTAAGATCATGTTTAATGGCTACTTATATGGCAAATGTCATTCCTAATATATATATTTTTGGTAAGCTTTGTTTAGTTTTTAAGTAGGATAAATTACATTGATTTAAGCCCTGTTTTCAGAAATATAATTTGATACTACCTTTTTTTTCGAAAAGGATAAATCCTTCACTTTCTGTATTAATTTGCCTTTTTTTAAACATATCTCATTGTGTCTTGATAAATATTAAAGCTAAAAAACTGATAGCTTAAAATTACTGTGTGTTACCTTTACCTGATTTAAGTTATAGATATTAAAATTTATTTTTTACTTGCATAAGTAGTCTTGGGGTTGAGTGGTTAATGCACTTGACTATTGATCTAATGGACCTGATTTCAAACCCTGGGTAAGGCATGGATGTTGTGTTGTCTGCTGAGGTCACACCTTTATTGTGTACAGACTACTGTGGCAAGCAGTTGCTTGATAGGATATTAATGTATTTTTTTACCTATACATAGATAATATGTAGGCATGGCAGCCAATGTTTATGAAACCTGTACCAAATTATGCAATCATTGCTTTTGATGTTTAAAATATTCTCTTTTGTTTTAGGAAGTACAGAAGCAGAGGATACTACAGATTTCGAATTGGAAGTTAATATGCTGTCAACCAGTAAGTCTTGTTTTCCAAATATCTTAATAGTGAGTAATGTGAAGTAATATATCTTGCTATTCATGGTTTAAAATCTGATATTACTGATAACTAATTATAGAATTGAAGCTACTAGTACAATGCCTTATACCTAACATCTAATCAGTGCAAAAATATCTAATCTAATTAACCTATCAAAGAACATGAATTCATAATAATGATTATGCTACTGCAAGCTGCAAGAAAATATTTATTATTATGCTTTTCAGTTTTTAAAATATAATTGAAAATAGTTATTTTGATCCCCCCCAAAGAAATGTGAATTATGTACATATAGTTCCTTAATACTAATGACACTTAGGGTTTTGTATTTAATATAGATCTTACTCAAATTGTTGATTTCATTTGTTCCAATCTGTTTAGAAAAGAATTGGCAGCTTTTAATTATTCATTTTCTAATTTTTTGAAGTGTTTACTGGTGTAAGAGTTATTAATGATTCTGCCATCATGTGAAGGTTGGATATAATATTAATTATTTGTGTGAAATATAACTCATCTGACTGATAATAATGTTTTGAAACCTTGGTGGTTGTAATTATATATTACATTACATGTTCTTATGTTGCAGTGTCATGTAACATTGATGTGCCATGCTCGATGGCACATCAATACCAATGTCAACAACTGTAGTATTGCCAATAACAAGTAAGTCAAACCCAAAGCCATCGATCACCCAGTGTACACCATATCCATCCACCAGCAAATCTACAGCAGTGCCATCGAGCAGCCAATCTACACCAGTGCCATCCACCAGCCAATCTACAGCAGTGCCATCGAGTAGCCAATCTACACTAGTGCCATCCATCTGCCAACATACATCAGAGCTGTCCACAAGCCAGTCTGCACCAAAAACACGTAAAATAAATCGACTGAAATGTACTTTGTTTCGTTTAAAGAAACTGTTGTTTTCCAAATCGAAACGGGATGCTGGTTTTAGTAACAAATTAGTGTTGTAAAATTGAAAGCAATATTGAGGCCAAACTTATTTCGCCTAGTGTAAGCTCAAATAAAAAATTCGAATTTGAATCCTAATAGCAGACGATGGTCTAATGACGATAAAGCATCTGCTCTCAATATATATTTCAGCAGCTAGGTAGTCACTGGAAAGAGAATTATGCACCAATCCCCTGTGATGATGCATAGACCCGACCAGGCCTAGCACCTAATGTCCGATCCTGCCTTCTCGTGGTGCAGATCGTTAGTACCTTTCAAAAGAAATTTGTCCCGTTCTCTTGAAAACGGAATTTGAACGGAATTTGTTCCTTCCGTTCTCTTGAAAACGGAATTTGAACGGAATTTGTTCCTTCCGTTCTTTTCCGTTCTCTCTCTCGTTTCAAAATAAATCCCTTCTGTTCTTTTCCGTTCTCTAGCTCTTTACAAAAGAAATTCCTTCCGCTCTTTTCCGTAATCTCTGTAGTTAAAAAAAGAAATTCCTTCCGTTCTTTTCCGTACTCTTTCTCGTTTCAAAAGAAATTCCTTCCGTTCTCTTGTGGAAGTTAACGGAAGGAAGAGGGCTGCCAGATTAGTGTAGCCTACTAATCTGGACAACTATGACTACTTTTCTTTTTTTTCTAACCTGCTGAGGAGTGGTCAACCACACAGGGTCCTAGTGCTGACCATATAAATCTACTGGACTGAAATATGCCTTTGAGCTTGATTATGGATCCTGAATTTTCTGCACTGGTGGGCTTCTGTGGAGGGAAAATCTTATGCTGTGTTTTCTGTTTGTTTGTGGGTTGACAGCCCCAAATGAATAGATTCACATGATATGTTTATCAGCTGGTGGATAATCCTGAGCAGAGGTCATCGCAGGCACCTGAACTCTTTGCTTCTACTGGCATCGTCAAATTCTACATTGGAGGAAGTCGTCCAGTGTAGATGGCTTCAGCCTTTAGTGGTGGGGGAACGGGACTTTGTCCCATGTCTGCGATTACGGGGCTGTTTGATATTGTCGGGATTCCCTCTGTCAATAAACATAGTTTCTTTAAACATCCCACTAACCATTTTCTCTCCATAGGTAGTTGGAATGTGAGGACTATGCACAGAGCTTTTTCTCTTGATGTCCTCACACAAGAATTCCACCATTATAATTTAGATATCCTCGGCTTGAAAAGAGACCAGATGGACAGAAAAAGGTCAGATTCTTAAAAATAATCTTAAATTTCTCTTTTCAGGGAGGAACAATAACAAATATCACCAAGGCGTGGGTCTGCTTCTCAGGAGACACGCTAGTGATGCTCTTCAAGGAGATGAGTGCATTAATGAAAGATTCCTTACAGCAAAATTTCAGACAAGCGTTAAACACTTGAATGTTATCTGCTGTTATGCCCCCACTGAGGATGCCGATGAGGATGAGAAGGATAGGTTTTACGGACAACTTCAGGATATTTATATTACCCTTGTTCTAGGTGACTTCAATGACAACGTTTGTACTGACTCTGACCTCTGGGGAGGAGTAATAGGCCCTTTTGGTATTGGTAGCTGCAATGGCAATGAGCAACGTCTCCTACAGGTAAGTAAACTCAATGGTTTCAGAATAACTAACACTAAATTACAAACACCGCGACATACATAAGTACACATGGGTTTCACCTGATGGGCTGCATAAGAATATGATTGATTATATATTAATTAACAGCAAATGAGCTAGTTGTGTTAGGAATACCAGGGCATATAGGGAAGCTGAAATTGGATCTAACCATTACCTTGTTAAAAGTGTCTTGCAACTTAAACTTAAAAAGTGTTGTGCTAGGGTTTAAAAATTTACTTTTAATACTGAAGCTCTGAAAGAACCAGTTATAGCCAAAGCCTACCATGATAGGTTACTTATTCATTATGACAGTCATGGTATGCTTACTACTGAAGTTGAGGAAGAATGGGATCATTTTAAACAGGTTTTTTTGGACACTAACAGTACCCTTTTAGGAAAAAAGGAGCAGAGGAAGAGAATTATCTGAGTGATAAGGCACTTGAGTTTATTTCGGAAAGAAGGAACTGCAGGAATGTCCTTAATCAATATCCTACTAGTCCTAATAGAAAGCATTACAGAGAACGTAATAAACGTGTAAAAGATCAGTTAGCTGCTGATAAGAATCTTTGGCTTGACGGCTTGGCTGACAAAGCCGAGGAAGCAGTTAGTTAGCACAACAGCAGAGAGCTGTACCAGACAATTAACGTTTTGTGTGGTAGAAAACGGGCGAATATACAGGGACTGAAGGATAAACAAGGTAAGGTTATAGAAGGTGATGATTCCGTCATGGCTAGGTGGTCTGAGCATTTCAGTGATGTTCTAAACAATGTGATTAGTTCTATTTCCATTGTTTGCAATGATGACAGATGCATTGGTGGCTTTAATGTTGGCCCTATAACAAAATCTGAAGTTATTTTGGCTGTTTCTAAACTTATACTACATAAATCCCCAGGGGTAGATGAAATTACTACGGAAATGCTTAGAGCTGGGAATGTTTCGGTTACCACTTCGATGACTGAAATTCATAATATCTTTTATGATAAAGGCATGGTTCCTAAGGATTTTACCAGAGCTATTATTATCCTTATTTTCAAAAAAGGTGATCGCAGTTCTTATGATAACTATAGGGGTATCAGCCTACTCTCTGTTCCAGGTAAAGTTCTTTCCATGATTGTGCTTAATAGAATTAAGTATCTGGTTGACAGTCAATTACGTGATGAGCAATGTGGATTCAGAAGTGGTAGGGGATGTTTAGGTCAGATATTTTCATTTAGGCAGATTCTTGAGAAATGTTTAGAGTTTCAGAAACCTTTGTTTGCTAGCTTTGTTGATTTCATAAAAGCTTTCGACTCTGGTGATCGTCATAATTTGTGGTTGATTGTAAGATCATATGGTATAACAGACAAGTTAGTTAACAAAATGAAAGCTCTCTATAATAACACTGAGTCGTGTGTGAGAGTTGGTAAGGCTTGTAGCAATTGGTTTAGCATTACTTCTGGTGTTCGACAAGGGTGCATTTTGTCTCCTTTTCTCTTTAGTTTGGTTCTTGATTATGTTATGCGAAATTCTCTGCTAGAGAAAGATTTTGGCCTTTAATAGTCTTGTGATACTAAAATTTCTGATTTAGATTATGCTGATGATTTAGCCCTTTTGGCAAATGATGTTGATGAGATGAACTCTTTCATTCGAGCTGTTGATGAAACTGGTAGTAGAGTGGGTTTGGTTATAAACAGAGAGAAAACTAAAGTGATGAAAATTGGTCAGGCAGACTGTGATTCAATAAATCTAAATGGTTGCAGTCTTGAGCAGGTGTGTTGGGAGCTATGTAAATTTTAATGGTGATGTGCAGCATGAGATTAACAGACGAATAGGGATTGCTGCCGGGACTTTTAAGGATCTATGGAGAGTGTGAGAAATAGGCGTATACACCTAAAGACTAAAATTAGACTGTATAATAGTTTGGTTCTTTCTAGGGTTAGTTATTGTAGTGAAACTAGGACACTTTGTAAACAAGATAACAGGAAACTAGATGCTTTTGATTCTAGATGCTTACGCAGTGTCTTGGGCATTAGGTGGTTCAACTTTGTAACTAATGATGAAGTTAGGCAAAGGAGTTTGCAACCTCTTTCAGCAGCATATTTTAGCAGCATATTGTGCAGAGAGAGACTTCGTTGGTTTGGCCATGTTGCCCGTATGAATAATTATAGATTGGCGAATAGGGTTATGAACAGTGTGCCTAAAGGCCTCAGAAAGAAGGGGAGACCTAGGATGCGGTGAGCAGACAATGTCAAACAGGACCTTGTTAGAATTGGTGTGCAGTGGCCAGATGCAGTAGATGCAGCTCAGGACAGATATGCTTGGAGAACTAAATTGAACGGTTTGGTTGAACCTCAGTACCCCATGGCTGCTTGATGATGTTGTTGTTGTTGTTGTTGTTGTTGTTGTTGTTGATGATGATGATGATGATGATGATGATGATGATGATGATGATGATGATGATGATAATGATGATGATGATGATGATGATGATGATGATGCATACAGAGTATTAAGTAGATAGTTGTCTTTGCCCTCTGTTAGAACATTGCGAAGTTCAATTGCAGCAGTTGTAAGTAAATCTGGATTCACTGCTACGTGTTCTTGAAGAGCAAATTTCACACGAGTGACCAGTATATTGGTCACTCGTGTGATTTCAGATTTCTAGTGTAAATAGTTTGTTTTCAATATTCGTTTGAAACTTTAGCATTTTCGTATAAGAATAAATGGTAAAACATTTAACGATGTACCAAGTGATCTCTTTATGGTAGAAATTTCGGCGGTAGTGTTCTGTTTTGGTAGAAATTCTACTAACAGCAAAATTTCTAATTTTAGAACTAGAAGAGAAATACTTCTTATGTTGTATATAATTTTTATGTTGTAATATACTAAAATACTACTATGCTCCCATCTTACATTAAAAAAAAAAACCCTCAAGCTGCTGCTTGCCACAGAGGTCAGGAGCCTTTCAGTTTACATGCCATAGTAGAAGGTCCATGAGGATGGAATGACCTCAGCAGAAAAACAACATGAACATCCATAATTAAAACTTTTAAGGAATGAAAAAGTAGCAAAGAAAGAACTTCATTCTCTTTGAAAATGAGATGTCCATATGCACCAAAGGGGATATGCATTCTTCTAGTTATTTTACACATTCAACACCTTCTGGCAGTCGAAATTCTAACTACTGCATAATTGGTAAAATAAACTATTAATATTTTATTAGTACTTGTAAAGCCGAGAAAATGATTTTCATTTATCTCTTAAGGCAGAAAAGTTATAACAAAACAAATCAGTACTATTAGTGTAAACCACTTGACCATTACAATTTATGATAAAAAACTTAAGTTGCTATCATAAATAGCTCGTTTGCAATATTCGTTTAAGATCGGTATTTCCAGCTTTTTTCAGCCCCTAGAGGCCGCCTTTTGAGTTATTATTTACTGCACTTAGTTACTTTCTAGGAGTGAAAATTCCAATTAATGGGGATTGGAAAAATGCAAATATAATTTTGTTAGTACCTGTAACCCCCCCCCCCCCCAAAAAAAAAAAAATTGTTTCCTTTATCTCTTAAAATAAAAAAGTTTTATTTTTGCACCCCTTTTGGCTAATAGGGTAAAGCTTTGTTGCCGTTGTAAACCTTCTGACCATAACACTCGACTACCAAAATTTCAGATTTCTATTGTAGTTTGTTTGCAATATTCTTTTGAGATTTTAGCATTTTCCACCGCTAGAAGGCGCAAATTAAAGCTATTGGAAGTTTTCAGAATTGCGAGTCGCAATATTTCTTTGAAATCTTTCTGACCCAAATAGAATATTTCCTTTATCTCTAGAAGTAAAAAAGTTAATTTCTATAGACAAACAGACGGACAGACAACAATTAATAGAGAGATGGACAGACAAAATAAATAAATAAATAAATGCCCCCTCAAGCAGCTGCTTACCACAGAGGTCTGACAGGAGCTTGTCAGTTTATATGCCATACTAGGAGATCTGAGAGGATGGCAGGACCTCAGCAGAAAAACAACAACACACAACCATGCCTTACCCGGGGCTCGAACCCAGGTCCCTTAGATCAGTAGTCAAGCGTGCTAACCACTCGGCCATGACAGACGAACAAATATTGGCATAAGCAGACAACAAAATGGAAACATTAGCTCGTTTTTCAAACGAAACTAAAAAGAAATTATTTGTTAGTTTTCAGTTAGCTCATTTCACTTTTGCAGCTGATTGGCTCTTCAGGTGGAGTTTCTTGGAAATATTATTTATTAATTTATTTCTATGAGTGGAATTTTTACACCGAAATGCAGTTCAGTGAGGCATTAATAAAATATGGAAGCTTTTATAAGTAAAAAAAAACGGTAGAAATGTATAAAATTGTAACAACTGAGAAGTTTTAACTAGGTACACACACTAATTCCTATGCTTTCGTCTCACAGTAAGACAAAACATGGCGCCCATAAACCACGTGATTCAATCAACCAAGGCAGTCAATCAACGAGATGGCCAGCCTGTAACTATACAGGATCTCTACCTTTGACTAGAGGTCCTGTATACTTAGAGGCTAACCATCTCGGTAGTTCACTGCCATTGGTTGATTGAGTCACGTGGTTTACGGGCGCCATGTTTTGTCGTACCGCGAGAAGAAAATCTATGACTTAGTGTGTGTACCAAGTTAAAACTTCTCAGTTGTTATAGTTTTATACATTTCTACTACTTTTTTTAGAAAGAAATATAATAGAAGCTGTCATATTTTATGAATGCCTCACTGCACTGCATTTGGGTGTAAAAATTTCACTCAAAGATATGAATTAATGAACATTTTTTTCGAGAAACTCCAGAAGACGGCTGAAAGTGAAATGAGCTAATTGAAAACCAACAAATAATTTCTTTTAAGTTTCGTTTGAAAAACGAGTTAATGTTTCACTTTGTCGTTTGCCTATGCCAATATTTCTTTGTCTGTCTGTCTGCCTCTCTGTTAACTATTGTCTGTCCATCTGTCTTTCCACCTGTCTGTCCGTCTATAGACAATATTTTTTTTTCTTTTACAGCTAAATGAACTTTTTGGGTTGGATAGGTGTGGAACAAATATTGCGTTTCGCAATTTCAAAAATTTTTAATAGCTTTAATAGCACTATATAGCGGTGGAAAAAGATGGAAAATGCTAAAATTTCAAACGAATATTGAAAACAAACTATTTACACTAGAAATCTGAAATTTTGGTAGCAGAGTGTTATGGTCAGAAGGTTTACAATGACAATAAGGCTTTTCCCTCTTAGCCAAAAGGGGGTGCGAAAATGAAACATTTTTTAAGAGATAAACGAAAATATATATTTTTTTTTTATTTTATTTTTTTTTTTTGCTTTACATGCACTAACAAAATATTAATGATTTAAACAATATTTGATAATCTTAGCGTTACCTGTAGACGTTTAAACGTCTCTAAATCAAATAATTTTTTTGTGAAAAAGCCGGCATTAGTTCAACAGGTTAGAATACTCTGGCATGATTCTGGAGAGATGCGGGTTCTGATCCCGCATGTCGGCGAAATGTTTTTCCACAAAAATATTAATATTTACATTTTTCGAATCCCCATCGGTTGGAATTTCCGGTGTTAGAGAGTGCTAAAGGCGGTAAATAAAAACTCGAAAGGCGACTTTTAGCGGCGGAAAAAGCTGGAAAATACCAAATTTTTAATAAATATTGCAAACGATCTATTTTTGCTAGAAACTTAAATTTTTGGTCATAGAGTGTAATGATGAAGTGGTTTATACTAATAGTAATGATTGGTAATGGCTGGTAAAATTCAACTTTTCCTCTTGAAGAGATAAATGAAAGACTTTTTTTGCCCATTACAGGTACTAATAAAACATTAATAGTATATTTTCTCAATTATACAGTAGTTCGAATTTCCACTGTCAGAGGTACTGAAAATGTAAAATAACTAGAAAAACGCATATTGTCTCTGTCGCTTATAGCAATCACATTTTCAAAGAGAATGAAGTTCTTCCTTTGCCTACTTTTTTAGTCCTTAAAAGTTTTAATTATGGATGTTCGTGTTGTTTTTTTGCTGAGGTCCCGCCATCCACAACGACCATCTACTATGGTGTATAAACTGACAGACTCCTGTCAGACCTCTGTACAAGCAGATGCTTGAGAGGATATTCATTTTTTAATGTATGATGGGGAAAATGCACATACAAGTGCCCCCCTACTTGCGAACGTTCAACTTACGAACTTTCAGACTTACGAACAATTTGACCGTAAGTCTAAAATTTAAATTTCGTGCGGATTCGTGGCGTTGGAAGTCGATAGCGTGGTCTAATTTTCCTTTTTTGTTATTTACAATACGCATTATATTATTTATGTTCAAACATATACATTAACAGTATAAGTTGTTTTATTTATAAAATCGAATTTATGTTTCCATATACCACAACACATTTTTACTGCATTTGAAACACCTGCTAGCAAGTAGTAGCAAGCGTGTAAACGAGTGTAATGCATTCTACTAAGTATTGAATGATCAAACACTAACAATAATTGGTTATTCTGTGTACAAATGAACTTTTTAGATTAGTTTTCGACTTACTAACATTTCGACTTACGACAAAACCTAGAGAACTTAACCTGTTCATAAGTAAGGGACCACCTGTAGTAGTATTTTATTAGTAATTATAAAACATAAAAGGTATTTGTCTTTTAGTTCTTAAATTCAAAATGTTGCTTCTCTCTCTCTCCTCTGAAAATAGTGGGCAGATTAATGCTGTCGGTGGAATTTCTACCATAACAGAACTCTATACGCCGAAATTTCTGCCATCAACAGATCATTTGGAACATTTGTTAAAAGTTTTGCAGTTTCGATATTTAGTGATCTCTAATGATATAAATTAAAACCACCTTTGAAAATGCGAATTACATTTCATTAGTAATCAATTAAAAAATAGATTTTCAATTATCTCTTAAAACAAAACCTTTCCGTTTCTTACCTACCTTGAGCTTAGGGTCAACTCATTGTTGTCAATGGAATTTTCAAGACTGTCACATTCCATGACCAAAATTCCAAATTTTTAGCATAGCTACATCATTTGCAATATTCGTTTTAAATTTTGGGATTTTTCGATTCTTTACACAGTTAGAGGGCGCAATTATAGCTTTTGGGAAATTCGCAAAACGCAAATTGAAATATTTCATCAATACCTGTTCAACCCAAAAAGAATTTTTAATTTATCTCTAAAAACATACACTTTTCTGTTAAAACAAAACAAAAATAGTTGCATTCCCCCCCCCCCCCGGGCCTAAAGGGTCAAGTGATTGTTGCCAATGGTAACTTCGTAATCTTCACATTTCAACACCAAAATTTCAAACTTCTAACTACATCGTTTGGAATATTCGTTTGATATTTTGGAATTTTAAACTTTTTCCACCGTTAGAGGGGGCAGTTATAACATTTTGGGAGATTCGAAAAATGTAAATTGTAATATATCAGTAATACCTATCTAACAAAAAAATATTTTTTTTACTTATCTGTCGATGTCTACAGAGAGAAAAGACAACAAAGCGAAATTATATCTCTCTTTTTTTAAAAAAAATATTATAAAAAAAAAAGTCCTAAAATTTACTTTTCCGTTTTAACCGTTTTCTAAAGTGCTTCCAATCAGGAACACTGAAATCTGTATGAAATATTACCCTACCCTTTTCCGGAATCCATAAGTATCCATTCAGCTATGCATGCTAAACAATCCGATAGACGACAAAACATGCAGTCCAATTTTGAGATGGTCAACCTCTACCTACATAGGGTCTCTACCTTGACGAGCTGCTTGCGCCACCTGGAGGTAGGCGTTCCGCAGGCTGGAAACCCCAGCTCTAAATCATATTTATGAATTGAAAAAAAATATACGTAAATAAATCATATTAGGATACATATTATTTGCAAACAGTAATTCTTGAGTACCGAAGAAATCAGAACAATGCACAATTCGTTATAAATTTGTTACCTTAAGAGTAAAGGTTTCTTCTCGAAGTCTAAAGCATCTGCAGCTTTAACTTACTAAACTGGCTTTTGTTGAAAATTTAGCAAAACTTCATGTTGATCAAAAGATATCCACAGTTTTATATGGCAGAAATATTTTAATTCATAATTCGATTAAAATTTTTAAAAGATAGAAAATATTTTTTATAGTATAACATAGCATATTTATAGCATAGTTAAATATTTCAGATTTCAAATAGTAACTAGGTACCTGGAAGTAGAGCTGTATACCAGTCCCCGTTGATGATACAGAGAACTGGATAGGCCTAACACCTAGTCGGTCCCCGCCCTCTGTCTTGTGGTGCAGACCATTAGTACCTTTCAAAAAGATATTCCCATTTGGAAGGGAGCGGAATGGGAGGGCTGCCAGATCAATGCAGTCTATTGATCTGGACTACTGTGGCTACTTTTCGGTTTTCTTTTCTACTTTGCTGAGGAGTGGTCAAATTCACAAGATGTTGGTTCTCATCATTTAATCCTACCACACTGGACAATGGCTTTGAGCTTGATTATGGATCAGTGGCAAAACTTCCATGGAAGAAATGGTTCTCTTAAAATTCTTATCAATAAAGGAAAATAAATGTAAAAAGTGTATGCGTAAAATATAAATATTTTCATTAAATAGGTAAAAGTATTTTCTTAAATTTAGTTTATTTGAACAAAACAGGATTAAAAATATTCTTTGAATTTCACTGTAATATTATTCTATATAATAAATAGAAATGCCAGCCAGTTTGCAAGGCAAATCAAACTAGCAATGTATGAAAAATCTCGCGCTAGTGCTCTACATTTGGCATTGTATCACACACTGGAAAACTCAATTTCCATTCTCAGCAAGCAGAAATTGATGAAGATGGAGGAGCTGGATCCAATATCAGCTTTAACACTCCGAGTTCTGCTACAGACATAGGGCGCATGTTCCAGACCTTGATTGAAACAACCAATCAGCATTGTTTTGCAAACCTAATTGAAAGCTATAATCGCCATAAGTTTTGCGACGACTGTGAAGAATACATCGGCAAAGGTAAGTTGGTTTATGATATATTTTATCACAGTTTATATTTTTTTTGTGTGTGTTGCTTGAATTATATAACTTAAACTAGAGAGATTATTGTTGCCAGATTCCAGGTGTGGGTCGTGTTTAAGAAATAAGTATAACATAAACATCCTCGGAGATTGTTGTTTCGCTTTTGTATCAGCCATTTCCAGTAAGCACCTTTATTGAGGAAGGCGAGCAGGCATATAGTGAAGAAAATTTCTGGTATCTCTCTAGATGCCCGATAAAAGGACAAGTTCCCTTTTTTACCTTTACCATTCTATGTCTCACAGGGAAATATACTTGATACCGTCCAATTTTCACTCTCTCTAAAATAACTGCAATTAATTTCGATATACTGCTTCTGCGGCAAACCATTTCATCGCCATTCGCTTTCTCATGACCCCGACTGAAAGATGGCATTCAACTCAACCTATATTAAACAAAACAAATATCAATGGAAAAATATAGAAACGTTCCATTAATATAATCCGTTAAGACTATAATTGTAACTCAGTAAATTTTGAAAGTTCTTATGAAGCATTTCACTAATTTCTTGAAAGTGATGTCATTACAATAGTATCTCCCAGTAATAGAGACCATTTTATATATGAGAATATTATTACTAATTAATTTATGAATATTTTTTATTATTATTACATATGATCATAAAACAGTTTTAATGTAATAAACTTTCTATGAGGTAGAGTGGTGTACCCAGAATCTTCCAATGGAAAGAGGTTGGCATGTTCAATGGCTTTTGTGGTGGTGGGGGTGATGACCCGAATTCTAATTTTCGAGGATTACCTCGGAAATTATATAATTAATAGCCCTCAGGAAAGTAGATTTATACACCCCCCACACACATATACAGTTGGGTACACCACAGATGAGATAAAAATGTTCATGATTTTCTAATTATTTGATGTTAAACATAATCCTCTCATGTCTTGTATTTTTATTATTTTGAAGCACTGATGTATATCTAACGCAAAACTAATATAAAATTTTTATGCATTTTATATTACTATCGTAAGATACTCCTATTTGATATTTAATTCGAGCAATTAAGATCAAATATTAATTATAGCATTAAGATATGCCCTTATACGGTTAAAAACGTTTTGAAGCATTGGCAACAGGTTTTGGAAACGACTACAATTCTTACAATGTAAAATGCACTATTCAATTCATTAAACTAATATTGAACAACTCATTAAATAAATATTTTTCAGCTCTACGTAATGAAATTATCAATGATATATGTATATATATCGAAAACTCAAAACTCTGACCTGTCAGAGCACCTAACATATCATCAAGAGGTCGTGGGTTCGTATCACAACAGGAACAAGATAATATTTCCTCAATACTCATTGGTAACATGATACTTCAACAGCGAAATAGTATATAGCTTGTAAATAAAAATATCTTGCAAATAAAAATATCTGGTTTAGTTTAAAATAGCATGTCCTTTTTCAAATAGAGAGACAATATGCTAGTTAACTATTCAGTTAAATCTAAGCTTCATATGGCACAGTATTTAAGGATCATATCTATGAATATCATGGATATATGTATTAAAAATATCAAAAATAAATTTTGAGGTCATTTTCAAGATGTGACAAACGAATAATAAGTAAATAGCAGACCTAAGATTTTAAGAAACGTGTTTAGGGCATATTCTCTAAAAATAATCAGAATCATATAATTTTTTAAATAAATTTGACATTGCTATACGATTCAGAAAAGAGATTTTGATTAACTATTTATGTGTTTAGTGTAAATAGATTTCATTTATTATATTCTTTATTATGTTAATTTGATCTTTTGCGATGTCTATAAAGTATTTTAAACGAATTTTCATTGAATTCTTGAAATCCTTCTTGTGTTTGAAAATTAGTTATATACTTTAATAATTATATTTTCAATGAGTTGAATAGTTCTAAAATTAATTTTAAATCTTTAGATTAATAACTATGCTTTATGATTGAGTTTTACATATAATATATAACGCATTTTATGTTGTTTGTTTCATTTAATTATTAATTTTTATTTGTCTATATGACTGATAAATAATATAATGTACCTTTATCATTATAAATAATATATCATTATCAAAAAAGCTGAAATTTTACATTTCTTTCATTACTGGATTATTTTTGGTTAGCTGATCGATTTTACTGTTGATGTTAAATCGCGCAACGATTTTGACACGTTCGTTCCTGTTTCCACCCTCGAGCCAGAAACGAGTCTCCCACAGTCGCCAGTACCTTCAACTGACTTACCTAATCAGTTTTACTTATATCGTGATTAATTGCAGTTTGAAATGCCCAATATTGCATAATATTGAGGAAAATTTCCTTAACATTTGATAAACTTTCTATTGACAAATTATCAATTCAAAATATTTCACTATCGGATAATATCACTGGAATTTTTTCGTAACGTCAATAAACTTTAGTTTACTTATTAAAGAGCAATTTTAACTAAGTTTGAAACATTGTCCTTAAGAAGATGATATACGAAAGGGACATGTAAAATAAGAACATGTCGGATACTGGTAGGTATACTGGTAGGTTTCAAAGAATCTGAAATGTCAGCAAAAGATATAGGTTCGTAATCTACCTGATAAATATATTTGGTCAGCAAAATTGTATTACATTTTGAATTTGTTCAGAATTCAGTTTGCTTCAAACAAAGTGTTAAATCTGTTAATGCCAAAAAACAAAATCTACGATTATTGGCAGAAATAAAAATGAAATTATCTAGCCATATTTGTGCGCTTCTTCCTAAAGTCGAATTCGTAAGCTCATCACGTATTAGAGGTCAATTTTATGTACATTCATCAAAGCTTAAAGGTCTGGCGGAACACATTATTGGATACAACAAAACCTAAAAAAAATATGAAGTAGGAATTATTTTCCGCTCGAGTAGGGAAAAAACGCCTTTCGTATACATTACTCAGCATGTATAATTAAAGATGAAATCAGCAGTAAAGAACAGATTTTATTTCTCCAACCCCCCCCCCGTGCTCCACTGTCACGGAATAATAGATGGAAGATGGTAGCTAAGGCCTAACAATGAGTGCGTGACGACACAGACGTGTAATTCGTCTCGCTGTCTGCTCGGGCTTCACGCCAATAAAACTTTTCTCTGCTTACCCCGAGATTAATGCAATTTGTTATCTCGTGTTGGCGACGTTTATATTGGGAACCTTAGCACCGAAAGCAGAAAGACAACTTTAAAGGGATTCTAAGGGAAAGAATAACGAACAACTCTTCTTAGCAATCAATTGTGAAACTTTTGAAATAACGAAATTTCCGACTAGAGTGCTCAACTCAAGCAATTAAATAATATACATTTGAGCAAAATAAATGATTCGAATACAGGCTTAGCTGTTTTAAGCGAATACAGAGCATTGGCGTACAATGACACAACGCCGAATGCATTAGCTAATCACGAACAAGCCAGGGCACGGGCGGTGAAACTAAATCGGTAGAAGAAATTTCTGTTAAGTAGTTAAAATGTCCTCAAAAGCATTTTAGATTAGGTTTAAAATCCTATAAAACGATAACTTTTCATCTTGTTTTAATACGAACTTGTTTGGTTTAAACAACTTGTTAGGAAGTAAATTAAGTATCATCTACTCATTTCGAATGAAGCCTTTCGATTAAGGCATAGTGTAAGGCATATATTTTCGTAAACAATGTATCATTAATTTTGTATTAAAAATGATATATTGTTTACGAAAACATATCAGGTTATTTGCTGAATTATTTATTGCATAAAAAGGCGTAATATTATTTCGTAAAGCATAAAATTAAAATATGGAAGCGTCCAAAACATGAAAGATAAATATGCAGAATTATTAAATTTATATTTGTGTGAATGTAATATATAGTTTTAAAATATAAAAATCAGCGTTTTGGTATGTATATACATTTCCCTTCCATTTTGCTATGCGAGTATATAAAACAAAAATCATGCTTTTGGTTCTTGAAACCGTGATTGTTTACAAATATGTGCTTGCTAATTACAATTAGATGTGAATAGTATTACACACATTAATTCTGTCAGTATGAGTCCCTTGAGAAAAACGGGTGGTACGGAACTGGTGAATTTCTGCAATGTAGAAACTTTAAATATAAGTCATTTTATCATTTTTCAGGTGAAGGTTTTATTGCTTAACGATATCCACAATTTCATTAAAGGGTAAAAGGAGACGTGTTTGTGTTTGAGCTGCAAATTTGGTGAATCGGAAGAAACGACTGTGACGTACAAAAATGGCGATGTCAGTTACGGGAATAGCGAACAGTCTATTGACATTGCCTCTTGTGTGAAAACGTTTGACTCGGAGGCAGGGGACTTTGTGGTGAAACAGGTTTTAATGACGTTATATTAACATCCAGATATGAGACGTGAACATTTTCTTGAAAACTTCCATTCTCGAAATCTTATGGTAATGTAGAATTAAAGTCTTCTGCGAATTTTTCATCAAATAAAGCACATGAATTTATTAATGCAATACACACGCTGAAAAATGATACTGTTGAAATTAAAGAAATAAATACCGCACATTTCTGTTTTAAAACAGAAATCTAAAGAAAAAGCTTGAGAAAGTTATGGATGAATTTCGGAGTCATCAACTTACTCTCAAAATAAGAATCTAGAAGTTATTGGTGTACCTGAGAAGACAAATGAAAATGTGATATTGATCATAAACAAAATTAAAAAAAAAAGCTAAATGTTAATATTAATGAAGGTGATTCATATTTTAATTTTATGCTTTACGAAATAATATTAAGCCTCATAGACTGCTCACCATCAGTAAAACCACAATTAAACTAGTAATTCTCAAATTCAGATTCTGAGAGTTAGAGAGAAATGGCTGTAAGCAAATTAATGTCGTCAATACAGTCTTCACATGCTGTGAAATTAACATGGCATTTGAAAGATAAAAGGCTTATTTAAACGAACATTTATCTCCAGCTATTAAACAACGCTTGTTTAGGACAAAAAAGTTTGAAAAAGTGCTGATTCTAAATTTGTTTGGATAAAGGAAGAGAATTGTTATTTCAGAAAATGCAAAGATGTCGAGAATTAGATATGAATTTGATAAAAATGATGCTTTAAATCAACATGGGAGGAGATGTAAATCCTTGTTGAATTAGAAATGAAAATTTGATTGAAGTCCTTGATTCCATTGATCATTACGCTGCGAAGATTTGTATAGCAAAGATACACACAGACCTTTTTCACTCCTTATATAAGGTATAATACTAATAACTCAATGTTAAATGAATTTTCCTGGATATCTGAAGGTTGGTGGGGGACAGGACTTATTATTACCAATTTTTACCAAATAATTCAAAATGTTTCTTTAATGATCAAGTATATTTTTCAGAAAAAAATATTAAATATCTCTGTAAATTATATTGAAATTTGAAGCAAAATGCCTAAATTAAAAATTGTGTTTCTCCTATTTATAACATTGAATTATCCAAATAAATTTCATCTGATTTGTCTTTTCTGGTGATTATACAATATTTTCAAAAGTTCAATGATTGCAAAATAAGAGTCGATTCTATTAACTTATAAAATTAATTATTATTTAAAAAATTGTTCTGCATGTTATATTTTTCTTGGTGTGCAGAGACCATTTTCAATTCTCAAACTTCTGCCGCGAACTCAAAAAGTTATGACGCATTGCCGTCAACCAGGGTGCCCATTAGTGTGCCAGCGGGCTACCGGTCTCCATTTCGGGTCATATGTAATGGGAATGCTTGTAGAATTCCGCAAATCTCCGTGTTAACAAACTCAAAAAGGAAGCTTCAGAACTTGCCACATGAGGGCAGCATTGGTTAACCAAATACAATAAACAAAAATCTTTCTTAAAGGTACAACGGGAATAATGATTTAAACTCTCCATAAAGAAATATACGTTTAAAAATAATCGCGTTAGAACAGAAAATTAAAATACTAAATTTTCGAGCGTTTTGCAATATTATTTAACGGTAATTCTTTAAAAAAACTAAATTTAATATTTTTTCCAAAACAATTCTTTACCTAATTTTATAACTTTAATTTCTGCTGTAATAGGGCTTATTGTTAAGGGAAATGCATAAGTAATAGATTTAAGCAAGATCATTTTGATATTAATATCCGATTTTTTAAATTAAGCATGAAATGGAAATTTGCTAAAAGTTTTCGATTAAAAGTAATAATTTTTAAATGCAATAAGCACAAAGTTTTTGCTGCAACACCGAATTGGCCCTTTATATGCTAGCATGTGGTGTCAGAAGGTGGTGTTATTTGTGATAACATGGGTGTGCACAAATGCTGTAAAGTTTGAGAGCTGAAGTATTTAAAATTAAGCATTTTTCTTGATAAAGGTTTAGAATATAGCCTGTTCAATTCTACAGCTTCTTCAGTACATTTACTTCCATAATTTGTTCCAATTGATTTTAAAAATTTAAGTATTTTTATTTTTCAAAGGTATTTTTTTTGAATTTGTAAATTGTTGAGTAATTTTATTTTTAATTTATATTCTGCTTTGGCAGTAAAAAAAATTATTTTTTTCGTATAGGATAATTTTTTTAGCTTCTGGGACCCAATGGATTCCTTTTTTAGAGTGAATATCATTGAATTTTCAAATAAGATTTCTTTTAACATTATCTCAAGTAAGTTTTTTCACTCATATCAGCCATCGATGATGCAATAATCTTTGCTTATGTTTCTGCCTATCTTATCAAATACGCGAATTTATTCGACATCCGCGTAAACATCAATTTTTTATAAGCGGTTTTATCAGCTATCTGCGATAAGGTTAAACTTTTATCCGCAGAGAGAACCGCGGATATCCGTTAATCATTTGATAATGATTGGGTATTTAATTTGATGGTGACAATATTTAATAGCTCAGAGTTGCTAAAACGTTATTTTTCCATGTTATGTAAACGGGAATCTAATATCTATAACATCTAAAATATACATTTAATGGAAAAATATGATGAAGATAAAGATTGTAGACCTGTCAGGACTAGGGGTCTATAATGGGGCGGGGGTGGCTCAGTCGGTAGCGCGCCAGGCTCGTAATCTGTAGTTCCCAGGTTCGAGTCCCAGCTGGGTTGAGATTGATCTCCGCAAAATTCCTCGCCCTGCCCACAGTCAGTAGGGGATACCGATGGACTTGGAAAGGCCGACGTCCGTCGGATGGGACGTTAAGCCGTGGCCCCGTGTGCGGGAGAGCCATACCCTGTGCACGTTAAAGAACACGCTGGAATGCCTTGACGGGAGGCTACCATCTGTCTCCCAACAGCTGTTCCAGTAGGTCCCCTCCCCCAACCTTCTCTGAGCCTTCGGGGTCCATGTGACCTGGCCATTTAGCCCATGGTGTGCAAAAAAGTGCCGCTCAGTACTGCATTCAATAATTTCGTTTGTAAAATAAGTTCAGGCTCAAGACATTTAACGAATACATACAAAATCCTCAAACAAGCAAGGTTATGGGGGTCAAACTGTACTTCGAAACTTTGGTCCCCAAACATCTATTTTGATCAAAATCTTCCCCATTAACCAATCTAAGGGTAATTCAATTAAAGCTTTGCTTGAGATTGTCAGCCAGCCTCATTCTTTCTATACTCTTCTTCCTCGAGCTTTTAAGAGTACTGTTTATAATTCTATTCGCTAATCTGTAGTCCCACAAGCGGTCAACATGTCTAATAAGTGCAAACTCCCCAGATAAGTGCCTCCTATAGGTGGCTGGTGACTCCACCTTCTAACCTCATTATTATTCGCAAAATCAATCCACCTAATACCCACGACACTGCGTAAACAGCTGAAGTGAGAAGCATCAAGCCTCTTGTTATCTTGCTTACAGAGGGTTCAAGTTTCACTAACACTGAAATCTTTACAGATGACTAAACTCTTATATAACAAGTTTAGTCTTTAAGTATCCCAGCGTATTTTTCTGCACTGTCCACAGATTCTTAAAAGTTTCAAGAGCAATGCTTATTCTCTTGTTTACATCATTCGCCCATTGTCCTTATCTATCCCTCCCTAGATAATTAAACTGGGAAACTTGGTCAAGAGTACAGCCATTCAAAAGACTGAAACTCATTCATCTCACCAGTATTTATCACTTGTAGGTTTTTCTCTATCATGAAGCCCACTCTATTGCTCATTTAATTAATATTACCAATTCAATAATTTACACATAATTTCTCATAGGGGTAAGGTCGTGCATATTCAGAATAATTACCTTAAAAATTGTAAATTGATCAGTTAGTTTCGAATCATCGCCAAATAATTTTCTTAGAAATATTTATGTTTCGTCTATACAAGTGGTCCAAACAACTAAGGCATGGATATTTGGCCATTAATTTTACATACTTCTTAAACCAGAATCATTCAATATATTAAAAGACTCATTTGTGTCCCTGTCATACTTTAATGCTATATGCCAGAGGTCCTCAACGTGGGTTACGCGTACCCCTTGGGGGTACGCGGTAAAACTTTTTGGGGTACGCCGTGAGAGTTCAAAAGTCGCTAGATCTAGTAACAAAGTCGCTAAGTTGGCAACACTGCTGTGCAGAAATGTAATTTTTTGTGTTTATCGATATATGTAATTTATGAATACAAAATTTAATATATATATATGTGTGTTTTATTTTATTCCCATTGTTATACTATAACTAAAGTTTTATCTATCTATACAAGGGGTACGCCAGTTACATACACATTGCCAGGGGGTACGTGAAGCATAAAAAGTTGAGAACCACTGGCCTAAACAATAATAAGTATAATAGAATAAACACGATGAATCGCAATTTGCAGGCATTAAGATCGGTATGCAATTTTACGTCTTCTTTTAATTAGTAATAAATCACACAGAGTTAAACTATGCTTTATGATATCGAGTAATAACTAAAACCATCTGAATTATCACTGACTGTAGCAGCTTGCAAACTTTAAGTATGTACGACCTATTGTTCCGTTAATGACTGACTCAGACAGTTGGACATTTAAGTTGTTATATTATATTCGGAAGAACTTCAGTTACATTTCTGCTGATTATTGCAGACTGTAACGCAGAAATATTATTGGACGTTTTTTCATAAACAGGGAACACAAAATGTGTATCATGCTCAATGAACGCAAAAATATTGATAGATTTTTTTTATTATCAAACAATACTTTAACGTCACCAATTGATAAATCATTTTGTTGGTTTGGTTTGCTAGAGTTCATTTTCCTGCCTTTCCTGCTTTTCAAACACCTTGAGATTGATATAATATTGTGTAACGAGTCTCGGCTTAACCGTTGGAAGAAAACAATCATCCCTTAATTACCATTTGCCTTTTCGCCTTTTGATTATATTTCATTTCATAAATTCGCCAGAAGGTTTATATATTCGAATCATCGCCAAATAATGAACTTTCACTGAATTAGGTTTATATTTCATCAAATGTGTGAATCCCTTTGCATAGCAATAATACGGCATATTATATACAACCTAAAGTGCATAATATGAGTCTGTTTCTTAAAATTGTTTTTCTTTTCCCTCAGAGAAATTTTCGATGTTATTTTTATTTACGATTTTAATATAAGCATACCCTCTCTTAACAAACCTAGTCCTATACCTGAAGAACATTTTATATTTGGAGAAATGGGTTTCTTGTGCTAAATGTAATTTGCACTTCTGTGTCGGTTTCTGTATCTGTTTCCAGATTTATTAACGTATCAGAAGCTGCTCTTTGCATTTTCTCTTTCATTATGTTTTTCTTTCTTTTGATTTCAGATTTTGCTTTCTTCTGCGTTTATTGAATATATTTGAATTAGTTCGCAACATTGGAAGAGAAAGCAGTAGCAGTGACTAAAATTAAATTTCTCAAATCTGCACAATTAAAAATCATCAGTTACTCAAAATGAATTGTTTTAAAAATCGAAATAGTGAAAGGAAGCCAAATTTCATTTTCTTAATTCACAATGTTATGTAAAGAAAAATATTTTAGAATGAAAAGAACACTGTATTACCTATGAATATTCAAATTTTGAAAAATATCGAACTTCTAATCTAACTTTTCAAAAATTGTCGTTTAAACAGCATTTAAATTTCATCGAATGTGTGAATCGGTTTGCATAGCAACAATACGGCATATTATATATAAACCTAGAGTGCATAATACTACGAGATGTGGTTTCTAGTTTTATTCCATTACCCATTATTAGAAGTAGGTGTACTGAGAGCCGAACGTAAGAAACTTTTCAAGAACTGCATTTCATTCTGCAGAGTATGGGTTAGAGACGCTGATTAATAAGATCGACGGCTAGATCATTTAATTCTCTTAAAATACTCAGAAGGGTCAAAAAACAGTCAACTTTAATTAAAACCGGGAATGGGAAGTGAAGGCTTCTTTCTCAAACAGAATCATTTTGAAATACAAATATTTCAGTAAAGTATAGGTTCAAGTTTTATTCATTACACTGATTTTGCTTATAAATGAATTGCTTACAATTTTAGATACGACGTACTATACTTCAAAAATTTAACTTTTTGTCGAAGAGACAGAATGAGATAACGATAAATAAACCGAAACTACTAATATTTTTGATCTAAGACGAAAAAGAAACAGTGGATTAATTCGAGTGTTCTTTCAATATATTATTTATTTGTTTACTTTGAATAAAAACAAGCCCGAAAGTAAACAGAAATAACTTTCAAATTTTCTCTCAAATGTTTTCTTTTCAAAAGAAAATTAAATCATATATGATTTGCGAAACAATTTGTATTATTTAGGAACATCTACTTCTAATTAATGATTTATATGGTTTATCAGAGTTTTATTTAATATCTCTTTAATATCTTCAATAGTTTTACTCAGCGATGCCATCCTAATTTAATAACAAACGGTTCTCTTCAGTATTATTTTACAATTATTTTATCACATTATAAAGCAACACACATTTAAGGTAATCAACTCTCCACAGAACAGTAGGAGAAAGTGGAAACACATGATAGGTGGCGGACCTATTGGTATTTGTAATTTCAGTTTTTCTTCTTTTTGGATCTGGCAACAAGACTCCGTCCCACTTGTGTAATAACTGCGGGCGTTGTTTTTGCCCGGGGATGGCATCTAATTGGCCCCTAGTGTTGGAGAATTTCCCGGGGTTGCCAGAGTTATTGCCTCGCTTCAGCCAGCGAAGGGATTCTGTGTGGGGTGATGGTGCTAATAGGGCACGTGTTCGTTCTGTCTTCGAAATTATTGTTCATTTATACTACTGTAGTCCAGCGGAACTCCGTTTTCGTTATGGATATATCTTCAATCAGGGTATAATCATTTTAATTCATATTAATCTGATTGTTGTCACTTTTCTTCAATATTTTGACTGTCACTTTATAATATTGAATTTATTCGAGTGGATTGGAAATAGGATAACGTATTGTAATGTGAATTTATTCACCTTTATAAGTTGATGGAGGAATTATGTAGATTTGAAAATTTAAAAAAAATTTAAATTTTTTTGTTATTGTTTAAACCAAATTTGTATTTGTTTATTATTAAATCCTCTACTCATCACAGCTACTGTTAGAGAGTACATGACTGAATTACTAGCTTGTGGGTTGTTCCAGGTTCGAACACAAATCTTCTGAGTCACTCTTTCAGAAATATCTGTTAGAAAGTAAAATTTTGTTTGAAGTGAGATCGACAAGTATAGATATGTAGTTCTAGATGTGTTATAACTATGTATGGATAATTATTTTTGATAAACGCGGAATATAATTGTAGTTCATGTCGCATGCCTTGAAGAGGAAAAGTTGCGAGTGACGAACTGGCGTCCTTACGACAGGACCAGGATGAGTTGAGAGGAAAATAGATTATAAAATTGGTAAATAATCTTGAACTTTTGTTGTTACGAAAATTGTAATATTTATGAGAAATCAAGTGTATAAAAAGTGTATTAAAGTAAGATAATTCTGTTAGACAGTGACAACAATCGTTTTGCATTAAAGGTATTGAATATGTTTAGAATTCATTTTGATTAAGTTTATTAGAGATATATTCATTGCCAACCCATGTCAATGCTGATAAAACAATTGTAAGGAAAGGTTTCGCATCTTAAATACTAAGTTTTGTTTGTAAAATAGAAAGTAAGTTTTTGAGTCTAGAACTTAGTGATAAAAATGATAGAAGCTTCGTCACCCACCACAAACGAGACATCAGACCCTCACACGATTAATATGGAAACCCAGGACCTAATGTGAACAATGAAAACAACAGTGAGCAAAACACTTGTGAATATTGCCGATTCATTAATTTGGTTCCTGCCTACAATGGCACTGATCCTGGCTGGACAGCTGAACAATTTTTCGAAAATTGGTCAGAAAGTGAGAACTCAGAAGTTGACGAAGAAGCCGACTTTAAAGAATCTTCTGGCGCACAACCCCTGATACTCTTTGCTTCAGAGGAGAAACTGCCCGAAGAAATTGAAGTGGTACCTTTAGAAGAAAATATGCAATGTGATCGGAACCTGGTAGAATGCACACATGATCAATCGTTCCGCTATGACATGAATGAGATCGATTGAACGAGCATTAGAGAACTTCAGAGAAATTCTAAAAAAAGAATATATCTTTTTCACTATGAACTTTCCACCTCTGTAATTATTTTAGTTTCACTTCTACAAAAAAAAAAACTTTTCCCAACTTCTGAAACCTTCCATTCTGACTCTTCGTTCGTTTGAGCCAGGCGCCGGTGCATCTGAACTAACTAGTCAGAATTTCACTTCTCCTGTTTCTTCAACTGTAAGGAAAATTGTAACTAAACCTTTTTATGGATGTGAAAGAAAGTAGATCGAACAGAAATTATATACGGGAATAGAAAAGGTCTCTAACGAAAAATGGGTGATGTGTCAGAATAGTTAAAGAATATATTTACGTATAACTAAGGTCAAAAATTTATTTAACTAGAAATTAATTAGACATTTGTTATGAGTTAGTGAAAAATGTTGTCAGAAATGTGGTATGTCTTGAAAGTTAACTAAGTGTTTTTTAAATTAAGAAATTGTTTAAATGCATGAATATGATTTATACTGGAGATATAGTGCCTATAAGTAATAGTGTGGCAATCGTCAATAGCCTAGCCATTACGAAGTGGTCCAAATAATGGTTCCCTACCGACAGGGGGACTGGAGTCGCATCATAGCTTCGTACATGCGCAGTGAAAAGATATTGGTATAGTACCGTTTTTACGCCAAATTATTTCCTCCACAAGTAGTTCTAGATAGGAAAAAAGTAGTTCTACGTAAAAAAAATGATATCGCGAAACATTATGGGCATGAAAACACATGATACTCTATAAGCAGCTAAAATGTTTCGTTAGTTTCCACCAGAAATTGAAATATCAAGAATTAGCTTACATAATAAAACATTGTTTAATTGGAGTGGCATCCTCACAAATCCCATTTGTACATGTCTACAACCATTTTCATTTGGTAAGTATAAAGTGAATAAACCTTAAATATTTTTGATTCATTTAGCATAATTGATCGTATATAGAAGTTTCAGGGCAGTTGCAAATTTCAGTGTTGCTATGTTTAACGTTATGAAAAGGATAGGATTATATAGTTTATATTTGCTCGTATTTAACCTCACGTGATATTTAATACAATTTCAAGTACAACTTGCTGAATACTGTGTCGCCGTAAGAAATTCAGCTCGCCGTGGCTAAAATATAAAGCTGCAAGGCATGATCGCGTCCGTTTTACTTTTAACGTAGTAAGGTGTGCTTTGCATGCAAAATCTTGAAGCGATAGGAACCGCTAGCCTCCCGATTGCAACGAACAGTTTTAAAAGTATTTTTCTCAGTATAACAATTTTCTTTTGCACAGTGTAGCTAGGACGAGAATTTTTAAGAGTAATATTTAGAATTTTAGATTCTACTCAAATATAAATAAATTACTGAGGTTTTGTTTTTACGTTTAAGAACATTCAAGTGTAATATACATTGTGGGTACGGTAAAGCTGTTATTGGTTCTTGTCAATTCCATGACCTATGTTCCAGTACTTAACGGTAATAAAATGCTGTGGCATTCAGCACGGGATGGTAACAGCGTTTAAAAATGCTTCATCCTTTCCTGGACCCCTTTGTAAAAGAGGCCTTAGCCCCTTTATCATCTGGTCCAATGGCAAAATTCAATTTTGAGCGCTGTAAATGGTAGCTAGATAGTCACTGGAAGGAGAGCAATGCACCAATCCCCTGTGATGATGCATAGCACCGGCCAGGCCTTGCACCTAATATCCGACCTCACCTATTCGTGGTGCAGACCGTTAGTACCTTTCAAAAGAGATAATATCTTGTGGAAGCGAATGGAAGGAGAGGGATGCCAGATCAGTGTGGCCTACTGATCTGGACAACTATGGCTACTTTTTTTTTTCTACCCTGCTGAGGAGTGGTCAACCACACAGGGTCCTGGTGCTGACCATATATACCAATCTGAATGGAATTATGGTTCTGAGCTTGAATATGGATCCTGATTTTCCTGCACTGGTGGGCTTCTGTTGAGGGAAAATCTTCCGCTGTGTTTTCTGTTTGTTTGTGGGTTGACAGCCCATAGTGAATAGATTCACAGGATATGTTTATCAGCTGATGAATAATCCTTAGCAGAGGTTATCGCAGGCACCTGAATTCTTTGCTTCTATTGGCATCGTCAAATTCTACGTTGCAGGAAGTCTTCCAGTGTAGATAGCTTCAGTCTTTAGTGGTGGAGAAACAGGTCTTTGCCCCATGTCTGCGATTAGGGGGCTGTTTTATATTGTCGGCATTCCCTCTCTCAATAAACATAGTTTCTGTAAAAATCCCACTAATCATTTTCTTTCCATAGGTGTTGGAATGTGAGGACACTGCACAGAGCTTTTTCTCTTGATGTCCTCACACAAAAATTCCACAATTAGAATTTAGATATCCTCGGCATGCAAGAGACCAGATGGACAGAAAAAGGTCAGATTCTTAAAAATAATCTTAAATTTCTCTTTTCAGGGAGGAACGATAACAAACATCACCAAGGCGTGGGTCTGCTTCTCAGGAGACACGCTAGTGATGCTCTTCAAGGATATGAGTGCATTAATGAAAGATTTCTTACAGCAAAATTTCAGACAAGCGTTAAACACTTGAATGTTATCTGCTGTTATGCTCCCACTGAGGATGCCGATAAGGATGAGAAGGATAGGTTTTACGGACAACTTCAGGATATTTTGAATTCTGTCAAGAAAGGAGATATTACCCTTGTTCTAGGTGACTTCAATGTCAAAGTTGGTACTGACACTGACCTCTGGGGAGGAGTAATAGTCCCTTTTGGTATTGGTAGCTGCAATGGCAATGGGCACCGTCTCCTACAGGTAAAAAAACTCAATGGTTTCAGAATAACTGACACTTATTACAAACACCGCAACATACATAAGTGCAAATGGGTTTCACCTGATGGGCTGAATAAGAATATGATTGATTATATATTAATTAACAGCAAATGGGCTAGTTCTGCTAGGAATACCAGGTCATATAGGGGAGCTGAAATTGGATCTGACCATTACCTTGTTAAAAGTGTCTTGCAACTTAAACTTAACAAGTGTTGTGCTAGGTTTAAAAAATTTACTTTTAATACTGAAGCTCTGAAAGACACAGTTATAGCCAAAGCTTACTATGATAGATAATTAGTCATTATGACAGTCATGGTATACTTACTACTGAAGTTGAGGAAGAATTGGAAAAATTGGAATTGGTTGAGGAAGAATCAAGTTTAGAATTGGATCATTTTAAACTGGCTTTTTTGGACACTAGCAGTAATCTTTTAACAAAAAAGGAACAGAGGAGGCAGAATTATCTGAGTGATAAGACACTTGAGCTTATTTCGGAAAGAAAGAACTGCAGGAATGTCCTTAATATCCTACTAGTCCTAATAGAAAGCATTACAGAGAACTTAATAAACGTGTAAAAGATCAGTTAGCTACTGATAAGAATATTTGGCTTGATGGCTTGGCTGACAAAGCCGAGGAAGCAGTTAGACAGCACAACAGCAGAGAGCTGTAATAGATAGTTAATGTTTTGTGTGGTAGAAAACGGACAGGTATACAGGGATTGAAGGATAAACAAGGTAAGGTTATAGAAGGTGATGATTCTGTAATGGCTAGGTGGGCTGAGCATTTCAGTGATATTCTAAACAATGTGGTTAGGTCTATTCCCATTGTTTGGAATGATGATAGATGCATTGGTGGCTCTAATGTTGACCCTATAACACATTCTGAAGTTATTTTGGCTGTTTCTAAACTTAAACTACATAAATCCCTTGGGGTAGATGAAATTACTACGGAAATGCTTAGAGCTGGGAATGTTTCGGTTACCACTTGGATGACTGAAATTCTGAATATCTTTTATGATAAATCATGGTTCCTAAGGATTTTACCAGAGCTATTGTTATCCCTATTTTCAAAAAAGTTGATCGCAGTTCTTCTGATAACTATAGGGGTATCAGCCTACTCTCTGTTTCAGGTAAAGTTCTTTCCATGATTGTGCTTAATAGAATTAAATATCTGGTTGACAGTCAATTGCGTGATGAGCAATGTGGATTCAGAAGTGGTAGGGGATGTGTAGATCAGATATTTTCACTTAGGCAGATTTTTGAGAAATGTTTAGAGTCTCAGAAACCTTTGGTTACTAGCTTTGTTGATTTCAAAAAAAGCTTTCGACTCTGTTGATCGTCATAATTTGTGGTTGATTGTGAGATCACATGGTATACCTTACAAGTTAGTTAACAAAATGAAAGCTCTCTATAATAACACTGAGTCGTGTGTGAGAGTTGGTAAGGCTTGTAGCAATTGGTTTAGCATTACTTCTGATGTTCGACAAGGGTGCATTTTGTCTCCTTTTCTCTTTAGTTTGGTTATTGATTATGTTATGCGAAATTCACTTCAAGGGACGATTTTGTCCTTAAATGGACTGGAGATACTAAAATTTCGGATTTAGATTATGCTGATGATTTAGCCCTTTTGGCAAATGATGTTGATGAGGATGAACTCTTTCATTCGAACTGTTGATGAAACTGGTAGTAGAGTTGGTGTGGTTATAAACAGAGAGAAAGCTAAAGTGATGAAAATTGGTCAGGCAGGCTGTGATTCAGTTCATTTGAATGGTTTCAGTCTTCAGCAGGTGTCACAGCTTCATTACCTTGGGAGCTATGTAACAGATACTGGTGAGGTGCAGCATGAGATTAACAGACGAATAGGGATTGCTGCCGGGACATTTAAGAATCTATGGAGATTGTGGAGAAATAGGTGTATATACGTAAAGACTAAAATTAGGCTGTATAATTGTTTTGTTCTTTCTAGGGTTAATTATGGTAGTGAAACTTGGACACTGTGTAAACAAGATAACAGGAAACTAGATGCTTTTGATTCTAGATGCTTACGCAGTATCTTGGGTATTAGGTGGTTTAACTTTGTAACTAATGATGAGGTTAGGCAAAGGAGTTTGCAACCTCCTTTAAGCAGCATATTGTGCAGAGAGAGACTCCGTTGGTTTGGCCATGTTGCCCGTATGAATAATTATAGATTGGCGAATAGGGTTATGAACAGTGTGCCTAAAGGCCTCAGAAAGAAGGGGAGACCTAGGATGCGGTGGGCGGACAATGTCAAACAGGACCTTGTTAGAACTGGTGTGCAGTGGCTGGATGCAGTAGATGTAGCTCAGGACAGACTTTCCTGGTGAACTAACTTGCACGGTCTGGTTGGAAATCTATAGCCCATGGCTGCTTGAGGATGATGATGATGAAGCAACGACTGGCGGGACCAGGTTGGGTTGGGTTGTTTTACCTTTGAGCGGCACTTTTTTGCACACCATGGGCTAAATGGCCAGGTCACATGGACCCCGAAGGCTCAGAGAAGGTTGGGGGAGGGGACCCACTGGAACAGCTGTTGGGAGACAGATGGAAGACTCCCGTCAAGGCCATCCAGCGTGTTCTTTAACGTGCACAGGGTATGGCTCTCCCGCGCACGGGGCCACGGCTTATCGTTCCATCCGACGGACGGCAGCCTTTCCAAACCCATCGGTGTCCCCTACTGACCGTGGGCAGGGCGGGGAATTTTGCGGAGATAAATCTCAACGCTGACCCAGCTGGGACTGGAACCTGGGAACTACAGATTACGAGCCTGGCGCGCTACCGACTGAGCCACCCCCGCCCCGCGGGACCAGGACATGAAGTGTTGGTTATCCCACATTTCTTCGATTAGGCTTAATGGCTCATAGGCCGCATAGATTCTTTGAAAAATGAGAAAATAAAAGAAGCAAAGGGAAGCTGCTACGTCGCAAAAAGTGTTAGAGAGTGGTGGGGCGTAGTTAAAATATCTTCCATGATGGAGAGTGAAATGTGTAATGCTTTTTGTGAGACATGCTGGAGTCAATAAGGTAGATTTTAGCGCTTGCGTTGCGTTACACAACATAGCTTAACTTCCTAGGAAATGGGATGGACTGTAGTTAAAGTTATGGGATTGAAATAGTAATAAATTTTTAATGGTGTGGGGGAGGAGGGATCCGGGGTCTTGAATAGGGGTGGAAATTTGTGTCCTGGGGGCTAAGATATAACTTTTATATTCTTTAAATCATCTTGCATTAGAGTGAGTTAACTGTAGAAATGGAATTTTTAGGGGTGAGGGATAGAGGGTCCTTTAATTAACTGCCCTTAAAATTTTTAAAATGTGCCATTAATTTAATGGGGATGTGGATTGAGGTATATGGGAGTAAGGATATGGTTGTTAGCCAGTTAGATTAGCAATAATAATGAAGGGGAATGCAGTGAAGTAGACTCGAAGGGGTCCAGTGCAAACTGTATTCCTTGTGAATTAAAGGATATTTGATACCATAATTTTTTTCACTTATAGTGAGGGGTAAGGGCGTTATGGGGGTCTGTTTATGACCAATTGGTGTATTCAGAGTAGTGAAATGGGGGTTTGTGGGTTGACAGGGGCTAATAAAAATTTGAATTAATCGATAGGTTAGAGCATTTTAATACAGAATAATCATGATGATAATAATTTGCAGTATTAAAATGAGCTAACCTATCGGTTAATTCAAAATTTTATTATTTTAAGTATATTTTATAATTTGAAGATGTGACAAATAACATACGTACTAATATGTGATGTTTGGACTCGCCAATTGTAATAGAAGTCCTGGCGTAGATATCCTTGTAAATTGAAAAAGCAATTTAAAACGTTATATTTGGCTAAACAAGAAAGAATAATTATGATGCTAATATCTTGCATTCTTGTTTAGCCAATTACAACGTTTTAAATTCCTTTTGCAATTTACAATGATATCTACGCCATAAGACTTCTATTACAATTGGCGAGTCCAAACGTCACATGTTAGAACATATATTACATCACGTGTCATTCGAAAAGTTTACCAAAGCGTCAATTAAAAAGATCACTTCAGCGCTCTGATATATAAAGAGGAATACGGTTTATTTTGATCCAACGGCCATCGATTTTCTTCGTTTTAAAAAAATATACTTGCTCAATTGTTCTCTAAGTTTTACTAGTTCAGTTAAAATACTTAGGAATAATGTGCATTTCAATGGTAAATTCATTGCATAAATGATTCTATGTTTAAAAGTCACTGAAGAGCGAAACGTCCATAAAGGGTAATGTTAACAAGGCAAGAATATCGTTCCCAGCGCCCTCTACTGGTATGGGACACTTTTCTGCCAGATTTTAATAGACGAATGCCACACTATAATTATAGGAAATATACTGGAGACTTTGAATTTATTTCCATTATTCTGTTAAGTAAATGTTGTTTGCATTCAACTTCGTGCTAAGAGAACAGATCAATCGCTGAACTCGTGGTATATCGTGTTACCTTATAATTCCGTGGCTGGGAGAGTAAGAAACGAACTACGGAGATGATGATGACGTAACAGCACGAGAAGAAGTTGAACTTTGATTTTCTGCCTGCGTCTCGATTAGCTGTGAATTAGGAGCAGTATTGGCTCAGTGCCAATTGAAATAAGGTTACGACTTTGATGAATATTTGTATCTTCATAGGAAAGATGTGTTTTGATTATCGTATGTGAATGAGAGTTTCACAATTTGATTTTTAACATTGACTGACTTATTTTCTTTTAACAGTGTATTAATTGGAATTTTAATGATAATTTTGAGAGTATGGAAACTTGTTCTAAAGTTTGAACATGATGATAATATACTTAATAGGTGGAATAATGCAAACCTGCGTGGAGACATTCATCACATTTATTTCTCCCATCATGCCATTCATAGCTGAAGATTTATGTCAAAGATTGATGTAAATGACAAGTATTGATACCCTTCAATATTGGCATTGCTCAGTATCCAAGTATCAAGTGGTATGGCAAATAACAAGTGGTATGGCAAAATATTGTACTAAAAACAGAATTTTACTACTTGATAAGAGACTTGTTTCGAGATCACGAATATAGATCAGACAAATCTAAGTTATCCCACATAGTATTATTCTGAACATTTATGATATGTAAAATAAAGTATGTTATATCTCATAATCATTATTTATCTTGCTATCTATAATCAATATGCTATTGTTCTGCTTGTGTTTTGATATTGATGTGTCGAATTACTCCACTCACACACTTGTTTCCGGTGTCCGGTGAAATTTTGTAGAAACCCCTGGATCATCATAAAGAAGACCGAGATTTCTTATGTATTTGGACGTTACCTTCGGTTCGATAAATTGTTTGTGCTTTTTCTTTTTGAACGAAAAATAGAAGTATTATGTAGAGAATTTTTTATTTTATATTGGATAAGTTTCATTATTTATACCACTACATTTTCATTTCGGGATGTAATAAGTGACAACACGCAGGGCCGTTAGCTTATTTTAAAAACAGAGGGATGATAGGTCGCGGACCTATTGGTATCTGAGATTTCATTTTTTTTTACTTTTGGGATCTGGCAACAAGACTCCGTCCCACTTGTGTAATAACTGCGGACGTTGTTTTTGCCCGGGGATGGCATCTAATTGGCCCCTAGTGTTGGAAAATTTCCGGGGTTGCCTGAGTTATTGTCTCGCTTCAGCCAGCGAAGGGATTCTGTGTGGGGTGATGGTGCTAATAGGGCCCGTGTTCGTTCTGTCTTCGAAATAATTGTTCATTGTTTCCGAGTGCACTACTGTAGTCCAGCGGAACTCCGTTTTAGTTATAGATATATCTTCAATCAGGGTATAATCATTTTAATTCATATTAATCTGATTGTTGTCACTTTTCTTCAATATTTTGACTGTCACTTTATAATATTGAATTTATTCGAGTGGATTGGAAATAGAATAACGTATTTGTAATGTGAATTTATTCACCTTTATAAGTTGATGGAGGAATTATGTAGATTTGAAAATTAAAAAAAAAAATAAAATTTTTTTGTTATTGTTTAAACCAAATTTGTATTTGTTTATTATTAAATCCTCTACTCATCACAGCTACTGTTAGAGAGTACATGACTGTGAATTACTAGCTTGTGGGTTGTTCCAGGTTCGAACACAAATCTTCTGACTCACTAGTTTAGAAATATCTGTTAGAAAGTAAAATTTTGTTTGAAGTCAGATCGACAAGTATAGATATGTAGTTCTAGATGTGTTATAACTATGTATGGATAATTATTTTTGATAAACTCGGATTGTAATTGTAGTTCATGTCACATGCCTTGAAGAGGAAAAGCTGCGGGTGACACACAACAGCTATTTTTATATATGTATATTTTTATGTGTTTTATTTTTTAGTTTTCAACAACTGGTTCGACGATTAATGATGTTTTAGCAACCAGTTGTACGATTAATAAATTTTTTAACAACTGGTTCGTCCGAAGTAATATGAATTAATTAGTTGATATTACTGGTTTTATTGAATTTTGTGAATTAAATAGGTTGTTCATTGTCCCAAAAATGAAGTTATATGGAAAATAAACATAACTTCAATTTTTAAATCAGTAGTTCAGTTATTGTTTTTCCTTGTTTTTTTTTATTTTTTTTGGGGGGGTGGGGGGTGCTGAAGGGAATGTTTACCAGTGGTCTTGTCAGGTCCATTGAGATGTGATATTAGAACAAATTATCAAACCTTCGTAACTGCTTCAAAATTACATAGATGTTTAAACATTTTGTTATTTGAAACGAGCTGAATTTATTTTGATATAAATTTACATTTTTACAAGCAAACAACCTAAGGGAAAGAAGTGTTCTGCTAATTTTTAAACAATGTAGCAAATATTGTAACTTTGAAATATTATTTGTGGTTAATTCGTTCGTTCGCAAATCGTTGTACTTCTTTTAAGAATAAAGAAGACATGAAACATATTGAGATATATTGATTGATGTAATACAAAATAACGTAATTAGAAGTATAACCATTTCTAGAAGTCAGTATCATACGTGGTAGGCAAAGTGAATTAACACTTTCAACTTCTTATAATTCAGCGGTGGGCCACAGTGGGCTCTCCTATAGGCAGGTGTTACCCCACCGGTGAATGTCGATCGGTATGATGATTCAGGGTTATTGTCCTGATGACGTTTTCAGTTATAACAAAGAAAAGTAAATAGCCGATATATTGGACCAAAGGCTGTTCTATTGTTCCTCTTTGAGAAAAAAAATTGAATTCCACAGAAAATTACTACAATACACTCCACCCATACAGAGAAAGAAATATTACATTAAAATTTTATAACTCGTTATCAAATATGCTATTCGATATATTTTTTCAAAATTAATAGCTATGCATTTACTCTACTCTATAACGAAAATAAAAGCAGAATTTTCATAAATGAACTTCAGAATATGTTTTAAGAGAATGGACGAGAATACGCAATGAAGGAGTTATCCGAATTATGAAGGTACACCTCCACTATGTACTTAATGCTGTAGAAAGATCCATCGCAAGAATGTTTTTTCTTGTTTTTATTCTTATATTTTGAACGAAAACAAATTTCGACAAAATATTCTAGTTATTTTAGATCGCCTACTTCATATGATTATAATACACATAATAAATTAACTTTAACATTATTTTTAAATTGCATTTAAAAGCTGAGAACAGGAAAGATGTAAAAAACGTTATTCTTCGTAGAACAGGTTGAAAGAACTTATTGATTGTAGAACCAGTTGTTGAAAAAGGAAGAAAATAACATAAAACTAACAGAATCAATGAATAGCAAAAGCTCATATTATGTCGAATAAAATTCAAGAAATACTCTTGCGTAAAAAATGAGTTTGGCCGATGAGTGGTGGCCCCAATCCCAAGACTCCCCATTACATGCGAGCTATTATAACCACTAAACTTGCACCGGCTCTCTCATTTTTCGGCTAATGCTACGTAAATCTTCCCGACCTTTCACTCATGGCGCCATCTATGATCGGATATTTCTTGAACTCTCTGTTAACAGGTAGTCTGTGTATTTGTTATTGATCGATTTCCTGCATTGATAACGCTTTAGCCTGGGTGATAAGGAGTTGATCTATTTTGACAGGAAGGTATATAAGTCATATTTTAGTGGATAAATGACGAAGCTGGTGCTAGTTTAGTGGTTGGAATACCTGGCAAATAACTGGGAGACGTAGGATCAAGTCCAAGGAATCGGCAAAAATATTTCATAGAAATAATATATATATATAACATAAAAAAAGACTACTGTGGTTGTACTTCCTTTTATTGTCCCAAAAAAGAGTATTTCGATTGTCAACGCAAATGAGCAAAAATGCACTTCTCATCCACGTAGGGATGTTTAAAACATCAAAAGGGTAATGACAAAAATCTTATTATATAAGCCTAAACATCTTCAAGGATATTCCATTCTTTTCAGAGCAGAATAAACCCATAATTATTCGTCATGAAAAATTATTGCTAATAGCATATCTGATATAGCGTTTATCAAATTTCGCTACATTTTTTTCATTTCTATGTGTGGAGGCAGAATTGAAAAACATTTATCAATTAGGTTGAAATATGAAATTTAGACTCTATATCAGTTATATTCGGAAGGGAATTTTTCAGCTTTCCTTTATGTTTTAACACCACAACAGAAATATTTGAAATCAGATGGAAAATAATTATGTACTTTAAGTGCAAGAAGGATGTAAGTGTCTGGGAAGAAGTTTTTTTTTGACATAGGGCAACGAATAATATTTGTTTATCTTGTAAAATGGCGTTTGTTAGCATTGGTTTAAATTTAGACCATGATTAAAGAGATAAAGCATAAGCTTTTAATATATTCAAAGGAACATATTAAGCACTTTCAACCCTGCAGTGCATTTTACGAATCTGTAAGAATCAATATCAAATGAAGGGAAACTAAAATGTCAAAATTTTGAGACTTGAAAACAGGAAAGTCGTAAAATTTATGAATGGGACCCATGGAAAGACCAATATACATGCTAAACACTTCCAGAAATCACAGGTATATTCTACTTAAGAAAGGGGAAATCCGAAAGCGAAAGCAGAAAACCGATGCTATTTTCTGTTCATTCAAAGTAAAGATTTGATCTATTGGACCAAATGCTGTCCTGTTATCCCTCTTTAAGAAAAAGCTGAAAACGTGCAGAAAAATTGTGTACCTGATTTGTGGCACAATGCTTGTAACTGCCTGGAGAATTCTTTGAAAAGAGAGCAATAAAAATATCATAAATATTTTACAGTTCCGAGAGAATTGTTTACAGTTTCGAGAACAGTTTCGAAATAAAACAACGTCTAAAGTGATAAATGTAACATTTTTAAGATAGAAGTTTTGTTTCATAAAAACTTAAGTTCTACTACAAGATGTGCAAGGAAAAGAGGTAGTGAATCCTATAACTCTATATATCAAGAGAAACAGCGATAAAAACAGTAACAAAAGTTAGAAAATAATGATATATTACATGAATTTTGAAGATCGATCTCCATTGTGCTTGACATGTTCTAGAAGGTCTATGACCAGGAAAGTTTTTTTCTCTGGCTTTTATACTTGTGTTTATCAACAATAATAAATTTCAACAAAAATTCAATTATTTTGGATCGATTTCCTTATGTGATTACATAGTAATTCCTATGATACATAGTAAATTAGCTTCAACAATTCCTTTTACATTACATTTCATTGGAAATATTCTGATTCGGATGAAAGTTTCATGTGGCATGCCGATAACAGAAACTTTGTGTTACGAGATGGATTTCCCTCAATCATCACACAAATCGACTGCCATTGTGACTAACTGGTGGCTAACGCCGGCCTGTAGAGAAACGGAATGCGACCCACCCTTGCGTCACATCAGAGTGAACATGTAAATTCAGAGTACCTACCATTTACAGTATATTTGTATTATGACTTCTGGAAATGGTTATACTTTTAATTATTTTACATTGAAATCTGAACAAATTTTGAAGTGGAGTTTTATACGTTACGCTGCAGCATAAAATCCCATAACACATAGCAGAATGAACCTCAAAAGTACAGAATCCTCAGCATATCATTTCTCAGTATCTTTCCCAATTATTATACATTAAGTGGCATTGTAGTACTTTATTAATCTGCTAAAAAGTAAAAGATTTTTATTCTAAGATACAATCACCTTTCACTCCAAGACAAACAATGGCATCGATATTTTCAATCGATTACACTGACAGTCAATCGTTTTATAAAAAATTGTGCCATGAATTTTAATTTTAAAAGAACTGCTTCTGTGTTTTTAAACAATGTTGTTGCAAATGTTGTGTCTGAAATAATTATTTAAATTCGTTCGTTCTAAACAACTTTCAACAGAAAAATTAAGTCAACAAAGAATTAAGTCAAAATACCATGTACTGTATTTATAAGTAATTTTATCCATTTTTCGCCGCACTAATCAATTTATCAAAGTTATCAGCACAAATGTTACTGAAATATCATCATCATCATCATCATCAAGTAGCCATGGGCTACGGAGGTCCAACCAGATTGTGTAATTTACTTCTCCAAACACATCTTTGCTGAGCTACAGCTACTACATCTGGCCACTGTAGACCGACTCTGATAAGATCATGTTTGACACTGTCTTACCACCACATCTTAAGTCTCCCCCTCTTTCTGAGACCATTAGGCACACTGTTCATAACTCTATTCGCTAATCTATAATTATCCATACGGGTAACTGGGCCAAGCCAACGGAGTCTCCCTCTGCACAATATACTGCTCAAAGGAGGTTGTCGATTCCTTTGTCTAACATCATCATTTCTTACAAAGTAGAACCACCTAATACCCAAGATACTGCGTAAGCTTCTAGAATCAAAAGTATCAAGTTTCCTTTTATATTGTTTACAAAGTGTTCATGTTTCACTACTATAACTAACTCTAAAAAAAACCAAACTATTACACAGTCTAATTTTAGTCTAGGTGTATACGCCTATTTCTCCACAATCGCCATAGGTTCTTAAAAGTCTCGGCAGCAATCCCTATTCGTCTGTTAATCTCATACCGCACATCACCATTATCTTTTACATAGTTTCTAAGATATTTAAACTGACACACCTGCTCAAGAGTGAAATTATTTAGAAAAACTGAATCACAGCCTGTTTGACCAATTTTCATCACTTTAGTTTTCTTTCTATTTATCACCAAGCCTACTCTACTACCAGTTTCATCAACAACTCTAGTAAAAGAGTTCATCTCATCAACATCATTTGTCAAAAAGACTAAATATCATCAAGATAATTTAAATCAGAAATTGTCAGATATCTAGATCATATAAGCATAAAATCTTTCCTTTGCAGCGAATTTCGCATAACATAAGCAATAATCAAACTAAATGGGAAAGGATACAAATGCCCCCTTGTCGAACACCAGAAGCAATGCTAAACCAATTGTTACACGCTTTACCAACTCTCACACATGACTCTGTGTTATTTATAGAGAGGTTTCATTACGTTAACATGCCAGGCATGCCATACGATCTCACGATCAACAGAGTCAAAAGCCTTTTTGAAATCTACAAAACTAGTAAACGCAGATTTCAAAGACTCTAAACATTTCACAAGAATCTGCCTAAGAGAAAAAAATGTGATCTACACATCTCCTACTACTTCTGAATCCACAGTGCTTATCACGCAACTGTCCATCAACCAGATTCTTAATTCTATTAAGCACGATCCTGCAAAGAAATTTGCCTGGAACAGAAAGTAAATTGATACACTTATAGTTATCAGCGATTATTAATATATCCATTTCTTATATTGAAAGAACAAAAATTGTTAATAAAAATAAGACGAAGGATTGAACCTGACTAAACCCTTGAGGCATCTTATTAACAGTTATTTTAGAACTAATAGTTCAATATATTTTCTCAAGTTGTTTGTCTACTATCCAAATAATTTCTTAACCATTGCCAAAACAGTCGTCTAATTTCTATTTGTTAAACTCATAAAGTAAAATGCTATGTGTCACAGTGTCAAGATGCTTTTTCAACATTCAGAAAGATGGCAGAAAAGAGGTTATTGTCATAAACGATTTTTCTAAAGTTGAGAAAGGCATCTTCGGTACCTACGGTGTTCTGAAATCTAGACAGTTTGATGAAAAATGTTACATTATGGAAATAAGTCAATTTGTCACTTGTTGAACAATTTGTCTAAAAATTCCCAAATTTCACAAAATTCCAACTTGAATATGTGTAATTGCGAAAAAGAGAAAGAAAAAAAAAATACATTATGCAGTTTTATTTCTCTTTTAATTTATTGGTACTACAGTAGTTTTCTTTAGTCCATCTGGAAATATTCCCTTTTCAAGGGATTAATTATAAATAGGATTTAAGAATTTGACACGAAAAAACCTTACACTTTTTAAAAAGTGTTGTTGTATATAAACCATGAATGTCACACTTCGTTTATCTTTAAGGTTCTGAATTATATTTAATATATCATCTTTAATTATCGGGAATGAAACATCGTAGCATTATTATTCTCTATAATGAGATCGTTGTTATTGTTACGATAGATGGACGTGCTGCAGTGAGTTTATGAAAAACGTGACATGAACGCTCCTCTATGCTTCTGTGTGAGATTTATGTAACAAACGAATTGAAACATAGAACCGATTTGAAATTTAAGTAACAAACGAATTGAAATATAGAACCGATTTGAAATTTAAGAAAGATAGAATTGCAATCTTGGAGTTGTGGATATGTAAAAAAAAGGACGCATTTAGTCTCAGTAAATACGCGATATGTGAAAATAAAGAGGAAATACTTTCATATGGTAAATTAGCGGGAGGTGGATTAGTTTTATTAGTGTAAAATCTAATCAGTTAACACAGGTAACTAGAATGATTTGTGCCTGAACTGAAGGATAAAAAAGAAGAACGTTGACTTTAAAAAAATTAAGAGGTAAACGATGATTAATTGAGTAGACAACTAGTTTTGACTGTTCTACAGGAAAAGATTATTATTTTATGTACGATAATATTTATAAGTAATTTTATCTATGCTTTTGTAATAAATTGCATTGTTTTGTAATTTGTATTGTAAAATATACCTACTTTTACCCATGCTCAGTACTCATCCACTTAAATTTATAACAATTGATGCCAGGAGTATAAATAATATATTGAATGCCTTTTACTAGAAGTATGGATGAGGTAGTAAAGTTGATGAATGATATTACAGGTGATTTAGCTGCCCAAAGCAGCCAAATTGGTGAACCTGGAAGTCAATATAATGATATCATCATCATCATCATCATCATCATCATCCTCAAGCAGCCATGGGCTACGGAGGTCCAACCAGACCGCGCAGTTTAATTCTCCAAGCATATCTGTCCTGAGCTACATCTGCTGCATCCGGCCACTGTACACCAATTCTAACAAGGTCCTGTTTGACATTGTCTGCCCACCGCATCCTAGGTCTCCCCCTCCTTCTGAGGCCTCTAGGCACACTGTTCATAACCCTATTCGCCAATCTATAATTATCCATACGGGCAACATGGCCAAACCAGCGGAGTCTCTCTCTGCACAATATGTTGCTTAAAGGAGGTTGCAGACTCCTTTGCCTAACCTCATCATTAGTTACAAAGTTAAACCACCTAATACCCAAGATACTGCGTAAGCATCTAGAATCAAAAGCATCTAGCTTCCTGTTATCTTGCTTACACAGCGTCCACGTTTCACTACCATAACTAACCCTAGAAAGAATCAAACTATTATACAGTCTAATTTTAGTCTTTAGGTGTATACGCCTATTTCTCCACAATCTCCATAGATTCTTAAAAGTCCCGGCAGCAATACCTATTCGTCTTTTAATCTCATGCCGCACATCACCAGTATCAGTTACGCAGCTCCCATGGTAATTAAACTGTGACACCTGCTCAAGACTGCAACCATTCAGATTAACTGGATCACAACCTGCCTGACCAATTTTCATCACTTTAGTTTTCTCTCTGTTTATAACCAAACCTACTGTACTACCAGTCTCATCAACAGTTCGAATGAAAGAGTTCATCTCATCAACATCATTTGCCAAAAGGGCTAAATCATCAGCATAATCTAAATCAGAAATTTTGGTATCTCCAGCCCATTTAAGGCCAAAAGCTTTCCCTTGAAGTGAATTTCGCATAACATAATCAACAACCAAACTAAAGAGAAAAGGAGACAAAATGTACCCTTGTCGAACACCAGAAGTAATGCTAAACCAATTGCTACAAGACTTACCAACCCTCACACATGACTCAGTGTTATTATAGAGAGCTTTTATTATGTTAACTAACTTGTCTGGTATACCATATGATCTCACAATCAACCACAAATTATGACGATCAACAGAGTCGAAAGCCTTTTTGAAATCAACAAAGCTAGCAACCAAAGGTTTCTGAAACTCTAAACATTTCTCAAGAATCTGCCTAAGTGAAAATATCTGATCTACACATCCCCTACCACTTCTGAATCCACATTGCTCATCACGCAATTGCCTGTCAACCAGATTCTTAATTCTATTAAGCACAATCATGGAAAGAACTTTACCTGGAACAGAGAGTAGGCTAATACCCCTATAGTTATCACAAGAACTGCGATCACCTTTTTTGAAAATAGGGATAATAATAGCTGTGGTAAAATCTTTAGGAACCATGCCTTTATCATAAAGGTTATTCAAAATTTCAGTCATCCAAATGGTAACTGAAACATTCCCAGCTCTAAGCATTTCCCTAGTAATTTCATCCACCCCTGGGGATTTATGAAGTTTAAGTTTAGAAATAGCCAAACTAACTTCAGATTGTGTTATATGGCCAACATTAAAGCCAACAATGCATCTATCATCATTGCAAACAATGGGAGTAGAACTAACCACATTGTTTAGAACATCACTGAAATGCTCAGCCCACCTAGCCATGACAGAATCCTCACCTTCTATAACCTTGCCTTGTGTATCCTTCAATCCCTGTATACCAGTTCGTTTTCTACCACACAAAACATTAACTATCTGGTACAGCTCTCTGCTGTTGTGCTGTCTAACTGCTTCCTCAGCTTTGTCAGCAAGGCCATCAAGCCAAAGCTTCTTATCAGTAGCTAACTGACCCTTTACACGTTTATTAAGTTCTTTGTAATGCTTTCTATTAGGACTAGTAGGGTACTGATTAAGGACATTCCTGCAGTTCCTTCTTTCTGAAATAAGCTCAAGTGCCTTATCACTTAAATAATTCTGCCTCCTCTGCTCCTTTTTCCCTAAAAGAGTACTGTTAGTTTCCAAAAAAGTCTGTTTAAAATGGCCCCATTCTTCCTCAACTTCAGTATTAAGCAAACCATGACTGTCATAATGACTAAGTAACCTATCACGGTAAGCTTTAGCTATAACTGGGTCTTTCAGAGCTTCAGTATTAAAGGTAAATTTTTTAACCCTAGCAGAACACTTTTTAAGTTTAAGTTGCAAGACACTTTTAACAAGGTAATGGTCAGATCCAATTTCAGCTCCCCTATATGCCCTGGTATTTCTAACAGAACTAGCCCATTTGCTGTTAATTAATATATAATCAATCATATTCTTATGCAGCCCATCAGGTGAAACCCATGTGTGTTTATGTATGTCGCGGTGTTTGTAATATGTGTTAGTTATTCTGAAACCATTTAGTTTACTTACCTGTAGGAGACGTTGCCCATTGCCATTGCTGCTACCAATACCAAAAGGGCCTATTACTCCTCCCCAAAGGTCAGAGTCAGTACCAACTTTGGCATTGAAGTCACCTAGAACAAGGGTAATATCTCCTTTCTTGACAGAATTCAAAATATCCTGAAGTTGTCTGTAAAACCTATCCTTCTCATCCTCATCAGAATCCTCAGTGGGGGCATAACAGCAGATAACATTCAAGTCTTTAATGCTTGTCTGAAATTTTGCTGTAAGAAACCTTTCATTAATGCACTCATATCCTAGAAGAGCATCACTAGCATGTCTGCTGAGCAGCAGACCCACGCCTTGGTGATGCTTTCCATCCTCCCTTCCTGTAAAGAGAAATTTAAAGTTATTTTTAAGTATCTCACCTTTACCTGTCCATCTGGTCTCTTGCAAGCCTAGAATATCTAGGTTATAGCGCTGGAATTCCTGCATGAGGACATCAAGAGAATAATCTCTATGTAATGTCCTCACGTTCCACGTTCCTGCAGAGAGAAAATGATTAGTAGGATTTTTAAAGAAATTTGGTTTATTGAGATTGGTAGGGCCAACAATATCAAACAGCCCCCTGATCGCAGGCATGGGGCAAAGACCTGTTCCTCCTCCGCTAAAGGCTGAAGTCACCGATGCTGGTAGGAACTTCAGGCACCACCTTTTCAAGTGGATTTTTTCAAGAACCATATGGCCTGCCTGAGACACATTACTCCAGTTTAGGCTTGACCATGCCCAACTAGCTAAGTAAGGTTCAGGTACCTGCGATGGCCTCTGATTAGGATTATCCACCAGCTGATATAAGGTATCCCATGCCTCTGTTCACTTAGAGCTGGCAACCCAGAAGCAAACAGAAATCACAGCGGCAGACTCTCCCTCAACAGAGGCCCACCAGTGCAGCAAGTCCAGGATCCATAATCAAGCTCAAATCCATAAACAAGTCCAGTCTAGTAGGTATAAATGGTCAGCACCAGGACCCTGTGAAGTTGACCACTCCTCAGCAGGGTTGAAAAAAAAGAAAAAAGTGGCCATAGATGACCAGATCAGTAGGCCATACTGAACTGGCAGCCCTCCCCTTCCGTTCCCTTCCAAAAGAGAATATCTCTTTTGAAAGGTACTAACAGCCTGCACCACGAGAAGGCGGGGTCGGACATTAGGTGCTAGACCTAGCCGGTTCTGTGCATCATCACTGGGGATTGGTACACAGCTCTCCTTCCAGTTTACGCCTAGCTACCATTTACAAGCCAAAATTTATTTGGCTTGTAAATAATGACATAAACAATAAAATTGGTGATCTTGCTGGACAAAGCGATGACTTGAAAGCCGAATGGATATACAAAATAATGAATTGAGAGCTGAAATGGCAGCTCATAGACGTGAAATAACTGACCAGTATAAAGACTTTAAGACCGAACTTTACAGACAGTGTGATAGTTTAAAGGTTGAAATTGACGGTATTAAAAATGATATTGATGGGGTCAAGTGTAATGTTAATGAAATCACTTGTGATTTTCATTCAACATTTGATAGAGTTAAGCATCAAATTGAAACTGTAAAAATTGATTTACATTTTAGGAAATGAAAGGTTACCTTCTTGTGACAATGGTCATTTTAGTGACAATAATGATTTTAGACATATCGCTAGAAATACAACTAAACTATCCACATATGATGGATAATCGTCTTGGACAGTCTTCAAAACACAGTTTGAAGTCATCGCTAGAGCAAATGAGTGGAATGAATTTCAAAAGGCCAGCTTTCTTGCAGCTTCCTTAAGAAACTCTGCTGCGGACGTTTTACAGACTGTTCCAGAAGAAAAACTACTTGATTATCAAAGTCCGGTTTCTGCATTAGAACTCAGATTTGGCGATAGTTAATTAAATTCAATTTAAACATCGCATGCAGAAGAGTTGTGAAACTTTGCAAGAACTTGCTAGTAATATTGAGCGTCTAGCTAGATTGGCTTATAATAACTGTCCAGCAGATTTTCAAGATAACTTAGCTCAGTTGCAATTTATTGATGCTGTTGCTGACCCTGAGACTCAGCAATCTCTGAAGATGTTGGAACATGAAATTTTAAAGTCAGCTGTGGTACATGCTATGAAGTAGGAGTGCTCCAGGCTTTCCGCCCGAACGAACAGCACACACAGTGAGATTTGTGAGGGCAGAAGAAACTGTAGAAAAGGATAGTGAAATGAAAGAACTAACCAAAAGAATATTATTCATTTTGAAAGAGCTTAAAGGTTCCTCTCCAAGGATTTCTACAAACATTCAGTGTTGGAATTGTGGCAAGACTGGACACATTCCAGCCAACTGCAAAAGGTGGGGGGGGGGTAAAAAGTTGAAGCACGTCTAACAGACAACAGAACCAGCATAAGCAACTTGAAGGGCAAAAGCTGACTGTTGATTGGTTGGTCCCAGGGGAAGTCGCCCACGATTCAACACTTCGTTGTGAGAATAACGGATTAGTAGCTGATGGAACCATGAATTGCCGTATAATAGTAGACACTGGTGCAAATGTAACTTTACTCAGAACAGACATAATAAAGTGGATAATACCTCACCCAATCTAGAATGCTACACAGTCTAATATAACCCTACAAACAGCCACTGGAGATCGTGCTAAAGTTCAAGGAAAGATAGAACTCAGCATCAGATTTGGTAGTTGTTTACATCCTGTTTGCATTGCTGACATCTACGGTGAATGCATATTAGGCCTTGACTTCCTAAAGAAGTATGGATTCAGCATTAGACCCAGTGACAATACATAGTCATCTATAAGAGAGAAGAGATCGGTCTGCTTAGCCGAACATCTGATTCTTTATCAAGCGTGATCCCAATATTAGTGACAGAAGATACAGAGATCCCAGATAAGGTTGTAAGAACAAAGTGAAATTATAGTCCGTTGACATCGGGCAAAGATTTATGGGGCCTTTGTATTGGTAAGTACTGATGCCTCTGGTAAAGGAGCTTTGGCTCATAGTATCCTGGTTGCAAGGACTTTAGTCAGTGTAGATAAAGAACATATTTCTATCAGAGTGATGAACTGTAACATATCCAATAGAATATTGAAAAGGGGTGAAGAATTAGCAATATGTGACCCTGTTACCTGGGTAACAAGTATAAACGCAATAGAAGTTACTAAATCAAACCAACAGCATACAGACCTCCCACCTCATCTTATTGATTTATGGAGAGAAAGAAGAATATTAACTAACACCAAGCTGCTAAGACCGAAAACTTACTGAAAGAAATTTCCGACATTTTGTCTGCTACATCAAATGATTATGGCCGTACTAACCTAACAGAACATAAGATCAACACTGGAGATTCTCCTCCAGTCGATCTACCGGCTATAAGGATTCCATTGGCAAAACGAGAGGAGAGAGAACAACTCATAATGGACATGGAACCTCAAGACATAGAACCATCACAGAATCCCTGGACATCACCAGTGGTTGTTGTCAAGAAAAAGGATGGATCTACCCGAATTTGCGTATATTACCGCAGATTAAATGATATAACAAAGAATGACTGCTTTCCTTTATCCAGAATTAGGGTATTAGTTCTCGACATTAGACTTGAAGAGAGACTTATCAAGCAAACAAAGCCGCCTATGCATACCGCAATTTTGGGGAACCAGAGATATGCAACAATACAAGCCTTTCAAACAGAAAGAAACAAGCTATATGACGTCGCCACCAAAAAAGTTCCCAAAAAATCCCAAAAATAGTCCAAAACAACAACAACAAAAAAAAAGATCACAAAAAAGTATCCCACAAAATGGATCAGAACTCTCTAGAGGAGGTGCGAGTTCAAAATCAAAGAAGGTCCCCAAATACCTCCCGTGCAATAGAGGACATATAGATATACATCACCTATACCAAATATTCGATGGCTGTCTGAAGCACTGAATAGTGCCTTACTTCTATATAATACCGAAATACCATCCACTACTAAATGTTCAATCCTAGGGAAAGTAAAGAATGATCGATTTTAGATATATAGAACCATCACAGGGTCACTGGACATCACCAGTTGTTCTTGTCAAGAAAAAGGATGGTTATACCCGATTTTGTGTGGATTATCGCAAATTAAATGATATAACAAAGAAAGACAGCTTTCCTTTACCCAGGATTGATGATACACTGGACACTCTATCTGGGTCAGAATGGTTCTCCACATTAGACTTGAAGAGCGGTTATTAGCAAGTTGGTATACATCCTGAAGATTATGAGGAAACAGCTTTCACTACAGGAAATGGACTTTGGCAGTTTAACGTGATGCCACTTGGACTCTGAAACGCACCTGCAACGTTTGAATGACTAATGACTAACGACATCATCGTTCTTGGAAAGACTTTTGAAAAACATTTGCAAAATCATCGTCAAGTGTTTAAAAAACTTAGGGCAGCCAAGCTAAAATTGGGACCGACTAAGTGTAAACTGTTCCAGCAAGAAGTTCATTACCATGGTCATGTCATCACTACATCGGGGATTAAGACTGATCTTAGTAAAATAGAAGCTGTAAGAGACTGGCCTCCACCACAAGATGTTCATCAACTTCGTAATTTTATTGTACTTTGCACCTACTAAAGAAGATTTGTCAAGGGTTTCTCCAACATTGCAAGGCCATTACATCGTCTGACAGAGGAGGGCCAGCGGTTCATATGGACCACCGAATGTTACTTAGCCTTCCAACAGTTGAAGCAAGCTCTTTCCACAGCACCAGTATTAGTATACCCACAAACAAGAAAACAGTTCATCATAAGATACTGACGCAAGTAACACAGGAGTTGGTGCTGTACTTTCACAACAACAAGACGGGACAAGAAAAGGCTATTGTATACTTTAGTAAAACTCTATCCAAACCAGAACGAAATTATTATGTCACACGAAAAGAACTGTTAGCAATAGTAAAAGCAAGAGAGCATTTTCATCATTATCTCTATGGCCACAAATTTCTTATACGCACTAATCATGCTGCACTCAGGTGGTTACTAAACTTTAAAAACCCTGAAGGGCAAATCTCTAGGTTGATACAACGGTTACAAGAATGGAATTTCTCCATCGAGCATCGAAGTGGTAAAATGCATAGAAATGCAGATGCCCTTTCCAGACGTCCATGTATTGACAACTGTAAGCATTGTTATAACGCAGAGTTGAAATATGGTACTAAAGAAGCAATGCCTATAAGACAAATAACATCGACACAAGCAAACAGTGATACTTTTAACATCTGGAGTTCAATAAAAATTATAAAGGCCAAACTAGACGATGAAGATATAAGGCTTCTGGATATAATGGATTTCATTGAAAAATTTGATGTAAAACTAAATTGGAAGCAAATCTTGAGGTATAGTCAAACTAGCAAAAGTTACTGGGCACAGTGGATTCCCTAGAAATCAAAGATGGTGTATTATACAGAAGATGGGAGAATCCCACTGGACGGATGATCCGTTGGCAGATAATTTTTCCACGCTCCCGAGTGAAACTAGTGATGAAAGATGTGCATGATAGTGCCACTGGAGGACACTTCGGTGTTAATAAGACATTAGCTAAAGACAGGGAACGATTGCATTGGCTGAACATTAGGGCAGACATTGAAAGATGATGTAGGCAATGTGAGACCTGTGCACCAAAAAAAAAGGCTTTAAGACCAGGAGTCAGGGTGAGCTGCAGACGTATAACGTTGGTGCCCCTTTTGAGAGAATAGCCATTGATGTAATGGGTCCGTTTCTTAGGACTGATGATGGAAATCGCTATTTATTAGTGTGATCGATTATTTCACAAAGTGGCCTGAGGTCTATCCTATCCAAGACTAGAAACCAACAACAGTGCAGAGATGATAGTAAATAACTTGATTAATAGGTATGGAGTACCTTTACAACTCCACTCTGACCAAGGACGGCATTTTGAATCCAATGTGTTTAAAGGCATCTGCTAACTATTAGGCATTCAGAAAACCAGAACAACTCCCCTACACCCTCAGTCGGATGTTGTGGTTGAGAGATTTAATAGGACAATTGCACAACATCTAGCATTGTTTGTCGACGACCATCAACGTGACTGGGATCGCCATATACCATTCCTTTTATTAGCATACAGAACAGCAGTGCACGAAACAACTGGACAGACACCTTCCATTATGCTCTTTGGAAGACAGTTACGTTTTCCCTGTGACCTTTTATGTGGTCAACCCGAAGCAATGCCTGTATCCACTCCACAATACGTAAAAGAATTACAACAACGACTAGAAGAAATCCATCACTCCGTCAGACATAACATCAACTTAGCAAGCGAGAGAACCAAAACGAGATACGACAGTAAAACAAATGGAACTGTTTTCAATCAAGGATATATTTTTTGGCTGTACAATCCACATAGAAAGAAGGGACTTTCACCAAAACTTCAGAAACCTTGGGAAGATCCGTACGGTAATTAACAGGATTAACGACGTGGTGTATCGCATTCGTCAACGTCCAAGTACAAAGTGCAACGTGGTTCATGTGGATCGTTTGGCCCCATTTCATCGAAGAACTGAAGAATCTTCGGAATCCAGAATTGTTCGGGACGAACAAGACTTAAAGAGGGGGCAGTGTTACGACAGATGAACGTGCTGCAGTGAGTTTATGAAAAACGTGACATGAACGCTCGCATATGCTTCTGCGTGAGATTTATGTAACAAACGAATTGGAACATAGAACCGATCTGAAATTTAAGAAAGATAGAATTGCAATGTTGGAGTTGTGGATATGTAGAAAAAGGACGCAGTTAGTCTCAGTAAATACGTAATATGTGAAAATAAAGAAGAAATATTTTTATATGGTGAGGGCGCGGGAGGTTGATTAGTTTTATTAGTATAAAATCTAATGAGTTAACACATGTAACTAGAACGATTTCTGCTTGAATTGAGAGATAAAAAAGAAGGACGTTGACTTTAAAAAAATAAGAGGTAAACGATTATCATTTGAGTAGACAGGATTAGTTTTGACTACTCCGTAGGAAAAGATTATTACTTTAGGTACGACAGTATTTATAAGTAATTTTATCCATGCTTTTGTAATATATTGCATTGGTTTGTAATTTGTATTGTAAAATATACTTACTTTTACCCACGCTCAGTACTCATCCTTTTAAATTTATAATATTATTATGCGAGCAATTAGATTGAACATTAGTATCGTTTTGTGTAATACTAATAAAATATACTTTTAAGTCATTAATTATTGCTTTCTCTCCAAATCATGATCATTGCTCGATTTTTCAAGGCATTTCGAACGACTATATGTTTTTACTATTATCAATTCAATTGTTCCCAAATTATCGTTTGTTTTTACAATTCCCATGGCATACAAAAATTTACTTTTTAAATAACTGATTTTAGAACTGGTAATTGTAAATTGTACTTGTAAATTTACGTGTATTTATAAATGTTTTCGATATTTCTCATGATATAGAATATATGAATACTTTTGTAAAATTTATACATTTGATATCTTAGTTTAATCATAGTTCTAATACCATATGTAATCTGAACACTCGAAAAATACTTTGCAAGCAGAATTCATATCATAGGCATTTAATATCACATCTCAAGTTACACTTTTTAAATTACCACATGGAACAAATTAATTTAATATACGCAATATTATCAAATCTTTTTGAGAATGACCGCTGTCTGAATTATAAAATTCAATCTTAACAACAAAATAACAATTAGATAAATCAGTGTTCACTACCGCAACATTAATATTGATACCGCAACATTAATATTAATATTGGTATCAATATTAATGTTGCAATTTGATAAGTTAATGTTGTTTTTGATAGGAAAATGCTTTCCTATCAAAAACTTGATCCAGACGTGAAAGAGTAGCACTTGATTCTTTTGTCTCAAGTTACGCAATACTGAAATCCATGGGATGAGAGCAGATCTAACAGTTCATTCTCATAATCATTCGCAGTTCATTCGCATATACAGTATATCAATATTAAGGTAACTGGTTAGAGTTACACTTCTACTTTTAATTCTTTTTAGCACAATGCCCAGTTCAACAAACTGATATTGAGGAAATTTTTGGTATCTATGTGAAGAAAGTAAATAAACCTTTTTGCTAATAAACCAAATGAAAAGATTTAGCCTTCACCATTTCAGTTTTTATTTCCGTCACTAAACACATTGCCACAACTAAGGTATGTCTGTCACAACTGACGTAATTCTGACATAAATCATAATACCACCAAATTTATTATGATGTCTACAATTATAAAATTTATTCCATCCATTAAAATATATAAGCAGAAGTCTTCATTTTATTCATATTTCAGACAGAATAATTTCATGTAATTGAATATCATTGTTATCAACAGTTGTTTCAATATGATGATACCTGATTCGACTAGGCATCGACACTCGCCAACAAGGCGAAACTAGAACTTTTGCATTATATCCTGCAGTTTATCGCAGTCAAGCGTTTATAGCCACAACATTGGAGTCACGTGAAGGAGTGTGTTCTAAAATTAAAGTATTGAAATACTGAACTTAATCAGATAGAAATCTCTTGCTTTATTGTAACAAGCATGTTCAGCAAAATAAACACTCAAAGTCTAAAACTGTTTAAAGTATAATATATAACAGGACCATCTGATTAACTAGATGGAAGACAAAAATCCGATTTATCGAAATGATCTACTGCCTTAGCAAAGGAGCTGTAACATGACACCTGCTTTACCTTTGGAAACTTCCAATTTGATACAAATATCTTTCCAAACTAATTCACCATTAACCAGTTAAAACGATGATCAGGGACTAAACGGAGTGTTGCGTTCCTGTCCACAGTTTATTCAGTTAGCAGGACTGTCAGTAATTGAGAATAAGTGCTTAAAAATAACTCATTAACTAATTAACCGAAAAAAATATTTATTCTCAATTTCTCTCTCATTGTTACCTGCAGGGTTTGCACAAGCCTCATTAAGCACAGTGCACAATTTCTTGTGAGCTCGACAGTATATCAAGGATGAGCTGGTTGTTTTACCTCTGAGCGGCACTATTTTGGTTGCTGGGTTGCTGGGTTGTTTTACCTCTGAGCGGCACTATTTTGCGCACAATGGGCTAAATGAGCAGGTCGTATTGACACCGAGATTTCAGAGAAGGTTGGGGAAAGGGAACCCACTGGACACTGTTAGAAGACAGATAGTATCCTCCTTTCAAGGCCATCCAGGGTGTTTTTAACATGCACAGGGTATGTGCCATGGTATGTCTCAGGGTTATGCTGTGTCAATGGTGCGTGGGTGGTCCCGTGGGTTGTTATCCCACCCACGGGACTATAACTCAACATACCGTCTACTGACTGAGTGCAGGGCAGGGAGTGACTTGAATCTTGGAAATATAGATTATGAACCTGAGGTGTTACCGACTGAGTCACCCCTGCCCCAGAGCGAGGATGAAATCACTGAGGAAGATACACAAATATGAAATATGAACTACACTGCTCAAAGTAGAAATTGCAACACCAAGAAGGAAGTGGTGAATACACCCGAAACGTACAGAACAGAAGTTATGAGGGAAGATGGGCAAATGGAAATAAATGGAACATGAGAACACAGGTTACGTGCATTTATTGTAGATTCATCAATATATAGTAAACCCACGTCGGGAGGTTATACAAGCCTGTATACGTCTCAGCATTCCATCAATCAGATGGTTATTGGTGTCCTGAGCTATGACGTTCCAGACAGCATGCTATTAGGTAGGCAACTGTACTAGGTTCGCCGTCAGAGGGAGCTGGCAAAGGTGGTGACCCATAATGTCCACACATGCTCAATTGGCAACAAGTCCAGGGAGTATGGTGGTCAAGGGAGAATGTTTACACCTTGGAGACTGTCCATCATTGCACGTGCAGTGTATGAGGAGGCATTGTCTGGCTGCAGAATCAGTCAGGTGTGGTGATAAGGAAGGGTCGTTCCACTGGATTAATGATGTCATCTATGTAACGTTTCACTGTCAGCATGCCAGACATGGAGCAGAGGTATCTGACCAACCCATAGCATTGTACTACAACAGTGAGTCATATGTAGGATAATGGAATAGGCTTCCTTGTGTCAATAATGACGCTGACAAACGGCTATCTGGCATGCCAAAACAGAATCAGGACTTGTCTGTGAGCAGCACTCTCCTCTATTCTGTAGCCCAATGTTGCTTTGTTCGACGCCAGTGGAGATGGCATAACTGGTGATGTCTCTGCAATGGCAGATGACAGACTGTACATCTCGCCCTCATTCCTGTGTCAGGCAAATGTTGTCTAATGGTTTGTTGGAGATCACGGTAACCGTAGCGGTCTTCAAATCACTCTGCAGCATAGTTACTGTGGTGAAAGGGTCGCAAACTGCCCTCCTATAGAGCATGCGAGATTCGTGTCTTGTGGTGTATCATGCTGACACATCTGCTACACCACAGGACTTGCCCTTAGCAACAGTCTTGTAGGTTAGTTACCTGCTGTACTGTCCTTAGTGTCATTTGGTGCTCCATGATATTGGGTGAGATGCACCATTGCACTATGCTCACATTGAGCATCGTGCATGTGGCGATCATATGAAGGCCCAATCCAAGGTCTCGCGTATCAACGATTCACTCTTTACCAGAAGGTGTAAATTGTGCATAAGGTCCCACTGTCGTCTCCAAGGCATGCTCTGAACATTTTTGAAGCATGCACTCCACCCTCGTATCGGTCATGCTATGATACGAGCTCATGAGTGTTCTGCATTTATCCACGGCTCATTTGGGTATCACTTGTCCACTCACTGTGGAAATTTGATCATTTGCATATCTCCAATGGCCGATTGCCTCCTGCGATATATATATTTCTACTTCCATTCTTTCTTGGTGTTGCGATTTCCGTTTTGAGGAAGGTTCAAGGTGTTGTTCATGGTGAAATTATCCTCCAATGAAGGACTACCCACACCAGTCACAACAGGTGAGCGAGATAGCAGAGGGAGAAGAAACTACCTCTCAGCTTCCTCTCGAAACTATTAACAATACTAATCTCGTTAAAGTAGAAGAGCCATTAGACCTTGCAGTAGAGGCCAATGTTCTGAAAGAAATCAGTGACCAGTCGCAAGCGTGTTCGCTGCAGCTACATGTTCCAGTGGTTACCAAGAAGGGAGATAAAGGAATAATCGGTGGTTCGATAGCATGAAGCTCTCCGAACAAAGCTTCTCTTTCAGCATTGTAGGGGGATCACTTGAGCAGTACGTGAGATACAGACTCAGGGGTGCTGCATGAGGCACAGTTAGGACTGTACGCTCTACTGAGAGTATCAAGCGTAGAGTTGCTGTAGATGACACCAACTCGAAGACAATGCAGGAGGGTCTCCTCAGATTTGCGAAGGTCTCCAAGATTAGATACAATGAGAGAAGGGTCTAATAGGTACCTTGAAAGAGAAACAGCTGGAGTCCCTCCACCACTGCGCAAGACGATATTCCTCATCAGTTCTGAGACAAAATATCTTGCAGTCGCTGAAAGAGAGAGGGCAATTAGTTACATACCTCTGACTCTCAAGGGCCTCTTTCACAGTCCGATCAGCAAGCTCATTGCCATATATCCCTACGTGGGAGGGTATCCACTGGAAATGGATCGTGATACTGATGGAAGTGACCTCGGAGCATGTCTCCATTATCTTATGAATGAGGAAGGGATTGCAGCTCTTGATGTCTCTCTTTTTTTGTGGGGGGGGGGGCTTACAAGGCTGACTTCGAGTCATAGAGGATGACAAAGTTGCCACTCCCGAGGCTGTGGATGAAAGTTACAGCATCAAGGATAGCATGAAGCACAGCATAGGTGGACCAAGTGAGATGCGGGAGATGGAAGCTTCTGATGATGTCAGTATCAGGTATGGCAAAGGCAGAGGCAGCACACCGACTCTCCCATTCAACAGATCCGTCAGTGTAGACCCCAGTACATCTCTTATATAGTGCAGTGACATAGAAAGTGGGGGAGAACCCTGATAGCCATTGGATCTGAATCGCTCTTTCGGCATAGAGAAGGGACAGTGACATTGATCATGAGATCACTGCTCTTGCACGGTGTAAAGTCAGTAAAACGCCTATTGTCAGCAGTGGAGCTGACAGGGTGGACTCAGTCGTAGAGGTCAATGGAAGACATGGCTATGACAGAATCTGGCCTGAATTGCAACTTCCTGAGAAGCTCATGGTTAAAATGGAGTGAGTGGAGACTCGAGAGATGACACAATATATCGCTCTTCTGATGAAGGCAGAAAGGCATGTCATAAGCCTCTACTATGACAAACGCATTAGGTGTGTTAGGGCAGAGTCCGAGACAGAGGTGCAGAGATATAGTGTGTACAGTGGCCAACTTGCTCGGCAGTGAAGCAGAGGCATTGCTCAGAAGATGACCATTGTAGTTGATGTGGGTTGATGCGGGAGAGATCAAGTGCTTGTAGAAGACCAGGAGAGTCTTGTAGGATAGGAAAGACCTCAGTACATCTCTCATACCAGCAAGGAAAGAATATATTTCTCTGTTTGGTGGCAACTGTCTTAAGATGCTGGATGTGAGGTCCTTAGGTCAGCGTGTTGTCCAGGGCGACACCAAGGAACTTATGCTGTTTGAGGACATGGATGTAGTCTGGTCCAAGCATGATGCCAGGGAAAGTGGGCGGAAGGTGTGTGGTTCATGAAAGCCATGGTCACAGTCTTATCGGTGGAAAGAGTGAGGCTGGGGTTGTTGAAGAACTTGACAACCGTGCCCACAGCTCATTTCATATTGAGCTAAGCATAGCAAGGATCCTGGCTAGGGACCCGGATGCAAATGTCATCCACATAGACAGAATACCCACTCTATTATCGAGTCGAGAGGGTTGGCCTGACAGCAAGATGTTCAGAAGCATCGGGCTGAGGACACCTTCAGATACTCCATGATTGATAGTGTGGGAAGCACTGAGCATATTGCCCAGCTTCACATGAACTGTCCTGTTGGAGAAATATACCGTTATCCACTGAATGATATTGCCTCTGAGGCCGAGATAATTGAGTCTGCAGAGAATATCCGAGTGGGATAGGGAGAACCTTCTGAATGTCGAAGAAGACAGCGATAACAGTCTATGCTTCAGGCAGAACCTGATCAGTGGTGGAGGTGAAGTCAATAAGAATATCGGACGTGTACCTCCCTTTGCAGAAACCCGAGAAGCTGTCGGGAAGGAGTCCCTTGGACTCTAGATACTATTCTAGGTGACCAAGGACTAGTCTTTAGGATCTTGCAGAGGCAAGATGATAGAGCAATAGGCTTGTAAGAGGAAAGCACAGAGGCAGGTTTTCCCTCCTTCAAGATATGCATGATGTGTGTTGCCTTGCCATGCAGAGCCTCAAGTGACAAATTAGCTAGCTGAGTATAAATGACGCCCTCAGAGCCTTGGGGCGAGGAGTGCGTCAAAGCCTCTATTGCAGAGAGAGTTCCTGCGAGAGAGATGAGAGATGAGATTGAGAGATGAGTTCCTGCAAGGTGAAAGGATCATTGTAGCAAGTCTCAGTCCCGTAGCAGAGGTTCTGAGACATATCCTGTTCAGTCACTGGTGAGTTAGGAAGGGAAGGGGGGAGGTGCAACAAGGCCTTAGTGGTGGTGGCTAAATCTTCCCTATGGGACAAGGCAGGGTTCTGAAAATGGAGGGCAGGCTGTGGCTTCCCCGTTAAGTTCTTGATGAATTTCCAAACCTTCCCAGAAGGGGTGAAGACATTAATGCCAGAGCAGAAGGATCGCCACCTAAACCTCTCACGGCGGTTCAGATACCTTCTGATTGCACCATGTAGCCTTCTCGCATGGAGGATGTCTGAAAATGTATCAGAATGGCGGGCACGACTTTCGGCTTGATGGTGAATGGTGCATAACCACTTGTAGTGAATATCCGGAAAGGGAAGATGTCCAGGTGTCGAGATCGTAGTAGTACAGGCAGCAGAGGCAGTAGTGAGTATCTTCTGAGACTGCAATTAGATCTGTAGCATTGATGGCAGAGAGTCCTTGAGACGAGATCTGCTGAAATAGCTGCCAGTCGGTAAACTTTGGTGATCTTCTCGGAGCTGCTCATCCCTTGGGAAGTAAGATGATATGCAGCGGGAAGTGGTCACTGCTCCAGGTGTCAGGGTCTCAACCGATCAGCTGAGGCTTTGACCAGTGCTAGAAGAAGAGAGGGCAAGGTCAATGGAGCTGTAGGTACTCGGAGGTCTGTCGAACGTGACTGAGTCATCGTTGGTGATAAAGAGATTGTGCTGCAAGATGACATTCTTAATATCCTCCCTTCTCTGATCACTGATGTCTCTGCCCTAGGATGGACTGTGAGTATTAAGGTTCCCATAGGGAATCCAGAGCTGAGGGAACTACAGAATATCCTCTAAGGAAAGATGACATCATCATCATCAGTCCTGTAGAGCAAAGGCAGTGGAATGCCGGATGTATCAGGATATCAGTGTGATATCATGGCTGTTCAGCTGGAGGCACATTCTACAAAGTCACTCTTCGCATCAGTGAAAGTGAGGTCTTCCCCGCATCTTCTAAATGATTTATCGCTGGGGAACTCTTTCCTCCCCACTTTATTGTGGTTAATTTCAGCACGAAACTGTTCCACCCACTGAGTGAATTGAAAAATTATCGCCCTGACTTACGGAAAACAGGGCCTCTCCATTCAGAGATGCATATTTCGTACACAGAAGCTTGTCTCTCCTACCACGCAAATTATCATATATAAAGATTACCGTATGTCTTCTGAGAAGTCCACTCCAACCTCGGTCTGAGATATAGTAGCGAAATCCGTCCTAAAAAGTGACCTTATAATCGTCCAAGAAACCACTCGTCCTTCTAGGTAAGAAAGAGAATTTTTCTCATCCAGTGTTGGAATCTTTTGAAGAAGCATTTACTTGTTATAGAGAATTTCCTGTTACATCTGATAGAGCCCTTTGTATTGAGAAGTTGGAATTTATCATCTCTCTGCTATGTAAAACGGGCAGACACTATAATTATTGCATATAGAGAGTGCAATGTGTCTTCTGAGAAAACCACTCCACCCTCGTTCTAAGATATAATAGCGAAATTCCTCGCAAGAATGTGACCTCCGACACTTGAGTTATTATAATCACTGTCTTCCAGTAACAAGCTTCTTCTATCATTATATCTATTAAGTTTCGACCGATGAGTGAATTGCCATATCTCGTCTTGCACAAGGAAAGACAGGCCCACTCATAGATGCAGCGACGATGCATAGAAGCAGTATCTGTGCAGTACCGTCTCTATTCTAAGTAGTGAACGAAGAGTTTTTATATTGAAAAAAAAAAGAATTTATTTATTTCATAAAGCATCCATAATCCCTCTCATATATGCGGTTCCCCAACAAGGTGAAACGCCTTTCAACCGTAGGAGTTTGTAGAAGGGGTTTTTCACCCACTCTCGTCCCATAATCCTGTCCCACCGCGCTCTGTCTTTCCTGAAATGTTATGTTAACTACTAATATGATACTGATAATAGTGGAATAACATGGGTGATATGGAAAGGTTAAAATGTATTATTTTGTCGGCCACTGCATTAATTTTCTTCACCAAATACTAATTGAGAAACATTTTTTTAATATGAGCTTCTATGCATAAGTGTACGCTAAGCCCTACACCCAACAGTTGAAGCAAACCGTGCCATACAGTGCGAATTCTGTATTTTTTATGTCTGCTTAGATTGGCTATTCAAAGGGTTTGGAGTTGTTTGTAATTAATGTGGTTTTAAACGATAAAAACGTCCAACATGCTCTCAGGGATATCAACAGAACCCTGATTGCTGTTTTTACATAATTCTGAGTAAAATTCAAAGCTAAATGATATCAATAAAATTCCAACACACTCTTGCTCCATATTACATTCTCACGATCTTTTTTCAGATAAATTGAATTTGAATTTCAAATAATTTGAACTCCTGATTAAAAAATAAGTTGAAAAATGTTTTGAAATGCTTGAAATGTTGTTGAAATGCTTTACATTTCCTTACTGATGTCAGTTGTTTGAGGGATCAGAATATAAGAATAGTAACTTTATGATGGTGAATGTCGATATGGAATCCCGACATTATAAAGAGTAACTCGAAAAAATTATTTTGCATGGGAGAACTTGTAATTTCCTGCTTCTATTGCAGTCTCAGTAATTCTAATAATGTCAATTCTCTCTTTGAAGAGGACTAGTGAATTCATAGCCATGTTTTAGCATGTTCTCTTTGAATTTCGTAATAGATCTCTGTGTATTAAATTCATCCGATTTTTCAAAAACTTGTAATCGGCAACGGCTTTTGTTCACAAAATCCGAATTTCGCTCCTACAAAGGCCATAATCCTTATGTGTGAACACCGTTGAGGTCCGTTAATTAAAATGGATTCAATGCAACGGTTCAGAATTTCGAAAGCTTCTAGATTGAAAGGAAACTGAATGACGCTATCTTTTCAGTCCACGTTCTGAAAACATAGAAATGTGAAGAGTGATTTCGGAGCATCTTAAGATGCAACGGAAATGAAGCAAGATAATGGTGTGCGAATTTAATTAAACGCGCCGATTTCTACTGGATGAAGTTTCTCTGATATGTTATCTACAGAATCGTGGATTGGTATAGTTATGCTAGAATCAAAGCATTGCAAAATTTTATTATACATGTCTTTACAAACATGTCCAGAACGCAAATGAAAAGTTTCAACTTCCAAAAAAGAATAGTACATTATTAAAAGTTTGTTATGTTCTACTTTTCTCGCATATCTATGTATTTTCAAGTTATGCAAATCGGAAATGATGATTTATCACAGCTCTGAAAGGCAGACCTCAAGCAATTAATAATCACCAGATCAGCATTTCTTGTTAGTGTGTTCTGTAAATGAGCATCAGGTACATTTTTCTTTAGTGACTAGTTTGGTTACGTAATATTGTTTCATACAATTTTCAGCAACATGTTTCCATGTTTCTATAGAAACTAACAACTGACGAACATTTTTCTCATATTATTACACGTTTAAATATATTTTTGCAAAAATTAAACCTAGCTAGTTGATGATACCTAACCAGACCTGATCTAGAAAAAAAATCAAGGAGGAGGGGAGAGAGAGATTGGATTTCCAATGCAATATAGCATCTTCCCCTCTGTTTTACAGGTCTTTAAAAATGTTCAAAATGTATGAAATATAAATACGTTTAATAATATTTGTCTATTTTACCCTTATTAGCATTCTGAAAGGGGGTCGTGGCACCCTGCTTTTCCCCCTAGTTCGATCCTGATGATAACAACAACGACTGCAATTGCATAAAATGATATATTAAAATTTAAATATATGTTAGGAGTACTCATCAAATCTGTCACTCCACACCCTTCTTTTATAAAGCGAACCCTTGAAGGAATGGATTTTTCAATGGGGTTCGGAGGAAGTGGAGGCTTAGGGTTCAGATCAACTTAGACCAGTGTTTCCCAACCTTTTTTGTGCCATGCCCCACTTAAGCCTTTCTAAAAGTCTTATGTCCCCCCCCCCCCCTATGTAAAATTAAATTGTTCGTTTGAGTAATTTAAAAAATAGGTTTCAGGAAGAAGTCACTAGGGAATTGTAGAGGAAACACAGTAAGTAATCCTCTGCAATTTGTATTCATTCTTGGCAAGGGCAATGGACGCCCTCATTGTTCTCTTGAAGAAGGATAATGACGACTAACAATGTAATCTTCGGGTTTTCTTTTGTCCGGGCTCGCTAATTCTACGGCCGCCATACGGTTAAACTCTGAACGAGTCCATTTTCGAATTGCCCCCCCTTGACAATCAAATTGTGTCCCCTGTGGGGCGTGGGTCCCACGTTGGGAAACACGGACTTAGACAATTGGGTAGGCTCCTCAAAAATTAATTAAAATATCAAATAATACACAGGACGGTTTCGGACTGCCTGCTCGACAATATCCTTAAATACTGCCCATAGAGCGATGTCCGTACATGACATAAAACCGGCGCTCTAGTGTTAAAAAAATAATTTTTAATGCTGACATCAACTGTTAATTTAAAATAATATGCAGCTATAGTGAATTAAAGGAAAGTTACTTGAATGACTATGATGAAATGGTAATATTTGTTGTAAGTGAAATTGAATTCATTCTTATCATTTATATGATATATAAATTAAAAAAAATAAATACCCCCTCAAGCAGCTGCTTGCCACAGAGGTCTGACAGGAGCCTGTCAGTTTAAATGCCAGAGTAGAAGGTCTGTGAGGATGGCAGGACCTCAGCAGAAAAACAACACGAACATCCATGCCTTACCAGGGGTTCGAACCCAGGTCCTTTAGATCAGTAGCCAAGCGTGCTAACCACTCGACTACGGGATCGAGGAATAAATTTAGTCCTTGAGACTTAATGGAAAGACGACATTGAGATTGGCTTTCGATTGTCTAATGAAATGTACGACTGCACTATGACGCATTTACCACATGTCAACCCTTCTCTCGAGAGACACATCTTACAGCAGTCTTGGCAACACGTGTTCCATAAAGTGGCAGTAGGCTTGCCTATTCAATTGCAGTGGTAGAACATGGTGTCCGATTAAACGATCTCGCCCAGTACTGCACCAAAAGTTGAGTGAAAATGTTTGGTGATGGACCTTCACCATTACAGCATGAGAATTTTCATCCACTTACATGCAATTCGAATTCAAGATTCTGTCTCGCGCAAATGTTGCTGATTCGCAAACGAAACGTTTAGAGCACACTGACGTAATAGACATTCACATAAATGTTATCGTGAGGGATCATCTTCTGGGGTCAACGCTAAGACCTTTGTAAATAAAAGGGACTAAATTGGGCATGAAGAGTGTCCCAACTGTCATGTAGTTCACTCCTGCATCTACAGCAATTCGGTGGGTACTTGACCTTGAATGGAAGGCCTTCTACCATTAGCAAAATACAGTGTTCATATTGCGTGGTGGTGATCGCCCTTCACATTACCCCAGACGACGTTAACTACTCTTCCTCAAAGGCCTGTCTATGGCCTGAAATGTTTTCCGATCTGCCAACTTCTTGTAGGAACTTTTTGCCGGCACAGCAGCCCTGCTTGAACTGCGTTTTCTCGATCCTGCCATACTCGATTCATATCGGCATACTCGACATTTGTAAATCAGCCGTGATCGGATCTCAAGAAGCACACGGAGATTTTATGACAACCACCACCAATTAATGACAACCAGTCCCAAACCTCTTCCCAGGGCCGGACGCAAAAGCTAACTAAACTATAGATTAAGACCTCACGAAATGAGGGACCTCAAAATTTTAAAGTTTGATATTTTCTGTGTCGGAAAGGAAAACGATTTTTATATTCAAATTAATCTATTGTAGAAACACTGTTGATTTCAGCTTTACCAGTATTTATTGGGTTGGGTTGTTTTACCTCTGAGCGGCACTTTTTTGCACACCATGGGCTAAATGGCCAGGTCACATGGATCCCGAAGGCTCAGAGAAGGTTGGGGGAGGTGACCCACTGGAACAGCTGTTGGGAGACAGATGGTAGCCCCCGTCAAGGCCATCCAGCGTGTTCTTTAACGTGCACAGGGTATGGCTCTCCCGCACACGGGGCCACGGCTTAACGTCCCATCCGAGTTACGGCGGCCTTTCCAAGCCCATCGGTGTCCCCTACTGACCGTGGGCAGGGTGGGGAATTTTGCGGAGATAAATCTCAACGCTGACCCAGCTGGGACTCGAACCTGGGAACTACAGATTACGAGCCTGGCGCGCTACCGACTGAGCCCCCCCCGCCCCCCCCCCAGTATTTATTGTATACCAATGCTAGTATAATGTTTTCACCACATCAATTTCATATTTAGTTTCCAATGTCCCCATCAATACTCGACATTCGAATTAAAAATATAAACTTAGTTCGAATTTCGAAATTTTGGGGCCCATTAAACTTCTTGTAGCTTAGGGCCTCAGAAGGTCAAAGTCCGGCATTTCCTCTTCAACAAAGCAAGTTGCCGTGTGCCATCAATTGTCATCGGACATAAGTGCCACCTTCTACTGCTTTGCTGTAGTCTCAGAAAGAATCGCAGCGATATGATAACATGGTAAAGCATCACAGGTGATCTCCTGTAAACATGGAATGGATGAGATAGTAAACTGAAAAAAATGGTATTATGTATGAGGATATGCACTGCATTTAGGGCTGGATGGGGTCATGCAATAGATGCAAAGCTATCTGAATATTTTTTTTTTCTAAAATAGCTTCTATGCCATAACTTTCAAATAAATATTTTGTAACAAGAGCTCTCTCTCTCTCTCTTTAATATTATATGATTATAGGCTTTTTATTCTTCTTTTGAACCCTAGAACATATCCCTGAATTTGTGCGGCGCATTTATGTATATGAGTCCATTTTACTTAAAATTTCAAATTTAACTTGAATGATCCCATTCATTCGTATCTATATTACCCACATATTATTATATTATTTAATCTTATATTACCACAATTTGGGTTTTCTTCCTTTGAGCGACTTTTTTTGAATAATGAACTGAATGACGTGGTCACAAGGACCCCCAATGGCTGAGAAAGTGGGGAGCGGATTCATTGGACAGCTGTTAGGAGACAGACAATCCAATGAATTGAATTTCATTATAGTTATGGAACCTACGCATTTCGAAAAAGAATAGAAGCTATTAAATAGAATAATATTATACACTACAGGAAAAAGCATTGCAACACTTGGAATGATTAATGCCATTTTACTGAAAAGCAGGCAACTGTTAGCATACATATAGATGTGCGTTTGATTATATTATCAAAAAAATATGTAAAATTACCACTTCATCTGCCCGGTAAAGCAGGATAATTAGTATGATGTTGAAATGCCCCAGACACAAATGCATTCATGAACACGGCGGGAAAGCTATTGTACAGCTCTATAATGACTTCCTGAGGGACAGAACGCCAAATAGTGCGAAGTCGCTGTTCCATTTCAGCGACAGTGGTTGGCGCACCCCTTGAGTGTTGTTGGAACTGTCGGCCCATCATGTCTCAGAAATAGGTGAAAGGTCCAGCGAGCCTGCTGGTCATGGTAGTACTTAAATGTTCTGCTCGTGTAGATACTGCAGATTAATGCGGGCTGTGTGGGGACGGTGGTTATCTTACTGGTAAAATGTTCCCTACTTTGAACAAATTGGCAGCCACTGGCTGCAAAATGTCGGTAACATATTTTTGGGCAGTTAGAGATCCCCTTATTATGACCAGTTTTGACCGAGATGTCCGACTAATAGCACCCACACCAGGTGCTGGTGCTGTGTGAAGATGTCGCACGTACTGGGTGGCGTCCTTTCCACTGGATGACGGCGAACACGTTGTCTACCGCCGTGCTGACCAAGCAAAAACGAGATTCGTCACCAAGGTACTCCACTCTTGTTCATTCCAGTTCTGTCTGAGGTGACACCACTGAAGATGTGCTTTCGCGTGGGCAGATGTGAGGAGCAAACACAGTGCCGGACGACAGGTTCGCAATGAAAACTGCAAAAGCCTGTTGTTTACTGTCCATCTGGTAGGTATTCGATGTGTTACCTGTTGCCAGTCCCTTTGCAGTAGCTTTGCAGTCGCGAATCTGTTAAGCAATGTCATGGATCCCAAATGGCGGTCTTGTCGCACAATGGTCATATGTTGTCTTCCTGATCCTTGTTGGCATGTGCTGGATTCTTCTTGAACTCCCTGGCACCATATTTGTACGATGGTGCTGGTATTGCGGCCAACCTTGATGGCCACATCTTTGTATGACAAACCAGCTTCTCTAAGGCCGATGATTCTTCCACGCTCAAAGTTTGTTAACTGCTGAAACGGCTGTCGACGTTTGCATAAAGGTATCTTTAGCGGTTTAGAACAATTTCCTCAATGTTTTGTTAACCAGGGAGTTTTGGTTGCCTTTATCTGTGTTTGACTTTTTCCCACCTGTGACGTTAGCTCGCGGATGTCGAATCGTTTCGATCATCCTGCAAATCCTAATCATTTACATATACGTACTACTGCTTCTCTAAATTTCTTAACATTTTCATAATTTCTTGTAAGTTGTTTTTATTTCCTTTAGTGTATGTCATAAATAAACAGTAAATTTCCTAAGTCTCCGTATGTAAAAATAAGCATTGCGCATATGTTTTGTGAGTAAATCACTGTGTTCGATAAAGGTTTAGTGAAAAAATTACTTCTGCTTTTACTGTTGACACCCATTGATTACTTTCAAAATAGTTCAATTGTTATATGAATATTTCTACATGGAATATTTGGCAACTAGGAAGAATCTGTGTCATCTTGTATTCAGTTGGAGGTCACCAATAACCAATAATGCTTACAGGCTAGCGGCAGAAATATATCTAAAGGAGGATATCTAAAGAAAAAATCGGTTCTCACGTTTTAATCAGCGAGCCCAAATATTTGAAAGTAGCGAGTCAAAGTTCTCTTTAGTTTACACAAAATGTGGTGAAAAGCGAAAGCTCTGGATATATGAATAATAATGCTAATTTTAGATGTGGTGCAGCAATAATAAAGTTAGATACAAGACATTGGGAAACTTGAACCTCATGTATATTATTGCTGCATGAAATCTAAAATTAACGTTATCATTAGGTCGGTGGTTCTCAACCTTTTCGGCGTCAAGGATCCCCTGCGAAGTCTCATTGCCTCTACATATCCCCTATGAAATCTCATTCTTTCTACGACCCCATATGAAATCTGTCTTTCTGTAGACCACTTTCCATCATTGCATGATACATTTTAACTAAGATACAGATCATCGCAACGGGAATTCTGAAGTGCCAAGAATGGATTATATCTCTATATGAATCTAAATATTTGAGTGGGAAAATTCGATGCTCCATAAACTTTTATGTCATCAACGGCCAATTACATTTATATTCGGTTGATCAGCATGCGATAGCCAGTGTTGCCGTATTGTATTCCCGTAAACCCATCCGAAAGCAATGAAACTTAATGCTGTTATGAAATCGCTATTAATGTTTTCTGAAATATTAAAGGTAGGTCGCGAATTACCTTCGCGTCCCCCTACAGTTCTGGGATCCTTTGATTTAGGTGATAAGACTCAGAAACAGATTAGTGCATTCAAGATGTAATTCTTTCAACGACTGTGATCCATTTCAACTGATCCGTGATGTAGTTATTCGATTTGCGAAATTTATGTAGTGTCTCGGGATAAATGACATCGTAGATTTCATGTAACGTAATAAATTCTAGATCGACCATTATCTTATGAGGAAATAGGAATTATTGAGAGTCATTGTGAGTGATTGACTGACTAACAGGGGATCACACTAATTCTAATTATGATGCAGAATTCTGATAATTTGTATCTAGGGGTAATTGGGTCGTATCTCGCGAAAAATCAGAAATTTGACCTCTGACGTGTCCTTCGAGATGAAATAGAGGTCGCATAAAGCTCAAATCATAATCTACGACTGTTACAAACATGAAACGTTTTCTCTGGGGGAAAACTGATGTATGAGATTTTGGAAACTTTACGAAATTTCGGATCCGGTGGGTCTTTCAAGGTCAAATGTCAAATTTATATCTATCAGTGCTAGAGAGCTAAAACTTGATTCTTGGTGGTACTTTGAGCCATAGATAAAATAAATATCTTATTCGTGTATATCATATGTATTCATAATATTTTACCATAAATTTCTTATCATAGAAGAATATTAAAATTTTCATCTCATCAAAGTTCAAGTAATAATTTTGCTATAAGAATATTAAAACTTCTATCTAGCTAAAGTCCATGTAATAATTCCCGTTCCACCTTTACAATTAAATCTATTTAAATCGTACTTACTTTAGATTGGGACTCTATACCGGAGGGGAAAGTCAAAGTGACTTGGAATCGCTTGAGACCTTCTTAAATACTCCACAGAACCAAAACTGAATCTTGAACTTTGGTTTTGGAAAAAAACAAATTCGGTTTGATAGCAAAGTCCAAGTCGAAATTTGCTATCAAACCGAAATGTTTATCCAAAACCAAAGTTCAAGATTCAGTAGTAAAGTCCAAGTAATAATTTTGCTATCGAACCGAAATTTTTATCCAAAACCAAAGTTCAAGATTCAGTAGCAAAGTCCAAGTAATAATTTTGCTATCAAACCGAAATTTTTTATCCAAAACCAAAGTTCAAGATTCAGTTTTGGTTCTGTGGAGTATTTAAGATGGTCTCAAGCGATTCCAAGTCACTTTGATTTTCCCCTCCTGAAGAGTAAGTAGTAATTTTTGTATGTTTTTTCAAAGTTGCTTAGTTGAATCGCTGGTCGCCCGTTGGCGCGAGCAGCCGTCAATTTTTCTCGTCCAGACAGAAGTTTGAAAAGAATGTCTTAATGATCAGAATTTTTAGGATCTTCAACAACGTTTGAACGGATCAATTGAAATTTTCTTTTAAAAACGTTTCATTAGATTCAATTAGAAGGTTAAAAAAACGTTCCTAAACAAAGAATAACTGAAACACTTACGTTAACGAATAATAACTGATCGCACCCAGCTGCTGCCACGTCAGAAATGTCCTATCGAGAATTGGAAATATCGTTAACTCAGCTTCAGTTTCGTAATGAGGTCAAAGTGCGAGGTCACGAGACCAGACGTAATGCAGGATGTTATCGAAATAAACACAGCTGAGTTGAACTGATGAATGAAATGCTAAGTTGGAAAGAGTTATATAAAATCTCCTTTTTGAACGGAATTAAATAGTTTTAAATACTAAGGTTTATTCAAATTTTTTATTTAAGGGGGGGGGGGGGAACCAACCATGAGGGTTTCAAAAAAAATTTGATTTTTTTTTTTTGTATTTTTCGAAACGTTTATGAAGTGTAGAATATGGTCCTGAAACAGTTTTTCAAAATTCGAACTCCTTACGAAGTTACAGCTACAAATACGAGGTCGTGTCAATCCCGGTAAAAAGGCCGCTAAATCCTTATACGCGTTTTTCTCGAAACATTTTTTTAACTGGTAGATTGCAGATCTCGGAAACAATTCATCCGATTTACAATTTTTTTTTAAATGCATAGAAACGAATTATCTAAAACCTACGTAGGATTTTTTTGACATTTTATTTATTCGATTTTTAGCGAGCAATTTAATGCCATTTTTTTAAGGAAAAAAAAAATCACTTTTTTTTTCAGAATGCCGTCATTTTCTCAATTTTTCGAATTTCGAAAACATCCTACTCTACGCTATAGCCAATGTCTCAAAGTTTGTAAAACTGTTAACAATTTTATTCTCAGATGTTCCTGCGATGTCTGGTGCACTCTAATAGGAGGGAGCGTCTTTCGGGCTGAGGTCAACCAACGAAGAGCCAGAGAACGATCGTTACAATATTTTTACTTAAAAAAATTTTTTTATACAATAAACATGCCTTAATAACATGCAAAAAGTTTGGAGTCATTGCATTGTTTATTATACGCAAAACAATTCTCAAAGTTTGAATATTTTTAGAGCGCTCAGAGTGGGGTCCACGCTTAAGAAAAAATTTTCCATGTATCACTAGTGAAATTAATTAATTTCAATCATTTAATTAATTCGCTTAATTTTTCGCTTAATTAAAAATTTCAATATTTTGCATTATCGGACCATGATTTTTACCAACTATATATATAATAAAGAGGGTATAACTGCTAACTCAAAGATCAGCGCTATTATTCAATGTACTAAATGTGGGATATCTATTCGCAAATCCAATATGAACAGTCATGTGAAAACTGCATGCACTTTGCGCGCATTTGAAAAATGCGAATTTTGCAATTCCAGCTTTAACAGAAAAGACAATTACAATCATCATCTATATCAATATCATATAAATAAAACCAGTGCTTTTCGGAAAACGTTTCGCACGTATTAAATTGGTAACATAAATGTCAGAGAAGACATAAAAAGTTTCCTGGAGAAAAATAACAATAAATGGAAACGTATAGTTCACAAGAAACTCAGTCAGCTTCTAAAAGACAGATTCATATTGCAAATATAATTTAAAAAGCAAACGGATCCTGAAGGACAGAAAGAAATATATGCACATATTTCTACATGTAAGGAAATAATCAGTTTGCTTACTTATCTCAACGAATTACTAAAAAATGCTTAAGAGAAAATTGATAACGACTTTTAAAATTTATACAAGAGGGAAGTGGATGGGTGTTTGACAAAATAATTTCTATGGAATTCCAAATGTCTCAGTATAATGCAGTTGGAGCATCTGCTTTCGTAATTTACCAGAACATTTGAAATCTACAAAAGGAACAGTGAATATTAAAAACTACGACAACAAATGTTTCTTGTGGTAAATATTATCAGCTCTACATCTTGCTAAAGACAATCCGCAACGTGTGGAAAAATATAAAATATTTGAAAACGCCTTAGACACATCTTCATTGACTTATCCCGTAACCCACGATCAAATCCCGAAGTTCGAAGTTTTAAATAATATTCCTATAAATGTTTTCAATTCTAAGAATGATGGTTTGCATACGTTATATATTTCACAGAATCCTGTTAGAGAACCCATACAAATTTTAATTTTAAAAGACGGCAGTAATTCTCACTATTGTTGGATTAAAAATATTAGTAGTGTTACAGCATACCTTTCAAGACATAATGGTAAATCCTATCGCTGTCCATACTGTCTTCATAATTTCACTCGCGATGATTTGTTAAAGAATCATGTAGATAATTGCAAATCAAACACTTTTCAAACTATCAAGTTTCCCGAAGCGAATAGTACGAAATTCGAAAGCGAATAGTACGAAAAACGGTTTGAACCACCCATATGTGATTTATGCAGACTTCGAATGCTTTTCGAAATGTAGAAGAATTGAGAATAATCCATGTAGGGTGCGAACTAAATATTTAGTACCGTCAGGATTTGAATATATTGTAGTTGGACCGGAAGGTAAACTGATCAAAACCAGAATGTACAGAGGGAAAAAAGTAACAGAACAATTTTTGAATGAAATGGTCGAAGCCGAAACTTTGATCAATGATTTAAAGAAAAGAAATGTTAAGACGACTGATTTTGATTGGCAAATTTTTACTGGAGCAAAATATTGTAATATTTGTGGGAAAATTCTAGGAACTGATAGAGTAAGGGACCACGATCACTTAACTGGAAAATACAGAGGTGCTGGTAACAAACAAATATAATCTTCAATACAAATTCTCACTTGAAATACCAGTGTTTTTTCATAATCTCAATGGATTTGATGGTCACTTTATAGTAAACGATTTGTGGAAATTTAAAGATAAGAAGAAAATTTCTTGTATTCCACAAAACTACAGAAAAATATACATGCATTAAATTCGGTCAAATTAAATTTATTGATTCATTCATGTTCCTCAGCTCTTCACTGGATTCACTGTCGAAAAATGTGGAAAATTTCTACATCCTAAGTCAATACTGTAGACAACATAATCTGAATGACTCACAGAAAGAACTTTTGAAAAGCAAAGGAAGTTTTCCATATGAGTACTTGCAGCAGAGTGCTCAGTTCCTGGAAACGTCACTTCCATCCAAAGAGAATTTTAAAAACAATGAACAATACGAAAGAGCTCAAATTTTGTGGAAAGCCTTTTCTATTGCTATCTTCGGGGAATATCACGATCTGTATATGATCACTGATGTATTATTGCTAGGAGATATATTTGAAAGCTACAGAAATCCGTGTATGAATAACTACCAACTCGATCCTTGTCATTATTTTAGCTATCCTGGCTTATCCTACGCTGTCTGTTTAAAAATGACAGAAATTGAGCTGGAACTTATAAAAGTTGATATGTATTTTTTCATAGAAAGAGCTCTGCGAGGAGAAATATCTTTAGTGTCTAAGAGATTTGCACAGGCCAATAATCCTTTAGTAGATCCATATGAGAGAAGCAAACCACAAAACTATATCATGTACTTTGATGCAAACAATTTATGTAGCTGGGCAATGTCTCAACCTCTTCCAACTGGTAATTTCAAATGGGTAAATGATATTGACTTGTTTAATATTCCAGACAATAGCAAAAAGGGTTATTTCTTCGAAGTTGATCTAGAATATCCGGCACATCCAGACGATTTACACATTGATTTTCCCTTGGCTCCTGAAAATTTGAAACTTTCTAATAGTAGTGTCTCATTTTTGACTCCAAATCTGTTCGACAAGCAAAATTATGTCGTTCCCTATAGGTTACTTAAACTCTATGTGGAACTTGGACTGAGGGTGGAACAGGTGCATAGAATCTTGGAATTTGATCAAAAATCGTAACTGAAACCTTACATAGATTTTAATACAACAAAACGAATTAAGGCCATAAATAATCTTGAAAAAGACTTTTTCAAACTGATGAAAAATGCTATATATGGCAAATGTTTAGAAAATAAGAGAAAGAGAATAAAATGCCACATTGTGAATACTGAAGAAAAGCTTAAAAAATTAATTGCAAATCCTAGGTAAGTTTCTTGCGTTAAACTTGCAGAAAATTTCGTAATTCTCCATATGAAAAAAAAAATATTATATTGGATAAACCATATTACATTGCTGTAACGATTTTGGTGTTGAGTAAATTATACATGTATAATTACTTCTACAGTTTTCTGAAGCCAAAATTCAATGCAGAATTGTTATTTACAGATACTGATTCCTTCTGCGTCGACATCCAGACAGATAACATACATCAGAAATTTAATTCAGACTACTTTGATTTCTCAAATTACCCCATAAACCATGCATTATACAGTGAATCAAATACAATGGTTGCAGGGAAATTTAAAGTGGAATTAAAAGGTCTTCCTATCAAAGAGGTTGTTGCGTTAAGACCAAAATTATATTCTATAATCGCGCCAATTCCCAAAAAAAGCAGCTACTGGAATGAAAAATGAATTTAGCCACGAAGATTATCGTCAATGTCTATTTGATGAAAAAATCCTATATACGCAACAAACAGAATTTGGATCTGAGCAACATGATATACACGTATACCAAATTAAAACAATTGCTTTATCCCAAGAATATACAAAACGACATGTCATCAATGGAATTTATTATTATGCTTTTGGAAACTATCGAATATCGGATCTGTATAGTAAAGTAGGAAATACCATTTACAAAACATTGAACTGGAAACAACAAATGTTAAAAAAAACATCGAACATTTTGCATAATCGGAAGTTGAAATAGACATGACTGTAGTGTGTGTCCAAGAATAAATTTCTAAACAATACCGATGTTATTGAACATAATCTTATGTTCCTTTTTGTCAATAATATCATTTGCAAAATATCGAACATTTCGACAATTTCATTTACTACTTCTGTACTGGTATTTCCAGCTCGTTTACTGGCAACCAAGATTGATAATTTTTCGCATATGTCGTCGAAACTCTTGTATAGTCGAGAACGAAACTGTTGACTTTCTATTACTGTGAGCATCATTTTAATCGACTTTAAATATTTTCTAAGTGCCTCAATGCGATTATCGATAATCCGATATTTCTCAGTAGTTCTACCATAGCGTTTTGTTTTTGTAGCCTTATTTCCCCAGTTTCTGAAGATGACCGATTGTTTGGTAAATCATTTCTTTCAGCTCAGGAATGGGGTTTCTCGCCTGTAAGATATCACTCGGAAGTTTTAGTTTATATTGGCTTTATATTTCATCTTGCAAGTTCGAATCTGGATTATAAACGAACGTTTTTTCTGGCATCTCAGTGGGCATTTCTGGATCTAAAGGTTTCACTACATCTTGTATGTTTTTCATGGTTTCTTCACGCACAGTTTCCAGACCTTTGAACCGTTTCGTAGCAGCATCATTGTTTAGAATTGGGGTGCCAACATTCGTAATTCGTTTCCCATTTGCATCGCCATTGAAACTGTTCCCACTTGATGCAAAAAGTCCATTTCCATTTCTCAATAGAGCATTGGATGGGTTAGGATCTAACTTTGTAAAGCCATCAACGTAACTTTTTGTTGTCGCATTTCTGTTGTGCCTCGGTTCCCCAAGATTTCCTATTCTCTTATTGTTCGCATTAAAGACATCCTCGCCAGTTAATGTGACTTTTTCCAAATAACCCTTAGTTACAGCAGCAGAATTCGACTCGGGATCGGCAATATCAAGGATTTGTTTTTTTTTTCTGCATTGAAACTATGCCCGTCGAATGCAATGCTTCGTGGAACGTAAAGCCCATCTTTATTTCTCAGCAATGTATTCATTGGACTATTTTGAACAGTGGTTAAATTGTGGACGTAGTGTTTTGTAGTGGCATTGGATGAATCGATCGGTTCTGCAAGATTTTTAATGCGTTTATTACTTCCAGCATAATTTGCTCTTTTTTCCAAATATCGTTTTGTAACTACTTCAGAATCAGCATCTGGTTCAGTAACATTGATTATTTGTTTGTTTCGCGCATCGTAGCGATTGTTCCGAAAAATTAAAGAAGAATTATTAACGTATTGAATGGTAGCGACTTCTCCATTCTCTATAGGTCTGCCTACGTTCGATATTATTTTAGTATTTGCGTCATGATTTTCCGTGTGATTCAGTGTTATAGACTCTTGTTTTAGATATTGTTTTGTCACAGAGTCCGAACCCTCTTCGGGATTGGCGACATTTCTCAATTTTTTAGTACTTATGTCGTAGTCCCCATCGTGTGTCAATTTAAAACCGACACCTGGAATTCCCGCTGGTCCTCTTTTGGAGCCGTTTTCAGAGCTGATGACGCCAAACAATTGTTAAGTAATTCATCTTTATTTACCAAAGTTTTTTCATGTACTTGAGAGGCATGTGCTTGGTTTTTTTTATCGATTAATAAGAAATCATGTAGTTTTGAAACAGCATATACGCTTGACTACTGATCTAAGGGAACTGGGTTCGAGCCCCGGGTAAGGCATGGATGTATGTGTCGTTTTTCTGCTGAGGTCCTGCCATCCTCTCAGACCTTCTACTCTGGCATATAAACTGAAAGGATCCTGTCAGACCTCTGTAGCAAGCAGCTGCTTGAGGGGGTATTTATTTTTTTATATGCATAAACTGCATAAAAATATCTTTCCTGATTTCTGTTGCATGATCCATTTGTATCTGCAACATTTCTCTCTTGTTCTGCATATTAAATAAATAAAAATAATAAATACCCCCTCAAGCAGCTGCTTGCATAATTACACTCTAGTCGAATGTCTTTCGGAGTCGAAAAATAACTATGTGTCAGGTAAATATATTCTTTTTCCTTCCTCTGAAATGAATACTGATAGATTCCACGAAACTGATATTTCGGCTCGGTTAAATCTTTGGCATATAAAAAGATTTTATTACAGTAGAGATGTTTAAATATTAAGTTCAACAAAAGGTTCGTCTTCCCTGACCCCGATGGACCACAGATTAAAAGTCTAAAATTCCAGAGAGGTGCTAATACGTTCAAGAATGTCTCATCTTCTTCAAAGTCAAAATTTTGAATCTCCATTTGCTTTATTTAAAAAGATTATGTTCTTTGACCCAAGAATTAAATGTATTATCATAACCAAACCATTTAACATAATAAACTTTTTTATTATTCTTCACTCTAGTTTTCAGAATGGTTTCAACTTTATAAATGTCATTTTGCTTTTCGTATTTCACCATTTCTTGGGTGTAAAAACTAACAATGATTGGTTATCCTTTCAGATCCTTGATCTTATAGATTATGGGATCTGTGTTCAGAGGTTGAGCAATTTCAAAATCTCTTCTGTAAAATTCGGCAGATAACCTTTTCTAAACGGTGTTTTGTACTTGGCGATTCTCACTCTGTCGCCGATTTTAAATTTTTGTTCTGTAATAGATTTAATTCTTTTACCAAACATATTAAAATACACAATATTTTTGTTTTTCTGCAAGCTTGCCTTTTTTGGGGTCATTCTTATTGATCTGTGGTAAGAAGTATTGTAATTCTTAAAGAGTTTTGGTAGAACATCGATACATTTTCTAGTGTCATTGGCAGTTAAATATTTCTACATTTTTGTCTTTAGAGTCCTGTTTAATCGTTCCAGAAGTTGAGCTTTACTCTCATTTTCAGTGGCAAACCAATGGAAAACCTCTTTGATTAAACAATGCTTGAATTTTTTATTGATAAACTCAGTTCACTTATCCGTTTATAACTTGGATGGCTTACGTAGTTTTAACATTTCTACAAATGCTTTGGTACTCGCGTTACTCGTTTTCTTTTTAATGGGTATTGCCCAGGCGAATTTGCTGAAAATGTTAATGATTGTTAAAATGTAATTCGTGTGGTTATTGTGAAATTTAAATTTTTTCACATCGATTAAATCACTCTGCCACTGGTCGTCTACATTCGAGACATAAACCCGTCTGGTTTGGAATTCTTTATAAATGGGTTTGTGTAATGTGTACACATTTTGTTGTTGGAGAAATCTTTTTACTTTTTTTTCGGTCAATCCAGTTTTGCGCATTGGATCTTTTATACCGGAAAATCCCTTTAATGGGTCATAGTAAACGGAAGAAAGCATCTTAATTTTTGTGTCCCAAACCGAACCTTTTCTTTGTTTTAATGATAGGTTTGATTATCTTTCTTGAAATTCTTTCTCCTAAAGTTGGATTCTGAATTTCTTCCAAATCATTTAATAATTCTTGGTCGGCTTCGTGTCTCTTTTTAGTTTCTGTAGATTTGCTGTAAGAAATGTCGTGCTTTTTGCAAGCTTTGTCCACACTGTTAATACCAGGATCTTCTCGCATTAACCTTTTCTCCAGTTTTGTAAAAGGTCCACAATACTGGATACCTGGAATATGCATTTCGGGTGGATTAAACTTTTCTTGAACCCAGCTTACTATATCACCACCTTTTAAAAATTTTCCTTTTTGTTTCACAAATTTCTACTTCATTTTTCCACACTTTCGACATCTGCCTCTCATCATTACTCTTTTATTTTTTGAAGTGACATGTTCGACGTTATACGTTAAAGTTTTCATTTTACACTTTACACAATACATGCTTAATTTTTATATATAAAATATAAGTACGTCATACTTATAAAATAAAGTTTAATGTATCACAGTTATCTAACTAGTTTAACGCCTGGAGAAAAACAAAAATTGAAGAGTGCATTTGTAAATAAGAATCCTATAACTTTAAGTATTGATCCACAGAAGAAAGGTAACGATACTTTGGAACTGACAAAGAGACAAATCATTAAACTGAAAAAATTACAGCGCCAGTTCGACTTCGTTTCAGTAAAACACAGCTAGGTGGATTTCTACCTTTCTTAATACCTGCACTCCTAGCATTAGGAAAAGCAGCTGCAGTTGGAGCTGCGAGATATGCTGGTACCAAGCTTGCACAAAAAGTTCTAGGAAAGGGGTTATGCATTCCTGGAAAGCAAAGAGCAGCTGGCTTATCTAAAAATAAAAGAAAGGGAAAAGGTTTGTACATTCCAGGAAAACAAATAACTCAGGAATTGAAAACAAAGGGCCATTAAGTAACTTAGATATCGAAAATATAATGAAAAACGAAAAAGGATTCTGTGGTGTATACTCTATCGATTCTTTGCCAACAAAAATATTTAAGAACGAAAATGGTATAGTGAACTTTGACATTTCCCGTGGTTCAGGAACTCATTGGGTACTTATTTCAATGATGCGAAGTTATCTTATGTCGAGTACTTTGATCCATTTGGTTTATCGCTACCAGAAGAAATAAAACACTATTTACTTTCATCTTCAAAGCCGATCGTGTATAACTCTTCGCAAATTCAAGCAAATTACTCTGTAAAATGCAGCTACTATTGCATCTATTACATTAAACGAAGGAATAATAACATAAATCCATATGATGTATTGTATCAGTTTGAACAAACTCCTAACGATAGGAATGAATTGTTGGTAACAACTAATATATATAAGAACTACATAATACTACATAATACTACACTATATTAATAAAGATGATACTCATAACTATCAATTCCTCTACTATTACAACATACAACCCCGAAGATTTGGAAATTAATTATGAAACGCCGATCACACTCAATAGTGAATACGAGATAGCATTGATCGGTAGCAATATGTGGTAATCTTGGTACAACATCAGTGATAAATATAACAATAACACTCTGAAATACTTCAATGGAAGGCAATGGAATATAATAACTTTCCCGAATGGAATGTACGATATAGACGGATTTAATGATATTTTGAAAAATGTCTTTGGGGGATCCTAGCCCTATAATACTAGAAAGCATCTTCCCCACATTAAGAATTGTTTTTCGTTTGGCAAGAGGATATAGAATAGATTTTTCTGAAGGAAAGTTACGAGAAATACTAGGGTTCAAATCGAAAATTATCGATGCAGAAAAAAACGAAGGAAAATTCCCACCTAACATAACGAGAGGGGTCGATCGCATTCTAATTCACTGTTCTATTGTCGAATCTTCCTATCTCAATAACCAGAAGAGCGACGTGATGTATAGTTTCGTGCCTCAAACTCTGCCTGGCAGTTTAATCGACACACATCCTTTCTTTCCCATATATTTACCGCTGAATAAAACTGATTACATTTACAATGTTAGAATTAAAATAACCGATCAGAACAATAAAGTAATTGACTTGAACTGGGAAAACGTGACTTATATGTTACACATCAGACACAAATAAAGATGAAGATACTGAGAAAGCGAATTCAAATATTTTGTACAAATCCGTCGCCTATCGTTCGAAACAACGAGAATATATCCCCTAAGAGCAGAAATATTCTTAATCAGTTAATATACGGAAATGGCCTAAAAATCATAAAGTATAAGATGAACGTTGAAGTTACTTACTGGAATTTGTTCGAAGACTCGATAGACGATAATTCCACGACAAAATATGAGTACTTAGAATATCGGGAAACCAATGTTAATATTAAAAATCTCGAAAAATAAGACATATTTACCAAAGATATGGACGTTTTCCTACATCCGTACAACAGTTATATACACGTCAGAGGCAAAATACTGAAATTAGATGGATCTGATATCGGTGGCAATGATGTAGTTACGATGGTCAATAACGGGCACAACATTTTTAAGAGAGCTGAATATTATATAGACAACGGAGAATTGAAAGATATTGAATTGCCAGGAATCACAATTTAATTGATTTTACCGAAGACTTTTCACACAATGCTTCCACAAGTATGATGTGGTTTAAAGATACCGCAGACAGTTCGAAAATGAATAAGTATTTGTACGACGGAGGCGAAGATACACTGGGCACGAATAATAAGATAAAGGATTTTGCACAAGCGTTGAAGAAAAATCCTGAATTCAATCAAGGATTCTTGGACAGATATGAAATTACCAAAAATAGTCAAAATGTAAGTTTATTCTTACCACTGAATCGGTTGTTTGGATTCTGCCGAGACGTGGACGTGTTTCGCGGTGTAAAACATACCATAAAACTAGAAAAAAAGAGACGACAAAGACATTATTCAGAGAATTGGGGCTACGTTGTATACATTTGAAATATCTCACGTATCTAGGTTTATTCCAAAAGTGGAACCATCACTACAAGTACTTGCAAAACTAGAATCTCAGTGAGCAAGCGGTAATCCACATGAAATCTTTTGGGAATCGTGCAAACTGTACAAATCTGATACTCGAATTGACTCTCATGTCAGTTGGCGGGTTACTACAACTCAAAGTAAACCCGTCCATCTTTATGTCGTCTTACAAAAGTCTAACCGATTAAATAATCAAATCAGAAAGAATATGGTATTTGATCACATGTTACTAGAACGGATTCAAATCAGAGTGAATAGCAAAGTTTCCCGAACAAGAATTCGAGTGCAACTTTTAACACAACAGTTTAGATTAGGTGCGAGTTTACAACAGCTTTTTAGCTGCAAAGAATATGGATATCGATTTGGGTACACAAGTCAGTTACCAAGATTTTATGAAACTGTATCCGATATTCCACTTCGATGTCAGCAAATACGAATCACGCCTAAATGAATTATCAGCAACTGCTGACATCGAAATACGATTTAAATTAAATATACCGTCTAATGAATTATACCATATATATTGCGTAATTTTCTCAGAACGAAAAGCAACTTTACAACCACTAGAGGGAAAACTTTTAGTTGTTGGATAAAAAACTATTTTAAATACAATCAAAATTTACATCTATTTGCACGTTTTAAAAAAAGATGTATGTTCCCCACTTCCAATTCAAATCTGATTTTTAAGAGAAAATTTCAATTAATCCGTTCAAACGTTGTTGAAGATCCTAAAAATTCTGATCATTAAGATTGTTTAAGGATTATTTTTTCACTTCAGGAGACATTCTTTTCAAACTTCTCTAGTGAATGCTGGACTTAAAAATTGACGGCCGCCCGCGCCAAAGGGCGACCAGAGATTCAACTAAGCAACTTTGTAAAAAAAAAACATTCAAAATACATGTCAGAAACATAAATTATTTACTCTTCAGGATGAGAAAGTCAAAGTGACTTGGAATCACTTGAGACCCTTCTTAAATACACAACGGAACCAAAACTGAATCTTGAACTTTGGTTTTAGATAAAAATTTCGGTTTGATATCAAAATTATTACTTGGACTTTGCTACTGAATCTTGAACTTTGGCTTTGGATAAAAAATTTCGGTTTGGTTGTAAAATTATTACTTGGACTTTGCTACTGAATCTTGAACTTTGGTTTTGGATAAAAATTTCGGTTTGATAGCAAAATCATTACTTGAACTTTGCTAGCGAATCGTGAACTTTGGTTTTGGATAAACATTTCGATTTGATAGCAAAATTATTGCTTGGACTTTCTACTGAAACTTGAACTTTGGTTTTGGATAAACATTTCGGTTTGATAGCAAAATTATTTCTTGGACTTTGCTACTGAATCTTGAACTTTGGTTTTGGATAAACATTTTGGTTTGATAGCAAAATTATTACTTGGATTTTGCTACTGAATCTTGAACTTTGGTTTTGGATAAAAATTTCGGTTTGATAGCAAACTTATTACTTGGACTTTGCTACTGAATCTTGAATTTTGAATTTGGATAAAAATTTCGGTTTGATAGAAAAATTATTACTTGGACTTTGCTAATGAATCTTGAACTTTGGTTTTGGAGTGAGTATTTAAGGAGGGTCTGGAGCGATTCCAAGTCACTTTGACTTTCCCCTCCTGAAGGGTAAGTACGGTTTAAATAGATTTAATTTTAAAGCTGGAACGACAATTATTACGTGGACTTTAGTTAGATAAATGTTTTAATATTCTTGTAGCAAAATTATTACTTGAACATTGATTAGATAAAAAATTTAATATTCTTTTATGGTAAATTATCATACACTTCACAAAGTTTCCATTTGATAACAGAATTATTACTTTGGACTTTGATTAGATAAAAGTTTTAATATTATTGAAGCAAAATTATTACTCGAACGTTGCTTAGATAAAAGTTTTGATTCTGCTGTATCCAGTGATAGCTTAACAAAACACATCATTTTTTATCTCATACACACAAACCTCATTTCAACCTAATTCATTTAAACTAATTCACAATTAGTTTAAACCTCATCTTCCCAAAAAAACTCTTAAATTAATTTTTCACATGCTAAAAATCACCCCCTTTTTTTAATTTTCACACATATTTTTACAAAAAACCACAAGAAACATGCTTTTTAGCTCACCCCCCATAACTTTTCCCATGGATTTTCACAGAATTGTCGAGCCCCTTTTACTGTGCCAGAACTCTCATTTATGCTACTACTTACCTATAGCGGTATCAGCCAACTTTCTGTTCCAGATAAATTCTTTGCACGATTGTGCTTAACAGAATTAAGAATCTGTTTGACAGTCAATTGTGTGATGAGCAATGTAGAATCAGAAGTGGTAGGGATGTGTGAATCAGATATTTTCTCTCGGGCAGATTGTTACGAAATGTTTAGAGTTTCAGAAACCTTTGGTTGTTAGCTTTGTTAATTCCAAAAAGGCTTTCGACTCTGTTGATCGTCATAATTTGTGTTTGATTGTGAGATCGTATGGCATACCAGAAATTTAGTTAATATAATGAAAACTCTCTGTAATAGTACTGAGTCGTGTGTGAGAGTAAACATTATTAATGAACGTTCACTTACGATTTATTTTAAATCTAACTCTTTTACGCAATTCATTTCAATTTCAAATTGTAATAAATGAAGTAACCTAAAATTAAAATCTGAATATTAATATCTAGAGCAGATTCCCGTAACATTTCGGTAACCCTGTGTAGTAGTCAGAGTAAGAAACTATATTTCAATCACTTCTTACAAAGAAAAATATCATATGGACATTTTCTGAAAATTTCTCCGGTCATCACATGGTACTTATTATGCACAGTGGAAGCTCCGGTCTAACCTATTTAAAACATTACCCTATCAATTTTCGGCAAGTTGAGAAACTTATTTATGCATGAAATCAATTGACACTGATGACTTACTATTGCCGTATGTCAAATTTGTCATTTGAATGAATGCAATTTTTATGTGAAAAATAAACGTGTGGGCTTCAAATATCTTCAAAACAAATGATGAAGCCCCCAAGAAAGGATTTTCTTCCATCTATAAAGTTTAAATATAAGTTTTTCATTGCAAAAATATATAATGTTTCAATGAGATGTCATATCTTTCATCCTTCCTTTATTTTCCCCATGAAGACCAAAATGTGTGTTAGAACTTCACGAAGAAAAGCCTAACGAGATAAAGGTTGACCTCGAGGTTTTCGAATCCATTTACTCCAAACACAGTGGAAGTAATCTTTGGCTTATTCGTAGAGTACAACTTGCAAGAAACGTTGACGAGGCAACGGAAATAAATAAAAGGCATTGCTCTTTGCTCCTTTATTATGAATAACTTGACAAGATTTCTCTGTTTTTCTCTCTCACGGAAAGTGTTAAGCGACGATGCCAATGTCCTCTCATCCATACGAATAAAGACAACGTAGAAAATTAGATTCTTCAGTGCACATATTGCATGGATTTTTTTTTTTTTTGAGTTTTCACAATACCTAGATCACTGAGACGGCTCTAAATAGAGTTTACATTTCATAGGAAAACCTCGTGCAAAAGCTTAAAAGGCCAAAAATGAATAAATAAATATGACTCTGTGATGAATACAAATCAGAAATTCGCGATGGTTTTAGAAACACATTTTCAAGACGAATGCCTTGCTATCATCTTTTGCATTTAAACAACACGAACTTCCCACTTCGATACGATGCGCTTTTAATATTTGTTGCAGCGAATTATTCAAAATTTCCCTTCATTATCTAAATTAATGTTTTCGCTTAAAATATTCTCTGCTTACAAAGGTAACCACAAAAATTGCTCGCATTTGTACCAAGATACAAAGCTTATTAAAATTGCGCGAACAATTCAAACATCTATGGTCCTCTGAAAATCAAATGAAAAGTAAAACATTTGCGGAACAAGACAATGTAAGTAATCTGTTGTGACCACCTCTGTGTGTTTTGGGGGTGGTTAGAACTTTAGGGGCGAACTTAATGAATTGAGGGGGCGAAAACAAAGCACTGTGTTTCATCAGAATCAAAATTCCAGGGAAAGTGGACCTGATGCTGCATTTCTTATAATCATAAATGATGGGGTCTACCAATCTCAAGCTTAGGCTCTCTGCCTATCTCGGTGTGCAGGAACTAGTTCAACAGACAAAACAAATAAGCAGTTCGATGTGCGATCACTTTGTGGAAACACATTTATTTAACTTCACTCTTATTCTCAGCTACCCAGCCTGCTGATGAACAGTGTCCTCACCCGAAGACTGTCCAGTTAATTTGCTTGGAGTGCATCAAACACCTCTGCCACTCAGAAGTAATTAACTTCAGTTAACTTCTTTGTGTGCTCGAAGACTCGGTGATCTTCACCCTCCGAACAGAGCATCTCCCCACAAGTAAGTCGGTGGATTCCGTCCCTTCTCATTTTCATACCCCTTTGAGTTGCCAACTTACCCCTTTCCATTACAACCCCTAACTTATTAGCAACACACCCAGGAACTTTCGTAACGGCAGAGTGTTGTTGGATAGACTCAACTCCGACCAGTTAGAGACGCTAGTCTTGCATGTTTGACCTTCGTCTGATGTCCTGCACCGAGGACGATGACACATCCAAAATACTCCCCTTTTAGTTTTCTGGGCATCTGTAAATCTCTTACTTACTGCATAATTAAAGACTATTACTCGCGCGTTATCTTTCATTTTGCAATTCTTCCTCTTTATTATGAGTCCAAAAGTACTATTCTTTTCAAACTTCATTAGCGCTTGTTTTCCTACGGACTTGTTTCCTTTGCCTTCCGACATTTTCCTAATAAATCTTTTAATTCTTCTATCAGTACTTCTTATTGAACTTCTATTTTTAAACGATAGATTATTCTTGAACGAGATACCATCATTTACTTCAGAAACAAATCCTTTTGCCTCTCTTGTTAACACCGAATTTACGCCTACTGTTAATACACTCTTTATCAATAGTTAATGACCGCTTAGGTCTACCGTACTTTCTTCTTTATTTATCGAATTTTTGTCCAATGAATGTAAGAACATCAGAACCTTTTTCTGTTAGATCTGGACCTCGGATAAATCTTTTTCTAACTTTAGCGTCACTACTTCGGTTATTTAGACCAAACTGCCTCTTTTTTCTCTATTTTCTTCGGCCACAATTAACTGACTTTTTAACACTTCCTCTCTCTTATTGATTATAGAATCTACTTCGGTTAGGTCATTTCTGTCTAAAAATCTCTCACCTATTTCCTTTAACATTTTCTCCTTATTATTATTATTTACATAATCATCTATATAACTGTCATCTTTATATTTAAAACCAAATTCCTGGGTATTTACATTTCTGATCTTACATAATTTCTCAGTCAGATTCTCACTCTTCATTAACTGTGTAACTTCCTCTGATTTATTCTTATTTCCAATATTTCTATACTATCTGTTACCTTAGAATTGCACACATCATCCATTCGTTTTTTATGTGGCATTACTTGGCTAATTTCTTCGCCTTATGAACATCGACATTAATCTTTATTTTAGCATTAGGGTCCTGATCTGCCAGATAATTATTTTGACATTCCATTCGGACATTTTATGCAATGGAAATTCATCCCTACTTTCCAAATTACATTTCTTTCTATCGAAAGATCACACTTCACATTAGGGTCATTTATTCTAATTACTTGACCATACTTATTTATCAAAAAAATTGGTCACCTTATTAAACTGCATTCTCTCCTTAACCTTCGTTGATACAATATCTTTATCTGAAAATTATTGCGAGATTCGGACATGATCAGATTTTCTACTACTAGATAGTTAACGTTGATTGCAAAACTATCCTTATTCTCTACGAACCTCATATCCTGATTTTTAGTTGTCATTTCGGCTTCCTTATGATTACTGTTTTCTCCACAAATATCAACTTTTTTACCTGTGACTATGCCCGCTATTATATCATTTGTACTCTCTTCACAATTAATTTTATTATACTTGTCAATTATAAAAAATAATAAAATAATAAATACCCCCTTAAGCAGTTGCTTGCCACAGAGGTCTGACAGGAGCCTGTCAGTTTATATGCCATAGTAGAAGGTCTGTGAGGATGGCAGGACCTCAGCAGAAAAACGACTCATACATTCATGACTTACCCGAGGCTCGAACCCAGATCCCTTAGATCAGTTACGGTACAATAATCAACCGCTCTACCAGATAAATCCTTATTTAAATATATCTTAACCTCATCCTTCTCACATTTAATTTTCTCACTCTCTACATTATTATTTACTTTGTTCTCAATTAAATCACTAGGCTCTAATCCTCTTTCTCTGATATTACTACTCTTACTATCATCTTTCTCCTTATCAGGTACCTTATGTAATATTTTACCCTTATCATCTAGATAAATATTTTCTTCACTAAATTTAGCCACATCTTTACTATATAAATCCTTATTTAAATCAATCTTATCCTCACCATCCTCATATTTCATTTTATAATTCTCTACATTATTATTGACTTTGCTCTCAATGAAACAACTAGGCTCTAAACCTCTTTCTCTGATATTAATACTTTTACTATCATCTTTCTCCTTATCAGGTAACTAACAAAATATTTCACACTTATCATTTAGAGAAATCAAGTTCATCACTGATACACCTTTTCTCACTCTCTACCTAAAATTGAGACTTATCCTCGGCCTTTTCAGCCAACCTCTCTAGGGCAGCGAAAGAATTCGGAGTGATTAACATATCACCACTCAATTCATCCACCATCACACTAAAAAATTTCACTTTTCTCCATATACTCCCTCCTGACTTCCATCCATAGCCCGTTCGAGTGGGACAGTGATTAATGGAGCCTACAATCGACCTTTGAAGGCATTAACTAGTAATACCTTCGCCTCCAACTTCTTCTATTTCTCTGGGACTAAAGAACCTTTTATGACCGAAATCTGAGCTCCTGAGTCCACAATAGCATTATACATTTTATTTTCACACTCAATGCGAACAATCGTTAACGTCTCTATGCCTTGACATGATATGAGTCTCTGCATTTCCGCCTTTCAGAGTCGCAGGCTTCCAATCTCGCTTCTGATTCTAATGTCAAATACTGGCAACCAACTTTTTCAATAATGATCCCGCTCCTCTCTGCGGGCTCCGACTCGTGAGTGTTCACATAAAACGCTCTGGCCACTTTCGCATTCTTGTAAAACTCCTTAGCCAAATGACCTTTCCGGTTATAGATGAAGCATGATCTGGAAGAAAAGCTCTGATTCGGTTTGCCTTTAAAATCACTGCTCTTGTTTTCTGTCAATTTGTTGGTGGGTTCGAATTTCATCCTAAATTCCTTTGACTAAAATTTAATTTCGTAGATGACTGGCCAAATCTGTTTTTTCAATTTTCTGATTTAAATTTTTCATGAGAATAAATCTTGCAGGTTTTTTGTGCCTGCAGGAAGTTTTCTGCAACTTCGGCAATTTCGGTGCAATTTTTCCACGGCCCATTCTCCTGCAACATGATATGATTTTTCGCATCCAGTGGTAATAGATCTTTAATTTTGTCAGCTAACATCAACTCTTTTAATTTTTGGAAATCATCCACTTCCCGACTCTTCAGATAACAGTTCAAGTGACTCTTCATTCGAGTTGAAAACTGAGTCCAGGTTTCCGTAGAGAACTTAAACATCGAATCGAATTTTCCTTTTCCTTTTTCAATTGACTGTCTTTTAACACAGCAGATTAAATTTTTTCGTAGTTATGAATTGGCTCATCACTCAACAGAGTAAAAATGTTTCATGCTGTCTCTCCCCTAGCAAAGGATGCACTAGGATTCCTTGAGAGTCATCCGTTATTTCGTATGGTTTAAACAACTTCTCTATCATCACGAAATAAGCCGGTTATTCTTCCGTTTTTTTTACCGTAAGTGATAGTTATTATGGTTTAAAATTTTCTGAAGTCATTTTAATTTTAGATCTCTGCATCCACTGAACTTCGACTACCTCAGCTACTATTATTTGCCCTTTCTATATCTATTCTTCTTGCTTCTATAACTGCCTAAGTTCTATTTCCTTATCTCTTTCTTTTTCTTCTCTTCTGTATTCCATTTCCAATTTTCTTTCTTCCCCATTTCTTTCTTTCTTCTTTCTATCCCTTTCTTTTTTCTCTCTCTTCTATATTCCATTTCCAATCTTCTTCCTTCACTCCTTTCTTCATTATCTCTTTTTTCTTACTCTCTTTGGTATTCCATCTCCCTCTCTGAGATTGATTTCGGACCTGAAGCATTCTTTTCGACCGGATTCGAACCACATCCGCTAGCACCCTGTTCTACCCCAACATCGCTATCTATCCTATCAATTTTTCTAACTTCCCCACTTTTCCCAGTCTAAATGTGTCTGGTTAAATCAACGCTGCCATCCTGCTCTGTTCCACCCTTAGTTTTATCGCAACTCCTCAGCATCATTGGCAACTCAAATTAGTTTAAAAATAGAAAAAGACAGAAATACCACATCTTTACGTCCCGCGAAAATCGGCTTTGCTCACTCGTCTGCTGACCTGGAGGCTCCTTCTAAAACTAGGAATCCCTTCCACAGTGACAGACCTTGGCACACGAAACCTCAGTGAAGATCTCGATGATGTAGTACTCGGGGATATTGCACTCTGTAGAACATTGACCTGGAGGTGGCTTAGCCCACTGAACTGCTTGCAGCTTCCTTACTTTCACAGAATTAATGACACCTGATTCACAAATTCTTCTAAATTTCTTGCACTTTTTCTTCCTTCTCTCAGCGAAAGTTTTCTCTTTTTCTTTTAGAACAATGGACATCTTCTTCGGCATATGAACGATAATGCTGTCGTGGACTGCGCCAAATGTGGTGGTCGGTAGTAAGGGAACGACACAGGTTTTCATTTCGTCAGGTGAAATTAGATATCCTGTTTGAACTGTGCCAAATGTGGTGGGCTGCGATGACGAAGGATTAACCACTCTATAATAGAGGACGATCACTTAGCCCCTTAATTAGATTCACCGTTACTTAACTGAATTATCAGGTTCATGGCCAGCTCCGATCCAAAAACAACATCTTTGAGACACATCCCCACAATAGCACTTCCAAAAACACACTTAATACATTGAAATATTTACAACATCAAAAATACAATAAAAATGCAACAATAAATAAAAAAAAAATAAAATAGAGGGACATGACACCGACCAACTGCTGTCGCTGTGGTGATTGTTGACTAGGTTTACGAATCCCACTAGCATGGGTCCTCTCTGGGCGTTTGGTTCCCGAGTGGGGTTTTTTACTTCTACTCTCTTGTCCCACCAATTCCTGTGTGCTGTGTGTTGCTGTGGTGTCGGTGTTTTGGAATCCTCCAAAAGTGCAGAGAGGTGTGTCATAGAAATACAATCACATAAATGTCACTCCTGAGCTAAAATAATAATCAAAATGGTTCCCTAGTCGATCGATGAATTTGCCTTCACACATACTACGCCAGGGCTTAAGCTATTTTTTTCTACCAACTAACACATAAAATATAAACACTTTATAATCAAAAAATGAAAGTACACCATAAGCACAAGCAACAAAAAAGGAATTTTCTTAACAGAAGTCCCTGAAAATCCTAGCTAGACATATATACAATCCTCGCTATTTTTTTCACAGAGTAAAACATATTTCTTCATGCATGTAACTAAATTCTAATCTTAACCTCTAGAATGTTTCTAAAATTCTTCTGCCGCTGCCTCGTTTTAGCATAGCGATCATGTAATATATTTTCTGGAGAATGTCAAATTTATCAAACACATAAGATTTTCTGCATAGGTTTACACACATAACCAAATATAACAATTCTTTCAATTCTAATACATTTTATCTATGATATATTTGACATGATATATTTTTATCCCCTAATGATACGTCATATAACCATATTATATACTTTCCAAATTTCACTGCAATAACTCAACAGGTTCGAAAAAACCCTGTGTCACGGAAACTAATCTGTTGTGACCATCCCTGTGTGTTTGGTGGTGGCTGGACTTTAGGGGAGAACTTAAAAAAATGAGGGAACGAAGACAAAGCACTGTGTTTCATCAGGATCAGCATTCGGGGGAAAGTTGACTTGATGCTGCAATTTTTATAATCGTAAATGATGGGGTTTCCTAATCCCAAGCCTAGGCTGTCCACTTATCTCTGTGTGGAGGAACTAGAAAATAGACAAAAAAATAAGCAGTTCGATGTGGGATCACTTTGTGGAAACACATTTATTTAACTTCACTCTTATTCTCAGTTACAGTCAATTTACTCTAATTCAAGTGGATATCACATAAATGCAAAAACAATTCCTCTTTCACACGCTGCACCGTTATTGGGGAGTATAACAATTTACGGCTAAAAAAAAATACGGTCGAGAGCAACATGGCGGCGACAAACTGTCATTTAAATATGGGGGGAGACCAGATTAGGAAAGAATTACCCTTACCTTGTTCCTTTGCCATGGGTGGACAGAAGAAAATGACTCTCCTTGTGCATATCAAGTTGTCGTCCTTTAGATCGCTATTGAGATCCCACTGCTCATCAGCAGAATTGCCTCTGTTAGTGTCCATAGTTGCGCACCTCGATGCCGAAGAAGATGTCAGGTCCTTTTCCTTGAATGAGGTAGAAACAAGTACAGTCGCCGAGAATCAACTTTTCGCACCGAAAATTCAGAGAACAGTGTACAAGTGCGCACTTTTTCCTGCGCCCTCCAATTTCTCCGTGGGTTGGGCAAAAACCACCTGGGCGGTCGTATCAGGCGGCGATTGGTGCCTTCTAATCCTAACTAGGCGTCAGGCTACCCATATGGTACTTGTTTTTCTTTTCGGTCGAGCGGTCGCTGCCAGATAGGACGGCTCTTTGCCCGAGTTTCCTTGTTCTAGGCCTGCGGGCTGCCTTCTTCTTCGCCATGAAAATTCCAAGAGCCAAAATGAAGAAGGGTGGGAAGATAAGACCTAAACAACAACATGGCGGATGGGGCTTACCCCATATAGATATGTCGTGTCCACATTTTGAAACAAATATGAGCACGACAAATCCTCAACCAAATATGGGATGCGAAGGTTCAACTAGACTATAATTTAGTTATCCATTTCAAGAGTATCTTGAGTCTGGTGACCATTCTTTCCAGTTTAACAGGGACAACCCTGGACGTTAGTTGCTATTCCGTCGTCTCATCCAGTTTAGCATTTGTCATAGTTAAAATTTACTATTATTTCCGTTCATAAATTTCATAAATTCGTATATTTTAATAGTTCTTTGTTCAACAACTCCTCCTGGACGGTCAGAGCTAGAACCACCAAACTTCGTCTACAGTTTCATCTCAACTTAACTTAGTACACTGTAGGTGTTTCGACCATAGAAAATTAAGAATTTCCCCAAACGACGGTCAAGAAGCGACTGTCCATTGAGATCTTTGTGCATTGATAACGTAGTACTCCATTCGCAACTTTCAATTCTTCATAAGGTAAATGATGGCAGAGCCCTCAGAGATTTCCGACACTGACATCGGGTTTAATACCGATCCATCACAGCTAGGAATCCTATCTCGAAATCCTATGCAGCAAGATGCAATTGGATCCACTGCAACAAATTCGGGACCGATCTGTTAAGTGCTTCTGGAAATATTGGGAGCCAAAAAACTCTGCCACCAGTGACATTACCCAGGACGCAAACGTGTCCGCGCACTATTTCGGGACATTGATGATACTTTGAGTCATTATATTGTTACAAATTTAATAGATGAAAACTGAGCGTGAGTTCAAGAGTATGCTTACCAAACATAAACATAGTGAAATAATTTATTATAAGAGTATACAACCATACAAATAAAACAATCTTATCTAATCACAAGTGTTTATCTTCATCAGTATGAAGTTAAACCATTAAAAAAGAATGATTTATTACGCTATTTTAATTTTCTAATCTTTATACTACAGTGTTTGAAATATTTACTCCTAATAAAAATAGAACCTTTTATTTCACAACATTTAACAAACAACGCCGATTTCTGTTGAAATCCTTTATGATACCATGGTTACCTTATTACATATCTTTACACCTTGCATATGAAAGGCATCAGACGATGATCTCTCCCTAAAGAGGGCCTCGAACAAACTTATCCTGTTGGCTTCTTAGCACCAGTGGAAATAAGCTTCATTTTGAACAAAATATAAACAATCTTTTCACTGAGAATCACATAACACTAACCTAACAACATCAACATAATACATCCTTTTTTTCCCTAATAAACAAGAAGTTCCGCTTTCCTCCTCCATTACTAGTATTCAGTCTCTCTCTGTCCAAATCAGTTGATAGCATAATTGCCACGCTGAAGCATAGCGAGCGTCAATGACACATCTATCATGGGTTCATTGTAGCACGTTCATCTGTCGTAACAATATTTAATTCTTAGCAATGCCAGCCAATTTTGATAGTCTAATATAGTATATGTAGAAGAAAGTTCGTTTGTGTGTTTGTGTGTCTCCCCTCTTACGCACTCAGCCCCTTAAACGGATAGAGACACAAAACTTTGCGTGAATTTTCCTTCACCAAAGGAAAGATCATATGCTATATGCGAACTCGCTGGGGTCAACAAAAACCAGTATAGACTATTTTGAATTTCTTGAAATTTCCAAGACTTGTTTTATTTTTTATGTAAATAAGAATTAGTGATTGTTGAGAGTAATTTTTCAAAAGAGTAGCTGTTGTGTTGGAAAGGGGAAGTTAAGTTATTTTTGCTTTCGCGTGAAAAAGTCATTGTTTCAGGAAAAAGGTATGTAGCATGAGTAGCAGTACACGAAGTTCTGTATTGAAGAGGTTCTTTATAGAAGTTGTTCGAAAGCGCATGAGAGTGATATCAGGTGTTTGTTGAAATGAAAACTTTCGAAAACGGAGGAATTCATATCGGGCGTTAATATAGGTTAATATAATCAACAGAAATTGAAAAATTTCCGTTTATTTCATATATTTTATTAAAATGTTCTTTGAATTAATAAATGTATATTTCAGAGGCAAGTTACACATGGACGCAATGATTCTCTTAGATTTTTCATGAAAAAAATAAGAGATGATTAAGCACACAATCTCACTTATACATAAATGTTTTGACAGAAGAGTAAAAGTATTTTTATAAATAATTATTTGGAAAAAAATTATTTGTTGAATTATATATCTAGAGGTGATCAGTGCATTTACTATGGATTTTTATAAATTTATTATGGTCATTCTAGCATAACTTTTACATTTATATACTACTCTTCGAATTTTCCTGTTATATTACACTGTATAATAAGTAAAAGCACCAGTTTGCTAGGCTAGGCGAGCTAGGAGTGTATGAAAAATTTGGCATCATTGCCGCTGCATTGGCCATCGTATCGCACAGTGGAAGTCCCAGTTTCCATACTCAACAAGAAGAAATTTCTCTCATGGAAGCTGCTTAGCTGGCTATTTCATAGCACTGCGTTATGATTCATATCTTTCTCACTAACCGCTTAGGGGCGGGGGTGGCTCAGTCTTTAGCGCGCCAGGCTCGTAATCTGTAGTTTCCAGGTTCGAGTCCCAACTGGGTTAGCGTTGAGATTTATCTCCGCAAAATTCCCCGCCCTGCCCATGGTCAGTAGGAGACACCGATGGGCTTGGAAAGGTCGCCGTCCGTCGGATGGGACTTTAAGCCGTGCCCCCGTGTTAGGGAGAGCCATACCCTGTGCACGTTAAAGAACACGCTGGATTGCCATAATGCACATGTGTTGAAGCGATTTATAACTTTATTTCTACGTTTTGCATTTTTCGTCATTACTGTGAGGTAAGTAAAATTACCTGTAAAGGTAAGGTACAACGGAAAACATACAAAACATCAAAACAAAGTTTTGCATATGTCAGCTGAGTAACTATTAATACTACAATTCGTCAAGGCCATACTCAATATTTGAAACATATATCGTGACATGTTTCGCTCACATGAAGGTTATAACTTATCAATATTTTCATACGTTTAATGTTGTATTACTTTGGATTTTAAAGAGCAAATTAACGCTGAATTGCATCAGATTCAAATGCATGTAATTATATGCATTGGAACGATTTGAGAGTGTAAGGAAGAGCATATGAAAATTCAGGAATTTTGAAGCTAGTAAGTTGTGTAAATAAGCATTAAAGTATTTGAAAAAGAAATACAGGCATGGTCTGAATCAATTTTTTTAATATACCAGGTCTCTACAATTGTAAGGTATTCAGTTTTACTATTATTATTAACATACAAAGATACAAAACGCATCTTGGTATGTTTCCTTGTATGCTAATCAGCCTTCAACTATGCTGGCAGAGTTCTTATAAATGAAATGTGTCAAGCGTATGCTTTAGGACGGTTGGAAATTGGAAATGTTGCCAGATATTGAGTTATGTGGAAACTTGAACCCCTAATGTTACAAATATATAACAGAAAATTGTGCATCGGTTTGCTTTTTTTAGTACTCACGAATTACTTTTGAGTAAACATATTGCGCGCCGCGATATGATTCAAACAGCAAATTTTTAAACATAGGGACCTAATATACTGATATATATATATATACCTATATAGATATATACCTATATAGATATATACCTATATAGATATAGACATATAGACTTGAGTGCTCCACGTTTTTCTACTCAAAAAAGGTTTTCTTATATCCATGTTTTTCAGTAACGAATCGCTTAGCATAAGCCACGTTCAATAATAAAGTATCACAGGAGATGTTCATGAGAATCATGAAACAGTTAACTGAAAAAACATTATTTCACCGTGAGTGGGATTCGAACCTACCCTTCCCTGTTATACTTCGCAGGAAACTGGGAAGCGTGGATTCGAATCCCATTTATGGTAAAGACAGAACAACGTACACAGAGTAAACCAACATCACAGAGTTCTGAGGTTCAAGTCCCATCTAGACCTGCATTCATTTTTCTCCGCAAACCTCTCCACCCTCCCCCCGGCCAGTGGGAGATATCGATGGGTTTGGACGGGCCATCCCTTGGATGAGACATAAATCCGTGGTCCTATGTGGGAGAACCATGCTCTGTGCACGTTAAAGAACATGCTGGATGGCCTTGACGGAAGGTTGCCATCTCTCCTAGTAGCTGTCCAGTGAATCCCTTCCCTCAATATTCTCTGAGCCCTCGAGAGTCTTGCGACCTGGCCGTTTAGCCCATTGTGTGCAAAAGGTGCCGCTCAGAGGGAAAACAATCCAACTCATTAATAAACGGCTCGACATTAATATTTTTATCTTGAAGCATTCATTTGTCCCCCCCCCCCAGAAGAATTATACTCTGTATACGTTTGACAAGCTGGATAATCTTAACGAGAGATTTCCACCTGTGTCGTAACAGTTGTCATGAGGATCCCTTATTCAACTTTGATCAACTGCGGTCCTTGTGACCCGGTTAATTAGCCTATTGTGTACACAAGAGTGCAGCTCAGAGATAAAATGATACAAATCTGACATAGCAAGGATGGACAGGACAATTTTAATTTGCCAATGTCGGATAGGGAAAAATCTTCGCATCTTCATCTGTTTATAGAATTCGGGATTCAAAATTGAACGAGTACCTAATTTTTGATAATAATATTAATGCCTTAATTCTTGCGCACACACGACAATTAGATAGAAAATTACAAGAATAAAATTTAGAAATTATACATAATCCTTTCATATTCATTCAAGTAATGTAGCCGAGATTAACCAAAATATTTGGAAGAATGTGGTACTAAATTTGGTTAACATTTTCATTAATGCCAGTTAAGATATCCAGCATCTCCTTGAACGTCGTGGGTAGAGCTGTTCTGAACACGAGGCCACGATTTAACGTCTCATCCGATGGACATCGGTATTTTCATGCTTATCGGTGTCCCCTTTCTCCCCGAAGTGAAGGATGTGAGTTAACAGAAATAAACATCAACGCTGCCCCAATGGTTAACATTTTAAGTTACAGATCAAAGGGAACTGACATCGAGCATCGTTTTAGGCATATTTTTTGTTTGTGTTACCTTTCTGATGAAATCTCGCCTGCTTTACAGATTTTTCCATGGTTTGTTAATATGACCGGCTGTGACCTGTGTCGCAAGCAGCTAACTGAGAGGAATTTTTTAATTTAATGGACAAACAAATAATTTCCCCTTTGAGCAACTTGCTTGTCACACAAGTCAGACAGGAGCCTGTCAGTAAAATACGTCACAAAGATTCGGGAACATCAAGTACCCAAGCGTTCCCGTTGAATGTTTTGGAATACCAAGTACAGGAATAGCGTTCCGTTCAATCATTCGGAAACATCGAGTACAGAAACGGCGTTCCTGTCCAATGAATGATTCGGTAACATGAAATACAGCAACGGCGTTCCTGGGCAATGAATGATTCGGAAACATGAAGTACATCCTGTGCAATGGTTCGGAAAAATCGAATACCGGAACGGTGTTCTGATTTAGATTATAGTTGCAGTTCTGCTTTTGGTAATGCTTCCCCTACTCAAAAAGTCCATCTTCGCCACTGGTATATCTCGTAAAATATTTTAATTAATAAATGTATTAAATAATGCTTTTAGTAATTGTTTTTCTTTTTTCATATTACGTTACGTTGTAGTATGTATACATCTTTTGAACAACATAGATCATATTTAATTTTCTTTTGCAATAAAGTTACACAGTATGTCAGTAAGCAAAAGTTCCATATGATAAGACAGCCACTTACACGCATTGATTGATGACAAAAAACAATTCATACCTGTCTCACTGTGCTTTTTCTGTTTACTCCCAGTGAAACCTCGAAGCTAGAAAAAAGTTAATAATCAAAAACCTTTTCTTACGGAAACTTAATCTTTCTTTAGACATTTGGCTTAGTTTTAATATTCGTTATATGTCAGAGGTTGACCTCCTTGGAAGAAATGTTGCTTTCACCCTTATCTTTGTAGGAAGCTTTCCTTCTTAAGGCAGGTAACTTGAAACATTTCCTGGTCCGTTTTAACAAGCTCAGTGTTTCTAAATTCTATATGACATTTAGACTCTTAATCTTCCATGTTATTTTACTATATTCGCTTTTCATATTTATTTTTTTAAATCTATAATTTTAAACTTCACTGTATTAATTCTGATATATAAATTATGTACTTTAATTACGAAGAAATCGAAGCTATATGATATGAAAAAAAAATCAACGCTATGTGATACGAAAAAATATCGAAGTTATGTGGTACGAAGAATCGTGCAATTAGCCTAAAATCCTTTGTTGCTCTTTAACATTTTTACAAATATGCATTGGTTTTCTTAGCATTTTCGATTATTATCGTTTTTGTTTTAAAGGTACGTTACTGATCAGCATTTCTCTGAATATTTAACATCGCTTTACACATGACTTTAGTCTTTTTGCTAAGAAATTCGCACTTTCTTTAAATTTTCTTAATACTTACATTAATTTTAAAATTATTGAAATTGGTATATTCACCAAAGAAAAGGTAACTATGTTTAATTTTTTATACTACCAATCGTATCTTGGTTAACATACAGCAGCTTTTTTTAACATTGAGATTCTTTTTGATATGAGATATTTCTTTTAGAACATTTAAGTTTTGCATTTGTTACTTAAAAGGATTTATTGCGCTTTACTCGATGTTCTAAAAATCAAAATTTTCAATTTTGTTGCAACAGCCTGCTTAAATAATCGTGTAAATGACCACTTGAAAACTGATATTCATAAGCTCGACTGATTGAACAGAGCAAGCTGTTAGAGGACACGACAACAGAGAATTGCAATAGATAGTTAATATTTTGTGTAGGAAAAACAGAATGGGATACATGTATTAAAGAATAAGGATGGAAAGGTTATTGAAGGTGAAGTTTCTATGATGTCAAGACGAGTTCACTTTCGAGATGCTCTGAACGATGTGATTAGTTCTACTCCATTGTTTATAATGATGTTAGAAGCAATTACTACTTTAATATTGACCCTATTTCACGATATGAAGTTACTTTACGTATCTCGAATTTAAAACTACACATGTCTCTAGCGGAGATGAATTACAATTGAAATGCTTACAGCTGAGAATGATTTTGTTGTAAAATGGCTGACAGATTAGCATTGAATATTTTCTATGATAAAGAGGTTATTCCCAAGGATTTTACTAGAGGTATTAAAATACTTATTTTCAAGAAAGGTGATAGCAATTATTGTGATTATTATAGAGCAATCAGTCTACGTATTGTTCCACGTAAAGTTCTGTCCATTATTACGTTTAGCACAATTAAGAAATTGGTTAAAGGACAACTTGACGATTAACAGTGTGGATTCACAGGTAGTAAATGAATGATGTTATAGACCAAATTTGCATAGACTTTAATGGCTGAAAAATTCGGCACAGAGAAACATTTATGCTTAGAGAGAATTTCAGGAAACGTTTAGAGTTTCAAAACCTTTGGTTACATGAATAGTAGATTAAGAAAAAATAAACTTTTGACTCTGACGACCACCATAATCAGCGGTTGATTGTGAAATCCTATCATTTCTGATAAGTTAATTAACATTATTGCTGGCTATCTATAATAAAAATCAGTTACTTTTTGAGAGTTGGTAAGGCTTGTAGCAATTAGTTATTTGATCCATTTTGCCACCTTTTCTATTTAGTTTTGTCAATGATTACATTGTGAGGAATTCGTTGGAAGGGAAGAAAGACAGGGATCTTAGTTGGTCTAGAAATATGAAAATATCTGACTTAGATTGTACTGATGAATTGGCTATTTTTGTAAATGATGTTGACGGGATGGCAATTTTTTTCAAGGCTGTTAATGAGACTGGTAAGAGGATAATATATATTGATAAAGAGAAAGAAAACAAAAGTATTGAAGATTGGTAAAGTAAATGGTGTTCCAATATTTATTAATTATTAATTCTATGGAGCACATTTCTTATTTTGAATATCCTGGGAGTGTTGTTACAGATACTGGTAATGTACAACATAAGATTAGCAGAAATGTTGGCCCTGCTGTTGAGACCTTAAATGATCTGTGGGAATTATGAGAAAACAGGCATATGCATCTAAAGACTAACTAGAAGGACGAAAATCGCCTCTGGCGCATATTAAAATCTGTTTTTAAAGAGAAAGAAGTTTTCCCTTTTCTTAGTGTTTTATTCCTTAAAAGTTTTAATTTAAGCTAGCAGTTAATGAGATAAATGCAAATAGTATTTCATTAGTAATTATATAATATAAAAGTATTCGTCTTTTAATTCTTAATTTCCAAAAAGTGGCATTTCCCACATCTCTCTCAGAAAAGTGATAGATTATTGCTGTCAGTGGAATATCTCTTAAAATCTACCACAGTTTTTCAAATTCTATTCTACACATATTTGTAAAACTCGATAACATCCCTACCGTTTCATCATTTCATTAATGTGTAAAGATATATATATATATATTAAAACTGCTAAGTATTTGAAAAATACGAATCATTATATTACATTAGTATTAATCAAATGAAAAAGAGTTTTCCATTATCATTTTCATTTGTTTCCAATCAAAACTTCACGACGTCCACATTCCACTATTAAAATTTCATATTTCTGTCATTAACACGTCGTTGCAATATTCGCTTGAAATTTTGAAATTTTCAATATTATTCACCGTTTAGAGGGCGCAATTATAGTTTTCGAAAGATTTCGAAAGTGCGAATAATAATATTTTATCAATTCCTATCTAACCCTAAAAAGAATTTTTCATTTATCTCTAAATATAAATAATTATCTGCTAAAAGAAAAAGTTTTTCCGCCCTCTGGCTTTAAGAAGCCAGTTCATTGTTGCAAATGGGAACATCGTGGTATACACATTCCACCACCCAAAATTTAAAATTCCTAGATTAAATATGTCGTTTGTAATATTTGTTTCAAATTTAAGAATTGGCAAATTTTTCCACCGTTAGAGGTTGCAATTATAGTTTTCGGAAGATTTAAAAATGTGAATCATAATATTTTTTCAATTCCTATCTAACCCGAAAAGAATTTTTCATTTATCTATAAAAGCAAACAATTATCTGCTAAAACTAAAAATGTGTGTTTTGCCACCCCCTCTGGGTCTAAGAGGTCAACTCATTGATGGCAGTGGAAACTTCATGACCTTCACATTCCACCACCAAAATTTTAAATTTCTGTTCTAAACACAACGCTTGCAATATTGGTTTGAAAATTTGGAATTTTCATATTTTTCCACCGCTAGATGGCGTAATTATAGCTTTACAGAGATTCTGAAAGTGCATATCGTAATATTTATCCAATACCTATCCAACACAAGAGGAAGTTTTGATTTATAATTGTAAGCAAAAACGTTTTGTGTCTAAAGACTCGATAGACGATCTCGTTTTCGTAGAAACCAAGATAAAAATTTATAGTCCTTTCTCAAATTTCTTACTGTTAAGTAACGATAGGTAAGATAGAACATTTACATAGACTCAAATTTTGAGTCAATATCAGATTCAATATCGCACTCGAGTTAATACTCGTCTGTTGGATAATAACACGAACATTTTAATAGTTAAAGTGTCTACATTCAAAAATGAAAATTTACGTTATATGTAGAGTTGTATTAAACTTTAATTGTAGTTTTAAACATTAATTATTGTCTGAGAAAAACATAGAAACATTTTATAAAAGGTCTTACACTTAACAGTCTTACACTTTGAAATCATAAATGATTCAATTTCTAAAGCAACAGAATGCAGTTTAATTATGTATAAGCTTAAGATAATTTGGCAACATGTTATACAGTCTGTAAACCAAGAAATTATAATGTTCAGTAAAAAATATTTTTCTTAACCGGTACTTCAGTTAATAATATGTTTTCAGATATTCTCGTATGGACAGGAAATTTTCTAATTCTGCCAATATCCCAATTGTTATTTAAATGTATTAAAGAATTTAATGCATATAATTTGGGTCATTCTAAAACACAAAGAAATCTATAACTCTCACTAACACTTTCTCTTCTTTTTTGCCTCAAAACACATTTCAAAACATGATTTTGAACAGTTTCAATAATCTTTAAATATTTGTTAAATGTACCTCCCAAGAAAATAGCTCATATGACTAATATGATTTAATCCATGAGTTATAAATTATTTGAAGCAAAGTAATAAACAAAATTTCTGATATAATTTTGGGATAATGGCATTGATTCTTTTACAAGACGCTTTGTATAAGATCTTTCCATGTCATTTTCCTGTCCAACATGATTCCTAGGTATTTATAGCATTCAACACCCTCAAGGGCCTTACAGTTACACACAGTAAGATTACAATCTCTTTCATGAATGTTTAATTTTCCTGTAAAATAGTCTTCTTCATTACCCCTCATTCTAATTACATAGATTTCAATTTTTGACATTAATTATTAATTTATTTTGAAAAAAACAATTTCTAACACTCCCTAAACTATTTACGATTTTGTCTATTAGTAATTGTCTATTAGTGACCTGTAAAATCAATTGCTGCATCATCAGCAAATGTAATAATATTTCCGTTCAGTTGTAAATTACAACAATCGTTTATGCAAATTAAAAATGAAATGAGCCTAAAACCGAACCTTCAGGCACTCCATAATTTAATTCTCTTTTATCACTTACCCATTTATCTATTTTAACTCTTTGTATCCTACGTCATAAATAACTTTCAAACCATTTCTTAATCGTTCCCCTAAAACCAGCTTTTTCAATTTTGTCTAAAAGTATTTTGTGAGATACGGTAACGAAAGCATTTTTTATATCTAAGAATAAAATGATTGTTTTCACATTTTCATTTAAGGTTAAAATAAATCCGAGAAGTCAAATCCAGAATTGCATCTTCGGTACCACGTCCCTTCCTAAAACCATATTGATTATTAGAAAAATAATTTTTTTCTCAAAAAATGGAACAATTTTTTGTTTAGCTACCTTTTCACAATTTTTGAAAAACAGACAGAAGAGAGATTGGACGATAATTTTCCAGTTGAGTAGGATTTTCTCCTTTATAGACTGGGGTACTTGAGCAACCTTCAAAATAGAATGGAAAATACCCTGCCGAAATGTATTTTTGATTAAGTAACATAAAACTTCTTTTATTTCATTATAAATTTCTTTAATTATACTTACTGATATTCCATCTAAATCCGGAGCCTTTCCATTTTCAAAGCCTTTTACAACTTCTGTTATCTGTTTTTCTGGGATATAGTCGAAAAAAAGGAAGATCTATTGGAATAATTTCTTTGTTTATAGTCTTCAGTCTGGTATATTACCAACCAAAGCACCTGGAATCTCAGCATAATAATTATTAAACTTGTTTGCTAACTCCATACTTCTAACATATCGATTATTCCCTTCAATTATTTCCTTTGGCAACCCATTTTTTTATAAGTTCCACACATTTCATGAATCGTATCCCAGTTCTTTTTAACGTTTGATTCATTATTGGAAAATTTTAGTTTATAATAATTTATTTTCGCATTTCTAATCAAGTTCGTCAAAATATTTTTATATTTCTTATACTCCTTAATATCTTGATCTGTCATAAGTCCAGCCTTATAACATTTACCCATGCTTTTTCTATTCGAGATTAGATTCTAATGAACCGTTTGTAATCCATGGTTTTAATTTTTTATCATTGATCTTAAGTATTATTTTTTCTCTGGATTCCTCAGCTAATTTCTGCAAAATAGAAACAAAAAATGTAAACCATTTATTTTTCACATTCAAATTTCTTACTTGCTCCCAATTTATTTCTTTTAACTTTTTCTTTAATTTGTTTATATTTAATTTATATTTTTCACTGAACCAGTGTTTTGCAATTCTTTCTGTTTTAGAGTTAACATAACTGTGATACCAATAAAGTAGTGATCTGTTAATAATAATTTAATAATATAAGTATGGCAGTTACATAACTAAAAATTTCTTAAAAATATATGGTCTAGACAGGTTCCTGACTGCGACCTAGTTACCTCTTCGTGACTGCAAAGACAACTATATGCTGTTACCAAACTTTAATCAAACTTTTTTATCAGTTACTGATTAAGAAATCAGTAACTGATTCAGTTACTGATTACTAATAGATCCAAATTTATGTTACCTAATAAAATTATATATCTGTCATCCGTTTCATCTAGTTTCATTTCTAATTCCTCAACAAACCTTTTAATTTTTCAACAACGCTTTGTATAAGATCTTTCCATGTCATTTTCCTGTCCAACATGATTCCTAGGTATTTATAGGAAAAAAACCCATTTATCTATTTTAACTCTTTAAACTCACTTACCCATTTATCTATTTTAAACTCTTTAAACTCACTTACCCATTTTACATTATTTTTAACTCTTTAAACTCACTTACCCATTATCTATTTTAACTCTTTGTATCCTACGTCATAAATAACTTTCAAACCATTTCTTAATCGTCCCCCTAAAACCAGCTTTTTCAATTAACATTTATTTTAACTTTTCAACATTTATTTTAACTTCACTTACCCATTTTTTAACTCTTTAAACTCACTTACCCATTTATCTATTTTAACTTTTTGTATCCTATGTCATAAATAACTTTCAAACCATTTCTTAATCGTTCCCCTAAAACCAGCTTTTTCAATTTTGTCTAAAAGTATTTTGTGAGATACCGTAACGAAAGCATTTTTTATATCTAAGAATAAAATGATTGTTTTCATATTTTCATTTAAGTTAAAATAAATCCGAGAAGTCAAATCCAGAATTGCATCTTCGGTACCACGTCCCTTCCTAAAACCATATTGATTATTAGAAAAATAATTTTTTTCTCAAAAAATGGAACAATTTTTTGTTTAGCTACCTTTTCACAATTTTTGAAAAACAGACAGAAGAGAGACTGGACGATAATTTTCCAGTTGAGTAGGATTTTCTCCTTTATAGACTGGGGTACTTGAGCAACTTTCAAAATAGAATGGAAAATACCCTGCCGAAATGTATTTTTGATTAAGTAACATAAAACTTCTTTTATTTCATTATAAATTTCTTTAATTATACTTACTGAGGAGGAACTCATCTAAACTCTAGAGCGCCAAAATGGTAAACTTGTGGTCATTTAATTTTAAATTTATTTGGATCAAATCTGCTGTTTAGAAATTTTTTGATATGGTTAAGATCTCAATACAGTTTTTCACATAGACTTTGTGATGTGACCTCTCCAGATCGATTTAAACAACCACTTTTACAATAAGTATTATAGTCCTCAATATAATAGTTTCCAGTCTCGTTATTCTTTTTCCGTCAATACGATTATATCTATTAAATTTCCGTCAATACGATTATATCTGGCTTTGCATTAGTTAAATTTAGATTACATTGAAAAGTGGTCGAAATTTTTTTCGCATACTGCGTATATTTCTCTGTATGATTTTCAAACAATTTAATTTCCTCCTCCATTCAAAATATTCAATATTGTACATCTGATGTGTTTCAATATTTGTTACTTTTTTAGTATAAGTGAAATCATAATCATTATTCACAATTACGATTGCTAAATGAAAACGTTTATCGTGCAGAAGGGGGCGGGGGTGGCTTAGTCGGTAGCGCGCCAGGCTCGTAATCTGTAGTTTCCAGGTTCGAGTCCCAGCTGGGTCAGCGTTGAGATTTATCTCCGCAAAATTCCACGCCCTGCCCACGGTCAGTAGGAGACACCGATGGGCTTGGAAAGGCCGCCGTCCGTCAGATGGGACGTTAAGCCGTGGCCCCGTGTGCGGGAAAGCCATACCCTGTGCACGTTAAAGAACACGCTGGATGGCCTTGACGGGAGGCTACCATCTGTCTCCCAACAGCTGTTCCAATGGGTCCCCTCCCCCAACCTTCTCTGAGCCCTCGAGGTCCATGTGACCTGGCCATTTAGCCCATGGTGTGCAAAAAAGTGCCGCTCAGAGGTAAAACAACCCAACACAACCCAACATTATCGTGCAGAAACTAATGAAACACAACAAAAACATTATTATGCTTAGATCATTACTATTATAGAGTCATTTTGCTTAGATCATCTATAGTATTAATTGTAATTACAGCAGAAGTTTCATTTTTCCTTACAAAAATCTTTGCATCACGTACCCACGAGAACTCATATCCTCTCTTTGCTTAACTTTTACTTCATACAATGACTTTTTATTTTCTGATGTCAGATGATCATTGGCAAAAATGTTTCCTGGTTTAAAATTCTCATTCAACTCAGTCATTTTTAGGTCTCTTTTTAGTTTCCATTGCTTCATCCAGACCTCTTTCATCTTTCTTGATCCTAACTAGACAACAATTAGACGACTTCTATTTTTATTTTGAGTAGGAATTCTACGAATTGCCTGAAAATCTCTGTTGTTTTTGTCAACCTTTAATATATTCTGCCACCTTGTGTACAATTTCTCCTACATTTTCCTTTTCTACCTCTGGAATACCGGAAACTTCAATATTCGTTTTTCTTGTGTATTGTTGCAGTTCGTTTAAATCCCACCGTAGACGTTTTACTTCTTGTTGCAGAATTTCATTTTCTTCCCTCAGATTCCAATTTTGGAGTTGCGCCTCTTTGACGACTGTTGACATTTCCTTGACAATATTAATATATTCATCAAGCTTATCTGAACAGAAAGTAACAGATATTTTAAAATCTTCTTAATCTTTTTGTAGATCTGATCTAATGCTTGAATTCTGACAAATGATATCTTTCTTCATTGCCATAAATTGCTTCTTCATTTCTTCTGTAATAAATTTACGCAAAGAACTATTACCAGCAACAGAAATGTCGACGTCACCTGGCAAATTCTTCTCCTCTACTTATTGTGAAAGCTTTTTCCCTTCCACTTTACATTCTATACACTTATTTTTTTTTTCCATTTTCATCGACATTTTCCGAAAAAATTTTTCAGAGTGCCACAGACAGTAGAAATGAAATTTCTCAGAACACTTAATACACTGCAAGAAATCAGTATGTTCGAAAATATCCTTTTTACATGAGGAGCATATCTTGGTCATATTTCAAAAAAATTTTTCAGTTATCCAAAATACAAATAAATGATTAGCCAATTCCATTCAACCGCGGTTATTTTGTACGACAATCACATTACCATTGCTGGGTGTCTGAAGGCAAAATGTGTCGTTGAGACCACAATAAACGGAGCTGACACAGCTGAGGAACAGCGGGGAATGTTAAGGAACTGAGCTTCCGGTCAGCAGGAATACGGAGGGGAGAATGAAGGACGATCTGCTGTCCGCTGCCTTTCTACCAAGCAAAGAAGGGCTGAGGTTCAAAGACACAAGCTGGCTTGCTCTGTATAATGGTGGTTTGGGTCTTGAAACAAAGACTTCTCTTAACGAAATAAGAGAAATGGAAATCTAAAGAACATACAGTTTCTCTTCCCAATTGCAGACGTGGAAACTTTTCTTCATTTCACGCTCTTCAATGATAAATTAGACGTAGCAAAATTATTTAGGATTTAAATAAAGACATATTCCTGGGAACTGAATTAGATGCGACCGACTCCTTTTTAGAATTTTTTGTAAGCCCTTTTGTAAGCAAAATAACTGAAAACGTGATGCCTATGATTTTAATGCTTACGCAATCTGCATCGATGCTTGGACATTAAATGGTTTCGCTATGTAATGATGACGTTAGAAGGAATGACACTTGAATAAATCCTATCTAAGATGCGATTTCGTTAGTTTGGCAATGTTGCAGAACAGCAAACTAATGAATAAAGTTAAGAACTGTGAGCCTAAAGACCTCAGAGGAAGGAGAAAAACCTAGAATGCGATTAAGTACACAACATCAGGCATCACCTTGTTAGGGAGGAGTCAAATGCTGCAGCTCTAGCTCAGTATAGACGAGTTTAGAGGAATAATTTGAATAGTTTGGTTAGAACTCTGTAGCCCATGATTGCTTGAATTATGTATGTATGTATGTATGTATGTATGTATGTAGGTAGGTAGGTAGGTAGGTAGGTAGGTAGGTAGGTAGGTATGGATTGTTTAACTATGTATGCATATATGAATTGTTTAACTATGTATGTATGTATGTATGTATGTATGTATAGATGGATGGGTGGATTGTTTAACTATGTATGTATGTATGTATGTATGTATGTATGTATAGATGGATGGATGGATTGTTTAACTATGTATGTATGTATGTATGTATGTATAGATGGATGGATGGATTGTTTAACTATGTATATATGTATGTGTGTATGTATGGATGGATGGATGGATTGTTTCACTATGTATGTATGTATGTATGTATGTATGTATGTATGTATGTATGTATGTATGGATTGTTTCACTATGTATGTTATTACCCTTGTTCTAGGTGATTTGAATGCTAAAGTTGATTCAGACCCTGCCCTTTTGGGAAGGGGGATAGATCCCTTTGTTATTGGTACCTGCAATAACAATGGGCAAAGTCTCCTACAAGTAAGTAAAACTCAATGGTTTGGGAATAACTAACACTAATTACAAACACCGCGATATGCATAAGTGCGCATAGGTTTCACGAAATGGCCTGAATAAGAATATGATTCGTTACATATTAACAGCATATGCTCTGGTTCTGTTAGGAATACCAGCTCATATAGGGGAGTTGAAATTGGATCTGACCATCACCTTGTTAAAAGTGTCTTGCAACTTAAATTTAAAAAGTGTGTGCTAAGGTTAAAAAAGTGACTTTGACGCTGAAATATCCAGTTATAGCCAAAGCTTATCATGATTGGTTATTTAGTTATTATGATAGTCATGGTTTGCTTACTACTAAAGTTGAGGAAATATGGAACCATTTTAAACAAGTTTTTCTTGAAACTAACAGTGCTATTTTAGGTAAAAGGTAGCAGTGGAGCAAAGTATTTGAGTAACAAGGCACTTTAGCTCATTTTGGAAAGAAGAAGTGTAGGACTATCCTTAACACCCTACTTGTCCTAACAGGAAGCGTTACAAAGAGCTTAAAAAACGTGTTCAATAAGCAGTTGATAAGAATCTTTGGCTAGATAGCTTGATTGAAGAAGCCGAGGAAGCAGTTAATCAGCGTAACAGCAGAGAGATGTACCATATAGTTGATGTTTTGTCTGGGAGAAAATGAACAGATAACAGGGATTGAAGAATAAGCAAGTAAGGTTATTGAAGATGAGGATTCTGTCATGGCTAGATGGGCTGAGTATTTCAGTGATATCCTAAACAATGTGGTTAGTTATACTCCCATTGTTTGTAATGATGATAGACACATTGTTGGTTTTAATATCGGCCCTATATCAGAATCTAAAGTTATTTTGTCTATTTCTAAACTTAAACTACATAAATCCCCAGAGGTAGACGAAATTATTACCGAAATGTTCCGACTGGTTACATATTGAGAATGTTTCGATTACCACATGGATGACTAAAATTTTAAATATTTTTTGATAAAGGTATTGCTGCTAAATATTTTACCATAGCTATTAAATTCCCTATTTTTTGAAAAGTGATCGTAGTTCTTGTAGTAACTATAGGGGTATCCGCCTACTTTCTGTTCCAGGTAAAGTTCTTTACGTGATTATACTTCATATGTATTATGATATAATTCCGTATTGAGAAGTGTGGATTGAAAAAGGGGAGGGGTGTGTGTAGATCAGATTTTTTGACTTATGTAGATTCTTGAGAAATGTTTAGAATCTAAGAAACCATTCGTTATCAGCTTTGTTCTCCTTGTATTCCTCGATCGCCGGACCCATTGAAAATTTGTGATACGAACTGGAAAGATCTGTTCGAGACCGTCAACCCCCACCGCCAACTGTAGATGCTCTACTATAGATGATTTCGCTTCACGGGCGGCACTAACCACCTCCTTGTTTCCCACACCTAATTTAGTCCTTACCAAGAAGTCTGGCTGCTGCTGTGAGGACAAAAGGTGGAGCAACAGGGTATTAGGTAGATGTATACATTAACTTGTCCATTCAGATTAGTTTAATTGCTATTTATGATTACGTCTGTACATGTAATTATTAAATTTAACAAAACAATATATAATGAATGAATATAACAATGCATAACGATTGAAAGACTTTCAAATACAATGAATTGTAGAAGGACCTTTGATTCATTGATAATGAAACAATTAAATGTAAACCAGTTGATAAAAATATTTAACATATAGAAAATAATAATTTTATTAATAATTATAATATCCTGTTAGAACAAAAAGAACCATACTACTACAGACCCGTCTGAAGAATGTTTTGAAATAATTTTTATTCAACTAATCATTTCGAGTGTACTTGCCTATAGGACATTTTTCTCTGATACTTTATTAGTGAATTTTATTATTCGGTCTTATGATTTTCAAGTCATTATTATTAAAATCTGTTATAGTATTATAAGTATTCGACATTATCTTTAAATTTCCTTTAAATTTATACAGGTAAAATAAGAATTTTAATATGTCAAACTGGTCAATGTAAAAGAACTGCAATTCCCAAAGCTTTGTCTTGATGAATTATTATTTTGATTATTTAAGATTACACGCCTCTGAGGTGTTTAGTTGCACACTTATACCCGAAACCAATTAAAAAACTGATGAATCCTATTTCTTTCTGTAAGTGAACGGAAGAGGAGGGCTGCCAGATTAGTGTGGCTTACTAATCTGGACAACTATGGCTACATTACTTTTTTTTTTCTACCCTGTTGAGGAATGGTCAACCACACAAGGTCCTGGTGCTGACCATATAAACCCACTGGACTGGACAGATATATGGCTCTGAGCTTGATTATGGATCCTGATTTTGCTGCACTGGTGGGCTTCTGTGGAGGGAAAATCTTCCGCTGTGTTTTCTGTTTGTTTGTGGGTTGACAGCCCCAAGTGAATAGATTCACAGGATATGTTTATCAGCTGGTAGATAATCCTGAGCAGAGGTCATCGCAGGCACCTGAACTCTTTGCTTCTATTGGCATCGTCAAATTCTACATTGGAGGAAGTCTTCCAGTGTAGATGGCTTCAGCCTTTAGTAGTGGGGGAACGGGTCTTTGCCCCATGTCTGCGATTAGGGGGCTGCTTGATATTGTCGGTATTCCCTCTCTCAATAAACATAGTTTCTTTAAACATCCCACTAACCATTTTCTCTCCATAGGTAGTTGGAATGTGAGGACTCTGCACAGAGCTTTTTCTCTTGATGTCCTCACACAAGAATTCCACCGTTATAATTTAGATATTATTGGTTAGCAAGAGACCAGATGGACAGATAAAGGTCAGATTCTTAACAATAATCTTAAATTCCGCTTTTCAGGGAGGGACGACAATTAGCATCACCAAGGCATGGATCTGCTTATCAGAAGACACGCTGGTGATGTCTTCTAGGATATGAGTGCATTAATGAAAGGTTTCTTACAGCAAAATTACAGACAAGCGTTAAAGACTTGAATGCTATCTGCTGTTATGTCACCACTGAGGATGCCGATGAGGATGAGAAGGATAGGTTTTATGGACAACTTCAGGATATTTTGAATTCTGTCAAGAAAGGAGATATTACCCTCGTTCTAGGTGACTTCAATGCCAAAGCTGGTACTGACTCTCACCTTTGGGGTGAGTAATAGGCCCTTTTGGTATTGGTAGCTGCAATGGCAATGGGCAATGTCTCCTACAGGTAAGTAAACTCAATGGATTCAGAATAACTAACACTTATTACAAACACCGCGACATACATAAGACACATGGGTTTCACCTGATGGGCTGCATAAGAATATGATTGATTATATATTAATTAACAGCAAATGGACTAGTTATGTTAGGAATACCAGGTCATATAGGGGAGCTGAAATTGGATCTGACCATTACCTTGTTAAAAGTGTGTTGCAACTTAAACTTAAAAAGTGTTGTGCTAGGGTTAAAAAATTTACTTTTAATACTGAAGCTCTGAAAGATCCAGTTATAGCCAAAGCTTACCATGATAGGTTACTTAGTCATTATGATATTCATGGTTTGCCTACTACTGAAGTTGAGGAAGAATGGGATCATTTTAAACAGGCTTTTTTGGACACTAACAGTACTCTTTTAGGAAAAAAGGAGCAGAGGAGACAGAATTATCTGAGTAATAAGGCACTTGTGCTTATTTCGGAAAGAAAGAACTGCAGGAATGTCCTTAATCAATACCCTACTCCTAATAGAAAGCATTGCAGAGAACTTAATAAACGTGTAAAAGATCAGTTAGCTGCTGATAAGAAACTTTGGCTTGATGGTTTGGCTGACAAAGCCGAAGAAGCAGTTAGACAGCACAACAGCAGAGAGCTGTACCAGATAGTTAATGTTTTATGTGGTAGAAAACAGACAGGTATACAAGGATTGAAGGATAAACAAGGTAAGGTGAGGTGAGAAGGTGAGGATTCTGTCATGGCTAGGTGGGCTGAGCATTTCAGTGATGTTCTAAACAATGTGGTTAGTTCTACTCTCATTGTTTTTAAATATTATAGATGCATTTGTGGCTTTAATGTTGGCCCTATAACACAATGTGAAGTTATTTTGGTTATTTCTAAACTTAAACTTCATTAATCCCCAGGGGTAGATGAAATTACTACGGAAATGCGTAGAGCTGGGAATGTTTCAGTTACCACTTGGATGACTGAAATTCTGAATGTCTTTTATGATAAAGGCATGGTTCTTAAGGATTTTACCACAGCTATTGTTATCCATATTTAAAAAAAAAACCGTGATCGTAGTTCTTGTGATAACTATAGGGGTATCAGCCTATTCTCTATTCCAGGTAAAGTTCTTTCCATGATCGTGCTTAATAGAATTAAGAATCTGGTTGACAGTCAGTTGCGTGATGAGCAATGTGGATTCAGAAGTGGTAGGGGATGTGTGGATCAGATATTTTCACTTAGGCAGATTTTTGAGAAATGTTTAGGGTTTCAGAAGCCTTTGTTTGCTAGATTTGTTGATTTCAAAAAGGCTTTCGACTCTGTTGATCGTCATAATTTGTGGTTGATTGTGAAATCATATGGTATACCAGACAAGTTAGTTCATAATGAAAGCTCTCTATAATAACACTGAGTCGTGTGTGTGAGAATTGGTAAGGCTTGTAGCAATTGGTTTAGCATTATTTCTGGTGTTCGACAAGGGTGCATTTTGTCTCCTTTTCTCTTTAACTTGGTTATTGATAATGTTATGCGAAATTCACTTCAAGGGAAAGATTTTGGCCTTAAATGGATTGGAGATACGAAAATTTCTGATTTAGATTATGCTGATGGTTTAGCCCTTTTGGCAAATGATGTTGATGAGATGAACTCTTTCATTCGAGCTGTTGATGAAACTGGCAGTAGAGTAGGTTTGGTTATAAACAGAGAGAAAACTAAAGTGATGAAAATTGGTCTGGCAGGCTGTGATTCAGTTAATCTGAAAGTTTGCAGTCTTGAGCAGATGTCACAGTTTAATTATCTTGGGAGCTATGTAACAGATAATGGTGATGTGCGGCATGAGAATAACAGACGAATAGGGATTGCTGTCGGGACTTTTAAGAATCTATGGAGAGTGTGGAAAAATAGTCGCATACACCTAAAGACTAAAGGTAGACTGTATAATAGTTTGGTTCGTTCTAGGGTTAGTTATAGTAGTGAAACTTGGACACTTTGTAAACAAGATAACAGGAAACTAGATGCTTTTGATTCCAGATGCTTACGCAGTATCTTGGGCATTAGGTGGTTCAACTTTGTAACTAATGATGAGGTTAGGCAAAGGAGTTTGTAACCTCCTTTAAGCAGCATATTGTGCAGAGAGAGACTCCGTTGGTTTGGCCATGTTGCCCGTGCGAATAATTATAGATTGGCGAATAGGGTTATGAACAGTGTGCCTAAAGGCCTCAGAAAGAAGGGGAGACCTAGGATGCGGTGGGCAGACAATGTCAAACAGGACCTTGTTAAAATTGGTGTGCAGTGGCCAGATGCAGTAGATGTAGCTCACGACAGACTTACTTGGAGAACTAAATTGCACGATCTGGTTGGACCTCCGTAGCCCATGGCTGCTTGAGGATGACGATGATGATGATGATGTTATGATTTTAACTATATGCTTTTGAAACTCGATTCGTTGCTTCAAATACATCCCAGGTACCCCACCCCATATAATAATTGCATATTGTCTTCTTGAATAAACTAAAGCATAATGCATATTTTTTAAAACTATGTAAATCTAATATTTTTCTATAAATGTTTCGAATAACTTGTTTAATATTTCCAACTATAGATTGCATGTGATTGCTCCAATTTAAATTGTTATCAAAATGTATTCTTAAATATTTTATTGTTAGCCTATAGGGCAAACGTATCGTTTTCCGAAATATTTATATTAAGGCTGTATCGTCCACGAAAACTATGATATTGCCCAATTTCATTTAAATAGAGCATTTTCCCTTCCAGGCCTTATAAAAATCCTTTTAAAAAATGCACGAAATATACTTAATTTCAATAATTTTCTAGCCTCAATATACCCTTACTAGCATTCAAAAAGGGGAGAAGGAGGGCGGAACGTGCCCTCACAAGAGATCCGGCCATACATACATACATACATACATATATACAAGCGGCAACGGCAGGGGTGGCTCAGTTGGTAGCACGAAAGGGCTTATAATCTGCAGTCCCTGGTTTGAGACCCGCTTGAGAGAGCGTTGAGATTTAACTCCGCATAACTTGCACACAGTCAGAAGGTGACACCGATGAACTTGGAAAGCATCCGTCCGTCGGATGTGACGTTAAGCCATGGCGCTGTGTACGGGAGAGATATACCCTGCACACACTGAATGACCTTGACGGTAGGCTAGCATCTGTCTCCCAACAGCTGTCCAATATGTCCACGTGACCAAATGGCCCATTGTGGGCAAATCAAGTGCTGCTCAGAGGTTGGATTGGATTATTTTACCTCTGAGTGGAATTTTTGGCACTTTTTTTTGCAGACAGTGGGCTAAATGGCCCGGTCACAAGGACCCTGAAGGCTCAGAGAAGTTTGGGAGAGGGAACTCATTGGAACAGCTGTTGGGATACAGATGTAACCTCCCGTCAGGATCATCCGGTGTGTTCATTAAACGTGCACAGGGTATGGGTCTCCGGCACATTGGTCATGGCTCAACGTCCCATCCAATGGACAACACCCTTTCCCTGCCCATCGGTGTCCCAGTACTGATCGCAGTGAGGTCGCGGAGTTTCGCAGAGATAAATCTCAACGCTGATCCACCTGGGACTCGAACCTGGTAAGTGCAGCCTCTCAGAGATACAACAACACAACCTAAAGCAGCAATGTAATACGGATGTCGAACCAGATTGTGCAATTCAGTCCTCCAAACACATCTATCCTGAGCTGCAGCTTCAGCATTTGGTCACTGCACACCAATTCTAACAAGGATCTATTTATCATTGTCCGTCCATCTCATTCTCTGTCTATCCCTTTTTTCGTGACGCAATGTGTAGTAAGTTTTTGATGTACCTGAAATTTTAATAATCTTTTTCTTTTTTGGAATGATAATTTATTTCAAATAATACGTACCTTCAAATAATACGCCAGATACAGCTCATTCTAATATGTTATGATTTTTGGAAGACCTGTTTATAATTTTATTCGTTATCCTATAGCATTTCATGTTGAGGACATTCCCGAACCAACGCAGTCTCTCCCTATACAAGATGATGCTCGATGGTGGTTGATGTCTCCTTCACATTACCTTATCATTATTTACAAAATCAAAAATAGCTAATAACTAAGATACTGCGCAAGCATCTGGAATTGAACGCATCAAGCCTCCTGTCATGTTGCCTACAAATGCTAAGTTTCATTAACATAGTAAACTTTAGAAATGACTAAATTTATTATATTATTGAATTTTATTCTTCCGTAGAGGTGTGGCGCACAATACACATGATAACGGGCGAACCGAAATTTTGGCGTCTGCTGTGCCATAGTACCCTGGCCGAATATTCGTTTCATCCATCCTTAGCTCTGATCCTGATTCCATAATCTTCACGGAATCTTGAAAGTCGTAGCAGAACTTTTTCCCATATGAATTCATCCAAGATCAGTATGGAAGTTGAATTTGGACTCATTTGTAAATTGAACAGTCGCCCACTCTCCCTAGGTATCATGTACATGTTTGTGACACCAGTTCATACGGGATCTTTGTAACAAAGGGTTAAGAGGATGTACATTACTGGTTATCTTGCATAGATTAACGTTGCATGAGAACCCAGGACAAGCTAATATAGCATCTAGCTTATCTCCATCCTTTGTGTAGGGTACCTTCTCCCTTTAAAAAACAATCTCATTTTACCCCCCCCCCCAACACGCCCCTTAAAGGTACCTAGGGTACCTATGAATTCGTCGCAAAAGATACATATTTTCAGAACAACAAAATTATTTACCACCAAAAATTTAAAGTACAGATGGCATCACTATCTGGATTAAACAGCAATGTAGCGGGTCGACATATTGAAGATAAGATAATTAAAAATATTGTTTTCCACCTTTACTCTGGATGACATATGTCGACGGCATAATTGTCATAAACAGAATATAATATAAAGGGTCTGCAAAATGAGCTCAGTTGCATCTTCCCTACTGTTCAATTCAAAATTTAAAAATAAATCAATAGACACTGCCGTTCTTAAACTTATTAATCCCTAAACAGATAAAAAGTTTCACTTTTCGGTACATACCAAACCTACTGCACCAACAATGATGACCTGTCAAGCAAACAAAGCCGCTATGCACACCGCAATTTTGGAGAACCAGAGATATGCAACAACACAAACCTTTCAAAAAGAAAGAAAGTCTATATGACGTTGTCACCAAAGAAGTCCCATTAAATCCCAAAAACAGTACAAAAAACAAAGGTTCTCAAAAAAAATATCCACAAAATGGATCAGAACTCTCTGCAGGAGGGGGGCGGGGGTGGCTCAGTCGGTAGCGCACCAGGCTCGTAATCTGTAGTTCCCAGATTAGAGTTTAATTCATAACAATGTACATTGTTACTAATAATGATGATCAACGCATAGCAAAGGAAATGCTTATTGTGAGGGGTTAAAATTATTATCGAAATCATTAACAATTTAAGGACAAAGATAAAGGGCGTAGCGAAGGACCGTGGTTGGGGTGATGGAGGAAATCGAAAATTTTCCAACTCGAAAATCAAATTTTGACAACTGAGAAAATAATGTCTCTGTCAGGTCGCACCTAGATTTTCGCTCCGTGTGGGGGTGAAATGGGTGAAATAGGGGGGAGGGGGGGCTTGATCCAATTTTCACAACTATCCTGCATTTTGCCATGTGTTTGCCAATTTTGCCATGTGTTTGCCAATTTTGCCAACTAATCATAATTTCACAGAAATAATCCAAAATATATACATCTCGCCTGAATGGTAGAAAGTTTCCCAACTCCTCTTGATTTGGCCAACTCTCATCTAATTTCACAAAACCAATCCTAATCTTTACTTCTCTCCTGATTTTCTCAAGTAACTTCCAAATGTTCAAACTCCCCAAGATTTGGCCAAATTGTCTCCATTTGTCCAACTCTAATTTCACAAAACTAATCCCAATTTTCAAAACTTGCCTGTATTTTACCAAGTGGAATCGAATTTTGCCAACTACCCTAGATTTTGCCAAGAGTTCTCAATTTTGCCAACTCCCCTAGATTTTAAGAAGTTGTCTCGATATTGCCACCTCTCCTTAATTACACAAAAATAATCTCAATTTTTACATCTCTCCTGAATTTCCCAAGTCACTGGAAATTTTTAAATTTTTCAAAATTTTGCCAAGAGTTCTCGATTTTGTCAACTCTTTTTAATTTCACAAACATAATCCCAATTATCACAACTCGCCCGCAAGTAGTCGTAATTACTGAATAGAAAGGGAGAGTAAAAGTTCCTTCCCCTTCCCCTGCGTGTTCGCTGGAGGTTGATTGTTTAGGAGGGTCGGTGTCCGAAATGACGTCATCGTTGGATGCTTTCTGTTGCTAGGTTAAGGGGTGCAGCCCTTCGACCCCCACTGTAACCCTCTAGTCTCTAGGCTTCATTGGTTGTTACCCCTTTAGTCTCTAGGTTTGATTGGTCATTAACCCCTTCGACCCTCATTTTTTAATTGGATGACCTCATTTTTCTGGAATGTGATTGGACGTGTTGCTGATTGGTGGAGGTTTTGAATGAAAAGGCACTGCAGCGGTTCGGGAGCCACAGTCATGGCTTTTGTAGATGTTGTTCTGGAATCTGTTCAGCAGTATTGGTGTGGTCTGCCCGATAAGCAATTAGTGCCTGTGTTTCCCGGAGTCCTGTAACAGCTAGTGTGCGACAGTATCATCAGGCGCCTACCCGATCCTTCTGTAGAGAAAGTGGCACTGACGTTCTGACTGAAAGCCCACAAATATGGTTATCCTGTGCTTGAAGGACTTGAGCGTATCGACTTTGAAAACTTGGCTGAGACAGTGAAGGCAGCCAGCATCCTCTCCCAGTGAACGACATCCTCATCAGTGTGAAGTCAGGTATGCTAGGTATTAGCTGTGTTCCAGATCACTGTGAAATACGCCACGTCTGCTGCATCTTAGATTTAGATGGTTTCACCGTGAAGGGTAAATTCCTGACCCGTGAACTTGGATATTCGACTGTAGGGGCCTGACGGGTGTCTACAGATTCAACCTTTACTTTGAGACAGACATTCCTCAGAAGGACTGGAAAACAATTCGTTACGTGTCCAAGCACGTTACGGGCCTTCCCTATTATCCTCGTTTCGGTGAAGTGGTGTGGTAGTACGAGTGCCTGGACGATATTGTACGTCACATCCACGAAAAGTGTTGCAAGACTGTTGCTTCTGTCATCGCTTACAAGGGAGGATTCTACGAGAAGCGATTACGGACCAGACTTGGTATAACCTCGCTGGATTTAGAAAAAATTGGCTGTCCACATTTCAAAGACCTTCCTAAAATACCTAGAACTGAGTGCGGTTATCACGAAGGGCTTGGAGTGCATTGTTCACAAGCCGAGACAGCAGCATTTAGCACATGGATGGACGAGTATATCGAGAAGCACTCTATGCAATCGACCGGTCGTTAATTGGTCAACTGCACGGGCAATTACAGGCTTTTCTTTTGATGAATTTGTGGGACTTGTTTGACGACCCTGACTATTTTGGCGAGGACGCTCGACCTATGATTGAAGATCTGACTCCTGTTGAAGACAACCCTTCTGTGAATGAAGAAGGCAGCCTTCCTGTGAATGAAGCCAACCCTCCTATTAGTGATGAGGAAAACCCTTCATGTGTTAAATAACGGAGGGAACCATCCATCTCAACCGTGACTCCGCCACCTTCCCCGGTTCCAATGCACCCCACCCCCACCCGTCAAGCCAAAACCTAGGCGAAAAATGACGTGGAAGCCTGTACCTCCCCAGTACGAGGATTCTCCGCTAGAGGCGCAGTCTGTACAACCTAGGAGGGAGAAACGTGACGTCACCCCCGCCCAGCAGAGACTTAAGCGGCTGAAAAGCCCGTAGAACACAACAGTTTTCGCAATGCAGCCTGCTAGTGAACACTCCTACCCTCTCGGAGGTGAGATTTTCGTCGTGCCTAAACTGTACCACGAACATTTCCAGGTAAACGTGCATCGTTACCGCAGATTCAGTGAAGGAGGTCTACTTTTCCCGACGAAGGAAGGGATCACTCTAACCCTTCCGGAGTGGCAGGAATTACTAGCGGTGTTGGACAGAATCGACGTCGCTAATTCCACCGAGAGACTTGGTTCGTGATGAACAACCTATAATTGTGCGTTTACTGTAATAGTGATGGGTGCCGGCGACTCGACATCATCAAATCCCTACCTGGTTCGACATCTTGCGGTGTGAATCTCGCCTTGGCCCAGTAGGAGGAAATGCGAAACCGTCGTGACGATGTGAAGAACAGCCTGGATCATTACCGCAGGTCCGATGTTAATTTTCACATGCGGCACACCATCGCTGAACAGAGAGACCTTCTACTAGCGTTTCTTTTGACTCCCCTGGCAGAGGGTCTAGGACATTTGATGCAGCTATTGACGGATATTGTAGTGCACGATCTAATTCAAGGCTTGGTACCTGGGTTGATTTATTCAAGCCTTGCTACCAGGGTACCTGGGCTTATAGTGTCCGAGGATAAAGAACATTTTTTGAATACTTATTTGAACAATGTAGTGCGTTCGTTGGAATTGACGCTATTGCTAATACATTTGTTGACACGCGTGGGCTCGAGGCCTCCTCTGTTATGTAGACGACGCTTTTCTTTCCTCTCTGCCCTTTGGTGACGTGTTAAAGAGAGCGAAAGACAACCTGTATACTAGCGACAATTGGTTTTGTAAATACAAGTCCGATATTACTTAACAATTACTGTGTTGTGTACGCATTTACGTTATGAATCGAGTGAAGACAGCATCAGCAACAGCTGTTCTCTGTACGCTGATAGGGGTCGCTGTGATTGGTGGGGTCACGTTATCTCCAGATTATTTAGCCACACGTTGCGGAGATTCTAGGCATTTGGGAGGAAATATTTGGTGTAGCGTGTGTAATAAAACAGTGGATATCAGATTATTTTTACGTAAACAACCGACTGTGAAAGGAATTTTCTTATCTTTTCATCAATGGAAGAAACTCGTTACTCTGGAAGATTGGGTCGAGAAAAATGTTGTGGGCTCCGAGTTACCGATTCTGTCTGCTGGAGGTAGGAACAAAAGTCGATGTGTAAATGACCATCCGGTCATTTACACATCGAGAGAGTTGTGTGAAGAGGCTTCAGACTGTACATCTATAAACGTACCTGAGTCCCTTCCTATCGAGATCTGGATTACAGAGGGAAAGCTACTGCTGGTCGATGAACTGGAAAAGCTTATTACGATCCCAAGAACCTTGGCAGCTATGGAGGGGTGACTCGATTATCCCCGAGTACTGGACAGGATCCAAAGACAGTAAGAAAATGGTTAGCGGGTCAAGAGACGTACACTCTCCATAGATCGGTAACGAGCAAATTCAAAAGGAACTAAACGTACGCGACAGGTCTGGATCAACAATGGCAGGCGGATTTAATGTTCGTGAAAAATATTGCACGATTTAATGATGGCTATGGATACATATTTGTCGTCATCGATATTTTATCTCGCTATGCGTGGGCGGTTCCTGTGAAAGAGAAAACAGGAAGTGCTGTGAAAGAAGCATTTGAACAGGTTCTAGCACAGGGTCGTGAACCCATGACTCTAAACACCGATCAGGGGACAGAATTCACAAACCGTGTTTTTCAAAAATTCCTAAAAGAAAAAAAACATTCACTTCTTCGTGTCTTATAGTGATAAGAAAGCTGCGTTGGTAGAAAGACTGAATCGAACCCTGAAAGAAAAATTATGGCGTTATTTCACTAAACATATAAATTTTAGATTCTTACACGTTCTGGATTCTATAGTGAAGGTTTATAATGCTTCCAAACATCGAGCTCATGGCCTTGCTCCCAAGGACGTGGATCTCTTTAATGAGAGTGTCGTCTAGGAGAGATTATACGGAGCGCCAAAGCAGGCAGAACCTGTCCGTTTTAAAGAGGGAAATCACGTGAGACTCAGCAGTTTGAAGCTTCCATTCAAGACAAGTGCGTCGCAACAGTGGACTCGAGAGATATTTCGAGTGAAAAGAATCGTACCTAGAACACCTCTCGTTTACGAAGTGGTAGATAGTGATGGTAACAAGATACGTGGAACTTTCTATAGCCGAGAACTGAAGAAAATAAATCTTCCTGAACTCTACGCAGTGGAAAAAATCTTGGACCGGGACCGCAAAAAAGGCGTCTTAGTGAAGTGGAGAGATTATCCTACTCCTAGCTGAATACCTAGAAAATGGCTTTCCACTTAACTCTCCCTTCCTCCGCCAGCATTGACGTTTACCCTTCTAACACTCAGAGCGATTATACCACGAGACTGGCACAGCCAATCGAGCTCAATGGCGAATGGGAAGTAGCGCTATCCGAGATCCACATTCCCATGAGTTAGTATAATATCGACGATTCGAATAGCTCCTTCTCCACACATTTCAAATGGTTCCCCTCCTTTCCTAAAGATGCAATTCAGATCTCGCTAAGTTCGCAATACTTTGGAAAGCCTATGAAGAGAGCGGGGATTGTAAAAAATATTCAGCATCAAATTCCTACAGATATAGATATTAAAGTGATGAAAAGAGATGATTTATGGTTGTTCCAGATTGGAGCTCCTAATTACGGTTTGTTTTTTTACGAAAGAGGCAGAGAATTTCAACACATTCTCAATATCGACGAGTCATACACGGAAACACCTCACTACGCCAATTTCGCTAGCAAGGTCAGAAAAGATGACGGCGATTTCTTCATCCCCGATTCATCATTTTATTTTTACTTACTGTCCCATCCTGTGATAAGGGGAAGGTAGAACCAGATAGCCCACGGTCGTTACGAAAATATTTTCTCTGCTATGGTTTAAACTATGCCTTCCGAAGATAGAAAATATTATGGTCTGAAGAAACTGGCTAATAATCATACACAAATCACCAATAGTGCTAGTTATTACCTCATATTCCCTGCCTTCTCCAAAGGGTTGGGAGAATTATTAGGTTTTGAAAAATTCGAATATTTGTATAACATCTCTGTGTCCAAGTATGTCATTGATATTAACGCGGGTATATCTGGTATTTATGTGTACTCCGACCTGGTAGCGCCTCATTTATTAGGCGACATTTATGCAGAGCTGTTACGTGTGATTAACCCCTCTACAAGAACACCCCAACAATGAGGCTATAGTGAAAACTTTTACGAGTGCTGATTATTACCCTCTGGCAAGGAACGTGTTCGAGAGTGTGAGAATATTTCTGCGTACAGATAGTGGGGAACCGTTATCTTTTAAGTACGGTAAAGTTTTAGTCAAGCTGCACTTTCGTCATGCGAATCAAGTACACAGAGCCTAGCCCCTCCACCTACCTGACGTACTATAGGGCTCAGACGGGCGCACGGGTGTTCAGGGGACCTCGGTATCAAAGAGGAGAAGGGCTCGGATCCTTATTTAGAAGTATCGGACGTTTCGTATCCCTGATTCTGAAGCCCATGGCGTTTTCTCTAGGAAAGCAAGCAGCTAGATCAGGAATTAAATTCGCTTCGGAAGTTGCATCAGGTCGCGACCCAAAAGAAGCGTTCAAATGGAATTTGAAGAACGGTGCGGCTAACTTGTTAGAAGAAGCCGGGAAAAACCTGCGTGGGAGAGGTATAAAGCATAAGAAACAAAATAAAATTGTCAGATTGTCAAAGAGACACTGTAGAGAGAAGGACGTCTTTGCAAAATGAGCGAAAGAATCCACGGGTTCGTCTGGCGATTGCGTTCTATCGGAACTCAACCTGTTTGCTATACCTCCGACCAACTCACAGACTGAAAGAGCTACTTATGTTGCTTACCAGTCCCTTGCTTTGTTAGAAGGAAATGTCCCGTTGGAATTTAACGTCACTGGAGATGACGAATATGTCGATTTATCCGGATGACACTTAAGAATCAAGGCAAGAATAACAGACGCTGAAGGAAGACCCATATCGGATGCGGAAGCTGTTGCACCACCGAACAATTTTTTACACGGCTTGTTTAGTCAAGCGGATGTGTACTTGAACGAACAATTAGTGAGTGGAAGCCAGTCTTTACCCCTACAGAAGTTATCTGGAGACTTTACTTAATTATGGCCCCGACGCAGTTAAAAGCCATTTAACGTGTGGACTATGGCATCTGGATGCTGCAAGCAAAATGGCAGAATGTGGGGATGCTAATCCCCGTTGGAAAACGAGGAAAACTTTACCAGGTTCGCGTAGCATCGAATTAATCGGATGGGTACATGCAGATCAATTTCTACAAGATAGGTATTTATTGAATTACGTAGACCTTCAATTGAAGATGACGAAGGCAAAACCAGAATTCTGCCTCGTGACTATCGAAGCAAACCCTGCTTACAAAATGAAATTTGAAGAAGCCGCTTTCTATGTCAGATAAGTCAAAGTTAGCAGTCCAACGCTACTCGCTCAGGCTTAGATGCTACACGCGACCTCGGCCAAATATCCTTTAAGACGTGTGGAAGTCAGATCGTTCACTCTCTGCCCTGGAATTACTTCGTGCACGAGAGATAGTCTCTTCGTGCACGAGAATTACTTCGTGCACGAGAGTCATTGTAGGGATCCTCGACTCAGCTGCCATGAATGCGGACTTTGCAAGAAATCCATACATCTTCAAGCATTGCAATTTAATTATATATATCTGTATGCTGACACTGAGCAATTCCCCTCTCAACCGCTCACCCCTGACTATCCAAATCACCAATATTGTTGTGAATTTAAATATGGATAAGCACTGAGCGTGAGTTTCGAATAGTGTATTTTCAAACAAATTACAATGATATGGATGAAATAACTTATAAACAAACTAATTACTATTTTATATAAATCAATAACTTTTTCTACAGAGCATACAAGACCAGTCTGTCTATTCTATTAAATTACTACCTCTTCACTTTCTGTCGTATCTCTTGAATTCCTCCACGTCCAGCGTAAACAACCCTTCATCTTGTGATAGATCACTAAGTTTATCTTACTAAAAATAAAATAAAATAAATAAATATCCCCTCAAGCAGCTGCTTGCCACAGAGGTCTGACAGGAGCCTGTCAGTTTATATGCCATAGTAGTAGGTCTGAGAGGATGGCAGGACCTCAGCAGAAAAACGAGCCATACATCCATGCCTTACTATGGGGCTCGAACCCAGGTCCCTTAGATCAGTAGCCAAGCGTGCTAACCACTCGGCCACGAACAACACGAAATAATCAACCGCGCACACACCGTAATAAAAATACTTCTTCTTGTTTTCACTTAACGTGCACTGACTCAAACTATCTGAATGTTCTTTTCAGATCTCACAACTTTAATACACTTAACGCGTAAATACTCAGATGAACCTCTTCATCTTTCACAATACTACGCACTAGTGCATTACATTTCTCTCAATTTCTTCCGAACTGTTCTAAGTTCCAATTCGTTGGCTAATTGAATCTCACGTAGAAGCACACACGAGGGTTCAAATCATGTTGTCATGAAGTCACTGTTGCTCGTTCATCTGTCGTAACACTGCCCCCCTCCTTAGGTCTTGTGCGTCCCGAACAATTCTGGATTCCCAAGCTTCTTTAGTTCTTCGGTGAAACGGGGTCAAACGATCCACGTGAACCACTTGCACTTTGTAGCTGGACGTCGACGAATGCGATATACCACCTCGTTAATCCAGTTAACTATCGTATATTGACCTTCCCAAGGTTTCTGAAGTTTTGGAGATAGCCTCTTCTTTCTATGTGGATTGTATAGCCAGACAAGATCTCCTTGATTGAAAACAGTTCCATTTATTTTCCTGTCGTATCATGTTTTAGTACTGTCGCTTGCTAAGTTGATGTTATTGTCTAACGGAGTGATGGATTTCTTCTAGTCGTTGTTGTAATTCTTGTACGTATTGTGGGGCGGACACAGGCATTGCTTCGGGCCGACCATATAAGGGTTCACAGGGAAGACGTAACTCTCTTCCAAAAATTATCATGGAAGGTGTCTGTCCAGTTGTCTCATGCACTGCCGTTCTATATGCCAGCAAAAGGAGTGATATATGGCGTCCCAGTCACGTTGATGGTCGTTCACAAATAATGCTAGATGCTGTGCAATTGGACTATTGAATCTTTCAACCGTACCATCCGACTGAGGATGTAAGGGAGTTGTTCTGGTTTTCTGAATGCCTAATAATTGACAGATACCTTTAAACACATTGGATTCAAAATTCCGTCCCTGGTCAGAGTGGAGTTGTAAAGGTACTCCATACCTATTAATCAAATTATTAACTATCAACTCCGCCACTGTTGTTGCTTCCTGGTCTTGGATGCCTCAATATGACAGTGTTCACACAAAATAACCATATATGTCAAACAGCTGCTTCTGGCATATTTCACGTATGACAATATTATTAGTCGGTTATTTATACAGTCTAGTCATCCGCGTGCTGAATTTGAATTCCCGTGAATTTTGGCTTTATGGTTTCTTTAAAAGCATTGTCTACTTTTAGTGGACGTTGAGAGAGTGTTGTCAACTTATTTTTTTTCCAGACTAGATCCAACCTTTTTAGAAGCGGTTTTTAATAGAAAAAATGTCTTTTTTCGCTGTATATTTTAACCTTTTATAACCACTTTTATAACGATCTAAATTTCGCTTAAAAAATTTCGAAGTTCAATCCAATAACTGCTATCCAACCTATATCTCTAATACACACAACATATGATTCTGGTGAAATGATGCCTCAGATCCCATAAGTCTGAAAGGACAGGAAGAACATGGGGATCCAGAGACGATCGAGTTTAGCCACACATTAATAAAGCAGCTTCCGTAACCATGTCTTTTTTAACTTCGCTTCATAATCATTTTACATAAATTTACCGTACCTTACGTTATATCTAGTGGTTACTATTATAAGATAGTGTGCATCATGTGTAGTCGACAAACCAGACAATGCTAAAATGGACTAAAACTGCTAGTATAATCAAATATGGAATGAAATAAGCTTATATCGAAATTCCTCATGGCTACATCCACTTGAAGCACTTGCTAGCTTTGCTCTGATTCTCTTTGTATTCATGGAATAATGCTGAACTGCGATGGATCTTTAGCCAAATGAACCTACTCAAAAAATAAGATCCGAAATGGAATGAGCACTGAACTGGTGAAATATATATTTAACAAATGCATCTGGTCTTGGGCGACAAAATAAATGATGAAAGCGATTATGAAAGCTGCAGTCTATGTAAGATTGAGACCATGGATTACTTATGCTTACTCAGAGGAGCACGGACTACAGCTTCCAGAAATGCTGCCATCTCAGATACTTTCTCTAAACTTCCAAGTGACAGTGCAGATTTATATGAATTCCTTTCCATCTCTGATGAAACTGACACTGATGATACAGCATATTATTTTTAACTTGAATGTCATATTGCTGTATCCAAACAGGTTTTACCTTCTGAGAAAATTAAAATCCTCATTGCATCCAACAATGACTAACTTCAAAATAAATACTAATGAAATTTTTTCATTGTAGGATTTATTAGCGTTTGTGTTATTATTTATTTCGCATAATCAATAAATTTATATTATTTAAATTCAGGAAATGTTTCCCTTTCGAAATGTTGTCAAAAAGCCATCTTAGCCATAAACGCTACGTTAAATAAGACGTATTTGTTTAGTAGCACTTGGTTTAAATATTAGGTGACGCATAAATCCCTCCCTAGAATTAGGAACAAAAAAAACAGAAAAAGCATTTAAAATAGGCTTATATAATATACTTTGAGGGAAGACTTCACTTCGATCACTATTCCATCTTTTTCATCATATTTAATTTCTAAATCATGCTTCAACTCTTACAAAATAAAGAGATTTCACCTGCCCAAAACTCAAATATAAGCTTCATTGTACAATGAAAGTTGCGATCTAAAGAAAATAATGTTTCCCAAACATAAAAAACTAGCTTTTTCGAGTTATACCTAACTTATTTTCTTATGTGTGAATTGGCAACCCTGACTAGCATAAAAAGCAACATCAACATGTCATGTGACATCCTATGGTGTACAGTAAATCATGCTATTCTGAGGTTCTAGCAGACCAAACCAAAAATACGTTCCCTAGGGCACGCTATGATTTGTGTAAGGAAACCAAAAATAAACTTCATTAATTGGAAAGGTTGAAAGGAAGATTTAAACAAAATTAATTATGAAAATTTGGATTACAATACACTAATTGATAAAATACAAGACAATAAAAAATAACACAACAACAATAACAAAAAAGTACCAGTAAACAATATACATACTATATTTATAAACAAACTAATTGCAATCCGCAGAAAAGCAGAAAGACATATGAAACAAACAAAAAAATTATTGCATGCCAAAATTTAAATATACTAGCAGCAGCTATCAATAAAAATATCAAAAATATTTTAAAACAAAACTGGAGAATATTTACAGAAAACCTATCCCCCCCACAACATCTACAAAAAAATTATGGTCTATATATAAAACAATTGACAAAGGAAACAGAGCCAATAAACCCTTTATATAACTATGCATTAAAACATAAATTAACAATCCAAGAAACAACAGAACAAATAGCAAATTTTTTCAACACATTACACTATAAACCAAACAATAAATTATACAAATTATATAATGACTCAAATATCTTCCATCAAACATATTATGATAATAAAACCGATTTTATAAATCTTCCATTTTCATTATATGAATTAATATTTGCTATAAAAAAATAAAAAAAAATACAGCTGTAGGACCAGATCAAATTTCAAATAATTTAATAAAAAATCTACCAATTAAATATATAAAAAAACTACTAAAAGAATTTAACAATTTCTGGACAAATAATAATTATCCAACAATTTGGCTAGAAAATTACATGATATTTATAAAAAAATCTAATAAACCATATGATATACTAGAATCATATCGACCAATCCGTTTAAGTTCAAATTTATTCAAGTTATTCGAAAGAATGATTGTAAACATATTGAACTGGTTTTTTTAACATGAACGCATTTTTCACAGGAATGTGTTTGGCATCCGGCCTGGAAGGTCAACCAAGGATCTTCTGTTAAACTTCATTCCTGATGTTGAATTTACAAAAAAAAAGAAAATATTTTTGGTAGTTGTCATAATTGATCTTGAGAAGGCCTTCGACTCGATAGATCACAACGCACTTTTATATAAAATTAGGAAATTAAAAATATGTGGTAATATTTATAATTTTTTTTTACATTTTATTGGAAAGAGATCTTATAAAGCAAAATTAGGAAATAATACTTCTAGATCAAACAAATTACTAAATGGTCTTGTACAAGGAGATATATTATCCCCGCTTCTTTTTAACCTATACTTAAATGATATTCAGAAAATTTTTATACCAGAAATAAAATTTGGAACATATGCAGACGATTTAATCTTCTGGACATTTCATGAAAATATAGATGTAATACAAAAAAGAGTACAAGACACAATCAAAAAAGTAAACAATTACAGTGAAAATTGGAATCTAAAAATTTCAAATGAAAAAACTGTCATTTCATAATTTCACCCTAATAGAAAACTACCAGACGATTTCATAATTAAAATAAATTGAAAAAAATATAAATTTCGTAAATCATTTTAAATATCTAGGAGTTCACTTTGACTCAAAATTGAACTGGAATAAATTTATTACAGAAGCTAAAAACAAAGCAACCAAGCTTTATCATTTTCTAAGATTTCTTGGCAACTCAAAATGGGGATGTAATCAAAATAACCTACTATCATTATACAATTCTATTATTCTACCCAAATTTACTTATTGAATTGAACTGATATATTACTTAACAAAAATAAATTATAAAACTTTAGAAAATATACAAATAAAAATTTTAAAATTATGTTTAGGTTTATTACAAAATACAAATAAATTAAATATTTATGCAGAAACATCCATACCTCCATTGGAAATAAAAAAAATATATCTCTTACATAATCTTTTATTTAGAATAGTATTAAAAAATAATGATCATCCAATCATTGATAAAATAAATGAAAATTTTAATGATAATATTATAAACCTATTTAACGATAAAGAACAATTAAAACATATTATACAAAATAATCTTAGTGGTGACAAACAAATTTTGGCTCCTTTTTGGAAATTTTGTTTCCCTATTTTGGAAACTGAAGTTAAAGGAATTACATCTAAAAAATATATAGACAAAGAAAACCTGAAAAATTTGGCGGAACTTTACATTGAAGAACAATACAAATATTTTATACACATATACACGGATGGTTCAGTGAATGCTGAAAACAACAATTCATCTGGAGCATATTATTGCCCAATAACAAATTATGAATTTCGATTTAAACTAAATAAATTAAATCCAATAATTATAACAGAACTAACTGCTATAATATTAGCCATTCATTGGGCACTTTACTTTAAAGGGGAAAAGATTGTAATCTTTACTGATTCAAAATCTTCTATTGATACTATATTTCAAAATCCAAATAATAATAATTTTAAAGTTCTAATAAATGATATCCTTATTTTAACAAAACAACACATAGAAAATAATAATAAATTGTATATTCAATGGTTGCCAGCTCACACTGGTATTGAACACAATGAAAGAGTTGATACATTGGCAAAAGATGCAATATATCTTAATAACACTATGGAATCATTAATATTTATAAACATAATTAAAAATAATAATAAAATAAAATTACTAGAAGAAACACAAAACTGATATGATTTAACTGCTATAGATACTCATAGACATAACATTTCAAATAAAATTACAACCTTTAAAAACTATGGATTGAGCAAAAAAGAGAACACTATTATACTAAGAATAAAAGTAAACGCTGCAATAACAAAACCATTTTTATTTCACTTGAAAAAAGTAAAATCTCCTAACTGTAAAATATGTAATCAATATGAAACTATTTAACATTTAATATTTCATTGTAAAAAATATAAAACAGAAAGAGAAAAATACTTCTCCAACTTAAAGAATTATAATGTTAACATGTTCTCATTTAAAACCATTTTTGAACCTGAAAACAAAAATCTGAAAAGAAAGTTCTACAAGCTTTTAATTTCATATCTAAAAGACATTGATATGTTTGATTTCTTATTAAAAAAAAAGGAAAAATATATATATATATATTTAACTTGTGACTGAATGAGTCTGCATAGTAATTATCTATGTAGGAATATTCATTTGTTGAGTTTCTTTCAATTCAACACACTTTTCTTCTGTTTAAAATCTGTAAGTATGGAAATCTGTAATTTTTCCTACTATTCTGATGAATACAGTGTCCTTTGTTACCTGGGTTTCGAAATTACTTTGTTTTCTTGCAAAATTCCCTTTCTCATTGTCTCCTTGGTACAATTACTAAATTTGAAAGATGTCCGATATAATGTTTTCCCTATAGAGGCTTCGGAGTAGGTGAACTTTAATTATGCGCACTTTGTATATAGGAGCATTTTGAATGCCTGAAGTTATATATTCATTATCTGTCAATTTAAGTTGTGTCATATGTTACAGTACTGAGAAACGATGGGAAAATTTTCTGAAACTACTTGTTATTGTTCCCCTGATTTGAATCATTAATTATCCGTGTTCTTGAAAGGGAAATGCTTATATGTATAATATAAATACTCAAATATAACAGGTGCTTATAAATCAATGCTAGAATTTTTATATAGTACTGCTGTGCTGAATGAGTAACTTTTTTGTTAAAACTATTTTATTCTTCCAAGAGCGAAAAGAATCTAGTTGAAGAAAAACGTCGACTGAGCGAAACTACTTTGGAACTGGATCTCAGCTTTAATCAACCGTGTAATGTGAGCAGAAAACCTTGTTACGCAGGCAATTCGACCATCAGTGTTCCTAACGTATTCTAGGCATTCTGCGTTGTATAGCTTGAATTACTCAGCAAATGCAACATGTTTAGTCCTAAGGTTAAATTATATTTGCTCTGCTGAAAAAAAAACATGTTATTGTGGTAAGCTTACGCTTCAAATGCTGAAATGGCGTTTTAACAAAGTGGGATTCCTCACAAAAGATACAGTTAGGATTTTAATTTATTTTTCTTCAAAAAATCAGTTTATTATTTTGTCATTGGTTATAAAAATGTAAAATATATCAAAATATTCATTTCGTTCCTCGTAAATGTAAATGATGTGGAAAAATGCCCACTTTGTTAGTAGAAAACTGAATATAAGCAAGATTTTGTATTTCCAAAGAGTCGATCGTCTAAATGATTTTTAAATTAAAATTAAGGTTTCCTGCATAAACATATTAGTTTCCAGATAAGTTTTAGTTTTCGATCACGAGCGCAATTCATTCTGTTACGCCCCAGGAGACAACGCAATCAACTGTCAGCAATGGTGGCACCCTAGTGACTATCTCAACGATGAACTAATGAACGCGCAAGCAGCCTATTCTACCAATAAAAATGAATTAGAATAATCTGCTAGAAATTAGTGTAACTTCCTAACGTTTTGAAATTTATTAAGAAGAAAATGGATAAGAGACATTTTAGAAGCTGAAATGTGATGGTTTTTGGCCGTAGTTGATAAATGATTTTAGTGTAGTGGGAGAGGCTGATTCAGTATAAGTGGTGAAGGGAGCCGTTTATAAAACGTAACTGTAATATTGAAGTGCATTGATGCTATTTTAGTGAAATCAACTTAGCTGATGTCTATAGAACAAGATACGTATGTGTCCTAAATAATGCATCTGTTGTAAATATAGTTACGACAGATGAACGTGCTGCAGTGAGTTTATGATAAACGTGACATGAAAGCTCGTGTATGCTTCTGCGACAGATTTTATTTTAAACAACAAATTGGAATACAGAACCGATCTGAAAAATAGAAAAGATAGAGTTATTGGAATTGTGGAGATCTGAAAGTAGGCCTAAATAGCCTTACTTTGTGCACGATAGTCTAAAGAATAAATGTTTTTATTTGGGGTGTACGTGGGAGGTCGATTCGTTTATTGGTGTGGATCGTGTTGTTAAGCTGGTAAAAATAAAGAATAATTTGACGCTTTTGTGTAGTGATCGACGCCTGAAAAGATTTGATTCTGAGAAACTAGTATACCTAGCCACAGTTTTGGAATATTTGAAGACTAAATCTTAAGAAGAAAATCAATTTTTTTGTATATTTATTTAGTTATTTAGTAATTGGTAAGGTTATTCTCGAAATATTGCAAGTATTCACATATATGATTCTAGTTAGATTGTATATTTATTTATCAACATGATTGCATTGTCCATTGAATGATTTTAGTCTTGTTTCGTGAACTGGATGTGAATAGAATTGAGATAATGGATTCTTCTGAAAGTTGACCTTTGTATTATTGTATAGTTTCGTGCCGGTTGACTTTGTTTATAATTAAGTTCATCCATGTTTTTGTAATAAATTGCATTGTTTTTGTAATTTTCATTGACCAATTTTTACTTCAACTCACGCTCAGTGCTCATACAATTTAAATTGCAACAATTGGTGTCAGCAATGTAATTAATTTATTGAATACCTTTTACTTGAAGTATGAATGAGTTAGTAAAGCTGATGACTGATATAATAAGTGAAATTGATGAACTTTCTAGTCAAAATAATGAGTTGGGAACTGAAGTGACTTCTGAAAATAATAAGATTACTAAAATAATTCTGAATTCTGAATTAATATTATTATAATAATTAATAATTCTAATTCTGAATTAAAAAAAATCAGTGAAATCACTGATCAGTGTACGGACATTAAAACTGAACTCAACAGACAATGTGATAGTCTAACGGTTAAAATTGAAGATGCAAGATGTAATATAAATGAAATCACTGGTGATTTTAATGCAAAACATGATAGTGTTAAGCATGAAATTGAAAGTGTAAAAACTGATTGTGAACTCCAGTTTCAGATTTTGGGAAATGAAAGGCTACCTTCTTCTTGTGACAATGATAATTTCAATAACCTTAATGTTTTTACACATATCGCTAGAAATACAACTGAACCATCCACATATGATGGTCAGTGGTCTTCGACCGTCTTCAAAACACAGTTTGAAGTCGTCGCTAGAGCTAATGAGTGGAATGAATTTCAAAAGGCCAGTTTTCTTGCAGTTTTCTTAAGAAATTCTGCTGTGGAAGATTTACAGTCGGGCGAGAAGAACAACGACTTGATTATCAAAGTCTGGTTTCTGTATTAGAACTCAGATTTAGTGATAGGAATTTTTTCAGCTAAACTATTCATGACTGCTATGTTTACAGTACATCTCCTACGCTACTTTACTATTGAATCTTCACTTTATTTCATTTCCATATTTTTTTTTTGCTTTTCATTATTCCTTGTATTTTCCTATTCAATCATTAAACTGTGTCATTTCTTAGTAATATTTAATATTTACTACATTAAAATTGTTTGTTAGAATAGAATATCATTATTCTACTGCTATTATTTTTCTTACTGTTTTCATGCAAACTTCTGCAAACCTTTCAAACTCTATCTGCAGACTATGTTGTACTTCTTTTATTAAAGTTCTGATCATGTTTTGTATTGTATTTAATTCAATTCACGGAATTCATTAGACAGAGTTAAATCGACTCAGTTATTCGTCTCGATTAGTTTAAAGTCAGACGTTTCTCCTAATTTAACGGATTTATCTTTGAATTCTTTATCAGACAGAATGAATTTGCATTCTAATTTGCGATTAACGCAGTTCTCAACACTTCATTGCGTTCCATTAGTTCGTTTTTCAAATGCATAGATTGATCGAATCAATTTAATCCTTTGGTTCGATTGAATGAAATTAGAGTCTAGAATTTCCTTAAATTCCGTAATATCAATGATCGAATAGCTACTATTAATTTCTTTCAGAAGTAAAAATTTATCTGTTTGAATAATTTTAATTCCTAATTAATATTTAACCTGTATTTGAATAAATAAGATTAATTTCTAGGCTTTTTAAAATTCCAATATATGCCTTTTAGAATAATTTGCCCAGTTGCATCCTTCACATACATCCAATTCATTGAGCGAAGTTAAATCTGATTTCTCACATCGCTGAACTTATTTGTTTTTGCTTTTTCTTTGATTCCAGATTTACAGCTAATTTTCGATATTGCCAATTTATTGTCTTCGAAAAGCCAAAAATTTTAGCTTCTATCGATATTCTTTTTTCATTCTTCAAACTTTTTTATTCGGCTCCTGTGACGAGTAATGTTAATAAGAAATACACTTTTAAGCACAACGTGGGGAGCAGGAGTAGCTCAGCCCGGGAGCGCGCCAGGCTCACAATCTGTCAGATTCAAATTAGAATTAAAGATTCGAGCTCCATCTGAACGAGTGTTGAGATTTATTTCCGCTAAACCCTCAGCCTGTCCTCGGTCAGTAGGGGACACTGGGGTTGGAAAGGCTGACCAGATGGACGTAAAGCCTTGTCCCCAAGTGCGAGAGAGTTGTACACTGGGCAGGGTAAAGAACACGCTGAATTGCCGTGACAGGAGCTACTATCTGTCTTCTAACAGCTGCCCAGTGGGTCCCCTAATCTTCTCTGAACCTTTGTGGTCCTTCTGACCTGGTCATTTAGCCCACTGTGTGGAAAAAACGCCTCTCAGAGGTAAAACAACCCAACTGGAATATGATGTAGCTTTTCTTTACGTTCAATTACTCTACTAGATAATTTCAAATGTCATTATGTTTAATTTTTTGCATTCTATTTCCTTTCTCTAAAATGTGTTACCAGAATCGGCCTAAAATCTACTGTCATCCTGCAACATTTTCTCTTCGAAATAGGTTGTGCGAACTAGTATCAGCGTTGAATAAATTAATCGTTGCTGCAAAATTACTAAATTCTCAGGACTACATGTCAGAAATTGTTGGTTCATCTGCCTTTGGAAGGACGCGTTAAACAAAATATTCTGAAAGAAGAGCAAAAGAACTTTTAGGCTGGGATCTGGAGCAATCAGCAAGTCAGTAACATGTACTCCCATGCTTTCTAATTGTATCTGCTGATGAGTATAGAATTTACTTGTGAAGAATCGACCAGAATACCTATTTGGATTAAAAACAATATTAAAAAATTAGCTTTATTATGCATCTGAAGATGACAGAATTCCACAAAGAAACCACATGACGAATTCACATTACAATAATCAACAGTACTCTACGTCCAATACAGGGTGTTTCAAAACTCTCTGTACAAATTTCAATGGGGGACTGGGAACACCAAGACAAACCTTTTTGGTCTATGAATGTGTGTCCGCTGACGTAACCTTTTCGGTGCTAGAGGGCGCTGAAAGAAATATCGGTGGAGCTGGTACATAAATGAATAGAAACAAGTTTGAACAGCATGTTTATTTAAGGATGGTGCTCAAAGTTGCTACCGGCAGCAGCAATGCATGCTTGACAGTGTCGAAGCATTGATTGCCGTACATGTTGAAAGGTTCCCGGAATCCTGTTGTGTTGGGTAGGCAGCAGTTATGGCCCAATGCAAATGCTATGGAGATACCCGCCCAAAAATTGACGGCGAACCGTTGTTGATGACCATGAGCCATTGTAGCATGTGGATTTTCGTGCGCCCAAACGTGAGAATTGTGCACATTAATCACACCCTTACGTTTGAAAGAGGCCTCATCTGAGAAGAGCACATGAGCTGGAAAATCAGGCTGCACTGCTGTCCTCTGCAGAAACCAGCTCACGAATTCCACACGAAGAGGGTAATCCTGAAGTTGCAATGTCTGGACTCGCTGACGATGAAACGGATATAACTGCTGCTTGTGCAACACTTTCCACACGAGGGCGTGGTTCACACCGAGGCTACGTGCAACAGCTCGAGTGTTTGTGCTTAAATTATCCTAAATCCGCCGTAGGATCTCTTCTTTCTTGTCAGGAGTGTGCATGGTTCTCTCCGGACCAGTGTCATGCATTGTTGCATGGGATGATCCAGTTTCTCGCAGTTGCCGGTGCAAAAGTGCAAATGTTTGGTGGTTTGGCACATGTCTGTTTGGGAAGCGCTGTTGGTACAACCTCATAGCAGCTCTTCCTTTTCCATTGGCAGCCCCATACGCCAGATGCATGTCAGCCATCTCAGCAGTCATGAAACACTCCATGTTACACGTAATGTATCTTATTTACAAATGCCGACGGCAAAAACAAGCCCGTTCTCCGTTCCACTTTGCCCCTCTAGCCAATTGCACGCCTCCGAACAGCGCCTTCTAGCACCGAAGGGTTATATCAGCGGATTCATTCATAGACGAAAATTGTTTTTAAATATAAAGGTCATTTTAAATATAAAGTTACAAAAACTGACCATAAGCTTTGAGGTGTCTTCCTAGGAATGATGACTGGCACACAGAAGCAAGTTATAAAAGACGTCCACTATATATCCACTGGTCGTGATTCTATCCAAAACGACTCAAATTTTAAATGAATTTTGTCCAGCTTGCCATTAATATAAATTTATAATATCTCTAACATTAGAAATATCAAGTGCATCTTGCCCAAAATCCTGGTCTCAATCAACCTAGTGGAATTTCCACTAAATTGGACGTATGCGAACGAAGCCAAAGAAGATAGACTATCGGACCAATAATCCTTTATGCTCCTCTGCATAACATCTCGACTCTTTATGTGCGGTCGAATTGCTTATATATCATTTTAGTAATCCTGGAATCATCCATCCCAATGGGTCAATCAGATGCATTCCCCGGGAAAAAGGCATTGGCATCCAATACTAAATTTGCAGTGTGGAACTGGTCTGTACCGGCTCTCAAATCAGAACTGGTGCACGGAGAACTGACTACTCGTGTAGAGATATTGTTCCATGCTGCTTCATGTGAAGAACGAAGAACTGCGACTCTTGTTACTAAGCCCCAACGAAATGAGCTCATCACGAGGCATCAGTGAAAATGGATGAGTTCTGACACTACAAAATTCTGTACTGTTGGAAGGTGGTAAGACGCCATTAAAGGCATTGTCTCGGTCAACACGAGAAAGGGGTCACTAGAATAGTTTAGTGAAAAGAAAGACAAAAACAACAAAAAAAAACAATAGGTCACTACTATTTTAGGACCTTTTTCAATTAGCTTCAAAGCTGATATTTTATTCGAAACTGATACACATCTCAAGTTATTTTCTCTCTAGATATCTTTAAATATACCTAAGCCTTTTTATACGACTCAAAGTTCAATTTAAATCCTAAAAACGAAGTAATTATTTTCTTAAGGAATAATGTTGTTACCTTAATTATCCTATTCTCAATATGTTGATTGCTCGAAATCATTCACGCCTTTTAGGCAATAGCATTTTGACGTATTTATATAATTTAAATATTTTACTGTTCCGTTACTTAAATTTATATAATTTAAATATTTTACTGTTCCGTTACTTCCGTTACTTAAATGTGCAAATATTTGCACATTTAAAAAGATGTTTGTTTGGCAAAGATGGTATATTACATATTTAAAAGATGCGATGGCATACTTTCTGTTTAATATAGTTCATATATTAGTCGTGTTTCATTTTAACATTTGTTTTTGATATTTTTTTACCTCAAAGATCTGAAACAGTATCTTCATTTTGGAAAACATTATATCATATGAGGTGTAATACACTGTACGCAATTTACAACACAATAGGAAATCTTCTAGAACCTCTGCTGGTCATTGGGTTACAGAAGAACGCTACGAAATTTAAATCTTCACTCTGAAGTTGAAAGGCTTATGTGAAAATACATAACGCTACGAATGGTATTTCAAGTGCACGAGTATGGGACTTTGAAAATCTTTGTAACCATTTGCCTTACTCATTCCAGCAATAATAAGTAGTTCTTGGATTTTTTTCTCAAAAAAATAAATCTTCGAATGTTTCTCATCCCCCTCCATCGAAAACGCAAATTCTTCAATTCTTCATAGTCCAACGCACACACACAAGACAAAATAAATATAACTTTTTCGCTGGCATTTATCCACTTTATTCTGTGTACTACTGTTAGCTTTACAGATCTTTACTTATCAGAACAATTAAATATTTTATTAAAATCCTATGCAGTCTTCAATGTACTGTCTTGTTATCTCTATGACAATCTATTGGTTAATGATTATACACTGGTGCCTGTATAATCATTTATAAGTTGTTTAGAACAATTTTTGGTGCTTTCATCAAAGAGCGAAATTAATAAGCATTCTAAAACCCAAGATAATCACAGCTGCTACATAGTATATTCAGTATACTGTCACTATCGCACTACATTTAGATATATACGTAAGGTAAAAAATATGCGGTTGCAAACACATCTTTTGACATACTTTTGCACATATTTTCTAAAGAATATAATTCTTGATCCCACAACAGAAGACCTTATGATTTTGTACTGGTGTTATGTCCATAAATATGTCCACAGTTTGGGTTTCATCTTTCTTGCGATGGTAGTTTGCAATGCCGTCTTTTGTTGGGATGACACTGCACTAAGTAATGAGACACTAGTTCTTCGATTTCTTTTCCGTATAGAGCACATGAGTAACATTCTTTTATGATGAATGTGAGAAAATAATATGCTCGCATTGATTATTCATGTAACGTCATAAAATTTTCGCTTTCTTTTTACAGACCTACATTGATCCATTACCTAGTACTGTGTCATCCCAAATGACATAACATCAGTGCAAAATCATATGGACTTCAGTCATGGTACCAACGCATATATCCGTTAGAAAATTGTGTTATAGGTCGTGTTGGTAACCACATCTTTTTGGTCCTCTATCTAAATATATGATAATGATAATAATAGTGAATATCTAATAATATGATAGTTATAATATTCTGAAAAATAAGACAACTTAAATAAGAGACTTACTAAGAGAAACTGTTAAGTCGTCATGGCACAGTGTTGCAAAGCTAAAGAATACTGGGACATTCGCAAAGGCAGAAAATCAACTTGTTGCCAATTTCAAAATTTATACGCTAAGCTTAAGTTAAAGGTCGACTGTCTGTGATATTGCAATCTTATTACGCTTAATTAAATGAAACCTTTTTTTTTCACTCCTAAATGTTGGTGGTTGAAAAATGCATTTTTTTTTCATTTAAAAATCAGGGTATATTTAATATAATTTAATACTTGTATTCCCACATTTCCTGGAACTGTTCATAAATATTTAGAAAGCAATATCCGTGCAATTTACGATGAAAGAAAGAAAAATCGATGTAGGGTGGGTGGGGGTTATTTTATCCGATTTTGTGACATAATTGGAAAAAAAAGGTAACCGCTCATCAAAAGGTAAAAGAGGGAAAAGTTCCTCGAAATTTCATTCCAAATTTTGCATCAATCTAAATGTCATAATGTAGACTAGAAATTTTTGAAAACGATTAGTGGCTATGCCAATGGTATTGACTGGTATAAGACATTTTACACTGTTGCTGAAACTTAAACGATGATGTATCTCGAAAATCATGTAAGGGACGTGGAATGTGTTTAAGATCATGCAAGGGACATAGAATGTGATAAGATCACGTAAGGGACGTCGAATATGGTAGGATCATGTAAGGCACGTAGAATGTGATAAGATCGTGTAAGGGACGTGGAATGTGTTTAAGATCATGTAAGGGACGTGGAATATGTTTAAGATCATGCAAGGGACATAGAATATGATAAGATCAAGTAAGGGATGTCGAATGTGGTAGGATTATGTAAGGGACGTAGAATGTGATAAGATCATGTAAGGAATGTGGAATATGGTGAAGTCATGTAAGTCAGTGATTTTCAAAGTGGTGGTCTGTGAGCCAGCAGTCGCTGGTCCACAGAGAGGTGCCAGGAAAGAAATATGTTTTCAGTAGCATAAGACTGATATGCAATAGCACTCTAATTCTTATGTTCGAACACTCCAGATGACGTCATGTTGTGCAGGGTGAAGAAAATATCATGCACATGGCCATAACTTGTCCCTTGAAATAAGACGTGAGCAGAAGCTCCAGGCACATGGACGTCAACGGATCTCAGAAGTAAGATTGCCTGTCGGGTGCACCATATCAATAATTTGAGCAGCACTCATGGAAGCGACGTGGAATGTGATATACATATAAAGTTTGCAATGCAAGAAGGAAGTAGCGCACGTTTTTACTGATGCGACCAACAGCATGGAAATTAGGGTTACTAAAAAGAGCAGGCACCTGCTCTTTAGAATAATATTAGACATGCATATAGAATTATATTAGCCATTCATTTATAATAAGCCATTCGTTTGCTAATTTTTGAATTTCTGTTCATTCCTTATAAATTCTCTACACGCTAAATGGATAATTTAGACTGAATTCATAATGGTCTTTTCACAAAATATATTTGTGATTTATAATTTACCATCTCACCGAGACGGCTTGTATATTATATCTGTATAATAATTCATTCATTTAATCTTCTTCCATCACCACTTAATGTTTTTCCCATGATTTCGGAAGGCCAGAGAATAAAATTTAAAATTGATGCATTCACCATGAATCTGGTAGTGTTACCCTTTCGCAGGCTGCTAAATGTAAACTAGAAATTTCTAATTCGGGTGTCGCTGAGAATCAAATTGGCCCATTGGAGTGTACAAGGCAAAGTTCATTATGAAATGACAAATCCTTTGTTCAATACTTACTGGAAGGAAATGCTATAGATTATTTCATTGATTTCGCCTTCATATTTGTGAGGTTTGCCAGGTGTCACCACCACCACCACCACCACCACCACCACCACCACCACCACCACCACCACCACCATCATCATCATCATCATCATCATCATCATCATCATCATCATCATCATCATCATCAAGCAGCCATTGGATACGGAGGTCCAACCAGACCGTGCAGTTTAATTCTCCAAGGATATCTGTCCTGAGCTACATCTGTTGCATCGGCCACAGCACACCAATTCTAACATGTTCATGTTTGATATTGCCTGCCCACCACATCCAAGGTCTCCCCCTCCTTCTGAGACCTATAGGCACTGTTCATAACCCTATTCGCTAATCTATAATTGTCCATACGGGCAATATGGCCAAACCAGCGGAGTCTCTATCTGCACAATATGCTGTTTAAAGGAGGTTGCAGACTCCTTTGCCTAACCTCATTATTAGTTACAAAGTTAAACCACTTAACATCCAAGACACTACGTAAGGATCTAGAATCAAAAGCATCTAGTTCCTGTTATCTTGTTTACACAACGTCCAGGTTTCACTACCATAACTAACCTTAGAAAGAACCAAACTATTATACAGTCTAATTTTAGTCTATATGTGTAAACGCCTATTTATCCACAATCTCCATAGATTCTTAAAAGTCCCGGCAGCAATCCCTATTCGTATGTTATTCTCAGGCCGGACATCAACATTATCTGTTACATCCCAAGATAATAAAACTATGACACCTGCTCAAGACTGTAACCATTCAGATTAACTGAATCACAGCCTGCCTGACCAATTTTCATCACTTTAGTTTTCTCTCTGTTTATAACCAAACTACTATACTACCAGTCTCATCAACAGCTCGAATGAAAGAGTTCATCTCATCAACATCATTTGCCAAAAGGGCTAAATCATCAGCATAATCTAAATCAAATATTTTCCTATCTCCAGTCCATTTAAGGCCAAAATCTTTCCCTTGAAGTGAATTTCGCATAACATAATCAATAACCAAGCTAAAGAGAAAAGGAGACAAAATGCACCCTTGTCGAACACCAGAAGTAATGCTAAACCAATTGCTACAAGACTTACCAACTTTCACACACGACTCAGTGTTATTATAGAGAGCTTTCATTATGTTTACTAATTTGTCTGTTATACCATATGATTTCACAATCAACCACAAATTATGACGATCAACAGAGTCGAAAGCCTTTTGGAAATCAACAAAGCTAGCAACCAAAGGTTTCTGAAATTCTAAACATTTCTCAAGAGTCTGCCTAGGTGAAAATATCTGATCTACACGTCCCCTACCACTTCTGAATCCACATTGCTCATCACGCAGTTGACTGTCAACCCGATTTTTAATTCTATTAAGCACAATCATGGTAAGAACTTTACCTGGAAGAGAGAGTAGGCTGATTACCCTGTAGTTATCACAAGAACTGCGATCACCTTTTTTGAAAATAGGGATAATAATAGCTCTGGTAAAATCTTTACGAACCATGCCTTTATCATAAAAGATATTCAAATTTTCAGTCATCCAAGTGGTAATCGAAGTATTCCCAGCTCTAAGCATTTCTGCAGTAATTTCATCTACCCCTGGGGATTTCTGAAGTTTAAGTTTAGAAAGAGTCAAAATAACTTCAGATTGTGTTATAGGGTCAACATTGAAGCCAGCAATGCATCTATCATCATTAAAAACAATGGAAGTAGAACTAACCACATTGTTTGGAACATCACTGAAATGTTCAGCCCACCTAGTCATGACAGAATACTCCCCTTCTATAACCTCACCTTGTTTATCCTTCAATCCTTGTATACCTGTGTGTTTTCTACCACATAAAACTTTAAGTATCTGGTACAGCTCTCTGCTGTTCTGCTGTCTAACAGCTTCCTTCAAGCCAAAGATTCTTATCAGCAGCTAACTGATCCTTTACACGTTTATTAAGCTCTCTCTAATGCTTTCTATTAGGACTAGTAGGGTACTGATTAAGGACATTCCTGCAGTTCCTTCTTTCAGAAATAAGCTGAAGTGCCTTATCACTCAAATAATTCTGCTTCCTCTGCTCCTTTTTTCCTAAAAGAGTACTGTTAGTTTCCAAAAAAGCCTGTTTAAAACGGCCCCATTCTTCCACAACCTCAGTAATAAGCAAACTATGACTATCATACTGACTAAGTAACCTATCATGGTAAGCTTTAGCTGTAACTGGGTCTTTCAGAGCTGCTGTATTAAAGGTAAATTTTTAACTTCAGAACAACACTTTTTAAGTTTAATTTGCAAGACACTTTTAACAAGGAAATGGTCAGATCCAATTTCAGCTCCCCTATATGCCCTGGTATTCCTAACAGAACAAGCCCATTTGCTGTTAATTAATATATAATCAATCATATTCTTATGCCGCCCACCAGGTGAAACCCATGTGTACTTATTTTAAATGTGTTACCCATTATGTGTGTCGCGGTGTTTGTAATATGTGTTAGTTATTCTTAAACCATTACGTTTCCTACAGGTAAAGGCAACGCTATTTATGTAAGGCAACGCTATTAAAGGCAACGCTATTATTCTGAAACTATGTAAAGGCAACGCTATTATTCTGAAACTATGTAAAGGCAACGCTATTATTCTGAAACTATGTAAAGGCAACGCTATTATTCTGAAACTATGTAAAGGCAACGCTATTATTCTGAAACCATTACGTTTCCAACAGCTAAGGCAACGTCTCCTACAGGTAAAGGAGACGTTGCCCATTGCCATTGCAGCTTCCAATACCAAAAGGGCCTATTACTCCTCCCCAAAGGTCAGAGTCAGTACCAACTGTGGCATTGAAGTCACCAAGAACAAGGGTAATATCTCCTTTTTTGACAGAATTCAAAATATCCTGAAGTTGTCCGTAAAACCTATCCTTCTCATTCTCATCGACATCCTCATTGGGGGCATAACAGCAGATAACTTTCAAGTCTATAATGCTTGTCTGAAATATTGCTGTAAGAAAACTTTCATTAATGCACTCATATCCTAGAAGAGCATCATTAGCATGTCTGCTGAGTAGCAGGCCCACGCCTCGGTGATGCTTTCCATCCTCCCTCCCTGTGAAGAGAAATTTAAAATTATTTTAAGTATCTCACCTATACTTGTCCATCTGGTCTCTTGCAAGCCTAGAATATCTAGGTTATAACTCTGGAATTCCTGCGTGAGGACATCAAGAGAATAATCTCTATATAATGTCCTCACGTTCCACGTTCCTGCAGAGAGAAAAGGATTAGTAGGATTTTTAAAGAAACTAGGTTTATTGAGATAGGTAGGGCCAACAATATCAAATAGCCCCCTGATCGCAGGCATTAGGCAAAGACGTGTCCCTCCTCCGCTAAAGGCTGAAGTCACCGATGCTGGTAGGAACTTCAGGCACCACCTTTTCAAGTGGACTTTTCAAGAGCCACATGGCCTGACTGAGACACATTACTCCAGTTTAGGCTTGACCATGCCCAACTAGCTAAGTAAGGTTCAGGTACCTGCGATGGCCTCTGATTAGGATTATCCCCCAGCTGATATAAGGTATCCCATGCCTCTGTTCACTTAGGGCTGGCAACCCAGAAGCGAACAGAAAACACAGCGACAGATTCTCCCTCAACAGAGGCCCACCTGTGCATCAATTCCAGGTTCCATAATCAAGCTCAAATCCATAAACAAATCCAGTCTAGTAGGTATAAATGGTCAGCACCAGGACCCTCTGAAGTTGACCACTCCTCAAGAGGGTTGAAAAAAAAAAGAAAAAAGTGGCCATAGATGACCAGATCAGTAGGCCATACTGAACTGGCAGCCCTCACCTTCCGTTCCCTTCCAAAAGAGAATATCTCTTTTGAAAGGTACTAATGGCCTACACCACGAGAAGGCGGGGTCTGACATTAAGTGCTAGACCTGGCCGGTTCTGTGCATCATCACTAGGGATTGGCACACAACTCTCCTTCCAATTTATGCCTAGTTACCATTTACAGACCAAGGTGTTATAAGAAGTAGTAAAGAAGTAAGTCGATTTATGTTCAGACAAATTGGGAGCGATGTAACGGGTTCTATGACTGCTACATCAATTGTTATTGATGGCGACTTGGTGTAGGCACGTTTAACTACTAATAAAATCTTGCTCCACCTCTACGTGGTGCTATAGAATTGCAAACATTAATCACAAGTCGATACTTACTCTGTAGCCATATGGTAACACTTTCAAGTCAAATTTCACCAACCATAGTATGTACTGCCATAGGCACAGACTTTTAACTTTCACGGAGGCAGAATAGTTATATCCAGGACCTGATCAAAAGCGGATGGATAGAAAGATGTTCATGCCACACGCTTCCGTTGAAAAGGTTATTAGGGTAACGGAAGCAAAAAAAAAATAAACATGTAGATTTTACAATTTTTTCGGGGAATTTTTTAAAACCTCTAAAAGGATTTTTCGTGAAAATGACCTTTCACGAAAAATTAGTTAACGAAATCAAACTTTCGTTTCGATGAGGATTGTGACGAAGAAAAATCAGATAGAATACTTAACTAAATATTTCCCATTTTCAAAATTGTATCTTGCAAGTTGTTAAAAATGTTTATATGCGCATTCAAATATAGGCATTTCCTCTGAGTGGCAATATTTTCCTCTTTTAAATGTTTTGGAATGTTACTTATAATTTTCAACATACTAAATGTATCAGCTTTTCCTGTTGTTTCATAAATATCATTGCTTTTAGCTGGAGCTTGCACTGCATTAACTGAACACACGCGAAGCAGTCAAGCGGACGTCTGAAGATGCAGCCTGTGCTGTGGTAGCATGGTATCACAGCACAGACCGCATCTTCAGTCTCCATTCAGCGTTGCCAACCTCAACTAAATGAATCGTACCTTGACGTAAAGAATGATCGTCTTTCACAGTTCACTGTGCTCGTGCCGATCGTATTTTGTTTTGCACGATAAAATATGCAAATTATAATCAGTATTTTTAAATTATAAAATGGCACAGGGACGAAAAAGATACTTTTGCCCCGTGCATTAAATGAGCACGGATATTGCCCCTGTGGAATCGTAGCCTATGTGCACTGCTTTCATTTGAACACCATTGGATACACTTTTGAATTTTTGATTGCTAGATGCCATTCACACCCAATGTCTCCCACAGTACAAACACCAAAGTTTGATTAACTGTGTGCAAAAACAGTCACGACAGTCTGTACACCAGTACTAAATTTAAACATTTCTCTTATGGCGTTCCCAAGCTTATGATTATGTATAGTATTCAATAAGAAATGTAAAATGAGAGCTCTGAATTATGAAATGGATGTATCATGTTTTAAACCTGACATTAAATAATGAAGAAATATATTAAACAATCATTCGTAATAGCCAAAAATGAGTTCAATGTTGATTTATTATAATTTACGGAGTTTTTTTCATCATTTGGAAAGTTTGAATATATGCAACAACATAAATTGTTTTTTATGTTAAAAAATAATTATAATTTGTAAGAATTGGTGGTTTATTTCTCGTCTGTCTCCTTTAGAAGAAAAGGAAAATTCCTACTCTATACATACAACGCATAAGAATAAAATGATTTATTTCGGGTATTTTGATTTTGGTTTAGCTACTTATTTAAATCATATTTGATATTGATTAATATCCTATGATCCACTGAATCAATACAGAATAAAATCTAAAGTTAGAAATATTGGATTATACTAAATTTCAAAATCTTTAATCAAGACGGATAAAAAAGTATCTCGCATTTATTTGTTTATTGTTAATGTTTAATCTTTTTTGCTTCTGTTCGATTTTCTATAGTAATTCAAAAGAGTTGAAATGACTCTTTGCAATGTACCATAAGAATGCTCATGGTTTATTGTTATTAATCAAATAATAGTGTACTATTCGTGGCCTTCGAGAGCTTTCAGATGGCTAGTCTTTCATCTGCAGAAAAAGCGCATATCATGTATATAAGTTATGGAAAGTTAACGTCAACTAAAGAGTATATCTTGAACAGAGGGGGTGGGTAGAAAAGGGAGTGGAGAGCACCAGAGCACCTGAGATATTATTAAGAGATCATGGGTTCAGAACCCACCAGGTGCAAGATTATTTTCCTCTACACCCAGTATGAGCAGTTGTTAAGTTAATATTATACTTAACAACGAAAATTAATTTTAATGTTACTGAGTATAAAGAATTGATGCTATGAATCATTACCAGAACTATACAATAGTTTTCGTTTTTTACAAGAAAATAAAAATAAGCAAAAATTTAATATTCCACATTGAATTGTATTTTTTCAAAATATCATACTAAAATAAATAAAATTTCAATATTTAATTTTTTCAAAAAAGGGTGATAAGCTGAAAGAAAATCGTTTTCTACACTGCTGAAAATGAATGTTCCTCAAACGTTTGGTGGAAGCATTTATAATATATGATACTTCGACATGACTTTAATGCTCAAAGTGTTAACGATTTGATGATTTTTATCTTACTTTCCATGATAAAGAGAAAATTAAATTTGATCGCTGTTGGAAGAGTCCACAGAAGACGAAACCCACTCAGAGCCTTGGCGTTTTATCGCGATATTTCGAAGTAAGCGAGTTGAATGCTGAATTGACACTTTCCAAATAGCAGAACGAGAGAAAGCTGACACGGACACGCGTGACAACGTGTACCACCATGGATTTACTGATGCCATGATTTTCAGAAAGAGTGCGTGCGCATCATGGCTGGCTCAGATCGATAGCTAACCTCGCCCGTGCCTCTCAGCCGAAACGAACAACTCTCCGATGGAAAACTGAAAGATAAACGCATCGAACTGTGCAAAATTGTGATTAAAAATTTCTCCCAACGTAACAAAGTCTGATGTCGGAGCAAGAACCTATCGTTACCTTAGATGGGCACTTTCGACAGCCTCTTGCTCTGAAGGATCAGTTTTCGCCGTCAGCTGCATACCGTCAAGCGATGAACGCATCTCTTCTCGAGAGAAAACAGGTATTGAGAGATATGCACTCGACACTCGCTGAATAAGAATAATTCTAAATTCCGACTTTCTTTCCCTCATGAAAAATCGCTACCCTGGATAGTGTTGATCGTCTTAAATAAATTTTAAATTACGTTGTTAGCTAACAGTTCTAAGGTAAATTGCATAATTCAGATTTTACAGAAGGGAAGAGAATCGATACTGATCCATAATATATAAAATCGACTTTTGACTTCGTGGACAACTTGGAAGCATCTTTGTAGTTGGCAGACGGTAAATTCACAATGATGTGAAACTCTGAACAAAATATGTTATTTGCTGCTCGTCTTACAAGGTCAAGTGACGGATTTCGAGTTAGAAGTAACAAACTAATCAAAATGATAGGAAACAGATATTTTCGTTTTATTTGCCTCCTAGGACAAAACCATTATTGATTTACCGACTGAAGTAAAATACCCTGATGCCTTAAACTTCACAATCGCACACCTTATATTGTTCAGTCTTTAATAATTAGTAATATATGGCAAAATATAAGGAGAGATTGTTTCAGTTTATGCTAAATATATGTACGTGTTAATATTTATTAATAATAAAACAGACTTTGAATAATTATGTTAAACCCAAAAAGGTTATTCTGACTTATACATATACTTGCAAATGAATGATTGAATACTTGCAAATGACAACAGTTTCTGCATTTAATCATTCTTATACCATATATATTTCGTTATTTTTACCATATTTACCATATATATTCGTATTTCGTTATTGTGGTTTTAATCTAGTTAAAATGTTCAAATATATATTTTTGTGAACTATCATATGTAGCGAAAGTAAATATATGCTGCTAACTTGCAGCTCATATAGTAGGTGCTGTTGAATTGGAAAGGATTTGGTGGAAAGGATTGGGTGCGCATAATTTCCCATTTTCTGTTCTAAAATTAAAGATGAAAAGTTAGAGATCACTGAACAATATTTACTGACACCATTTAAAACCAATTGCCTCACATGGTTCGAAATCACCAAAAAATAGAAAATATTCTGATAAAATTTTAATTTAAAATTATAGAGTTGACTTTAAAGAAAGATATTTTTGACAATTAAATCAAGCTCGAGTGTAAAGAAACTTACCAACATGTGCATAAATCTACTCACCTTTGACAGATATTGATTTAGGTCACTATGCAATGTGTAAACATCGCATGATGCATGTAAAATGGGTAAATATTATGCGTATATATATATAAGGTGATTACAAATGACTTGAACAATTTGAGAAATTTATTTTCAGAAACTCAAAAGTTATACAGGACTGAAACTTTGACCATTGGAAAGAACAACTCAGAAAAAACGTGGCGCCCTCTTGAAGTCCAGTTTGTGCTCTGTTATAACTTTACACACATCTAACCGATATTCTGTTTCTTGCAGAACTTTTCTCATCATATAACGTTCAATTTTCTAAATAGCAATATTTATTCTGTCTGTTCAATATTCCAAAATTTCAGGCGTGGTGAAACATAAACTCCATTTTGACAGTCCCACAGGAAGAAGTGGATTTTCAAAGTATCAAAGGAAATGTTTCCTTTTGCGGTTACATTTATTAACAACAGACGGTTAGCACTTCATGCATCAAACTGTTTTAATTTTGCCATTTAACCCATCTGCACAAAACTTTGTGCAGCGCCTCAGGATGACTGTCAAATGCTGTCGAAAACCCTGGCTTATACCATGCCCTATCTTTTATTATATGGTATAAACCCTGGCTTATACCATGCCCAATTTAGGGCCTAAATTGTTAACCGCCTAATAAACTTAACCTGCAAAATAAAGCGCTTCATCCAATACTTTGATATACGTTAATTTCCCTGAAGTCGTTTATTCAATTTACCCTTCCTTTTTCTACAGAAATCGATTGATATTATATTTAGTTAAGGTGGCTGCCAAAAAATGCTCCCCCTATCTCGGCGATCCAACGAATAGGCAACTGTATGTTCTGTTGCTATACATGGCATAGGCAACTGCATGTTCTATTGCCGTCGATAGTTGATGTCATTTCTCCCGCGTATTTGTAAAAACGAAAAAAAAATTGTTTTCTTTCCAAAAGTTCTTTATCAAAGGTAAAAGTTTTATATCTGTCTCATTTTAGTATTTTGCACACAAAAAAGTTTGGAACCGCTAAGATCATCTATAATCAGCATCTATAATATAACGGGAAGGTTTTTAAGGCGTTGCTGAAGTCCTCAACTCGGGTTTGCTTTTGGAAAATTAGTTACAAACTATTCATTCAAACAACAAAATTATAATTCCAATAATAAAAAATAGCAATTTTTTAAACTTTTTTTTCTGATTTCTTAATGGAAAGGAATTCTTACAACTTCCATTTATTTAGTGGTGAAATATCACAAAGGATGTCCTGTAGATATGGGACTTATGAAATAGTTTGCTGAAAATTTTTAGTTTTGCCGTCACTGATATTGGAACCCATGTCTCCCAGTTACTTGCAAGGCGTAGCAACCACTACACCATCAACAGTTAACCTTCTCCTCCGAATTATTGATTTGACGCCCGTTGCCTGAGGGATAAATATTAATTCCATCATATGAGTCAACTTGGCGGTTCTGCAGTACGAAAACAACATCAATGACTGTGGCCAAAGAAGGGGTCATCAACAAGAGACACCCTATTTTCAAACTTAATGGAAATAATATTTGCCACATGACGACTCTTAAATACTTGAAAATCACTCTGGATAAGAATATGAGCTGAATCCCACACTTGCAGGACCTAAAGGTAAAACGCACCAAAGTTATGTGGAAACTGAAGCGTAGGACTCGCATCTCGTGTGGCCTCCCAGGGGAGGTCCATAGGAAATTTATTTAATGGGAACAGAGAGGATCCTGACATACGGAGTGGGAGTCTGGTGGCGCCCGTCAGACCATTCGGTGAAGTGCATAAAGCTGTTCCCCAGCGACCAGCTTTACTGCGAATCACCAGAGCTTATAGGACCACATCTACAGATGCACTCCTGGTGATCGCAAGGATCCCGCCTCTGTATTTGACAGTGGGCAAGGAGGCGAGCATATTCAGAGTCCTGCAGGCTAAGGAAACGGCAAAATTCCTCGGGTCCAGTATGACCTCGAGGTATTTGAGACTGATACCGCAAAGTGGGACACATACCACTAAGACACTACGTGTGCCATGATCTATGGAGTTACTATCGGGAAGAGGAATTGAAATCTGCACAGATGATTCCAAGAGCGAGGATGGTGTGGGCCAAGCCTTCACTGTCTACAATCAAGGAGCCAAAGTGTGTGACTACAAGAGGATGGTATCAGAAAATGGCTCAGCTTTCCAAGCAGAGTCGTTTGCCATCAGAGAGTAACTTAAGTGGGTCCTCAATAACGGCAGTAATTACAAAAACATTCGGCTGTATCTACAAAGTCGAAAATTTGCAGATGCATAGTAAATCTCTAGGTAACGAATTATAGACGAAAGGTATTTTATATTCACTTACAGATTTTTTTAATAATTATTTTTGATATTTGGTAATGTGAAATTAGTTATATTTTTTAATCAGGTTACTTTTTCATGGCTTATTTTAATCTTAAAATTATCGTCAAAGAAAATTTTCAATACAATAAAATATTTATATAAATTTGAATAAGATAATTAATTATTTAAATATCTGCCGTTTTGTCAATAAATGAGCATTTTCATTGTTACCAATTATAGGTTTTGCTATTGGTGATTGCACATTTTTCAATTTTATTTATATTTGTTAAATTTGCAGTTCTGTGTATAGTGAGACATTCCACAGTTTAATATAGATTCACAAATTGCTTTGTAAAATAATAAATATGTTGTTCTGTCGACTGTATATCTTGTTTATGTAATTTTATCGCAGCCAATTTAACTTGTCGCAAATATATTGTGTACATTTGTCCAACAAAAATATCATCAAAAATTAAACCCAAATATTTTATCCTTCGTACCTTTCATTTTTATAACAATTATAAATGTCTTCAATAATTGTATTTACTTTACATAAACAGTCCAATTTACGCGATTTAATAAATATATTTTCTACATCTCTATAACCCGGAGAATGAAATATCATCAATTTTGTCTTGTTTTCATTTAAATATATTTTATTATGGTTAAGCCAGCGTAAAATATGATTAAAATCATCATGTATTTCATTGCATATCACTTTAGCCTTTATGTTTTTATTAATTATTACTGTCATCTGCATATACGTAAACCGAACTGTTTATGTTAATGTTACATAAATCATTAATGTATACCAGAAATAACAGTGGGTTTAGTATTGTTTACACCTTTGACACTGTAGAGTGTTTATTTTTGTAATAATATATCTCTTACTTAAATAATTTGCAAACCATCCTAACGTAATATCTCTTATCCCATAATTTTAAAGTTTTTTTAATAAGGGATTGTGATCTGTCGTAGCAAAGGCTTTTTGTAAGTTTAAATCATACTTACTTTATCACATCTATTTAATGAAGAGTTTAAGTTATCTGTAAGTTTTGTTAGCAGCTTTATAGTATTTTTGTCTTTTTGAAATCCAAATCTATTGTTATTTAAAATGTTATGCTTTTTTAAGAATGAATATAATATATCATGCATATATCTTTTCATAATTTTAGCAATAGTGGGTAATATAGCAATCGGTCTATAATTGCTCATTCAATTGCTGAGAAGAGATAATGTATCCTTCCGTCAAATTGTTTATTTACCAGGATGAAAAACTTGGAGGTTACCGTCGTTGAATAATATATATTTTTTTACAAATATATCTTTCAAGTCGACTACACCAAAAGACTAGTTTAATCTTGAACGAAATTAAAATAACATTCATTTCTCTGAAGGTTCTTGAACGGTAAACACCGTGAATTCACATTTTCTAACCGGCAAGTCGAAATCGTCATCATCATCCTCAAACAGCGATGGACTATGGATCCCCAACCAGTTTATGCAGTTTAGTTCCCCCCATTCAATTCATCTATCCTGAGCTACATTTTTTGTGCATCTCACCACTGTAGACCAATTCTAACAAGGTCCTGTTTTGACATTTTTGACTGTGATTCATTTAGATTAACTGAATCACAGTCTACCCACCTCTTTCTGAGGTCTTTAGTCACACTGTTCATAACCCTGTTCACTAATCTCTACTTATGCATACGGGCGACATGGTCAAGCCAACGTAGTCTCTCTCTGAATAATATGCTGTTCAAAGAAGGTTGCCAACTTCTATGTCTGTTTCTATGCCTACTTACAAAATGAACCACCGAATGCCCAAGATGGTGTGTAAGCATCTAGAATCAAAAGAATAAAGTTTCCTGTTACCTCGTTATAAATCGTCCAAGTCTCACCACCATAACTAACCCTAGAAAGAACCAAACTTTATACAGTCTAATTCTAAACTTTAGTTGTACACGCCTATTTCTCCACACTCTCCATAGATTCTTAATAGTCCCACCAGCAATTCCTATTCCTCTGTTAATCTCATGCCACACGTCACCAATATCTATTAAATAGTTCCCAAGATAATTAAACTGAGACATCTTCCAAAGAGTGCAACCATTTAGATTAACTGAATCACAGCCTGCCTGACCAATTTTCAGTACTTCAGTTTTTTTCTCTACTACCAGTCTCATCAATAACTCTAATGAAAGAGTCCATCTCATCGGCATCATTTGCCAAAAGGGCTGCATCGTCAGCATAATTGAATCGGATATTTTCGGATCTCTAAACCACTTAAGGAGAAAATATTTCTCTTGCAGTGAATTTCGCATAACGTAATCAATGACAAACTAAATACGAAAGAAAACAAAATGCATCCTTCTCGAACACCAGATGCAATGCTAAACCAATTGATACAAGCTTTACCAACTCTCACACATCACTCTATATTATTATATAGAGCTTTCATTTCCAACAAGAAACTACATCGGAAATTACTTTAAGAGCGTATTTTATTCGCTTATACCAGAGATAAGAGAAAAAACCATAATGAGAGATGAGATAAAAACTATAGTAAAATAAACTAAGAAATTAGTTAATCTCTATGAAAATCCATGTCAGAAAACGATACTTTTAAGATATTGTGGTAAACATAAATAACGAAAAACGTTAGATATGCAACTTTGTTGGAAACAAGTAAATGATAATATTGTTATAAATTTTAATAGAAAATCTAGACCGTGAGTTCAAAAGAATGTTTAGCAACAAAAATTATAAATGAATTAATTTTATTACATAGGTAACTAGATCACAAAGAATAACAATATGATCTATACAAAAAATTGTCTACTATCAGCACGAAGTCAAAACACCAAGAGAAAACTTCATGTGGCAATTTTAGTGACAGTAATGTGTTTACAGATATTGCTAAGAGTACAACTAAACCTTCCACATATGATGGCCAGTCATCTTGGGTAGTGTTTCAAAATCAATTCGAAGCCTTCGCTACAGCCAATGAATGGAATGAATTCCAGAAGGCCGATTTACTTTAGCTTCCTTAAGAAATGCTGTTGTTGAAGTTTCACAGTCAGTTCCAGCAGAAAGACGACTTGATTATCAAAGTTTAGCATCTGCATTAAACTATGATTTTGTGATAGTTATTTGAAACAATATTATGTGACTCAGTTTAAACATCGAGTGCAGAAGAATGGTGAAACTTTACAAGAACTAGCCAGTGATATTGAGCGCCTAGCTAGATTAGCTCATAACAACTGTATACCAGATATCCAGGAAAACGTCATTCAAAAGCAGTTTATTGATGTTATTGCCGACCCTGAGACACAACAATCCCTCGGAATGTTGGAAAGTTAATTCTTGAAATCAGATGTGGTACATGCCATGAAGTATAAGTGCTGCAGGCATTCTTCCCGAACAAACAAAGGCACAGTAAGATTTGTGAATGCAGACGAAATTGCGGAAAAGGTTAGTGAAATGCAGCAATTAACCAAAGCCATATTATCTGTTTTAAAAGAGGTTAAAAGTTTCTCCTCAAGGACTTCCACAGACCTTCACTGTTGAAATTATGGCCGAACATTCGAGCCAACTGCAAAACGTGATGGGTGTAAAGTTGAAGCACGTCTAACAAACAGTAAAACAAGCGTAAGCGACGTGAAGGACAAAGGTTGGATGCTGATGGTTGGTCCCAGGGAAAGTCACTTATGTTTCAATACTGCATGGTGGAGACAACGGATTGCTTTGTGAGGAACCATGAACCGAATGCATGGACATTGCTTCAAATTTGACCTTACTCAGACATAACATAGTAAGGAAGATAACACCTCAACCTACTGGTATGCTAGACAGTCCAATATAGCCCTGCAAACAGTCACTGGAGATCGTGCCAAAGTCCATGGAATGATGCAATGCAACAATTAACCAAAACCATATTATCTGTTCCAGCAAATATTCAAATAACTATCACAACTCAACATCAGAGTTGGTAGCTGTCTTGTACACCATCCTGTTTACATCGCTGACATCTACGATGAATGGATATTAGGCCTTCATTTCCTAAAGAAACATGGATTCAGTATTATACCCAGAGACAGCCTACTAATCTATAAGACAGAAGAGATCCCTCTGCTTAGCCGGACATCTCACACTTTTTCAAGTGTGACCATAATATTAGTGACGGAAAACACAGAGATCCCAGCACAAAGCGAAGTTGTAGTCTGTGGACATTGGGTGGAGACTTCTGGCGGTTTCCGACTGGTCATCACCGATGTCCGTGGTAAAGGAGCTTTGGCTCATGGTATCCTGGTTACAAAGACTTTAGTCACAGGAGATTAAGTCCAGATTCCTATAAGAGTGATGAACTTTAACAAGACCAATAGATTATTGAAAAGAGGGGAAGAATTAGCAATATGTCAACCTGTTGTATGGATAACTTTGCAAATACAATAGAAGGTATTGAACGAAACCAATATCACTCAGACATCACCTTTCATCTTCCTGACAGAAACAAGGAAGTTATTAACTGAGGATCAAGCACCTAAGGCCGAGGAGCAACGTAAAGAGTTTTATGACATTTTCTTTGCTACGTCAAATGACTGTGGTAGGACTAATGTGACAGAACACAAGATCAACATTGGTGATTCTCCTCCAATCTATCTACCAGAAAGAAGGCTTCCATTAGCAAAACGGGAGGAAACAGAACAAGGTACAGGTAACCCCCGTTCATCGCGACCCCGGCGAGTGTTATATCGCGATCTTTTTTTTATCTCGGCACTTGCGTGGCTTTGAAACATGCCAGGAAAAGTCAAAACCAATGTTGCACGTGCGTGATAACTTTCTTTCTCGCTCAATCACATCACACACATGTACAGTCGCTCGAAAAAGTATCCGAACACTATGGTTGATTAAAAAAATTCAGAAAAAATATCTAGCAACGTTTTTTAGAAATTAGTGATCTGCCAACCTTCGTGTGACACGAAGGTTGGCAGATCACTAATTTCTAAAAAAGTCGTTGCCAGATATTTTTTCTGAATTCTGTAATCAACCATAGCGTTCGGATATTTTTTAATAGATTAATAATATTTATTTTATTAACAAAGTGTTTTTTTCGAATTTTAAAATATTTTTTTAAAATCCCCCGTTGATCGCGAAATTTCGCTTATCGCGACCATGTCCAGAACGTATCCTTCGCGATGAACGGGGGTTACCTGTATAAGTCTTTGGCATGGAAGCCAAAGACGTTATCGAACCATCATCCAGTCCCTGGACATCAGCTGGTTCTTCTCAAGAAAAAAGATGGTCAGCCAGGTTTTGTGTGGACTACCGTGATTAAATTATATAACAAAGAAGGACTTACCCAGATTTGATGATACACTGGATACTCTATCTGTGTCAGAGTGGTTCTAGACTTTGGATTTGAAGAGCGGCTCTTGGTAAGTTGGTATACATCCCGAAGGGTGTGCGAAAACAGCTTTCACTGCAGGAAATGGACTTTGGCAGTTAAAAGTGATACCATTTCGACTTTGCAAACGCACTTGCAACGTTTAAACGACTAATGAAGTCGGCGCTCAAAGGTTTATTTTGAGAGGTCTGCCTGGTGTATTTGGATGACATCATCTTTCTTGGAAAGAATATTGAGAAACGTTTGAGAAATCTTCATCAAGTGTTTGAGAACTTGATAGACTAGTTCTCAAACACTCAACTGTTTATGTCAAGTTTAGGTTAGGTCTACTGTTTAGATCAGCCAAGCTAAACTAGCATGACAACAAGAAGTCCATTCCCTTGGTCATGTCATCGCTACATCAGGGATTATATAATCATCATAGTAAGATAGGAGCTGTAAGAGAGTGACCTCCACCGCAGGATGTTCATCAACTTCATAGCTTCATTGGACTATGCACATACTATAGAAGATTTGTCAAGGGTTTCTCCAACATTGCAAGGCCATTACATCGTCTGATAGAGAAAGGCCAGCTGTTCATGTGGACCACAGAATGTGAAGTAGCCTTCCAACAATTGAAGCAAGTTCTTTCCACGGCACCAGTGTTGGCATATCCACAATCTGGTAGGCAGTTCATATTAGATACTGAAGCAAGTAACACAGGAGTTGGTACTCTACTTTCACAATGACAAGACATACAAGAAAGATTTTTGCATATTTTAGTACAACTTTAACCAAACTAGAGCTAAATTATTGTGTCACACGAAAAGAATTCTTAGCAATAGTAAAATCAATAGAATATTTTCCTCATTTTCTGTAAAATAAATAAATATCCACTCAAGCAGCTGCTTGCCACAGAGGTCTGACAGGAGCCTGACAGTTTATACGCCACTAGTAGAAGGTCTGAGAGAATGGCGGGATCTCAGCAGAAAAACATTACTACATCCATGACTTACCCGGGGCTCAAACCCAGGTATAACCAGAAATTTCTCATTCCTACTAATCACCTTGACGTGGTGGTGGTGGTGGTGGTGGGGGGGGGGGGGGGGGGCTTGCGTGCCTTATTGAAGTGGAGGGCTAAGCTGACTAGAGTCACTCACGTCGGACAGGCCAAAACGGAAAGGCCAGACTAAGAGTTCCCAATCAGAGATGACCCCACATGGGAAGCACAAAAGGTGCATGGTGGTAAGTTGACTAAAGGTCAAGAGCCAATGGGCTAGAGCACAGCTGGAGGTGGGCTGTAAGTATGAAAGAAGTGAAGTGAAGTAGAAATAGAAGTAAAGTAAGTGAAATGGAAAAGGAGGAAAGTGCAATGTAAGCACAAGGTAATAAATTAAAAGGTGGTGAAAAAGAAAGTGAGATGTATGGAATGGCGGAGTAAAACGAGTTATTGAGTTGGATGAGAAAGAGATAAGGCAAAAACAATACTGGCAGTACAAAAATGAGTACTGCAGTATAAGGACTGAGGATGTTAAAAGTGCGATAGTCAACGTACTATAAAAGAGTAGAGGCGTACAGACGCCATGACATTAAGGGGAGAGCCCAAAAACTTACAGGTCTGTTAAACTCAGGGGAAGGAGCTTGTGTCAAGAGATACAAGTCTCCCTCCCATAATTTCTATTTCTTTTTCAGGTTCACAGGTCTCTGTGTCATTCGGCGAGTTTAGGTTGAGGTCGTAACTTTTTAACATGGGGGAGGATAGGAGTCCTTGGTCCTTTGGACATGGATTCTTGTCCTCCCCCCTTTTTACTTCGCCAAATTCCCGTTTCCGTGTTGAAGCTGCCGGGAACTTGGGCGAAATTTTTCATCTTAATACGTCCTAGGTGTGCGGACCTCACCTCCGAAGCTGACTCTTGAGAGGTTCCTGGCCTTATACTGACCGGAATTGGTCAATATATCTAATAGGGAAAGAGGTGGCCAGTGGAGTAGGTTATGATAGGCCCATAAGGGCTAGCGGGGAGATATATCATGGTCACCACGCCAATGAGTGGCCCACCAGTTTACCGTGGGTGGAGACCCATAATGTGAAAAAGAAATCCTGGTGGTTGAGGGTCAGGCAAATACATCGTCCTTGGCCTGGTAGACCAATACATCGTCCTTGGCCCCTGCTTCAATAAAACGAGCGGTGTGAGCTGGCTCACTCAGATCAATTGTTTCGTGAGGCATCCCCTGTCCTACCCCTTGACCGTGGTGGGTCAGGGGCGGTTGCAGAGCCAACTGGGTGGAGGTGATTCTTGACGATAGGGGTTGGGTCCGGACCGGGACCCAACCCCTATCGTCAAGAATGGATCATGCTCTGGTCCGAGTGGAGATCTGTAGTCTGGGTATAACCTGGGCGCAACTCTGAGGTACCTCGAGCAATGAATTTAACTCTGAGGCCTCCACTTGTTGGGCTCGGTTGTGGGTGGAGACCGCCTGGGTGGAATACCCTTAACCCAACATGAAAAAGATGAAGACGACGACGGAATCAGGTGAAAAAAGTAGACGGACTGGAAAAAAGGACAGTAAACCCGTAGATGATACTGATCCGGAAGTGGTAGTGGAGAAAGTCCCGGAGACTCCCCCTCCCACCACAACTACCGAGGGTGTAAGGGATGGGCCTCCACAAGTTTATAGGACCCAGATAGAGCAAAAGATAAAGGGTGCCCAAATGTAGACAAGGCCCCGGATAAAGTTGAGGAACCCAATGTAAACGAGAAGGGTTCAGGTAGGCTGTCGACTGCGGCTGGCCTTTTGGAGGAACTCGCGGTAGTGATGTTCTGCTTTAGAGTGGAAAACGAGTTATGAGACTTAATAATGGGTGTAGCAAAAAAGATGCACACCATTGTCTGTGACCAAGAGATTGAGATCGCAACCATGAGAGGGCGCATCACGGAAAGAGCTGCATGTCCTCCAGTAGTAAAAGAGAAGCCGCCGACTTATGCGAAGGCTGTCGGTGGCCAAGGATCAGGCAAGGGTGGATCAGTGGTGGCTAAAAAGCCCACTCCCCCGAAGGAAAGGCATACCCTGCTGATCTTCTCTAAGAATAAAGAGTATACAGCCATTGGGGAAAGGGATTGCCTAAAGAATAGTATAAATCCAACGGATCTAAATCTAGGGGTGATGACCATGAAGCCAATGAGGGCAAACGGCGTCATCGTGGAATGCAGCTCAAAGAGTGACATGGACTGTCCAAAACAGGCATTAGACAGCCATGATGTACTCAAAGACACCCTCGAGGCCAAATCAGCCAAAAGGCTAAGGCCAAAAATCATGGTCTGCGGTGTGGATAAGGACATCCGCCGCGAGTACCTAGAGAGGGTCATCCGTAGTTAGAACGGACTGAACGAAGAACAGGCGGATCTAGCCCCGCTGTTCACAGTTAGATCAAGAGTGGAGAATACAGTCCACTGGGTGTTTGAGGTTAGTAGTGCCTCACACAGAAAGTTATTAGACGTAGGTAAGATAAATGTGGGATGGTCACGATGCTTCGTGAAAGATTATAGCAGGGTGCTCAGATGTTATAAGTGCTATGCATTTGGGCACATGCAAAAGGATTGTGAAAAGAAGACGCAACAGTGCTCACAGTGTGCGGGGCAAGCACTCAAGTAAAGAGTGCAAGAAACCAAAGCCACAGTGCATAGTTTACAAATTGGCAAACAAGGAATACGGGGCCAAGTACAACATTGACCACAGTGCGATGGACACAAAATGTCCGTCATACTGTCGTGAATTGAAGTTGATGCGCAAGCGTACTGACTATGGGCAGTAGGCTTCCAGGTGATCAAAGGGCAAGTCTTAAATATATACAGCTAAATCTAAACGGGGCAAGGGCAGCAGTGGCCCAACTCAGCCAGGAGATAATAGAAGGAGTCGATGTTGCTCTAGTGCAGGAACCTTACTGCACTGAGAACATCATACGGGGGCTCCCTCTGACCAGCAGGCTATTCAGCATAAAAGGAGCCAAGCCTAAAGCTGGAGCTGGAGTTGTTTTGAATCCCAAAGTGAATGCCATCCTGGCATATCACACAGAAACTATTGTACTAGTGGAGATCGGCTACGGACAATTATTAGTACACGCCATCTCCATCTACTGTCCTCCGAATAACAACATAGAGGACTTGTTGACCGAGTTACAAATCGTCCTGACTCGAAGACTCTAAGAACGTTATAATAGGTCTCTATTATAACGTTCTTAGAGTTCTTCGTTAAAACGTTAGATCTAGTTAACGAAGAGAACGATAGAGAACGTTAATCTAGTTAACTCTAAGAACGTTATAATAGGCGGGGACTTCAATGCGAAGCATCCCCTGTGGGGTTCAAATAGACAAGATGTCAGAGGTAATATGACTGGATTTTATCAATTCTGCTGATCTATTTCTATTAAATTATTGGGATACAGCAGCTACCTTTAATGGCCAAAGAGGCCAAAGCTGGATTAACTTGACCCTGGTAACGCCTCGGATGTTCCCTATGGTCCAGAAGTGGTGCGTTAGCGACAAGGTCACTAACAGCGACCACAACTATATCGTGTTCCAAGTAGGTGGAATAACAACTTCCCCTCAATATGTAAAACGGTTTGTGGTGGGCAGGACTCCTGAGTGGTGTAAGCTCCTGCACTGTATGACACAGGATCTGGCGGAGATCGGCCCGCGCATCATGAATATAGGTGATTGTGTTTCTCTGAATAACATCCAAAGAGAACTGACAATGTGTATTAGCACTGGATGTGAGACAACCTTTGGGTTTAAGAGGAAACCCAGGATGGGCAGTAGATCGGTGCCCTGGTGGACACCTGAGCTCAGTATAAAGAGGAAAAGAGTAAGAGCTCTGAGAAGAAGGTATCAAAGGTGCCACAATGGGGAGAGAAGCACCAGAGAGGAAATATACCGGAGGGAGCAGGCAGAGTATAAGCACGCTACACGACAAGCGCAGCTGGCCTCCTGGCAAAGGTTTTGCAGTGATGTCTCTGCAGCGAACCCATTCACTCTGCAGTACAAGCTGGCAACGCAAAAGGACTTAAAGCCCCTGGCAATTGAATATGTTCGCAAAGAAGATGGATCCAAGACCTCTTCCTTTGGCGAAACAACCCAGATACTATTAGATGAATTATTCTCTAAAGATGACAGGAGCTCTGATGATGGGGAGCATCAACTCCTAAGGGAACATTGTAGGATACCACCGGATACATCAGATGATGTCCCGTTTACAAAAGACGAAGTAGGAGAGGTGATTAGAGATATGGCCCGGGGTAAAGCCCTGGGACACAATCTGACTGTGGAAATTATATCTCAGGTGTTTAATGAACACAAAGACCTGTTCACCCAGGTTCACCAAAGACCTGTTCACCAGAGGTTCACAAAGACCTCTTCAACACTTGCTTGAAACTGGGAGCTTTCCCACAAGCCTGGAAACAGGCTGACCTGGTCCTTTTTAATAAAGCAGGCAGAGACCCGGCAGACGCAAGATCATACAGACCAATATGTCTGCTGCCGGTGTTGGGAAAAGTGCTAGATAAACTCCTGACAAACAGGATGTATTTTCACTGTTTCAAAAACGGATTCCTGAACCCGAAGCAATTTGGATTCAGGACAGACCAGTCCACCACAGCTGCTATCAAACAACTGGTGGACATTGTTAAGGTAAATAAAATGCACAAGATACCTCTCTTATAGCCTTAGACGTGACGGGCGCCTTTGACAACGTCTGATGGCCTTCAATATTAAATAGATTAAAAGAATGTTCTTGTCCCAGGAACATATTCGTTCTAGTGGCCAATTACCTCAGTGAGAGGATGGTCAGGTATTCTCATGCTAGCGGGTCAACCTCAAGAAACTTGGAAAGAAGCTGCCCACAGGGTTCATACAGTGGACCATTCCTCTGGAACTTGGTCGCCAATACTGCCCTGGAATTGACCCTACCAGAAGATGTCGGGCTCCAGGCCTACTCAGATGATATGCTGCTTGTTATAACAGCACCCTCTAGAGCGAGGCTGGAGACTGCTGGCAATGCAGCACTATCAATATTAGAAGGATAGTGTCTGCACAATAAGCTAGGGTTCAGCTTTCCTAAGACAACAGCCATGACAGTTGCTAGAGAGGTTGTCCTCAAAAAGAGGTACCTGTTTATAAATTACAAGGCAAGAACATCTGCCATATGACGACTTTAAAGTACTTGGGGATCACTCTGGACGAGAGGATGAGCTGGATCCCGCACCTGCAGGACCCAAAAGCGAAATGCACTAATGTTATGTGCAAGCTGGGGCAAAAGGCTCGCGTTTCATGGGGACTCAGAAGTGAACGGAGCGGATCCTAACCTATGGTGCGGGTGCCTAGTGGCACCCGACGGACCACTCCATAATGTGTAGAAAGCTGCTTGCGGCCCAACGACCAGCTTTACTGCCTATCACCAGGGCTTATAGGACAACAACTACGGATGCCCACCTAGTGTTAGCAGGGATCCCTCCGCTATTTTTGACGGTTGGCAAAGAAGCGACCATTTTTAGAGTCTTGCAGGCTAAGGAGAAAGCAACATTACTCGGAGTTCAGTATGACCCCGAGGAGTATGAAGCTAATACCGCTAAGTGAGAACTCCATCCCACGAGACGACTATGTGTGCCATGGTCCAAGGAGTTACCATCAGGATCAGGTACAGAGATATACACCGACGGATCCAAGAGCGAGGACAGTGTGAGCCTAGCCTTCCCCGTCTACAATTATGGGGCCAAGGTGTATGATTATAATAGGAAGGTTTCAAATAATGGCTTAGCCTTCCAAGAAGAGCTGCTCGCCATCAGAGAGGCCCTTAACTGGGCCCTCAATGACGGCGGTCAGGATAACAACATACGGCTGTACACGGACAGCCAGGCAGCTCTGCAAGCACTTGAAAATGCAAACAACAGGCATCAGATAGTAAATGAGGTCAAGTGCATCCTAGGCAATCAGAACATGCTCAGAGTATCCTTCTCCTGGATCAAGGCTCACGTAGGTCATGAAGAAAACGAGCGGGCAGATGAACTGGTCCCCTCCACAGGTAATAATACTCAACCTGTGCTAGAGGTAACGACTTCAAAATCAACCCTGAAGTCTATAATTGGTCGAAGAGTAATAACGGAGTGGCACAGGCTCTGGGAGATGACTGAGAATGGTCTACAAAGAAAGACATTCTTCAAAAGGGTCAGTCTATCCCTGATGTCCTCTGACCATTATTTCACGCAGGACCTTATGGGACATGGGGGCTTCCCCAAATACCTGGAGCGGTTTAGATCGCTACCCACAGTTACTGCGGCTGTGGGGTTCCAGAAGCAGATGTCAGGCACTACATCCTCAGATGTCCGATTACGAAAGGGTTCGCTAACGAACTAAGGGACTCTCAAGCGATCAATGAGGTAGCAGGCGAGTTGGTCAATTGAGAGTGCCCGTGACAGGGTGCACTTGAGGGACATAGGCTGGCTTGTCTGCCGGTTCCGTGATTCTCTCTCTTACTTATTTTCCAACTTTCCTCCCGGGCTGCACTCTGCATCCCCTATAACACCACCCATACTCCAAGTCCCTACTGGTCTCCTCTGAGAGAAACTTCATCTTCTACTTCTAGGCTTCTCTTGCCAAGCACGTGTAGTGTCGTGAGATGGAGCACGTGCTTTCCCCATGGGGGCGGGTCCCGAGGGACCCGCCCTCCACCCCGAAATAAAGAGAGGTGATCATGCTACACCCCCTCGAAGTTAATCACCTTGTCATGGTGAGGGGGCTTGCGTGCCTTAGTGAAGTTGAGGGCTATGCCGACTAGAGTCACTCATGTCGGACAGGCCAATACAGAAATGCCGGACTAAGAGTTCCCATTCAAAGATGACTCCACAGGGGCAGCACAAAAAGTGAGTGGATGTCAGTTGACAAAACGTCAACAGCTATAGGCTTGAGTGCAGCTGGAGGTGAGCTGCTAGGAAAGTTTAAGAGATGGACTGTTGGTGAAATTGGAATAAAGGTGAAATAGTAATGGAGGAGAGAGATGCATAAGTATAATGGAAAGAATGTACCACAAGTTGCTAAGTAGATGGAGAGGAGATGTGTTTGAGATGATCATTCTTGGAATGGAGGAGTAGGATGAGGTACTGAGTTGGATGAAAAAGAGGATAAGGATAAAAATTACAGACGCAAAATAAAGTCCAGATTTGCATTCTGATTTATAAGGACTGAAGATATATAGTGAATATACTCTAAAGGAAGAGAGGCGAGCAAACGCCTAGTGGCTTAGGGGAGATCCCAAATTACAGGGCTGTTGCTTTAACGGGGAGGAGGCCTGTGTCCAAGGACACAGGATCCTCTTCCAATTTTCTTTTCTTTTTCAGGTTCATCAGCTATTAATCATTCGGAGAATTTAGGTTGTGGTCGTAACTCTTTACCACGGGGGAGGTGGGTAGCCCATCGTTCTTTGGACATGGACTCCTCTCCTTCCCTCCTTTTACTCTGCCAATTTCCCGTTTCCGGTGGTTTCTCCCAAGAACTTAGCCCGGAAAATGCACCCTTCACGTCCAAGGGTGCAGGCCTCACCTCCAAAAGCTGGACTCAAGGGAGGGCACTGGCCATAGGTTGCTGGAATTGAGCAACGCATCTAATAGGGAAATGGCAGGCCAGTTGAACAGGATGGGATTGAAGGGATGGGCCCAGTTTCTGCATGAGGGAGTTTTATCATGGTTGCCACTCCAATGAGTGATCCACCAGTTTACCGTAGGTGGAGACCCATAATGTGGAAAAGGGGATCCTGGCGATTGAGGGTCAGGAAAGCTGGTAACCCAATACACCACTCTCGGCCCCTGCTTCAATAAAACGGGCGGTCTGATCTGGCTCACTCAGATCAATCGGTTCGTGAGGCATCCCCTGTCCTACCTCTATGTCTGGTGTGGGTCAGGAACGGTTGTGTGAGCCAACCAGGTGGGTGTGATTCCTGACGCTAGGGGTTGGGTCAGGACCAGGACCTGGATCAGTCTGGGTCTTGGCCTGGACCATACTCCAGTCCGAGGGAGATCTGAAATCTGGGTATAACCTGAGAGCAGCACTGAGGCACCTCGAGCATTATACTCAAGCTCTGAGGCCTCCCCATGTAGGGCTCGATTGTGGGCGGAGACCGCCTGAGTGGAATACCCTACTAACAACTATGAAGCCGACGAATTTAATGACGGAATCAGGCAATACTCGATCGCGACGAAAAGGGAAAAAAGACAGCAAGCCCACGGAGGCTGCTGATCTTGAAGTGGTAGTGGAGGAAGTCCCAGAGACTCCCCCTCCCACCACAAGTAATGAAGGTGATAGAGAAGGGCCTCCAACAAGCTCAGAGGACCCAAGTAAAGGAATTGATAAAGGGTGCCAAAAGAGCAAGATTGCCCCGGATACTGAGGTGGAATCCAACGGAAACGAGATGGGTTCGGGGAGGTTGGCGACTGCTGCTAGTCTTCTGGAGGAACTCACGGTGGCGATGGTTCAGTCAAAGATAGAAAAAGAACTGAAAGATAAAGTAATGGGTGCAGCAAGGAAGCTGCACGCCATAGTATGCGAACAAGAGCTCCAGATAGCGACCATGAGTGGGCACAGCACCGAAAGAGCTGCGTGTCCCCCAGTGACAAAGGGGAAGCCACCGACCTATGCAAAGGCTGTCAATGGTCAAGGGTTAGGAAAGGGTGGTTCGGTGGTGGATAAAAAGCCCACCACCCAAGCAGGGCATACCCGGTTGAGCTGGTCGCATTGTATTATTAAAGAGTATATTCGTGTGCTCAGATGCTAAAAGTGTTATGCATTTGGATACATGCAAAAAGATTGTACTCAAAAGACGCAACACTGTTCCCAATGCGCGGGCAAGCACTCATACAGGGAGTGCAAGAAGCCAAAGTTCATAGTATGTAAAAATGCTAATAAGGAACATGGAGCCAAGTATGACACTGGCCACATTGTGATGTACAGTGGCTGCCCATCGTGCTGTTGAGAATTGAAGTTGTTGCAGAAGCACACCGACAATGGACAGTAGGCTTCCAGCTGGGCACAGGGAAGGTCTGAAATTTCTCCAGATAAATTTGAACAGGGCAAGGGCCATAATGGCCCAACTCAGCCAGGAGATAAAAGAGGAAGCAGTCGATGTTGCTCTAGTGCAAGAACCTTATTGCACAGAGAATATCATTAGGGGGCTCCCTCTGACCAGCAGGGTATTTTGCATCAAAGGAGCAAAGCTGAAAGCTGGAGTGTCGTTTTGAACCCCAAAGTGAATGCAGATCCTGGCATATCACTCAGACACTATGGTGGTGGTGGCGATTGGCTATGGGAGAATACTATTACATGCCATCTCCATCTACTGTCCTCCGCATAATAACATCGAGGACTCGCTGACCGAGTTGCAAAACGTCCTGGCTTGGGTCAATTCTAAGAACGTTTTTAGTTTTAGTGATAGGTGGACTTCAAAGCGAAGTACCACTTGTGGGGCTCAAATAGACAAGACATCAGAGGTGATATGACTCTGAATTTTATCAACTCTGCTGATCTTATTTTATTAAATGATTGCGATACACCAGCTACATTTCATGGCCCGCGAGGTCAGAGTTGGATCGATTTGACCCTGGCAATGCCTCAGATGATTCCTCATATCCAAGATTGGTGCATTAGCGATAAGGTCACTAACAGCGACCACAACTATATTGTGTTCCTTGTGGGTGGAACAACACCTGCCCCACACTATATAAAAGGTGTGGAGGTGGGCTAGACCTCCGACTGGTGTAAACTCGCGCGTTGTGTTGCACCGAAACTGGCGAAGATAGGCCAGCACGTCTCTAGTATTGGTGATTGTCTAACTCTGAATAACATCCTCAGAGATCTGAGGGAGTGTTTAAATTCTGGATGTGAGACAACCTTTAGGTTCAAGAGACAACCCAGCACAGGCAGTATGTAGGTGCCCTGGTGGACACCTGAGCTCAGTATTAAGAGAAAACGGGTCAGAGCTCTTAGGAAACGGTATCAAAAGTGCCGCAATGGGGACAGAAGTTCCAGAGAAGAAATGCAGAGGACGGTCTCTTGAACACAGTTTTGTGGTGATGTCTCTGCACAAAACCCATTTACTCTGCAGTACAAGCTGGCTACGGGGAAGGACATAAGATCCCTGGAAATTGAATATGTTCGCAAAGAAGACGGGTCCAAGACAGCTTCCTTTGGCGAAACAATCCAGGTTTTATTAGAGAATCTTTTCCCGCCAGATGATAGGAGCTCTGATGATATCCAACATCAACTTCTGTGGAAATATAGCAGGTTACCACCGGACATGGAAGATGATGTTCCGTTCATGGAAGAGGAAGTGGGAGAGGTGATCAAAGATATGGCTCGGGGTAAAGCTCCCGGGTATAATGGTCCGAGATTGGAGATATTATCACATGTGTTTAGCGAACACAAAGACTGATCACCCAGCTCTTCAACACCTGTTTGAAACTGGGAATTTTCTCACAAGCCTGGAAACAGGCTAACCTAGTCCTATTCAATAAGGAAGGCAGGGACCCGGCAGATGCAAGATCATACAGACCAATATGTGTGTTGCTGGTGATGGGAAAACTTCTTGATAAACTGCTGACGAACAGGATGTATTTTCACTGCTTTAAGAACGACTTCCTGAACGTTAAGAAATTTGGGTTCAGGACAGACCAATCCACCACTGCCGCTATCAAACAAGTGGTGAACATTATTAAGGTAAACAAAATGCACACGATGCATACCTATCTCATAGCCTTAGATGTGACGGGCGCCTTCGACAACGTCTGGTGGCCTGCTATTATTAGTAGGCTAAAAGATTGTTCTTGTCCTAGGAACATCTATGTTCTAGTGGCCAATTTCCTCAGTGAGAGGGTGGTCAACTATTCCCATATTAGCGGGACAGCCTCAAGAATCTTGGAGAGAGGCTGCCTACAGGGTTCGTGTAGTGGACCATTCCTCTGGAACTTGGTCGCCGATACTGCCCTGGAGTTGACCCTACCAGAAGGTGTCTGGCTTCAAGCTTATGCTGATGACATGCTGCTTGTTATATCGGCATCCTCCAGAGCGAGACTGGAGATTGCTGACAATGCAGCATTGTCAATACTTGAGGGATGAATTCTGTGCAACAAGCTTGGGTTCAGCTTTGCAAAGACAACGTCCATGATTGTGGCCAAAGTGGGTGTCCTCAAAAAGAGGTACCCGATCTTTAAATTACATGGCAATAATATCCACCATATGACGACTATTAAGTACTTGGAGATCACTCTGAATGAAAGGATGAGCTGGTTCCCGCACTTGCAGGACCTCAAAGTCAAATGCACAAATGTTATGTGCTAACTGGGGCGAATGTCTCGCGTCTCAGACTCAGAGGTGAAGTCCTGAAAAAAATTTATCTCAGGGGAACCGAGCGGATACTAACTTATGGAGCGGGTGCCTAGTGGCACCCGATGGACCACTCCATCATGTGTAGAAAGCTGATTGCAGCCCAACTACCGGCTTTACAAGTGAATCACCAGGGCCTATTGGACCACATCTACGGATGCCCTCCTGGTGTTAGCAGGGATCCCTTCGCTATTTTTGACGGTCGATAAAGAAGCGACCATTTTCAGAATCCTGAAAGCTAAGAGAAAGCAACATTCCTTGGAGTCCAGTATGACCCCGAGGATTACGAAACAAATACCGCTAAGTGGGATATCCATCCCACCAGAAGATTGAGTGTGTCATGGTCCAAGGAGTTACCATCAGAATTAGGAATTGAGATATACACTAACGGTTCCAAGAGCAAGTATGGTGCGGGCTTAGCTTACACTCTCTACAATAAAGTAGCCAAATTGTATGATTATAATAGGAAGGTTTCAAATAATGACTCAGCCTTCCAAGCGGAGCTGCTCGCCATCAGAGAGGCCCTTAAATGGGCCCTCCATGACGGCTCTCGCAAAAGCAACATCCGGCTGAACACGGACAGGCAGGGAGCTCAGCAAGCACTTGAAGATGCAAACAACAGGCATCAAAATGTTAACGAGATCAAGCGTATCCTGGGTAATAAGAACATGCCCAGAATTTCCTTCTCCTGGATCAAGGCACACGTAGGTCATTAGGGCAACGAGCGGGCAGACCAACTGGCCCACTCAGCAGGTAATAATACTCAACCTGTGATAGCGGTAAAGACTTCAAAAACTACCCTGAAGTCTATTCTATGTCGAAGAGAAATTAATGAGTGGCAGCAGCTCTGGGATACGACTGAGAATGGGCTTCAAACAAATGCATTCTTGAAAAGGGTCAGTCTATCCCTGATGTCCTCTGACCACTATTTCATGCAGGTCCTGACGGGACATGGGAGTTTCCCAAAATATATGGAGTGCTTTAAGATCGCCACCCACAGTTACTGCGGTTGTGGGGCTCCAGATGCAGATGTCGGGCACTGTGATTGATAGACTCCATAATCGGGCATCTGCCCGATTATGGAAGGATTCGCTAACGATCTCAGGAGCTCCCAGGCGATTAATGAGGTAGCAGGCGAGGCAGTCACGGTGTCCATCAAGAGTGCCCGAGTCAGGGCACATCTGAGGGACATGGGCTGGCTTGTCTGCCAGCTCCAGGACTCTCTTCTTTGAGACCGGAGCTGCTTTCAATATCTTCCTTAGTTTCCATTTTCAACCCGGGCTGCACTCTGCACACCCTTTAACACCACCCATACTCCAAGTCCCTACTGGTCTCCCCTGAGACAAACTTCATCTTCTACTTCCAGGCTTCTCTTGCCAAGCACGTGTAGTGTCGTGTGACGGAATACGGGTCTACGTATTCTCTTTATTTATTATTATTTATTTATTACGTATTCTCTTTATTTATTATATCTCTTGATTTCGGGGTGGGGGCGGGTCCTTCGGGACCCGCCCCCCACCCCGAAATAAAGAGAGGTGATCATGCTACCCTCAAATGGTATTAAACTTTCAAAACCCTGAAGGACAAATTGCCAGGTGGATACAGCTGTTGCAAGAGTATAATTTCTCATTGAGCATCGAAGTGGCAAGCTACACAGGAATTCACATGCCTTTCCAGAAGTTGATATATTGACAACTGTAAACATTGGTATAGTATGTGGTTGAAATATGGTACTAAAGATATAATGCCCATGAGACATTTAGCATCGACACAAGGAAACAGTGGAACTCTTATCATCAGGATCCCAATAGAAATTAGAAAAGCCTAACTAGAGTTTGAAGATGTAAGGCCAATAATAGATGTGATTGAAAAATCTGATATAAGACCGAATTGAGAGCAAACTAGAGGTACAGCCCAACTACCAAAAACTATTGGACACAGTGGGACTCCTTAGATGTTAAAGACTATGTATTACACAGAAGATGGGAGAAATCCACTGGACGACAGATCCTTTGGCAGATAATCCTTCCTCGTTCCCGAGTGGAACTAGTGATGAAATATGTGCATGATAGTGCCACTGTAGGACATTTTGGGAAGATAGGGAACGATTTCATTGGCTGAAAAGTAGGTCAGACATTAAAAAATTGTATGGGCAATGTGAGGCCTGTGCTGCAAAGAAAGGCCCTAAGAGGAGTCGAGGCAATCTGCAAACGTATAACGTAGATTCCCTTTTGAGAGAAGAACGATATAACTTTTTTCGAATTAAAAGTATAGCTATTGATATAATGGGTCCTTTTCCTAGGAGTGATGACGGCAATCACTATTTATTTGGTAATGAATTATTTTACGAAGTGGTCTGAAGTCTATCCCATCCATGATCAGGAGGCAACAACAGTTAAACAGATGACAGTGAATAATTGGATTAGTAGGTATGCAGTAGCTTTACAATTCCACTCAAAACAAGGACGGAATTTTGAATCCAATATGTTTAAAGGCATATGTCAGCTGTTAGGCATTCGGAAAACCAGAAGGAGACCCCTACTCCTTCAGTCAGATATTATTGTTGAGAGATTTAATAGAACAAATGCACACATCTAGTATTGTTTGTCGACGACCATCAACGGTACTGGAATCGCCACATACCACTCTGTTCACATACAGGATAGCAGTGCACGAAACAACTGGCCAGACACCTTCCATGATGCTCTTTGGAAGAGAACTACATATTCCCTGTGATCTTTTATATGGTCGGCCCGAATCAATGCCTATATCCACTCCCAATACGTACAATAATTACAACGACTAGAGGAAATTCACCACTCAGTCAGACATAACTTCAACATGGCGAACGAGAGAAACAAAACGAGGTATATGGTACCAACACATTACCAGCAGATCCTTTAACATTTGAAGGTTACGTGGTTGTGCCACCGCAGATCGAAATGCTGTTCCAACATAAACCATAGATGCTCGATTGGATTGATATCTGGGGAATTTGGAGGCCAGGCACATTTCAATACCTGGAAGTCTTCCTCATGTTCCACGAACCATTCTCGAAAGATAAAGGCAGTGTGGCATGGCGCATTATCCCGCTTAAAGAAAACACTACTAGAGGGGATACCATTACCATGAAACGATGTACCTGGTTAGCAATGATGTTTAGATAGGTAGTAGACGTCATATATTCCTACACATGAATGAGTGGACCCGGTATTTCCCATCAGAACATTGCCAAAAGCTTTACACCTCCTCCACCGCCTTGTTTTCGTCCCTAGAATGCATCCTGGTTCCAACACTTCTCCAGGTAAGCGACGCACATGTTCCAGTCCGTCCACATGGTGCAACAGGAAACGAGATTCATCGGACCAGACTACCTTCTTCCAATCATTCAAGGTCCGGTTTTGATGCTGGTGTGCCCATTGGCAGGTGCTTTCGACAGTGAACCTAGGTTACCATGGGTACTCGGAATTGCTGCGGTTACGCAGCCCCATTTTCAGCAGGGTTGGATGTACTGTGTATTGTGACACATTACTCCCGTCACCAGCAGTCAAATTACGGGCGAGGTGCGCCATAGTATCCTTTCTGTTGGCTCGTATCATACGGGAGAGCCTCTGTAGTCTGTCTCAAAAGGCTGCTCACCGCTTGTACCAATGAGCCGTGGTCGACCCACACTTTGCCGGAGGTTCGTGATTTTTCCCTGTTCGTACCATTTTTTAAAGGTATTAACCACGGCTGACCGTCAGCATCCCACAAGCCTTGTCGTCTCGGAAATGTTCCAGCCGTCTGGATTTGTTTTTTTTTCAAACTCACTTAGGTTCGCTTCCTTTCCCATCAGCAGAATCATTTCCCATCAGAGAAACAAGAATAACAATGATTAACAGAGCTCTGTATCAAGGGATATTTAGATAGATAGTTAGATAGGTAGAAAGATTTATTCTCACAATCTGTAGTAACCTTACATTTAGGTTTACATGTTTTTACTTTACAATTAAAATTACAACGAAATATATACAATTTGAATGTCATTTACACACAATTTTAAAGTATTACATCTTTATTTTAATATATATATATATATTTCTTCTTTATATCGTTTCTTTAATAAAAATCATATTTTCATTTGAATCAATATAAAAATATATAATATTATATTTCATTACTGTTTAACAATTTTACATACATTTTTTCGGTAGAAATCTAATAAAAAAATATTCAATCATCCACGAGAGTAAGAACTCGCTTGTGGAAGAAAATTAATAATTATGTTTTAATGAAAAGGCAACATGCTTCCGTTTCACAATTTGTCATATTTTCCTAGCTTCGGTATAAAAATCATAAAGTAAATATTCATCAATTTAAAAGTTCAAAAACTATAGTTAAAAATAAATGAAAAGAAAAACTTTATTTAGTAGAAAACAAAAACAAAAACAAAAAATATTATATTGATTTTGAACGTCAATAAATGGTCAATATCCATTTTGGAGCAGTTGAATAGCAACTTTGCGTCTGAAGAATTTATTTTACATTTCATTCTCTTCTTTTTTCTAAAACATAGTCTCAATATTTTCTGTATTTAAAATCCATTTTCTTAAATCCTTAAAGAAAATGCTATCACTCGTTATTCCTTTAATATACTCTGGTAAATAGTTTAAAAAATTTGGCGCCAAATAACCTAATGTTTTCCAACAATAGTTTTATACCATTTTAAATGAGGTATGAAAAGATTTTTGGACAGTCGGGTATTCCTTTCAAATGTCCGTAAGGTTTCAACATTAAAATTCTTTTTTATATATTTCAGTACCTGAAATATATATAATCTCCATATTTGTAATATACCTAATTCATTATATACACTTGCAACACTTTAAAATTTTTTCAGTTTCATCATGAATCTAATTATGTGATTCTGTACATATTATAATGGCTTGATTGTAGTCAAATTCCACCCAACCATAATAAAAAATAGAGAAAATGATATTTAATCCAAGAAAAGTAAATGATTTTTAATAAAGATAAATTTATAAACTTCCGGATCTAATAAATTTTAGGTATAATGCAGTTAAGTTTTTTAACAACATGATATATTTGTATTTTCCAGGACAACTTTCAATTTATAAAATTATCCAAATATTTATAGCATTAAACCCTTTAATTTTGTCACAATTGCAGCTTTCTCCAGCACAACATTCAGAGTGGAAAATCACCTTATCACGAAAAATATCAATCTGATTCTCTCTTGGTCTAATATAAATATATTTCTTCTTCTTGGTATTTAAAAAGAATTTATTGACTTTTAGCCACACGTTCTATATATTTTTTTGCAGTCACCATTTATATTCTCTAAACTTTGTTTTTTGTCCCCAGAATATCATCAGCATCATCTGCAATGAAATTATTCTACCATTTAAATCCAATGTACAGTAATCATTTATTAAAGCAAAAAAAATAGGTCCCAAAATAAAACACTGAGGAACAACAACCTGTACATTTGTTTCTTCACTAATATATTTTCCAATTTTCACTTTTTGTTTCCTATTTATTAAACAACTCTTAATCCATAAAATCAAATTTCCCCTAACACCACAGGTTCTTAATATCTCTAATAATATGTCATAATTCACGGAATCAAATCTTTTTACAAATCCAAAAAAAAAACCCCTGTTTCTTACATTATGATTTAAATTCCTGTAGATTTGTGTAGTTATTTCTAAAATCGTACCTTAAGTATTCAAACCTTTACGAAATTGAAATTGATTTTGGGCAAAAAATTATGCATATCACAAAAGTTAACAAGTTTTTGTTTAAACAATTTTTTCAAGAATCTTGGAAAAAACTGATAGAAGCGAAACTGGTCAGTAATTTTCAATTGACTTAGTGTCACCATTTTTAAACAACGGCAGTTTTTCAAAATTTCAGGAAAAACATCTTCTATAAAAGAAAAGATAACAAGTTTGAAAAATATAGATCCAATTTCCGGGAAAATATTTTTAATAGTGGTAACTGTAATTTCGTCCGTACCAGTGATTTTTCTTCCTTTAGTTCCTTGTTAGTATCAAAAATTTCTTTTTCTGGTATACAAGGGAAAAATGAAATTAGGTATTTTACATTTTAAATTGCTTATTACCTCTTCCATTTGGGTTTGATTATGTAGGTTTTGTTGAAATAATGAAGAAATTACCCCAGTGAAATAATTGTTAAAAATATTAACAAATTCCTGCGGCTTTTCATCGAACAGAAGCAAGTGGTTTTTATCCGTGATAATTCGAGGAGGATAACCCTTTACATTTCTTCCATCAGGCATTTCATTAATAGCGTTCGAATTATTTCTAGTATTATTTTCATTTTTCATACAAATATTTTTATATTAACCATTTTTAGCTTCTCTGATTACATTAGTTAGCCTACTTTTATAGCTTTAAAAAATTCGTGTTCAGTATCATCCAACTTTTTTTTATTTAGATCTTTTATATAAATTTCATTTAAAATTGATTGAATAAATAATAGCTTCTGTTATACATGCTTTGAGTTTTTGAATTTTCTTTTTAGAGTGCGTAATCTGCGTATCTTTAATTTGTAAAGTTAATTCCCGCAGAAAAGCATCAAATGCGAAATTTACATTTACCTGTATCGCGAGCTGATCCCATGATTTTTCTGACAATAACTTTTTCAATTTACCATATTGAATCTTCGTAAAATTTTTAGAAAGCTTTTCTGTAGAAACGTCTCTATAAAAACCACACTTTATATTACTTCCAAGAAAGAAAAATGATCTGAGATGTCAATTTTAACGAAATATGTAGTTACAGAGTCTAATCTAAAATTTCTAATGAAAAATGATCTGGGCAGGTTTTAGTATTTTCCCTAATAACAGAAGCATGACAGGAATGGGAACTATTTGAATTTATCATTTGTAGTAGATTACACGCGCCGTCGTTTGCCTGCAGTTGCTTCGATTTGCATAAACACGAGCTGGTCATTATGTTTTGGCTCTTCGGTGTATGTAATCCATTTTAAAACAAATTAAATTGATTAAATATTTTTAATTATATGTTTTGCAATGAAATTTATAATCGTCGTAAAATGGCCTGTTCCAGGTTTGGTCGAATGTTGACATAAGGGTAAAATTAAAAAATAAATAAATATTTTTATGAATCTTAGTATGGCTACTACCATAACAATTGTTAGTCCCTAAGAATCTAATAATATGGGCGACCTATAAGAAATGAAATTAAAAATTCATTCATATTACTTAAAGCTTATACCTTTTTAGGTATCAATAACACACTTTGGTTTAATATTGTTTGTTAAATCCAGTTAAATCTTGATCAAAGTACTACACACCAAATATCTGAAGCCCGTCGAAAGTGAAACGTCGCTCCTCGTAATAATGTACATTAGACGCTCCAGGCTGTTCCGTTCATAACGCGCGAAACTGTTCCCACTATGAAAATAGCATAATAGAACACAACAGAGTTTGATCTTTGTTATCGGTATTATTATTTCATGTTTTTTTAATTAACAAAATATTAAAGAATAAAAATTCTAGTTTCCCCTGTGATACTGAGGCCCCAAGCACGCGCTCCTTGCTTCTGTGCAGTGATCAGCCACTGCTTCCCCATATATGCAGCATTGAATATATATGGTTACATTTACTATATTAGATTAAAGGTAACAGAGTCAAACAATAAAATAATTGACTTGAACAAAGAAAACGTCACTTCATGTTACGTATCAGATTTAAATAAAGATCATGAGAAAAAGGGTCAAACCTTTTTTTATATACAGTTCTGTCGCCTGCCATTCGAGATAACGAGAACATTTCTTCACAAAGAAGAAATATTCTTAAGCAGTCAATTTACGGAAATGGCTTAAAAATTATAAAGTGGTAAATAAGCATATGATCGAGGTTGAAGCTTCTTACTAGAATTTGTTCAAAGATACAATCGACAATAATTCGATGACTAAATTCTTATAATTTCGGTAATACTCTAATCCAGTGGTTCTCAACGTGCTCCATACATGGGATTCTTTCCTATGTGGCTCCCCCAGGGAGCCACATAGGAAAGAAAGGAATATTAGGGGGTCACAGTAGGTTTCTAAGGGAGCACCCAAATTTAACTGCTAGAATACAGTATTACGAGTGGGATATAAAAATCATATTCATTATTTTCATGACAAATTCATTTATTGACTTTTAACAAGGTTCCCTGGAACACTGCGCTAATTGTTTGTACACGTAACAATAAATAAATAAATAAAAACTTGCAAACTTGCATCATCCTCACATTGATTAAAGTGCCAATTATCAGAATATTTTTCTTAACAGGTCCAATGCTGCTACTATGCATTTTATACCTTTAAGAATTTTCTTTGCTAGTAAGAAAAAAAGTACAGATTAGTAGAATATATATATGATATAAAATTTATATTGTAAATAAACAGTGCAGATGGTAAAGTACAATTTTTACAAATAACAGCGGCTACGAAGGGAGGCCACGCGCGCGCATGAAGCTCAAAAGAGGGGCCCACGAGCAAAAAAAAAGTTGAGAAATATTGCACTAATTAATAAAACTTGGAATGTAGAGAAACTAAGATGAATGTAGAAGATTCGAAAAATAGAAAATATTTAACAAAATCATGTCCGTATTTCTAAATTCTTACAATAGTTATATACATGTCAGAGGCAAGATATTGAAATTAGATCGATCTGATATCGGCGGCAATGATGTAGTCACTGCGGTAATAATGGATACAATATATTTAAGAGAGCTCAATATTTTATCGAAAACAGATAATTCCAGCAGTATTGACCGCAATTTACAACTTAATTGATTTTACCGAAGACTTTTCCCACAGTGTTGCTACTAACATAATATGGTTTAAAAATACCAGCAGTTAGAAATTAATACATATTTGTACGACGGAGGTGAAGATAAACTAGATTCGAATAAAATCATAAAGCTTTTTGCACAAGATTTAAAAAGAAATCCCGAGTTTAATCAAGGGTTTTCTGACAAAATGCCACATCACAAAAAAATAGTCAAAACCTAAATATATTCCTGCTGCTAAATCGGCTATTCATTTTCTGCTGAGACGTCAATAAAGTGTTTCAGGGCGTTAAGCATTCAATAAAGCCAGAGAAATATGACGACAACGACATTACTCACAGAGTTGGGACTACTTTCTTCAAATTTGAAATATCTCACATATCTTGGCTTATATCTAAAGTGGACCAATCTACTCGCAAAGTTATCATAGAATCTCAGTTAGCAAGCAACAATCCACATGGAATCTTTAGAGAGTCAGGCTAATTATATAAATCAGGCACTAGAGTTGATTCTCACGTTAGTTGGTGGGGTAGAGGTGACTCAGTTGGTTGCGCTCCAAGCTCGTAATATGCAGCTCCCAGGTCCTAGTAAAACCTTCGCCAGCGTTTATATTTCAATGCTTTACAGGTTGGAGTCGAATAAAAAAGAAAAATAACTCTGCCCTCGGTCATTAAGTTACACTGATGAGCATGGAAATGAGGCCATCTGTCGAATGGGATGAAATCCGTAGCCCCCAACTTCGGAAGATCCATACAGTATGCACGTTAAAGAACACAGTGGATGTCCTTGACGGGAGGCAACTAGCTGTTTCGTAACAACCCCCATCGTGCTCAGAGACCTTGTGACCGTCCTTGTGACCTGGACGTTTAGCCCATTGTATGCAAAAAGATTGACGTTCATAGGTGAAACAACCCAACCCACGTCGGTTGGCATGTTATTACGACTCAAAATAAACCCATCTACCTGCACATCATTTCGCAAAAGTCTACCAGATTAAATAATCCAAGGAAAAGTCAAATGATGTTTGATCACAATGCTGCTCGGAAGAATTCAGGTCAGAGTAAATAGTAAACTGTTTCCCGAACAATAATTTAAATGGAATTTTGAGCCAAATCCCTGAAATTATGCGCGAGCTTAAAGCAACCTTTTAGCTGCAAAAATATGGGTATCGACCCAAGAGCAAAAGTCGGTTGCCAATATTTTATGAAACTTTATCCGATATACCACTTGAATGTCAGCAAATACAAATTACTTTCAAATGAATTATCAGTAACGTCAGATATAGAAATATCATTTAAATTAAATAAATCATCAAATGAAATACATCATTTATTTATAGTCTCCGAGGTCTGTAAATGGTAGCTAGGCATAAAATAGAAGGAGAACTGTGTAGCAATTAACATTAATGATGTACAGAACCTTCGAGGCTTAGTATCTAATGTCAGAACAGCCTACTCGTGGTAACAGGCCGTTAGTACCTTTAAAAAGAGATATTCTCTTTTGGAAGAGAATGAAATGAGGGGACTGCCAGATCAGTGTGGCACACTAATCTGGTCACCTATAGCCAATTTTTGCTTCTTCTATTCTGCCCTGATGAGGAATTGTCAACTTCACAAGGTCTTCGTGTTGACCATTTATACATACTAGACTGAACAAGTTTATGGCTTTGAGCTTGATTATGGATCCTATGCTTGCTGCATTAATGGGCCTCTGTTCAGAAGGAATATGACTGAGCACTGAGTTCAGAAGGAATGTGACGGCACTGTGTTTTCTATTTGCTTCTGTGTTGCCGGCCCTAAGTGAACATATACACAAGATGAAGTCTTTAGAGAGTTAGGCACATTATATAAATCAGACACTAGAGTTAATTATCATGTCAATTAGTGGGGTAGGGGTGGCACAGTTAGTAGCGCGCCAGGCTCGTAATATGCAGCTCATAGGTACGAGTACAAACTGCGCCAGCGTTGATATTTCGAAGCTGAAATATCAACACTGGAGATACGCTTGGATCAAAGAGAAATCTGATCAGAGGACATCGTAGTTACCTGAACCCTTACTTCGCTAGTTGGACATCGCGAATCTTATACTGGAGTAATGTACCTCATTCAGGTCAGTTTCTGGTTCTCGAAAATATGGTGCCTAAGTTGCTACCAGCATGGGTGACTTCAGCCTGTAGCAGTGGGGAAACAGATCTTTGCTCCATGCCTGCGATCAGGGGACTATTTGATATTGTTGGAGTACCTTTCTTAATAAATCTAATTCTTTTAAATGCCTAGTTCTTTAAAAAAATCTTACTAATGGTTTTTTCTCTACAGGTACGTGGACCGTGAGGACATTACATAGAGATTATTCTCTTATCGTTCTCACACATGAACTCCAAGGTTATAGCCTAAGAATTCTAGGCTTGCAAGAGACCAGATGGATAGGTAAAGATAAAATACTTAAAAAATAACTTTAAATTTCTCTTTGCATGGAGGGATGATGGAAAGCATCTCCAAGGTAATGGAGTTAAATATCATTTTGCAAAAGTCTACCAGCTTAAATAATCCAAGGAAAAGTCAAATGATATTTGATCACAATGCTGCTCGAAAGAATTCAGGTCAGAGTAAATAGTATTTGATATTGCTCTTCTAGGATATGACTGCATTATCGGAAGATTTATTACATCTAAATTTAAAGCGAAAATTAAAGACTTGAATATCGTATGTTGTTACTTGCCCACAGAGGAATCTAATGAGAACGAGAAGGATAAGTTTTACAGATAACTTCAGGACATTTTGCATTCTGTGAACAAATGAGATATTTCTCTTGTGCTAGGTGACTTCAGTGCTAAAGTTGATAGTGGGTCTGACTGTTTGTCAGTCACTTTGTGGTCACAGGGTCTGACAATCACTCTTTTATTGGTAGCTCCAATGGCAATGGGGAACGTCTTCTACAGCTAAGTTCACAAGTTACTGTGCTGTAGATTAAGTAACCTAAAGCACAGTAACTTGTGAATATCTAACACATACCACAAACACTGGGACACTCATAAATAAATACACATGGGTTTCACCTGATGGGTTGCACAGGAATATGATAGATTAAATTTCAATTAACAACAAATGAGGCTAATTCGGTTAGGAATATCAGATTATATAGGGGAGGTGAAATTAGGTCTGACCATTACCTGAACAAAAGTGTCTTGCAACTGAAGCTTAAGAAATGCTGTACTAAGGTTAAGAGAATTAAATTTAACACTGAAGGTCTCAAATATCCAAATGTAGCCAAAGCATACTATGATAGGCTACTTAGTCATTACGACAATCGTAGTTTGCTTATCGCTGAAGTTAAAAAGGAATGGGTTGAGCTTAAACAGGTTTTCCTTCAAACCAACTCTTGGGTAAAAATGGACAGAGGAAACAAATTGTTTCAGTGAAATAGCTATGGAACTTATTTCTGAAAGAAGGAAGTGCAGGAATAATATGAATCAACACCATACTAGTTCTAACGGATGGCATTAGAAAGAGTTTAATAAACGGGTAAATGATCAAGTAATAGCTGATACGCATCTTTGGTTTGATAGCTTGGCTAACAAAGCAGAAGAAGCAGTTCGTAAGCGCAACAGCACGGGATTGTACGAGATTGATAATGTTTTGTGTGGGAAGAAACAGACAGGCACAAAAGGATTGAGGAATAAACATGATAAAGTGGTTGAAGGTGAGGATTCTGTGATGGCTAGAAGGGCTGAGAATTTCAGAGATGTTCTGAACAATGTGATTATTTCTACTTCCATTGTTTGTAATAAGGTTAGATGCATCCTATATCATATTCTGAAGTCGCTTTGTCTATCTATAAATTAAAACTACATAAATTCCCAAGGGTGGATGAAATCACCCTGGAATTCTTAGAACTGGGAACACTTGTGTTTTCCACATGGCTGACTGAAAGTTTAATATTGTTTATGATTAAGGTGTTGTTTCTAGGTATTTTACTAGATCCATTATTACCCCGATTTTTGGAAAAGGTGACCGCAGTTCTTGTGATAATTATAGGGTAATTAGTTTACTTCGTGTTCCAGGGAAAGTTCTTTGCATGCTTATACTTAATAGAATTAAGAATTTAGTTTATGGACAACTGCATGATGAATAGTACGGATTCAGAAGTGGTAAGGGATTACACTTAGGCAGATTCTTGAGAAATATGTAGAGTTTAAGAAATCTGTAGTTACCAGGTTTATAGATTTTAAAAAGGCTTTTCACTCTGTTGGTCGACATGATTCGTGGTTGATTGTTAGATCATATGAAATAGCTGACAAGTTAGTGTAATAAAAGCTCTCAACACTGAATCGTTTATGAGAGTTGGTTTAACATTGCTAGTGGAATTAGACAAGGGTTTTGTCCTCTTTTCTTTTTAGTTTAGTTATTGATTTTGTTATGGGGAATTCTTTTTAAAAAAAAGGCTTTTTGGCTTCAAATACATTCAGATTTGAAAATTTCTGATTTAGATTATGCAGATGATTTGGCCCTGTTGTCTAATGATGTTAATGAGATGAATTCCTTCATTAGGGCTGTTGATGAGACTGGTAATAGTGAAGGTTTGATGATAAACAGAGAAAAAACTAATATGATAAAAAGTGGTCAGGGTGGTACAAGTGCTTCAGTTGCTTTGAATAGTTGAGACCTTGAACAAGTGTCTCAGTTTAGTTATCTGTGGTGATGTTTAATAGACACTGGTGATGTGGAGCGTTAGATATATAAAATAATATGATATGCTGTTAGCACCTTTAAGAATCTGTGGAAAGTGTGGAAAAAAAGTCGTATACACCTAATGACTAAAATTAGGCTGTATAATACTTTGGTTCTTTCTAAGACGTTTTAATGGACGCTTTATAAGCAGGAACCTGATGCTTTGATTCTAGATGCTTGCGCAGTATCTTGGCAAGGTGGTTTGACTTTGTAAGTAATGATGAGGTTAGGAGAAAGAGTCATCAACCTCCTTTGAGCAGCATTTTTTGCAGAGAGAGACTCCGTTGGTTTGACCAGGTTGGCTGTATTCCTAGCTGCAGATTGGCAAATTGGATTATGAACAGTGTGCCTAAAGGTTTCAGGAAAAAGGGAGACCTAGGATGCGATGGGCAGAAATGTCAAATAAACCTTTCTGGAATTGGCCAACAGTGGTAAAATACCGCAGCTGCATCTTATGACAGACATGCCTGAAAAGAAATTTACAGGCTGCATGAGGATTTTGTATGTATGTATGTATGTATGTATGTATGGTCTCCAAACGATAAGCAACTTTGCAACCAATAGAGGGGAAACTTTTAAACGCTGGTTAAAATATGAGTAAAATGTTTTAAATATTTGACAAATCATATCGTAATGTTCACTATTTGTAAATTAAAAAATAAAGTTAATGAGCAAAGTTTGAATCAAGTTCATAAATTTAATTCGAAGTCGAGTTATTTTAATTAAATATAAGCCGTTTTGAGAAGATTTCTACGAGGACTAATGATCTGAATCCTTTGCAGTGAAACTGATGGGAATAATTCCCCAATTAAAACATTGCGACCAAAGAAAAATACTAAATATACCATATTTTATGTATCTAAAAGAAATACTGGCCATGTTGCTCGACTAAATGTTCATTTTGGAGCCAAAGTAAAATCAGCCTCGATCTGCTAAAGAACAGCATGAGGTCGAGACTGATTTCTATTCAGTAGAAAATGGGAGAGACCCATCTTCCATTTTTTAAAAGTGCAATAACATGAATTTTTTTCTCCTTTTTTCTGAAACCGTTTTTCATATATTCTCGAAATTGATTAAAATTTCCAATTTCCAACCCACTTCACTTTTCACTTCTAATATTTTCTCTCTTGATCTCCACTCAAGTAAATTTTGTCATTTCGATTTTTTTTCATTTTTATCACACAACTTTCATACCTGAAATATTAAATCCATTTAACTATTCACTTCTCAATTTCACAAATTTTTCACTTACCCGTAATCATCATCATTTCAAAATATTAGTTTAAAGCTCATCTTACAAAAGAAAGTTAAACTAGGTTTTCAAGCTCTGAAAAAAAAAACCGCATTCTTCTGACGTTTACGTACTTTTTCGCAGGAAAATCCTAAAAATTTAATATTTCATCTCCAAAACTATTTCTGTAGACTAACAGAGAATTCCCTATAGTTTAACATTTGTCCAGAAGTGTCATTTATGATGTTATTATCAAGTATATAAAATATATATTTAAGTTCAGTTAATTGGATTTTTTCTTCATCTTTATAAACTCTATAATTCGCTAAACATTAACAGAAAATGCTATAATCAATTTGATTTTAATGAAGTTTTCTTATTGTTTTCAAATCTTAAGCATTTATTTTGCTGTACCAAAGCAGACCATTACTCTAAATTTCGGCTTTTTATGTCTTTGCACTAACGAATCTTGAGGAGCAATTGTATTTTAGGTTCATCCCGTTTTCCTAACTCCTCTTGGAAGAGTTTCTTTCAGTATTCGCTCATTGTGTCACACATGAAGACTGTAATTGATTTGATGATTGTTTCTCTATTCTTTTGTATTCTATTTGGTTTTATGAGAAGCAATGCATTTCAATCACATTCAATTTTTCTGGCATCTTACCATTTAGGAAATTTTCTTCATCCAACAGGAGGCAAACATTCTAAAACCTCTGGTAGATTTCAAAATTAAATTGTGTTACCAAATTTACGTATGCATATTCATTGAAATGCTACTTTTTAGGTACCTATACGTAGTAGCGTGTTGGGCTTCCTTTGGCCTTCACAGCAGCCCGAATTCGTCGGGGCATGGAGCTTGTTAGATGCTGGATGCGTGGTACTGAAATGATTGTGTCGCGCAATTGCTGCCAATTGTAAGGCGGCACAGAATCGTTCTGAACAGCCCTCACCATATCATCCTAAAGAGGCACGATAGGGTTTAGATATGGGAACTGTGCAGATTAATGAAACAACGAAAACTCGTCGGCATATTCCTGGAACCATTCGATGACACGCATATTGCGGGCAGGTGCATTATCAGGCGGAACGTGTCCACCTGAGTGAGGATAAACTGTATCTACGAAGGGTTGAACTTGGTCACCAACGATGTTCAAATGAGCCTTCCTTTCAGATATCCTTCGATGGGTATCATGGGGGCTAATATGTGCCAGGAAAACATTATCCCACACCATCTCCCCCGGCCTGTACTATTGACACCATGCAAAATGGTTCCATGGCCTCACGTTGCTTGCACGAAATTCTGATCTTTCCATCAGCATGATGCAAATGGAACCTTGATTCTTTCGACCAGGCTCCTGCTCTCACTGGATTTGAGTTTTCGTGTTCTTAGCTGACAACATCGACACTCGACATGGTTGGTGGCTGTTAGAAAATGGAGCAGTTTAGTTCCTCTTGAGCTAACTAGCTCTACAGAGAGACATCTCAACTATAGTTTCGATGTCTCTACCACACTACAACTATCATGTCACGTAACCCATTCGTGACAAGGTCCGATACGTGTGTTCGGAAATGGCTTTCTGCACACCAATGTTCAGTTCCTCTGTGATTTGCCTGAATATGATCCGTCTGTTCACTTGCATGTTTCTTGCGTCTTCTTTAACCCCTCTGATCCAAAAGCTGTGTTCGTCCACAGGATGGCAGATTACTGGTAGTTTTTTGCTTTTTGCCCCATTTTAGGTAAACCTTGAAATGGTTGTTAGTGAAGAGTGCAGGAGGATGGCCGCGTTTAGGAGACGATAGAAACGGCTCGACTAACAACAACTATCATGTCACGTTGAAAGTCGCTCAGGTCCCTCGTTTTGCCCATTCTGACAATCAATCCAACTCTAACAACTGATGCTCGAAGAGCTGGTCGGCCTGATTTATAACGTACACCGCGGTTGGAATGAACCATTTATATAACAAGGGATCGTATATCTAAAAACTTCCATCTCAGTGTATGTTTATACAATATAGTGAACCAATAACTTTAACTATTGCTTATTTTTAGAAGTTTTATTTTGCTTAGTTTCCAAAACAATTTATTGAAATAACTCTTTATTTCCTATGAATTAAATCATGAATCAGTTGCATTTGACTCATGAATGATTGAAGTATTCATATAAATTACAATGCAATACATCGAAATTTTTGATTGAAATGTATATCAAAGTTGTTCAGGGGGAATATGAATTCAGGGATGAAGGTAGATTAGGAATGATCGAATATGAAGGTTTGTAATTGATATATTCAGAAAGTAATTGAACCGATGATACTTTCCCTCTCCTATCATATTTGTGCTCCAACAGATGTATCATATCATATTAACTGTGATCTCTAATCTCTTTTTCAGCCATCTTTCATCCATTTAGGAAGTTTATTAAATCCCTTACTGGGCTATGAGGAAATTAAAAACTTTAATAATTAAACTGCGGATTTCCCAGATATTTTGATTACCCATCACGAGTTTGATTCAACATTGTTTATAAGTCACGACTTCATACTGAAGCATGTAATAGTTATTGAAGTATGTTTGAGTACTGATGTCCCATTTGGCCACATTTTACTTTCCGTCCTTGTGCAATTAACCTCTATTTTTTTTTCATTCCTGTAACATTTATCCATATTAGCATTGCTAAGCAAAGACCAAAGAAGAATTCTCATCATTGTGATATCAAAAATCTGTATTGAGGAAATTGCAGTGTGGAAGCAATTATTCCTCAACATTTAAAGTTCTGAAAGTTCTGTGCCAAATGGGTACCCCACAAACAGCAATAAGAGCAGAAAAGAGCTAGAATCGACTCGTGCGAGAGGATGCTGGCAATATCTGAACCTAGTGGACCCAAACGGTTAATAAGATATTGTCACTTATTCAACAAAACTGAAAGATAGAGTAAAACTAAAGTTGAAAATTTCTGTTTAATGCAGCCAGAGTTTCTCAACTACAGTTTCGATGTCTCTTGCTACATATGCAAGATTTTTGCAGGTTTCTACTGCAATTTTTGTGATATAGAAAGATATCCATTAAATTTAAATTTAACCCCTCCCCCAAACACAAACAAACACTGTGGGGATCTTTCTTTACTTCCAGCCAACTAAAGTTAATCCTACTCACTTAGAGTTTACCGTCTTTTGAGTAAACTGTTGCATTGTTTCATTCAAACATGACAAAACACATGAAGAATGACTTTGCAAGATATTGCGTAACAAACCGTTGCACTGGCAAATGGGTTGCTTTTGTTCCTAGTCTACCATTGAAAATGCCGCCTTTGTGTGTGTTTTAATTTTCTTTTCTATTGCGCTTTATTCCTCTACTGATTTGTCACCATTGTAAATCGGAACTAACTATTGAGAGAGCCTGTTTGGTAATTGTATTTCATTTCTATTTACTCACTCCTGCAAATAACAACTTTTGCTCTTTAATTGTTTTACCGCTAAGCACTAATCAAAGTAAACCAAATTGCACAGGTTGAAGCAAAAAATAATAAGTGGCTGTACATTTCATTATTTTGTATTTTACTTTTCAATTTAAATGTTTTAGTAAAGTAATTACGGAGGGAGTTCAAAAGTACTCGACAGGTGTTTGTAGATTTACACTCGTTCCTCCTAAGTTAACGAGCTAGGATTTAATTGACAACTTCTCTAAAATTCTCACTACTTGTTAAAACATAGGCCGTATCATCATTTCTCTCTTCGCCTGCGGCGCATAAAGTTAGGATCTCAGAAATATTTGCACTGCTGCTATAGAGCCCACTAAAGACGTGGAAAAATTTTACATTTTCACAAGGATGCAGCTGGGAAAAAAATCCTGCCGATTTATCCAAGTACATATATCGGGATCATGCCTATTCATATGACATTGATTGATTCACAAATTCAGAGAAGGATGTCAGAGCTTCGAAGTCCTTCGTGCAAGAAGACCTAAGGGGGCCTTGAACGAGAGAACAATCGCTGCTGTTTCTGAACTCATTAAGGAAAACCCAAACATCACCAATCAGATAATACTTTACATGCCAGTGTATCGATTGGGATTGTGGAAACAATTATTCCTCAACGTTAAAATTTCGAAAGATCTGTGCCAAATGGGTACCGAACAAACTGACAAAACGGCAAAACAGGGCCAGAATCGACTCGTGCAAGGGGATGCTGGCAATGTCTGATCCTAGTGGTCCCCAAACGTTTAACAGACTTTGTCACAGGTGATGATTCTATCAAAACACATTTAAGGAGAATCAGAAACTTGCAAAATTCAATACCGAGATCAATTTCGCCCGCAGTTAATAGAACGAAGTCTTCCAGCGTAGATAGCTTCAGCATTTAGTGGTGGTGGAACAGGTCTTTGCCCCATGTCTGCGATTAGGGGGCTGTTTGATATTGTTGGTATTCCCTCTCTCAATAAACATAGTTTCTTTAAACATCCCACTAACCATTTTCTCTCTATAGGTAGTTGGAATATGAGTACTCTGCACAAAGCTTTTTCTCCTGATGTCCTCACACAAGAATTCCACCATTATAGTTTAGATATTCTCGGATTGCAAGAGACCAGATGGAGAGATAAAGGTCAGATTCTTAAAAATAATCTTAAATTTCTCTTTTCAGGGAGGGACGACAAAAAGCATCGCCAAGGCGTGGGTCTGCTTCTCAGCAGACACGCTAGTGATGCTCATCTAGGATATGAGTGCATTAATGAAAGGTTTCTTACAGCAAAATTTCAGACAAGCGTTGAGGACTTGAATGTAATCTGCTGTTATGCCCCCACTGAGGATGCCGATGAGGAAGAGAAGGATAGGTTTTATGGACAACTTCAGGATATTTTGAATTCTGTCAAGAAAGGAGATATTACCCTTGTTCTTGGTTACTTCAATGCCAAAGTTGGTACTGACTCTGACATTTGATGAGGATTAATAGGTCCTTTTGGTATTGGAAGCTCAATGGCAATGGGCAACGTCTCCTACAGGTAAGTAAACTCAACGGATTCAGAATAACTAACACTTATTACAAACACCGCGACATACATAAGTACACATGGGTTTCACCCGATGGACTGCATAAGAATATGATTGATTATATTAAATAACAGCAAATGGGCTAGTTCTGTTAGAAATACCAGGTCATATAGGGGAGCTGAAATTGGATCTGACCATTATCTTGTTAAAAGTGTCTTGCAACTTAAACTTAAAAAGTATTGTGCTAGGGTTAAAAAATTTACTTTTAATACTGAAGCTCTGGAAGACCCAGTTATAACCAAAGCTTACCATGATAGGTTACTTAGTCATTATGATAGTCATGGTTTGCTTACTACTGAAATTGAGGAAGAATGGGATCATTTCAAACAGACATTTTTGGAAACTAACAGTACACTTTTAGAAAAAGGGAGCAGAGGAGGCGGAATTATTTGAGTGATAAGGAACTTGAACTTATTTCGTAAAGAAAGAACTGCAGGAATGTCATTAATCAATACCCTACTAGTCCCAATAGAAAGCATTACAGAGAACTTAATAAACGTGTAAAAGATCAGTCAGCTGCTGATAAGTATCTTTGGCTTGATGGTTTGGCTGACAAAGCTGAGGAAGCAGTTAGACAGCAGAACAGCAAAGAGCTGTACCAGATAGTTAATGTTTTGTGTGGTAGAAAACGGACAGGTATGCAGAGATTGAAGGATAAACAAGGTAAGGTTATAGAAGGTGAGGATTATGTCATGGTTAGGTGGACTGAGCATTTCAGTGATATTCTAAACAATGTGGTTAGATCTATTCCCATTGTTTGGAATGATGATAGATCCATTGGTGGCTTTAATGTTGGCCATATAACACAATCTGAAGTTATTTTGGCAGTTTCTAAACTTAAACTACATAAATCCCCAGGGGTAGATGAAATTACTACGGAAATACTTAGAGCTGGGAATGTTTCGGTTACCACTTGGATGACTGAAATTCTGAATATCTTTTATGATAAAGGCATGGTTTCTAAGGATTTTATCAGAGCTATTGTTATTCCTATTTTCAAAAAATATGATCGCAGTTCTTGTGAAGCAGTTGCAAGCAAATTGTTAAGCAGCATATTGTGCAGAGTGAGACTCCGTTGGTTTGGCCATGTTGCCGTATGAATAATTATAGATTGGCGAATAAGGTTATGAACAGTGTGCCTAAAGGCCTCAGAAAGAAAGGGAGACGTAGGATGCGGTGGGAAGACAATGTCAGACAGGACCTTGTTAGAATTGGTGTGCAGTGGCCAGATGCAGTAGATGTAGCTCAGGATAGACTTGCTTGGAGAACTAAATTGCACGGTCTGGTTGGACCTCCGTAGCCCATGGGTGCTTGAGGATGATGATGATGATATCTTCTAATAAAAACAGGATTGTGCAACACAATGTATTACCTGTTGAAGATATGTATAAATATGCTATAATTCTTAAATATTTTTTTAAATGATTGCAAAATAAATTTAGGTCACGCAATCAACACCTGGCTATGTAGCAAATATTATTACCAAACCTAAAATTTTTGCAATAACTACTGTAAATGCGTCTGAAACGATAAATTTCCATTTATTTTTAACTTTTGCCAACAGAACTGTTATCTTCTCTTACACTATCTAAACTCAAATATGATAGCAAGAATTACTATTAAAAATAAAGAATATAAATGTACCTCTTTCATAAACTGAATATTAACTATCGTTTGTGGTTTCATATGTATATATATATATATGTTCAAAACTTGATGTGGATGAATGTCAATATGAAACAGATGTATATCAACTATTTGTAACTATACATATTTAAAGTTTCCTGGGGATAAGCTTCAGAAACTTAGCGGGGATTTTCTTAACGTTATTTTACGTGTTTACTCTATTTTCTCTATTGAATGTACAGTCGCTCAAAAAAGTATCCGAACGCTATGGTTGCATACAAAATTCAGAAAAAAAATCGGGCAACGATTTGTTTTAGAAATTAATGATCTGGCAACCTTCGTGTACGGTACACGAAGGTTGCCAGATCATTAATTTAAAAAAAAATCGTTGCCAGTTGTTTTTTCTGAACTTTGTATACAACCATAGCGTTCGGATACTTTTTTGACCGACTGTACATGCTATTTATAAGGAGTACGTAGCATTTGTTCTTACTGTGAAGCTCTCAGAGCTTGCTTTGATAAATTCTGTCCATGTAAATTCAAACGAAATAAATAATTTAAATATAAATTGATGGTGATTATGTAACCAATATATGCTGATTAAAAATTTCGGATGCTGAAGCGTGCGGATAAGACCTTGCCGATGCGGGTAAAACTTTTGTTATCCACGCAGTGCTTTACCTATTTGTACTAACAACCTGTCTGCAAAAAGAAACTTGAGTTTAGTTTGAGTACTAAACGTAATACATTACAGGAAAAAATTGCAACACCTGGAAGAATTAATGAGATTTTATTGAAGCGCAGGCAGCTGTTAGCATACACTGAGATTTGCGAATGATTACATTATCCAAAAATAATATGGAAAATTACCACTTTACCTACCTGGTAAAGTGGCATAATTAGTATGATATAGAACCGCCCAGCGATGCTGTCATGAACACGACGGGGAAGGTCAAATCGTTTAGCTTTATAATGTCCCCCTGAGGGATAGAAAGCCAAATAGCGCGAAGTGGCTGTTCATTTTAGTGTCAGTGGTTGGTGCACCTCTTGCGTGCTGTTGGAACTGTCAACCCATCATGTCCCAGATATGTTAAATAGGTGAAAGGTCCGGCGAACATGCTGGCCATGGTAGTACCTGAACGTTTTACTCATGTAGATACTACAGACTAATGCCAGCTGTGTAGGGATGAGCATTACCTTGCTGGTAAATGTTTCCATGCTGCTGAACAAATGGGATATTCAATGGCTGCAAAATGTTGGTAACATCGTTGGGCAGTTAGATATTCCCTTATGATGACCGAGATTCCGACTATTGGCACCCCACATCAATATACGATGTGCTGAAGCTGTGTGACGATGTCGCACTCACTGATTGTCGTTCCTTTCCCCTGAATGATGAGGAACATGTTGTCTACCATCGTGCTGAGCAGCATAAAAACGAGATTTGTCACTAAACACCACGGTACTCAACTCTTGTTCGTTCCAGTTCTATCTGAGTTGGTACCACTGAAGATATGCTTGCTTGTGGACAGATGATAGAGACAAATACAGTGATGGATGAGAGGTTCGCAATGAAAACTGTAAAAACCTGTTGTTTACCGTCCACCTGGTCCTACCAGGTGTGATACTGCCAGTCCTTTTGCAGTTGCGTTGTAATCTCTCATGCAATGCCATGCATTGCAAATGACAGTCCTGCCGCTCCGTGGTCATACGTCATCTTTCTGATCCTTATCGGCCTATGCTGGTTCCTTCTTGAACCCACTGGAGCCATATGTAAACGATGGTGCGGGGATTGCGGCCAACAAGGTTGTCCACATCTCTGTACAAAAAACCAGCTTCTCTATGGCCGATGATTCTTCCACACTCAAAGTCTGTTAACTATTGAAAATGGGGCGGGTAGCGCGCCAGGCTCGTAATCTGTAGTTCTCAGGTTCGAGTCCCAGCTGGGTCAACGTTGAGATTTATCTCCGCAAAACTCCCCGCCCTGCCCACGGTCAGTACAGGACACCGATGGGCTTGGAAAGGATACCGTACCTCGGATGGACGTTAAGCCGTGGCCCCGTGTGCGGGAGAGCCATACCCTGTGCACGTTAAAGAACACGCTCGATGGACTTGACGGGAGGCTACCATCTGTCTTCCAACAGCTGTTCTAGTGGGTCCCCACTCCCAACCTTCTCTGAGCTTCGGGGTCCTTGTGACCTGGCCATTTACCCCGTGGTGTGCAAAAAAGTGCCGCTCAGAGATAAACCAACCCAACCCAACTATTTAAACGGCTGTCGACGTCTTCGTAAGGGGAACTTTAGCGGTTTAGAACAATTTCCACAACGTTTTGTCAACCAGGGAGCTTTGGTTGCCTATAGGTGTGTTTGACTGTTAACCACCTGTGACGTTAGCTCGCAGCTGTCCAATCGTTTCGATCGTCCTGCAAAGCTAATCAATTCCATGCATTTCCATGTACTATCGCATCCCTAAATTTCGCCACATTTGCATAACTTCTTGCAACTCTTTCATTTATTATTTCCTGTAGTGTACTTCAAGTAAATTCTTATTTTTCAAGAAAACAATTTCAAACTTATTGAAAGCAACATTTTGAAATGAAATCAACGTGATGTTAATTAAGGATTTTTGCTGGAACCTGCATTTGTCATGCTTTTAGCAATTATATTGCAGCAAAAGTTTAAAGTTTAAAAGCATTTCCATGAAGACACCGAAGAATCGCAATAAATGTCAAGAAAGAAAAAATTCATGAACTTTGTTATATTTACCTGCTATGACACTTTTCGAAGCGTGTTTTCACTCTTTCAATTTATCCCATTTTTAAAGAGTGATGAAATTTTCTCTCACCCTATTGAACGCCCATTTTGTTAAAGTCCATATGCTAAACCTTTGTACGCCATCCATCTTGTGACGATCTACTTGACGATTCACTGAGCGAGCAGGTAAGAATGAATAATAGCATTACTGAGTGAACGGATGGTTTTAAATATTTACGCAATGTGATTTGCATGCATCTATCGTTTTTCAGAGATTTGATTATGCACAGCTTTATTTCTGACATTTCAAAAAAAGTTGGAAAAAGTTTGAAGCAGACGTCATCTGGTTTTGGTGTAACTGTATCCTCCTGCTTTTATTCGTTCCTTTATTTCCATTTCATGGCCTAATGAAACGTAAAAGTTGATTCCTTTGTTTAGAAATGATGCAGATTTGGTGAAATCAAGCTTCATTTGTTCATTTTTCGGGCATTTTAATATACCTCTTGAGAACTGACAACTATCATTTAAATTCATTACTCATATAAATAAGAGTTCTTATTTGCTGATTTAATCTAGGTTTTCCATTAGATAAAAATTTTTGATGTTTTTTTAAATATTAATTTTATTTTTTTTTACAATTTTTAAAATGATATTTTGTACATGAAATATGGTTTTTTATATGATATACAGAATTTGACTAAGTATAAATCCAGTATATCATTTAACTATTCTTTGCTCGTTTTTCAAACAACGTTTTGAAACAACAAGGAGTATCTTTCACTTTGACATTCATCCTTTGGTCCTTCTGCTAACATTCCACAACTTTTGTTTTGCAGATAAATAAAATATTTTTTTTTCCTTGGATAGGTATTAATGAAATACTGAGATTCGCTCTGAGGGTGAAAGGGTTTACATTGCCAGCTATGATTTTGTCCTCTCCACCGAAAGGAGGTGACAAAATGCAACTGTTTCGAGAAATAAATGTAAAACCATTTTTCGCTTAGATAAATATACTAACGAAAAATTAACTAATTCATGTTACGAACTTTCCATTAGCTTAAATTAGTACAATTTGATAGCGTAAAAGCTTCAAAACGATAAACTTGTCAATTCTCTTTGAAAATGAGCATTCCATATTCGCTTAAAGTAATCTCAATTGGTCAGTTAAATAGTGCTCCAGTTGCTTTCAATGGATGCGTTCTTAAGCAAGTCTCAGTTAAATTGTTTCTGGAGCTCTTTAACAGATACTGGCAATGAGTTGGATTGTTTTACCTCTGAGTGCTACTTTTTTTGCACACAATGGCTTAATGACCAGTCACAAGGGTCTGGAGGGTATCAGGGTAGCTTGGAAGAAGGGGACCCCACTGTACCACTAGTAAGAGACAGATGGTAGCCTCCCATCAAAGCCATCCAGCCTATTCTTTAACATGCACAAGGTAAGGCTTTCCCACACACGAGGGCGTGGCTTAACGTTCCTTCAGACGGATGGTGGCCTTTACAGTCCATCAGTGTCCCTTATCGACCGATACCAGGGTGGAAACATTTGCGTAGATAAATCTCAACGCTGGTCTAGGCACGACACAAACTAGGGAACTGCAGATTATGAGCCTGGCGCGAAACAGACTGAATCACCCCCGACTCTTATTGGTGATGTGCATACCGCACATAATATACCGCACATGATGTGCATACCGCAGATAAACAGTAGAATATCTCAATATACAGTATATACTGTGCATACATATAATAAGAATAGAAGGGCTTGCAGCAATAACGAGTCAGTTCCACTTTTTGCCAATATTTGAGTAAAGAAAAAAAAAACATTTAAAATTCAATTTTCTTTTTTCAAATATGCTATAAATTGATAGACAACCAATATTGGTTGCAATAAACTATCACTCGGAGCTCGCTCCTTCTTTCACCAAATAAAAAGGCCATATTTTTCTTCACAGGATAGCACACATAATTAAAAATGAGTAACAATTGGAGCTGCCTGCAAGCCCCTCAATTGCTGCGGAAACTTTTAGGAGTATATGGAGAGTGCGGAAAACTAGGCATATATACCTAAAGACTAAAGTAGGCTTTATAATTGTTTGGTTCTTTCTAAGGTTAGTTATGGTAGCGAAACATGGACTCGTTGTAAGCAGAATAACAAGAAACTAGATGCTTTTGATTCTAGCTGCTTTGTCAGTATCTTGGGAATTAGGTGATTCGACTTTGTAAGTAATAATGGGGTTAGAAGAAAAGTTCGGTTGCTCTACCTCTGAGCGACACTTCTTTCCACACAATGAAATAAATGACTAGGTCACAAGGACACTGAAGGCTCAGAGAAGGTTGAGGGAGGGGACCAACTGGACAGATGTTGGGAAACAGATGGTAACCTCCCGTCAAGGCCACCCAGCGTGTTCTTTAACGTGCACAGGGTATGCCTCTCCCGCACATGGGGCCATATTTAAAAGCTCATCCGACGGACGCGACCTTTCCATGCCTAACAGTGTCCCCTACAGACCGTGGTCAGATCGGAGAATTTTGTGGAGATAAATCTCAACGCTGACCCAGCTGGGACTCGAACCTGGGAACTTCAGATTTCGAGCCTGGCGCGCTACCGATTGAGCTAAACCTTACCTCATTTGAAGAAAGAGTCATTAACCTTATTTGAGCAGCATTATTTGCAGAGAGAGACTGCGTTGGTTTGGAATGTTGCCCGTATGCATAGCTACAGATTGACAAATAGGAATATGAACAATGTGCCTAAAATCTTCATGAAAAGGGGATGACTAGGATGCGACGGGCAGACAATTTCAAACAGGACCTTGCCAGAACTGGCATATAGTGGTCAAATGCATCAACTGTTGCTCATGGCAGAAGTGTTTAGAGAACAAAATTACTCAGTCTGGTTGTATCTCCGTAGCACATGGGGGCATGAAAATTTTATATGTATGTACAGTATACACTGTATATTCATTTGAGGCAATATGTTGTTATTCTAGTTAATATTTATTTATTCTCTCGTTTTAAAAAATTTTACTTTCTCCTCTGTTTGTCCATCTGTAAAGGTACATCGATTTATTTATTGATTAATTTGAAAATTGTTTCTCAGTTAGAAAGGTATTGATGAAATATTATGATTCGCACTTTCCCAATCTACCGAAAGCGATGTATAAAAGCCCTCTATTAGTGGAAAAAGTTGAAAATTTCACAATTCTAAACGGATACCATAAATGATGCATTTATAGTACAAATTCGAACTGTTGGTGCTGAAATACGACGGTCATAAAGCTTCCATCGGCAACGTTACCCCAAGGATGGTTGCGAAGGCACAACTTTTTCTTTTAAGAGAGATTTGTTTCCTTTTAGAGATAAATTAAAAATAATTTTTGGATTACATAGGTATTAATGAAATATTACAATCTGTACTTTCCGAATCTCTCAAATGGCAGAATTTCGCCATTTAACGGTGAAAAAACTTGAAGTATTCAAACTTTTAAACGAATATTGCAAATCATGTTTTTATGCTAGAAATTAACAATTTTGTTGGTGGAATATGAAGATTGGGAAGTTTGCATTGACAACAATAAATTGACCCCTTACTCCAGGGGCTGGTAAGAAAATTAAACTTTTCTGTTTCAAGAGATAATTGGAAAATTCTTTTTTAGTTTTATTGGTGGTAATGAAATATAATTCGTATTTTTCAATTCTGTAGTTACTTTTAATTTGCATGGTTAGAGCTCACTAAATATTACAAAAACACACTATTTTTTATGTGGGATTACTATGTTTACGGTGCAAATCAGAGGCATAAACTGAAACAAACTGAAACTTTACCTGCCCTCCAAAATACTATCATTTAAAAGTATTTGATGGACTGGCAATGTCTGAACCTAGTGGCCCCAAATGATTAATAGATATTGTCACAAGTGATGAGACGTGGTTTCATTACTGTACAACTCCCAGAAAGATCGACGATTGTGTTTGGATTGCAGAAAATGAACCACGTTCTCCAATTCTCTGACAAGACTTCCGCTCAAGGAAGGGGATGTTCACCTTTTTTTTTATTCCCAAGGAGTGGTCATCATGGTCACATTACATGAAAACATGAAACGTTTACATGAAAACATTTCGTGAAAACATGATTAATTAGCCAATAGTACACCAACATTGTTTTGCCCAAAATGGTTAAAGAGATGAAGGATCAGCACCCACAAACAACCGTGTTCTCCTTCTTCATGACAATGCCAGTGTTCACAAAACCCGGCCAGTTATGACCTGTCTGGAGCAGGAAAAAATCAAGCAGCTACCCCATTCTGCATATTCACCCGACCTTGCACCATGCGAGTTTTGGCCGTTTCCAAAAATTAAACAGGGACTTGCTGGGAAGCCTCTGTCAAGGTTTCAAGACCTTGCAAAATGCGTTCATTCAGAGTTGCAGAGTATTCCTAACAGGAGTATCACGAATTGTTACAGGTTTGTCCTAGATGTCTGCAACATTGCATATATTCTGGAGAGGAGTACTTTGAAGGACAGTAAAAGTTTTATTGAGGTAAGTGTAATGGTTTTTCTTCTGCAGATGCAAGTCAGAAACGTTGTGACTGCCCTTGGCATAATATGAGCTCAGTAGTAGCTAAGAGTATTAAATATGCAAAGAATGAAAGCAAACCAATGGCTCTTGGCCTTCCACAGATATTACTAAAACTATGAAACGGGTTATATGTATTATTATGACAGACATTGGCTGCAATGAAAGAGAACCCTGTCACTGAATCCGGGGACATGTTTTTTAATATGAAAGATAGTGATTTAGATGATGACAACATGACTGAATTAGACCTTATCTTCCCTGCAGCCTAAACAATATTTGGATTCTCTTATCTAATTTGAAAATGGAAAAAAAAAACATGTAGAGTATAAAAAAGGTAAATCGTCATAAAAAGTAGAAAATAGAACTATAATTTCAGTTCTCTCTGGTGAATCGAAAAACTTGAGTCCATTAAAAGTACTAAATTAAGGAAACTCTGGAAAATAATTAATATTTTAAAGTTACAGAGGGGGGGGGGATAATTTACCTGAAATGACAATCTGCCATTGAGACACATAGATGACCTTTCCTTATGTCTCTTCTGTAACGCATTGGTATCCCGTTGGCTCCCAGTGAAAATACAACTGCTGACGACCTGGGTTCGAGTCCTGGTGTGAGATCGTTGTTTGTTCGTGTACATGTTGTGTGAGAATCCACGAGAGGCCTTAATATAGCTTCTAAGTTATCTCCTTTCTTTTTTTAACTAACTTTATGCTTTTCTTATGAACAGAATTTGTTCCAGAAACAGAAAAGAATTGCGACTTTCAAGGAGCAAAAACATATCAAATCAGTTTGGTGTTGGGCGAGGATATTCTCTTCATAAAATTCGAAATCCATAGAATCGGAGTCCGGGGAATCGAGTTTTTATTGTATTACTCTTTCTCGTTTAACTAGTTACTTCCTTGAAGCAATAAGTTACTTCCTCGAGCAGTTCTATTTTTTTGAACTCGATCTGTGGTGTTCTCATTTTTGCATCCCCTAATCGAATTCGGGATCACGTTTTTTTTTTCAGGGTCGTTGTTACGAGTTGGTATGTCGCATATTAAATTATTGCAATTTGCGGGGTGTACGTCAATGGAGAAATCCTTGAATATTTTTTTCAATTCATATACAGCACTAGAAATTAATTGATGTCTTTGGCACTTCTCGATTTCTAGCCCATCACTCCGATCCCTATTTATTAATCTTCAATGTGATACCGGATCCGAAAATTCCTCTTATTTTTGAGTTCTTTTGCCTGAAAGAGCCCTGTTTACCAAAGTGTAGCTCTACAGCACTGGTATATAGAAATTTGACCTTTGATCTCCAAGGACCCATCGCATTCTAAATTTATCCACATTTCTGTGATCTACGTCTCAAAATACCTCAGTTATCAATATTTATCAATCTATATTTATATTTTGATAGATCTATATTTGATCTTTGTCCTCGATCTTGAACCATTTCATCCAAAATTTCATATTTGTGAGATCTATGACAGCAAATCTTTCCAGAATCAATTTTTAGCTCTCTCGCACTGGTAGATCTCAATTTGACCTTTGATTTGGAAGGTCTCGCCAGATACGAAGTTACAAAAAGCTTAATAAACTTTAAACTTGTAAAACAACAATTAGCAGCTGATAAGAATATTTGCAGAGGAAGCAGACAGACATCGTAACAAAAGAGAGCTGTACCAGATAGTTAATATTTTACATCAGAAGAAACCGATGAGTATACGGAAATTGAAGGATAAACGTGATCAAGTTATTGAGATGAGTATTCTGTCATGGTTAGATGGGCTGAGCATTTCAGTGCTGTACCAAACAATGTGGTTAGTTCTACTCCCATTATTTGTAATGATAATAGATGCATTATTGTCTTTAATGTTGGCCCTATATCACAGATTGCACTTATTGTGACTATTTCTAAACTTAAATTACATAAATCTCCTGGGGGAGATGGAATTAATACTCAAATGCTTAGAGCCGGGAATGTTTCTGTTGCCACATGGTTGATTGAAATTTTGAATATCTTTTATAATAAAGGCATTAATCGTAAGGATTTTACCACATCTTACCACAGCTATTATCATCCTTAATTGTAAAAACAGATGATCCCAGTCCATGTGATAACTATTCCTGGTAAAATTCTTTGTATGATTGTGCTTAATAGAATTAAGAACCTAGATGGTGGACATTTGCGTAATGAGCATTGTGTGGATTCAAAAGTGGTAGGAGATGTGTAGATCACATTTTTTCTCTTAAGCAGATTCTGGAGAAATGTTTAGAGTTTCAGAAATCTGTAGTTACTGGCTCTGCAGATTTTAAAAGGCTTTTGTCTCTGTTAAACGCCATAATTTGTGGCTGATCGTGAGATTTTATGGCACACCAGATAAGTTAGTTAGCATAATGAAAGCTCTCCATAATAACCCAGAGTCGTGCGAGAGTGAGTAAAGCTTAGAGCAATTGGTTTAGCATTGCTTCTGGTGTTCGACAAGAGTGCATTTGTCGGTTTTCCCCTTTAGTTTGGTTATTGATTATGTTATGCGAAATTCACTGCAAGCAAAGATTTTGGCCTTAAACAGTCTGGAGATACGAAAATTTCTGATTTAGAGGCTGATGATTTAGCCCTTGTGGCAAATGATATTGATGAGATGTGTTCTTTCATTCGAGCTGTTGATGAGACTGGTAGTAGAGTAGGTTTGGTGATAAATAGAGAAAACTAAGGTGATGAAAATTGAACTGGCAGGTTATGGTACAATTAATACGAATGGTTGCACCCTTGGAGCAAGCGTTTCAGTTAATTATCTTGGGAGGTATGTAACAGATGATGTGCGGCATGTAACAAACAGACCAATAGGGATTGCTGATAGGACTTTTAAGAATCTATGGAGAGTGTGGAGAAATAGGCGCATACACCTAAAGACTAAAATTAGTCTATATATATTAATTTGGTTCTTTCTAAAGTTAGTTATGATGTGGAAACTTGGACTCTTTGCAAACAAGGTAACAGGAAACTGGACGTTTTTGTTGGTAGACGCTTACACAGTATCTTGGACTTTTCAAGTAAGTAATGATGTGGTTAGCGAAAGGAACCAGCAACCTCCTTTAAGCAGTATATTGTGTAGAGGAAGACTCTGTTAGTTTGGCCATGTTACCCGTGTGCATAACTATAGATTAGTCAATATGGTTATGAACATCATCATCATCATCATCCTCAAGCAGCCATGGGCTACGGAGATCCAACCAGACCGTGCAATCTAGTTCTCCAAGCATATCTGTCGTGATCTATATCTGCTGCATCTGGCCACTGCACACCAATCCTAATAAGGTCCTGTTTGACATTGTCTGTCCACCTCATCCAGGTCTCCCCCTCTTTCTGAGGCCTTTAGACACACTGTTCATAACCCTATTCGCCAATCTATAATTATTCATACCGGAAACATGGCCAAAAAAACGGAGTCTCTCTCTGCACAATATGCTGCTTAAAGGAGGTTGCCAACTTCTTTGCCTAACATCATCATTAGTTACAAAGCAGAACCACCTAATGTCCAAGATACTGTCTAAATAATCTAGAATCAAAAAGCATCTATTTTTCTGTCATCTTGTTTACAAAGCGTTACCAACACTAGGAAGAACCAAACTATTATACAGTCTAATTTTAGTCTTTTGGTGTATACACCTATTTCTCCACACTCTCCATAGATTCTTAAAAGTCTTATCAGCAATTCCTATTGGTCTGTTTGTCACATGCCGCACCAATAGCTCTGGTAAAATCCTTAGGAATCATGCCTTTATCATAAAAGATATTCAAAATTTCAGTCATCCAAGTGGTAACCAAAACATTTCCAGCTCTAAGCATTTTCGTAGTACCCCCAGGGGATTTATGAACTTTAAGTTTAGAAATAGCCAAAATAATTCCAGATTGGGTTATACTGCCAACATTACAAAAAATGGAAGTAGAACTAACCACAATATCTAGAACATCATTGAATTGTTCAGCCCACCAGCCATGACAGAATCCTCCCCTTCTATAACCTTACCTTGTTTATCCTTCAATCCCTGTATACTTGTCCGTTTTCTACCACACAATACATTAACTATCTAGTACGGCTGTCTGCTGTTGTGCTGTCTAACTGCTGCCTCGACTTTGTTAGCCAAGCCATCAAGCCAAAGAATCTTATCAGCAGCTAACTGATCCTTTACACGTTTATTACGCTCCCTGTAATGCTTTCTATTAGGACTAGTAGGGTATTGATTAACAACATTCCTCTGGTTCTTTCTTTCTGAAATAAGCTCAAGTGCTTTATCACTCAAATAATTCTGCGTTCTCTGCTCTTTTTTTCCTAAAAGAGTACTGTTCGTTTCCAAATAAAAGTCTGTTTAAAATGGTCCCATTCTTCCTCAACTTCAGTAGTAACCAATCATGACTGTCATAATGATTAAGTAACGTATCAAGGAAAGCTTTACTATAACTGGGTCTTTCAGAGCTACAGAATTAAAAGTATATTTTTTAACCTTAGCACAACACTTCTTAAGTTTAAGTTGCAAGACACTTTTAACAAGGTAATGGTCAGATCCAATTTCATCTCCACTATATAATCTGGTATTCCTAATAGAACTATTATCCCTTTTGCTGCTAATTAATATATAATCAATCTTGTTCTTATGTAGTCCATCAGGTGAAACTCATGTGTCGTTATGTCGCGGTGTTTGTAATAAGTGTTAGTTATTCTCAATCCATTAAGTTTATTACTTGTAGGAGATGTTGCCCATTGCCATTGGAGCTACCAATACCAAAAGGGCCTATCACCCCTCCCCAAAGGTCAGAGTCAGTACCAACTTTGACACTGAAGTCACCTAGAACAAGGGTAATATCCCCTTTTTTGACAGAATTCAAATATCCTGAAGTTGTCCGTAAAACCTATCCTTCTCATCTTCATTGACATCCTCAGTGGGGGATAACAACAGATTTCATTAATGCACTCATATCCTAGAAGAGCATCAATAGCGTGTTGTCTGAGAAGCAAACCCACGCCTTGGTGATGCTTCTTATCGTTCTTTCCTAAAAAGAGAAATTTAAGATTATTTTTATTAATCTGACCTCTATCTGTCCATCTGGTCTCTTCTAAGTCGAGAATATCTAAATTATAATGGTGGAATTCTTGTGTGAGGACATCAAGAGAAAAAGCTCTGTGCAAAGTCTTCACATTCCAACTACCTATGGAGAGAAGATGGTTAGTGGGATGTTTAAAGAAACTATGTTTATTGAGAGAGAGTATGCCGACAATATCAAACAGCCCCCTAATCGCAGGCATTGGGCAAGACCCGTTCCCCCAGCACTAAAGGCTGAAGTCATCTACACTGGAAGACTTCCTCCAATGTAGAATTTCACGATGCCAGTAGAAGCAAAGAGTTCAGGTGCCTGCGATGACCTCTGCTCAGGTATTGACCAGCTGATAAACATATCCTGTGAATCTTGGGGCTGTCAACCCAAAAACAAAGAGAAAAAAAAGAGAAGAAGATTTTCCTTCCACAGAAGCCCACCAGTGCAGCAAATTCAGGATCCATAATCAAGCTCAGAGCCTTAATTCAGTCCAGTCCAGTGAGCACCAGGACTCTGTGTGGTTGACCACTCCTCAGCAGGTAGAAAAAAAGAAAAGTAGCCACAGTTGTCCAGATCAGTAGACACACTAATCTGGCAGCCCTCCGCCTCCGTTCACTTCCACAAGAGAATATCTCTTTTGAAAGGTAATAACGGCCTGCACTACGAGGAGGCGGGGTCGGACATTTGGTGCTAGGCCTGGACTGTTCTACGCACCATCACAGGGGATTGGTGCACAGCTCTTCTTCCAATGATTATCTAGCTATCATTTACAGACAGTGTGCCTAAACCCCTCAGAAAGAGAGGGAGATCTAGGATGTGCTGGGAAGAGAAAGTCAAGCAGTACCTTGTTAGAAATATGTCTACAGTGACGAGATGCAGAAGATATAGGTCAGGAGTGATGAATTGAATGAGGAGAGCTAATTTCATGATCTGTTTAGATCTCTGTAGCTCATTGCTGCTTGATGATGATTATGATGATGATGACGACGACGACGTGCATGGACAAAACACTGCGATTGCACTTTCGGAATCCATCTAAAGTTATAATTGACCCCTCTAATGATGGAAAAACATGAAAATTAAAAAAATTCAAACGAATATTGCAAACTAACTAGTTTTGGTAGAAATTGGAAATTTTGGTGTTGGATTATTAAGGTGACGAAATTTCCATTGTCGACATTGAGTTGACCCTTTAGACTAAGGGTGGGTGGGTTTTTATTTTAAGCGATAATTGATTCTTTTTAGAGATAAATTAAGAATTCTTTTCAGGTTGGATAGGTATTGAAAAACTATTTTCATCTGCACTGTCTTAATATTCTAAAAGCTATAATTGGACCATCTAACATCAGGAAAATCGTAAATTCAAAAATGTTTAGCTAACATTGTAAATTATGTATTTAAGATAGAAATGTCAAATGGTATTAGAATGAGAAACATTGACAGCAAAAATTTGACCCCTTACGCCCAGGATGGGTGGGAAACGTAATTGTTTTACTTTAAGAGATATTCGAAAACTCTTTTTAGGTGCATTGTTTGGTACTAAGAAAATATTATAATTCGCATTTTTCAAATACTTAGGTAGTTTAAATTTATATCGCTAGAGATCACTAAATATGGAAACATCGAAATTTTTAACGAATGTTACGAGTGATCTGTTTATCATAGAAACTTGGAATTTCTATAGTAGACTGCCAAGAGATATTCCACTGATAGCAATAATGTCTCTTATCTTACAGGGGTGTGAGAAAAGCAAAATTTTAAAATTAGCAAATAAAATACAAATTCTTTTTATGTTGTATAATTACAATTAAAATACTCTTATTTGCATTTTCCCCATCATCCATTAGCTCAAATGAAAACTTTAAAGGTGTGAAAAAATAGCTGAACGAAAAATATCATTCTCTTAGAACACTAGATTCCCATATGCGCCCGAGTCGATATGCGTTCTTCTATGTAGTTGAATCGTTTTTCATAGGGTGTGTCGTGAAATTTTGGATGATATTGCAAATAAAAAGAAATTTATCTACCATTTTGTTTTTACTTTCTGTCATTGAGTCTTCATTTAGTTTTTCGGTTTAGCAAAAAACGCATTGATATTAAATCTTAATGTTTAAACCAAAATTAACGCAAAACATGCCCTTAACATATGCGGTGTATGCATTAGCCTCAATACATGACAGAGCTCAAAAAAACATTTGCTCTGCTTTTGCGAACGACTTCACAGAAATCATTATTATTGAAGGCAAACTGCGCATGCGTGATTCCCGCAGTGTTGTAAACTTAAACGTTTAGTATGCCGCGAGCAAGACAAGTTTTAGAATTCGTGTTCTAGTTGATATATTCATTTCAGGATAGTCAGTGGCAATGATATTTCTTATAAAGATGGTCATTTACATGAAATATGAATTTAACACTTCTCACTAGTTGTTAAGTTGTTGATGAATTTCCATTTTTTTTAAATATTCTTCTTTACAAGTTAAAATCTTCTTCCCTTTTATAAATTTCTTCATCATCCCACTTAATTTCCATTTGGTACAAATGGTTTTCAAGTAAATTAAGCAAACATTTGAAGGCTTTGTTACAGGTAAACATTTATTTTAAATATTTACTCCAAAGAGAACTCTTTAGATTCAGCTGCTGAGTCTTTTGCTAAGTTGCCAGAGAAAATGAAAATTGCCTATCCATCATAATTCTGCATTTCTACGTAATGAAAAAATAAATATTTTGTGAGAAATATATTGCACGATTCTTAAGGTTATTCTTTTGTGGTAGTAATCGAAATGTAAAATTTATAATTCTACACTGCACATGTTATCTTTAACACAATCACAACTTTTAAAATAACCACTATAGAAATATTACAAATGTTACGAATTTTTTTTACCAAGTACTATTATCTATTATCTTTCTTTAACTTAGAAAAGTTAATAGAGATTCTTATAAATCGATTTGTCCTTCTTTCTTTTCTTAAACGTAATTATTCTGCCAATCGGAAAAACAGTTACACCACTATTTAGGTGTTATTACGGAATACATTTTGTGTGAAAGATAAACATCTATTCCTTCACCGCACAGTAGAACAAGGTCTTGTTCTACTGTGCAGTGAAGGAATAGATGCCAGTTCAATCCAAAAGTTGCTTTTATTTTAATCGTTACCTCTAATTTCATTGCTCATGAAAATTTTGGCTAACTCTTATACTATTAATCGCATACATTCATTTAGGATCATGATCCATATGCAGGTCATACCAATATATGGAATCGTTCTTTGCTTTTTCCAAAATTCGTTTTAATAATGTTAAGTTGATCACATTATTTCCTCTGACAGTGAAAGAGGCAGATCAAAGGTCACAGAAGCGAATGAAATACAGTCCGTTGACTCTTCATAGGATTCAATGTTCTTCTGGCACCGAGGCTTTCACACCACACATCAAAGCAGGAATGTTTTTGCTAGGTCCTCCGAGAGAGCAATGTTTGTTCGCATTTCCCTTTGTCTTTTTTCTCCTGTTCTCTATTCAGTCCTCGAGGCGCACGCAAGCGTGCACACAGCACCCTTCGCAATTTCAAGATTCCACAGTATGTAGAAGCTTCCGAAAGTGAAGAAGAACCTGCAGGCGTCGAGAAGAACAATGCCGATGCGGTGTTTTATGATAACAAGCCTCGGTGGTCGTGGTGGCTGAGATTGGCACAATATCAGTGATTGTGGCCAACACGCTCTTAGCAAAGGGCACGCGGCACGAAGATAGATCTGTGCACCGCTAACCTCCTCACGCAATTCGCTCGTTTCTTTTCCTGATTTTAAGTCCAGCGACCACGCTGCAGAATTCACGAACGTTTTTGCATGTTAAAGCACCAACACGTATAACATTCGGTTATTACCTTAACTGTGAGAAATTCTACTGAATAATGGGAATGTTATGCTTCGGGTGGAATCTATTTGGGAACCAAAAATATTAAAATATTCTGTTACTTTTCTTCCACACCGTCCAAATTAGAATTTTGTATTTTGTCACACTGTCAAGCAGAAGGGGTTTTAGATATATCGAGTGCTGATATCACAGTTTCCTTAAAAGATATTCTGTCTGCAATTTTGATGAGAACACGATCCCTTCTATACGCCGCAACTTCTCTGAAATGCCGAGTGAGAAAAGTTGTTGACCGAGTGCTGAACTTCACAGGCTGTAACCAATGACACAAGTTGCCGGTGTAGCTGATGTTATAGTCTGAAAGAGAAGAGCATTAAGAGTAGAGACAACTGGAACTGCACCGCGAAGACTGGCAGCTTTTATTGAAGCGAACGAAATGCTCGTGAATGTGAATTAAAATGATGGGATAATTAAGGCTAGGTTAGTTAAAGTTGGAATGGTGGAATTACATAAATTCTTTTGTCGAAATTCTGTTGAGAAAAAACTGCATTGCTTAATTAGATTTATGCTATGTAGCAGTTGGTTTCTCGAAAAATTTTGTGTATGTACCATAAATGTTGTTTTTCATTTAGAAGGAGAACTAGAAATTTTCGAAATAATATTCATTATTCTCGCTCAATGGCAGAATAACCATTATGTTATTAAAATAAAAATCATTAGCGAATATTTTAATACGTATAATGGAAATAAAAATTATTTATCAATTCCTTAAACTGAAAATATTTTTTGGGTCATGCAGAGTTTTCTTATATCAGTCAAGAAGTGAAATTCAAAATTAGTGCGTGAATATTGATAGAGCAATGTCATATTCACTTTACGGCTCCTGAGTTTGAGATATATTGCGCGACGACGTTTTGCAAAAATCAATTGTTCGAAAATCAGTTATTCAAATGAAAATATTTTTGAATGGAGAACTTTATGAAAGTCAATTTTCTGCCTTGATATTTTATGATGCGCGACGTATTTAATATCGAGGCAAAAACTGACTGACTTAAATTTAAAATCTCTAACGCAAATACATCATTTATAATAATCGTTAAAAAATTAATTGTGTGTAATTGTGTTGCAAAAGTGTTGATGAAATGTTACCATTCGCATTTCCAAAAGTCCCTAATAGGCTTAACTGTGCGTTCCAACGGTAGAAAAAATGTAAAATAGTAATTTTTTATCGAATATTATAAATGATGTATTTGAGTTAGAGACTTCAAATTTAAGTAGCTGAGTATCATCACAGTGTGCAGCTTTAGCTTTCATATGGTATGAGGGAAAAATTATTTGCGGGGTAGCATATCTTAAGGAGGAGGTAGGTTTATCACGAACGAGGTCCTCTTGTTTCCAGTTATTTCAAAATACCACCTCCGCCACCTGTGTCAAATGGAATGCACTGACCGCAGTTGTTCTGGAGACAGCTGTTTTCTAAGTCGGTACCGTACTAAGCTTGCAATCTCGTTCTAAGGTTCGAGTCCCAACTATTTTGATATTTCCATTAGTAAAAATCTACGTGAATAACAGCATTGCTTTGTTTTATTAGAATGATTCATAATTCCACACGTTTTTCGCCATGAATAAAATGTGTACGGTGTCACATCACAATGTTGCATTTGCATAACTTTGAACGTAGTATTAAAGGAAATTATAAAGTCCACTGCGTCAGTACATACGTATATGTATATTTGTGAATGATTAATAATTCCGCACGTTTTTCGACATGCAAATTGTGAACGGTGACACATCACAATGTTGCATTTGCATACCTCTGAACGTAATATAAAGGAAAAAATAAAGTCCACTGCGTCAGTCCATACCTATTACAAGCATCGAAGTCTTGGTTTCCACTTGAAACCAAGACTCCGATGCTTGTAACGTTACAGTATTACAATTACAGTGTGTTACTGTAACGTAAAGTGAATTTATAAACGTCGTACAATCAGAGAGTTAAGTATTGAAATTCAAGCAATCTTACTTCATTGTTCGAAAAAAGTGATAAAAACTACAGAGGCAGCGCGAGAAATATACGAAATGGAAGGTGAAAGAGGCAGTCAACATTCCTGCTAATCAGAATTGATTGAAGAAGTTCAAAGGTGGTGACACAAACCTTGAAAAGTAGCCTAGATCGGGATGGGCAATAACAGTAGATCGCAACATTTTGGGCCAATCTGTTGAATCTGATCCATCGACAATCACTCTCAGGCTCTCCCTTTCGAACTTGATTGCTCACAAGCAACTACAGTGCAGAATCTTCAACACATTGGTAAAGTAGCCAGGAGTTGCCGAAATGTTCCACATGAACTGATTACTGAACACGCAAACCTTCGGATCTTTTTTCCGTAATCCGAACTCCCAAAAGAAATGGCTTGACAGAGATCGACCCGCACTCCCTGTCCCAAAGAGGGAATGATTCCAAACGAAGGCAAAGTTTTGTGTTTGGTAGAATTTTGAGGGTGTAGGGTATTTTGAACTGGTCCGCAACTGGTGCGTGTGCACTCTGCAATGCTTCAATGCTATCCAGTATTTGGTAAACAGACGTCCAACAAGACAACGCAAAACCATATACGACTCTTTGGACCAAAGAAAAACTTCGAGAACTGGCATTTGAGTTTCTTTCTTATCCAGCGTTTAGTCGGGACCAAGTTCCTTCCGACTCTCATTTTCTTCGAAGAAGCGTTTTCAAACATTTCAGTAAGTCGATAATGGATGTCGGCAATTTTTCACCTGTAATGACCAAGCATGGTATTGAAGTGGAGTCGAACAACTTGCCGACAATGGCTGAGAACTATTGAAAATAATGGTTTACATTTCGTGGAATAAGGTTCGTTATTTATATGTAATAATGATTTCTCAAGTGGACGATAAAAAACGCTCAGACTTATGAATCACCCTAGTATTTACTGACTCTCTTCCCGAAATCTATATCATCATTATGCTCACAGATGTAGAAGTGAATATCACGCAGGGATTTGAAGTTGTTTTTTTTCTTTGGTCAAAGGTTTACTTTGATTTGGCAGTAAAAAAGATGACGGAAAAATTGATTTAATTTACGCAAAAACTGATATTAGGTAAGAATGTATGGATAAGCAGATTCTTAATTTTCTAATGTAAAATAAATTTAACTTGTAATTAAAAGCTAACTGGAGCTGATTTTCAGTGAGGTTGTCATTAACGTTGCAAGCAATGCCAGTTAATATTTATTTAATATGTCGCATGGGCAAGGAAAATTAACCGAACAAAAATTGTAACTTGACAAAATAGTTAAAATGAATTAAACAAATTCATTTAAATGGACAATTGGGGCGCTTTGGCAAGGAGCCAAACACGCTCTCGCGATGCGAGGAAAGTAATTATCCGTAACACGTTAAGTACACAATATGCTAATTCATAAGGATGCATTGTTATTCTGGTGGAACCTAATGCCTGTACAAATTATTTTGAGGTTTTTTAAACACCATGAGTGTCAAAGTGGAGTTTCTGAATCTGTTGTTTTTTAATTGCTAAAACCTATTTTAAATAGTTCTTGTTTTCCCCTTCTTTTTTCAGTCTGGTCAATGGAATGACTCTTGTCTGTATGCATTTGCATTCTCTCTTGAAACCTTTCCAAAGCAACTATGTGCAAGCTAATAAGGCATCAGTCTCTCTAAAAAAATTATTCCTTTGAAAGAAGGATCCAAAATCTTAATCCCATTTGATTAGGAATGAGAAATATAAATATCATTGCTTACGAAAGAATTGCCTTATTTCGTTCCTAATCCTGAGGGGACTGGTTAAAGCAATATCAGATGAACATTTGTGTATACACATATATAAGAAATCCTCAAGCAACCAAAGAATAAGAAAATCAAACAAGGTTTATATTGTGAACAATGTATCATTTTCTATCGTACACCAATTCTACTGCGGTTGCCATAACATTGTTTCTTTGATTATTCCCACACCAATTCTTTATACTATCTCTAAGGACATGGTTGATAACAATGCTTTCTAGTTGGACTATCTATTGTGGGAACATTATTAGTAAAATTACTTCCTATAAAAAGTGATGCTCTGGTTGTTGATGTCTCCATTATGAAATATTTCCCACGTTCACAAAATTATGCCATTTAATATTATTATAAATTGCTTTATTTATGCATCTGGAATAAAACAATTCCTAGTCTTACTTGATTTTTATATATAAAGTGTCTAAAACAGACACTTTATATTTAAAAATCAAGTAAGACTACCTTCATAAAAATCCTAAAAAACCAAACTACTCTAAATTTCAAATGTGATTTTTAGGCTTATTTGCTTATTTTTAAAATTTTCGTGAAATCCAAGTATCATCGACTGTAAAATATTTTTATTTTAATCCCACGCGATACTTTTCTCCGTCATACGTCTGCCAAAATAGTCTACTGGAAGGACCAACCTTACGCATTCGCATTCAAAAGTATCCAACAACATATTCCCGAAGACCCGGGAGTTAGCAGCAATCGCAGACTAAGTAGCTAGAACAGATAGACGACTTCCTTAATATGCTTATTGTAGCACAAAAGCGATACTAGTTCTTTTGCTAGGAAGCATCTGATACCTGATATCTTAATTAACATTTATTAAGTTCTTGGCCTTAGGCCTTAACCTTACAATCATTATATATACAGCGCCAACGGCAAAGACAATAAAAGAAAACAACCCCCAGGGGGAGCGGCAAAAACAAGGTGTTTACCTAAAACAGAACAGAAAGAGTATACACCTATCCCTCGATTTACACTGAAGATAGGTTCCGCACAAAACCGTGTAAATCGAAATCTTGGATTTTGCTATCTAAAACCGTGTAAAACGAAAAAACTCACTAAAATGTGCATAATTCAGTCATTTATTTACGTAAAACAAAAGCAAGACATTTTGAAAAACATAAAATTACACTTCATTCATAAAATAACAAATATATGTAGGTAATATAAGTACATATTTAATTCATTTTACATTAGGAACAAAAAATATAAGATCCTAAAAAAATTAACAATAAGTTTAATTACTGTCATCGCTTTCATGGATTATCAGTCTTTTCTTCCTGATTGGTATGATGTCACTTTCATCACTCGATAGTTCTTGATGCGATTCTGGTTCAATGGTTGATGAATTAGGGGCAATCTCAGATCGACGAGACTTTGTAATGAAATCCGTAATTAACAATTGTGTAGGTTTTTTTGTTAAATCTTTATAGACCTCCTCATATTGATTTAAGCACTTACTAATATCCCGCTGGAATCGGAGATCTCGTTCAACATTCGGTTCATTTTCTAAAAAAATGATTACCCAATTTTCTCCCCAATTCAAGTCCTACGCTGATGACTCTTGCAGTGAACGCAACTGGTTCAGATTGCTCTTCATCAGGATCATTGTCTTCATCACGTTTATTTGCTTCATGAATCATGTTAACTAAATCATCCTCATCTAGTTCTTCATCAGCCATTATTTCTTCAATATCTGCCTCAGCTAAATCCTCAAAACCTCCTCCTCCTATAGTATGCGCCAGCTCAGTGATCTGAGAATATTCATGCTCTAATGGTAATCTATAATTCTCACCTTCAACAGCATCTGGCCGTATTGTTTTCCAGCAGGCATTGAGCGTTGATTGTTTAATCTGGGTATATGACAGTCCACCATGCTTAACACAATCTAAGATTGTAAATTTCTTCCAAGCATCCATAAGAGTAAGAGATCCATCATTCGCCATTTGTTCTAAAATATACCTGAAGGTTTGCTTGATATACAGTGCCTTGAAAGTCGAAATTATCCCTTGATCTAACGACTGTAATAAGGAAGTTGTATTCTTTGGTAAAAAACAATTTGTACATTTTCGTGTTGTAAATCTTGAGGATGACCTGGTGCATTATCAATTAATAGAATGGCCTTAAAAGGCAATCCCCTTTTACTTAAATAACTTTTGACATCTGGGACAAACAAGTTATGAAACCATTCATTGAAAACCACGGCAGTGACCCATGCTTTCTTATTAGCCATCCAATAAACGGGAAGGTTTTTGATGTTTATTCCTTTAAATGAGCGTGGTTTTTTCGATTTGTTAATAACCAATGGTTTCATTATATGATGGGCTGAAGCGTTGCTATAGAAAATAACTGTTATACGACTTTTCGCTGCCTTATGACCACTACCTGATTTGTGAGCTTTAGCCAAATAGGTTCTTTCTGGCATTTTTTTCCAGAATAACCCGGACTCGTCAACAATGAAGACCTGGTCAGGAGTGTAGGAGTTGGCGGCAATGATTTCAGCAAATTTTGCTGGATATTATTGTGCTGCATCCGAATCAGCAGATGCTCTTTCACCTTTCAATCTAAGATTATGTAAAGAATGTCTTTGTTTAAATCTCTCGAACCAACCATGGCTTGCGGAAAAAGATACCTTCTTTTCATCTGGCGAAGTCGACGGTAACTGATTCTTAAGTGTTTCATAAATCTTTAAAGCCTTATTTGTAATGGCACTGGTATCAATTGGAACCCGTTTTTGAGTTTGGTCTTCTAGCCATATCACTAATGCCTTTTCCATATTTTCCATTGTAACATCTCTTACATATGAAATTGTGCTCATACTCGTGAAAGATCCAGCTGCTACACTTTTTCTAATGGAGTCTTCATTTTTTCTTATTGTCCTTATTGGGGCTTCATTCACAGAGTAAAATTTAGTAACATCTGTTACTCTTTCTCTATTACGTGGTGCGCTGACCATTGATCTTAAAATTTTGTTTTGGAAACTCTGTAGTCTACTGTTGTTTGTGTTGTTGGTGATGCCACACAATGGCGAGGCATACGTCAGTATTAGCCCCTAGAATGATCTTATAAAAGAATAGTTTCTTTTCCGGAAGCAGCGTAGAGTTCCACCCTATCAAAGGGCCAAGTTTAGATCTAACGATATTGACCTTGGAAAGCACATTAGTTACATGTGTATCTCATTTAAGCTTCAAATGTAGAATAACACCAAGGTATTTAACTGTTGGTGTCCATTCAGTTAGCCTACCAAATATATACTGGTTTCCATAAATTAAGAAAAAATAAGAAAAATTAAGAAAAACAAAATATTATGTGAATGATTTTAATGAAATTTGATGGAAACATAAATTACAATGCTAGTTTTAGAATGGCATAAAATATTTTACACTAGAAACATTTTCCGTGAAAACAGGAACTTGTCCAAAAATGAGGTGTCACAATGTAATGGGAAAATTTCTTTAATAAGAGTGTGGTCACCCTTACAGCAATGCAGACACAACAGCGATGTTCCATCCTGTTTTATGATGATGCGAATCAGCTCAGTAGGGAGTAAGAACATTGTTCCTTTAAAGCAATAATAAGCTCTTCCTTTGTTTCAGGTGGTGGGTTGAGGGCAGCAACATGTCTCCCTAGAGCGTCCCACACATGCTCAATTGGATTTAAGAAGGAAGATCGAGCTGGCCATTCCATGCGCATAATGGTCTCCTCTTGAAGGTATTGTTCCACTAGTTGAACTCTGTGTGGACGAGCATTATCATCTTTTAAGATGAATGTTTCACGTATTGCACCAGCATAAGGTCGTACATAAGGATCCAGTATATCATCTCTATACCTTTTATCATTGAGGTTCCCACTCGTCAACACATAAAGGTTTATGCGTCCACCTAAGGAATCCCACCCCAAACACACACGCTACCTTCGCCATAACTGTCTTTTTGACGGATATTATTGGGATGATAGCGGGTCCTCGTTCTCTCCATATCAAACAATGTCCGGAATCACTCTGCAAGCAATATCTGGACTCATCTACGAAGACTACGGACCTCTATAGCTCTTCTGTCCAATTAACATGCATGCGTGCCCATTCAACCACTCTTTCCTGTGACGTGACGAGATGGGTATACAAATTACTGGCCTTTTAGCGTACAGACATTCATCATGAAGCCTTCTACCCGCAATAAAAGCTTATACAACCATCCCAGTAGCTACTGCAAGAGAAGATCGTACCTGAGCGGGATTAGACCTCCTACTCCTCCGTGCTGTTAATCGCAGATATCGGTCTCGTACAGCGGTCGAAATTCTAACCCTTCCTCGGCTAAAACCTCCGAGACGCTTAATCCGTACTAAGAAATTAATTTCACAGTCTATGGAACACAGAAGGGCTCACATTCAGCCATCGTGCCACGTCTGACTGACTTTGGCCTGCTTCGTGCCGGCCAATAGCTCTCCACCACAGTTGATTTGGCAAAATGATGTCTGGAGGTCATTCCTACATAATGGCTATATCGGATTTCTTTACTCACGTTTACAACACAAAATAACGATCCACTCTTAAACACTCGTATTTATGCAGCTTCCGATTACACAAATTGACGCAACCTAGACTAATTTGTATATGATATGCTCTCTCGGTATTATTTTACTGGTTACATGAACAACGTTTTGGCGAATCATCGCGATAATTTTCGTTTTACCTTAATTTATGAAAACCAGTATAGTTGGAGAATCAGGATTAATAATTTGACTTTTTTAAGGATTAATCCTGATTCTCCAATTTGAGTATCAGCGCTCTCTTTGTCCAACACCAGTTGCAGTCGTTTAATAGACAGACTGGGAGCTGAAAGACGGAGAAAGCAGAACAATATCATCGGTGTAAAGTGCTATTGTGATCGGGTTAAGAACAGGAAGATCATGAGTGTAAAATATGAATAGTGCAGGGCCCAACAAGGAACCTTGTGGAACAGTTGCATCTACCTGTCTCTCAGTAGACAGCGGTTGCCAATCTTGACACAGAAAGTTCTTCCGTTCAAGTTTGACTGGATGATATGCGTCATCCGAGAGGAAGTTAGCTTTGGTCATTTTGAAAATGAGACCGTCTGTTCAGACCTTATCAAATGCTTTTGCTACATCTAAAAGGGTGGAAGCAACGGCCTCCTTTTTATTTAAAGATTCAGCTATTTTTTCAACTACTACTCTCAGGAGTTGATGCACAATAGATCGTTTCCTCCTAAGCCAAATTGTTCCTCTGGAATTAGGCAATTTTGATCAGTGTGCTCCATGAGGCAATTCAAGAATATTCCCCCAAATAATTTGCCAAAGCGTAGAAGCAGACTGTTAAGTTTATAACTCTGGGAAAAAGTTTGATTTTTCCCCAGGCTTGTGTATCATTTTAATTAGAACCTTAAAATATTTTAACCGAAGAAGGTCATTGCATTTTCAACATCTTGCGATGTATCTTCATCTGACAAATCACCATTGTCCTGAAACTGAACTTCCAAAGAGGTCGAAAAAGCTTCTACCATGTCCTCATCATTATAAACAATCCTGTACATACCATAAATAAAAGGATAATCAACTAGTGATTTTTTTTTCACGGCAGTGGTCATTTGCCAATTGAATTATCCTCAGTTGTAAGCGAGGGTAACTTTTTATTTCAAGAGTCAAATCGACGCTAGCGAATTCTATTGCTAACAGAGTTTTAGAGCTCTCTGAGACGTTCATAAGTTTATGGCAGTCGATGTTTTTTCCAATGTATTTTGACTTTATTCTTAAGATATTTCATTTCAAGAATGTCATCAGACAACTTTTGGCATCGATCCGATCCGGACCTTCTTGTTTTTGTTGGCCAACAGATAAGCACTTATAACAGGATCATTAAAAGAATATATTTCTATTTCAATGAGATATGGGGAATTAGCAGTTGTTTTGCCATTAAGATTCTCACTGATAAGGAATTTATACCCCTCGCATTTGGTGATCCTATGTTTTAAAAGAGTTACTGTTAACTAATTGCTGATTCTAATAAGAATGGGTTCGTGATCCGAACTCAGCTCGTGAATCACTTGTAAATCATAATCAGGAAAAAAGTGTCCAAAAAATGTAACATCAAGGACATCTGGCCTATGTAAGGAATTATTGGGAAAAAACGTGAGCTCATTTGGTGCGTCTTACAACGAGTTCTTTTGTTTTAGCATAGTCCAGTAAAAGACGACCAGTTTTATTTCCCAGTCTATTACTTACAGTTAGGTTACCTGCAGCCACAGTCGGAGTTCTATGACTAAATATACAATCTAAGTCCTTAAATAAAAATTTAGCATTAGGGGGCTTATAAGCTTAAACAAGCTTAATATCCCCTAAGTAAGTGTGTTGAAAGAACCTTAATAGTAGCTTCAATACTTTTGGGATCAGAGGTGGGACAATGTTTGGGCGAATCATCGTGATCTTTCAGCTCCCACTTAGTGAGGTAAACTTTTCATGACAACCATTGCGGTTTCCTCACCTCTGTTACGATCTCGGTCATTTTGGTAGATATCACATTTGGGTATTTTGATACTGTCACTAGCTCTGAGATGAGTTTCATAGAGCAGTGCATCATCAATTTTGAGTGTATTAAAAGTTACGGAACTCCAACAGGTCACTTTTAATACCATTGGAGTTCCAACTTATGAATCTAAGGAGATGTAGTTTGCTTATCCACCAGAAGCAAAAACGGAGGCTATAAAGTAAAAGCCTGTATCCCAACAGAGATCTTATCTTCCAGTCTTTTGCTTGCCTGAACTTAATTACAAACTCTTTAGCGTTGGAAATAATTCTTGCTAAATTCATTCGTTTAAAAAATTCCAGGATGTCTTTAATTTCCTTCCCAAAATCAAATTCAGGTTCTGTCCTAGTTGTGTTGTTTTTTGTAGAGACATTCTTCGTTGCTTTTCTCTTATTAGATTTGTGGGTGTACGAATAGAATAACTAGCAGATGGCCCTGATATGGCTTCAGCATTCTTTGCTGTAGCTTGTACCTAAGTCATGCCTGACTTAATAGTCCGACGTTTTCTAGTTTTCGTCCTTTTGGGCCTATCTAAAGACACTGAACCAGGAGACTAAAAATTTGGGGAAAAAAAAACTAATATCCCTATAGTTTGCTCTGTGCTCCTGGCCACAGTTTACACAGGATGGAGGTCCTTTTCTGTAAGTACGTGCACATGTAGTTGTTGAATGTGGGCTTAAACACACAGCGGGGGAATTATAACCTATATTTAACATGTATGATATATATATATATATGTATATATTTAACATGGGGCGGGAGTGGCTCAGTCCGTAGCGTACCAGGCTCGTAATCTGCAGTTCCCAGGTTCGAGTTCCAGCTAGGTCAGCGTTGAGATTTATCTTCGCAAAACTCCCCGCTCTGGCCACAGTCAGTAGAGGACACCGATGGGCTTGGAAAGGCCGCCATCCGTCGGATGGGACGTTAAGCCGTGACACCGTGTGCGGGAGAACCATACCCTGTGCATGTTAAAGAACACATTAGATGGCCTTGACGGGAGGCTACCATCTGTCTCCCAACAGCTGTTCCAGTGGGTCCCCTCACGCAACCTTCTCTGAGCCTTCGGGGTCCATGTGACCTGGCCATTTAGCCCATGGTGTGCAAAAAAGTGCCGCTCACAGGTAAAACATCCCAACCCAACTATATTTAACACAGCAAGGGGAATTATAACAATTCCCTTGCGTGTGTTCGTACCACTGGCACTTGTGGCACTGGACAGATCCACTTCTACTTTGAAAGGATTCAACAAGAATCTTGAGGTGAAAAAGTTCTGTAACGTTGTACACTTTTTTATTAGCCTCCGTTCTGGCTAACTCTATTACGAATATCGGTAGGGGGGTTAACCTTGAATTTTCTAAGTTGAAAAATTTTAGCGGATGTAAAGCCCATTCCTGACAGTCGTCTGCTTGATTTTTTACATGAAACCTCATCCAGAATGTTCTTAATAACAACTTTCGAATTCTTATTAGTTTTGAGCTGATAACTATGAAAGTAGTATTTCTCTTTTTCAAGGAAAGAGATAAATGATCGGTAATCCTCACTGCATTTAGTCTGGATTTTTGGTTTACCCCTGCTTTCTTGGCTATGAAAAATGCCAAAGAAATTAGTTTCTTATGCAACGCAATCCAGCTTTTCACTGTCTAATAATATTAGGGGGTATTTTCTCCCTCTTCGTATTTTTTGATGTAGGAACATGGTTCTTCTCCTGTGAAAGATTACTATTACTATTATTATTATTATTACTAAATCTTCATCAAGAGAACACTGACTCGACGAAGCGAGTACGTGTTGTGGCTTTTAAGACAAGATTCATCAACATTGAGGGGCCTTTTGCAACCTTTGCTCACTAGTTTGAATACACCATTGTTGATTGATGTAGATTTTTCAACATTAGAATCCATTTTAGCCACCAGTTGAAACATCCATCGAGGTATCACTGGCTACTGCAATTGTCTGAATAGCAGAGTCATTAGTGCATTTACTTGAACACGAATGTTCTTTAATTGCCTTTTCCAGGTAGAATATTTAAGGATCGATTGGTTAAAATCGTTAGATTGTTCAGTAGTTAGCCTATTTAATATTTGCAGTGTTAGGAAGTCTTCAATTTTAGTTTGAAGAACTTCCAAAATCAAAATCTGCTTTTGCAGTAGAATGCGATTACTTGGATTCACATGTTGTTGCAAGGACTCGAAATCAGAGCTCTCTGTGTGGTTCGGTCTATTAGAAATCGGCTACCCTGTCTCTCGGTGGTCCAATTCCGAATTTGAAATTTGCGATGCTTCTCGGCGGTCTGCGAGAGTTTTATCACTGCCTTTAATGAGTGACATGGCGTAATTCTAAATAGAATTAGGTTTCAAAAAACCTTACATCAATTGACCCAAATGATAAAAATTTATACTACACATACATTGTGGACACTATTATCAACAATAAAAAACCCTCAACCAAAATTATCAAAAATATTCAACACAACAACATACATACTATTTTCACAAATAAATTAACAGCAATTAGAAGGGCAGAAAGGAAAATGAACAAAAATAGAACATTTAGAGACTGCATAAATTAAAAAAAAATATCAGCAGCAATTCACAAAAAAAAATACCTTCAAAGACAAAACTGGAGGTTTTTTGCAGAAAATCTCTCCCCAACTATGACTACCTCGAACATCTGGAAAACGTTTAAAAAACTCAGCAATGAGGATATCCCACAAAACACAATTCATTCAATTACGTTAAAAAATAAAGAATCACAAGAAACATTAGAAAATTTTCCAAATTTTTACTTGAATAATATAAAAACTAACCCTGAAAAATTAAATAAAAAATATGAAAGCTCCAATATCTTTCATCTTTCAACCATGTTTGTACGAAATACATCTTTAAGTAACAACACCAAATAATTTTATTTTCCAACAAATCAGGTTAAACTAGAAGAATTATTGCCTCTGGTGCATTTGGAAATCTCTTTTTCAAAGAGTAGGCCGTTTTTCGTTTACCTAATTTTTCGCTTTTTAAAAGTTTTAATTTGAGTTATTGGATGATAGAGAATATTTAGATAGTAGTATTATATTAGTAACTATAAATCATAAAAAAATTGACTTTCATTGTTTAAATTTTTAAAACATTACTTTTCTCAGATCCCTCTAAGGCAAGAGGACAGATTATTGCTGTCAGTGGAATATCTTTTAGCACTCTACCACCGAAATTTCAATAATAAACAGATCACTTGCGACATTAGTTAAAAGTTGCGCCGTTTTCCATATTTAGTGATGTAGATTAAAACTACCCAAGTATTTGAAAAATGCTAATTAAAATATTTCCTTTTTACCAATTCAACTAAAAAAGAGTTCGTTAATTATATCTAAAAAAAATTATTGTGTTTCTCAACCACCCTGGGGGTAAGGGGTCAACTTAATCTTGCGAATGAAACATTCACGACCTTCACATTCTTCCACGAAAGTTTCCAATTCCTACCATAAATACATCGTTTGTAATATTAGGTTTAAATTTTGGAATTTTCAGATTTTCCACCGTCAGAGAGTACATTAGTTTAAAAAATTCTGCTGTGACATCTAGTGCACTATTTTTTTTAACCCTTGAATTTGAGATATAAAATCTAAATTCGTAAAAAGTAAGAAAAAAAAAACTATTTCAGTTAATGAAGGGATCTGCTTTTTTTATACCAATCAGCATCAACCGAATATTATTTTTCGATTAATTTTTGTACACTTTCAAGGCCTTTATTGAACAACTAACATATGGTAATTCATGAGGGTTATGATTATATTTAATTAACTCATTTTTAGCCTTAATTAACGTATGATTATTTATTTTATTCCTCGATCCACCATTAATTTAATTTGCAATATATTCTTGCTTCCTGATATCTCCATCAGCATTTGCAAATTTCTTAATATAATATTGGTCTTTAACTCCTCTCATGATAATAGTCAGGAAATTTCTGATACTAACAAATTGGTGCTTTAATGATAAATCTGTTTGATATGCCTTCATTTCTTTATATAATATTCTACAATAGTTAATTAACATCACTAATTCTTTTGTGATTCAAAGTTTAATTTTGAGAATGCGTTTTTCCCTACTGATTTGGCAATCATTAATTAATCTTTTCAATGTACGATTTAGGTTTCTAAAAGACAGGTTTATTTTTCACTTTAAATATACGGAACACCAATTTCAAGTTAAGCAATTCAGAATAATCCGAAAATAGAAGTGCGTTTTATTATATATTTTTTCGTCTATAATTTACCCTAAGTCAATTTTAAATTAAGCAATGTTAAGTTATGCGGATGTCATTTACACTTTACAATCAAAGCTAATCCCATTTCTAAAGAGGATATGATCAATGTATGTTGCTGTTGTATCAGTTATTCTACTAGGCTAGTCACACATATTTATAAACATCTTTTACTTTTAAAAAGTTAATATTTGTATCTCTAACGTATAACATAAGTGTAGTATTGACTCTAAAAGTTTTGTGCGAAATGAATGTTCATTAATAACTTCCTTCGTTCACAGCTTCCCATACGTACTACTCCATTCACAAGGTATTCGATTGCAGCGCCCATATAAATTTCGAACGCTTTTCGAGGGATCATATCCTACAAACGGCAACCAGGAACCCGATCTTTTACCCCAACAGGGCTAGAACTAAGTGAGATACTCCACCAAATATGGAACCGAACTCTCAACTAGATGCGGAACCAGAGGGAGCTGAAAAGTACTGCCACGAAACGTCACACGTCTCCGCCCGCCCGATCGCTCTCCAGGAATTACGACTATTATTGTCACGTGATTATTAAATGATTTAATATTTTTTTAAATTATGCAATATAATCATATGTGCTATTTGATATATAGTGTATATTACCATAATCATCCATTGGGTGTTAATTTATCTTAGGGTTTAGTGTTAACAAATCATCATTTTTCATTGTTTTATTTCCTTGCAAAACATTTCTATCACTATGTATGTAAATCAGAACATCATCTGATATATTATCATCTCTACAGAATAAAAACATAAAAACTCTATTATGCTATATCAGAGAGTAAATTCACATTTCTGTCATTATAATGCTCTCAGGTTTATTTTGAATATTTCGTAATAAACCAAAATAATCGTTAAAATGCTCTCTTACATTACATGTATTTATATGCATTACGTAAAGAAATATCGTATTTAACCATTATAGCATGGAAAAATACTTTCTCTATTGTACTATACTCTATTTGTACTACGATAAACATAAAAAAATATACAAGTTTTTAAAGCACTTAAGTCATGAAGTATTTTAGCGCAGATCACTATACTTGTCTCTGCTCGGCGAGGAAATATTTTACAATTTTTCGTTAGATGCATTTGTATCCACTTTCGCGTTGGAACTTCTTTGTTTCATAAAGAACCTACTTAATTTCTGAGATCAAATATTCATTAACGTATATTTTGCCTTCGCCTTCGCTTTCAATTCGATCCTTCCCATTCAGTTCCTTATTTTGTTACCACACTTCTATCCATTTATTCCTGCTTGGTCATGAACTCAATTTAAATCTATTCTTATCTGTTATGAAATTCGATGAGTCACCATATTTCATTTTCAGATGTTTGAATTTCTAATGGTTACCCAATTTTTCTCGTTATTCCAATTATAAGTTCTTTAGTATTTTCTTTAGGTCTAACAATTTCTATATTCACATTTCTTGATATCTGTTGTGATTCCAAAATATCATATTCTGTCTGATTTACATTTGTTTCTAGAACATTAATTTTATCCGCTAATTTTACAATTTCTTGCATAACCTCAGATAACGATTGAGAGAAATTCTCTGATAACTTGTAAACTCGTCACCCTTGTTAAAACGAAATTCTGCTGAGAGTTTAACTTAAACAAGTTCATATTTAACATAAGATAAATATGATTTAATTATAGATAATGACCCTTAACGTCTGGTTTTGTGCTCTTAGCTACTCATTTCCGTTTCCAATTCCAACAGTAAAATTCTTAATTCATTTTAAGTGTCCTCAACTTTGCTCTTCTCAGAAATATCTCCACGTGCTGTGGCGGCGAAGAAGCATCCATAACACCTTCAGCACGCGTCCGGCTTCCAATGCCACCGAAAGAGTTCCGTGCGCTTTGTTTTTCCACGAGGCGCATCGTCCACAAAGGCACTAGTACTACGCTGACCATCTGCATGCAAAACATTTCAACTTTTCTATTAATGATTCTATTTCCATTCAATGAGGCATATTCCAATATTTGGACTCTGATATTGTAGTACAACTAACCTGCAGATATCCTCTACAGTAGTAGAATAAATGAAATTTCTGGGCCAGTAAGTGGGTCCACAGAATTCTGTGAAAATCCATGGGAAAAATTATGGGGGTTGAGGAAAAAAGTATGTTTCTTTTGTTTTTTTCTGAAAATATGTGTGAAAATTGGAAAAAAAAACGGGGGTGTTTTTTAGCATGTGAAAAACTAATTTAAGTTTTTTTTTGCGAAGATGAGGTTTAAACTAATTTGTGAATTAGTTTAAATGGGTAGTTTGAAGTGAGGTGTGTATGAGATAAAATATGATGTGGTTTGTTGAGTTATCGTACACTTACTGGATTATTCGGTTGTAAAAGTCATGTAAATCGGTGTTTCTTGTGGTTTTTTCTGAAAATATGTGTGAAAATGGGAAAAAACCGGGGTGTTTCATGAGAAAAAAGTAATGTAAATTTTTTGGGCAGACGAGATTTAAACTAATTTGTTTAACTAATTTTCGGAAAAAATGAGGTGTGTATGAAAGAGATAAAAAACGATGTGGTTTGTTCTGTTATCATACACGTCATTGGATTATTTGATTGTAAAAAGCCAGGAAAATCGGAGAATTTGACAAAGTCAGACAGGTTTGAGAAATTTGTTTGAAACATATGACAAAATCAACAGGTAAAATGATGTTTTCGGGGGTTCTGATGAAAAGATAGACTTTGAATATCAGTGAATGTATAAAGAGAGGGTACTAGATGAAAAAAAAAACTTTTTGAAAGTGAAAAGCGATTTAGGTTAATTTTTTAAATAATTAGAAAGAATTTGAAGTGAAAAGTGATGTAGGTTAGAATAATTTTGAGAATGTGTGAAGTTTGTAAAGAGAGAAGTGTTTTATGTTATCGTGCTAAACGGAAATCAGTCTCCTCAAAAGAATAACTGGCTCGAGATTTAATTTCATTGAACTAAATCTCTTATTCCCTGAACCTCAGAATTAAAGTGATGCTGAAAAAATACTGGTTCGGGAAGTTGTTCGATTCGATGGACAGCCCTCCTCTCTGTCCCCTCCCGTCTCTTCCTCTCTCTCTGTCCCCTCCTCCCCTCTGCCCTCTCTCTCTGTCCCTTCCTCCCTTCTGCTCTCTGTGTCTCCTCTCTTCCTCTCTCTCTGTCCTCCCCTCTCTTCCTCTCTCTCTCTCGGTCCTCCCTCTCTTCCTCTCTGTCCCCTCCCCCTCTGCTCTCTCTTTCTCTCCCTGTGCCTCGATCGAGCGCAAAAAAAATCCTCCAGTTGTAGCTGTATACAAGACACAATTGGAACCGGAGTCCGTGATTAACACCGCTGCTAGACCCCCCCCCCCCCCACGGGCCAAAGCGATCCCACGGTTACTGCAATCAACTGCAGAGACCATATTGCTAGTTGGCCACGGACCTAACTTACCCCCTCCCCCCCAAAAAAAAAGAGATTTTAGGCCCATGATCTGGGCCTAAAAGGCTTTACGTAGATGAGCAGTCTCATTCAATATTAAGGGAAGCGATACTAATGTTTAAATCTAATTGTGTTATATATCATACTCGGCAGCAAATCATATTCTAGTGGTGGGAAAAGAAACCAAATTAAAAAATAAAATTGTATTATTAACTTTAACTCGAATCTAAAATAATAAGTTTTTGTAGCAGTGTTTTGAATGAAAGCAGTGTTTTGAATGAATCTGCAAAAAAATCAAACCAGTGCGATTAAATTACTTTGTAATATTGATCAGTATTTTAAATAACATTGATTCTATGGGAGAAAGGAGCGGGAGGGAGGCGAGGAGAAGTAGGAGATGAGAAGGGAGGAGAGGAGGAGGGAGGCGAGGAGAAAGAAGAGTTAATACTTTGCAATTTACAAAAGTTGATATGACTTTTTATCTAATTATGCTACAGAGCTCATTCTGGTGTTGTTCAATAATACTAAGCAGACACTATTTTCTGAACTGACCAGAATTGGGTTCGGACCCCTTACCTAGCCGAGAATGTGGGTCGAATTCTTTTAAATTTAAGATCTCATAACTTGTCTTGTAATCAAACTACAGATTTGAAACTAATATTATTGTATTTCATTCGGGGTGTACTACACTTTGAACATGTGGGTATTGGTCTCGACCTAGTTACTTAAGGCTTCGGGGTTCAAAACCTTTTGCATACTACACATTGCTTATTCTCATTTAAGGTTTCGAAATGTTTTCGGTTTTTACATCAATATCACGTTCTAGTACTGGAACATATTTCGTTAATTAAACTGGAAACGGTGTCGGACCCTGTTTCCTAGCCTAGAAACTGGGTCGAACCCTCTTAATTTTGCATCCTTATAACTCTGCTTCTAATTGAGCCACACATCTCAAACTAATGTGCTTAGATTACATTCGGAAAACACTAAACGTTTAACGTATTAGAAGCAGTCTCGACCTCTTAGTTTTTTTTTCAGGGTTCGACACTTTAAGATTTTGTCGAATTATAAAGTCCATTCTAATTGTGCTAGGAACTTGGTTTCAATTTTAATAGTTGGGGTTTACCTAGTTCTATAATCTGACGAAAGAATAATCGGTATGAAACAGTTTTCTAGCCGACAAAGTGGGTCGAACCCCTCTTAACTTTGCGGCTTCATAGTTCTGCTTATAATCGAGTTACAGAACTCAAAGTAATATCATTGTGTTCCATTCGCAAATACTATACGTTAAATGTATTAGAAGCGGTCTCGACCCATTATTTTAAGTTTTGTAGGTTCGATACTTTTAGATTTTGTGTTACAATAACTTTTTGTTCTAATCGAGCTAGAAGCTTGTTTTAACATTGATAGTTATGATTTTTCAAGTTCTCAAATCTGACAAAAAAATTAGTGTTGACCAAATAAAAAAAAATATATATTTGACTATAGCTAGATAAACTGCTGGGATAGTCAATCCTTTGTTGCTTGTACAAAGTTATTCTAAACAGTTTATTACCTTAATTTTATTACAAAGGGTTTCAGACCATAGGATTTCAGAGAAATTGGGTCGAGACCACTTAAATTTGAATCCCTATGTCTCCTCTTCTAACTGAGAGAGATAATAAACACTGATTATTAGCATTTCTAAAGAATTACAAATTGGTACAGTTTTCAAAATGTTTCATTAGTATTTTATTTTTTTTTTACATTTGTTTTCAGTTCAAAGTTTTGTAAATGGCATTGCCTGCTTTACCATACACATCTGAGATTCTACAATTTCCAAAAGCGTAGGTTTGAATTCCATTGATATGTCGTTTTGTGTATTCTTGGGATAAAGCAATTTTTTAATTTGATATACATGTACATCATGTTGCTCCGATCGAAATTCCGTTTGTTGCGTATATACGATTTTTCCATCAAATAGACATTCTCGATAATCTTCGTGGCTAAATTCATTTGAAACTCCATTAGCTGATTTTTTGGGAATTGGAGCATCAATAGAATGCAATTTTGGATGTAACGCAACAACCACTTTGATTGGAAGACATTTTAATACATCTCTAAATTTTCCTGGAGCCATTTTATTTGATTCACTGTATAGTGCATGGTTTGTGGGGTAATTTGAGAAATCAAAGTACTCCGAGTTAAATTTCTCATATATGTCATCTGTCTGGATATCGACACAGACGGAATCAGTATCGGTAAATAACAATTCAGTATTAAATTTTTGGTTTCAGAAAATTGTAGAAGAAATTATACATGTGTAATTTACTCAACTCCACAATCGTTACACCAATGCAATATGTTTTATCTAATATAATTTTTTTTTCATATGGAGAATTACGAAATTTTCTGCAAGTTTAACACAAAAAAACCTACCTAGGATTTGAAATTAATTTTTTAAGCTTTTCTTCAGTATTCACAATGTGGCACTTTATTCGCTTTCTCTTATTTTCTAAACATTTGCTATATATAGCATTTTTCATCAGTTTGAAAAATTCAAGCATTTGTCAAGATTATTTATGGCATTAATTCGTTTTGTTTTATTAAAATCTATGTAAGGTTTTAGCCATGGTTTTCGATCAAATTCCAAGATTCTATGCACCTGTTCCACCCTCAGTCCCAGTTCCACAGAGAGTTTAAGTAACCTATAGGGAACGACATAATTTTGCTTGTCGAACAGATTTGGAGTCAAAAATGAGACACTACTATTAGAAAGTTTCAAATTTTCAGGAGCCAAGGGAAAATGTGTAATCAGGAGCCAAAGGAAAATGAAAATGTGTAAATCGTCTGGATGTGCCGGATATTCTAGATCAACTTCGAAGAAATAAACCTTTTTGCTGTCGTCTGGAATATTAAACAGGTCAATATCATTTACTCATTTGAAATTACCAGTTGGAAGAGGTTGAGACATTGCCCAGCCATATAAATTGTTTGCATCAAAGTACATGATATAGTTTTGTGGTTTACTTCTCTCATATGGATCTACTAAAGGATTGTTGGCCTGTGCAAACCTCTTAGACACTAAAGATATTCCTCCTCGCAGAGCTCTTTCTATGAAAAAATACATATCACCTTTTATAAGTTCCAGCTCAATTTCTGTCATTTTTAAACAGGCAGCATAGGATAAGCCAGGAGAACTAAAGTAATGACAAGGATCGAGTTGGTAGTTATTCATAAACGAATTTCTGTAGTTTTCAAATGTATCTCCTAGCAGTAATACATCAGTGATCATATACAGATCGTGATATTTCCCGAACGTAGCAATAGAAAATGCTTTCCATAAAATTTGAGCTCTTTCGTATTGTTCATTGTTTTGGAAATTCACTTTGGATGGAAGTGAGGTTTACAAAAACTGATCACTGTTGCAAGTACTCATATGGAAAACTTCCTTTGCTTTTCAAAAGTTCTTTCTGCGAGTCATTCAGAATATGTTGTCTATAGTATTGACTTAGGATGTAGAAATTTTCCACATTTTTCGACAGTGAATCCAGTGAAGATCTGAAGAACACGAATGAATCAATAAATTTAATTTGACCGAATTTAATGCATATATATTTTTCTGTAGTTTGTGGAATACAAGAAATTTTCTTCTTATCTTTAAATTTCCACAAATCTTTTACTATAAATTGGCCATCAAATCCTTTGAGATTATAAACCAACACTGGTATTTCAAGTGAGAATTTGTATTCAAGATTACATTTGTTGTGAACAGCACCTCTCTATTTTCCAGTTAAGTGATCGTGGTCCCTTACTCTATCAGTTTCTAGAATTTTCCCACAAATATTACAATATTTTGCTCCAGTAAAAATTTGCCAATCAAAATCAGTCAAAATCAGTATAACATTTTTTTTCTTCAAATCATTGTTCAAATTTTCGGTTTCGATAATTTCATTCAAAAATTGTTCTGTTATATTTTTCCTTCTGTACATTCTGGTTTTGATCACTTTACCTTCCGGTCCAACTATAATATATGCAAATCCTGACGGTACTAAATACTTAGTTCGCACCCTACATGGATTATTCTCAATTCTTCTACTTTTCGAAAAGCTTTCGAAGTCTGCATAAATCATATATGGGTGGTTCAAACCAGTTTTAATTGTATGGAATTTCGTACTATTCGCTTCGGGAAACTTGATAGTTTGAAAAGTGTTTGATTTGCAATTATCTACATGATTCTTTAATAAATCATCGCGAGTGAAATTATGAAGACAGTATGGACAGCGATAGGATTTACCATATGTCTTGAAAGGTATGCTGTAACACTACTAATATTTTTAATCCAACGGTAGTGAGAATTATTGCCGTCTTTTAAAAGTAAAAGTTGTATGGGTTCTTTAACAGGATTCTGTGAAATATATAACGTATGCAAACCATCTTTCTTAGAATTGAAAACATTTATAGAAATATTATTTAAAACCTCGAACTTCAGGATTTGATCGAGGGTTACTGAATAAATCAAGAAAGATGTGTCTAAGGCGTTTTCAAATATTTTATATTTTTCCACACGTTGTGGATAATCTTTAGCAGGATGTAGAGCTGATGATAATATTGACCACAAGAAACATTTGTTGTCGTAGTTTTTGACATTCACTATACCTTTGGTATATTTCAAATGTTCTGGTAAATTTACGAAAGCAGATGCTCCAACTACATTATACTGAGACATTTGAATTTCCATAGAAAGTATTTTGTCAAACACCCATCCACTTCCCTTTTGTATAAAATTTTCAAAGACGTTGTCAATTTTCTCATAAACATTTTTCAGTAATTCATTGAGATAGGTAGGCAAACTGATTATTTTATTACATGTCGAAAAATGTGCACATATTTCTTTCTGTCCTTCAGGACCCGTTTGCTTTTTAAATTTTATTTGTAATATGAATCTAACTTTTAGAGACTGACTGACTTTCTTGCGAATTGTGTGTTTCCATTTATTGTTATTTTTCTCCCGAAAACTTTTTATGTCTTCTCTGACATTTATGTTATCATTTTTATATGTGCGAAACGTTTTCCGGAAAGCACTGCTTTTATTTATATGATATTGATTCAGATGATGATTGTAATTGTCTTTTCTGTTAAAGCTGAAATTGCAAAATTCGCATTTTTCAAATGTGCGACAAGTGCATGCAGTTTTTATATGACGGTTCATATTGGATTTGCGAATAGATATCCCACAGTTGGTACAATGAATAGTTCCGCTCATCTTTGAGTTAGCAGTTATACCCTCTTTATTATACACAGTAGCTAAAAATCATGGTCCGATAAAGCAAAACATCGAATATTTTGCATAATCGGAAGTTGAAATAGACATGACTGTACTGTGTGTCCAAGAATAAATTTCTAAACAATACCGATGTTATTGAACATAAGCTTATGTTCCTTTTTGTGAATATTTTTTTAGCAAAATATCCAAAGTTTCGACAATTTTATTTACCACTGCTGTACTGGTGTTTCCAGCTCGTTTACTGGCAACCAATATTGATAATTTTTCGCATATGTCGTCGAAACTCTTGTATAGTCCAGAACCAAACTGTTGACATTCTATTACTGTGAGCATCATTTTAATCGACTTTAAATATTTTCTAAGTGCCTCAATGTGATTATCGACAATTCGATATTTCTCAGTAGTTCTACCATAGCGTTTGGTTTCTGTAGCCTTAGTTTCTGAAGATGCCCGATTGTTTGGTAAATCATTTCTTTCAGCTCAGGAATGGGGTTTCTCGCCTGTAAGATATCACTCAGAAGTTTTAGTTTATATTGGTTTAATATTTCATCTTGCAAGTTGTAATCTGGATTATAAACGAACGTTTTTTCTGGCATCTCAGTTGGCTATTCTGGCTCTAAAGGTTTCACTACATCTTGTATGTTTTTCATGGTTTATTCACGCTCAGTTTCCAGACCTTTTAACCGTTCCACCACTGACTTGTGAAATTCTTCGAGCGTCCTCTTAACTCGTTCCCCTCCCAAAATAGGGTCTTCAATTTTCGATTTTATAGTAGCTCGCGATTTCAAGATTTCTTCTATAATACTGTGTAATTGCTTAAGATCTTTCATCTTTATTCATATAAAATAAAGACATATACCAGTGATGAAAGTCTGAAACAAGACCTCCATGTGCTTTTCTTCTTTCTTTTGGATCTGGGTAATGTCTAGCAAGTGAAACACTAATCTTGCTGCCCCTGTCAAATTTCTTGTTTACTGGAATAACAGAAAAAAACTGCTGAAGTTGTGGTCTTACTACTTCAATGAATTTTTGATCGTCCAAGTTGATACTATAATTTATACTAAAAGAGGGATTTGTTGTGCAGCAGATTACCTTGCTTATATATAGATTAGAAATGCATAGATGATAATTATCTTTGAAAATAGGTGGCGTTAGTAGGTCGAAATTTGTGTTTATCTATATAATAGGATGAGACTAGAATATGTCTTTTTTCACTTCTTTATCACCATAGGTAAGGCAAATTACAGTATTTTTATCAACGTATAGTTTCGTAGCAGCATCATTGTTTAGAATTGGGGTGCCAACATTCATAATTCGTTTCCCATTTGCATCGCCATTGAAACTGTTCCCACTTCATGCAAAAAGTCCATTTTCATTTCTCAATAGAGAATTGGATGGGTTAGGATTTAACTTTGTCAAGCCATCAACGTAACTTTTTGTTGTCGCATTTCTGTTTTGCATCGGTTCCCCGAGATTTCCTATTCTCTTATTGTTCGCATTAAAGACATCCTCTCCAGTTAATGCGACTTTTTCCAAATATCCCTTAGTTACAGCAGCAGAATCAGACTCGGGATCGGCAATATCAAGGATTTATTTTTTTTCTGCATTGAAACTATTCCCATCGAATGCAATGCTTCGTGGAACGTTAAGCCCATCTTTATTTCTCACCAATTTATTCATTGGACTATTTTGAACAGTGGTCAAGTTGTCGACGTAGTGTTTTGTAGTGGCATTGGATGAATCGATCGGTTCTGCAAGGTTTTTAATGCGTTTATTGTTTGCATCGTAATTATCATCGTCATTGCAAAGTGCTCTTTTTCCCAAATATCGTTTTGTAACTACTCCAGAATCTGCATCCGGTTCAGTAACATTGATTATTTGTTTATTTCGCGCACCGTAGCGATTGTTCCGAAAAATTAAAGAAGTATTATTAACGTATTGAATGGTAGCGGCATCTCCATTTTCTATGGGTCTGCCTACGTTCGATATTCTTTTAGTATTTGCGTCGTAATTTCCCGTGTGATTCAGTGTTATATAGACACTTGTTGCAGATATTGTTTTGTCACAGAGTCCGAACCATCTTCGGGATTGGCTACATTTCTCAATTTTTTATTACTCATGTCGTAGTCCCCATCGTATGTCAATTTAAAACCGACAACTGGAATTCCCGCTGGTCCTCTTTCGGAACCGGTTTCAGAGATGATGACGCTAAACTTGTCAAGTAAATTCATCTTTATTTACCAAAGTTTTTTCTGTACTTGAGAGGCATGTACTTGTTTTTTTTTATCGATTAATAAGAAATCGTGTGGTTTTGAAACTGCATAAAAATATCTTTCCTGATTTCTGTTGCATGATCCATTTGTATCTGAAACATTTCTCTCTTGTTCTGAATATTAAGAATATAAAATAATTACACTGTAGTCGAATGTCTTTTAGAGTCGAAAACTAACTCTGTGTCAGGTAAATCAATGATATGTCCATTTTCCTTCCTCTAGCGAATAATTCTTCGATAAGTTTTTTATCTCTTTCCGTTACGAAATCGTCGAAAACAATTAAATTTTGCATGTCGGTATCCAGTTCATTGACCTTGACGATATCTTTTTTACTGGCAGAGAAAGTTGCAATCCAAATTTCGTGCAAATCGTCGAATATTTCTTGCATAAACTGATATTTCGGCTCGGTTAAATCTTTGGCATATAAAATGATTGCATTATAATATAGATGTTTAAATATTAAGTTCAACAAAAGGTTCGTCTTCCCTGAGCCCGATGGACCACAGATTAAAAGTGCAAAAGGCCAGAGAGCTGCTAATACGTTTCTGTCCAATAATTTCTCATCTTCTTCAGAGTCAAAATTTTGAATCTCCATTTGCTTTATTTAAAAAGATCATGTTCTTTGACCCAGGAATTAAATGTAGTATCATAACCAAACCATTTAACATAATACTCTTTTTTTATTATTCTTCATTCTAGTTTACAGAATGGTTTCAACTTTATAAAGGTCATCTTGCTTTCCGTATTTCACCATTTCTTGGGTGTAAAAACTACCAATGATTAGTTCTCCTTTCAGATCCTTGATCTTATAGGTTATAGGATCGGTGTTCAGAACTTGAGCAATTTCAAAAATCTCTTCTGTAAAATTCGGCAAATAACCTTTTCTAAACGGTGTTTTGTACTTGGCGATTCTCACTGTGTCGCCAATTTTAAATTTTGGTGCTGTAATAGATTTAATTATTTTACCAAACAGATTAAAATGCACAATATCTCTGTTTTTCTGCAAGCTTACCTCTTTTGGGGTTATTCTTATTGATCTGTGATAAGAAGTGTTGTAATTCTTAACGAGTTTTGGTAGGACATCGATCCACTTTCTAATGTTATTAGCAGTGAAATATTTCCACATTTTTGTCTTTAGAGTCCTATTAAATCGTTCAACAATTTGAGCTTTAGTCTCATTTTCAGTGGTAAACCAATGGACACCTCGTTGATTAAACAGTGCTTGAGTTTCTTTATCGATAAACTCAGTTCCCTTATCAGTTTGTAACTTGAATGGCGTACGTTGTTTAAAAATTTCTACAAATGCTTTGGTAATCTCACTACCCGTTTTCTTTTTAATAGGTATTGCCCAGGCGAATTTGCTGAAAATGTCAATCACGGTTAAAATGTAATTCGTGTGGTTATTGCGAAATTTAAATTTTCGCATATCGATCAAATCACTCTGCCACTGGTCGTCTACATTCGAGACATAAACCCGTCTGGTTTGGAATTTTTTATAAATGGGTTTGTGTAACATGTCACGTCTTGTTGTTGGAGAAATCTTTTTACTTCTTTTTCAGTCAATCCAGTTTTGCGCATTAGATCTTTTAAACCGGAAAATCCCTTTAATGGGTCATAGTAAACGGAAGAAAGCGTCCTATTTCTTGTGTCCTAAACCGAACCGTTTCTTTGTTTTAATGATAGGTTTGATTATCTTTCTTGAAATTCTTTCTCCTAAAAGTTGGATTCTGAATTTCTTCCAAATCATTTAACAATTCTTGGTCGGCTTCGTGTCTCTTTTTAGTTTCTGTAGATTTGCTGTAAGAAATGTCGTGCTTTTTGCAAGCTTCTTCCACACTGTTAATACCAGGATCTTCTCGCATTAACCTTTTCTCCAGTTTCGTAAAAGGTCCACAATACTGCAAACCTGGAATGTGCATTTCGGGTGGATTAAACTTTTCTTGAATCCAGCTTACTATATCACCACCTTTTACAAATTTTCCTTTCTGTTTCACAAATTTATACCTCATTTTTCCACACGTTCGACATCTACCTCTCATCATTATTCTTTTATTCTTTGATGTGACATATTCAACGTTATCCGTTAAAGTTTTCGTTTTATGCTTTACACAATACATGCTTAATTTTTATATATAAAATATAAGTACGTGATACTTATAAAATAAAGTTTAATGTATCACAGTTATCTAAATAGTTTAACACCTGGAGGAAAACAAAAATTGAAGAGTGCATTTGTAAATAAGAATCCTATAACTTTAAGTATTGATCCACAAAAGAAAGGTAACGATACTTTGGAACTGACAAAGAGATAAATCATTAAACTGAAAAGATTTACAGCGCCAGTTCGACTTCGTTTCAGTAAAACACAGCTAGGTGGATTTCTGCCTTTCTTAATACCTGCACTCGTAGCATTAGGAAAAGCAGCTGCAGTTGGATCTGCGGGATATGCTGGTACTAAGCTTGCACAAAAAGTTCTAGGAAAAGGGTTATACATTCCTGGAAAGCAAAGAGCAGCTGGATTATCTAAAAATAAAAGGAAGGGAAACTGTTTGTACATTCCAGGAAAACAAATATCTCAGGGATTTTAAAAAAAAGAGCCATTAAGTAACTTAGATATCGAAAAAATAATGGTAAACGAAAGAGGATTCCGTAGTGTATACTTTATTGATTCTTTGCCAACAAAAATATTCAAGATCGAAAATGGTATATTGAACTTTGACGTTTCCCGTGGTTCAGGAACTCATTGGGTAGTTTATTTCAATGATGCAAAGTTACCTTACGTCAAGTACTTTGATCCATTCGGTTTGTCGCCACCAGAAGAAATAAAACACTATTTACTTACATCTTCAAAGCCGATCGTGTATAACTCTTTGCAAATTCACGTAAATTACTCTGTAAAATGCGGTTACTGTTGCATTTATTACATTAAACGAAGGAATGATAAGTCCATATGATGTATTGTATCAGTTTGAACAAACTCCTAACGATAGGAATGAATTGTTGGTAACAACTAATATATATAAGAACTACATAATACTACATAATACCACACTATATTAATAAAGATGATACTCATAACTATCAATTCCTCTACTATTACAGCATACAACCCCGAAGATTTGGAAATTAATTATGAAACGCCGATCACACTCAATAGTGAATGCGAGATAGCATTGATCGGTAGCAATATGTGGTAATCTTGGTACAACATCAGTGATAAATATAACAATAACACTCTGAAATACTTCAATGGAAGGCAATGGAATATAATAACTTTCCCGAATGGAGTGTAGGATATAGACGGATTTAATGATGTTTTGAAAAATGTCTTTGGGGATCCTAGCCCTATAATACTAGAAAGCAACCTCCCCACATTAAGATTTGTTTTTCGTTTGGCAAGAGCATATAAAACATATTTTTCTGAAGGAATGTTGTGAGAAATACTAGGTTTCGAATCGAAAATTATCGATGCAGCAAAAAACGAAGGGAAGTTCCCACCCAACATAACGAGAGGGGTCGATCGCATTCTAATCCACTGTTCTATTGTCGAATCTTCCTATCTCAATAACCAGAAGAGCGACGTGATGTACAGTTTCGTGCCTCAAACTCTGCCTGGCAGTTTAATCGACACACATCCTTTCTTTCCCATATATTTACCGCTGAATAAAACTGATTACATTTACAATGTTAGAATTAAAGTAACCGATCAGAACAATAAAGTAATTGACTTGAACAAGGAAAACGTGACTTATATGTTACACATCAGACCCAAATAAAGATGAAGATACTGAGAAAGCGAATTAAAATATTTTATACAAATCCGTCGCCTATCGTTCGAAAAAGCGAGAATATATCCCCTAAGAGCAGAATATTCTTAATCAGTTAATATACGTAAATGGCCTAAAAATCATAAAGTAAGTATAGGAAGAACGTTGAAGCTACTTACTGGAATTTGTTCGAAGATCCAATAGACGATAATTCCACGACAAAATATGAGTACTTAGAATATCGGGAAACCAATGTTAATGTTAAAAATCTCGAAAAATACGACATATTTACCAAAGATATGGACGTTTTCCTACATCCGCACAACAGTTATATACACGTCAGAGGCAAAATAGTGAAATTAGATGGATCTTATATCGGTGGCAATGATGTAGTTACGATGGTCAATAACGGGTACAACATTTTTAAGAGAGCTGAATATTATATAGAAAATGGAGAATTGAAAGATATTGAATTGCCAGGAATCACAATTTAATTGATTTTACCGAAGACTTTTCACACAATGCTTCCACAAGTATGATGTGGTTTAAAGATACTGCAGACAGTTCGAAAATGAATTAGTATTTGTACTACGGAGGCGAAGGTAAACTGGACACGAAAAATAAGATAAAGGATTTTGCACAAGCGTTGAAGAAAAATCCTGAATTCAATCAAGGATTCTCGGACAGATATGAAATTACCAAAAATAGTCAAAATGTAAGTTTATTCTTACCACTGAATCGGCTGTTTGAATTCTGCCGATACGTAGATAAAGTGTTTGGCGGTGTAACACATACCATACATCTAGAAAAAAGTGACGACAAAGACATTATTCAGAGAGTTGGGGCTACGTTGTATAAATTTGAAATATCTCACGTATCTTGATTTATTCCAAAAGTGTAACCATCACTACAAGTACTTACAAAACTAGAATCTCAATTAGCAAGCGGCATTCCACATTAAATATTTTGGGAATCGTGCAAACTGTACAAATCTGATACTCGAATTGACTCTCATGTCAGTTGGCAGGTTACTACAATTCAAAATGAACCCGTCCATCTTTATGTCGTCTTACAAAAGTCTAACCGATTAAATAATCAAACCAGAAACAATATGGTGTTTGATCACATGTTACTAGAACGGATTCAAATCAGAGTGAATAGCAAACAGTTTCCAGAACAAGAATTCGAGTGCAACTTTTAACCCAACAGTTTAGATTATGCGCGAGTTTACAACAGCTTATCAGCTGCAAAAAACATGGATATCGATTTGGGTACACACGTCAGTTACCAAGATTGTATGAAACTGTATCCGATATTCCACTTCGATGTCAGCAAATAGGAATCACGTCTTAATGAATTATCCGCAACTGCTGACATCGAATTGCGATTTAAATTAAATAGACCTCCAAATGAATTATACCACGTATAGTGCATAATTATCTCAGAACGAAAAGCAACTTTACAACCACTAGAGGAAAAACGTTTAGTTGTTGGATAAAAAAAAAAAACATTTTAAATACAATCGTTTCGAAATGTATATCTATTTGCACGTTTAAAACAATATGTATGTTCCCGAAAAACTATTTTTCCAGCTTCACTTTAATTCTGAGGTTCAGTGAATAAGAGATTTAGTTCAATGAAATTAAATCTCAAGCCCGTTGTTCTTTTGAGGTGATCGAGACTAATTTCGGTTTAGCACGAAAACATAAAACTCTTCTCTCTTTACAAACTTCACACATTCTCAAAATTATTCTAACCTACATCACTCATATCTCATCACCTTCATACATTCACAGATATTCAAAGTCTATCTTTTCATCAGAACCCCTGAAAAGTAATTTTACCTGTTGATTTTGTCATATGTTTCAAACAAATTTCTCAAAACTGTCTGACTTTGTCAAATTCTCCGAGTTACCTGGCTTTTTAAAACCGAATAATCCAGTGAAGTGTATAATAACTCAACAAATCACATCGTTTTTTATCTCTTTCACACACACCCCATTTTTTCTGAAAATTAGTTAAACAAATTAGTTTAAATCTCGTCTACCCAAAAAACTTAAATTAGTTTTTTCACATGAAACACCCGTTTTTTTTTCTGATATTCACACTTATTTTCAGAAAAACCACAAGAAACACCGATTTACATGGCTTTTACAACCGAATAATCCAGTAAGTGTACGATAAGTCAACGAACCACATGATTTTTTATCTCATACACACACACCTCATTTCAAACTAATCCATTTAAACTAATTCACAAATTAGTTTAAACCGCATCTTCCCAAAAAAAACTTAAATTAGTTTTTCACATGCTTTTGTTTTTTCTAAAACCGTTTTTCCCATTTTCACATATATTTTCCGAAAAAACCACAAGAAAAATACTTTTTACCTCATCCCCCATAACTTTTCCCATAGATTTTTACAGAATTCTTTGGACCCATTTACTGGCCCAGAACTCTCATTTATGCTACTACTACATAAACACTTTACAAAATCGCTAATTTCACGAGCAGTTCCTCCACATTCCTTGAATCTTAACATCGTTGCCCTAACTCAAAATCATTGCCCTTCTCTTTTTCATACTAAGAAATCTGTAATAACTAAACCTGCTAAAACGGATGGAGATTTGCTGAAATGTACAGTTTCAACTGATTAACGCATAATATTCAGACTCCAGACTGTAAAGGATGTACCCGAGGATGGCGGGGCAAGGATTCCCGACGCCCGACCCCAGAAAATCCTGCCTTATACGAAATCTCAAACTTCTCTATCTGCTTTGAAATCAAAGATGGTTTCTTTGTATATTTTAGCACCATAATTTACGTCCGACAATAAAAATAGATTTAAAAAACGACTATAAATTTTATTTTCTATAAATATTATTTTAACCTTTCCTGTCCAGTGAAATATTTTAATAATATTCGTGTCCAGTGTAATATTTTAATAATATTCGTGTCCAGTGTAATATTTTAATAATATTCGTGTCAAGTGTAATATTTTAATAATATTCGTGTCCAGTGTAATAACTGGATCGCAACAGAAACTAAATTCTGGTCTCCTCCCCCCCCCTCAAAACTAAATCCTGGGTATTTGCTTGCTAGAGTGCATTAAAAATTTCACTTCTTTGGAGTTCAGGGACTCCTAATACTTGTTCGGAATCAAAAAAACAAATAATCAATGAAAATCGTTGAAGTCGAGACGAAAAAATTCATCTCGACTTCAACGATTTTCAAAAATCACGATATTTTCTGCATACTTGTATAAGAAATAAAACCATTCCAAGCGGAATTTAATCAAGTAAGAGGGCCGTAGGAGCAAGATGAATTAGAGGTCCTCTAAAGTTAGAGACTGATTGACAGCAATTGGTCATCATCCACGTGACTCTGAAAAAAAGTCACCTGGTTAATGGGCGCCATGTTTCGTTGTACCTTGAGACGAAAGTCTATGAGTTAGTGTGTGTACCTTGCTAAAGATTCTCAGTTGTTCAAGTTTTATACATTTCTACCCTTTTTGTCTATAAAAGCTTCCATATTTTATTACTGCCTCAGTGCGCTGAATTTAAGTGTAAAAATTCCACACAGAAATAAACTAATGGAGAATATTCCAAGAAACTTCATCAGAAGACAGCAATGTGCTGCAAAAGCGAAACGAGATAACTGAAAATTAGCAAATAATTTCTTTTTCCGCTTAAGAACGAGTTCAAGTTTTCACTCTGTCGTCTGCCTATGCTAAAGTGCGTTCTCCTGTCTCTTAACTGTTGTCTGCCCCATCTGTTTTTTCATCCATCCGTCTATACACTATACAAGTTTTTATCTTATTTTCTTAGAAAATGAGATAAAAGTTTCGCTTTATCGTCTGTCTGTCCGTCTGTAGACATCGAACGTTTTTGTTTACAGAGATAAATTAAAAATTCTTTTTGTGTCGGATAGGTATTAATGAAAGATTACTATATGTACTTGAATCTCTCTAAAGCTAAAATTACGCCCTCTAGCAGAGGAAATTTTTTAAAAATTCCGAAATTTCAAACAAATATTGCAAACGATGTATTTATGCTAAAAATTTGAAATTTTGGTGGTGGAATGTGAAGGTTATGAAGTTTCCATTGCCAGCAATAAGTTGACGCCTTAGACCCAGAGGGGGTGGAAAAACACATCTATTTATTTTAGCAGAAAATTGTTTGTTTTTAGAAATAAATGAAAAAATTATTTTTGGGTTAGATAGGAATTGATAAAATATTATGATTCACGCTTTTTAAATATTCCAAAAACTCTAATTGCGCCCTCTAACGGTGGAAAAATTTGCAAATTCCAAAATTTCAAACAAATGTTGCAAGATTTTTGGAATTTTTGGAACGCTATAATTGCTCTCTCTAACGGTGAAAAAGATTGAAAATTCCAAAATTTCAAACGAATATTGCAACGATGTATTAATAATAGAAATATGAAATTCTGATGGTGTAATATGAACGTCATGAAGTTTCCATTGGAAGGAATGAAAATAATAATTAGAAAACTCTTTTTTAATTTGATTGATACTAATGAAATATTATATTTTGCATTTTTCGAATACTTAGTAGTTTTAAAATACATATCTTTACAGATTACTGAAGTGACGAAACAGCAGAGCTGTTATCGAGTTTTACAAATAATATGTAAATAATAGATATTTGTAAAACTAGTATTAATTTTTAAGAGATATTCCACTGACAGCAATAATCTATCCACTTTTCTAAGAGAGATGTGGGAAATGCAACTTTTTAGATTTAAGAATTAGAAGAACCTTTATGCTGTATAATTGCTAATGAAGTACCATTTATATTTTCCCCCATCATCCACTACTCAAATTAAAACTTCTGAGAAATGAGACAGTAGGTAAAGGAAAAACTTCTTTCTCTTTGAAAACGAGAATTTCATATGCACCAGAGGCGATAGACGACCTTCTCGTTACTTTTAGAGAGAAATTAAAAATTCTTTTTGGGTTGGACGCTTTGCGGTTGATATGCTTTACGAAATGGCTTGTAAACCGGTATTGACCGTTTGCTAGATTAAGATGATAACTACTACGAAGTTAAAGACTACCTTAGCAATAATCTCATTCAGACTTACGCCATTACTCACGACTGAATTGGGTTACCTCTGAGTGGCACTTTTTGCAAACAATGTGCTACATGGCTAGGTCACAAGGAACCCGAAAGCTCAGAAAATGTTGTGGGAGTGGACCCACTAAAACAACTGTTGGGACAGATGGTAGTCTCCCGTTAATGTCATCCAGTGTGTTCTTTAACGTGCACAGGGTATGGCTCTCCCGCATACGGGGCCATGGCTGAAAGTCCCATTCGAACGACGGTGGCCTTTCCCAGTCCAACAGTGTATCCTACAGACCGTGGGCAGGGCAAGGAGTTTTGCGGAGATTAATCTCAATGCTGACCCAACTGAGATTCCAACCTGGGAACTGCTTAGGAGCCTGGCGCTCTACCGACTGAGCCATTCTCGCCCCACTCACGACTGGAGTAATCGATTACAATCAGGGACGTATCCGGTGTTAAAAAGTATACAAAGACAACTCTTTTTTTGATTTTAAAGCAGTTAAACAAGTCTGAGATTTTGCATAAGACGAAGGCATTTTCGAGGGGTGGGTTCGGGGGTAATTTTATTTTAACCAAATAGTAGATTAGTCACATATTTAAAATAGATTTAGAAACAACTATAAAATTTAATTCAATATAGAATATCATTTTTACCTTTCTTGTCCGGTGGCAGATTTTAGTAACTGGGTAACTCTACTGAAGTCTTAATATCCCTGTCTTCCTGGTCAAAATACCTTTTCGCATCCTTAACGTACAAGTTAAGGTTATGTGCAATTAAGGTTTCTTCTGATAAAACTTCGGTCGCGTTCTCTTGGAAGATAAAAATGAAGTAGTTGGTTGATCGCAATCTGTGCAAAACAAATATTTAAATACGGCAACCATTTTTGATTTTCGAAATCAGTATCCCAATTTCGAAGGTAAATCGCTTGAAAACGTATGGTACTATTATAACAGTGAACCGATTCTAAAAGAAAGCTACAACGGAAAAACGGAAAAGCAAAGAAAAATACACGAAATTAGCAAATATACTGTTACGAATTAAATGGATGAAAACTGAGCGTGAGTTCAAATAAATGGTATATAACAATTCTAATTCCAAAACAATGTAATTTACTACAAAAGTATGGATAAAACCATTTATATAAAGTCAACCAACATCATTTCTATATCAGCATAAAAATAAATTTTCAAATGAACTTAGTATCTTATAACTATTTACACTCATTTCATAAAATAAGCTTATATCAATCGATGATCGGTACAATCATGTTTGTAAAAAATAGGCAACCTATCGAGAATAACCTTATCAATTCTTGTAAACAAACTAATCTACGTATACACCAATTGATGAACTCTTCCTACAGAACACTTGAAATCAGCTCTGTATTTTCGACTAATATAAAATCTCCTCATTCACATTTTTAAGTGTTCTACCTCCTTATTTTTCTCGTCAGTCTACTAGTAGAATTAACACTAATAACTTATTTAATCTCCCGTGAACACACACCACATAAAACACTTCTTCTTTAGGCCGTCTTTATTTTAGGCTTTAGGCTTCTTTATCGTGCAGAAACTGAGACTACGTTTCTTTTCACACTCCAACTCATACAATTCTTTCGTCCTTATTTTTCAGTTAGGTTTTTTGTTCCAAGGCATTGGTGACGCAATTCTCACGCTATAGTTCACGCGAGCGTCAAGACGACACATCACATTATGATTCATTGTAGCACGTATATATGTCGTAACAATGCAAAGAACAATGTCTTAAATGAGATGAGATATTCTTTAATTGCTAAAAAGGGATCAGAAATACTTAATAGAGATGAATGACTACTAGAAAATTTACAGGACCCCTTTCCTCACATCTTCTATTATTCATTTAAAAGTCAGGCAAATCATGGCTGTAAACTTGTAAACGTCATGATTTAATCTGTGGCATGTAAATTAGCGCGGTTTTAAATCCATCCAAATAATTAAAGGCTTTTTATCCAGTTTTATTACAAATATATACAAACTATATATATATATAGGGTATATTTAATACAACGGAAACCGAATTACTTTATCATACATTACGAGCGTTGCTAACTATCCCGTGGCCGAGTGGTTAGCATGCTTGGCTACTGATCACAGTAACCTGGGTTCGAACTCCGAGTAAGGTATGGATGTCTGTTTTGTTTTTCTGCTAAAGTCTCGCCATCGTCATAGACCTTCTACTATGTCATAATAAACTGACAGGCTCCTGTCAGAACTGTGTGGCAACCTGCTGCTTGATGGAATATTTATCTCAGTTACAGGCGTACCCTCGTCATAAGACACGTTATGTTCTATAGCGAATGTCGTCGTAAAACGATTCATTGCTTTTTTATAACTTGTAGATGGCATTTTTAAGCAGTCATACACAGCTTAAAAATAGCGTAACTGGTGTAAATGAAGAATTTACAATTCAAATAGACTCTGTACTTTACTTACGCTCAATCTATTGTTCTTTTGCTGATAGGGACTGATGAATGTAAAATGAAGAAACAAAAAAAATATGGAAGGAAGGATGACAGGTATGGCATAACTTCTGGATCATCTAGGTCTTCATCAAATGCTAAACGCTTTCTTGCTAGAGATTTGGACGCACTTCTTGTGAAAGAAGTTGATGATCTAGTAGGGCTCTGAGTGGATGTTGAAGGTTAAGATAAGATTTGAGAGGGTGCTGGTCTTTTAGGGAATATGTATCTAGTTTGAATGGTACATTGTCTTTTCTTTTCTCTGTACAATTCTCTATAACAGGCAAAGTGATCTAAAATGCAGAATTTATTTTGGAGCTCCTTTCAAAATTGGGATCCACTTTTTCAAAAATTTCTAAATTTCTAAATAACTTTGAAAGTTTTTTGCCTGTTATTTCTTTAGGCACAGGGCTCAATATATCTTCAAGATGTGACTCCTCTTCATTCTTCCTATGCTCTTCAAGTTTAAATAGATCTTCGTTAGTTAGGAATTGGTGAATGAGATTCAAGCAGGTCAGTATCATATTCAGATTCCACTTCTAGTTCGAACTGCCTTGCCATGTAAACAATATTTGCATTAACGTCCTCAACAGGATTTTCAAATCCTTCAAAATCATCAATAAATTGGGGACACTGTTTCCATACACCTTTAAGTGTAGACTCTTTTACTTCATTCCATGCATCTCTGTTAGTCTTGATGCCATCCAAGATTGTGAAGCCTTTCCAGAATTCTTTAATTCTATTTGGCCCACTTCTAGAAGCTTTGGTTGATTCACGACAATGCCATCTCGCTAAAACCGTCATATGAGAGAATGCGACGTCGTATAAATGGGCGTTGGACATAACTGAAAATCGTCGTAAAGTGCAACGTCGTAAAGGCAGGTACTAAGATTGTCTGTATACTAAGATTGTTTTTTCTTCTAAATGATGCATGCCATTTGTAAACCTAAAAAAATCAAAAGATAATGTAAAATTTTATTTTCTTAAAAAGGAAAGTGATTAGCATCTCTTGTGTACAGGGAAACGATTTTTTGGAATCATTGATCTCACAAGTGATGGATGTTGGTTAGAACAATATTTTAATTGTACTGTTGACTACAATTTATAATAAGCCATGATTATGATAATTTAATCCTATTGGGCCAGACAGATAATCGTTCCCAGGGTCAATAATATATTGAATCTGATCCCATTTACGCAATACTTTAAGATACGTAATGTTCGATATAAACACAACAGAGTGTATCGTGATGGATGAGTTTCCAATATATTGTGAAAGTTATGACTTTTTACTTACAATTATATATTTCCCTTTTTTCCTTTAATAGCAGAACAAAGTGCTATTTAATAGAAGGCCATACTGACTGTTCTTTGCGGGTCTCATGTTAGTTTCCCTTCGTTAAGTTATTTATTCGGATCAGTGCTTGCGACTAGATTGATTTCAACTGTTTTTGATAGTTTACTAGAAAAAAATTATTTCTTAAACTTCCCTATCGTTAATTCTATTCAACATGACATTATATATATATATGAATGATTCTAAAAATAATGGGAAAAAATCTGAAATGCAGGTAATATAAACAATTAAATTAACGTAACAATAAATCCATTAACAAGAGATCATTCGAAAACAATTTTCTATAAAGTCACCATTTTCGTTATACAAAGTTTCAATTAGTTAAGTTTATTATTAGAAAGGAGAATCTAATATTCCTCATCCTGATATAGCATTTGGGAGCGTAACCTTCAAATTTGCTGTGGCGTTAAAATGCTTTGTCTTCTTTATTTTGAAATGCTTCTCGTAATAAACCTCTTCAAAAAATAGGTTGTTAGGAGCAGAACAACGCTATAATGGCTTTATGTTGTCGAAGTTTCTCCCTTCAGCAAAACATCCTTGTTATCCCCACTAACTTTTCTGTTGGTCAGGTTTCAATCATTAACTTCGTTTTTCGTAAACACGAGGAGCTTTTGGGGAAAGCAATTTTTCCTCTGTCTAAGGAATTGAATCGTGTATCAGGAAAGCGGTGCTTAATTTTGACAGCCACTCTCTCTAAACTGTTTCTGATTAATGGAAATAACTTGTCTCTGGTGCTGTGCACAGACTATTTCGCTATTAGACATACATCCTAATCATTCGGCCACTTTTGTACCTCAAGCATAACGCTTTTTTGGAGCAGAAATATTGAACCAGAATAAAAATTCCGCCGTTGTCTTCTGGAGCTTAACATAGAATTATTTTGCGACAAAAAATACTTAAATTAAAAATGCAAGTTTCAAAACACACTATTATACTCAAAATAGAGATTCTTTTTTAAAATCGCCGTAGAAACTTGATTTCAAGCTATTGTTTGAAACTCGTCTGTGAATTTCGATCCTAAAACCATGTGACTTCTCTTAGTGTGTGTAACTCTTTTTGTTCTATGACTCAGTTTAGATTATTTGCTGACCGTCACAATTGCAAAATGGTATCGCTTTGGCTCAAGGTGACCTGTAAATGCTGCGTTGATTGATATCTCCCTCTAGGATGTTAGAAATGTGGTTGCTCTTTAGATTAATGCATAGAATCACTTTGCAGACCAACCCTGAACACATGGATAAATAAGCCTTCAAAACTCTATTTAACCTGAGTCTTGTTTGCATTACTTTACCAATTCGAATATTCTTGTTTATCGTTTAAGGAGAGTGTAAGCAATTTTAGACCCCTTATTTTAGATCCATTATATTAAATAACGATCATCTATATCGCCTTTGACAATGGGTTTGTACTTCAGATAGATTGTTCAATAAAGCTATAAATGTTCGTTGGTTCTAGTTTAATTTCATGGTGATCTTTCAGCTTTGCAATTGATTTTAATTGATTTTTCACTCTGTCTTCAACGTGTGAGGAGTTACATAATGAATGACTTTGAAAAAAATGTTGGAAGTCACTCGTATTATAACTATTGCGATATACCCCTATAGGATTTCCAATTTTCTCACCTCCAAGACTAAATTTCGTCGATTTTTCCTTAGAATTGTGGGAATCGCAATATTGAATGTAGCACTATATGGCTGAAACATAGAATTCTAGGAAAGCGACGGTAACTGAAACAAAAAGCGGTTACCAGTTAATAATGTGAACTTACACCATAAAATAATTTAAGGTTAAATCTTATATATTGTTTTTATATTTAGCACGATATGATAACAAAGCGTAACGCCAGTTCATTGGCACAAAAATGGATTTTTGTGTGGATGTGTTACATATAGTACACCAAATTTGTATAGAGAATGTTCTGTGCGTTGTTACTGGCAGCATTCAATAAATTCTATCCATCCACGACCTTATTAGAATTGGTGTTCAGTGGCCTGATGCAGCAGATGTAGCTCAGGACAGACTTGCTTGGAGATCTAAATTGCACGGTCTGGTTGGACCTCCGTAGCCCATGGCTGCTTGAGGATGATGATGATGATGTGATGATGATGGTGATTCTTTTAATTCTAAAATATGAAATTTTGTATTTGAAAAGATCTAATTGAGTTCTTTAATATTTTTCTCTTGATATTTTTCATACAACTGTTACGATTTCTCTTCTCAATTAAAGAGAATCTATCAGCAGAATGCTGTTACTACACTTTAGTCGCACTTTAGTTAACGTGCTCATTAAGAAAACAGGGACTCGGTATCTCTAGATTAGACATAACCTTTAATAGCACACACTTCACTTTATTTAAATACTTTAATTGTGCCCAACCTTAATCCACTGCCCACAGAGACAACATAGTCAAGCACTCCCTGAATTCTGAGAGCAGACTTTGTTAAAAAGTCCTGCGAATATTATGGTTCTCATTAAAAAGTTCTGCTGATATAACAGCCAGCATTACAGTCAGAAGTCTTTTCTGGGCTTCATTCCCTCTTCCTTCCCGCTGTAAGAGAGCAACAGACTTCGCGTCAAGGCACTCGCGTTACGCGGTCCCAGTTTCGCAGGTCATCTGTGTAGCACATGGCTCTCTCCTAATCAGTCATACAATGGAGAGGAAACGTGAACTCCGGATGCAAACATTCTTCGCAACCGTTGTTTTTACGGTTAAAGATCAACGAATATGATTTACTGTGACTTAGAATTGAAGGTATTCATTTTATCACCTCTGTCTACAGGTTTTGAAATTTAGTGTTTTTTTATGTTAATACACTATAGCACATAAAAATATGCAACACTTGCAAAAAGGTATGCAAATGTCACGGAATTTAGGGAGGCGGTAGTATATGGAAATGCATGGAAATGATTAGGTTTGTAGGACGATCGAAACTATTGGACAGGCGCTAGCTGACATCACAGATGAGGAGCAGTCAAACACATATAAAGGTAACCATAGCTTCCTCGTTAACAAACCGTTGTGGAAATTGTTCTAATCCTCTGAAGATGCTCTTACGCAGACGTCAACTGCCGTTCCAACAATTAACAGACTATGAGAGTGGAAGAATCATCGGCCTTAGAGAAGTTGGCTTGTCGTGTACCGATGTGGCCAAACTTGTCGGTCCCAATCCTCGCAGCAACCTACACATATGGCGCCAGTGAGTTCAAGAAGGATATAGTACACACCGAGAAGGCTCAGAAAGATGACGTATGACCACGGAGCGGCAGGACTATCATTTGCAACGCATGGCATTGCGTGAGAGATTCGCGACTACAGCGCAACTGCAAAGGGACTAGCAACAGGTAACACATCGAATACCTATCAGGCGGACCGTAGACAACAGGCTTTTACAGTTTTCATTGCGAACCTATCGTCCGGCACTGTATTTGCCTCTATCATCTGGCCATATGCAAGCACATCTTCAGTGGTGTCGCCGCAGACAGAACTTGAACGAACAGCAGTGGAGTACTGTAATGTTTAGTGACGAATCTCGTTTTCGTCTTGGTCAACACGATGGTAGACAACGTGTTCGCTCTCAACCAGGGAAAAGGAATGCCAATAAGTCAGTGCGACATCGTCACACAGCTCCATCACCTGGTATCTTGGTGTGGGTGCCATTAGTCGGACATCTTGGTCAGACCTTTTACCAGCAAGATAAAGGCTTTCCCCACAGAGCCCGCATTAATCTGCAGTATCTACACGAGCAAAACATTCAGATACTACCACGGCCAGCAAGCTCGCCGGACCTCTCACCTATTGAACACGTCTGGGACATAATGGATACCATGAATAAAATGTTAATTAAATTTTCTATAAAGTATTATAATTGTCATATATATATATAAACAGGGTGAGATGAAATTCTGGAGATGAAGGATATAGAAAACGAGGACGAATACAACGAATCGGAAGTGGTGACCAAACGAGAAATGTTATGGGGGACAGGGGGACCGGTGGCTCCTGCCGAAAATCGGTCGTCTCATACGAAATCTCAATCTTGCTTTGAAATCGTTGTATTCGTCCTCGTTTTGTGTATCCTTCATCTCCAGAATTTTACCTCATCCTGTATATATATATATAAATTACAATACTTTATGCAAAAATTTAATTAACATTCTAGTCATGGTGTCCAAAACCACATGATAGCTGTCATGTGGTTGGACACCCAAGAAGTTCGCCAACTACTGTCGCTGAAATGGAACAGCGACTTCGCGCTATTTGGAGTTCTGTCCCTCAGGAGGACATTTAGAGTTGTACGATAGCCTTCCGCGCCGTGTTCATGAATGCATTGCTGCGAGGGCAGTTCAACATCATACTAATTATACCACTTTACCGGGTAAGTAAAGTGCTAATTTTCCACATTTTTGGGGGATAATGAAATCAATCGCAAATCTCAGTGTATGCTAAAAGTTGTCTGCGTTTCAATAAAATGGCATTAATCCTTCCAGGTATTGTAAATTTGTTTCCTGTAGTGTATTTCGATGGTCTGCAAATTTGCCAGACATGTTTTCTCTTACTGTAGTGCTTGAAACGATAGTGGACGTATGACCTAGAAAAACATCTTGAAGGTGATTTACACTAGCACTATTGGATTTCCCTCATTAGACACGTATCCAGGATTTAGTTTTGGGGGAAGGTCTCAGAATAAGACTTGAGAACGGTTTCCCAATTACTGAAATATTCCATCGGCCAGAAAAAGTTAAAATAATATTCTGTAGGGAATAAAATTTTACAGTTGTTTTAAAATCTATTTTTAGTCTGACATATATTACGGAGTTAAAATAACATTATAGAAAGACAACTATTTTGGACTTCAAAGCAAGATTAAGATTTCGTATAAGACGACCGGTTTTCGGGAGGAGTCACCCGTCCCCCTGTCTCCCATGTCATTTCCCGTTTGTTCACCACTTCCGATTCGTTGTATTCGTCCTCGTTTTCTATATCCTTCATCTCCAGAATTTCATCTCATCTGTATATATATATATATGACAATTATAATACTTTATAGAAATTTTAATTAATATACTTAATTATTGTAATTTTCATTTTACGCAAGAGGCACTTTTAAAGTAAAGATTTTTTACAGTGGAAGCTCGTGGCTAATTTTTTTGGTCGGCTCTTTGAAGAGCATAGGCAGGTCATGGATGTAGGAAGAAAATTGGGGAGATACCTCATATTCAATTGACTCTAATCGGACTGAAAAGACCTTCCATATTGCATATATTCTTCTTTTTCCAGCTAGCATCAAAAAGTATTATTTAACAAAAATTTTCGAATATATATATATATTTGTAATTTTTTCTCTCCGTTTTAATGATATTTTTTTAAAAGAAATGCAAAATATTTCTAATATATAGGTTTACTTTTTTACTGTTATGTTATAAATTTATATTTATAATTTTAAAGTGAATTATTCCCGGTAAATTACCAGTTGAAAAATTAATTTACAATATTAAATCATTATTATATATATATGTGTATTGTTTAATTTTTGAAACGAATTGTAAAACAGTGATATGGAAATAAAATAAATTATAAAAAAATACTGAAAAAAAAATCTCTTACACGAGGGTTGGGATTAAATTGTAACCTTTGAATCGAAAGTTAAAAAAAAAGTCATTTAGCGGACTGATCTAAGCGCTGATGACGAGAGTTTATGTATTATATGTTGTTTATGTTATTTATGGTAATGTATTATATTATTCTCGTTTCATTGAATACCAAACGTCCAAAACATATTTTCACATCAAATGTCCTTAAACTGTTGAAATATAAATATCCTTACTTTACAAAATGAAAAGTTGACAACACGATTCAAAAGTTAGTAGGAATCATCAACACATTTTGCAGGAATATTTAGGCCTATTGAACCTCGCACAGTCACATTTTTAGCTAAATAAGATCTTCGAATATTGGTTGCACTGGAAGAATTAGAAAATCAAGTGTCACGGGCCACAGCGATATTGTATTTCGGCACATGCGTATTTGTATCATCTCTATAATAGATAATGTAAAGATTCCGGATGATGGCCGTAATGTTCAACTTCATATTGTATAAACTAAAGCATCTGGCATAGCCCTAAATCGTTGAGTAAATGATGTGATTATTTACAAAGCACGCAAATAATGATTACAAAACGAATATAAAAATGATATTATGCTGATTTAGATATGACAAACAGTGAATACTAAATTTCAAATTCGTTTATTATTTTTTGCGATAAATTTTGGTGGGGCAGTGCCTCAAGTTCCTCTGAAATTATATATATTTAATAATATAAATAAAATAAAATGCTCTTGAACATTTTACGAAATAAATGTGTATTAATTGAACTTACTTCAACACATATTTGAACAACATAAAAAGTAAAATTGAGAAAAAATACTGCAAAAAGTCTTCCGAGGTTTCACAATTATCAATAAGGTTTGAAACGTCCATAATTTCCACTTTTTGTGCTTTAATACTGAAGAGAACTATGTGTGACAATTGTTCTTAAAACATAAATTTCGAAAGTAGGTTTTATTGCCTTCATCATCGAAGATGTTCGTTCTGAAGATGTCACCGTAGCAGGAATCATCGAAAGAAAAGAATCAGTAGCAAACAAACTTCAGAGCAACTTTTGCTCCTGTAATCTTAAAAATTAATTAATGCTAGTTTACTGAATTATCTGGTGGTGTTTTCCCTTTCAATTTCTGTTCTCAGTGTTTTGACAAACAAAATAGAGATTTAATAGAGATTTTGATAAAGAGATTAAGGAAAAGGATTTTAATAAAACGATTAAAAATAAAATTATTATAAAATTAAAATAAAAATCCAATAGAGGGTTAGGGAATATGATAAATCCTTTAAATGTTATTGTTTGGTGCATTTTTCTTCATTTCTCGGTCGGACATTTTGTTTAACATGTTCTTTGTTAGAAATAAGTCCGAGGTAATTCGCAGTCCATGGAATCTATTCTGAGTCAATCTAGAAAATCAACTGTTTGGTAGAAAATGTTTATCTTGAAATTACCTCGTGCGTTTTCAAATCTGTGGTCTTCTAGATACTTTTCAATGCATTTAAGAGCACAGAAATCAATTCAGTTCAATTTATTACTCCATTTTGCAATTTATACAATTTACAATCCATAAAATTTTAGCTTATACGTTTAATTTCTTTCAGTTGTGCAAATTATATAATGTATTTTTCATACTATATATTTATTAAATACTAAAATATAAGGAATTAAAACATATAATAGTTTAAATATTTAATTTTAAATAATTGCGGAATACCAACCATCAACAAAAGTATTAAATTCGACTGTCAATTCACAATTTTGTGAACAACAACAACAACAACAACAACAACGACGATGATTCATTTGTAAATTTAATTTCTAAAGTTTACTATACATATAATTACTATTGATTTGTAAACAATACCTATAGCTATCAAATGTATGTATAGCATTAAACATTCGAGATTTTAAAACTTTTTGTGAAGCAAAGATCATTTCACTGTAGTAAAATTATTCACATTTATTGATTTATTGTACATTATCAACATTATCCATTTTAAATAAATATCTTGGCTCTGAATGACAATAAAATGCACGTTTTAGCAGCGTGAATTTCAGAGTTTTTAAACAACTTCAAACCAGCTAGCTTAGGCATACAGGTGCGAAGAGCGCATTTGATTGCTTTCAAAGAATCGCAACAGTCTTCGCTACACTAGACATAACGGGATAAAACTGTAAGCTTCGAACAGAAACAAGATCAATCTGTATTTGAATGTGTCTGCTTAGTTCTTATACGAAGAAATTTGCATTTACATATGATTTAAATGACGCTTTCATAAATAAAATATAGAGTAAAAATGGTTGTATTTTTGCATTTACACGAAAAACAATTTTAAATTTATTGCAAAAATTTATTAAAATGAAGAGTTTTTTTTTATTATTTTCCTCAAGTTTAAGACCTTTCTGGCGAGGGCACCACTGCCACTGCATTAGCGTAGTTATGCTAGAGTGCAGAAAAATGCAACATTCCAAGAAAATTGGAATATCCTCCCATAATTTATGGAGCATATAAAGAATTACTTGAGGGATAATAGTCTGTCCTTTTCTTTATTGATGCGCTTCGGTAATGGCTAATGATAACATGCATTTTTGAGGAAACCCGAGAGAAAGAAACGAGTGGGGTTAAATCAGATGAACGAAGAAACCTCTTGAGAGGAGTACTGCGACCGATCCAGCGGCTCGGGAATTGCTGATTTAAACAATTTCTCATTTGCAGCAGGTAATTGAGAAGTGCTCTGTCTTCTTGAGAAACTATTCTTTATTTGGGTCGTCGTCATTGATTTCTGGTAATGAAACATTTTCGATCTTTTGCTAAAAGAAAAGAAAAGTAAATATGGCAAAACGATGAAAAACAAACTTGGTGTACTTTTCTTCATTCTCATGTTGTTTTGCTTTCTTGAAACAAATAAAGTGTTTATGTTTCGAGTTGTAAAGATTCTTCGCAATTATCATGTCTTTTTATTTCAGTTTAAATAATATATTGACTATCTAATCAAATATCCTTTTAAATAAATACAATTTTTCCCTTTTACACACATATGAATAAAAGGTTCTACGAATTTTTCTGAAACAAAACAGGGACCAATAAAATAACAACTTATACTTAACAGAGTATATGAATTGGTTCTGAAAGTTAAGGAAGAAACATAAATTTATATAACATTTTAACTTATTAAAGAAATTGAACTGATTTTATATCACCTAATAAATAAGTATGTTCTGCCTGATTTTCTGAACAAATTTAACCAAAATATCGTCAGTTATGCAAATCAGAAAACAAACAAACAATCTTGCGAACTTCAGTTCGCGTCTGGGGATCGGATTGTCGAATCCGAGATATCCATGTTCTAACAATGTTACAAAGAAGCTCTGTGATGATTGAGATCGAAAGAAATAGAGATAATGAAGGCAAGTCAAAGTTAGGCGGAGTAATTCCAGTATTCCTCATGATCACTATAATTCTGTGGAATTGGGACGGGGGTGGCTCAGTCGGTAGCGCGCCAGTCTCGTAATCTGTAGTTCCCAGGTTCGAGTCCCAGCTGGGTCAGCGTTGAGATTTATCACCGCAAAATTATCCTCCCTGCCCACGGTCAATAGGGGACACCGATGGGCTTGTAAAGGCCGCCGTCCGTCGGATGGGACGTTAAGCCATGGCCCCGTGTGCGGGAGAGCCATACCCTGTGCACGTTAAAGAACACGCTGGAATGCCTTGACGGGAGGCTACCATCTGTCTCCCAACAGCTGTTCCAGTGGGTCCCCTCCCCCAACCTTCTCTGAGCCTTCGGGGTCCATGTGACCTGGCCATTTAGCGCATGGTGTGCAAAAAAATGCCGCTCAGAGGTAAAACAACCCAACCCAACCATTCTGGGGAATTGTCACCCCCAGGTACCTCGCAAAGTTGACGGTTGAGCTTATGCGTTAATGGGAATTGCTGCTTCTAGCACTAATTTGTAGCTTCTTTCTCAGTATGATGATTTTATGTGCTGTTGTAAACAAAAACATTTCCATTTACTCTTAATTCAATCTTTTACCTATCATTATGTTGACTTTGGTTCATCATATGTTGGTTTGTTGGTTTTCAGATTGTCGGTTTCTGTGTTTGTTAAGACAGTTGTTCCACCATAACCTTCGAATGCAAGTGTCGAACGTATTGAATTATGGGTCAATGAAATCTCATGACGATTAAAGGCCAATGCAAAATTTCCCACAGGTTTGTTCCACTGTAACTTCGGAACGCGAGGGTCGAGAGTAATGAGCTATGCGTCAAATGAAAGCTTGCAACTGGGAGATGTCGCAGGTTATAAAACCATTTTACCCTCAAGGTTTCTTTTCCTTCAAAAAAGGTAAATGTAACAACGATTCTTCCACTAAGTCTTCGGAACGAAAGGGAGTGGAATAACGACATAGGTGTTAAATAATAATATACCTTCATGCTTCCTACTCAAAAATGGGGAATACAGTAAGCTTAGCTCCAAATATTCATAGCTCTACCACTTCTGCATACAGTAGTTCTTCATACAGTAGTTAAAATTAGCCTGATCCCCTCTTAGTCACTCAATTATTCACTCCCAAACTATATATATATATATATTACATTTTTTTTCGATTTTTCCTTTTAAATGTTCAAAGGCTATGTTCAAATGTGGTGAAGATTATACCAAACTAGCATATTTATTCTATCTTTGTCGGATTTCAAACTCTCTAAAGTACATAGTAGAGAATACTCCTCAAGCCGAACCTATCATTTCGCATAAAACTCATTATAACCCGCTATAAGCCCTTGAAAAAGTCTATGAATTTGGAAGAATTGAAGAAATTTAGCTCCATGTTTTATGAGAGGTCTAAAATTCTCTAAAGTATATAGCATATGGCACTCCCCATTTCGGAAGCTTTCATGTGGCATAAAATGCATTACAATTATTTATTCGTCTTCTTACCCACAGCGGTATAATTTTTCTCTTACTCTTTAAGGGGAGTTTGAAACTCTCTATAGTAGATGGCACTCCGCATATGATTTTGAATAACTGCCAATGTTATGAGAAACATAGATTTTTATCCGCTAATGTTAGGTCTATGAGTATTTAGAGAAATTCAAATCTGCCCACCCCAGTTTTGGTGGACTCCAGATGATTCGCACATAGCCTATACTCTTTTCCTGGGTCAAAGGAACGTCCTTGCAAATTTTGATCCCTCTAGCTTTACTGGGTGATACGTGCATAAGCAGATAGACAGGCAGATACACAAGCAAATTTTTTTCATATATATTTGTTAGATATGTTGAATTTTAATTTTAATAGAAAAATTCTCAACAAATGAAATCTGTAAAATAACTATTAAAAGTAATACATTTAAGTAAAAATAATAATTAATTATTATTAAGTAATAAGTAATTTAAGTAAATTTTAAGTAAAAAATAACTATTAAAAGTAAAAAATTTTAAGTAATTAAAGGTAAAAATTTTAAAACTTTATCGTAGTGATAAACATATATATAAATTAACTCTTATTATTATAATTATTATTATTATATTCTTATATTAATTATAATCTAAACAACTCTTAGAAATTAGAAATTTATTCAGTGTTTTAAAATGCTTCTAAATAGTATTTCACTTATCTAGGTACAAAACTACAAATTTCAGCTTTTTAGCTGCCATATTTGAGTCTGAACTCAACTTCCAGTCTCAAAATGAACGTTTTTTAAATATCATGTCTTATACAATTCTCAGTTACATTTAGAAGGCTGAAAATGTTTATGTTTGAAATTAAACGTTTGTAAATTACCTGTGCTTTGTCTATAACTTAATGTTTTATCAATTTTATAGAATAGCAAAAAGCGTATGCTTCATGTAGAAAATTGTGAACCTCGAATACACAAAAACAAATAAAATTTCAGCATGTTTGCCGTAAAGTAATGTACCCAATGCCATAATAATTGTTGTTTTGATTATACTTAATACAGAAAAGTTACTAGTTATTCCTATCGTAATATATATGATGTGGAAATATTTGAGAAGTTTTTTTTTTCAATAACGTGGACTAAGAAATATTATTTTTTCGTTAAATTTTGATATCTACAGCAATAAAAATTTAAATTATAGACCAAAATAGTAATTGAAAAGTGTAATGGAGAGTAGGGCAACATTCGAAATATAAAAAATCATTTTTATTTCTTTTGTGAGAATATTAAAAGTTTATTCATTATATAATTCAGTATCATAGATTTTTAGTGTTATTCCTCTAAATATTTTATAGTTCTCTTACAATTCGTGAAATAACCTTTGTAGTTTTAATCAGTATAAGCAATTCTCTAAGCTTTCAAAAGCCATTTGTAGGCTTTTCTTTAGTTTCAACCTAGCATTTGAATAACGTAAATTTTTCTGTTGCTTTTCATTTCTCCACGTAACTTACACAAGTACTCTCTTGATGCAACACATTTGAGGAACTTATCGCCTATCTGGTGCAGATCAAGAATATCAGTCTACATAATATTCAAAAATCTTCATCAAAAATCGAGATATACTTTAAAGCGGAAAAACATGCTTCAACCGCTTTCAAAGTTTTCTTCAAAGGATAGGATCATACGCTTTCTAAATCTAAACAGATTATTCCAAAAAACAACTAACAAGACAGCTTACTTCTAAAGAAGTTAAATTAATTCGTCGCACTGAAATCGATTTCAAACAAGCGAAACCATCTCTAGAACATCTGTTTCAGGACGTCCGAGAGCCACATCGACCGGAGACGACCGTTACCTGTTCCTAAATGCAAGGTGTCATAGACCTCATACAGCATGGCAGCACCTTTCACATCCATGTTATTGGTTGTATCCTGGCTAATTGTGTCCAGAAGGCTTCATGCCAGTCATCCTTATGCTAGACGACCATTTCTGTGTGTTTCTTTGACGACCAGCCAGTGCAGAGTCAGATTGAATTAGTCTCGACAGCATCAAAACTGGACTCTAATGTCAATGGGGAAATGTTCTGTTCACCAATAAATTCCGATATTGTTTGCAAACCGATTCCCGACAACTATTGGTCTGAAGACAGCCTGGAACCAGATATCATTTATTTATTTTATTTATTATTAACAAAATTGGAACATGAAAGTAACTTTACATTACCTTATCAAGAACGGCAGTCATATACAGCACCAGTTCACTGTACATATTACACAGAAGTACAATTATTTTAATTACGTTATAATACTAGCATAGGCATAGTTTTCAGCATGAAATATACAGTAGTAATGCCTGCATACAGATACATTTACGTGTCCAATTTTCTTATCCACAAGAGTAACCTCATTAACATAACGGGAAGAGACGGTTTTTGAGTTGGTGGTATTTTGATGTGGCCAGTTATTACTCTTAATAACTGCACAGACCACGCCTTCCCAAAATGGTACTGAAACAGCTATAATATATTACAATGAGATCCTCGAAAATTATATTCGTCTATATCACGCAGCAATGGGTCCTGATTTCGCGCTAATCTACGATAATGTTCGCCCTCACAGAGCTTTCCATGAGAGTGAAACTACACTGAAGTGCCATTGAATTAGGGCTAGAAACCTAATAACGTGTTGGACCCCCTATGACCCGGAAAACGGCCGACACCACGAGGCAATGACTTCACAAGCTTGCGTAAATATTCCACAGTTATGGCCACCCATGCATATTCCAAAGCTGTCCACAATTCTCTCAAGGTCGTCGTTGATGGGACATGGGTCCGAACACTCTGTTCGATGATATCCCAAAGATTTTCGATGGGATTTTAATCTGGGCTTCTAAGTGGACAATTCATTATTTCAAAGTCAGCAGAATGCTCCTGCAACCATGCAGTAGCCAACCTGGACAAGTGAGGTGAACAGATGTCTTTCTGGTAGACGCCATCTCCATTGGGATTCATGATGGTCATAAATGGATGTAAATGGTCAGCCGTGAGTTCTACGTATCGGGATGCATTGAGAATCGTCGGTACACGCACCAAAGGTCCCACAGACGTCCAGGTGAAGACACCCCAGGCCATCACTAAGCTACTACCAGCTCGTATTGTTCCGACCTGACATACAAGACCCATGGCTTCATGGGGTTGACGCCATACCCTAAGTCTTCCATCGGCGTGATGAAGTTTAAATCGGAATTCATCACTCCAGGCTATCCGTTGCTAATTTTCGATGGTGCAGTTTCGATGTTCTTTAGCCCAGGCAAGGATTGGGTTGTTTTACCTCTGAGCTGCACTTTTTTACACACCATGGGCTAAATGGCCAGGTCACATGGACCCCGAAGGCTCAGAGAATTTTGGGGGAGGGGACCCACTGGAACAGCTGTAGCCCAGGCAAGGTGTTGAACCCGATGTCGTGCTTTTAGAAGTGGGACTGAAGGAGGCAGCAGCTCTCGAATCTCAGACGGTGAAGTGAGCATGCAAGTCCGCGCACTGATTTCCCCGGCTGCAACCCCTGTTCAGATGGGAAGTGATTTCAAATAATATCTGACCCCTATCGGTCCGTACGATACAGGTTAGACGGCGAAGCTCACGATCATTCAAGACTGGTTGTACTTTGCAGTTTGTCCTGGTGATTGTTTTTTTGCCGGAATTTTCGTATTCCTGGAACTCTCTTGAAACTGTCGTATGAGAAAATTCTAGTTCGTTGACAATTTCAGATATCGAGTGGGCCATCCATCGGACACCGACGATCTGCTCTCTGTCAAATGCATATAAATTCCCGCGCCTTTTCCATTAAACTTCTAACGACGAATGCTTGGGGAAACCAAAGCTGATAGCTATATATGACAATGTATAGATATTCAGCCACACGTGCGCGCAAATGCGGGACTTGCGGTACTGAATTTGTATAACGTATCCTATCCCTAATTCAATGGCACTTCAGTGTATAAGCCCTATGGACTGGCTTCTCGATTACTTGACCTAATTCAGAACATTTTTGCGATGTTCTAGGATGACTCATCGCCAGTCGCAATCCTCCTCAAAGGAAAGAGTAATGAGATAATTACTTATAAGCCCATAAGGCTTCAGGTGTTGAAACTTGCTACACACACTGAAGAACGCAATATTTCTGAGAAAACTAAACAAAGAATAATTAGATTTGCTAACATTTGCAGTAATTTTGCTTATTTTTGCAACACATGGGTGAGTCGCATTCTGTATAAATAACGGTACAGGAACAAAGACCTCTAAAATCAAAAATCGGCGAAGCAAGATAAGGACTTTTGAAGGACCTCGTTACATATATGACACAGTCATGTCAGAATAGGCAAGAGTCCTTTACAGATAATCCCCTCTTGATGATGCATTGAACTTTCCAGGCCTAGCACCTAATGTCCGACCCCACCTTCTCGTGGTGCAGACCGTTAGTATCTTTCAAAAGAGATACTCTCTTGTGATAGAGAACGGAAGACGAAGGTTTCCAGATTAGTGTGGCCTACTGATCTGGAAAATTACGGTTACTTTTGGTTTTTTTTCTACCCTGCTGAGGAGTGGTCAATCACACAGGGTACTGGTGCTGAAAATATATACACAGTTGAACGGAATTATGGCTCTGAGCTTGATTATGGATCCTGAATTTGCTGTACTGGTGGCTTCTGTGGAGGGGGAATCTTCCGCTGTGTTTTCTGCTGGATTATGGGTTGACATCATCATCATCATCATCATCCTCAAGCAGCCATGGGCTACGGAGGTCCAACCAGACCGTGCAATTTAGTTCTCCAAGCAAGTCTATCCTGAGCTACATCTACTGCATCTGGCTACTACACACCAATTCTACCAAGGTCCTGTTTGACATTGCCCACCGCATCCTAGGTCTCCCCTTCTTTCTGAGGCACACTGTTCATAACCCTATTCGCCAATCTATAATTATTCATACGGGCAACATGGCCAAACCTACGGAGTCTCTCTCTGAACAATATGCTGCTTAAAGGAGGTTGCAAACTCCTTTGCCTAACCTCATCATTAGTTTCAAAGTTGAACCACCTAACGCCAAGATATTGCGTAAGCATCTGGAATCAAAAGCATCTAGTTTCCTGTTACCTTGTTTACAAAGTGTCCAAGTTTCACTACCATAACTAACCCTAGAAAGAACCAAACTATTATACAGTCTAATTTTAGTCTTTAGGTGTATACGCCTATTTCTCCACACACTCCATAGATTCTTAAAAGTCCCGGCAGCAATCCCTATTCGTCTGTAAATCTCATGCCGCACATCACCATTATCTGTTACATAGCTCCCAAGATAATTAAACTGTGACACCTGCTCAAGACTGCAACCATTCAGATTAACTGAATCACAGCCTGCCTGACCAATTTTCATCACTTTAGTTTTCTCTCTGTTTATAACCAAACCTACTCTACTACCAGTCTCATCAACAGCTCGAATGAAAGAGTTCATCTCATCAACATCATTTGCCAAAAGGGCTAAATCATCAGCATAATCTAAATCAGAAATTTTCCTATCTCCAGCCCATTTAAGGCCAAAATCTTTCCCTTGAAGTGAATTTCGCATAACATAATCAATAACCAAACTAAAGAGAAAAGGAGACAAAATGCACCCTTGTCGAACACCAGAAGTAATGCTAAACCAATTGCTATAAGCCTTACCAACTATCACACACGACTCAGTGTTATTATAGAGAGCTTTCATTATGTTAACTAACTTGTCTGGTATACCATATGATTTCACAATCAACCACAAATTATGACGATCAACAGAGTCGAAAGCCTTTTTGAAATTAACAAAGCTAGCAACCAAAGGTTTCTGAAACTCTAAACATTTCTCAAGAATCTGCCTAAGTGAAAATATTTGATCCACACATCCCCTACCACTTCTGAATCCACATTGCTCATCACGCAATTGACTGTCGACCAGATTCTTAATTCTATTAAGCACAATCATGGAAAGAACTTTACCTGGAACAGAGAGTAGGCTGATACCCCTATAGTTATCACAAGAACTGCGATCACCTTTTTTGAAAATAGGGATACAATAGCTCTGGTAAAATCCTTAGGAACCATGCCTTTATCATAAAAGATATTCAGAATTTCAGTCATCCAAGTGGTAACCGAAACATTTCCAGCTCTAAGCATTTCTGTAGTAATTTCATCTACCCCTATGGATTTATGAAGTTTAAGTTTAGAAACAGCCAAAATAACTTCGGATTGTGTTATAGGGCCAACAGTAAAGCCACCAATGCATCTATCATCATTGCAAACAATGGAAATAGAACTAACCGCATTGTTTAGAACATCACTGAAATGCTCAGCCCACCTAGACACGACAGAATCCTCACCTTCTATAACCTTACCTTGTTTATCCTTCAATCCCTGTATAACTGTCCGTTTTCTACCACACAAAACATTAACTATCTGGTACAGCTCTCTGCTGTTTTGCTGTCTAACTGCTTCCTCGGGTTTGTCAGCCAAACCATCAAGCCAAAGATTCTTATCAGCAGCTAACTGATCTTTTACATGTTTATTAAGTTCTCTCTAATGCTTTCTATTAGGACTAGTAGGGTATTGATTAAGGACATTTCTGTAGTTCTTTCTTTCCGAAATAAGCTCAAGTGCCTTATCACTCAGATAATTCTGCCTATTCTGCTCCTTTTTTCCTAAAAGAGTACTGTTAGTGTCCAAAAAAGCCTGTTTAAAATGATCCTATTATTCCTCAACTTCAGTGTTAAACATACCATGATTGTCATAATGACTAAGTAACCTATCATGGTAAGCTTTGGCTATAACTGGGTCTTTCAGAGCTTCAGTATTAAAAGCAAATATTTTAACCCTAGCACAACACTTTTTAAGTTTAAGTTGCAAGACACTTTTAACCAGGTAATGGTCAGATCCAATTTCAGCTCCCCTATATGCCCTGGTATTTCTAACAGAACTAGCCCATTTGCTGTTAATTAATATATAATCAATCATATTCCTATGCAGCCCATCAGGTGAAACCCATGTGTACTTATGTATGTACGGTGTTTGTAATATGTGTTAGTTATTCTGAAACCCTTGAGTTTACTTACCTGTAGGAGACGTTGCCCATTGCCATTGCAGCTACCAATATCAAAAGGGCCAATCACCCCTCCCCAAAGGTCAGAGTCAGTACCAACTTTGGCATCGAAGTCACCAAGAACAAGGGTAATATCTCCTTTCTTGACAGAATTCAAAATATCCTGAAGTTATTCATAAAACCTATCCTTCTCATCCTCATCGGCATCCTCAGTGGGGGCATAACAGCAGATAACATTCAGGTCTTTAACGCTTGTCTGAAATTTTGCTGTAAGAAACCTTTCATTAATGCACTCATATCCTAGAAGAGCATCACTAGCGTGTCTGCTGAGAAGCAGACCCACGACTTGGTGATACTTATTGTCGTCCCTCCCTGAAAAGAGAAATTTAAGATTATTTTTAAGACTCTGACCTTTATCTGTCCATCTGGTCTCTTCCAAGCCGAGAATATCTGAATTATAATGGTGGAATTCTTGTGTGAGGACATCAAGAGAAAAAGCTCTGTGCAGAGTCCTCACATTCCAACTACCTATGGAGAGAAAATGGTTAGTAGGATGTTTAAAGAAACTATTGTTATTGAGAGAGGGAATGCCGACAATATCAAACAGCCCCCTAATCGCAGACATGGGGCAAAGACCCGTTTCTCCACCACTAAAGACTGAAGCTATCTACACTGGAAGACTTCCTCCAATGTAGAATTTGACGATGCGAATAGAAGCAAAGAGTTCTGGTGCCTGCGATGACCTCTGCTCAGGATTATCCACCAGCTGATAAACATATCCTGTGAATCTATTCACTTGGGGCTGTCAACCCACAAACAAACGGAAAACACAGTGGAAGATTTTTCCTCTACAGAAGCCCACCAGTGCAGCAAAATCAGGATCCATAATCAAGCTCAGAGCCATATATCTGTCCAGTCCAGTGGGTTTATATGGTCAGCACCAGGACCCTGTGTGGTTGACCACTCCTCAGCAGGGTAGAAAAAAAAGAAAAGTAGCCATAGTTTTCCAGATCAGTAGGCCACACTAATCTGGCAGCCCTCCCCTTCCGTTCACTTCTACAAGAGAGTATCTCTTTTGAAAGGTACTAACGGTCTGCAACACGAGAAGGCGGGGTCGGACATTAGGTGCTAGGCCTGGCCGGTTCTATGCATCATCACAGGGGATTGGTGCATAGCTCTCCTTCCATCACTTCCTTCACTTGGGGTTGACAACCGCAAGTGAATTGAATCAGGGGATTTGTTTTATCAGCTGGTGGATAATCCCGAGCAGAGATCATCGCAGGCTCATGAAATCTGGCTTCTGCTGTTATCGTGAAATTACATAGGAGGAAATCTTCCAGTGCAATTACATACATTGGAAGAAGTCTCCCAGTGTAGATGGCTTCAGCCTTTAGAGGTGAGGAATTAGGAGAGCTCTTTGATATTGTTAATATTCCTTCTCTTAATAAACACAGTTTCTTTAAACATCCCACTAATCATTTTCTCTCCATAGGTGTTGGAATGTGGGGACTCTGCACAGAGCTTTTTCTCTTGATGTCCTCACACAAGAATTCCACCGTTATAATTTAGATATTCTCGGCTTGCAAGAGACCAGATGGACAGAAAAAGGTCAGATTCTTGAAAATAATCTTAAATTTCTCTTTTCAGGGAGGAACGATAACAAACATCACCAAGGCGTGGGTCTGCTTCTCAGGAGACACGCTAGTGATGCTCTTCTAGGATATTAGTGCATTAATGAAAGGTTTCTTACTTAAAATTTCTGACGCGCATTAAATACTGGAATGTTATTTGCTGTTATGCCCCCACTGAGGATGCCGATGAGGATGAGAAGGATAGGTATTACGAACAACTTCAGGATATTTTAAATTCTGTGAAGAAAGGAGATATCACCCTTTTTCTAGGTGACTTCAATGCCAAAGTTACTGACTCTGACCTTTGGGGAGGGGTGATAGGCCCTTTTAATATTGGCAGCTGCAATCGCAATGGGCACCGTCTCCTACAGGTAAGTAAACTCAATGGTTACATAATAACTAACATTTATTACAAACATTGTAACACACATAAGTACACATGGGTTTCACCCGATGGGCTGCATAAGAATATGATTGATTATATATTAATTATGAGCAAATGGGCTAGTTCTGTTAGGAATACCAGGTCATATAGGGGAGCTGAAATTGGATCTGACGATTACCTTGTTAAAAGTGTCTTGCAACTTAAACTTAAAAAGTGCTGTGCTAGGGTTAAAAAATTTACTTTTAATACTGAAGCTCTGAAAGACCCAGTTATAGTCAAAGCTTACCATGATAGGTTACTTAGTCATTATGACAATGATGGTAAGCTTACTACTGAATTTGAGGAAGAATGGGATCATTTTAAACAAAATTTTTAGACATTAACAGTACTCTTTTAGGAAAAAAGTAGCAAAACAGGCAAAATTATTTGAGTGATAAGGCACTTGAGCTTATTTCGGAGAGAAAGAGCTGCAGGAATGCCCTTAATCAATACCTTATTAGTCCTAATAGAAAGTATTGCAAAGAACGTAATAAAAGTGTAAAGGATCAGTTAGCTGCTGATAAGAATCTTTGGCTTGATGGCTTGGCTGACAAAGTCGAGAAAGCAGTTAGACAGCAGTACAACAACAGAGAGCTGTACCAGACAGTTAACGTTTTGTATGGTAGAAAACGAACAGGTATACAGGGATTGAAAAATAAACATGGTATGGTGAGGATTCCGTCATGGATAGGTGGGCTTACAGTTCATTGATGTTCTAAATAATGTGATTAGTTCTACTCCCATTGTTTGTTAAGTTGATAGATATATTACTGGCTTTAATATTGGCCCTATAACACAGGCTGAATTAGTTTGGCTATTTCTAAACTTAAACTACACAAATCGCCAGGGGTAGATGAAATTACTAAGGAAATGCTCAAAGCTGGAAATGTTTCGGTTACCAAGTGGATGACTGAAATTTTGAATACGTTTTATGATAAATGCATAGCTCCTAAGGATTTTAGCACAGCTATTACTATCCTTATTTTTAAAAACCGTGATCGCAATTCTTTTGATGACTATAGTGGTATCAGCCTACTCTCTGTTCCAGTAAAGTTCTTTACATGATTGTGCTTAATAGAATTAAGAAACTGGTTGACAGGCAATTGCGTGATGAGCAATGTGGATTCAGAAGTGGTAGGGGATGTGTGGATCAGATATTTTCGCTTCGGCAGATTCTTGAGAAATGTTTAGAGTTTCAGAAACCTTTGGTTGCTAGCTTGTTGATTTCAAAAAGGCTTTCGACTCTGTTGATCGTCATAATTTGTGGTTGATTGTGAGATCACATGGTATACTTGGCAAGTTAGTTAACATAATGAAAGCTCTCTATAATAACACTGAGTATTGTGTGAGAGTTGGTAAGGCTTGTAGCAATTGGTTTAGCATTACTTCTGGTGTTCGACAAGGGTGCATTTTGTCTCCTTTTCTCTTTAGTTTGGTTGTTGATTATGTTATGCGAAATTCACTTCAAGCGAAAGATTTTGGCCTCAAATGGACTGGAGATACGAACATTTATGATTTAGATTATGCTGATGATTCAGCCCTGTTGGCAAATGATGTTGATGAGATGAACTCATTCATTCGAGCTGTTGATGAAACTGGTAGTAGAGTAGGTTTGGTTATAAACAGAGAAAAAACTAAAGTGATGAAAATTGGTCAGACAGGCTGTGATTCATTTAATCTGAATGGTTGCAATCTTGAGCAGGTGTCACAGTTTAGTTATCTTGGGAGCTATGTAACAGATATTAGTGATGTGCGGCATAAGATTAACAGACGAATAGGGATTGCCTCTGAGACTTTTAGGAACGTGCAGAGAATGTGGAGAAATAAAAGTATACACCTAAAGACTAAAACTAGATGGTATAATAGTTTGGTTCTTTCTAGGGTTAGTTATGTTAGTGAACCTTGGACGCTTTGTAAACAAGATAAGAGAAAATTTGGTGATTTTGATTCTAGATGCTTATGCAGTATCTTGGGCATTAGGTGGTTCAACTTTGTAAGTAATGAAGCGGTTAGGTAAAGGAGTCTGCAACCTCCTTTAAGCAGTATATTGTGCAGAGAGCGACTCCATTGATTTGTCAATGTTGCCCTATGGATAATTAAAGATTAGCGAATAGGATTATGAAGAGTGTTCCTAATGGCTTCTTAAAGAGGAGAAGACCTAAGATGCGGTGGGCAGACAATGTCAAACACGACTTTGTTAGAATTGATGTGCAGTGGCGAGATGCAATAGATATAGCTGAGGACAGATATACGCTTCGAGAAGCAAATTGCGCGGTCTGGTTGGAACTCCGTAGACCGTTGTTGCTTGAGGATAATGAAGTTTAGAAACAGCCAAATACTTTGATTTCTCGATGAGTTATAGCTGCCAAAAAGACACAGACACACAGACACCTTATTTTATTATATAGATGAATTTTAAGATGACATCAGTGTAATATCTACTGTTCACTCAGTAAGCGAGTCTAATGTGAACAGGGATTTTCCGTTAATCCTTTTGTAAATTAAACCATAACAGAGAAAGAAACGATTCGAATCGCTTAGTTGTTGTTGTTTTTGAAATATGGATTTGTTTCATACTCTACGATGCAAATTTTAAACTAATAGAATTGTCACAAAATTTCTCTAACAATTAATTGACATTAATGCATCGTGGGTCCGAAGTAATCAAACTGATGTTAAATGAACTTAGTTAATAGATTAAACAAGCTGTTGTTTACCAGAATTATGATAATTTGAATAATTTAGTCATTAAACAAATGAACACATTACACTCATATAAAATCACAAGCTGATTAACCCTTGTCAACAAATGCAATTTTCTTCAATCAATACTTTCTAAGCAGCTTAGAGATATGTGAGATGCAAATTTCATTGTTTTGAAAGCAGTGAAAATGTCTATTTTTTTTATTTGTGCTTTATATATACCTTATGAAATCAAATTTAATAATTTTTATGGGTAAAATATCAAATGCAATAACTTTTTAAAATTTCAAAAATTAAAATGATATCTAAATAATGCAAAAAGTGCGAAAGCGAAATTTATGAAACATTAGCTATAAAGAAAATAAATTTAAGGTAGATATCGCTGTGAATTTAACGTCGATAAATTTCACAGAAAAAATTGTCTTCAGCTGGGTGGGATACGATTCTCTTAATCATATGTCAGGTGCTCTGGACCACTGCGCTACCTCCCGCCGATCAAGATCTCATCTAATTCATGCTATGAATTTTTCTTCCATCATTGCATGCTAGTTATTGTTTCTGGAGACAGAGAGCAGCTGGGATAATACCTTCAGGAGACACGGAAAATTGTGTATCGTTGGAAGAAAGCTCATATCATCAATTAGAGGAGGTTTTGAAGGGTGTGCGGTAGCTCAGTGGTCCAGAGCACCTGACATATCATGAGGAGGTGGTGGGTTCGTATCCCACCAGGAACAAGACAATTTTTCCTCTAAAAATTGATCGGCGTTAAATTCAGAATTATATCTTCATTAATATACGAAATAAATAATTCGAAAAAAATCTATTCAAATTAATTGGATATCTAATATCGTATATAACCTTGTCAGTGACTGCAGACGGAATTTCTCATTGTGTTGGTGAGCATATTAAATCACGATATACCCCAGATCATACAACAATCATCAATATACTGAATCTTCACTTTTTTTTCTAACCAAACATTTTAGGTGCTTAACTAAACGATTTTGGGAATTCACAAAATACTCATTAAAAATGCATTTTTTAAATCAAAAAGTTTTTCAAGTTTTCCCCCTCCAATTGCTTACTCGTTATAAATGTACAAGTAAAGGAGAGAAAAATGGAAACCCAAATGTTTGCAGAAAGCCTTCGGATTAAGTTAATGAGCTGCCTCTATGTGCCACTGACGAAGTCATGAAACATATAAATGACATTCTAGCATGCTTAGCATTGTGTCTATAAAGGCAAGCCCGTTGCAACTAGATGTAATTATTCGTACCATGTCATCGAGATACCATAGCTATCTCGAAAGGGACACGATTGTTGGTGAGCTGCACATATGCCGCATAGGGATGGGAATCCATAGAGAAGATATCATCTGTAAGAGGCAACAGTGGGCGAAACGCATTACTCCAGAATAGGGATGGTCGAGAGCTAGTGTGGTGTGCAAAGCGAAACAGGCGAGCTACAACTGATCAATTGAGCCCGGATATCAAAGAAGGATGCGAAATGCCGGTTTCATCAAAAACAGTACTTCAAGAACTCCAGAGAGCTGGATATCGAGTTTTACTTTGCAAGCCACTTCATTGCATCTCTCAACGAACATCGTCGGGCTCAGTGATGCAAAGAGCATTTGCAGTGGAGGAATGTAATAAGGTCTGAGGGATCATCCTACCTTTTGTTTCTAACAAATGGTCGCCTGCAGGCGTGGCACCAACCAAAAGTAACTTATAAGCACCTGTCCAACATAAAAATAATATTTTATTTCTCTCTTAAATCCAGAAACTTGCATTTTCCAACCTACATGGGTCTAAGGGCCTCAACTCATTGTTCCCAATGAAAACTTCGTGAACTACACATCACACCATTAAAATTTCGAATTTCAGCCATAACTACATCGTTTGCAATATTCGTTTACAATTTGGAAAATTTCAAATATATCTTGTGATATATTTCTTATCACATTATATATCTTGTGAACTTTAATAAGGGGATCATTAGCATATGTTAAGAGTCAAATTCTTCCTTGAACAATTTCTAAAAAATTCATTTCGCCACGAATATTTTCTATACCTATATCATCTGCCATTATATCAAAACTATTATGTTTCTCTTTTCCTCAGGTGAGGAAAAGAGTAAATTTTGGAAAAATACTTTAGATTAACAGCCGGCTTTTGAAGGAGCCTGATGCCTTATCTTGAATATGAACCAGGGTCAGTCTGTTCTGCAATTCAGCCAACTGAACACTCAGCTGTTAGGAGACTTTTCTTTAATTTCTTCGACCACTCGAAACGTTATATTATGAAGAATACATTATGCCATCTAAATATAGTCGTCGTCGTCGTCGTCGTCGTCGTCGTCATCATCATCATCATCATCATCATCATCATCATCATCATCATCATCATCATCATCATCATCATCATCATCATCATCATCATCATCATCATCATCATCAAGGAGCCATGGGATACGGAGGTTCAACCAGACCGTGCAATTTAGTTTAGTTTTCCAAGCAAGTCTATCCTAAGCTACATCTACTGCATCTGGCCACTGCACACCAATTCTAACAAGGTCCTGTTTGACATTGTGTGCCCACCGCATCCTAGGTCTCCCCTTGTTTCTGAGGCCTTTAGGTACACTGTTCATAACCCTATTCGCCAATCTATAATTATTCATACGGGCAACATGGCCAAACCAACGGAGTCTCTCTCTGCACAATATGCTGCTTAAAGGAGGTTGCAAACTCCTTTGCCTAACCTCTTCATTAGTTACAAAGTTGAACCACCTAATGCCAAGATACTGCGTAAACATCTGGAATCAAAAGCATCTAGTTTCCTGTTATCTTGTTTACAAAGTGTCAAAGTTTCACTACCATAACTAACCCTAGAAAGAACCAAACTATTATTCAGTCCAATTTTAGTCTTTAGGTGTATACGCCTATTTCTCCACACACTCCATAGATTCTTAAAAGTCCCGGCAGCAATCCCTATTTGTCTGTTAATCTCATGCCGCACATCACCATTATCTGTTACACAGCTCCCAAGATAATTAAACTGTGACACCTGCTCAAGATTGCAACCATTCAGATTAACTGAATCACAGCCTGCCTGACCAATTATCATCACTTTAGTTTTCTCTCTGTTTATAACCAAACCTACTCTACTACCAGTCTCATCAACAGCTCGAATGAAAGAGTTCATCTCATCAACATCATTTGCCAAAAGGGCTAAATCATCAGCATAATCTAAATCAGAAATTTTTGTATCTCCAGCCCATTTAAGGCCAAAATCTTTAACTTGAAGTGAATTTCGCATAACATAATCAATAACCAAGCTAAAGAGGAAAGGAGACAAAATTCACCCTTGTCGAACACCAGAAGTAATGCTAAACCAATTGCTACAAGCCTTACCAACTCTCACACACGACTCAGTGTTATTATAGAGAGCTTTCATTATGTTAACTAACTTGTCTGGTATACCATATGATTACACAATCAACCACAAATTTTGACGATCGACAGAGTCGAATGCCTTTGTGAAATCAACAAAGCTAGCAACCAAAGGTTTCTGAAACTCTAAACATTTCTCAAGAATCTGCCTAAGTGAAAATATTTGATCCACACATCCCCTACCACTTCTGAATCCACATTGCTCATCACGCAATTGCCTGTCAACCAGTTTCTTAATTCTAATAAGCACAATCATGCAAAGAACTTTACTGGAACAGATAGTAGGCTGATACCACTATAGTCATCAAAAGAATTGCGATCACATTTTTTGAAAATAAGGATAGTAATAGCTCTGCTAAAATGCTTAGGAAACATGCCTTTATCATAAAAGATATTCAGAATTTCAATCATCCAAGTGGTAACCGAAACATTCCCAGCTTTAAGCATTTCCGTAGTAATTTCATCTACCCCTGGGGATTTATGTAGTTTAAGTTTAGAAGCAGCCAAAATAACTTCAGAATGTGTTATAAACCCTAGCACAACACTTTTTAAGTTTAAGTTGCAAGACTCTTTTAACAAGATAATGGCCAGATCCAATTTCAGCTCCCCTATATGACCTTTCATTCCTAACAGAACTATCCCATTTTCTGTTAATTAATATATAATCAATCATATCCTTATGCAGCCCATCGGGTGAAACCCATGTGTACTTATGTATGTCGCGGAGTTTGTAATAAGTGTTAGTTATTCTGAATCCATTGAGTTTACTTACCTGCAGGAGACGCTACCCATTGCCATTGCAGCTACCAATACCAAAAGGGCATATTACTCCTCCCCAAAGGTCAGAGTCAGTACCAACTTTGGCATTGAAGTCACCAAGAACAAGGGTAATATCTCCTTTCTTGACAGAATTCAAAATATCCTGAAGTTGTTCATAAAACCAATCCTTCTCATCCTCATCGGCATCCTCAGTGAGGGCATTACAGCAGATAACATTCAAGTCTTTAATGCTTGTTTGAAATTTTGCTGTAAAAAACCTTTCATTAATGCACTCATATCCTAGAAGAGCATCACTAGCGTGTCTGCTGAGAAGCAGACCCACACCTTGGTAATGCTTATTGTCGTCCCTCCTTGAAAAGAGAAATTTAAGATTATTTTTGAGAATCTGACCTTTACCTGCCCATCTGGTCTCCTGCAAGCCGAGAATATCTAAATTTTAATGGTGGAATTCTTGTGTGAGGACATCAAGAGTGAAAGCTCTGTGCAATGCCCTCACATTCCACCTCCCTAAGGAGAGAAAATGGTTAGTGGGATGTTTAAAGAAACTATGTTTATTGAGAGAGGGAATGCCGACAATATCAAACAGCCCCCTAATCGCAGACATGGGGCAAAGACCCGTTCCCCCACTACTAAAGGCTGAAGCCATCTACACTGGAAGACTTCCTCCAATGTAGAATTTGACGATGCCAATAGAGACAAAGAGTTCAGGTGCCTGCGATGACCTCTGCTCAGGATTATCCACCAGCTGATAAACATATCCTGTGAATCTATTCACTTGGGGCTGTCAACCCACAAACCAACGGAAAACACAGCGGAAGATTTTTCCTCCACAGAAGCCCACCAGTGCAGCAAAATCAGGATCCATAATCAAGCTCAGAGCCATATCTGTCCAGTCCAGTGGGTTTATATGGTCAGCACCAGGACCCTGTGTGGTTGACCACTCCTCAGCAGGGTAGAAAAAAAAGAAAAGTAGCCATAGTTTTCCAGATCAGTAGGCCACACTAATCTGGCAGCCCTCCCCTTCCGTTCACTTCCACAAGAGAGTATCTCTTTTGAAAGATACTATCGGTCTGCACCATGAGAAGGCGGGGTCGGACATTAGGTGCTAGGCCTGGCCGTTTCTATGCATCATCACAGGGGATTGGTGTATAGCTCTCCTTCCAGTGAGTACCTAGCTATAATAAATAAAAATTAATACCCCTCAAGCAGCTGCTTGCCACAGAGGTCTGACAAGACCATGTCAGTTTATATGCCACAGTAGGAGATCTGAGAGGATGGCAGGACCTCTGCAGAAAAACGACACACACATCCATGCCTAATCCGGGGCTCGAACCCAGGTCCCTTAGATCAGTAGCCAAGCGTGCTAACCACTCGGCCACGGGACGGCTTACCCTAGCTACCATAAGTAATTTAAATATAATTATAAAATTATATAAGATATCAAAGTAGAAATGTATTACAATGTATCAGTTTCTTTTTCTTCGCAACAAGAGAATTAGCTTTTAATATTTAAATAATTTCCCATAATCTTTTCTTCTTCAACAGAAGAAATAATACGATTTTTTTTTCATAAAGATTACAGTTTTTAGCAGCTGTTGTGGATGTAGCATGTTTATTTAATGGGAGATAAAATGATTTCGAAAGATTTATATATTCTATAGAAGCAGAGATTTTTTGGTTCTGTGCTTTATTCTGCGAGGTATTTTGACACAGAAATGGAGTGAAATCTCGATGTGTCCTTCTGCGATGAATCGTTTAAGTTCTGCGATGAATCGTTTAAGTCCCTAGGAAAACCACACATAAGCAATGCAAAGCTTTTCCCTCATTCACTCTTAACGAAATATCGTTTTTCCGCGTCAATAATTCATTTAAATATTATTATAAACATTTTAACAAAATTTACAATTTAACAATTAGCGAAAAGAGAAAACATAAGAAGCCTAAGCTTTTAAAGCAATGTTTCACAGAACATTATAAATTATCAAGACATTGATGGCAACCTGCCATCCATGTCTGCAACCTACCATATGGAAATGAAACGCGACATACTGAGTTGTTTTGAGTCAGAATCATTAACACAATAAATACTATTGTTAATACAATTAACACAATATTACTAGTAATACAATTAACATTTCAAGTAACAAATTGCTCTATTTTCCGCATTGATAATAAACAATTTTTATAAGAATATTTAAACTTAGAGTAAATAGTAATGGATGATAATTCATCTGGGATTTCGTCATTCCACAGCTGGAACCTATAAACTTTATTGAAAATTGACCAATAATATTCTTATAAAAGGGTACTCTGATTCTTTTTTTTTCTGATATCATAGTCATGCATTCAACTTTTATTGACAAGATCATACAATTCGATTTGATCCACTGCCTTATTTTCTGTAGCATAAATAATATTTCCTACAGCAAATTTATACACATTATAGACATCCGGAATTGCTGGATCTCGAAAATTTAATTTTAAAATATATTTTAAAAATTTCTGAAGACAAAATGTAGCGTTTAAGTACGAACACTGGTGTCTCCCCAAACACCAATACCATAATATATATGTATGAATATACTAAAGCATAATATAAATCAAAAATAATTTGTTACTTTCTTTTTCTCATCCCAAAATGTCGCTCTATAGATCATTTATCAGAAATAAATATCAATGATTAGAGAACGAAACAGAAAGAGGATAACGACAATTCAAGTGTTAACTGTTGCACTCTTGCTAGTCTGCCAGATATGTGATAACTTTGACGACCCGAAGCGCGTTCTGATAGAACATTTCTTATCATCGGACTCATGCTTATTATAAATGTAGAACATTTCTAAAAACCCAGTGTACTATTATTTAGAGCAATGGTTATCAACCTTTTATGCTTTGCTTACCCCTTGGAAATGTGTATGTAACTGGCGTACCCCTTGTATAGATAGATAAAACTATAGTTATAGTATAACAATGGCAATAAAGTAAAACATATATTATTATATAACATATATCTAGTGACGTTTGAGCTCTCAAGGCGTACTCCAAAAATTTTTACCGCATGCCCCACGTTGAGAACACCTACTTTAGAGTCAAAGGTTTTCTCTTTGTCCTTTTTGAATCGATAGCCGTGCAAGCTTTTTTTAAACACATATATTCGAAATCGAGAAGAACATATTATTTATTACATGAAAATATCGACATTACAATTAAAATCCCATGCTATAAAGAGCAGTTAACAATTATAAATTTTTCTACAAAAAACGATCTCTTTTCTGTATCCATCGTTTTTTTTGTGATTGTGTAGTCTCTTTCAAACGATAGGTCGACGCTTCGCTGCGAATGGTAAATCTCGTGAAAATTAAAATAAGATCTGTAATCGCTTTCACATTCTTGTTCTGAAATGTCAATTAAAATTACATCAAGTAATTTAAAAAGCAATTTTTTTAAAACTCAAATGCGCAATTTCAACCTGTGGCAGAAATACAAGATTCAAAAGATGTTTATTTGCAAATCGCCTAACTAAATAAAGTTCCCTAAAATAAAAAAAGAGAGAATGCTATCGAGTTTTAAATTGTAATACATAGAATACAATTAAATAGTACACTAATTTATATCAAAGCATTAAAACTTCGTTTAAGCTCTTATCATTTAATTTAACTCTTAGCCTAGAACTTCGTATGGTTGAACAAAATTTAAATCCAAAAACAGCAAATGAGAGAAGCGTGGCGTAATCCGGTAATGACTTTCGAATACAGGATTTGCCTTCAAAGGAATCTACATTCGCTGCACGAGTTTGTAATTCTTCTTTATTCGAAAATTTTATTCTGTAATTTGAAGTAAATGAGAGCTATAAAAGGTCAAGGTTTTAAAGTCACTTCACTTTTGTTTAATACTGCAAGCAATAAAATGTTTCTCTATAAATTACTCCTAAAATTTACATCACTTATAAAATTTTATTACCGAATGGAAGTGGTAAAACCCAGAAATGTTTTGACCTCAACAAATATTAAGGAATTACAGTAATTAGGAATTCTGAATTTATAGACTGCAAAATGCAAAGGTGGAAGCCTAAATATGTTTAATGTTTAGCATGTGTGATAAAAATAACCTTCCTTTGTTTTACTTATAATAACATTTGCTCATTTTATATTCTTTTCATAAGTTCTGAGTTTTACAAATTATTATAAGTAGATATTATAACTAACAAAATGCAGAATAATGGCAAATATGAATGAATTATTGATATGATAATAAATATTTTCAGAAACACATTTTAAATGAACTGCAATAATGTGTTCTTTTAATGCAAACAAAATCATATCATCTCCGTAATCTAAATCAGAAATTTTGAAATCTCTAGATTATTTAAGGCCAAAATCTCTCCCTTGCAATGAATTCAGTATAACATAATCAATAAACTCACAAAAAGATGAAAGGAGATAAAATGCACCCTTGTTGAACATCAGAACAACGCTGAACTAATTGTTACAAACTTTACCAATTCTCACACTGACTGTTTTATTACAGAGACCTTTCATTATGCTAACTAACTTGTCTGATATGGTATGTGATCTCACGATCACCTAAAAATTATAAGGGTCAAAGAGTCTAAAGTCTTTTTGAAATATGCAAAACTACTAACTAAAGGTTACGGAAACTCTAAACATTTCAAGAATCTGCCTAAGTGAAAAAAACATCCCCTACCACTTCTGAATCACACTCTCATCACGCAATCCATCAACTAGAGTCTTAATTCCATTAAGCATAGTCATGCAAAGAATTTTACCAGGAACAAAAAGTAGGATAATACCCTATAGTTATCAGAAGAACTGCGATCAGCTTTTATCAAAAATGGGGATAATAACAGCTCTGCGAAAATCCTTACGAATATTATGCCATTATGATAAAAAGTATTCAAACTTTCAGTCAGCCATGTTATAACAGAAACACTGCCAGCTCTAAGCATTTCTGTAGTAATGTAATCGACCTATGGGGACTTATCTTGTTTAAGTTTAGAAATAGACGAAATAAGTTCAGACTGTGATATACGGCAAACATTAGGGCCAGTAATGCATCTAAAAACATTGCTAACAATGGGAGTAAAACTAATTACATTGTTTAGAACACCACTAAAATGCTCAGCACATCTAGCCATGACAGAATCACCACCTTCAATAACCTTACAATATTTAACCTTCAATTCCTGTCGGTTTCTTCCCACACAAAACGTTAACTATCTGGTACAGCTCCCTGCTGTTACACTCTCTAGCTGCTTCCTTTTTTTTGTCAGCCAAACAATCAAGCCAAAAATTCTTATCAGCTGTTAAGTGATCCTTTACACGCCTATTAAACTCTTAGTAATGGTTTCTGTTAAGAATAATAGGTGTTGGTAAAGGAATAAAATGGTTCCATTCTCCGTCAAATTCAGTAGCAAACAAACCATGACTCATAATGACTACGTAACCTATCATGGTAAGTGTCAGCTATAAATGTGTTTTTCGGAGTTTCAGTGTTAAATGTAACTTTTTTAACCTAGCACAACACTTTAAGTTGCAAGACACTTTTAACAAGGTAATGGTCAGATCCAATTTCAGCTCCCCAACATAACCTAGTATCTCTAATAGAACTAGCCATTTACTGTTAATTAATAAGCTCACCAGACAAAAAATTAGTTATCTCCCACCGTAAGAGGGTTACGTCCGTTCAACAGCAACAGATGGTGCACCCGTAATAAACGCGTCCTACAAATAGTTGTGTCATGTGCTACAGGGTTCATACAGTAACAAGAAGTGGTTGTCTGCCACATGTGTGTTAGTTGCTCCGTGAAAAATGGGTCTCGCCGAAGATGTGAATGAATGACAAAATGGTGTTATTGCATTTGGCCGAACCAAAGGGCATAGTTTACAAGAAGTTGCTGCCTTTGCAGGTGGGTCGAAACGTACTGTCCAAAGGGTCTTCCAGCAGTAGCGTACATCGCAGTCCACCGCTAATCGTCGCTAAAACTGCTGCAGAAAGACTGTGCTCACCAATAGGGACAACCACAGTGTGTCACGCAGTATTAGGGCAAACCATTTTGCAACGAGGCAGGCATTGCTCCAGTCAGTCAATGCAGGCCTACAACAATCTGTTTCTGAACGAACACTCTGAAGGGAACTGCTTGCCATGGATATCTGGAGCAGAGTACTGTAGAAGAGACCCATTTTAACAGCTCTGCACAAGACTGCATGGCTACAGTGGACGCGACGCCACAAAGACTGGACTGTCGACTCTTAGAAGCATCTGATCTGGTTGGATGAGTCACGTTTTTGCTTGTACTCGAACAATGCGAGGCGACGGGTACATTGTAAGCGACATCCAGCCTTCCATGCGGACCGTGTGCAAGGTTCTGTTCAAGCCGGAGGAGGCTCTATGATGTTATGGGGGGGGGGGGCGTTTCACATAAGAGGAAATGGGTTCTTGGTTGCGTGCTTTTCATGCAGCATCCCCACTGTGAACATCAGAAGGATACCCCAGTCTTCCAAGACGACAATTGTTGCGTGCACAGGGCTCGACGTTTGTCGGATTGGCACAAGAATCATTCTGAAGCCTTCGAACATCTCGACTGGCCCGCCAAATCCCCGGATTTTAATCCGATAGAATCCTTGTGGGACTGTTTGGGACAACGAGTGAAGCGCCATCCCAGGCATTTGGCCAATCTGGCTGAACTGCAGCACTTGCTGCTGGAAGAGTGGATGAATGTGCATTACATCCACACACTGGTGGCATTCATGCCAAACAGGGTTTCGGCTGTTCTTCGGTCGCATAGTGGTGTTATGCGCTATTAGGTGACATTCAGCCAGGAGAGACTAATATTTTGTCCCGTGAGCTTATGTTATCAATTATACTCTTAAGAAGCACATCTGGTGAAACCCACATATACTTCTATATCTCGTTGTATTTGCAATAAGTGTTAGTTATTTTAAAACAATTAAGTTTACTTACCTGTAGGAGACGTTCCTCATTGCCATGGCAGCTACCAATACCAAAAGGGCCTATCACTCCTCCCCAAAGGTCAGAGACAGTACCAACTCTAGCATTGAAGTCACCTAGAGAAAGGGTGATATCTCTTTTCTTGACAGAATTCAAAATATTCTGAAGTTGTCCTTAATACCTATCCTTCTCATCCTCATCGGCATCCTCAGTGGGGGCATAATAGCAAATAACATTCAAGTATTTAATGCTTGTCTGAAATTTTGCTGTAAGAAACCTTTCATTAATGCATTCATATCCTAGAAGAGCATCACTGGCTTGTCTGCTGAGAAGCAGCCAGGAGAGACTAATATTTTGTCCCGTGAGCTTATGTTATCAATTATACTCTTAAGAAGCACATCTGGTGAAACCCACATATACTTCTATATCTCGTTGTATTTGCAATAAGTGTTAGTTATTTTAAAACAATTAAGTTTACTTACCTGTAGGAGACGTTCCTCATTGCCATGGCAGCTACCAATACCAAAAGGGCCTATCACTCCTCCCCAAAGGTCAGAGACAGTACCAACTCTAGCATTGAAGTCACCTAGAGAAAGGGTGATATCTCTTTTCTTGACAGAATTCAAAATATTCTGAAGTTGTCCTTAATACCTATCCTTCTCATCCTCATCGGCATCCTCAGTGGGGGCATAATAGCAAATAACATTCAAGTATTTAATGCTTGTCTGAAATTTTGCTGTAAGAAACCTTTCATTAATGCATTCATATCCTAGAAGAGCATCACTGGCTTGTCTGCTGAGAAGCAGACATGACAGTGATTATCGTCCCACCCTGAAAAGAGAAATTTAAGATTATTTGAAATAATCTGACTTTTATCTGTCCATCTCCTTTGAAAGATGATGTTTCACTCTCAATTCACCTCGATTCCATTCTTCCTCTGCCCACTAAGATGTGTTTCGGATCTACTTACGAAATCCAAAGTAAATTTCCAAATATAGTTTAATTATACTGCTGCTCATTAAAAGTGCAACACCAGGAAAGGCAAGAGATATCAAAGCCATATTTAGTGAATATAGAGCTTATGTTACAAGCTACTGCTACACTGTCCGGCATTGAGAGGATGAGACGTCAGATGTGTGTTTGGGGAATGTCAGTCCATGCAGTTCCGATTCGTAGCCAAAATTCATCTGTTGTAGCAGCTGCTGGTGTCTGGTGTGCTAGTCGTCGTGAGATCATGAACCAGACATGTTCAATTGGGGACAGATACTGTGAACATGCAGGCCAAGGCAGAAGTGTCACATGGTGGCTATACAGGAATTGTTGGACGATGCATGCCATGTGTGGTTGGGCATTGTCCTGTTGGTAAATGGCATCAGAGAACCCCTGAAGATAAGGTATGACCACAGGCTCCAACATCTCAGTGATATAATGCTGGCTGTTAAAAAGTACTGGTAATGCATATGAGATGCATGTGTGAGTGGAGTACACACCTCTCTTTATTTCGGGGTGGGGGCGGTCCCGAAGGACCCCCTACCCCGAAGGACCCGCCCTCCATGGGAAAAGCACGTGCTCCATCTCACAACACTACACGTGCTTGGCAAAGAGAAGCCTAGAAGTAGAAGATGGAGATTGTCTCAGAGGAGACCAGTAGGGACCTGGAGTATGGGTGGTGTTAAAGGGGGTGCAGAGTGCAGCCCGGGAGGAAAGTAGGAAAATGAGTAAGAGGGCGAAAGCAGCACCTTGTCTCAAAGGAGAGAATCCTGGAGCCGGCAGACAAGCCAGCCTATGTCCCTCAAGTGTGCCCTGACACGGGCACTCTCAATGTGACGAACTCGCCTGCTACCTCATTGATCGCTTGGGAGTCCCTGAATTCGTTAGCGAACCCTTCCGTAATCGGACACCTGAGGATGTAGTGCCCGATATCTGCTTCTGGAGCCACCCAGCCGCAGTAACTGTAGGTAACGATTTTAAACCGCTCTAGGTATTTGGGGAGGCTCCCATGTCCGGTAAGGACCTGCGTAAAATAATGGTTAGAGGACATCAGGGATAGACTGACCCTTTTCAAGAATGTCTTTGTTTGTAGACCATTCTCAATCATCTCCCAGAGCCTCTGCCACTCCGTTATTACTCTTCGACCAATTATAGACTTCGGGGTTGTTTTTGAAGTGTTTACCACTAGCACAGGTTGAGTATTATTACCTGTGAAGTGGGCCAGTTCGTCTGCCCCCTCGTTTCCTTCATGACCTACGTGCGCTTTATCCAGGAGGATACTCTGGGCATGTTCTGATTGCCCAGGATGCACTTGATATCGTTTACTATCTGATTCCTGTTGTTTGCATCTTCAAGTGCTTGCAGAGCTGCCTGGCTGTCAGTTTAGAGCCATATGTTGTTGTCCTGACCGCCGTCATTGAGGGCCCAGTTAAGGGCCTCTCTGATGGCAAGCAGCTCTGCTTGGAAGGCTGAACCATTATTCGTTACCTTTCTATTAGAGTCATACACCTTGGCCCCTTGATTGTAGACAGGGATGGCTAGGCTCACACTGTCCTCGCTCTTGGAACCATCGGTGTATATCTCTGTACCTGATCCTGATGGTAACTCCTTGGACCATGGCACACATAGTCGTCTCGTGGGATGGAGTTCCCACTTAGCGGTAGTAGTTTCATTCTCCTCGGGGTCATACTGAACTCCGAGGAATGTTGCTTTCTCCTTAGCCTGCAAGACTCTAAAAATGGTCGCTTCTTTGCCAACCGTGAAAAATAGCGGAGGGATCCCTTCTAACACTAGGTGGGCATCCGTAGATGTTGTCCTATAAGCCCTGGTGATAGGGAGTAAAGCTGGTCGTTGGGCAGCAAGCAGCTTTCTACATATTATGGAGTGGTCCGTCGGGTGCCACCAAACACCCGCACCATATGTTAGGATCCGCTCCGTTCTCCTCAGGTAAATTTCTTTGAGGACTTCACTTCTGAGTCCTCATGAGACACGAGCCATTTGCCCCGGCTTGCACATAACATTAGTGCGTTTCGCTTTTGGGTCCTGCAGGTGCGGGATCCAGCTCATCCTCTCGTCTAGAGTGATCCCCAAGTACTTTAAAGTCGTCATATGGCAGATGTTCTTGCCTTGTAATTTATAAATAGGGTACCACTTTTTGAGGAATCCTCTCTAGCAACTGTCATGGCTGTTGTCTTACGAAAGCTGAACCCTAGCTTATTGCACAGACACCATCCTTCGAGTATTGATAATGCTGCATTGCCAGCAGTCTCCAGTGTAGCTCTAGAGGGTGCTGTTATAACAAGCAACATATCATCAGCGTAGGCCTGGAGCCAGACGCCCTCTGGTAGGGTCAACTCCAGGGCAGTATCAGTGACCAAGTTCCAGAGGAATGGTGCACTGCACGAACCCTGTGGGCAGCCTCTTTCCAAGTTTCTTGAGGCTGACCCACTAGCGTGGGAGTATCTGACCATCCTCTCACTGAGGTAATTGGCCACTACGACAAATATGTTCCTGGGACAAGAATATTCTTTTAATCTTTTTAATATTGCAGACCACCAGACGTTGTCAAACGCGGCAGTCACGTCTAAGGCAATAAGAGAGGCATGCATCTTGTGCGTTTTGTTTACCTTAACAATGTCCACCACTTGTTTGATGGCGGCTGTGGTGGACTGGTCTGTCCTGAACCCGAATTGGTTTAGGTTCAGGAATCCGTTTTTATAACAGTGAAAATACGTCCTGTTTGTCAGGAGTTTATCTACCACTTTTCCCAACACCGGCAGCAGACATATTGATCTGCACGATCTTGCATCTGCCGGTTGAAAGCTTTGTTGAAAAGGACCAGGTCAGCCTGTTTCCAGGCTTGTGAGAAAGCTCCCAGTTTCGAACAAGTGTTGAAGAGCTGAGTGAACAAATCTCTATGTTCATTAAACACCTTATGATTTCCACAGTCAGACCATCGTATCATGAAGCTTTACCCCGGGCCATATCTCTTATAACCTCTCCTACTTCCTCTTTCGTAAACGGAACGTCATCTGGCATATCCGGTGGTATCCTACAATGTTCCCTTAGGAGTTGATGTTCTGTATCATCAGAGCTGCTATCATGTTTAGGGAATAAATTATCTAATAGTACCTGGATTGTTTCGCCAAAGGAAGAGGTCTTGGACCCATCTTCTTTGCGAACATATTCAATTGCCAGGGGCTTTAAGTCCTTCTCTGCTGCCAGCTTGTACTGCAGAGTAAATGGGTTCTGTGCAGAGACATCACTACGAAACTTTTGCCAGGAGGCAAGCTGCGCTTGTCGTATAGCTAGCTAATACCCAGCCTGCTCCTTCTTGTATATCCGGATCCTAGATCCGCCTGTTCTTCGTTCAGTCCGTTCTGACTACGGATGACTCTCCGGAGGTCCTTGCGGTGAATGTCCTTATCCACACCGCAAACCGTGATTTTAAGCTTTAGCCTTTTGGCTGACTTAGCCTCTAGTGTGTCTTGGGGTGCATCATGACTGTCTACTGCCTGCATTAGACAGTCCATGTCACTCTTTGAGCTGCATTCCACAATTACTCCGTTTGCCCTCATAGGCTTAACAGTTATTACCCCAAGATTAAGATCCGTGGGGTTAATATTACTCTTAAAGCTATCCCTTACCTCAATGGCTGTCTTCTCAATGGATGCTTTTCCTTCGGGGGAGTGGGCTTTTTAGCCACCTTTGCCTTTGAACCACCTTTGTCTGATTCTTGGCCACCGACAGCCTTCGCATAAGTCGGTGGCTTCTCCTTTATTACTGGAGGACATGCAGCTCCCTCCACAATGCGCCCTCTCATTGTTGCGATCTCAATTTCTTGCTCACAGACAATGGTGTGCAGCTTCTTTGCTGCACCCATTACTAAGTCTTGCAACTCATTATCCACTCTAAAACGGAACATCGCTACCGCGAGTCCCTCCAAAACGCCAGCCGCAGTCGCCAGCCTACCTGAACCCTTCTCATTTGCATTGGGTTCATCAACTGTATCCGGGGCCTTATCTACATTTGGGCACCCTTTCTCTTTTCCTCTCTCTGGGTCCTCTATAGCTTGTGGAGGCCCATTACTTACACCCTCGGTACTTGTGGTGGGAGGGGGAGTCTCTGGGACTTCCTCCACTACCACTTCTGGATCAGTATCATCTATGGGTTTACTGTCCTTTTTTCCAGTCCGTCTACTTTTTTCACCTGATTGCATCGTCGTCTTCATCTTTTTCATGTTGGGTTAAGGGTATTCCACCCAGGCGGTCTCCACCCACAACCGAGCCCAATAAGGGGAGACCTCAGAGTTAAATTCATCGCTCGAGGTACCTCAGAGCTGCACTCAAGTAATACCCAGACTTCGGATCTCCCCTCGGACCAGAGCATGATCCGGGCTGGGGCCCACAACTTGTCCGGGCCCGGTCCGGACCCAACCCCTATCGTCAAGAATCACCTCCACCCAGATGACTCCGCAACCGCCCCTGACCCACCCCGGTCAAGGGGTAGGACAGGGGATTCCTCATGAACCGATTGATCTGAGTGAGCCAGCTCAGACCGCCCGTATTATTGAAGCAGGGGCCAAGGACGGTGTATTGGGCTACCAACTTGCCTGACCCTCAACCATGATCCCCTCTTCCACATTACAGGTCTCCACCCACGGTAAACTGGTGGGCCACTCCAGCATGGCGACCATGATCCCCTTTTCCACATCCGCCATGATCCCCTTTTCCACATTACGGGTCTCCACCCACGGTAAACTGGTGGGCCACTCCAGCATGGCGACCATGATATATCTCCCCGCTTGCCCTTATGGGCGTATCATAACCTGCACCACTGGCCACCTCTTTCCCTATTAGATATATTGACCAATTCCGGTCAATCTAAGACAAGGAACCTCTCAAGAGTCAGCTTCGGAGGTGAGGCCCGCACACCTAGGACGTTTTAAGGGGCAAATTTCCGCCCACGTTCCGGAAACTTCAACACGGAAACGAGAATTTGGCGAAGAAAAAAGGGGGGAGGACAGGAATCCATGTCCAAAGGACCAAGGACTCCTATCCTCCCCCGTGTTAAAGAGTTACGACCTCAGCCTAAACTCGCCGAATGACACAAAGACCTGTGAACCTGAAAAAGAAATAGAAACTATGGGAGGAAGACTTGTATCTCTTGACACAAGCTCCCTCCCCTGAGTTTAACAGACCTGTAAGTTTTTGGGCTCTCCCCTTAGCCTCATGGCGTCTGTACGCCTCTACTCTTTTATAGTACGTTCACTATCACCGCGCTTTTTAACATCCTCAGTCCTTACACTGCAGTACTCCTTTTTGTACTGCCAGTATTGTTTTTGCCTTATCTCAATTCTCATCTAACTCAATAATTCGTCTTACTCCACCAATCCATACATCTCTCATTCTTTTTCAACACCTTTAATTTATTACCTTGTTCTTTCATTGCACTTTCCTCCTTTTCCATTTCACTCTACTTCCATTTCTACTACACATCACTTCTTTCTTACTTACAGCCCACCTCTAGCTGTACTCAAGCCCATTGGCTGTTGACCTTTAGTCAACTGACCACCACACACCTTTTGTGCTTCCCCTGGGGCATCTCTGATAGGGAACTCTTAGTCTGGCCTTTTCGTTTCGGCCTGTCTGACATGAGTGACTCTAGTCGGCTTAGCCTTCGTCAAAGTGGTTCCCGTCGATGGGGGTGAGTGGAGTACAATGGCACCCCATACCATAAGACCAGGGGCTGGGCCTATATGGTGCTGCATCATGCATGTCTCACTGAGCCTGTAGTTGTGGTACCGCCAGATAGGATTTCGTCCATTATGGTGCTGCAAACTGAAGTGGGATTCGTCTGAAAAGACGATGTGATGCCATTCGCACATCCATGCACGACGTTCTTGTCACCACTGCAATTGCATACGCCTGTGTTGTAGAGTCAATGGTACCTGAAGGAAAATCCGCCTAGCAAAGATGCCCTCCCAACACTGCAGACAATGTCGAACCGTACGTGTGGACACTGGTGGATGTTCAACACACCATAACTGTTGAGCTAAGGTGTTTGATGTGATTGTACGATAATTCATATCCATGCACACAATATGTTTGTCCTCTCGTTCGTTTGTGTGACAGGCCATTGAGATTCCTCACGTCGGTGAGTTTGTTCCTACTCTACCCAGTGATACCATATTCTCATCACTGTAGCAGCATTACATCCAACACAAGCACCGATGTCTCGGTACGATAATCCGCCTTCCCATAATCCCACAATTCTCCTTTGATTAATTCAGAAACCTGGTCGTATGGATGCCGTGTTCTTTGACGGGGCATATTTGATGATTTAGTGAGTAATAACTGCAATTTACAGCAATTACAACTCCAGTGCTTTACACCAGCTCTTTGTAATCTCCTCATACCACTTTCAGAGGAGGCGTTACTACACACATGATCTGCGTATGTGCTGTGCTTTGAATCATTTGCATGTTCTCCCATCGACTACCCGTCTTGCATATTTCGGGACAATCTGATGAGTTCTTCCTGGTGTTGCACGTTTAATGTCCAGCAGTGTATATTTTGAAGTATTCCTAGGAGTTATCGAAGAGCAGATATACAAGGGAATGTCTAGTTCCAGAAAATTGAAAAACGACATTTAGGAAAATATTCTTTCTGTTATTATGTGTAAAATTAGATTGTGAATCACATATATTTGTTAAAAATCCTCTCTAAAAATTAATTCATTACCATAGCTAGACCGATTTTATTCGTTTAAAAATATCGCACCAAATTACAGGTAACGTTATCAATTTTTATTCATTTTATTCATTATAATCTTTTTTTTATCGAAAGGAAGATTTCATCTTATAAAGGTACGAAACTTGATTCGAAAACCTAAAACTCCATCGGTCAAAAGTTACAAAGAATTCTTTATTTTGGGTCGAATTTCTGCGCTAACGTTCCATTAGAATTAAGCCAAATATTTTTGATTTTTTTGACTTGCAACATAGAGGACAGTGAAGTATCCTTGAAGTTACTCCTAACTTTTACATGCGTTCTCATGCAATGACATGTCCTACTAAGATCAAGGTCACTGCTGACCACTTTCTCATTAGAGTTAACATCATCATCATCATCATCATCATCATCATCATCATCATCATCATCATCATCATCATCATCATCATCATCAAGCAGCCATGGGCTACGGAGGTAAACCAGACCGTGCAATTTAGTTCTCCAAGAAAGACTGTCCTGAGCTACATATACTGCATCTGGCCACTGCACGTCAATTGTAACAAGATCCTGTTTGACATTGCCTGTCCACCGCATCCTAGGTCCCTCTTTCTGAGGCCTTTAGGCACACTGTTCATAACCCTATTTGCCAATCTATAATTATTCATACGGGCAGCAATACTCTGCACAATATACTGCTTAAAGCAGGTTGTACTCATTTGCCTAACCTCATCATCAGTTACAAAGTTCAACCACCATATGTCCAAGATGCTGCGTAACAATCTGGAATCAAAAGCATCTAGTTTCCTGTTATCTTGTTTACAAAGTGTCCAGGTTTCACTACCATAACTAACTCTAGAAAGAACAAAACAATTATACAGTCAAATTTTAGTCTTTCGGTCTATATGCCTATTTCTCCACACTCTCCATAGATTCTTAAAAGTCCCGGCAGCAATTCCCATTCGTCTGTTAATCTCATGCCGCACATCACCATTATCTGTTACATAGCTCCCAAGATAATTAAACTGTGACTCCTGATCAGACTGCAACCATTCAGATGAACTGAATCAGAGCCTGCCTGATTAATTTTCATCGCTTTAGTTTTCTCTCTGTTCATAACAAAACTACTCCTACTACTCTACTAACTGTGCTTAGTAGATTCGTAATTCTATTAAGCACAGTCATGGAAAGAACTTTACCTGAACAGAGAGTAGGCTGATACTCCTATAGTTATCACCAGAACTGCGATCACCTTTTTTTGAAAAGAGGGATAACAATACCTCTGGTAAAATCCTTAGGAACCATGCCTTTATCATAAAAGATATTCAGAATTTCAGTCATCCAAGTATAACAGCAGATAACATTCAAGTCTTTAATGCTTATCTAAAATTTTGTTGTAAAAAATCGTTCATTAATGCACCCATATCCTAGAAGAGCATCACTAGCGTGTCTGCTGAGAAGGAGACCCATGCCTTGGTGATGCTTTTATCGTTCCTCCCTGAAAAGAGAAATTTAATTTTTTTTTAAGAATCTGACCTTTATCTGTCTGTCTGGTCTCTTGCAAGCCGAGAATATCTAAACTTTAATGGTGGAATTCTTGTGTGAGGACATCAAGAGAAAAAGCTCTGTGCAGAGTCCTCACATTCCAACTACCTAGGGAGAGAGAGTGTTTAGTGGGATGTATAAAGAAACTATGTTTATTGCGACAGGGAATGCCGACAATATCAAACAGTCCCCTAATCGCAGACATGAAGCAAAGACCCGTTTCTCCACCACTAAAGGCTGAAGCCATCTACAGTAGAAGCAAAGAGTTAAGGTGCCTGTGATGACTTCTGCTCAGGATTATCCACCAGCTGATAAACATATCCTGTGAATCTAATCATTTAGGGCTCTCAACTCACAAACAAACAGAAAACACAGTGGAAAATTTTCTCTCTAAAGAAACCCACAAGTGCAGCAAAAACAGGATCATAATCAAGCTCAGAGCCTTATATCAATCCAGTCCAGTAGGTTTATATGGTCAGCACCAGGACCCTGTGTGGTTGACCACTCCTCAGCAGGGTAGAAGAAAAAGAAAAGTAGTCATAGTTGTCCAGATCAGTAGGCCACACTAATCTGGCAGCCCTCCGCTTCCGTTCACATTCATAAGAAAACACAAGTTCAAAAGTAATATTTAAACTTAAGCTACTAAACTGAAATAGAATTTGATTCTAACTTTATTTTTATAAAGCTTTAAAAAAATTTAATTATTTTATCTATAATATTATATAAATATACCTTTTGACGAATGATTGAAATATAATATAAAATATTGATATTGTAAAGTCCGTTTTGTAATAAATAAAACTATTTTTATAAATTTAAAATATGATCTAAATCGACAATAAATATATTTTATAATTAATTATATACACTAAAGAAATGGGTATTTAATTATTCGTGAAGATTAATATGCTTTGTGTATTTATGATTAAAGATTTCGTTTCATTAATAATCTATTATTTGTCAACCTTCAGGAATTCTTCCTTTGCTGAAACTGGAGCTGGTCTTAGTCAGTTATGATCAATTATGTGAAGTCGAGTACTTGGGGAACAGCAGCACCAAGTGCATCTATTGGAAAATTCCAAAACTTGGTCACACTGGTAGTCGAAATTAAGAAAGTATCTAAGTAAGTACTATTTTTAACCACCAACTATGTAATATTTACGGAGGGAGTTAAAAAAGTTCTTGACACATGTCTGTAGATTTGCTCTCGCTCCTCCGACGTTAACGAGCTACAACATGTTTAAAAGTTTGTTTAAACTTCTCGTTACAGTTACGTGTTAAAAATAAAGGCTGTATCACCCTTTATTCCTTTACTGGCGGACCTTAAAATTCGTTCTGTGAAATCTGCGTTGTTGCTATGGAGTCTATTAAAGACAGAGAAAGAATTTACATTTTCACAGGGATGCAGCTTGGGAATGAAGCGAAAAAATCCATGTCGATTTATTATAAATATACAGGGATTATGCCTGTTCATGTAGCATTGTTACCATATGGATGGGCAAATTCAGCAAAGGGCTGAAGACCTTGGAAAACCTCCCTCGTGCATGAAGACCTAAGAGCCCGTCAAAGAGAACCATCGTTGCTGTTTGGGTACTCATTAAGGAAAACCCGCATATCACTATTCAGGTATAAGTTTAGATATCAGTGTATCGATTGGCAGCGTGGGAACAATTATTATCAGCATTTAAAGTTCCGAAAGATCTCTGCAAAATGGGTACCCCACAAACTAATAGAACAGCAAAAAAGGGCTTGAGTCGTCTCGTGTACGGAATACTGAGAATGTTTGTCTACCTAGTGATTCCAAACGCTTAATAGACCTTTTAGAAGTCTATACAACTCCCAGAAAGATCGACGACTATATTTGGATTGCAGAAGACGAACCATGTCCCCAAATCATTCGACAATACTTTTGCTCAGAGGATTCTCTGCTAACTTTATATTAATATTTATCCTTATATTAATATTTATCTGCAAATATATTATATTTAAGAGAAAAGTTTTTTGTTTATGTTCAAAATTCTTTTCAATTCCCAAAGGAATGGTAGCCGTAGACACCTTACTTGAAAAATGACTATAAATAGCCAATGCTACATCAACATTGTTTTGCCAAAAATGGTTAAAGAGATGAAGGAGTAGCGTCCAACAACGGTCGTGTTCTCCTTCTACATGGCAATGCCAGTGCTCACAATTCCCGGCTAGTTCAAACCTCCTATAACAGAAATCCAGAGTACCAAATTTATGATGTCAGCTTAAGTAGTCCTACCATATACACATTTTTTATATTTTTTATTTTAATATTATTACAGGTGGATTCTGTGCTAACTTTATATTAATATTTATGTGCAAATATATTTTATTCAGGAGAAATTTTATTTGTATTAATTAGCACTATTATATTTGACAATAAATAGGAATAAATTTGTTCCTAAATAAAATATATTTAGAGATAAATATTAGTATAAAGATTAGCACAAGAGTTCACCAGTAATAATATTAGAATGAAAAATATAAGAATTGCCTTACAAACTTAGTGAAGTCAAAAATTTGGTAATTGGCTTTTTTGTTATACGAGGTGTTGGCTAATCACGGCCTATCTGGAACAGGATACAAAAAAAACAGCTCCGTATTCTGCATATTCACCCGAACTTTCACCATGTGATTTTCGATGTTTCCAAAAATTGAAAGAAACTCTCTGGGAAGCCTTTTTCAAGGGTGAAGAACTTGCAAAATGCGTTCATTCTGAGGTCCGGAGAATTCCCCAACAGGAATACCACCAAGCTTTCAAGAATTGTTGTAGACGTTTGCAACTTTGCATAGATGCTGGAGGGGAATACTTTGAAGGTGAATAAAATTTTTGTTTGAGGTAAATGCAATGGTTTTTGTTCTGTAGATGCAGTTCAAGAACTTTTTGAAAGACCCTCGTAATGAAGTAAGACAGCCATTAATTCATGGATAATGATAATCACTACCTATTTTTGATTTAAAGCAGGAAATTCCCAAGAGCGGAAATACTCTTGGGGATTTTGCAAAATGCTTTTATATTGTTTTCCAAAAACAAAGAAAAAGAGAGAACAAAAAATATAGAGAATAGTTTCATTTTGTCATGTCTGTCCACCTGCAGACATCGAACTTTTGGTTTACAGTGATAAATTAAAAATTATATTTGTGTCCGATAGGCTTGGAAGAAATATTACGATCTGTACTTTCAAGCTCCCAAAAGCTATAACTGAGGCCTCCAATGGTGGGAAAAGTTGAAAAACGTATCAAACGAATATTGCAAACAACGGTAGTTAAGCGAGATATTTGAAATTTTCGTGGTGTAATATGAAGGTCATGAAGTTCCCATTGCCAACAATGTGTTGATTTCTTGCCCAGGGATGTGGAAGATTGCAACTTTTTTGTTTTAAGAGATAATTGTTTATCTTTAGAGAGAAATTACAATTTCCTTTTCAGGTTGGATAAGTATTGATGAAATATTACGATTTGCACTTACCGAATTTTCCAAACGCTATAATTGCGCCTTCATACGGTGGAGAAAAGAGTTCCAAAATTTCAAACGACTATTGCAAACGATGTAGTTATTCTAGAAATTAAAAATTTTAGTGGTGAAATATAAAGGTTAGGAAGTTCCCATTGGTAACAATGAGTTGACTCCTTACTCCAAGGGGGGGGGGGAAGGAACGGTATTATTTGATGTAAGAGATAAGTGTTTGTTTCTATAGAAAAATTAAAATTTTTTCGGGTTTTATAGGTATAGATGAACTATTACAATAAGCACTTTCCGAATATCTCAAAAGCTGTCACTGCGCCCTCTATCATGTAATAAACCGAAAATTCCACAGATTAACGAATGTTGTAAATAATGTATTTTTTTTTTGCTAGAAATTTGAAATTTTGGAAATGGAATATGAAAACTATGAAGATTCCATTGGCAGCAATGAGTTGACCCCGAATTTCCAGAGTGGATGGGAAACGCAACTGTTTTGTTTTAAGAGAAAATTGGAAAACTGTTTTTAGTTGGATTGGTACTAATGAAATATTATAATTTACATTTTTCACAAACTTAGATAGTTTTAATTTATATCGTTAGAGACCACTAAATATGAAAACGTCGAAAATTTTAAGGAATGTTGCAAGTAATCTGTTTATTGTAAATATTTGAAATTTCACTGGTAGTGTCAAAATATGCTCCACTGACAGCAATAACTCACGCAACAATAACCAGAATGATAACAGACTTTTCTAAGAGGATGTAGGATGCGGTGGGTAGACATTGTCAAACAGGATCTTGTTAGAATTGGTGTGCAGTTGCCAGAGTAGTAGATGTAGCTCAGGATAGACTTGCTTGGAGAACTAAATTGCACGGTCTGGTTGGACCTCCGTAGCCCATGACTGCTTGATGATGATGATGATGATGATGATGATGATGATGATGATGATGATGATGATGATGATGATGATGGTGGTGGTGGTGGTGGTGGTGATGATGATGATGATGATGGGAAAAGCAAAATTTTAAATTTAAGACAAGAGACAAATGCTTTATATAGTTTAAATTTATTAATAAAATACTAGTATTTTCGTTTTCTCCATCATCCTTTAGCTCAAATTAAAACTTTGAAGTAATGAAAAGTTGGGTAAACGAGAAAATCATTCACTTTGAATACGAGAGTATTGATACAACTAAAAAAATTACAAAAATATCTAGACAACTCATATACTTTTATGCGTTTTCGTAGTTATTTTTGTTTTCTAATATATCTTGTTACTTTTCATTATTAACTAAAGTGCGATTCACGTATTACATACCATCCAGAATTATTTAAATGTTATTAAATGTTAATTGTTTGATTCACCATTTACACCGGAACCATTGATCTTTTTCTGGTCGGAAACAATAAAGTTTGAGAATCGTTACAATAAAATAATGCGAATAACTTCTTTTCAATTACCTGAACATACTCGAATCTGTTCTAACGAAGTTATTACTCTATTATCAGCAAATATTTTTTTCATACGTTGCTCTAATGTTCTTATGTAGAGTCAAAAAATTGGACTATTTCCTTTTGCGTAAATTCGAAACTAAGGCTAACTAAGCCATTATAATAGGAAAAGATGATTTTAGAGACAAAAGAATACATATTGAGGTAATAAAATTAAAGTAAATAAAATTACATTAGACACGTAATATGTTGTATTGAAGGAAGAACTACTTATTTATGTAAACGTTTATAGAAATAAATTATCCACTGCATTTTAAAATAACATACACCTAACAAACAAAAGAAACTAACGAAAATTGAGACTTAGAATTTCCCATTATTACGTTGTTTCAGCTTCCCAAAACAACTTCACTGTATAAAGGTTAGAAAAATAAATAAAACTAGTTGAAAGCTCCATAACAAAAGAAAACAAAATAATAAATGGCGAAAAGCATCTTTAAATTACAAACCAATGTCTCTAAATCTTAATACTCAGAGTATCATTTCAGTATGTATCGGAGAATTGGAACTTGTAACATTTAATAGCAATTTACCCCCATTTTTATGAAACATAACTAGTATCTACTATATTCACATCTTAGCAAAATGGTGCATTTGTAATAATTCACTTTTCAGAAATTTTAAAGGACATTTTTTTAATGCTAAAATACTATTCTTGAAAATCAGATCCCTTTTTTTTATTTGATGGTTTCCACAGTATTATCAACTTGTCATCAGTTACAAGTTTTCACTGAAGCTCAAGTTTATTATCATTGCAAATTCTACATTAAATTTAATCAACATATAAACAACCCAAAAGCAAAAGCTTGACTAGGTTGTTATAATAAATATTACATTACTAATGTAAAATATAGATTTAAAAGTAATTTTAAGAATGAGAAACTGATTAACATTTGAGATAATGATTAACAGATAATATGATTTAATCAACACCCACAGAACCACAATATCCAAGCAACATCCATAAAATATCAAAGATGACTATAAGTGACTACATTTTAATTAGTACATTAAATTTAATCAACATATAAACAACCCAAAGGCAAAAGCTTGACTAGGTTGTTACAGTAAATATTATAATAAAATAAATAAATACCCGCTCAAGCAGCTGCTTGCCACAGAGGTCTGACAGGAGCCTGTCAGTTTATATGCCACAGTAGAAGGTCTGAGAGGATGGCAGCTCCTCAGCAGAAAAACGATACAAAGAGATGGCTCTTTGTATCGTTTTTCTGCTGAGGACCTGCCATCCTCTCAGGCCTTACCCGGGACTCGAACCCAGGTCCCTTAGATCAGTAGCCAAGCGCGCTAACCACTCGACCATACATTACTAATATAAATTGTAGATTTGAAAGCAATTTTAAGAATGAGAAACTGATTAACATTTGAGAGAATGATTAACAGAAAATAGATTAATTTTTGAGAGAATGATTAACAGATTTTCAGAGTCTTCTTCCAGCAGTCGTTGCGATTGGACGTTCTTCGCAGAGCTCCTGCCAGCAGGGTGTGTCCGCTGCCCTCCCATGACCACGACCAGCGTCGGTTGACCTTCTGGGCCGTCACCGGACTAGTAAGTGCCATAAACTTTATTGCTCCTACGCGTCTACGCTTTATTCCTCTCCCCCTTGCATCAGTCCGTCGTGCTTTACACAGTGTCTTGTGTAGAGTGAGCTGGCTAAAATCAATTAAGCACCTGGACTTTAGGGCCCAATTTGTGCATCTCCCATTAGTGGTTCCCGCCGTTGAACTTGTGAGCCAAAACTCTCTACACAATGAATTCCTTATGTTACAGCTGTGGAGAAACAATTTCTCCTAATGCCGACCATATCCTATGCAGTGGATGCAAAGGGAAACTGCATTTTGGGTGCTCTGGCACAACGGAGAGAAACTATAAAAAGATGACTCAAGAGAAGAAAAAACGTGGCTCTGTACTGACTGCAAATTAAGCAGGACAAACAGCAGGGCCGTTTCAGATAAAGAAAACAGAGACAATACGCCTCTAAAGAATAACACACGTGTATCACCCTCACCGACATCGAATAACAATAGTGACTATAGCCAGGAGACATCCTTGGCTCACCGCTACTCTAAGACAACCGGAGAAGGCTGTAACACTAATAGTATACGGCCCCTGTCTTCGGCGCAACAAGAAACTAGAAACTTTCAAACATTACTAAATGAAATAACGCACTTAAGAAACGAAATCAAAGACTTAAGGCATTCAGTAGAATTTTTCTCATCCAATATGATACACTATTGAATAAATTTCACGAATATGAAGCGACGCAACTAGACACTATGAGTAAACTAGCTACCATTGAAACTACATGTGCAGATCTCACTCAAGAGAATACGGCTCTAAAGTTGCAAATTAATGATCTTGAACAATACGGCAGAAACCGAAATATCGAGATACATGGCATTCCAATGGACGACCAGGATGAGAAAGAAAATCTAAATCAGATAATGATCAAGTTGCAAAAGCGCTAGATATAAATAATTTTAACATTGATCAACTTGAAGCCTTACATAGACTGCCAACAAGGAACAAGAAAAAACACCTGCGATTATTGCCCAATTTAAATCTAGAAACGAACGTGAACAATGGATGTCAAAAAAGAAATCGAAAATCTGTGCCAGTAACGTTATTGATGACGCTAAAAAAACGCCAGTATATCTAAATGAAAATTTAACTCCAATAAACAGAGAACTTTTCTGGAAAGCGAGGTGCCTGGCCAAATAAAAAAATTTTAAATACGTCTGATTTCGGAACGGGAAAATCATGATGAGAAAAACTGATGGTGACAGCGTAATTCGAATTGATATGCAGACGAATTTCGACGAATTATAAACGGGAAATATATTGCTTATTTGCTCCACCTTATTTGTTCTGCCATGGCGACTTTTCATTTTGATGACTTACCAACATTTGATCACAACGAAAATATTCTGTGCGACTATGAAGAAGTTAAGAAAAGGTTCTTGACTAGTAAATTGTGTTATGAATCTGATGAACACTTAAGCTTCCTGCATGTGAACATTCGAAGTCTGAAAAAAAACTGGGATACTCTCTGTGTTTATCTTAAAGATATCTTGAATTTCTTAGATATTATTATATTAACAGAAACTAACATCCTCAGCACGGATGCTCCATTGTTCAATCTAGAAAATTTTAATCAACTTTTTACGAGAACTCCTGGTGCGTTTGAACATGGGATTCTACTTTTCTTCCGCGACACATTATTAGTCAAAACGATACCTTCACTTGTAATTCCAGCTGAAACATTGAATATAAATATCTACAAGGGTAATTTAACTTTCAATTTACTTGCTATTTACAGATCACCAAGCTCGAACATTAATACTTTTCTTTCTAATCTCAAAAATTGGTTCGAAACAACTGATAAACATCGCAATCAAATACTAGTTGGAGACTTTAATTTAGATATCAAAAATATCAGAAAGCACGGTGTTGCCAAATACGTAGAATTGTTAACCGAGTTTTGGTTTCTCACCTATCATTACTGGTATCACCAGGGAAGATATCATTGGTGACTCACTTTCTCAGACATGCATTGATCACATTAACGTCCGACTTGACATTAAACTCGACACAAATTCAATGATTTTTCGCAGTAGGATCGCAGACCACTACTTAATCGCGGCAATTTGCGGGGGGAAAAAACTTGGGAATTCGTCCAATCACACTAAAAAGCTAGACAGCAATTTTAACACGAAAACTATCTTAGATCATAAAAACACATGCAAAGAAATAAGTCTAACAGACTGGCTGGACAGAGGCACTGGAAACGAAACCCCAAATTCAGAACCAATAGACGTACTTTATGAAACATCCATAAAAAAATATACGGCGATTGTTAACAATAACAAAATTAATAAACTATCGGATGGCTCAAAAATGAAACAACGCAATTGTAGCAAAGACTGGATAAATCAGGAAATAATAAACTTAATACGTAAAAGAGACTCGGCTTGGATTGATTACAAAAATAACAAGAGAAACAGAAATTTTAAATTACTATACACAAACTTAAGAAACACAGTCACGTCCGTTATTAGGCAGGAAAAGAAAAAATATTACTTCAAACAATTTGAGTCATGTAAAAATAAACCAAAGCAAAATTGGGAACTCATCAACCAAATTATCAACAATAAACCTAAAACTGCCATTGACGATTTTATCATGAAGAATATGCCACAAGGTATGTCTGAAACTCAAGCAGCAGAGAAATTTAACAACACCTTTGCAGACATTATTGTCAATCTCAGAGACGATAACCGTATACAGAATCTCTCTACAGTTCCTAAACATATCCAACCTTCTGTCCCCTCAATTTTTATTCCTCCCATCTCAAAACAAGAAACTTTCAAAATTCTAAGTGACTTAAATGAAAGAAAATCATGTGGACACGATCAGGTACACATAAAGCACATTAAAGCATGCAAAACCTCCTTAGCTGATCTCGTGACAAACTTTATCAATGAAAGCATATCTACAGGAAACATCCCTAATAAACTCAAAATTGCTATTCTAAGACCAATTTACAAAAGTGGAACTAAATCCGATTGCACTAACTATAGGCCCATTGCCATCTTACCCGTCCTTCACAAAATACTTGAAAGATATGTAGCTAACGTTCTAGCCAATTTCTTGAAAAAACATAACATTATTAGTGAAAAGCAATATGGTTTCCAAAAAGGTAAAAATACAATTACACTTTTAACGGAGTTTTCTGACGTCATTAATGGAACTTTAAACAACGGAAAAATAGCAGCAGCTATCTTTCTGGACTTTCGTAAGGCATTTGATACGTTGGATCACGATATTTTGCTTCAAAAATTGTATATTTATGGTATCCGAGGTATTACCCTTAAATGGTTTGAAAATTATTTAAAAAATAGAGTGCATGTTACCAAAATTAATGGCGTTTTTAGTGAGAAGAGAACAGTGTACACTGGTGTTCCACAAGGTTCAATTTTAGGTCCGCTTTTATTCATTATTTATATTAATGATCTAGCTAACCTTAAACTTAAGGGCTCTCTTTATATATATGCTGATGACACCGCCTTGGTTAACGTGAATCACAATATAGGAGACGCAGTCCGAGATACACAGGATGATTTTAACAAAATTATTTACTGGTCGAACATTAATCGTATTTACATAAATTCAGAAAAAACCAAATGGATGAACTTTCATTCACCAGGATACTATGATCTCTCATCTTATGCAATTAAAAACCACGAACCCTTGTGTCCTCACATCATGATAAATCATGACCCTGACTGCTGCGACTGTGATGTTATTGAGCGTGTTGAGAGCCATAAATATCTTGGACTCCACATGGACACAACCTTCCGATGGAATACACATATTCAAAAGTTAGCAGGGAAATTGCGTCTATGTGCATCTAAACTTTATAAACTACAATTTGTTGCAAGCACACATACATGTATTTTGGTTTACAAAGCTATCTGTGAATCTATATTGACCTATGGTTTGACAATATACGGCTCAACTAACCTCACAAATATAAAGAAAATAGAAACTATTCAATCATCCATTGCTAAAAATATAATCCCATACAACTTAAGAAATTCATTTTATCATAGCGAAGAAAGACTAAATTATCTAGGCGTACTCTATTTTCACAACCTTTACAAATACAGCATCACTTTAAAATATTTTTTTGATAATCAATTTAAATCTAAAATCTCTCATGGGAAAAACACAAGGTTACAATCCAAAAATTATTTCCAACTTCCAAAAATATTAAACAATTATGGGAAATGTACAAGGGCATATACAATACCTTGCATGTTCAATCAACTTGCCAAGGGAAATTATTTTATTAAACAATTTTAAAGAAATCAAAAATAAGACAAAAAATTTTCTTCTAGGCACTAAATTTTAAATAAAAATTTCAACCACCACAATGGAGCTTCCACTGGAATTCATATAATTTGATGACATTGTTATAAACTATATCTTACGTATTTTCATGTAACGTTATTATTCTTCTCTCCTGCAGATAAGCAGATGCTTTGCGGGTCATTTGTTTAAATTTTTGTATAACTAACATGAATATGAATAAAGATTATTATTATTATTATTAAAAAAAAAAAAAAAAGATAATATGATAAATAATTAACACCCACACAACCACAAAATCCAAGGAACATCCATAAAATATCTAGGATGACTATAAGATATCCATTAGCCATCTCTGATATCTTTTGGCTATATTCCGGAAATTGTGGTTGTGTGGGCAGATAATAATCATAATTATTTAACAGAAAATAATGATAATTAATTAATAGGTTATTAATCAGTTAACGATAGCAATAATTTAAACTGTTACACTGAAAGCTAAATTTAAAAATGAAAACGGTTTGAATCTTGTTTTACATTAACGTAATATTAGAAGTTTTACATTTTGACCGACAACTGTAGTCGTTCTCACTAAAATAAATAATTACACATTCTGCTGCAGTCCAATCCTATGATGGCAAAGCGATCACGTGTGATGTTGAGGAGACTCACGCGAATCAAATGGCGTGTGGCTCTGTTCACTGTCTCAAAGCAACCGTTGCGTGCGGAGGGAAGACATCGAATAGGAAGTTGCATCAGCTCACTAATGCCTTGGGTGACGACGTTAATGCCTGGGATGTCATTGTCACTTGCGGAGGAATTGCAATAACAAGTCAATAATGCTCTTTTGACAATACAAATATGACCAAATGATGTTGACGTCGTTGTTGTCGTCTGAAGATGGTTAGAAAGAGTTAGAAGGGATTATCTAAATAATCTGGTTTTAATCGCTTTAAGATTTTTGAAATTAATTGACAGAGTGAAATTAAAACCAGCGATATGAAATACACTATTGTTTCATCGAATATTGGCCAATCGAATTGGTATACGATTATCGAAATCTGTTTGCCAATGTAAATAGACAAACTGCAAAAATTACACCTTTTCCGAATGAAGTCTGAAATTAAAAGAAATAACCGCTTAAATAAATATCACTCCGAAATAACTAGAGACACAATGCCGTAGCATATAAGAAATATTTTTTAAATACAAATATATATGCAATAATTACATCCTCTATATCCAAGCTGTTTTATTGACAGACACTAACAGAGCACACTTTCAGAAAGTAACATTTTTCATTTTATTTGGACATATTGGATAGGGAAGAATCCTAAAATATACTTTTAGCTTTTGCAGGACATCTCGTGTAGGGATATGTCCTACAAAGACCGAAGTCACTGCTAACCGCTGCCTCAATTAGAGTTACATAACACACAGTGTTTGCCTTGTTGGAACAATCGCTATCTTTCTAACCGTTATGCGAGTTAAGGATTCAGTAACAATAATTAATTAACGGAGAATTTGTTATTTCACATTATGAGACAATACAGGTAATACATATTGTTATAAATATTTTTCTTGCACGCATTCTGCTGATCTGGATCAAAGTACTGTACATTTCATAACTTGATTACTGAAAGGACATGTGCATCTGTACAAGCCATGTTAACAGTTAAAAGCAGTTCTGTTGACTATGTGAGTTTTGACACGCATTGCGAACTTTTGGTCTTTTATCGTTGTCACACTTGCACATCAGGACTCTATTCTTTACCTCATTGGAATCAGTTATTGAGAAGAAAGCAGATTCACTTCTAAAAGGGTTGTCTATGAGGAACCAAGGCTCAAGGAAGTCAGGCCTCTCTTAGATCCATAACAACTTTTGTATATGATGCATCGTGACCAGTAGCTAGATCCATAACCACTATTTGAGTTAAGGCAAACTCCAGTAAATTAATGAAAATGGAGTTTATAATTTGCCAACACTATATAAGCATAAACAAAGATAACATATATAGGCATAACATATATAACACATATAGATATAGACAATAAATAATAATAAATCATTATTATTATTATTAATTATTAGACATTTTGTGGCAGTGCACACATATGGTTGCTATAAGACGACGGACGCCACATGGCATTTGAATAATACAGCCATCAACCAGTGAAGACAACCATATGAAATGCTTCTAGCTGCCGTGTATCGAGAATATCAACAACGTGGCGTCCCGCGGCAACCACTCCTTCTAGCATTAGTACGCATGTGCTGAGAGAGTTTAGGCATCGTTCATTGCATAGTCGCAGTTAGCACTTCACACTAGTGTTGCCAATCGTATTATATTTGTACTTTTTGTACCATAATAGGATGTCCATGTACTATGTTCCCTATTGAGCAAGCTATACTACGTAAAAATTCTATAATTTGCGATTCTTAAACATTGCGATTCCTAAATTCAAAAACAATTAGTGGAATTTTCTTAATATAAATGATTCAGCTTTTAACAGAAATAAATTTATAATACGGCCATAAATTTTCAACAATTCACCAGTTATTTTCCATCTTTTTTTGGTTTTTGCCTGTAATGCTAAAACTAATATCTAATGCCTGAAAATTAAAATTATTTTTATTTCAATCCGATTTTAAATCAAATTAAACAAAAAATACATTTGCTCGATACTTACCACGAATAAGGTTTTTTTTTAATCCGAAAAAGTCATCCTATAGATACATTAGGAGCGCGCTCTTTGGGCGACGATGGCGGAGTTACTTTGCAGGAAAACACGGAGAATACTAACACAAAGGATCTGCGGGGAAAACAAGATTTTTCCGTGGAAGATCCGGTTCATTTCTACCATGGAAGAATAGCATAAGATTCATAGATCACAAATATATTTGGAAAGAACAATATGCTTATTTATGAGAAGAATATCAAAATACAAGTGCACTAAGAAGCACATTAACCAATAAAATAGGAGGATTACCCACCAGAAAATTGCCGCGAATCTAGAAAATATACAGTATCTTCAGTAAAAAATAATAGGTAATATTCTGAGGGACGATGTTTTAATCAAAATCACTTAAAACACTCTCTGGGCTCAGACAATTATAGGATCTGTTAGAGTTAAGTTTATAGAATAAACAATAGAATAAAAACATACTAACCAAACTTATTCGCATAGTAACCACCTTCATCAATAAATGCTGAACCTAGAGCCGCAGCTTACTTGTTATGGTTGTCTGTTTGGAGTTTATGTAAAGGCCTCTATCAGGGCCAGATGGAGAGAGGCAAAGGGATCCCCCCTTTCAGAATGTTAGTAAGGGTAATACAGGCAACAATAATTAAACTTATTTCTATTTAATGCAATTTTCAGGAAATTTTTAAGACCTGTAGAATGGAGAGGTGAAATGTTAAACTTCTCTATAGAGAAATCACAGAACATCTTTTGTCCTCTTCACTTCACGAAGGCCACCATGTTTACAGAGGCAGTCTCCCGCAATCTTAACATTATACATTATGTAATGCAGTGGTTCTCAACCTTTTATATTTCACGTACCCCCTGAAAATGTGTATGTAACTGGCGTACCCATTACCTAAAGATAAAACTTTAGTTACAGTATAATAATGCCAACTTAGCGACTTTGTTACTAGATCTAGCGACCTTTGAGCTCTCATGGCGTACTCTAAAAAATTTTACTACGTACTCCCAAGGGGTACGCGTATCCTACGTTCAGAACCCCTGATCTAATGCATGGCCACGCGGAACTTGCATTTCTGGAACCAGTTTTCCGATGTTTCAATACTTAAGTCCTTTTTTCCGATGTTTCAAAGGATTTAAGTATTGAAACATCTTGGCTAAGACGAAATCTGGGTGGTTCACAAATAACAGGGCCATTCCCAGACATTTTATTCTGGATTTTGCCTTCTATCCAAATACCCAATGCATTCTGCATTTCCTTGATGCATGAATCCTTTATAATTTTAACAACCTCTGAAATTTTAAATAGCTAGAATCTTTACCATTTTTATGCACTGTTACCCAGCTTTATGATGATAGATATGATGATCGACTCCTTGATTCCGAAATGATGAACGACAGAAACTGTCGACTCACTGCGCTCCAGACGTCTAGCACAGGGGTCGACAGACATTTTCATGGCACTTGTCAAACTATTTTTGTCATATTTGGGACAGCACGGAGCAAATTTACGACATTATTGTATTCCATTATGCATTAGTCTTGTAATTGTTATTCATTGTATGTACCAGCCAGCTCCACGTGTTGCAGTTTGCTGACTTCTAGTCTATCAGTTAAATTTTCTGTCAGAAAATCATCACGTTTTTTCCCTCTTTTGAGAAGAGATGCAGTTTTAGGAGTGTCCTTATATTTTGAAGACAGGTTAAATAAAAATAGCAGATAATCTAAATGCTATACGATGCAAAACCCAAATCATGAACGTGATTTGATTGATTCTTTGATAATAACTGTGAGATATTAATTGGCAGCGAATGCTCAAAATGGTTTCTCTCTGATATTCAATGGGACAGAAAGGAGGTTTCAACCAATAATCGGAACATAAAATATGGGGCAGTTATTGTGCTTATGTATGAGATATCAAAATTTGCTAATCAGAAAACAGGAAAAAAAAAGAATTTATCACATTTTTTTTATATTCTCTCTTACTATATCTCCCCTATATGAGTACTAGAAGTATATATATATTTTTTAAAACTCGCACGTGTTTTTCCTACGGAAGGATATCATTCTATACATCGTTCATGAAAACGAGATGACTTTCTTTGAGTTCATGTCAATTTTAATTCTTTAATCATATAAAATTCTCTTTTGTTTTCCTTTCTCGTTACTGATTTCCATTTCAAGGTTCTCGAAACAAGCATTCGTAGTTTTATAACAAAATATATTTGGTACACAAAAACACCGAGCATAGAGAGAGAGAGATGGTTAAAAACATTAAAACATTTCTACTAGGTCAAGACCTAGTAGCCACTAGGAAACCTAATTACAGAAATTAGAAAAACACAATGAGAAAGTCGCTGTATAACAGTTTGCATGTTCAACGAGAAGACAGCAGAAGCTACAGTTATCTGTGTTATTTACGTTTATAAAAAATTGCAAAGATTTGTATCTAATTGATCTTCATTTGTTGGGCAGTTTCTTATTATGGTCGAAAGATTTTATACACAGAAATTCATATTTAACCTGTGATGATGCATAGAATCGGCCAGGCCTAGCACCTAATGTCCGACCCCGCCTTCTCCTGGTGTAGACCGTTAGTACCTTTCAAAAGAGATACTCTCTTGTGGAAGTGAAGGGATCAGGAGATCTACCAGATTAGTGTGGCCTACTGATCTGGACAACTATGGCTACTTTTCTTTTTTTCTACCCTGCTGAGGAGTGGTCAACCACACAGGGTCCTGGTGCTGACCATATAAACCTACTGGACTGGATTGATATAAGGCTCTGAGCTTGATTATGGATCCTGTTTTTGCTGCACTTGTGGGTTTCTTTAGAGGGAAAAATTCCCACTCTGTTTTCTGTTTGTTTGTGAGTTGAGAGCCCGAAATGATTAGATTCACAGGATATGTTTATCAGCTGGTGGATAATCCTGAGCAGAAGTAATCGCAGGCACCTTAACTCTTTGCTTCTACTGGCATCGTCAATTTCTACATTGGAGGAAATCTTCCATTCGCCTTTAGAATTTTATTTTCTACATTGAAATTTATACTTTAGAAATTTATTTTCTACATTGGAGGAAGTCTTCCATTCAGCCTTTAGTGGTGGGGGAACGGGTCTTTGCCCCATCTCTGCGATTAGGGGGCTGTTTGATATTGTTGGCATTCCCTCTCTCAATAAACATAGTTTCTTTAAACATCCCACTAACCATTTTCTCTCCATAGGTAGCTGGAATGTGAGGGGTCTGCACAGAGCTTTTTCTCTTGATGTCCTCACACAAGAATTCCACCATTAAAGTTTAGATATTCTCGGTTTGCAAGAGACCAGATGGACAGATAAAGGTCAGATTCTTAAAAATAATCTTAAATTTCTCTTTTCAGGGTGGAACGATAAAAGCATCACCAAGGCATGGTTCTCCTTCTCAGGAGACATGCTAGTGATGCTCTACTAAGATCATCATCATCATCATCATCATCATCATCATCATCATCATCATCATCATCATCATCATCATCAAGCAGCCATGGGCTACGGAGGTCCAACCAGACCGTGCAGTTTAATTCTCCAAGCATATCTGTCCTGAGCTACATCTGCTGCATCCGGCCACTGCACACCAATTCTAACAAGGTCCTGTTTGACATTGTCTGCCCACCGCATCCTAGGTCTCCCCTTCTTTCTGAGGCCTTTAGGCACACTGTTCATAACCCTATTCGCCAATCTATAATTGTCCATACGGGCAACATGGCCAAACCAGCGGAGTCTCTATCTGCACAATATGCTGTTTAAAGGAGGTTGCAGACTCCTTTGCGTAACCTCATTATTAGTTACAAAGTTAAACCACTTAACACCCAAGACACTATGTAAGGATCTAGAATCAAAAGCATCTAGTTCCTGTTATCTTGTTTACACAACGTCCAGGTTTCACTACCATAACTAACCTTAGAAAGAACCAAACTATTATACAGTCTAATTTTAGTCTACATGTGTAAACGCCTATTTATCCACAATCTCCATAGATTCTTAAAAGTCCCGGCAGCAATCCCTATTCGTCTGTTAATCTCAGGCCGCACATCACCAGTATCAGTTACATAGCTCCCAAGGTAATTAAACTGTGACACCTGCTCAAGACTGCAACCATTCAGATTAACTGAATCACAACCTTCCTGACCAATTTTCATCACTTTAGTTTTCTCTCTGTTTATAACCAAACCTACTCTACTACCAGTCTCATCAACAGCTCGAATGAAAGAGTTCATCTCATCAACATCATTTGCCGAAAGGGCTAAATCATCAGCATAATCTAAATCAGAAATTTTCTTATCTCCAGCCCAATTAAGGCCAAAATCTTTCCCTTGTAGTGAATTTCGCATAACATAATCAATAACCAAGCTAGAGAGGAAAGGAGACAAAATGCACCCTTGTCGAACACCAGACGTAATGCTAAACCAATTGCTACAAGACTTACCAACTCTCACACATGACTCAGTGTTATTATAGAGAGCTTTCATTATGTTAACTAACTTGTCTGGTATACCATATGATTTCACAATAAACCACAAATTATGACGATCAACAGAGTCGAAAGCCTTTTTGAAATCAACAAAGCTAGCAACCAAAGGTTTCTGAAACTCTAAACATTTCTCAAGAATCTGCCTAAGTGAAAATATCTGATCTACACATCTCCTACCACTTCTGAATCCACATTGCTCATCACGCAATTGCCTGTCAACCAGATTCTTAATTCTATTAAGCACAATCATGGAAAGAACTTTACCAGGAACGGAGAGTAGGCTGATACCCCTATAGTTATCACAAGAACTGCGATCACCTTTTTTGAAAATAGGGATAATAATAGCTCTGGTAAAATCTTTAGGAACCATGCCTTTATCATAAAAGTTATTCAAAATTTCAGTCATCCAAGTGAGTCCGAAACATTCCCAGCTCTGAACATTTCTGTAGTAATTTCATCTACCCCTGGGGATTTATGAAGTTTAAGTTTAGAGATAGCCAAAATAACTTCAGATTGTGTTATAGGGCCAACATTAAAGCTACCAATGCATCTATCATCATTACAAACAATGGGAGTAGAACTAACCACATTGTTCAGAACATCACTGAAATGCTCAGCCCACCTCGTCATGACAGAATCCTCCCCTTCTATAACCTTACTTTTTTATCCTTCAATCCTTGTATACCAGTCCGTTTTCTACCACACAAAACATTAACTATCTGGTACAGCTGTGTGCTGTTGTGCTGTCTAACTGCTTCCTCGGCTTTGTCAGCCAAACCATCAAGCCAAAGATTCTTATCAGCAGCTAACTGATCTTTACACGTTTATTAAGCTCTCTGTAATCATTTCTATTAGGACTAGTAGGGTACTGATTAAGGACATTCCTGCAGTTCTTTCTTTCTGAAATAAGCTCAAGTGCCTTATCACTCAAATAATTCTGTCTCCTCTGCACCTTTTTCCCTAAAAGAGTACTGTTTGTTTCCAAAAAAGCCTGTTTAAAATGGCCCCATTCTTCCTCAACTTCAGTATTAAACAAACCATGACTGTCATAATGACTAAGTAACCTATCATGGTAAGCTTTGGCTATAACTGGGTCTTTCAGAGCTTCGGTATTAAAGGTAAATTTTTTAACCCTAGCACAACACTTTTTAAGTTTAAGTTGCAAGACACTTTTAACAAGGTAATGGTCAGATCCAATTTCAGCTCCCCTATATGCCCTGGTATTTGTAACAGAACTAGCCCATTTACTGTTAATTAATATATAATCAATCATATTCCTATGCAGCCGATCAGGTGAAACCCATGTGTATTTATGTATGTCGCGGTGTTTTTAATATGTGTTAGTTATTCTGAAAACATTGAGGTTACTTACCTGTAGGAGACGTTGCTCACTGCCATTGCAGCTACCAATACCAAAAGGGCCTATTACTCCTCCCCAAAAGTCAGAGTCAGTACCAACTTTGGCATTGAAGTCACCTAGAACAAGGGTAATATCTCCTTTCTTGACAGAATTCAAAATATCCTGAAGTTGCCCGTAAAACCTATCCTTCTCATCCTCATCGGCATCCTCAGTGGGGGCATAACAGCAGATAACATTCAAGTCTATAATGCTTGTCTGAAATTTTGCTGCAAGGAACCTTCATTAATGCACTCATATCCTAGAAGAGCATCACTATCATGTCTACTGAGTAGCAGACCCACGCCTCGGTGATGCTGTCCATCCTCCCTCCCTGTAAAGAGAAATTTAAAGTTATTTTTAAGTATCTAACCTTTACCTGTCCATCTGGTCTCTTGCAAGCCTAGAATATCTAGGTTATAGCTCTGGAATTCCTGCATGAGGACATCAAGAGAATAATCTCTATGTAATGTCCTCACGTTCCACGTTCCTGCAGAGAGAAAATGATTAGTAGAATTTTTAAAGAAATTAGGTTTATTGAGATTGGTAGGGCGAACAATATCAAACAGCCCCCTGATCGCAGGCATGGGGCAAAGATCTGTTTCTCCTCTGCTAAAGGCTGAAGTCACCGATGCTGGTAGGAACTTCAGGCACCACCTTTTCAAGTGGACTTTTTCAAGAGCCACATGGCCTGCCTGAGACACATTACTCCAGTTTAGGCTTGAGGATGCCCAACTAGCTAAGTAAGGTTCAGGTACCTGCGATGGCCTCTGATTAGGATTATCCACCAGCTGATAAAAGGTATCCCATGCCTCTCTTCAGTTAGATCTGGCAACCCAGAAGCAAACAGAAAACACAGCGGCAGACTCTCCCTCAACAGAGGCCCACCAGTGCAGCAAGTCCAGAATCGATAATCAAGCTCAAATCCATAAACAAATCCAGTCTAGTAGGTATAAATGGTCAGCACCAGGACCCTGTGAAGTTGACCCCTCCTCAGCAGGGTTGGAAAAAAAGAAAAAGTGGCCATAGATGACCAGATCAGTAGGCCATACTGAACTGGCAGCCCTCTCCTTCCGTTCCCTTCCAAAAGAGAATATCTCTTTTGAAAGGTACTAACGGCCTGCACCACGAGAAGGCGGGGTCGGACATTAGGTGCTAGACCTGGCCGGTTCTCTGCATCATCACTAGGGATTGGTGCACAGCTCTCCTTCCAGTTTACGCCTAGCTACCATTTACAGGTCTCTTCTATGATATGAGTGCATTAATGAACGATTTTTTACAACAAAATTTTAGACAAGCATTAAAGACTTGAATGTTATTTGCTGTTATGCCCCACTGAGGATGTCGATGAGGATGAGAAGGATAGGTTTTACGGACAACTACAGGATATTTTGAATTCTGTCAAGAAAGGAGATATTATCCTTGTTCTAGGTGACTTCAATGCCAAAGTTGGTACTGACTCTGACCTTTGGGGAGGAGTGATAGGCCTTTTTGATATTGGTAGCTGCAATGGCAATGAGCAACGTCTCCTACAGGTAAGGAAACTCAATGGATTCAGAATAACTAACACTTATTACAAACACCGCGACGTACATAAATACACATGGGTTTCACCCGATGGGCTGCATAAGAATATGATAGATTATATATTAATTAACAGCAAATGGGCTAGTTCTGTTAGGAATACCAGGTCATATAGGGGAGCTGAAATTGGATCTGGCCATTATCTTGTTAAAAGTGTCTTGCAACTTAAACTTCAAAAGTTTTGTTCTAGGGTTAAAAAATTTGCTTTTAATACTGAAGCTCTGAAAGAACCAGTTATAGCCAAAGCCTACCATGATAGGTTACTTATTCATTATGACAGTCATTTGTATGCTTACTACTGAAGTAAAGGAAGAATGGGATTATTTTAAACAGGCTTTTTTGGAAACTAACAGTGCTCTTTTAGGAAAAAAGGTGCAGAAGAGACAGAATTATCTGAGTGATAAGGCACTTGAACTTATTTCGGAAAGAAAGAACTGCAGGAATGTCCGTAATCAATATCCTACTAGTCCTAATAGAAAGCATTACGGAGAACTTAGTAAACGTGTAAAAGATCAGTTAGCTGCTGATAAATAAATAAATAAATAAATAAATACCCTCTCAATCAGCTGCTTTCCACAGAGGTCTGACTACGGAAATGCTTAGTTCTGGGAATGTTTCGGTTACCAATTGGATGACTGAAATTCTGAATATCTTTTATGATAAAGGCATGGTTCCTAAGGATTTTACCAGAGGTATTGTTATCCCTATTTTCAAAAAAGGTGATCTCAGTTCTGGTGATAACTATAGTGGTATCAGCCTACTCTCTGTTCCAGGTAAAGTTCTTTCCATGATTGTGCTTAATAGAATTAAGAATCTGGTTGACAGTCAATTGCGTGATGAGCAATGTGGATTCAGAAGTGGTAGGGGATGTGTGGATCAGATATTTTCTCTTAGGCAGATTCTTGAGAAATGTTTAGAGTTTCAGAAACCTTTGGTTGCTAGCTTTGTTGATTTCAAAAAGGCTTACGACTCTGTTGATCGTCATAATTTGTGGTTGATTTTGAGATCATATGGTATACCTGACAAGTTAGTTAACATAACGAAAGCTCTCTATAATAACACTGAGTCCTATGTGAGAGTTGGTAAGTCTTGTAGCAATTGGTTTAGCATTACGTCTGGTGTTCGACAAGGGTGCATTTTGTCTCCTTTCCTCTCTAGCTTGGTTATTGATTATGTTATGCGAAATTCACTATAAGGGAAAGATTTTGGCCTTAATTGGGCTGGAGATAAGAAAATTTCTGATTTCGATTATGCTGATGATTTAGCCCTTTTTGGCAAATGATGTTGATGAGATGAACTCTTTCATTCGAGCTGTTGTTTAGACTGGTAGTAAAGTAGGTTTGGTTATAAACAGACAGAAAACTAAATTGGTGAAAATTGGTCAGGCAGGTTGTGATTCAGTTCATCTGAATGGTTGCAGTCTTGAGCAGGTGTCACAGCTTCATTACCTTGGGCGCTATGTAACAGATACTGGTGATGTGCGGCATGAGATTAACAGACGAATAGTGATTGCTGCCGGGACTTTTAAGAATCTATGGAGATTGTGGAGAAATAGGTGTATATACCTAAAGTCTAAAATTAGACTGTATAATTGTTTTGTTCATTCTAGGGTTAGTTATGGTAGTTAAACCTGGACACTGTGTAAACAAGATAACAGGATGATGAGAATAAGGATGATAACAGAATAAGGAGATGCTTTTGATTCTAGATGCTTACGCAGTATCTTTGGTATTAGTTGGTTTAACTTTGTAACTAATGATGAGGTTAGGCAAAGGAGTCTGCAACCACCTTTAAGCAACATATTGTGTAGAGATAGACGCCGCTGTTTTGGCCATGTTGCACTTATGTATAATTATAGATTGGCGAATAAGGTTATGAACATGCGCCTAAAGGTCTCAGAAAGTGAGGGAGACCTAGGATGCGATGGGAAGACAATGTCAAACAGGACCTTGTTAGAATTGGTGTGCAGTAGTCAGATGCAGTAGATGTAGCTCAGGACAGACTTGCTTTGAGAACTAAATTGTACTGTCCTCCGTAGCCCATGGCTGCTTGAAAAGGATGATGACGACGACGACGACGACGACGATGATGATGATGATGATACTGAAAACTATTTTTAAGCTTTGTCTCCAGAAAGCGAAGGCAGTATAAGCTATACGTCAAATAAAAGATTCTGCCGCGGGGAATGTCGTAGATTATGAAAAATTAACCCTCGTGCCCTAAAATAGTTCCAGTCTCCTAAAAAATGAGAAATTATGAAAATTATTGTTCCCCTATATCTGCTGAACGCGAATGCGGAAAATAACGGGCTATGTGTCGAATCAAAGCTTATGAACTCTGGGAGTGTCGTAGGTTGTTAACACATGACCGTATTCTTAAATTTGACAACTATTCTTAAGCTATATCTCCAGAAAGGGACTGCCGAAAGTAATATGCTAGATGTCAAACGAGAGCTTTGTACGCTATGAAAATTGTCCCCCTCATATTTTCTTCCCCCCTAAAAAGGTGGAAAATGCGAAAAATTGCATTTCAATTAGAATAAATGAAACGCGAGTGCGTAAAGTATTCAGCTATATTCGAATGAACGTTCATGCCATCTTCCCCTCTAAAAACACGAAATGTGAACGTCATTCTGCTATATCTCCCGAACGCGAGTGTCGACAGTTATGAGTTAGATGACAAATGAAAGCTCCTATAATGACGGTCGTATAATATTTCAAATTATGTCGCCACTATTCCCCACTGATAAGATGGGGGAGGGATTTTCGCGGGGTTAGTCTTTAGCGAGTCATATCTCAAATTAAAGCTTGTGACGTCTCCAATGTCGTAGGCTACCTCAAACCTGACTCCAAATTGGGAGTAAATGTACTCGATATTTATGAATCCTATGTCAAAGTTTTTGAAGGTAGGTTTTTTAGTGACAACAAAAAAAAATATAAATCAAAAATTTTAAAAAATTCCTATCTTCCTATAGTGCCCTAGAAAGTAGAAAGTAACCCTAAAATATATCGATGATGTAATCAGTCACTGAGTTCGTATTCGCTTCGAAGGAAGATAGAGCGCCGATTTACCTACTCGACAAGATTGCTGGCCCCCTACCTTCCTTTTAAGCAAATGCGAACAAAATATTGCACCATCGATATGCTTTAGGTTGATTTTTTACTTTTTTATGGCCGTGTAGAATTTATATTTTTAACTATCTTCCTATTCCTTTTGGCTTTGACATTTGTCAGTTGGTCGGTTTGTGGATTTGACAAAAGGTTGTTCCACGATATCTTTCCAACGCGATGGAGAAACTTAATGATTTATATGAAAAATTAAAGCCTGTGAGGCGGGGAGTCATAGGCTATAAAAAATTGACCTCAGTGCATTCTTCCCCCCTAAAAAGGGGAAATATGAAAACTTCTTTAAGCTATATCTTAGGAATGCAAAGGCCAAAAGTACAATCTATACGTCGACTGAAAGCTCCTGAAAAGGGGAATATCGTAGACTACGAAAATTCGCCATGCTTTCTTCCCCCTAAAAAAGGGAGACAATGTTAAAATTATTGTTCCTCTAAATCTCCTGAACTCGAGTGCGGAAAGTAATGAGCTATACGCCAAATGAAAACTTGTGAAGCGGGGAGTGTCATTGACATTAAAAGAATGACTCCCCCATGCTTTATTCACCCATAAAAACGGAAAATATGAGAATCTTTCTACTATATCATCAAAACCGGAGGGCTTACAGATACCGATTAGGTATCAAATGAAGGCTCGTATAATGACGGTCGCAAACTATTTCGAAATTGCCCCCCACTATTTCCTCATGATAAACTGCTGGAGTGGGGGTCATATATGCGTCATATATCAAAGTTTTGAGGGTGGGTATTTTTAGTGATAACAAAAAAAAATACTATTCTTTTACGGCCTAAAGAGTAGAAAATAAACCTAAAACGTATAGATGGTGCAATCCATCACTGAGTTCGTATTCACTTCAAAGGAAGTTAGAGGGACTCGACAACATTACCGGCGCCCTACCTTCCTTTGAAGTGAATACGATTTCAGTGACTGATTGGACCATCGATATGCTTTAGGTTTATTTTCTACTTTTTAGGGCCGTATAGAAAGATAGGTATTTTTTAAATATTTTGATTTTTTTTATTATCTATCTTCCTATTGCTTTTTGCTTGACATTTGTGGATTTGTCAGTTTGTCAGTTCCTGGATTTATCAAAACAGTTGTTCCACTATATCTTTCGATCGCAATGGAGAAACCTAATGATTTATGTGTCAAATGAAAGCTTGTGACTCGGGGAGTGTCATGAGGTATAAAAAATTAAACCTCCATGTTTTCTTCCTTCCCGGAAAGGGGAATATATTTCAAAAAAGATTATTCCCTGTATCTCCAGAACACGGGTGCGGAAAGTGAAAAGTTGTGCGTCATATGAAAGCTTGTGCCGCGGGGAATATCGTAAGTTATAAAAAATTGACCCTTCATGCATTCTTCTCCCCTAAAAAGGGGAAAGATGAAAATAGTCTTCTGTTATATCTTCAGAACACGAATTCTGAAAGTAACCAGCTACACGTCAAATAAAGCTAATAAAGCTTCTGACTACGTAATGGAAATGCCTGCCGATCTATGGTAGATAGCGACACAGATTCGAAATGGGTGAAGTCACCTGGGACCTACCTGATCGCTTTCATTTACACTTTCCCGAAATGGATAGATCACTCGAGTTAGGACTTTTGCTGAAGTTTTTTTATGTAGCAATCAATTGATTGACCTCCCCGGACAGAGATTTGGGCCAATCAATTCGTTTCACGGTTTTTATTGTTTCGGGACTTGGAGAATGGAAAAATAAGAGTGTTTGGGTTGTTGGTGTAGGAGGTTCTCTGCTAGCAGCTGCCAAGTGAGGTTTTCTGCATATAGCAAGCAGGAGGCATTGTGAAGTGAGATATGAGTTCTCACTCGTCCCCTGTTCCGGGACAAGCACGAGTCAAAGGAACTCCTGCTAATGATCCTACTGTTATCCACTTCTCAGGCTCCATTACGATTCGTGTACCTCCAAGATGTCAAAGGGATATCTGCATAATATCAGCGAAAACGCTTCCTTTTTCTCGGCCCTGAGCCCAGATTACTGTCCTAGCTAATTCTACTCGCTACTTTGAAGAATAAGTTACTCTTCATCGCCAATGTTCGTTACTGACCCTGTGGAATGGTCCAGACTTCCACCTCTTGCAGACCATAAAGCATTTCAATTTTTTCGGCAGTGTAAGAAAACATTTGTAAAAGGTGTATCGTCAGTTTCTTAGCATCGCCGTCATAGTGTAGTGTTGTTACGTTGGGATAAAAGTTTCTCCGAAGAACTTGGCCACTCATTTTGTAAATATTGTGCATATAGTAATAAACGAGAATTGTGTTTAGTCTAGAAATAGGAGTGCAGTTTTGTTCATGTAACATTAAGGAATATGCACATTGCCATTCACCATTTATTTAAAAGGACGTAAGACACCATTTTTTTCTTCTTTGATATCCTTTGCAACGTCTAATAGAAGTCTGATTTCAAATAAAGTTTCACCACATGACTTTGTCATCACCCTTCCAATAATTTGCGTGATAAAAGAGGATTAAGATCTAAATTATACCCTTTTTCGTCCTCCCTTGTGGATACAAGCTCCATTGTTTTGTGTAGAATAGATTGTGATTAAGGACGTTAGACTCTCAGGCTGAAAAATTCTGGTTTAAGAAGACGTAATAATTCATTTTAGGGGCATTATCGTTCAAGATGGCACTCCCATTGATGTAAATATATATTTTTTCGGTTGGACGATTACCCTTGACATCTTCACCTCCTCTCCCTCTGTTTATCAATGGCCCATAAGAATCCCTCCTGTAATCCAAAAGTTCGATGTACTTTATGCATGTGACCTACAAGAGACAAAAGATATTTTGAATAATATTTAAAAGAAAGTAGCTGTTTAAAAACTCGACCCGCCAGAGTTTTCGAGTGTAATACTCTTTATTAAAATTGATGTGTCCATTATGTTACGTGCAGATAGAGGATATTAAATGGCGTGCCCATGGCAGAGTCCTGCTCTCTGCCACTCATGAAAGACATAATTGATCAAATGGGTGGAGTCCAATATTTCATAAGTCTGTCTTTCCTAAGTAGTTATTGGCAGGTTAAAATGAGCACTGGCACCATACAAAGAGAGCTTTTGTTACCCATGAGGGTATACACGAGTTTAGAATATTATAGTCTGTCAGGAAACAATTGGTTTGCAGCATTTTGCTTGATTGCGAGATGGTGCTAAAATGTAGTTACGAAAATTTCCTCACGATTTTTATAAAATAGTAATGCGATCATTTATGACCCATTCAAGATGCACGAAAGCAATTGAAAAAGGTCGGTTGAGTTTAAAAGGAAAGAAACTATCTTTTGGGATTAATTAATGAGAGTCATTTGCAAGAAAAAAACAATATAAGTAAAATTAGCAAAAAAAAAAAGCTGAATATAATGGAAATGAGGCAGACCCCGTGACTTCTCGATGATGAATTAACTCACTAATTACATATAGCTACTATACTTACTATACTTTTCGAAAAATGCTAGGAGAAATTCTAATCAGCTTACAATTTTTTGTCTTTGAGAATAAATCCGCGATTAATTGTTCTATGATGAATATAATATTTTAACAAAACTAACATTATAATCAGAACACTTCAATGCAATCTGATGTCTTCTGATGACCAATGTTTACATTGTTTCATCAGAAAATACAATGACAATATTTTTAATTATTTTAAGAGTTATCATAGGAATATAAGATAAAAATCAATTCAGTTCTAGAGTCTTTTGCTCTCAGTTAAAAATCATCATATGAAAAAAATCCCCGATATATCATTTTTTCGCTCAAATGCAAAACGTTATAACGTTTTTCGCTTTACGGACTAAATCATCATATTATACTAACTTATACTAATTATGTAACGCTAACTATATGAACTTTACTAACTGTTAACTATACAGGGTGAATCTGAAAAAGTGGGCAAAACTTTACAGGGTGGTAGAACGCAGCTATACAAGCAATATTCGTCATAGAATGTATGATCGGAACGCAAACGGCGAGCCGCTAGGTGGCGTTGGAAATGGTATAAAAGGGTCGGTCCTCACTTGCATTCCCGTCAGCCGCACCGTACACAAAGTGCATATCCGCCATTTCGTGGTTAGTATAACCAGCCATCCTCTCGGCATTCCACGGTAGAAATGCCGTTGGGTGCGATGACCGACCCTTTTATACCATTTCCAACGCCACCTAGCGGCTCGCCGTTTGCGTTCCGACCATACATTCCATGACGAATATTGCTTGTATAGCTGGGTTCTACCACCCCGTAAAGTTTTGCCCACTTTTTCAGATTCATCCTGTATAACTATATTAACCAATAACTATATAACTTTATTATTACGGAATAAATCATCATATATACTAATATAAGACCCGTAAATACGTGCGAACGCGCGAACAAACGGGTGGGCGGACACATGTAACGTCATCGATGGTAGAAATTGTTGGTTTCCCTGTGGTCTCACGGGTACTAGAGCGACCGATCCCAAATTTGGTGGGGTGGTCCCACTTAATTCTAGCACTGTTGGAGGTAAGAGATCAGGTTCTTATCTGCCGTGGGTGCAGAGTGATCCCTTGAAAAGTGTTTGAAAAATCTGGAGGCACTGCCGTTGCCTATCTTGTGAATGGACCCACAAAACCACAATATCTTGAATATAGCCAAAATATATTGGATATAGCTAATGGATATCTTGTTGTCATCTTAAATATCTTATAGATATTGCGTGGATATTGTAGTTGTGTGGGGAATATCACCTTGTGAGTAGTACCGCAGAAGCTGTGAATGAAACAAGAGTTACCAATGGACATACGTTTCTTTTGGCATGGGTTTAACTAATATAAAACATATTGAGTACTATTGGAACACGTTCTTAAATACTCATGTCTTTCTGGGACATAAGCAAAGTACTATTTTGCATACCTGCCGTTGCAAACTGAAAAAAAAACACCTTTCCCTGAAAAAGTTCTGGCAACGCCCCTAAATATTAACGTAATTTATGAAAATAAAAATTGCTTATAAGGGAGATATTTTTAAACTGCTTGACAAAATTAAGGTAACACAACATTTTTATCAATATTTTTATTTTTAACAATATCTCCGATGGTAAATATACTCAATAGTGTGTTCTATAGTTTTGTACTGTATAGTAGCTATCTTTTATTCCTTAGGCTGGATTATATGCAAATTTCGAATATCCAATTGAAATTGATTTACAGATCTGATTATAAAATCATGGGTTACTTCCAGATCACTTCATTTCAAAATTGTTCCTTAATATCTCGTTATTTCTAGTGAAGATGGAAAGCCATCATCTTGTAAATGATTCCTTGAGGTAACAAACTGTTGGAAGATTTGAAGTAGGACAGTAGCAGGCGGAGGTAACAAGATGGCGCAATGTGTTGGGAAAAGTGGTATCGATACTTTGGAAAAGATCCTAAAACAGCAATCATTACCAGAAGAGTTGGCCAATATCTTCCGAGTGTTTCTTCAATTGCAATCGATCGTTTTCTGGCTCTGATGGCAAGAGCCAAGTAGAGTAAATTACCTTGTGTCAACTGTCTCACGAGAATCCTGCCGCCACAGGTGTGTTTTGTCCAGTAGAATAATGACACCAAGTGTTAATTCGAGTGAGCTCTATGCCAAGATGATAGTGGTTTGTGTCCCGCTAAATCCCAACCACTGAAAGGCTAGTATTAACTGGCATGGCCAGCATGCCATTTGCAGTGCTTAAACATTGGTACAATGTTCTGTTTTTGACGAGTCCCGATTTAGCCAGATTCTAGATATTGTTTAATCTGGACAAAACTTTGATTGCGCTACCAGCCCTCCATTATCAGCGATAGGGATGCTTAGGTGGAAGTGGTATGATGGTCTGGGGTATCAACGTCCGTAGTCCTCTCATGTGTTCATAACGGCTCAGAGGTCAGAGAAGAGATCAATGAACCCTCGTCTTTATATGCGACTTCGTACAGGTGTGGTTGGCGCTGATTTTATGTTTATTTAAGATAATGACTGTTCTTATACAGCTAACCTAATGAAGGCGTACATGGGAATGAACATATTCAATGAATGATGTGGCCAGCAAGCTTGCCGCCAGACTTATATTCTATAGAACACATATGAGATACCTTTCGAAGACTGTCAATGATCTCTTTGGTCATGCCTTCAAAGTCTGCACTTGTGGAAGAATGGGATTCATTTTCTCGGGCCATTCTGAATTACCTTATATTGAGCGTATATCATTGTCAATATGTGCATATTTTGGATCATTTGAAGTCAACTGCTTCGATGCATAATAGTTTCTTATTTTAATGACGTCATTTTGCTGTATTCACTTCCAGTCTGAGGGTTCTCTTTTTATGTATATTGTCTGACGCTAAAATAATTTTTCTGGAAAAATGTTTGTAGATCGTATATCGGTTATTAATTTTCAGAGTACCAGGTACATGGGTACCCATAACTTCTTCCATCTGAATATGTGTCTAGTTGGCATCAGTGTAAACACATCAAAGTAAAATAAACCACCAATGGTGGGTCCCGAAGGACATTAAAGATCAACAGTAAAAACAGTAAGGATGCACACGAGACCTAAAATGGATGACTATCTTTGCTGAAAGCCTTCGTTTTAGGTCTCTTGTAACTATTCATGACTTCATGATTGTAGTCGAATAAGCAGGGTACAATTCCATGTGGATTACTTTGAACATTGTCAAAGAAACCACGTGATAAAAACTTGATATAAGTGTAAATATGGTCGATGCCCAGATCTTTGTGGATTTGTCTGTTCGTTACAAACCAAGGGGCATCGACCGCACATCTCAAAATCTTGTTTTGCAAGACCTGTATCTTGTGTATATTGGTTGCAGTGGTGTTCGGCCAAATTGGGGAAGCATAGGAAATGACGTGACGTATGGCCATGTCGTAGAGCAAAAGTTTGTGGTCAATCGAAAGGACGGAGTTCCTTCTGAGAAGAGGTCGCAGCTGACATCGAATGGTGTTGACCTTAGTTATGATCCCGTGAATATGGGAATCCCATTTCAGTTTCTTCTGCAAGGTGACTCCAAAGTGTTTGACAGTGTCTTGCTATCTGATGTCTTCATCCATAAAACGTAAAGTCTGAGGGTTATTGATCCTCTTACCACTAAAAAGTATGGCGTTACTCTTGTCAGCATTGATTTTCATTTTCCAAGTATCATACCATGAATCTAACTCATCCAACCAATTCTGGAGTCTTCTAATTGCATACTCAATTCCCAAGGAAGGGGAGAGGAGTGCAATGTCATCGGCATACTGGGCAATGACAATCCAGTCAAAAGAAGGGATGTCATAAAGGTACAATGAGAAGAGAGTGGGGCCTAGGAGAGAGCCTTGTGGGGACTCCAGCGGCCACCACTCTCTTTGTGGATGTAGAGGATTTGAGGCGAACCTGGAAGGTAAGATTGAAATCTGAAAGGTAAGATTGAAGGATACCAGTCAGGCCCGAAGGAATTCCAATCTTGATCAGTTTATAGAAAATCTATGTGTAAAGTTAATATAGAATTAAAACGTTATGCTGCATTTTGTTAGCGGTAACTTAATTTTGTCAAATAGTGTACATTAAAATCATTTTATACAACAGAAAATTAAGGAACTTTTTTTACACCATCAGCTTATAATAAGCATGAAGTTCATGTGTGGTATCTAGTTAATGAATGCAAAACAGTAGCACTATGTAAATAAACGTTTCTTCATAAACAAGAAGTAACCTCATTGCTATGAATAAGAGACGCGCGGAAAACGAAAGTCCTATCAGCATCCGCACCCTCAAAACTTCATCAGAATTCGATTATATTTCTTACTTAATAACCGTCGAGATTTTCCAAATGTTTGAAGTCCCATATATGTTTGCGAGTAAATCAGTCTAATGGTTTGAAATGGTTAATTAATAACGGAAAAAATATGCTGTAAAGAATATAATTTCCTTTCGTCCGTAAAAATATGCTTCACTGAATTTAGACAAATATTTGTTTATTTCTAATTTTGCAAATTCTTCTGAATTAAATTTTCTCTTTTAAATACACTTATCGGCGATTATGGAAGACACTCCACTTTATTCTCAGTAACTCTCCTTTAAAACTTCTTGATTTCCACCACTGAAATTTGCATTCAACTGATATTTAATTTTCGTTTTCTAAGAAACACCCCAATGATGTTTTGAGTTTATATTCTTCTTTGCCAGCAAAAAGATCGCTTCTTTCACAGAGGTTAAGTTTTTTTATAATTTCTGACGTTATCCCGATGAACTTTCTTTTTTCTTTATTAAAATAATTATCATCATTGGATTTTCAAATCAGGTTTCTTTTAACATTATCTCAAGTTATATTTTAACTCCTGTCAACCATCAATAATACAGTAATGCTTGCATATGTTTCTGCATGTCTTATCAAATACGGAACTTTATACGCCATCTGGGGTAACGACACTTTTTTTTTATCCGCGGTTTTATCCACTATCTGTGTTAGGGTTAATATTTATCTGCCGAGGACTTTTCAATGAGGATATCAGCATCGACGCAGGGCTCTAGCTATGACACATTTCCTGCTGAATTTAATCTTAAGACATTTGTGAGTTATTACTTTAATGATGCCAATTGCATAATATTTGTAAAATACTTAATGTAAATAGGCCCTGATCGGAACACTGAGGCCCTGATCGGAACTCCTGAGCCTAAATGCTTATGGCAGAGGTGCTCAAACATTTGGAAAATGCGACTCTTTAGAATCGTGGCTAAATATATGCAGCACCTTCCCACCTTCTACAGTGTAAATCTTGCATAGCTAAAACTAGTAATTCCATTGTGTTCTTCATAGCTGTGCCACCCTATTTTGAAAACTTCAGGCTTATGGGATAACTAAATTAAGTTCACATTTGAAGTATACCAATATAAGAGAAGTGAAATCTTCGAATTTATTCTCCCTTCCCCAGAAAAGGAATGAAACTTTTTCGCACGCTTTCCTTACCCTAAAATGTAAAATCTTCACGGAAAAAGGCCCTTTTCTTTCACTGCAGATAAAATGTTTATGGAGAATATTTTTCGACACTTGCTCTTCTACTACTTTCAAGTCGTTGCTTCATTTAAAAAAAAGCATCTGTCGCCATTAAAATAAGACTTCAGAAAATTTACATTACTTACGACTTCCGAAGCCAAATGGCTATACAAAATGATAATGATAACTTGAGAGCTGAAATAATCAACCCAAATAATGGCATAAATAAAAAAATTGGTAAAATTACTGATCAGAATAATGATCTGAATACAAAAATCCGTAAAATCACAAATCAGTGTAAGGACATTAAAACAGAAGCGAGCGACCTTTCCTCCCAATCGAATAAACGCACAGTGAGATTTGTGTGATTTGTGTGCGTGCAGAAGAAACTGTAGAAAAGGATGGTGAAATGAAAGAACTAACCAAAGCCATATTATCCGTTTTCAAAGAGCTAAAGTTTCTTCTCCAAAGACTTCTACAAACATTCAGTGTTGGAATTGTGGCAAGACTGGGCACATTCGAGCCAACTGCAAAAGGTGGTGGGTACAAAGTTCAATCACGTCTAACAGACAACAGAACCAGCATAAGCAACCTGAAGGGGAAAAGCTGGCTGTTGATTGGTTGGCCCCAGGGGAAGTCGCCCATGTTTTAACACTACATGGTGATAATAACGTATTAGTAGCTGATGGAACCATAAATGGAATACCTTGCTGTATGATAGTAGACACTGGTGCAAATGTAACTTTGCTCAGAACAGATATAATAAAGAAAATAATACCTCATCCAAACTGGAATACTACACAGTCTAATATAACCCTACAAATAGCCACTGGAGTTCGTGCTAAAGTCCATGGAAAGATAAATCTTAACATCCGAGTTGGTAGCTGTCTGGTACACCATCCTGTTTACATCGCTGACATCTACGATGGATGCATTTTAGGCCTTGATTTCCTTAAGAAACTTGGATTCAGCATTAGACCCAGTGACAACCTACTCATCTATAAGACAGAACAGATCCCTATGCTTAGCCGAGCATCTGATTCTTTATCAAGTGTGACTCCAATATTAGTGACGGAAGACAAGATATCCCAGTACAAGGTGAAATTATAGTCTGTGGACATGGACCGGATACTTCTGGGGCCTTCCGATTGGCATTCACTGAAACTTCTGGTAAAGGAGCTTTGGCTCACTGCATCCTGGTTGCAAGTCAGAGAAGATAAAGAACAGATTCCTATCAGAGTGCTGAACTGTAACAAATCCAAAAGAACATTGAGAGAGGGTGAAGAATTAGCAAATGTGAACCTGTTACCTGGGTGACAAGAATAGACAAAATAGAAGTTACTGACTCAAACCAAAATCATACAGAAATTCCATCTCATCTTACTGACGTATGGAGAGAAACAAGAAGAATATTAGCTGAAGACCAAGCTGTTAAGGCAGAGAACCTACTGAAAGAATTTTCCGATATTTTTTCTGCTACATCAAATGATTATGGACGAACTAACCTGACAGAACATAAGATCAACACTGGTGATTCTCCTCCAGTCCATCTACCGGCAAGAAGGCTTCCATTGGCAAAACGAGAGGAGACAAAACAACTCATTTGGGTTGGGTTGGGTTGTTTTACCTCTGAGCGGCACTTTTTTGCACACCATGGGCTAAATGGCCAGGTCACATGGACCACGAAAGCTCAGAGAAGGTTAGGGGAGGGGACCCACTGAACAGCTGTTGGGAGACAGATGGTAGCCTCCCGTCAAGGCAATTCAGCGTGTTCTTTAACGTGCACAGGGTATGGCTCTCCCGCACATGGGGCCACGGCTTAACGTCCCATCCGACGGACGGTGACCTTTCCAAGCCCATCGGTGTCCCCTACTGACCGTGGGCAGGGCGGGGAATTTTGCGGAGATAAATCTCAACGCTGACCCAGCTGGGACTCGAACTTAAAACAACTCATAAGTGACATGGAAGCTCAAGATATTATAGAACCATCACAGAGTCCCTGGACATTACCAGTGGTTCTTGTGAAGAGAAAGGATGGATTTACTCGATTTTCTATGGATTATTGCAGATTAAATGATATAACGAAGAAGACTGCTTTCCTTTACCCAGGATTGATGATACACTGGACACTATCTGGGTCAGAATGGTTCTCAACATTATTAGACTTAAAGAGCGGATATTGGCAAGTTGGTATACATCCTGAAGACCGTTAGAAAACAGCTTTCACTACAGGAAATGTACTTTAGCAGTTTAAAGTGATGCCATTTGGACTTTGCAACGCACCTGCAACGTTTGAACGCCTAATGGAGTAGGCGCTCAAAGGTTTGTCTTGGGAGGTCTGCCTGGTTTACTTGGACGACATCATCTTTCTTGGAAGAACTTTCGGAAAACATTTGGGAAATCTTCATCAAGTATTTGAAAAACTTAGGGCAGCCAAGCTAAAATTGGGAAAGACTAAGAATAAACTGTTCCAGCAAGAAGTTCACTATCTTGATCATGTGATCACTACATCAGGGATTAAGACTGATCTTAGTAAGATAGAAGCATTAAGATACTGGCCTCTACCACAAGATGTTCATCAACTTCGTAGTAGCCTTTGACTTTGCATCTACTATAGAAGATTTGTCAAGGTTTTCTCCAACATTGCAAGGCCATTATATCGTCTGACAGAGGAGTGCCAACGGTTCATATGGACCATCGAATGTGTCGTAGCCTTCCAACAGTTCAAGCATACTCTTTCCACAGCACCAGTATTAGCATACCCACAAACAAGAAAACAGTTTATAATAGATACTGACGCAAGTAACACAGGAAGCTGCTGTGCTTTAACAACAACAAGACGGACAAGAAAACGTTATTGCATACTTTCGCAAAACTCTATCCAATCCACAACGAAATTATTGTGTCACACGAAAAGAACTGTTAGCAATAGTAAGGGCAATAGAGCATTTTTATCATTATCTCTATGGCCAGAAATTTCTTATACGCACAGATCATGCTGCACTCAGGTGGTTACTAAACTTCAAAAACCCTGAAGTACAAATTGCTAGGTGGATATAGCGGTTCCAAGAATACATTTCTCCATCGAGCATCGAAATGGTAAAATGCATGAGAATGCATATGTACTTTCCAGACGTATTGACAACTGTAAGCATTGCTGTAATGCAGAGTTGAAATTTGGAACTAAAGAGGTAATGCCCATAAGACATAGACTCAAGCAAATAGTGATACTCCTAACATCAGAGTCCAATAGAAATTAGGAAGGCCCAACCAGACGATGAAGATATAAGCCAATAATGGATTTGATTACAAAATCTGATGTAAGACCTAATTGGGAGCAAATCTCGAAGTATAGTCCAACTACCAAAAGTTACTGGGTACAGTGGGACTCCTTAGAAGTTAAGGACGGTGTATTATAAAGAAGATGGGAGAATCCCACTGGACATCTGATCCGTTGGCAGATAATCCTTCCTCGCTCCCGAGTGAAACTAGTGATGAAAGATGTGCATGATAGTGCCACTGGAGGACACTTCGGTGTTAATAAGACATTAGCTAAAGCCAGGGAACGATTTCATTGGCTGAAAAGTAAGGCAGACGTTGAAAGATGGTGTAGGAAATGTGAGAGCTTTGCAGCAAAGAAAAGCCCTTAGACTAGGAGTCGGGGTAAGCTGCAGATGTATAGCTTTTGTGCCCCTTTTGAGAGAATAGCAATTGATGTAATGGGTTCATTTCCTAGGACTGATGATGGAAATCGTTATTTATTAGTGGTAATGGATTATTCCACAAAGTGGCCTGAGGTCTATCCGATTCAAGACCAGGAAGCAACAACAATTGCAGAGATGATAGAAATAACTTGATTAGTAGGTATCGAGTACCTTTGCAACTCCAAACCAACCAAGACGTTTTTGAACGAGGACGGAATTTTGAATCCACTGTGTTTAAAAGCATCTGCCAATTATTAGGCATTTAGAAAACCAGATCAACTCCCCTACGCCCTCAGTCGGATGGAGAAATGGTTGAGAGATTTAATAGGACAATTGCACAACATCTAGCATTATTTGTCGACGACCATCAACGTGACTGGGATCGCCATATACCACTCCTTTTGTTGGAATACAGAACAGCAGTGCCCGAGACAACTGCACAGACACTTTCCATGATGCTCTTTGGAAGAGAGTTACGTCTTCCCTGTGTCCTTTAATATGTCGACCCGAAGTAATGGCTACATCCACTCCACAATTCGTACAAGAATTACAACAACGATTAGAAGAAATCCATCACTCTGTCAGACATAACATCAACTTAGCAAGCGAGAGAACCAAAACCAGATACAACAATAAAACAAATGGAACTGTTTTAAATCAAGAATATTTTGTTTGTCTGTACAATCCACACAGAAACAAGATACTTTCACCAAAACTTCTGAAACCTTGGGAAGGTTCGTATACAGTAGTTAACAGAATTAGCGACGTGGCGTATCGCATTCATCAACGTCCAACTGCAAAGTGCAAAGTGATTCATGTGGATCGTTTGACCCCGTTTCATCGAAGAACTGAAGAAGCTCCGGAATCCAGAATTGTTCAGGACGAATAAGACCTAAGTTGGGGACAGTGTTACGACAGATGAACGTGCTGCAATGATTTTATGAGAAACGTAACATGAACACTCGCCTATGCTTCTGCGTGAAATTTATATAACAAACGAATTTGAACATAGAACCAATCTGAAAATTCAGAATGATAGAATTACAATGTTAGAGTTGTGGAGATCTAAAAAAAGGAGGCATAAATTGCCTTAGTCAGTCCCGATAGTTAAAAAGGAGATATTTTTTATGTGGTGAGCACGCGGGAGGTTGTTTAGTTTTATCAGAGTAAAATCTACTGTGATAAAAGGATTGTTTACGCCTGAAGTAAAGATATTCAAGAGACATGGCAATCAAAGTGAAGAGGCAATAATTTAGTTGAACAGACAGAGCTGGTCTTAACTGTTCTGTAAAAAAAGGTTATTACTTTATGTACGATGGTATTTAGTTTGTTTATAAGTTATTTCATCCATGCTTTTGTAATAATTTGCATTGTATTGTAATTTGTATTGTAAAATATACTTATTTATACTCACGCTCAGTTCTTATCTATTTAAAAATTTGCAACAATATATGAAGGATATCCCCCTACTTCAAATAATTGTATCTCAAAGAAGGCACCTTAAAACAGAAAAAAAATTGCAAACACCTTTGGGTGTCAAAATGGTAACATTCTTATTCGTAAAGAAGATAGATCGCAATGTCTATACATGAGAACTTTTAATGACTAAGTAACATTGCTTCTATTGTACATATTCATAAATTTGTTTAAACTATATTTCTAAATGACTCAGTATTATGACAAAAAGTACCTCTTTTGATTTTTCCGTATCTCATATAAGTGAGAGAAATCTAAACAATAAATCTGAATTAATTGAAGATTTCTATGGGGAACTATATCCACAATTCGATATCATTTTTATAAATGAAACTTGGCTGAATGATTCACCCTGAACTATGATCTTTTAGAATATATAGGTTATTTTTTAAATAGAACTGATAAAAAAGTTGGAGGTGTTGCTGTCTATTTTAAGCCATACATAAGTTACGCCATTAATGCTGAATTTGCAATTTCTTTACTGCATTCTGAATCGTTTGTTTTAGAAAGTGGAAATGTACTGTGTAGAATTGTATATTAAACCTCCAGCTTCTGATGTTCAAATGTGTTTAGATTTTTTTTTTGAAAATTCTGGAATTTGTAACTGTTAACAATCTGATTCAATTACCTAAAAGAGTCACATATTCTAGCTCAACTGTCATAGATCTGTGCGTCACTAATGTATCATCAGCAATTGGAGGTGTTTTCTTCATTGGTATAAGTGACCATTTTCCTAACTTTGACTTTTGTACTATCAATAAGTTAAAAGAAAAAATTAATACTCCTGCTACTTTTCGACATTTTTCGGAAGATAACATGAACGATATATGCTGGGAGGATAGTTTAATATGCAATGACCGTAAGGAAATATATAATAAATTTATCAGCTTATTAACTGTATGTTTTCCTCTGCAAAAATTAACCTTAGATAACTAATGATATTTTAAATCAAATGAAAATAAAATGTAAAAAATAAAAGAAAATTGAATGCCAAAAGAACAGAATCATGGAACTCTATTAAAAATTACAGAAATCAACTAAATCTAGAAATTGACCGTAGCAAAAACATGTATTATCAAAATATTTTAAGCACTGATGTAAACCCAAAAACTACATGGAAATATATCAATAGTCTTTTACAAACGAGGAATGTTGTTTTTCCTGTTGTAATGCAAACAGAAGGAAAGGGCATGGGAAATGTTTCTGAAAAGATTAATCATTTCAATAAGTATTTTTCAACTATTGGAAGTAATATAAGTCAATAATTTTCAAACGATGCAGGTTACTTTCAGAATGTTTTTGAAAGATAAGAGTTTTAATAATAGTCTCTTTCTCTTTCCCACTTCCACAAATGAAGTATTTCATGAATTACACTAGGCAACACACAAAAAAGCTTTGAAATGAAATTAGCCAATCTTTACTAATTTCGAGGTGCTGAACACGAAAATGAGAATAAAATTTATCCATTGGCTCTTGTTTAAGAGAGACAGAGATGGTTATGTATAAACGACTCACTCCACATTAAGTACATACATAACCGTTTCGCAACGCTGTATTTTAAATTCCAGATTGCAACATATTGTGTAGTATTGCATCAACGCACCATACACGCAACTCCCGGAAGTATTGCATCATTAGTCTGATGAAATGTACTTGAGTCATGACATCGCGGCTTTTCGATGGCAGACAAAAAATGATGCAATCATTAGTTGCAAACAACGTCTCGTAGGGTGAGCAAATCTTTTGAGCGACTGCCATTTATTCATGAGTCATAAGTACAACACAAGTGATCCTTGCAGTTTTAATCCAGCAGTAGTGATGCCTCATAACTGTGCTAATAGTGCACATACATTTTGTTACATTTCCGGGAAGTGACGTTTGCAAGCCAGAAAAGGGCCATCACTCCAATAGTGAAAGCAGCGTATGAGTTTTATTTTGGATGCAAGATCGGGGGACAAGGCCTGGGCCCCACACATATGCTGCCGTACGTGTGCAAGAAATCTTCTGAAATGTCTGAAAGGCGAAAAAGTGGCGATGCCACTTGCTGTTCCTATGGTTGGGAGAGAGCCAAGAAATCACGCAAATGACTGCTACTTCTGCAGGTTTCCACCTGTTTGTGGAGGCATCACAAGGAAAAAGAAGGGGAAAATAGTGTACCCGAATATACAATATGCTCTCCAACCAGTTCCACACAGCGAACGCTTTCACGCTCCCGAACCTCCAAAAGAGTTTTCCATCGATTCAGACGATGAGGAGGGAGGCGAACGACGTCGGTTTCTCCACAGGATGATGGTCCATACGTCTGCCACGGTGCGTCTTCTGCGCCACACATTCTCACCAAAGAAGAAATGAACGATCTTGTTCGCGATCTGGAACTGTCCAAGGCCAAAGCAGAGTTACTTGGATCAAGACTTAAACAATAGAATCTACTCAATGAAAATGTCCAGTGACTTCGTTTCGAACTCGTCATGAGCAATTTGCGCATTTCTTCAGAAAGGAAGATGACCTTGTGCTTTGCTCCGATGTAGATGGCTTGATGAAGGTCCTTGGAAACAAACATGACCCTAAAGAATGGCGACTGTGCATAGACTCCTCGAAATTGAGTCTCAAGGCAGTGTTGCTGCATAATGGAAATCGACTTCCATCCATTCCAGTCGGTCACGCTGTCTACATGAAAGAAGCCTACGAGAACCTAAAACAGCTGTTGAACTGTCTTCAATACAGCAAGTATGGCTGGCATCTCTGTTGTGACTTGAATGTAATGGCTCTATTGATGGGCCTGCAGCTGGGATATACGAAGTACTGCTGTTTCATATGTGAATGGGACAGTCGAGCAAAGACCTTGCACTACGTGAAGAGATACTGGCCTCAGAGGAAATCTATGAAGGTCGGGGAGAAGAATGTGGAACACCCAGCACTGGAAGAAACACACAAAATCCTGGTACCGTCCCTACATATAAAACTCGATGTGATGAGAAACTTCGTAAAAGCCATGGACTGGACTGCATCAACTTTCAAGTACTTGGCTGACAAATTCCCTCGAGTCAGCGAAGCGAAATTTAAAGAGGGAATTTTTGTGGGTCCTTAGATCCGCGGCCGTCCCGTGGCCGAGTGGTTAGCACGCTTGGCTACTGATCTAAGGGACCTGGGTTCGAGCCCCGGATTACGCATGGATGTGTGTGTCGTTTTTCTGCTGAGGTCCTGCCATCCTCTCAGATCTCCTACTATGGCATTTAAACTGACAGGCTCCTGTCAGACCTCTGTGGCAAGCAGCTGCTTGAGGGGGTATTTATTTATTTTTTTTTATAGATCAGCGAGCTGTTCAGAGACCAGATGTTCAACATCCTGCTTCAGAGTGACGAGAAAAAGGCTTGGGACGCGTTTCGTCTGGTGTCAAATAAATTCCTCGGGGAATGTAAGGGCAGAAAACTACAAGAAACTGGTTATGGACATGTTGTCTCTGTATCACAAACTTGGCTGCGATATGTCCTTAAAGATTCACTTTCTCCAATTCTAACTTAGATTCTTCCCTGACAACTGTGGCTTGGTTAGTGATGACCAAGGTGAACGTTTTCACCAGAACGTTGCAACGAAGGAGAAATGATACCAGGGAAACTGGTCAACTTCAATGTTGGCTGACTACTGTTGGACGTTCGCCAGAGATGATCCTGAGTAGCTGTACAAGCGACGGACAAAGCAGCGTTGGAAGTAGAAGCGGAGTTTTACTAATACATGTCATATGTGCTTATTAATCTATTATATAAGAAACTATTGCGAATTCATCAGAAATCGTAACCAATTTTGTATTTTCATTGTGATATTCGTGTTCACCACCTTAAATTCTTTAAGAAACGGCTACTTTTATCTCAGAGGGATGACTTTTATAAAAATTTGTTGCCCAGTGTTATTAAAACTGAATGTTAAGAAAAATTATGGAATTGATGGTATTCCAGCAAAACCCGTTAAGTCTGTTGCTAATTTAATAGCCGCACCACTAACCGCTATTTTAAATGCTTGAACGTCAACAATGAGTTGTTCCCGATGAATTAAAAATTTCTCGTGTAGTAGTTATTTACAAATCTGGAGATAAAAATGATGCATCAAATTACTGACCAATATCAGTTCTTTCTACTTTCGCTAAAGGTATGGAAAAATAATTTATAAAAAACTACTAAATTTTGCTTTTAATTATAACATTTTACATAAAAACCAATTTGGTTTTCTTCCTGGGAATTTAACAGAAAAAGCTTTAATAAATATAACAGGGTCTCTGCACAAAAATATTGAAAACAAACTATTGACTATTATTTTATAGACTAATGTAAATCATTTGATTCTATCTGTCACGAAATTTTGTTGTTCAAATTATAGCATTGTATGTTTTTCGGGCATTGTATACAAACGGTTTCAAAAATTATTTATCTGACAGAGAGCAAATTGTTTCTTATAATTATAATGTATCCAACATTTGTAGACTTAAAAGCGGTGTACTTCAAGGCTTTAATCTAGGACCACTATATTTTCTCCTGTCTGTTAACGATATTATTAATATTTCGAATAATTCTTCTCAAATATTATTTGCAAACGATACTATAATTTTATACTGATAAACCCATTGATAACTTAATTGACGTCGTTAATAATGATTTAAAAGTTTATGAAAAATGATTTAGAACTAATAAACTCTAGTTAAATATTGACAAAACTAAATATATCTTATTCGATCGAACTGTAAAACCTGCAAATCTTTACCTACAAGAAATATGCATTGATGGAAATGCAATCTAAAGAGTTAACAAAATTAATTCTTAGGTGTATGGTTTACTGGCAACTTAAAATGGAATGAACACGTTATGTACATTAGGAAAAGCATTTCCATGAATACTGGTCTTATTAGACGTTATAGATTAATGTTTCTTTTTCGAATTAAATTGCAATTGCATAACTCCATTATTTATCCTCATCTACATTATTACATTTTAATATGGGGTAACACAAGTAATCAGAATATTAAAAAAATATTATTAATAAACTACTTTAAAATCTTCAAAAACATTTCTCAAAACTCTGTATAATCTAAACTTTAATGAACATACTAAATAATTTTTTGAAAAAGACAAAATTCTAAAACTTCCGGATCTGTACAAATTAAATATAACATTATTTATGTTCTGTGCTATTAGATAGAAAAATGCGATATAAATTTCCAAAGGAAGTGTTATCATTACCCAAGTCGACAGCAACTTGACCTAGAATTACCATTATGTAGAACAAATAATGGACAGCATCACTAACCTCTCAGGGTGCGAAAGATGGAATAATTTACATAATAATTTAAAAGAAGCTGAAAACCATAATGCATTGAAACGCAGTTTCTTAACTGCTTTAACTCATTAATATTTTTAATGCTTAAAACGCTTAAAATACCGGTGTGTCATACAGTAGATATTTGCCATAAGTGTATGATTTAATGCAATTTTGTTAAGGTGCTCAGTTATGTAAAATTCTGTATTGAAATTTTTAACTAAGTGTCCTATTTTTGTTTTATGTGAATTGTATTATGTTTACTAGCATAACATATTTGTACTGCATAATAAAATGGTATTATTATTATTATAGTCTGTAAATGGTAGCTAGGCGTAAACTGGAAGGAGAGCTGTGTACCAATCCCTAGTGATGATGCACAGAACCGGCCAGGTCTAGCACCTAATGTCCGACCCCGCCTTCTCGTGGTGCAGGCCGTTACTACCTTTCAAAAGAGATATTCTCTTTTGGAAGGGAATGGAAGGGGAGGGCTGCCAGGTCAGTATGGTCTACTGATCTGGTCATTTATGGCCATTTTTTTCTTTTTATTCAAATCTGCTAATGAGTGGTCAACTTCACAGAATCTTGGTGCTGACCATTTATACCTACTAGACTGGACTTGTTTATGGATTTGAGCTTGATTGTGGATCCTGGACATGCTGCACTGGTGGGCCTCTGTTCAGGGTGAATATGCTGCTGTGTTTTCTGTATGCTTCTGGATTGCCAGCCCTAAGTGAACAGAGGCATGGGATACCTTACATCAGCTGGTGGATAATCCTAATCAGAGGCCATCGCAGGTACCGGAACCTTACTTACATATTTGGGCATCGTCAATCCTAATCTAGAGTAATGTGTCTCAGGCAGGCCATATGGGTCTTGGAAAAGTCCACTTGAAAAGGTGGTGCCTGAAGTTGCTACCAGCATCGGTGACTTCAGCCTTTAGCGGAGGAGGAACAGGTCTCTGCCTAATGCCTGCGATCAGTGGGCTGTTTGATATTGTTGGCCCTACCTATCTGAATAAACCTAGTTTCTTTAAAAGTCCTACTAATCATTTTTTCTCTGCAAGAACGTGGAACGTGAGGACATTACATAGAGATCATTCTCTTGATGTCCTCACGCAGGAATTCCAGCGCTATAACCTAGATATTCTAGGCTTGCAAGAGACCAGATGGACAGGTAAAGGTGAGTTACTTAAAAATAATTTTAAATTTCTCTTTACAGGGAGGGAGGATGGACAGCATCACCAAGGCGTGGGTCTGCTACTCAGTAGACATGATAGTGGTGCTCTTCTAGGATATGAGTGCATTAATGAAGGTTTCTTACAGCAAAATTTCAGACAAGCATTATAGACTTGAATGTTATCTGCTGTTATGCCGCAACTGAGGATGCCGATGAGGATAAGAAGGATAGGTTTTACGGATAACTTCAGGATATTTTGAATTCTGTCAAGAAAGGAGATATTACCCTTGTTCTAGGTGACTTCAATGCCAAAGTTGGTACTGACTCTGACTTTTGGGGAGGAGTAATAGGCCCTTTTGGTATTGGTAGCTGCAATGGCAGTGAGCAACGTCTCCTACAGGTAAGTAAACTCAATGTTTTCAGAATAACTAACACATATTAAAAACACCGCGACATACATAAATACACATGGGTTTCACCTGATGGGCTGCAAAAGAATATGATTGATTATATATTAATTAACAGCAAATGGGCTAGTTCTTTTAGAAATACCAGGTCATATAGGAGAGCTGAAATTGAATCTGACGATTATATTGTTAAAAGTGTCTTGCAACTTAAACTTAAAAAGTGCTGTGCCAATTTAAAAAAAAATACATTTAATACTGAAGCTCTGAAAGACCCAGTTACAGCTTGGAACGTTTCGGTTACCACTTGGATGACTGAAATTCTGAATATCTTTTATGATAAAGGCATGGTTCCTAAGCATTTTAGCAGAGCTATTGTTATTTTCAAAAAAGGTGATCACAGTTCTTGTGATAACAATAGGGGTATTAGCCTACTCTCTGTTCCAGGTAAAGTTCTTTCCATGATTGTGCTTAATAGAATTAAGAATCTGGTTGACAGTCAATTGCGTGATGAGCAATATGGATTCAGAAGTGGTAGGGTATGTGTAGATCAGATATTTTCACTTAGGCAGATTCTTGAGATTATGTTTAGAGTTTCAGAAACCTTTGGTTGCTAGCTTTGTTGATATCAAATAGACTTTAGACTCTGTTGAACGTCATATTTTGTGGTTGATTGTGAATTCATATGGTATACCAGACAAGGTAGTTAACATAATGAAAGCTCTCTATAATAACACTGAGTCGTGTGTGAGAGTTGGTAAGGCATAGCAATTGGTTTAGCATTACTTCTGGTGTTCGACAAGGGTGCATTTTGTCTCCTTTTCTCTTTAGCTTGGCTATTGATTATGTTATGCGAAATTCATTTCAAGGGAAAGATTTTGGCCTTACATAGTCTTGAGATACTAAAATTTCTGATTTAGATTATGCTGATGATTTATCCATTTTGGCAAATGATGTTGATGAGATGAACTCTTTCATTCGAGCTGTTGATGAGACTGGTAGTAGAGTAGGTTTGGTTATAAACAGAGAGAAAACTAAAGTGATGAAAATTGGTCAGGCAGGCTGTGATTCAGTTAATCTGAATGGTTGCAGTCTTGAGAAGGGGTCACAGTTTAATTATCTTGGGAGCTATATAGCAGATAATGGTGATCTGCGGCATGAGATTAACAGACGAATAGGGATTGCTGCCGGGACTTTTAAGAATCTATGGGGATTGTGGAGAAATAGGTACTTTTTTACGATTTGTGGTTACGATTTAGGTTACGATTTGTGGAGAAATAGGTAGGAATATACCAAAAGAATAAAATTAGACGATATAATAGTTTGGTTCTTTCTAGGGTTAGTTATGGTAGTGAAACTTGGACACTGTGTAAACAAGATAACAGGAAACTAGATGCTTTTGATTCTAGATATTTACGCAGTATCTTTGTTATTAGGTGGTTTAACTTTGTAACTAATGATGAGGTTAGGCAAAGGAGTCTGCAACCTCCTTTAAGCAGCATATTGTGCAGAGAGAGACGCCGCTGGTTTGGCCATGTTGCCCGTATAGATCATTATAGATTGGCGAATAGGGTTATGAATATTGTGCCTAGAGGCCTCAGAAGGAGGGGAGACCTAGGATGCGGTTGGCAGACAATGTCAAAGAGGACCTTGTTAGAATTGGTGTGCAGTGGCCGGATGTAGCAGATGCAGCTCAGGACAGATATGCTCGGAGATTTAAACGGCGTGGTCTGGTTGACCTCCGTAACACATGGCTGCATGATGATGACGATGATGACGACGACGATGATGACGATGACGACGATGATGATGGTGGTGGTGGTGGTGGTGGTGGTGGTGGTGGTGGTGATGGTGATGATGATCTTTCAAACTACAGATATCGAGATGTGTCAGTCAAGCGACATTCATCGTAATCCTTTTACAAGTTGTGAACAACTTTAGGTAATGTGACAACGATGTTTCCTTTATTTTATCAGCGTGGTCCATATTATTAATAAATATCTATGTCAAGATTGCGAAACTGTCTGGTGTTAGCTAAAATTGGTTCTTGCATTTATTTTGAGTGATAGATCTGAGAAAATCAATAATGATCATTCTCATTGTCGTATTTAAACCTTTTGGAAGATTCGAAAAGTGTGAATCATAATAGTTTATGAAATCCTAACCAACCCAAAAGGAATTTCGAATTTTTCTCTAAAAAGAATAATTAGCTCTTAAAAAAACAAAGGGTGTGTGAAGACGCTAAAATATGAAACCTTAAGTGTGAAAAATCATTGTTTCAATGCAAATTTCATGACAATCCATTTCCCAACCGAAATTTCAAATTTCTAGCATTATTACTTCTTGCAATATTAATTTAAAATTTTGAAAATGTTCGACTCTTAGAGGGCGCAATTGTAGCTATAGGAAGAATCTGAAAATGCGAATCGTAATATTTCATCAATATATATTCAACAAAAAATAATCTTTAATATATCACTGAAAACAAAGAAGCTGAATGTTTACAGACAGATAAACAACGCGAAAATATTATCTATACCAGCTTTTGCAGAAACCAACTGTTTTTTTAATAAGTTACAGTTTGGGTTCAGGGGTAAACTTTGAACTTACGTGGTAACAACAAGCTGATCTCCTCCTAAGTTGCACACATTTCTGGTTTGTTCTTTATGCCAAGGCTCTATAACAAGCAATTTTAGCATACAAAATATTTAAAAACATAAATGATAAAAAAACAAGGTTTATGGACATAAGAATTATTTGACTATGTTGATCGTAGGGTGATGTCCCTGACCCAAAGCAGTTTTCACTGTTGAAATTGTCGCGGATTTATTGGATGGAACATTAACAATTATATTGAATTAAATCCGGTATCGAAGACTGTTGAACCAATCAATAACTGCGCAGAATGTGCCGGCCTACCGGAAATGATGAGGTATAATAAATCCTAACTCTTGAATGATGGTAGCCGGTTATTGAAAAAACTTAATAAATGAAATTTATCAATTCTTTAACTTTAGTGTTATCCATCCTGTTAGGATGCCTTAGGATGTTGACTGATTATCACTCTTTAGCACAGACTAGATCACTTGTAGTCACTTAGACTAATAAATATAAACGTGATTGGTCACACAGAGAATTAACTCAGGACTCCTCAATCACCTCAGACAGAGTCCTTATTTTTCTGCTCGAGAAACTCGAGACTCCACTCTCTGATGCCTGCTACGAATCTACCCTGAGGATACCAGTTGACAAAGCGATTGCACTTATCATGTAGTGACATAAAACTTCATCTAGCTGCAAACGTCTCCATTGCAAACAAGAGGATGGAGTTTAAATTATCGCTGAAAATAAAGAAGCTGAATATCTACGGAAAAATAGAGAGAAGACAACGCGAAAATTTTATCTAGTACCTAGTTTTTGCAGAAACGAACTAATTTTTTTTAATAAGTTACACTTTGAGTTCAGAGGTAAGCTTTGACCTATGTGGTAACAAACAAGCCGATCTTCTCCTAAAAAACACATTTTTCTTTATTAAACGTAATTTCTATTCTTTATTAAAAAGAAACTGTATTTTACCTTAACCTATAGAAACCCTAAAATATATCAAAACTACATTATTTTAGAACAGAATATTTACAATACATTAGAAATAACATTAGAAATGAAACCAGTTTAGAAAGTTTTGAAAATAAAGCAATGTTCATCTGACATTTGAACTTTATTTAAGAAGTTAAATATATGATCCTTTTTTTTCATTTTCATCTTGGTAAAAGTGTCGCTTTCAGATCGAAAACAGATTTATTTATATAATATTAATCATATAATTAATAACATTAACATGATATTAATCATATAATTAGTAACATTAACATGATATTAATCATATAATTAGTAACATTAACATGATATTAATCATATAATTAATAACATTAACATGATATTAATCATATAATTAATAACATTAACATGATATTAATCATATATAATACTATTTGACACATAATGTGTAAAAGAATTCGAAATATTAGGTGTTGCCACGAATTAAAATTTTATTTACTTCTTTACGAAACCTAGAAGGACATAATGTGCCTTTTGGGTTTTGACATCGAAATTGTAACTTTTTTTTATAAGAAAAAAAATTATATATATATTTGTTTGTTTTTCCTTATTATTATTTTTCCTTTACCCAGAGAAAATTTTGTTTCTTAAAATACCAAGGGTAAATGTAGATACAACGTGATTTAAGGAAACAAAATATATAAAATGAACGATTGGTCAAAATACTACAGGGTGATCAAAAAGTCGCTGTGCACCTGCTGTGACAATCTCGTGAAGGTTTTTTTCGAGCTCGGAGCATGCGGTCTGCGATATCCAACACTTTCTCTTCTGTCACTATGATACCAGATCTGGGCGTGTCACACACGGAATCAGAGTTCCGGAATTTCTGAATCAACTGGCGGACTGCATTACGATGGGGCACCTTGGTTTCCGGAAACTGTGCCTGGAATCGTTGTTGAACATCTTGTGTGTATTCTCCGCTACACCGAAACACATGTTCCACAAGTAACGTACACTCCTTAAGGGATAACACCATTGCCACAACGCACGTCTACAGTGTCTGACTGCTTTGGCAAGGCAAGCGACTGCGACCTCGTCTCTCCTACTAACGTCACATTAATGCCATCACATGTCCCTAAATGTCGTGAGACGCAGTAGACACACTTTCAACGTTTATTGTAATAGTACAGGTATTCCTCATCAGGTGCACAGATACTTTTTGATCACCCTATATATTAGAAATCAAGAGCTGCATTCGGCACTTCTTGATTTCTTAACTGTCATTCCGACGGCTATTTGACCTTGAATGGGGCACCGGATCTGAAAATTACTCTTAGTTCTGAGTTCTACTATTTGAAATAGACCTATTCACCAATTTCAACTATCCATTATGGTGTATCGAAATCTGAACTTTGACCTCAAAGGACACATAGCATCCAAAATCTGGCATAATTTCTGAGATCTACGACTCAAAATACCTACAGGCACAAAAGTAGATCCATGTCCCTGGTCTTATTTGATATACACCGGTAGATCTACACTGAGAAGTCAGTTTATCAGGTACACCTACCTTGTAGCGTGTTGCCCCTCCTTTTACCTTCAGACCAGCCCGAATTCGTCAAGATGCATTGTGCAAGAATGCTGTACCATGCTGAAACGATTATTTCGCGCAGTTGCTACAAATTCGATGGCAGCATAGTCTTGCTTCGAACAGTCGGACCTTATTTGGAACCTTATATGACCTTTGCTAAAAATTTTCTCCGACAGAGGCAATGGCGAGACTAGTAAGGCGAAAATACGCGTATAAAAGGCGTAAAAATACGAATAAGTAACTACTAGGTTTCGTCACCTCGTCACTTATCAATGACGTAACTATCATCGCGGTACTTGCATAAAATTTATTTTTAGCCTCACTAATCACGAAGGTCGCGAGCAGCCACTACTGAAATTCCATTTTAAAGTTAAGTAAAGAAAGTTACACTTTCCACAACGAGCCAAACTTTTTTTTTCTTTGTTTATGCTGACGTTTTAAAATTTGACCGATGGAACTAACCCTTTGCCTTTTCAACTCATTCTGATAATTTATAAATTAAAAAACATTTCAGTTTCTCCTGATATGCGAGGCTCGTAATCTATTGTTTCCATGTTCGAATTCCAACTGGGATAGTGTTGAGATTTATTTCCTCTACCTCCACCTTATTCTCGGGCAGAAATAAAAAACTGATGCACTTGGAAAACGGAAGTCTATCGGATGGGATGTTAAGCCACGTAGCCTTGTGCAGAGGAGTCATATCTTGTGCACGTTATTTAATTAATCCTGTACATTAAATAACATGCTGGAAAGCTTTAGGGAAGTTTCCATCTGTTTGCTACCATGTAAACCGTGATTACCCTTCTCTAACCCAATTCTGAGACTTTCGGCTTCTTGTTACCTGGGATATATTTTCATTCTCACCTTTTTCATTTTCAGAATAGTAATAGAAGAAATATTTTTTTGCATTCTTAGACTCTACAATTCATACTTTGCTGTAACAGAAACCCCGTATTAAATAAATTGATAACTGAGTTCAAATATTATAGTTCATAAGGAAGGAAATTAAAAATTGAATTGACATGAATGAAAATGAATCCTAACGATTAAATATATTAAAATATGCATTTAACAATTTACATTCAGTGCAAGATTGCTTTTATTTTGAATCACTATCTAAAGCATTCCTCACCTTTGTATTCTGAGCAGTGAATGATATCGTCTCTATACATATAATATTACAGGAATAGCAATAATATGAACGATAGAGTTGAGCTGAAGCATTATAGCAAAGTAAAGAAGATTATTCAGATGTTTTGTTTTAGAAAAAGTTAAATATTTGTCAAACAATTTTTCATTTTGAATTCCATTTTAAGTGACTCTTTTCAAAATATTTCTTTCACAGATGCGATATCGAAAGTTTGCCTTTTGCCAGATTATCAGAAAAGAAAAGCACGAACGAACAAACATAAAAGTTCCGGAACTTCCAGAAATCTACTCTGATGCGGTTATAATTGATTTCATCATATCCTCAGCTTAATTTATCAGAAATTCAATTAGTTGAAAAGGGAAAGCACTCCGCTATATCGATTTATATGCATATAAAGCAAATATCTCTCAGAACCACACTTCTAATGGATTATTTTCTGATGAAAAGATGCATCAGTTCGCACCATTAAAAGTTTCCTTCCCATTAAAAAAAAGAATAAAAAAGAGTGAAAATATAAAAATGAAGACTCTGCTTAAACCTATTATTGCTACTTAAGTTCCTCTTCATTCTCAGAGAAAATCCTATACGACAAGCCAAGGAAATTTATTTATGGCAGTAAAGTTTTAAATTATTCAAAAAGTTTGGAACTACATGACAAGTTTGGGCCGTCCCTTTCATCCGGATCAAAAGTGATGTGGAAAGTTTAATTATTCCAACTTCTTCGAAAATTTTTTAAAGGTGACTCCTGTTGCTGAGAGTGAAATAGCTGAAAATTTTACTACATCATTTTGCCATCTGAGCCAGGTCTTATCTTTTCCTTCAAGTGCAAAAACCCTTTACTAGTTTTGTCCATTGCCTTCACAAAATTTTTCATAAGCTCCAGTTTGATGGGTAATGGCGGAGCAGAACCTAAGAGCGTTCAACTAGAGGCTTATACCTCACATTGCTCTTTCCAGGAATAAAAACATCTCTTTTGGGCCAGTCGTTTGTTTTGTAGTGTTCCTTTCTGGTCATAATGTCTCACAAACACAGAAAACAGCAAAATGTTGTGAAGCCTCCTTGAAGCTCGAGAGACATGACTTTTAGATCACCACATATTGTCCACTTAAATACTCATATTTTATAGCAGTGAGTATTTTTCAATGCTTTCATAAGTTTTCTTCATTTCCACAGCGTGTGTCAGTGGAATGGAAGGTTTTTGGTTTCCTTTATGCAAAAGGAAAGCTTTTGAGCTGAATTTTGACGAATCTATAAATAGACGCAATTCCTTAAGGTCGTGAGTTGTTCCAGTTTCTTCCACCAACACTGAAATATCTGTGTAGAAACACACACCATCTTGCATCTCGTAATAAGCAGATAAAGCGAAATTTCTCTTTCTGAATAGAAAAACTCTGATACTCTTGGCCAGAAGATTCCACTCTTGAAGTCTTGAACCTAAAACTTCAGCCTGTTGTTTGGAAAGTCCTAGGTATCGAACAAGATAATTTAGTTAATTTTGCTGAATCAGATGAGGCTCGTCTAACTTTTTAGGGGTGCTTGTAGGATCAGGATCTGTGCCTCAAAATCTTCCTCTGATGAATGTGAATCCATCCATCTCCTCCCAGTTGGTTGGAGGTGTTGGTATAGAACGATCTCCATGAGGAACTGGCCTTATGGCTTAAAGCACGTTTGGATATTATATTTCCATTTTCTTCTTCTTTTGAAAAACCCGACACTCTAGTTAAACAAAAATAACAATCTTGCAAGTGACAAGTTGGTACGCCAAACCATTGGAACTGCAAAGGGCGTGGATTTTATCTTACCTTTCAACCTTTCACTCAGACCAACAAAGCACGAAATGAAGCACATATGTGGAGCCCATGTTTTGTCCTGATCTCCAACAAAACATCCAATATACAAGTTATAGGATTTCTTCACAATCTTTGTTAAAAAACGAACCTGAGGATTTAAAATATAATTCGAACTCACATAACAAACTTATCTGGCACATTAACACATCCGCGACGCTGCCTTTGTGCCATTTAAACACCGAACTTAGCTCTTCAACTTACAGCACGTGTTCCTCCTGCAATGAAAAACAACAAGAATGACCGTTTGAGATTAGGTTACTTTTACAAGTTTTCTGCCACTTGGCAATCAGTGTTGCCAGCCACAAAAAGTAAAATATCTAGTATCCTCCCAGTTGCCTAAAGGTGTTGGTATAAGAAGATCTTAATAGGAATGAAAATGACCAATAACATAAAAACGACACGTGCTAGACATTTTTAAGGCCAGATCTGAAATCATCACCTGAAAAATAGTTAAATGCAACTACAATAGTTCATATTATAAAGACCTTGTAAACCAGTGTTATTAGACTGTCATCCCAAATTAAAAAATGAACTGAATGGTTTCAATTTATATCATTTATTTTCGAGAATAAAGAGATAATAGTAAATTCCTATATTAATAAAATCCTCATGCGAAGCGAGTTATTTTTACATTCTTTCGATAAAATCGTTTTCTTGCCTTTGTAATGCAATTTATCCCGCGACATTTTAATGAAATGAAGCATGTTTTGAATCGGCAGCGAGATCTAATTTTTTCTAGATCGAATTTTTCAGACTAGTGAAAAACGTGATGTATCGCATTTTCGAGAAACAGAAAAGTTAAAACTTTGTATACTGTTATATAGGCATCCAGATTTAGTGTCGGGATGTGCGCAGTATAGGAGCATATTGCATAGAATTTGCTTTATTTTTGGAGAAGACAAACAAGCTGACTCAAGTTTTGCACTGAAAAGAGGACTGGTGAACTCAGCAGGTCAGTAGTGCTGGCCAGCTCTTTCTCGAAAACCCCAAAGGAGAAAGGTTGGGTTCTGCGTGAACCATAGACTAGTGAAAACAGTGTTTTATCTCAGTTTTAGAAACAAGTTTAACTTTGTAGACTATTACATAGGCTAAATACATCTAATTCGTAAGCAATTAATAATACATTATATTAACGATGAGTATTTTGCGTATCCAAAAAGAAATGTATGAGAAATCAATCCGAACTTGTTTGAATTAGTGCAAATAAAGTACAAAATAATGTTACATCAATGATTATTATTACTTCTGAATTACATTTTCATATAAATATGTATAAATGAAACTTTTAATCTACGTTTTATTTATAAAAAAAACGTTTTTTTTTTTCGGAACTATAGTTTTTTTGTTTTTTTTTACAAGTTGTTGCTTTCGATTTGCACGATTTCGATTTACACGGTGATTTCTAGGGAACTACCTACCATGTAAATCGAGGGGTGGGTGTATAAAAAATTACGAGAAATTTTAATAAGCCAGAATATGTGTTGCGACAAGCGGTCCAGGTATCACTGGCCCACTGCTATAGTCCGATGTTTCGGGGAAAAAACTCTGAAAGAAAACTGAATAGGCGTCCGCTGTTTCGGTGGGACATTTCATTAAAGCTGCTCCCATGCCTGTGTACTATATAAAGTACACAGGCATGGGAGCAGCTTTCCTATCCCTCCAGGTTATATATCCTATTTAATACAGAAGTTTCAAATTATGTGGTTTAATTGAGGAACACACTAGCTGTATTAAAACACAATGTCCCCCCGTTCGTGATATTCTGTGGTAAGTCTGCTAAAAAGGTCAATAATTATTCCCTCCCGCTCCCGCAAAACATTATCTGGGAAGTGGGTGGTGACATTGTGTGGCAACAAATTGACCTATATCTAACAGAATTTGCATCCCCCGGCAATGTTTATTGCTATTTCCAATCGGAGGAAACCTGACGCAACACTCTTTTTGTACACGTTATAAATGAAGCCGACCATTTGATTGAAAGACGACGAAACTTCTCCACCCACTTAAGACTGCTCTCAGCAAGGATATTGCTATCAGAGTACTGAATTTTGATAAGCATCTCAGATAGCATTTAACCAAACTTAAAAGAAAACCGTTACCTATCCAAGAGCAGGTTCCACCTTTGTCCATTCCCCAATCCGAAATAACATTCTTACCTTTACCAAAGAGATCATCTAGTAATCAAAATTCTTTTAGCAACTTATCATTTGGCTTGTGGGGTGCTGAAGGTATCAGGGGTTTCCATCTTGAAGAAATAAACGACGACAAAATTCCCCTTGGCACTAATTTTTTCCCATTATGTAAAAATCGCAGCCTGTTGAAATAAAAGAAAAAAGCTCTCCCAAGTTTCTTGGATGGAGACATGAACTCCTCCTTACGACCGCCACTAATATCTAATATAAACTGGAATATACTTACTTAAAAAACTTTAGATGCAGTAAACCTTCGTTAATCCGGATTAATTGGTTGAAGTATAGGTACAGATTAATGAATAATCCGGATTGATGAAGCGAAAGATGGCCCTAAAAGACGAAACGTTTTTAACACAAATAAGTGAAAATTTTCTAGTACTGATCTCATTAATAAATATGTATAAAATATTTATTTAAATGTAGAATCAATTTCTCTCATTATAATAATGAGTTTCTATCTGAAACAAACACTAAATTTTGAATCTTTATCCAAAAAAAAAATATTGCATTTTTGAGTCTTTATTTAAAAAATTAAAAAGGGCAGAATTCATCAAAAATATTTGAATACGATTCAGAAATAATAGCACTCGAATCTAAAATCTCTACGAAATTCTTCAACAATTTTTCTTTCTGAAATTCCTTTCTCAAATTGTTCTATCACTTTCACCTTGTTAACGACGGTTAAAGTAACAAGTTTAATTTTTGTACGAATTACCAATTGCATAGGACACACAAGAAAATAAAATATTTTAACTTAATTAAACAGCGGAACACAAATTATGCTTTACAGCAATAACGTTCGTCCATCACAGCATCAATAACACCACTGAACACACCAAATGCAACACGTTTGTTGAGCGCGTTAAATAATAACGTTCATCCGTCCGTCAATCCAGATTAGTCGACTTCCGGATTCGCTGTATCTTGACTAGGGTTTACTGTATTTCAGAATATTTAATGAGAAAGATGCACCTGAGACATAACAGCAAGGATATACATCTTGAGAGCTATTTCGGAATCTGTTAATCTACATTTTGGATCCACGTCGAAGCTGGAACGAATTTTTTTTTAAAGTATACTACAGGAGATAAAAAATGCAACACTTGCACGAAGTTATGCAAATGTAACGAAATTTTGGGAGGTGGTAGTATATGGAAATGCATAGAAATTATTAGGTTTGCAAGACGATTAAAACAATTGAACACAGCCGTTCCAAACGTTAACAGACTATGAGCGTGGAAGAATAATCGGCCTTAGAGAGCTGGTTTGTCGTACAGAGAGGTGGTCAGTTATGTTGGCTGCAACTCAGCACCATCGTACACAAATGGCGCCAATGGGTTAAAGAAGGATACAACGCGACTACAACGCAAATGCAAAATGACTAGCAACATGTAACACATCGAATACCTACCATGCAGATGGTAAACAAAAAGATTTTTACATTTTCATTGCGAATCTATCGTCCTGCACTGTGTTTCCCAATTACATCTGCCCAAATGCAAGCACTTCTTCAGTGGTGTCGTCTCAGACAGAAGCGGAACGAACAAGAGTGGAGTACCGTGGCGTTTAGGAACGAATCTTGTTTTGTCTTGGTTATCACGACGGTAGACAAAGGGTGCGCCATCATGCATGGGAAAGAAATGCCATCCAGTGCATACGATATCGTCACATAGCTCCAACACCTGGTGTCTTAGTGTGGGTTGCCATTAGTCGGACGTCTAAGTCAGAACTCAATCAGAAGAGAAAATGAGGTAGGGGACGATCTTTCGCACAGTGGCGGAACAAACTTTGCAAAAAAGCAAACCTGGTCAATGAACGATGCATTTCTCATACAGAGGGTGCAATTAAGATTTTAAATTAAAAGTCATGACATGGATGAAATTAGGAGTGTGTGGAATGTTTTCATTCATGAACATGTAAAATATAAACGTGTGTTAAAACGGTAGATTTGCAACAAAAGATGTCTATAGTTTCGACCCATTCTCATACTCTTTTCAGGGTTCTGTGTGTATTTCTACAGTTTGTTTCCCTGCAACGTTTGAACAAGAGTGCAAGTAAATTGTGCGTGTATAAGGGTGAAGGTGGTTATTTTTCTCTGCAAGCACACGTTTTTCGACAATGATATATATTCCCCTTACGTATTTCATTATGTGAATAAATCTGACACTCGCTTTTCATGTCTAAATAAGAATCGGTTTAGTTTTTTTTCCTGCATGAGAATGCATATTTCTAAACCAGTGTGGAATTCTTAGAACAAGTATGTAATTATATTATGTTTGTGTAAATGTGAAAGTGGTTGTTTTTCCCGCACCACCGCGGAATTCTTCGAACAAGTGTGTAAGTATACTATATTTGTATAAGTATGAAAGTGGTTGCTTTTCCTGCGAGGACACGTTTCTCGATAATGATATGTATCCATACACGTGTTTCACTACGCGAGTAAATCTTACATGCACATTTCATATTTAAGTAAGAATGGGTTTAGGTAATTATTCCCACACGAGTATGCATATTTCTGTATTTTATAAGTGTAAAAGTGGAAAAGTGGTTATTTTTCCTATAAGGACACGTTTCTCGACAGTGATATGTATTCGCATATGTGTTTCATTACGCGAGTACATCAATCATGCATATTTCATATTAAATTAAGAACGTTGGTTTGTGTTGTTTTACCTTTGAGCGGCACTTTTTGCACACCATGGGCTAAATGGCCAGGTCACATGGACCCCGAAAGCTCAGAGAAGGTTGGGGGAGGGGACCCACTGGAACAGCTGTTGGGAGACATATGGTAGCCTCCCGTCAAGCCATCCAGAGTGTTCTTTAACGTGCGCAAGGTATGGTTCTCCCACACACGGGCCACGGCTTAACGTTCCATACAACGGACGGCGGCATTTCCAAGCCCATCGGTGTCACCTACTGAACGAGAGAAGTGCGGGGAGTTTTGCGGAGATGTACCTCAACGCTGACGCAGCTGGGAGTCGAACCTGGGAACTACAGATTACGAGCCTGGCGCGCTACCGACTGAGCCACCCCACCCCTAAATTAAGAACGGTTTAGTTATTTTACCCTCATGAGAATGCAGGTTTCTCTACGTACGAAACTTTTTTCCCAGTTTATTACAAGTATGTGCACGTGCGAAGTACAGTAGTAACGATAGTTTAACCGCAAGTATTCATTTTTTTAAGAATTTGCGCGTGAATATCACAATTTCGTTTCTTGCAACAATGTTTTTTTAGAGTGAGATGCAGGTCAGCAACGTTATTTTTCTTGGAAACATTTACCTTTTGTGTAAGTATGTTAATTTTCCATGTATCACTTACATGTCATGGACTTTTCTTAACAAGGGTGAAATCCACACACTGTGTATATCAAGTATAATATTTTATTTGTAAATTTGGGCCAATTTGGATAGTTTTCGTGCAAGCTCTTGAACATGCGAGTCCTACTTATGTTTTTCGGAGTGTTGGAACCTGCATGTATGAAATTAGTTCTTTCCACGAGTTTCGAGGAGCAGAAGCATTTTTTTTGTTCAAAATGTGGTTATTGCAAAATATTTCACCACGTATTTCAGTTTGAATATTCATTTTTCGGTAAGTGTAAGGATTTTTCTTCACAGAGTTTTCTTCAACCAGTTTGAATCTTTTTGCGCACGACTGTCTTACGTTACGTCAGATGTCTCGTAACGAACAAAACGTGTTTGTTTTAGTTATTACAGAAGATGACATGAGAGCGTTTAGGTTTAAGAACCTGGAAAAAAACAACCCATTACGGAACTTTGTTCAGAGCACGAAATACGATAGAAACTAGCGACAGCCTGAGAATTTTCAAACTTAGAATACCAAAATCCTATAGAGAGCACGAAATGCATTAAGAACGCGGCGGAGGGGCGTTAAAAGGTGAGCAATGACCTGACGCGGGCGAAATCCTTGTTCCTTCGCACAAAGGGTGAAGAGGTAATAAAACGTAATATTCACGAAAAGGGACAAAATCCTTGTGCCAGAAAAGGGTCGGTCAGTCCTCTTCTCTGATACAACTGGATTTCCCTTTTCAGATTATTACATGTTTTATCGTCCTTCAATCCTTTTGTGCGGAACAACTGGAGTCCACCGTGCCAGGTCATGGTTCACCTTTTAACGCCCCTCTGCCGCGTTGTTAATGCATTTCGTGCCCTCTACAGGATTTTGGGTGCTTCTAAGTTTGAAAATTCTCGGGCCGTCGCTAGTTTCTATCATATTTCGTGCTCTGAACAAATTTCTGTTATGAGTTTTTTTTTCCAGGTTCTTAAATCTAACCGCTCTCATGTCATCTACTGTAATAACAAAAAATAAACACGTTTTGTTCGTTACGAGACATCTGACAGAAAACGTAACGTAAGACAGTCGTGCGCAAAAAGATTCACACTCTTTGAAGAAAACTCTGCGAAGAGAAATCCTTACACCTACCGAAATATGAAGATTTAAGTCCAGATCAGTGGTTAAATAATTTGCAATAACCACTTTATGAACAAAAAAAATGCTTCGGCTTCTTCGAAACTGGTGAAAAAAATTAATTTCATACATGCATGTTCGAACACCCCGAAAAACATAAGTAGGTCTCGCATGTTCAAGAGCTTGCACGAAAATTATCCAAATTGGCTCAAATTTACAAATAAAATGTTATACTTGATATACACAGTGTGTGGATTTCACCCTTATTCAGAAAAGTGAATATTTGATTCACATACAACTGAAATGACACATGTAAAATTAACATGCTTACACAAAAGGTGAATGCTTTCAAGAAAAATAACATTGCTGACCTGCATCTCACTCTAAAAAAACATTGTTGCAAGAAGCGAAATTATGACATTCATGCCTTAATTCTTAAAAAATGAATACTTGCGGTTAAAGTATCGTTACTACTATACTTCACACGTGCACATACTTGTAATAAACTGGGAAAAAATTTTCGAATGCGGGAATGCGTAAAGAAAGATGCATTCTCATGCGGGAAAAATAACTAAACCTTTCTTTACATGAAATATGCACGACTGATTTACTCGCGTAACGTAACACATATCCGAATATATATTACTGTCGAAAAACGCGTCCTTGTAGGAAAATTAACCACTTTTACACTTATAAAATACTGAAATATGCATACTCGTGCGGGAATAATTACCTAAACCCATTCGTACTTAAATATGAAATATGCATGTTAGATTTACTCGCGTAGTAAAACACATGTATGAATACATATCATTATCGAGAAACGTGTCCTCGCAGGAAAAGCAACCACTTTCACACTTATACAAATATAGTATACTTACACACTTGTTCGAAGAATTCCGCGGTGGTGCGGGAAAAATAACCACTTTCACATTAACACAAACATAATATAATTACATACTTGTTCTAAGAATTCCACATTGGTTTAGAAATATGCATTCTCATGCAGGAAAACAACTAAACCGATTCTTATTTAGACATGAAAAGCGAGTGTCAGATTTATTCACATAATGAAATACGTAAGGGGAATATATATCATTGTCGAAAAACGTGTGCTTGCAGAGAAAAATAACCACCTTCACCCTTATACACGCACAATTTACTTGCACTCTTGTTCAAACGTTGCAGGGAAACAAACTGTAGAAATACACACAGAACCCTGAAAAGAGTATGAGAATGGGTCCGAAACTATAGACATCTTTAGTTGCAAATCTACCGTTTCAACACACATTTATACTTTACATGTTCATGCATGAAAACAATCCACACACTCCTAATTTCATCCATGTCATGACTTTTAATTTAAAATCTTAATTGCACTCTCCCTATGAGAAATGCATCGTTCATTGACAAGGTTTGCTTTTTTGCAATTTTTTTCGCTACTGTGCGAAAGATCGTCCCCTGCCTCATTTTCGCATCGAAGTCACCACTGGAAAGGAACTGTCCTGCAGAAACTGTGTGTTATTAGGGGTTGGAATGTAATTGGTTGGAAAAAATAAAAGGAGATGAAACGTAAATGATGGAAATGATACACTCGAAATGCTATTTGAAGAGCCGTGGATGTTGGTGCATGTTATCGCTATTGCCACCTAGGAAATGACGAGGTGATTAACATTTATGCTGCTGCAGATTTCATTTCACATTACTTCTACTTCATATTACACTGGGATTGAAACTTTCATACATTCTATTATTCTGTAAAACGATACATTCTTTGCTTTTTTTTCCAATTTTACACTAAAATTGTTTGTTATATCGGAACAGTATTGTAAAACATGCAACATACACACATTTCTTATGATATTAAATCAACAATTTTCTATCTGGGTTCCTTCTAACAGTGATTTTCCTTTTCTAATGAACTTTGTTTCGTTTTCTGGTGACATAAAACGGTGTTTTCTCAGTAACTGATACATACTTTTTAATTGTGATGAACAGTATAAGAGGACAATTTAAAATAAGCTGACCGCTTGGAATTTTTGCAGACAGTAAACTGTTGAGATGCGTCGTAAAGCTGAAAAGATCCCTATAGAAGATAAGATTCCAACATACAGGACCTTCCGTTGACCTGTCCAGAAAAGCATTTTAGCGCTGCATTTTTCATGATTGAAAGCGAATAATTATTTCACTTCACCATTAGGGTTGAAAAGATCCTTGGGGAAGATAAAATTCACGGAGCTGATACCATGTAAGACGGATAGCACTTACCATAAGTAAGGGATTTAGATATGCTACGATTTATCTGTTTTCACATCGAAGGACATATTCCATTGATCAGTACGTAAGTTGCCTGTGACCTTCAAGTTGGACTTTCGTCACTCGATGGCGTTTCCTGTTCATATGTGCGTCTCCATGCCAATTCTTCGGATTAAGTGAGAAGAATAGTAGGAGTTTTCAGTACTTTAAATAGAGGGAGTGTTAAATTTTAAGAAGTGAGAGAATATGTAAAGTCATTTTTCAGTCTGCGGTTTTATGGACTACAAATCGCAAATTTCATATTTGCGATAATCTACGTTGTGAATACAAGAAAATGAAACAAATTGGAGATAAGATTGTTTATTCAACGCCAAATAGAGATCAATTACTAAATGTTACTGGGATGCAAATATGACAAACCAATGAGAGAATATTTGAGACAACTTTGCAGATTTATGCATTAAACATTTCTTTCATGTTCAAACTGAAGTGAAACGATTCAAATAAGCTATGATTTGGATATGAGAAAAATTTGAATCCCTATTGCTAGGGGTAATTTTTATTGCAAATTTCAGAAAATACAACATTTTATGTCAACCATATAAGTTTAAATTGAGGTGACTTTAAAACTAACTGAGATGCAAATTTCCCAGAACCCCGAAACTTAGTATATAAGTCTGTTCCACATCCTCAATACAGGTATTCTATCAGATTTAAATTCTGATTTTTGAAAGATTATCAATTATTTACATAATAACGAAATTTCACAATATATGTTTTTAACATGGCTGATTATTCAGAATTCATAAGCTAGATTTTGTGAAGTAATTTCAATGTGCAATTGTTCTTCCCATTATTGTTCACCTATACTAATTTCCTACCAACATACTTTATATTAAGTACAAATATGGAGTCTTCATGCAATCTGAAAGGCTATTTTGAAACACTACATTAAGCACACTGTTTATCACAATGAGGCCAAAACCACTTCATCAGTAGAGCGAATTAACTAACTAGAGTGTTACCGAAAATTTAGCTCAAGTTCGGAGTTTGATGTATTTCGTCAGAACAAAAATTCTGCTCAAGTATTTTAATAACTCAGCTTTGGTTTCATTTTCATTGTTTGCACTTAGTTTCCATGCGTATTGAAATATCTGTATTGGAGGAAAAATATTAATGTTTCATTCCATGTTTAAGAAACGAATCGAAAGGTGGCATCAATTTCTAGCAGGACTAGTGAAATTACATTAATACTTACGAAAGGAAACTAAACACAACATACCAACAACTGATGTACTGAAATAAATATATTTATCCAAATAAAAATATACCAGCAAATTACCGCCATTGGGTGCTCTGAATACATCTCTATCCAGTTATATATATTTTCTGACCTTTATCTTTAATACTAAGACTAAATTAGTCGAACACGAGAAACAAAAGTGTGAGTTTATAACTTTGGTTTCCTTCATCTTTTAAAACCATCCATTTCTCTTGCACGTAAAAATAAATATCGTGAAACATTTTCCTATTTTCTTCGACATTTCAGATGCTTCAACGTCAGTTTTCCTATAACTGAAATAAAATCATATGAAAAGGTCGACGAAACTCAATCACGCCAAACAGCTGAGACCAGCTCAAAAATATGCGTTAACGCCACTTCACTGAAACCGAGTTATTTGTTTGAGCGAACCGAATAGTCCAAACCTTGAACATACGTCAAACGTTTGGTACACGTTTACTTAAAATCAGGTTGCAATAAATCATCATTGCAGTTTAGCGAAAAAAGAGCAATGATAAACAAAGCAGTGGTTTAATGCAGAAAGTTCATCTACAAAAAGAGAAAATATTTGAATGATATGATTTTAAGATTAAGACACAATTTCCTTTGCATTATTTAACACAATAAAGTCTGTCATTGCTTACGGTAATATTGATTAATTAAAAGAATAAACATATGAGATATAAATAGTCCCCTTTGTATTAAATGTAATTAAAAAAGATGCAATTTCTTAAAAAACTTTTAGTTAGTGTTAACGTTGTCTACAGGGTAGTGTCTTTGCAAAGGAAAACTAGGCACGTGCCCTAGGTCCCCTAACTCTTAGGTGCCTGGAATGAGCTCGAAGTATAGAAGTAGATTTTATTTCTTGTGATGTGAATTTGGAATTGTGATACTTAAAAATATATATTCGAAAACCGAATTTATCGCAGGACCATTATTATACAACATAATATACCAAATGTCTTTCTGTACGTTGTAAGTGCTAGGCGTATGCATTCTAGTAGCTAAGCTGAGAACAAATAAAAATTTCATTAACACGGCCATGCTGCGTCGCGGAGAAATACCATGGTAGCCCACAATGCATTGTTTTATATCTTCCGTATCAGTTAAAATGATATTCGCATATCTTTGCTCCACACACCATTAAGAATCCTAATTTCTTTTTAAAAATTTCTTTATATATTACTTTATATTACTAATCTCAATTTCTATTTCTTTTATATTACTTCTAACCAAAGCCGTGCGCAGATGCGTATACATGAGGTTTTTCCGTGGATATCCTCGTTTCAAAGCTCTCGGCAGATAAAAGATTAATGTTTTGTGCGAATAGAGGACAAAATCTCGGATTTGATAAGGTATGTAGGAACGTTACCCAATTTGTCATGATATAAATGGGCATAAGGCATCGTTGCCTTACGTGATTTTCCTTTTTACATTTATTTAACTAATATGGCTTTTTATAAGCATTTGGGTGGAAGTAAAAAAAAAGGCAAAATAAGAACTTTTAGAAAAAAATTGAAAACATTTTTTAAGTTTCCATGAAATTAAAAAGTATATGAATTTCTTGGACATAATCCACTAAAATGACAGAAATTTCGAAATACCTGTCAGTGCCGAAGACTAGTTCTTCAAATATTCAATCTGAATCCGTTCTTGAAGAGGGGCGGGGGTGGTTCAGTCGGTAGCTCGCCAGGCTCGTAATCTGTAGTTCCCAGGTTCGAGTCCCAGCTGGGTCAGCGTTGAGATTTATCTCCGCAAAATTCCCCGCCCTGCCCACGGTCAGTAGGGGACACCGATGGGCTGGAAATGCCGCCGTCCGTCGGATGGGACGTTAAGCCGTGGCCCCTTGTGCGGGAGAGCCATACCCTGTGCACGTTAAAGAACACGCTGGATGGCCTTGACGGGAGGCTACCATCTGTCTCCCAACAGCTGTTCCAGTGGGTCTCCTCCCCCAACCTTCTCTGAGCCTTCGGGGTCCATGTGACCTGGCCATTTAGCCCATGGCGTGCAAAAAAGAACGGGTTGGGTAAAACAACCCAACCCGTTCTTGAAGCTCATGAAGGTGCCTCTTAAATTCAATCTAAACATACTCAGTCTAGTGAAAATATTCAATCTCAATATTCCGATGTATTATCACAATCACAACAATAAAATGAAATTAATAATTCAGTGTCAAAAAATATTATCCTATGGCCTGAAACCATAACTTTAGCAATCCAAGATTTTTATATTAAAAATAAACTACAATCAGTTTCAGAATTCTTTAATCCTCTAAAATTTCAGACAGTTTTTTGTTGTGGTAATAAATAATTTTTGATAACAGCTGAAGAAGCCAAGTTTATATGGAAGTAAACAACCGAGGTGATATATTGTTTAATTATAATAAAGAAACTTATAAAATTATTTTTAAAATGTTCCAGAATTTTATAATAGTGATTTAAATGTCGGCGAAATGAAAAAAGTAATTGAACAATTTCATATCATCTGAAAATAACAACAAGGAGAAAGAGAGTGTTCATTTTCTGTACTGAAAATTCTTGAAATTATTCACGAAGTATAAAACGTAGAGCAAAAATTGAAAACTCTACAAATTTTGCGCATGGAAATCAAAAATGCATCAAAATTAAGTTGTGATGAATTATTTAACGATTTTAATGAGTCAAAAATTGGAAATTAAAGGTAATTTTGTAAGGAGCATTTTAAGTTTAATAACGGTTCTTTGACGTAAAAATATTATGAGTTTATCAGTCATAGGTTTTAAATTATATGTATATATATATACCTACAGAATAATTTAGGGTGCATGGGGCCTAGATATGACTTTGTGCCTAGGGCCCGAAAATGCTTTGGTTGTCTATACGCAGTTTTAAGAATCATACAATTGCATTTAGGTTCTCTAATTCGCTTATCCGTTTCTACATCGAGTTTTATTTATTTGATGACAGTCTGCATCACGGTCGAAAATATCACAATAAAAATATAAAGAGTTGACATTGCACAGACTATATTACACACTTATATTGTTTACAGCATAATGTAGCTTCATGGGTCAAATTCTCCAAATATTCTGATTAAATGCTATATAATGGATGAATATTAACAGCGGTGTGAAAGAAAATTGGATTTTTCAGCCTGTTAATTAATAGACAATTTTCTTAAAAATTGCTCTAACGATGTTGTCTAAAATGCAATTGTTTCTGGGGAGTATAGTCCATGAAGTACCAACTTGAGAGTATTATGCAATTCTACAGACTACTGCTAAAAAACAGTCACACAACTCTGTTAAAAGTAAATTGACTCTCTTCACAATCTATCACTATATGGAAATAACTTTATTTCGATTTAGAGAACAATTTGAATTACGCGACTGCATTGCTATTTATGGTGATTACGATCGAAACTTGTCAGAAAGTTAGTTCAATATGCGCTATACATCTAGTTATATAATCATCAAGGCAAAAATGTTGAAAAAGCTAATATCAATTGTATTAAACGGTATATGGGATATATAGCCAAATATTGAATGCTCATTTAAAAAAATAAAAAAAAATTCCCATTTTTTTTTATTTTGTTCCCTCTAAACTAATGGTGAAGTTAAAACTAATAGATCATTTGGAAAATACGAATGATAATATTTTTTTCCTATCTAAATATTTAAATAATAAATTTCCCTTATATGCTATTTGTCTCAGACAGGGGCCCCCAGGAGTTCGGTTTGCAACTTTCCTCTCCCTCCAAAGCTCAAACCAAAACAGGAAAAACACTAATTACCATTTTCTTTGGCATATACTTTGCAAGATAATATAAGACCATTTCATAAGACCAATTCCCCATTTCAGCAGGCAATGTTTAGAAAATCGTTTTTATTACATTTAAACGTTTAAAAATTACTTTTCGATGACATAATTTTGAAAAACTCAGGAACTCCCCAACTCTCATAACCCAAAAAACCTGGGATCGCTCGTTCAAAATGTCTTTTTTCTTCTTACGCTGGAGTTCCTTGAACATCTCTCTTAATGGGAAGAAGCATCTTTTCACTTCCCGAGTGATCCTTAAACTTTGTTCCATCGAAGGGTTATACTCCTGCCCTTTATTAATTAGCTATTTAAGGAGTTGGAAGACCATTGGAATTTTGAAAGTCCTACGATACCTATTGGATCTCTTCTTCCCCTTCTAAATTCATCCTCATCAGCACTCTCTACGACTCCTTATAAGTTTTCATATGTTACCTCGCAACGACTCTTCTCCATGTCATCGAATCTTTCTCAGTGTATCTGATGAGCAACAATCCAGGTGTGATCAAGGTACTCTGAGACTCTACGGTAAATAAATGTGTCAGATTAATGCAACAAATTCGAGGTCCAAAACAACCATTTCCTCAGTATCTAAACTCAATCAGTTGCGCTGCACTTATTGGAAAAAATCCACCAAGCACTTCAACGATCATTCGTATTACGTTCTACCAGATGTGTCCATAGAAGTGGAAGATCCTCACATATTGTAGGAGCATTTGATAGAATGGCAAAATTTAAAATTCTCTTATCGTGATAGTGATTGATTCCACTTGATAATGAGCATGCTCATATTAAATTCCAGCAACTGATATGATTTAATAAATGGATCCCAACCGAGGTTGTGATTTTATCAATGAGTATATTGGTATTATTCAGCCAAATTGACAAAGATGTTTCTTCATTAATTTGTACTATTTATGAAAGCTATTGAATATTTTTAATGCATAAAGTCAATGACGCAATTCATAGAAAAATTGTAATATTAAGCATCAGCAGCCATTTTGAAATAAAATTGTCCTCACTTCCTAATTTTTTTCCTTTATTGATGTGGAGTATTTAACACTGATAAAAAAATCAACAGAAGCTAACCCATAAACTTTCAGATGCTAAACTGATTTCTGAATAAATTTCTTCTTATAAACATTTACCTTACCAATTAAATTAGGCAGCAAATACCAAAAACTTGGAGTTAATCGTTTTGCTTCTGAAAAGATAATTATAAAATATATTTATTTTTGAATAAAATTCTTACATTTATATAAAAATGCTTCATAATAATTCTACCATGAACTACATAATACATTTTAACTTAATCCTTTGAAAAAGAACTTGGATTTTGAGGCATATTTCAAGCAAACTAAAATATTAACTGAGAATGACGATGTAAAAGCTGAATTACATTTTCTAATAAAGATCAAGATGAAAGAAAAATTCTCTAAATCACTTCAACATTACCACACCCAAAGTGAATTAAGTTCGAAACGTTTCACAATTTTTATCTGCATTTCAAAATAAAATGACATGCTAAGTAAAAAAAAATATTATTTATAGGCGATTGGTTTTCATAAATATATATTTATGGACTGGTTCACAATTTCATACTACCAAGGGGGCGAAATGGGATCTCCGATTTCAGTGTATTCTTGATGGAAAAGTATTGGAGGAAACGTATGAAATGCAGCGCGAAAATGAATATCGGAGATGAATTTCCCGCCATTTCGATTTAGCTGGTCTTCCCCAGTAGATGGCAGAGATTGGAGCAGGCCACGTGACAGAACGACTACAAGGACTACTGCAGTGCGCAGTGTCAGTCCGCCCAGTGGCTGCGAAGCAGTGGTGTCTGCCGCCGCTCCGCCACCTCGCTCAGCATCGATCTGCTACAGCCAGTGACGTCTCCATCTCGTCGTTGCCCATACACAGAGTTCCCTGAACACAGACTAATTGAAAATAGTCCAACATATTCAGCTGCTCAGACAGTGCCGGCGGCACAAGGATCGTAACGACCCGAAGGAAAGAAACGTTTATCATTCGCCACGAAAACCAAAATGCTACTCCGGAATAGTTGGCAATGCATCCTGTACGGAGATGTGATTACCGACATCTGAGAAGTGTCCGCCTTGTGCAGGCTCTGCTGGACAAACTCCAGGAAAGGGAAGTGCAGTGAGGAGGAAGGTGTGATTGTTGTTGTGTCCGGCTGAGCGCTGCAAGAGCTTCACCTCCTGACCACACTTCCATTCAAGATACCATTCCGTTCGGCTCATTTGGCTCCAGAATGAACTCTGGAATTCGCATTTTGTTTTCTGCTGCATTGATGGTTATGTCGCCGGAAGGTAAGTTTTGACTTCAGTTAACTGACCGTAGCTTTATTTGAAAGGTCTTTTGCGGCGCTGCTTTTTTATTCCCCATTAGATATGACTTATATTCTGAACTAGATACTGTGAATATAAAGATAATTTTTTTCATCAAGTAGTTAAAAAAATCCGTAAATTGAGTTTGAAAGATATATGCAACTGAAAAACTTCAGTCACATGACATGTTTACTTTTGTACCTGTGAAAACGACTCTCTGATATACCTTACAAACTGAACCTGTGTGAATGGAGGAGGGAGATCATAGACTCCTCTCTTGAAGCTCAAATAACGTACGTACTCTAAAGCAGTTTCCAAAAATCGGAGAATAAAATAAGCTAACCCATCCCCACTCTCCCACCAGAAGTTTCTGTCTGTGTGAATTCAGAAACTCATTTTTCGAGCTCAAAATGCTTCAACTTACAGAAAAAGAGATAAAAGGGGAAAAGAACCATCAGAATAAAACTTAGGATTCATTATAATTTTTTGTAAAAGTTAGATCAATAGGAGTGCAAACTAGACGTTTCTTTCAGAAGGCATGTGAGCATACCTTGCAATTCGTTCATACCAATTATTGTCATCCCTTTCGAAATGCGTTTATAGAATTTAATTATATTCCGAAACTTAGCACTCTAAATGTGTAAGAATTATTATCCCCAATAGAGAAATCTTCTAGCGATTTGCTCAAAATCTATTACCATTTATTCTTTTAACAACCTGACCAACCTTACCCACAAATGTTGTACGTTTTGTTTTTGCAACATTGCCAGCTCACATGCGAGGAAGTATGAAATTAGTTCATCTTCAGAGTCGTTTTCAATGTATAAACTCTACGGTATAGTTAAATGGCAGTGAAAATTACTAAACATATATTACCTAATTTGCTTGCAGGAATTTTGGTGCAAAATAATTGTTTTCAAACTTATCAAGTCTTCAAAATATGTATTACATTGCAGTTATGGATATCATTCTTGTGTTATCCATTCATTAGTTACCCATTCCTATGGATAATGTGATATTTCACTTTTATACTTAGTATTTGTTAGCGACCTATTTCAGTGAAACTGTCCAGGTTTCTGATTCAAATAAAGGCAAAGCAAATGGAAATATCAGTGTTACACCATTGGTTATGCAAAATGCAAAGGTTTCTCTTGAAAGTATTTCACCTTTAAAATTATTTCGTAATGCAATAGATATTCTTCATCTGCAACAGCAGGAATATCACGAATATTTTTTAATTTCGCGAAGATATTTCATATGATATATTGTCAAATTTCATATTATATGAAACGTTAAAAAATACCGTGTTTTTAACTGTTTAATATAAGAATCAATATATGTGACAAACGCATAAAACTACATTTGTTATAGTTCATTGAAAGAAAGAACGTTTTTGAACTGGTGCTTTGGGAGATAAAATTTGTTGAAATTTTTTTAATTCACATGAGGCAACACGTCAGATCTCATTATATCAATGAGTTTCAAAGTTTTATAGATTGGGTCATCTTTCTCCTTACTAGACTTCAAACCGCCTTCGAAACCACGAGAGAACTTTTTAAAATGAAATTCTAAAGGAATATGTGCGTTTTATTATTGCAAAGTGGTCCACAGGGGGCGCTCTCAAATTTGAAAAACGCTATAATAAACTATAGATTTATTATTAGATAAGTTATTAATTGAAGATTTTATTTTTGTTTCTTTCCTTGGAGATTCCAATGCTGACAATTATTCAGCACTGTAAGAACTGATCAAATTCGTACTTATAATGTATCGAAAGTTGAAGCTTCTGTATTTTGTACGCTTATTCTTAATATTTATTTGCAAACGATATTACTCTTGCATTTCCTGAATAAAATTAATATTTTATGAGGTAATAAGTTTAATAATATTACATTTTAATAGTTAAGGTGACTTCATGTGGAAAATTAAATTAAAAGTTAGGTGTCTTCCTCAGTTTTAAATAACAATAATTGTCTGAAAGAACATTTTGATAGTTTTGCATATTGAAATCCTTAATGATCCAATTTCTTAACGCTAAGGATTGTTCTGTGCTCATTTGCGTAAGCTTAAGTTAATTTGTCATCGTGTTATACATTTTGCAGAGGAAGAAAACTAAAACCCAAGATATACATATATGTGGTTAACATTTCCTCTTTTTCTTTCCAAAATCACCTCAACGCATCATTTTGAACGGTTTTTATAATATTTATATATTCCCCTCAGCAACATAAAATTGCATTGAATTGTTTTCCTCCAAATGCTGCTTTACAGTGCTCTGGTACCAAATAGCGTTTCTTTAATCTGATGACAGTAGCTTGAATGCTAATCTCAATATTTTGGAAGAAACATTTTATAATATATATGAGGAATTTAATGAAAATTACGGAATGAAATTCTTTAATATTATATCATTCATTTGTTGAAGTTTTTATAATATATTGCCCAACTGTCAATAAAACTTTCTAAATTTGACATACATATTATTTGAGATATCGAGAAGAGTTTTCTGTTGGTGCTCAGTGAACACAACAAAGACGTTCAGCAAGCTTTGGGAACTACTGAGAGCGGACAGAAAAATGAAAACAGTTTCATGTTATCTCAATAGAAAATCTCATTCAGAGATCAAAATGAATTCAATCAATTCTAACTCTCGTTTTTAAATAAGTATTCATTCAGTATTAAAAGAGTTATGAACGGGTTAGTTAAATGTTTTAATTAAATTTTTGGGTTTTTGGTAGTTTATTAAATATTCAACTGTTCATAACTCTTTGAATATTGAACAAATATTGTTTAAAATCGAGATTTAGATACATTTAATTGAAATCTTTATCTTTAGACCTATCTTTCATTAAAAATCACATTGAACAAGTTATTGAGATCTGAATGTGATTTTCTATTGAGAAGACATTGAATTATTTCCACTTTTCTGTCCAGTACCTGTATATTCAAAAGCATTATCATTACTAATAACAAAAAGGATAATTTCAAAACAGTTGGCAACACTATTGATATCGTGGAAAGCTTTCTTTAATGAAGCATTATTATATTTGAAGAATTGTAAGCCTTAACTTGCAATGTGGTTAGGCTGCAGCTTTAACTGAGGCAATGATCAGTACTGACTTCCATCTTAGTTGGCATGTCCTTGTATGAGAAGGCATGCAAAAGCTGGGAGTATTTTCTAGGATTCTTCTCTGCCCTTATGTCGCTAATAAAAAAAATCATCTCGTAAATCAGAATCTTATCTAGAGTAACATTTTTTTAATTAAAGTTACTCAAAAATAAAGTTAACTTCTGTCCTACTGCAAGCCTTTTAACCACCATTATTAAACTTTAGTAATGTCAATTTAAACTTAAAGTTGTGTGGATAATCATTATATATTTATATATATATATTTTTAAATAATCGCATAGTAAAATGTTCTGAATCGTTTTCCTAGAAATGCGTACACTAAAGGTTAACATTGCGTATATCCTGCCGAAACCTCCTTCGACTAATGGTCCATATTTCCTAAGAAGAATATGTTTCACATCTTTTGTAGCGTTCGGCATGAGAACTTCAATTCTGCATTGGTTCAAGGTAACAGATACAATTGCACACCAACGCAGTTAACATTTCAAAGAAATGTAACTTTCAATGATATTTGGCATGAACCTATTCAATGCTCTATTTAGTCCGATTTTAGATCTCTCCAATTGCACTTCCCAGTTAAATGCAGTGTTACGTGAGATGATTTGATGGACGATGTGCCTCGTCAGTTCGCAAAAATGTCTAAAAATCGATGTTGGTATAATGCAGTCTTTCATGATTTACCGGTGGCAACTGGCGGATACTTTAGTGACGGTCTCAGTGCATTCTTCTATAGTTTTGCGGTGTTTTCCATAACATTCTTCTGTAATATGCATACGCTTTCCCCTGGAAATTGCAATAGGATTCCCTGTGAACATATCCATTACATACCTTGTATTATTAGCAGGACTTCAATGCAAGTTCAACATTTCTCTATCATACCTAGTAAACTTCCATTTTTTAAAAATACTGTCGTTTGAACAAGTCCCTAAAATATATAGCCTGTTTGATAACATTAAGGAAATCTAACAAGAAGGACACAACTTTTTATTGTACGATTCTAACGTGTGGTTAAACGATGTGATAACGATGTGATTAGACGAAAATTTTTCCTGATATATCTTTTAGTGTAACGAGAAAATTAATAAAAAACGAGGACACTCAGACCGGAAATGAACGAATTACAATGTGGCCATTAAAACAAGAAATATTGTGCATCGAAGAAGTTGACTTCAGATGCTCCAAAATTGCACATATGATGACAATATATAGAGTATGATAACCTCTGGCGGCTAAATGGCTCATGCAATATATGAGCCATTTAGCCGCCAGATGGTAAAATAAATAAAAAATTCTCTAAAATTCTTATAACGCTCAATGTGAAGCAACAAATATCATTATTCTACATGTGCAAACTTTATCTAACGTAATGACCGAGGAGGGACTCCTTAAGGCATCCCACATATGTTTGATGTGATTAAGGTCGGGCAACCTTGATCACCAAGTCATTTGTCGGATATCTTACGTTTGTTAGTATTCCCGAATCAGGTTAGCTAGGCTCTATATATATAGGCATTATCAACAAGGAATTTTTTCAAAATGAAATGATTGCAACTACACCTCTGAAAATTCACACATAGGTTACGAATCCTCCATTGAACATACAAAGAAGAGTACGGCGGTTATTTGTGATGCCATCCCAGAGCAGCATACCAGCTTCACCACATGAGTATCCTTCCTCTGATATTGTTTTTCTAGATTTCTCTAGATTTTTTCTAGATTTCTCGTTTTCTCTAGATTTAACGATGAGAAGAATCTGGCTGGAGGCTATATCGATTACTCGTCAGAAAACAGAATATTAGCTCATTGTTCAGAGCCTTAAATGAAGTGTTCTGGAGGCACCAGTTTAGACGAGCCTTTCTGTGTTTGAGGATTAGAGCGACATGGCCACTGGTCTTCTGGCATAGAATTCACTCGCATTAAACCTCCATTGCATTGTGCTGCTGGAAATCCTTTCACCTGTAGCCTCAGAAACCTCGGGAGACTGTTGACGCGAAGTCAATATGCTGTTCCTTCTTGCCATTAGAGCCAGATAACGGTCAGTTCAGGTTGAAGTAACTCTCGGGTGAACCCTTGGCCAACTCTTCTGGTAATGATTCCTATCACCTCGAACTGTTTCCAAAGTGTTTGAACAACCTTTTTATCTCTTCAAAACTCCTCGTCCTGCCGTCGGTCAATAGGGGACACCGATGGTCTTGGAAAGATCGCTGTTCGTCGGATGGGACAAAATTCCGTGGCTCCATATACAGGAGAGCCACCCAGTGCACATTAAAAAAACACTCTGGATACCGTTGACAGTAGGCTACCATCTGTCTAGTAATAGCCATCCAGTAGTCCCCTACACTTCTGTAAGCCCTATGAGTCTCTGTGACCTGGCCATTTGGCCCATTGTGTGCAAAAAATGTTGCTCAGAGATAAAACATCCCAACCACCTTTTTCGGCACTTTGAGATATTTTGCAATCTTCGCCTCCGATTGTCCTTCTTCAAGTCTGCCAACAACCTGCCATCGCAAGGAATCATTTACACCAGGAGTCACCTTTTCGTTCACGCCTTAGAACTGTAGAATTTGTAAGCCGGGCACATTAGAACTATGGAATTAATAAGCAGGCCGCACTAGAGGGATTAGATAGAAATACAATATGCACAAAAATAAACGTTTGGCTTTATTATATAATGATTTATTTTAACAAAAATATTAATATGTATATGCATATCTTTATGATTATTCATATCTCAAACAAAATTATTATATGAATGAGATAAAAAACTAAACACCAAACACTCTTAGATATGCACAAACAAAAAACTTGTTTAAAGATATTAATTAAAGTGCTAGAGAAGGCAGTTACCATTCTGGTCAAGATTCGTTTGAGAAGAGGAAATGTAGAATTTGAAAATCTTGCATAAAATTATATTAGCTCCAAATCTTTCAAGCTTTTTCACTTTCAACATGTATTTCGTTTGCAAATCAAGTTTGTTTGCAAAATGAAATTATTTTTATTTCTACTTAAAAATTTATTCATTGCCAATATTGTTGTAGGGACAATTTTACGTTATAAAGCCCCAATGATTCGGAGGACACTTGAAAGTCGAGGCGCACCGCGGGCCGTATGTTGCCGACATCCAATCTAATGATAGTTATCCATTTTCGGCAGAAATAATAAGACTAATATTCCTTGCAAGAAACAATTTTAAAATGGAGTAATCTGATACTTCCCAGTGTTTTTACATACATTAGTAATTTGCATATTAAAAGAAAATGTGAATTCGTAGTAATTTGCATGTAATGTTGCCTGAAATTCTCAATATATATTTTTATATATAAAAGTTGAATGTTATTGAAAAGCCCTATGTTTCATCAATTTTGTCAACAGGAGAATACCTCTATAATTAAGGTTTCAGTTTACATTCTTCTTTTTTGGAAAACAAAATGTTATCGTTATTTTTTCATACTAATCGTTTGACATAATAAAGAGTGTTCTTCAAGTTTCTTTTCAAAAGTGTTTCTTTTGAATGGTGCTCTTAGGTTTAAAAAAATCGCAGTTTTTAATAAAATAAAAATAGTACACTCTATATCCACAGTTTTCAGTTGGTGTTGTAGCATTAAATTTTTATATCTGTAATGGTTAATTACATTTTTATCGAACTCGCACTCGAAACTACCGAATTTAAATTCCCTTGCAAGAGGTTACGATGGAAATGGGTTGAAGAGAGTTGAGGCGATTACTAGATCGCCAGACACATGCACCGGTAATGAGGGGAATATTTCAGATTTGTCTGTTTGTGGGGCTAACCTTGCATTGATCACCGATTCCAGATGACAGGACGACGCACATGCAGATTCATTTATACCTGTTTTAGTAAACAACAATTTACGGTGGAATCTCGCCAGATTTATTCAAGTGTCTAAGAAAAATACGATCTTAAACCTAAATATTTGTTTTCTGAGGACGTAAAAAAAAAGATTACAATTGAAACATTCTTTTTTTGCTTTTCCATATTCCTAACTGAAGAGTCTAGATACATTTGGTGTTCATTTACATCGCACGAAAATTTATTTATAAAACTGCCAAAAATAAAAGAGAATTCATTAATCCCATCAATAAATAACAAAACAAATTGGGAATTAGATTTCACATAACTGTGAAACAAATTGATTATGTATTCTCGAAGCTAAACTTTAGCTCATATAAAAATGCAGATATTAGATTACCCAAGTCCAAAGGAAGTACGGCTTTTCTTTAATATCGAAAATTTTGAACCAACTTTTCAAAAGTACATCATTAACCAAACGAAAATAAAATTCCCCTTTTTATTCATATTTGTTAAAAATGTTCATTTGAATTTGTAATGGGTTTTTATTGCGGAGATTATAAATAAATGATATCCTTTTTTTAAGTGGCATAGAAAAACTATTTCCTTGGTACTGTGTTTGGGATATGTGTCTCATGTTTGTTAATCGCAATATTTCCTGCAGGAATACTTCAATTTAGGAATAATACAATCACTGTGGACGAAACTCGGTTCTTTAAGTACATATTTTAGTGGAGCTATAAATTCAGTTGATTAATGCTCTCAATAATTAGATGAGTGAATAAAGAGCTCTATTCCGTTTCCTAAATGATGGCACTATTCGGTGTATTTCGGTTCTCTTTGTGTGTGCTGTCAGAATTATAGGATGTTACTTTCCATTAATTTCGGCAATTATTACCACGTTCATTAGTGAAAACTAATATCGGATATTGTGTCGTTTTACATTTTCAACCATGAAAAAAGGGAACTTCTCCTTCACCATATTCTGATATAATTTTACCCCATTTGTTTTCACAATGCAAATTTTCACAAGCTGGTTCTGCTACCAACTATAATTGAATTGGGAATTTTCTGGAAATTCGGAGATATAGACGTCCATTGCATACAACTTTAAGGCATGTCTACACGGATATTATAACGTCACTATATGGCTTTTTATTTGTGTACCACAAAAGACTTCCTAGGGATTGTAATCCCAAGATCAGAAAATCCCAATCTTGATCATAATATAATTTTGTTAGTAGACAAGGGGTTAGCTAAGTTTGATAGTGCGCTAGATTTGTAATCTACGGTTCCCAGGTCCCAGTCCCAACTGGGCGAGCTTTGAGAATTATCTACGGCAACTCTCACCTTACCCTCGGTGCAAAAGATGATACCGTGGTGTTTGGAAAGGCCATTATCCGTTGAATGGGACGTACAGCTGTGACCCCGTGTTCAGAAGAGGTATACCTTGTTCACATTAAAGAACACACCGTAACTGTAAGCTGTTATCTGTCTCCTAACAGCTGTACCGTGGGGTTCCTTCACCCAATCTTCTCTAACAACTTGGGGTCTTTGTGACCAAACAATTTAACCCATTGTATAATAAAAGTGTCGCTCAGAGTTAAAACAACCGACAACTGACTATTGGTAGTTCTTCTATTTAAAACAAATAACGAAACAACCAAACCGTTTGACTGTAATTGTATAAAGAAATTAAGCATAATTTTAAATTCAAAAGCAGGAAAATTTGTTTATTCCATATCTATGTCGCGCACATCCTACAGCACTAAAATACCATCCGTTGATGGAAAAATGAAACAGTGCATGTGAAAAATAATAATGGAACGAATAATTAAAAATTTAACCTTTTTTACTGAAAAAACTGATCATTATAAAATTCAATTGTAGAAAGATTATCAACAAATTACATTATACCTCTCCTGCTACTAAATTAGGAGGAGAACTACCATTAGCCGATAAACATATTGTTATGGTGTAGAATGGGAGCATTTTATATAAATGGATTAGGAATCGGAGACAAATAGGACATTCGATGGAGAAAGATCTATATCTAAGGCTTAATAAAGTGGGATATTGCTCTCCGTCAGTTCAATTATTTCTGCTGCGTTGGTGCGGTGAAAATTAGAATTCTGCGAATGTGTAAATATTCGCTTTTGTTGTGGTTGACTTGAATTACCAGTGAAATAATTTTAGCCCAAGTGAAGAGTTTTCGCATTTTAAAGGGAGAGCAACGTCTAGGCTTGTTCTGAAAGCAGGAAGACGTGTAGTGAATTAATATGTAGTAAAAAGCATGGCGAGCATTAACACTTTTGTAAGTGGTATATTACTTGCTCAAGATACACTGGTTTCCATAAATTAAGGAAAATCCCTATGTTAAGTCAAAGGGAAGCTAACGTCAAAGCTCTATAACTTCTAAAATAAGTGTTGTTGTTTTTTTAGAAAAATGTGATTGCAGATAAAGATCTGAATCAAATAAATCAATATCTGGATTTTCAACAACATTCGTTCAATATTTAATGAATTATGGGAGTTTGAATATTTAGCGATAAAAATGCCAGCCGCAGAAATTGACTTCAGAAGTTAATTAAAACTTAGTAATAAGTATTGTATCAAAGTGTTTAATAAGATAAGTTTGTATTTTAGAACTTTGTGTAAATAATTCTTTCCCTATTTTTCAGTTTTGTATAATTTCTTAAGACTGGCATTGCAGTTGCTAAATATTCAAACATTCATAACACATTAAATACTGACCGAATATTGTTGAAAACTGAGATATTGATTATTTGATTAATATGTTTATCTGCAATCACATTTTCAAAACTAAAAAACTTATTTTAGAAGTTATAAAGCTTTGAAGTTATCTTCCCATTGACTTAACTTAGGGATTTTCCTTAATTTATGGAACCAGTGTAGTTGTCTGATTTTAATTTTGCAAAGATTCGATGTGTAGCGTTTCTGTAGTAAAGTCTAATATCAAATTCTGTTAGGAGAGAAATTGTGTATATCTTTAGTTAATTGTCTTTAAACGAGATGCTTATTTTTGAATAACATATGTCTAGCTTAAATTAAATTTTATTGCTTTAATCTATCTGTTAAATTGATCGTTACTACTTTACAAATTAAAAGGAAAAAATTTAATTTCTTTAATATGTCTTTTTGATTTGTGAGTAAAAGGTGCTTAAAATTAAAGAGTGTGTCTGCGTTAAAGACTGTGTCCTCACCAATGTTTCCAAATTCGAGTGCCCACTGCGCCTGCGTTGAAGCTTTCACTGTTAGCTCTCTTTCTGCCCTCGCTGAGCAAGAGGATGACGATGGTTTCCAAAATGTCGCTATACATCAGATGGTGGGTTTCATCGTGGAGCTGTGTGCAAATAGAGCCATACCTGTGTAGATTGAAGAGCACGCTGAATGGCCTTGAGGAGATTTTCCTCTGTCTCCTAACAGCTATTCAAACAATCCCTATCTTGATCAATAGTAAAGTGATAGACAAAAAAAAATTCTCTCAGATCTAGACGCTGATAGTTTAGTAATTTCAAGCTTTTAGATTTTAGCCGCTAACCTATTGCCGGCTGGTGACTAAATTTTTAGCGGGGCGCTTTGACTGTTACATGCAGGGCCCGGATGTAGGAAAAAAATTGGAGAGATGCCTGATATTGAATTGAACCGAACAGGAGTGAAAATATATTTCATAATGCATATAATCCTTTTTTCCCCCTACCTATTCTCAAAGCGCATTTATTCAATAAAAATTTTCGAAAAAAAAAAGGCAAACTGGAAAAAGTGCTCTTGTTCTTTCTATATCAATTTAATATTTTGCCCCTCCACTGTAATAATTGCCTCTATATATGTATTTTAATTCTCCGTTCTAGTAGTAGTTTAAAAACTTATTCGTGAAAATTATGTCTGATATATAGGTTGACTATTTTTTGTCACCGTTCTGATTATCAATTTCGATTAATTATTTTGAAATGAATTACTCCTCGTGAATTATTTCATGAAAAGTTGCCGGGTTTATTATACATATTATTAAATGTATTAATTTATTTTACAACGGATTACGAAAAAGGATGTGGTTAGAAAATGAATTGAAAAATATTGACTGGGAAAAAGAACTATAATGATAGCGGCTGTAGTCATACAGAAGACCTTAAGTTGCTAAGTCCAAAAAAATCCAATGCATTTAGGTGACTGAGCTATAAACTGCTGATGAAAACTTATGATACAATATAATATTAGCATTAGACCAATATAATATTAGCATAGACCATATGTTCAACACATTCATACCTAATGTTGTTAGTAAATTCATCATACGTAAATATCATCCCTTGGCAAAGTAAAAAGTTGGCAATCCAGTTCAAACAACATCTTGTCAGGAAAGTTCAGACTTGTTGATCTTGCTAAAGTCAAATGAAGATATTCCCTAAAGTAACAAGATCTTCGATTATTGGTTGGACTGGTAGAATCAGCCAATCAAGTGCCATGAGCCATTAAAAATTGTGACCTATCTCCTGTAGTTTAGCACTGTCATATGTCAGTACATGTACATTTGTGTCATCGCTAGAATAGATAGTGCTAAGATTTCGGATGGTGGTCATAAGGTTAAAATTGCTTTCGACAATACGAAAACAACCGATGTATCCCTGATTCGCAAAGTAAATTCTATAAAATGGATATGTTTATTAGATATGACAAATAATGAATATTAAATTTTAAATTCGATTAAAATTTTTATGATTTTTTTTGGTGTGGCAGTGCCCCAGATGGCTTAATGGAGGATCCGCCCCTGCGCAAACCCCTTTGTTCCTTCAGAGAGAGAAAGGGGAAACAGATAGGCTTGACACGACCGCTATTCATCTGTTGACATGTTTAGCCGTTTGGACATCCATCTATTTTCTAACAGCTGCTGAGGGGATCCCCTCTCGAAGTTCTGAGTCTGTGAGGCTTTTGTGACCTAACCATTTAGTCAACTGCAGTCGAAAAACGGCACTAAGAAGTAAAACAATACAACCGAATTCTGCGACAAATAATTTTCCTTCTAATTCTTACTGATCGCAAAAATTGCATAAACTGGAGCTTCAAGATCAAATTCTTTTTCAGTGAATGAAATGTCAGCCTTTTACTCAATTAACGACATCATTATGAATTTCTTTAGTCTAAGAATCGTTGAATTACTCGTCAATTAAACTATACCAGTGAATACCAGTATTCAAAACAGCGATACTTTTTCGTCATATTTTTTGCGTTACGTATTTTTGCATCAGTTTATTCCGATTTATCACAATATAGAATTAAACCATCGATATATAAATGGTCGAATCTTTGAAATAAACTTATTAATATTAAATATTCGAAAAATCCTGATAATCCGCTGTTTTAATTACTAATAATCTCGGAAGTTTGGTAATCCGATATTAAGCGGGAACTCATGATTTCCAATCTCTTAATTGTTTTCCCATCGCAACCGTCCAATCATTCTCCCTCCCTCAGTATCAATATTGACATAAACTGATGATTTATTGCAGCTCTCCAGCAAAAAATTTCCTCTGATGATCAAAACAACTTAACTCAAATTCTCTCTGATTTCCGAGTCAACAATGCGTAAGTGCTTGCACACTACTTACGGGTTACGGAGACGAGGATCTGATTAAGTGATTCTGCTGCACATCATCAGACACTGAAAGTAATTAATTTCGAAAACAAGTGTCGTGTTTCTGTTATCTCATCTTTACGCACGACATTGCACGGAGAGGTCGTGATGAAGAAATATTAATACTTAGCTTTAAATTCATGAATTAAAAGTTGGAAAAAATAATGTAAAAGGAGCCTAATAAAAGGGAATAATTTTCCTTTCAATTAATTTATTTTCAGAATTACAGTTATGTATTAAGCAAAGTATGCTTTAGATTTGTTTGATGCTTTGAAGTCTTAAAGGGATAAAATTTTGTTTAATAAGCAAGGTTTTTGTGTTGACATGAACATCTCTTAAATGACTGTTTAAGGCAAAAACGTTTAAAAGCTGCTTTTAAAATGAGGACTTCTTAGTATGTCTCTGTTAAAATGAGGTCCTGCTAATATGTCTCTGTTAAAATACGGATCAAGACTGTGTATTTTCCAGATTGTATTTTTCTCTCCAGACATATCTGTCCTGAGTTACAGTTGCATCATTTGGCCAATTCTAGCAAGGTGATGTTTACATTGTCTGCCCATCGCATCCTAGGTCTCCCACGTTTTCCTGAAGCCTTTAGGCACACTGTCTATAATCGTGTTTGCCAATCTACAGCTGTGCATATGGGCAAAAATGGCCAAACCAACGCAGTCTCTTTCTGCGCAAAATGCTGCTCAAATGAGGTTGATGACTCCTTCTTCTAACCTCATCATTACTTACAAAGTCGAACCACCTAATGCCCAAGATACTGCGTAAGCATCTAGAATCAAAGGCATCAAGTTTCTTGTTATCCTACTTACAAAGGTTCGTGTTTCGCTACCATAACTAACCTTAGAATGAACCAAACCATTATACACCTAATTTTATTCTTTAGGTTTATAGGCCTATTTTTCTGCACTCTCCATAGATTCTTAAAATTCCCAGCGTTAATCCCTATTCCTCTAATTATCTCATGTCGCACATCACCAGTAACTGTTATATAGCTCCTAAGATAATTAAACTGAGACATTTGCTCAAGAGTGGAGCCATTCAAACAACTGGAAGCCTGACAAATTTTCATCGCTTTAGTTTTTTTCTGTTTATCACCAAACCTACCCTATTACCAGTATCATCAACAACTCTAATAAATGAATTCATCTCACCAACATCGTTATCCAACAGGGACAAATTATATGCATAATATAAATAAGAAATTTCAAAATCTCTAGACCATTTAAGGCAAAAATATTTCCCTTGCAGAAAATTTCGCATATCAAAATTAAAAACCGAACTAAAGAGAAAAGGGGACAAAATGTACCCTTGTCTAACTCCACTAGCAATGCTAAACCAATCTCTACAAGTCTTACCAACTCTCACACATGATTCAGTGTTATTATCGAGAGCTTTCATTGCACTAAATAACTTGTCAAGTATTCCCTATGATCTAACAATCAACCACAAATTAATGTCGATCAACAGAGTCAAAAGCCTTTTGAAATCTAAAAACTAGTAACCACAGGTTTCTGAAACTTTAAATATTTCTCAAGAATCTGCCTAATCGAAAATATTCGATCAATACATTCCCTACCAGTTCTGAATCAATACTGTTCATCACGTAGTTGTCCATCAACCAAATTCTTAATTCTATTAAGTATAATCATGCAAAGAACTTTGTCTGGAACAGGAAGTAAACTAATTCCTCCATAATTATCACAAGAACTACAATCACATTTTTTAAAAATAGGGATAATAATAACTCTAGTAAAATCCTTAGAAACAACACTTTATCATAAAAAAATATTCAAAATTTCAGTCAGAAATGTGATAAAACAAATGTTTCCAGCTCTAAGAATTTCGGTGGTGATTTCATCGACTCCAAAAGATTTTCGCAGTTTTAATTTAGAAACAACCAAAGCAACTTTAGAATGTGATATAGGGCCATCATTAAAGCCAGTAATATATCTATCCTCATTATAAACAATAAGAGTAGAAATAATCACGTTATTTAGAACATTTCTGAAATGCTCAGATCATCTAGCCATCACACGATCTTCACCTTCAAACATCTTATCATGTTTATCTCTCAATTCCTTGTGTACCTGTCTGTTTATTCCCACAGAAAACACTGACTATCTGATACAATCCCCTGATGTTGTGCTGTCTAACTGCTTCCTCTGTTTTTCCAGCTAAGCTATCAAGCAAATGATTCTTCAGCTGTTAACTGATCCTTTACACGTTTATTAAGCTCATTGTAATGCCGTCTGTAAAAATTGGTAGGGTGTTGATTAGTATCAATCCTGCGCTTCCTTCTTTCAGAAATAAGTTCCATAGCCTTAACACTGAAGTAATTTTGTTTCCTCTGTTCCCTTTTACCCAAAAGAGTACTATTGGTTTCAAGAAAAGCCTACTTAAACTGACTCCATTCTTTCACATATTCAGCAGCAGGCAAACCACGATTGTCATAATGACTAAGTAGCGTATCCTGGTATGCTTTGCCTACAACTGGAAATTTCAGTCCTTCAGTGTTAAAAGGTAATTTTCTTAACCTTAGCACAACATTTCTTAAGCTTCAGCTGCAAGACTCTTTTGACCAGGTAATGGTCAGACCCAATTTCTGCTCCCCTATATGATCTGGTATTCCTAACTGAACTAGCCTATTTGCTATTAATTAAAATATACTGCTCACAAAAATTAGGGGATATTTCAAAATGAATATGAAGCGATAAAAATATCCCCTAATTTTTGTGAGCAGTATATAATCTATTATATTCCTGTGCAACCCATCAGGTCAAACCTATGTGTTTTTATAAATGTCCCGATGTTTGAACAATGTGTTAGTTATTTGCAAACCATTAAGTTTACATATCTGTAGGAAATGTTCCCCATTACCATTGGAACTACCAATGCCAAAGGGACCTAAAACTCCTTCCCAAAGGTAAGAGTCAGCACCAAATTTAGCATCTAAATCACCTAGCACATGAAAAATATCTCCTTTCTTCACATAATTCAAAATATCCTGAAGCTGCCTGTAAAACACATTCTTTTCATTCTCATCAGAGTCCCCGTGGGGGCGTTACAACAGATGACATTCAAGTCTTTAATTTTTGTTTTAAATTTTGCTGTACGAAATATTTCATTAATGCAGTCATATGCTAGAAGAGCATCACTGGCGTGTCTGCAGGAAAGCAAATTTATCCCTTGGAAATGCTTTCCATTCTCCTTCCCTGAAAAATTTAAAGCTACATATTTTTAAGTATCTCACCTTTATCTGTCCATCTGGTTTCTTGCAAGCCTAGAATATCTACATATATGTATGTATATATAATATTATAAAAAACCGAATAACTCACATTGTAATTTTCTTATGTTTTTCTACTGCTTGGATTTTGTTTGAATAGTTCTAAAATTTATTGTTGTACACTTTGGATACAACAGCCACCATTTGTGGTCATTGAATTATGATCATTGTACCTTATGCTGAAGAACGAAGTGTGCGAATGCAATAATTATGGCAACAGCTGATGTTTTTGATTTAGTAAAAGACAAACTGTGCTTGGCTACTGACCATAAGAACTTGGGTTCGAGCTCCATGTAAGGAATGGGTGCTTGTGTCGTTTTTTCTGTTGAGGCTCGCCTTCCTCACAGAATTTCTCTACGGTGTATTAAACTGACAGGCTCCTGTCAAACTCTGTGGCAAGCAGCTGCTTGAGGGAATATTAATTTATTTTTTAATCTCTTTAGGATGTCGCAAATGACCTCATAGAAATCAAAACTAAATATGCAACTACACAAGAAAACCGAGGGAACGCCATCAAATAACTGAAAAAGGTAAAACAAAAGACCTGAAAATGTATCCAACAGAATGTTCCAAAGCATAACTTATGTTTTCCAATATATTTAATAAACAGCTGAGGGTTTCTTATTTTCCAATGTTTTTGAAGCTTTCCTGTGTTCAGCTGTGTTCTGAAACCTGGGAAATGCCACAGTTCACCAGCAAATTACTGACCGATGATCTTACTACATTATGTGATGAAGCTGTTCTAGCATCTATATTTGAATCGTATTCAGGTTTTTCAATTCACAGAAAAATATTTTTTCTGATGACTTCGAAAACAAACACGTTACAATATGACAGTAACTACTGAGTGTGTTTTCGATTATTTCTGAAAATCTATACTAGAAAGACACTTAAACATGCCCAAACCAAAATTTTTCAATGTGGACAAGGCCTTTGACAAGTGTGGATTATTGAACTCATCTTCCAACTTTTGAAGGCTAAGTTCCCGATCCCCCTTTTTAAATGAACATAGTCCTATCATATTGGCAGAATATTTAATGTCAAAGTTTTAGGACGTGTTGTCCATTGAAGATAAAAGTGAAACAGTGGTACGCCAATAATTTTTATTACATATCATTCTGTTTAATATTTTTACACACAGTATCTGACTGTAAAAGCTCGCAAATGCCATCACCATTCTGTCAGTCCACCTTCAGCTAGTGATTCATTGTTGCTGGAACCAACTTTGTGAGCTTCTCTGTTTCAGTAATGTCTTGTCTTGTTTTTAGTTTTACATCAGCTACCTAACGGTGTATGGAGGAAAAATGAAGAAAAATAGCAGTAAGCACAAGAATTGTGGTAGATAACAAAATGTGAATGTACAAGGTGAGATGATCGTAATAGATCAACAGGTGGGAAAAACATTGACACTCACTTACGAATATAACGCTGGAGATTAACAACAAATCTCCAGTAGGAAAATATGTAAAATCCTAACCATTTTCGGTATCAGAATAAACGAAAATTTTGACGTTAGGACATCCGCTCCTAACGTCACAAACCGAAAACAGCTATTTGCATGTTATCAGGATAAAAAAGCATTGCACCGAGGACTATTGGAAAAATATTTTCTAGTTCAATTCGTCAGTGTCCTATTGCGCCAAATAGATAGAGGGCAATGACTATAACGAAAGTAGCATGAGAAAATGTAATTCGTGTGCATTTTACAGGCACTGGACGAGGCGGTGGTGGTATCATGGTTTGGGGCTGTTCTGTTTGCTGGTCTAATTAATTGTGTTTACTACTGCATCATGAAGATGGACGTAATGTATGTTGTCAAAAGTAGCATGAGACAACAGATTTCCGTGTTAATTGTACAGAGACTGCAGGCTGTGGGCCTGTGGTGTCATTTTTTTTTGGGGGGGTGATTTCTGTTGAGATGCCTAAGTGTTATGATACAAGTACGACAACGTATGAAGAGTGTGAACTACTTAGACATTATTTCGGATAAAGTAACCTTTCGATGTTATTGTTGCTCCCCAATGGTGACATCATCTTTCAACAAAATACGCCATGTCATCTGAAAATGCAGAAATGGTTTTCAGATTATTCCAACGACTTCATCCTCCTAAGAGGAATAGTTAAATCCTCAGAGATCGATCTCATCGAACTTCTGTTGCATGCAGTGTCCACCATCCCAGGGCACATCCCACCATAGTTGTTGTCCAAATCCAGAAACATGTTTCGAAATGTTCATCTGCAGCTGAAATTCAGCGACATATTTTCACCCCTTTATTTTTTATTGATATTTCCATTCTCATATTGCTATCATCGCTTTACATTTTCACAACCCATGTTTCATCTACCCTTGAATACAGGAGTACGTTCGGCAATACTTAACTGTCTGAAGAAAGAGAAACGAAACCTCCCCACTTATCAGCTGTGAGATATTCTGAAAAACCATCTCAAGGGACCGACCAGGTAATTATCCTGATCTCCCGATAATCCAGTCTACTATAGGCTCCGAAGCTGATGTGTCAGAGGGTCATCCACCAATTACAAACAGGCGATGTCACATCAGAAAGAGACAGATAACTGTCATGCTTGTGCACGGTGAGGTAAGCGGAAACATATTACTTTTCTGAGTCAGGGGAAGGACGTCTTAGCCTATTTCTCTGTTCACCTATCTGACAGCATAAGCCGTGTAAGATTGCAGCAGGTATTTATTATTTTTCCCACTGTATGGAAGTGCTACGTTGCAAAAGAGATAATCCGTCTACGTTTTATTCAATTAAAGAGTCATTTTCATTGTCATTTCAAAATAAGAGAATTTTCATCGTTTCAAAGACTGGTCGCTTCATGATAACGATGATAAAATAATAGTCATAGGGAAAAAATCAGTGCACTTCAAATGCAAAAATAATCTAAGAAACCAGCCACGAGTTCCGTGTCTTGTGCGATGTATTAGTTAAAATGACAAGGTGATCTAACCTATATTTTTCTACCCCGGATATAGAAAAAAATTGAAGTATAAAGAAACACAATCGAGCAGAAAAAAATGTTAGAGTAATTACCAAGAAACTGAATTTCCGATGCAATATAACATTTTTCCTTGTTACACGTGTCTTTAAAAATTTCGTGAAAAATGCATGAAACATAAATAAGATTAATAACTTTCCCTTTATTACCCTTACTAGCATTCTGAAAGGGGGGGGGACATCATTCACTTCCACCAGATCCGGTCCTGATTTTTCACCTTGTTATTCCTGCCATTTATAAACAGTCTGTAAATGGTAGCTAGGCATAAACTGGAAGGACAACTGTGTACTAATCCCCGATGATGGTGCATAGAAACGGCTAGGTGTAGCTCCAGTGTCCGATACCACCTTCTCGTGGTGCAGCCCGTTAGTACCTTTCAAGATATATGATCTCTTTTGGAAGGGAACGGTAGTGGAAGACTGCCAGATCAGTGTGACCTATATTGATCTGGTCATCTATGGCTCTTCTTTTTTAGGCACTGCTCACAGGGTCCTGTGCTGACCATTTATACCTACTAGACTGGACTAGTTCACGACTCTAAGATTGATTATCAGGGCCGGACTTACGCGTAAGCTAACTAAGCTGCAGTTAGGGCCTCACGATTATGAGGGGTGCCTCAGAAAACTAAGTTTGAAGTTTATGTGACAGGAATTATTCTTTAACATTTAAATTAATCTACTGTATAAACACTTCATCTCAGCTGTACAGTCATCACTGTACGTTAATGCTAGTATGTTTTCATCAGAGCTGTTTCGTATTTACTTTCTGATGTTCGCTTCAATTAGAATAATAAATCTATATTTGCGCCAGACCAAGATCTAGGAAAAAGGAGGGGGGATGTAAAGCAATTGAGCCAGAAAAAATAATAAAAATTAATGAAGTGACTAAATTTTCTTTGCAGTATGACATTTCCCACTTAGTTTTAAAAATTTAAAAGTTTGTTGAAAATTTTGAAATGTGAACAAGTAATAATGTTTTGTCTCCGTTACCCTTACCTCATTCTCAAAGCGGTGTACCCTAGATCCGGCCCTGATTTCGATTTAGAATAATTTTTAGGCCTCTTAAACTTACCATAGCTTAGGACCTCTTAAACGTGGCACATCTTATGGCCTCAGAAGGTCAAGTGTCGACACCAACCAATGAATAGGAAACCTTTATGCAGATGTAAGTAAACGTCACTTGCGCAGCGTATATGCAAAATACGTGGTCACGTGCATCACCACGTAATCTAGGCAACTATTTAAGACTGCTGCTCATCAGTAATAATCAGTAGTGTTGATCACAATGAGAAAAACCTAGGATCTTTCAGGGTCCGATAAAGGGCTTATTGTGGGTATCCGTCTGGCTGGGGCGACGATTTTAAAAACAGTAGAGCTGACTTGTTTCTCAAAAGACTCTCTTATTGGGATCACATGACCAGTGATGTGAATAATGATGGGTTTGGATAAACATGTGGCTTAAACCCTTTAACGTCAATAACGGCCCAAAACGTCCGAAAGTTTGAAATTGGCTCGTCCAAATAGCGCTATTGCTTTGCCTTTAACACCCTCCACACTTTTCTAAAATTTTCTGGGCGTTAAAGGGTTAAATTTAATTATCTTTCGTATATTTATTTTGGAAGTGCTCTATCTCCTGCAGGAAGCGCCAAAATTTTCCGTGTTTAATTTCTTATGGAGTCTGTGAGTACGTTTTACGTTATCTCCTTTAACAAACTTTGCTTCTCATCCGTGATAATAACTGGCACTATAAGAACTCTTTTGTGTCTTTCACATATTATCGTAGGAAATAATACAATGAGAGCTATATATCAAAAGAATGGCTCAGTAAATGAGCTGCTTCTTCACACTTATTGCTTCTTCACACTTACTGCTTCTTCACCTTACTGCTTCTTCACACTTAATGTGTTGTTAGATGACAAAATTGGTTCACGTTCTTTAATACGCTGAGATAAATGCGATAATGTGAGGTGCATTAGAGCCCTATCAAGGTTAATAAAGTGTATAATTAAGATAGATAAATTCATTGACATTATAGTTTCATAAGAGACCCTGCAATTAGAATATAGATTCTACAATGAATTAAGCCAGGGGTGGGCAAATAGCGGCCCGCGGGCCACATTCGGCCCGCTAAGAGTTTTTTGTGGCCCGCCAAGACAGTCAGAAAAATCCGCCTTGAACCGAGATTTCCTTCCCGTGCGCGACCGAAGATTCGTCTGGTATTTTCCACTAGGACGGCCACGTCAATACGCATGCGCAATATAGATACGAAAACAATTGCCCACCCCTGAATTAAGCAGTTCACATCAGCAATCTGTATTAAGAATTAGGAACTCTTTAAGCATTACGGTGTTTGCATTCACTTGAATGTTATACGAGAAATCTGTTAAATTTTTTCATATGATTGCGCCTTTCACTGACTGTCTCCACATGATTTGCCCACTAGGCACCTTGTCGCGACTGATAGCTAGCTCGACGATGTTTGTCAGAAAAGTTAGGTCCTGAATTTGCACTTTCAGTGCATGTTACGTAAAGTTCAGAAAACATTCAGACACAAATATCTTACTCAAAAATATATGAGTCATTTGTTTTACTATTCAAGCGCAGATTCGGCGGCTTGAAGACAAGAAATGCGGTCATACATACATAATATTAAAATCTCCAATCCTTAATCGATTGCTGAATTGATATTATTACCAATCGCTTGTAGAGAAAACGAGTTTAATGTTATTCAGTTTTCGCATATACATTTGAAAAGCTCCACGTGCAGTTTATTACTATGGACATATTTCCATCGTATTATCTACTGTGTGAAGCATATATACATGCTAAGTATTCATCGAACGCGCGTTATAAGGGTTCTGTTTGTTTCACTATGGCACTCAAAACAAATCGATATCAGAATTCCCGGTAGAGTAGTCTCGAAGAGCTGATACGAGCTGATAAGAGAATTCTTTTAACTGATCCTTGATTGATTCCTCTTTGCACACTTCGTCAGTTGTCTCGTCTCTTGATTTCATAAACTCTTCTAATCATATGAATCTAATCGAAATAAATTGATAATAACTTTGGAGATGTACTCCAATGAAATCATTAATCGTTTAGCTGAAGTGAAAGCAAGAAATAAGGATTTTTAAACAAAAAATTTATTTTACATTTATATTTAGCAACACAGTTTTTTATGCATACTTTAATAAATTACTATGCATCGATACGTAGTTCTTTTCTCCTTTCAGCGAAAAATTAAATTTTATCTCGTTTTCTTTGAAAACGAGATAATAATTTCGCTTTGTCGTCTGTCTGGCTGTCCGTCTGTCTGTCTGTAGACATCGAACTTTTTTGTTTACAAAGATAACTAAAAATTCTTTGTGTGTTGGATAGGTATTGATGAAATATTACGATATGCACTTTCCAAATCTCTCTAAAGATATAATTACGCCCTCTAGCAGTCGAAAAGTTGAAATTCCAAAATTTCAAACTAATATTGCAAACGATGTATTTATGCTAGAAACTTTAAATTTTGGTGATTGAATGCACGCACATTCCATTGGCAAAAATGGATTGGAAAAAAAAATTTTTTTGGCTTTAGCAGATAATTGTTTGTATTTAGAGATAAATGAAAAAATCTTTTTAGGGTTAGATAGGAATTGATAAAATATTATGAATCAGAGTTTTGAATCCTCCGAACACAATAATTGCGCCCTCTAACGGTGAAAAAGATTGAAAATTCCAAAATTTCAAACCAATATTGCAACGAGATATTAATGGTAGAAATATGAAATTTTGATGGTGGAATGTGAACGCCATAAATTTTCGATTGGGAACAATAAAAATGATAATTAGAAAACTTTTTTAGTTCGATTGGTACTTATGAAATATTATAAATTTGCAGTTTTTAAATGCTTAGTAGTGTTAACATATACATCTTTACAGATCACTAAATATGAATCGATAAATCCGTTATTTTTCAAATAATACGTATAAAATAGAAATCTGAAAAAATTGTGGCAGTTTTTAAGAGATATTCAATTGACATTAAAAATCTATGCACTTCTCCGAGAGGTATGGGAAATGCAGTTTTTAGATTTAAGAATTAAAAGACGAATACTTTTATGTTGTGTAATTACTAATAAAATACTATTTGCATTTTTCCCATCATCTACTAGGTCAAATTAATTTTTTTAAGGAATTAAACAAGTAGTAATAATATGGTAAAAATAAATTAAATAGCAGGAAAAGGAAAATTAAATTTTCTTTGAAAACGAGATTCCTATTTTCGCCAGAGGCGATATGCGTTCCTCTAATTAAATAGTTAAAAGTTTTTATCGGTCCAAATAATCGACAAAAGTCGTAGAGGGCGAAAATATTCTCCGCGAGCAATTAAGCTCCTTGTTACGCCACTCAAGGGCGGATTTATCGATTAGCGGACGATGCGTCCGCTTAGGGCCCTGGCTACTGAGGGACCCTCAAATCGTTTTATAAGTTTATAACTATTTATTACTTAAAAATCTATAGGGTCATTAATGTTGTTACGCTTAGGCACCTGGACTTCTGAATCCTCTACTGACGCCACTATGTACAATCAGCATATTTTTCACTTCTAATTGAGCTTCGATCTTTATTTCAGTTTTCTATGTGAAGCATGTGTTGGTGTTATTTACTTTTGATGCCCTGCTGACCCACAATAACATTTTATGTTCGTTTCAAATTTTAAATACAACCAACTTTATGATACTTTAAAATATAAATCAATTCCACTTTACCAAAGAATGATATGATTTCAAATTGCGATTTAAGGGAATTGTTTTGGAATATTATTCATACACAATATATAGTTAGAACTAAAATAGCATCTATATATTTTCAGTGTAATTCATCTTGTTTAGAAAACGTACTTTGAAAGCAATATCATATCAAAACCATTAGAAATTGCACCACTTAAGCAATAGGAATATTGTTTACATTTTTTCACCGTTTCGTCTTAAGAATATAACAGATTTAAACTTAGTTTTATAAGGAGAATGACAAAGAATATAATAAATTTGTTCTTTTAACTATCAGTATCGCGTTGATATAAAAAATATATATACGAAAACTTTACTGCTGGTCTTCATTATTTTGACCACTGTTACGATATCGAAAAAAATATTTTATGCCAATTGTATGCCAAGAATCTGTCGCATGTAATGAGAACTTAATAATCCTACCAGTTATCAAAATGCAGCTTTTTCTTTTTCTCTTTTTTCTTGATGATCATAAATTACGTTTTCATATCTGCAATTTCAATGAACATAAAAAAATATAATAAACAGATGTTTAACATGATAAAATAAGACAGCAAACCTTGCCGCAAATTGCACAGTTCTAAGAATTTTTTTGTTTTAAACTTTGAAACAATTTTTCATTTAAAATCTTTGCTTTTGATGTTTGTGTTTACGACTTACAATTCAAACCTAACTAGTAGTCTAACAGGTAGATAACATTGGAAGATGTTTCTAACGCTATTCTTTAGAAGTACATTACAACTGTGTAAGCCGCCACAGGCAAAAAAAAGGAGTGTTTCTCAGAGAACCACTTTGGGGCACCGACTTTCCTGTCCTTCAAGTTTGACTGCTAGTCTTAGATTAGCGGTTGAGGTTGTTTTACCTCTGAGCGGCACTTTTTGCACACTATGGACTAAGTGGCCAGGTCACATGGACCCCGAAGGCTCAGAGAAGGTTGGGGGAGGGGACCCACTGGAACAGCTGTTGGGAGACAGATGCCTCCCGTCAAGGCCATCCAGAGTGTTCTTTAACGTGCACAGGGTATGGCTCTCCCATACACGGTGCCACGGCTTAAAGTCCCATCCGACGGACGGCGGTCTTTCCAAGCCCATCGGTGTCCCCTACTGACCGTGGGCAGGGCGGGGAATTTTGCGGAGATAAATCTCAACGCTGACCCAGCTGGGACTCGAACCTGGGAACTACAGATTACGAGCCTGGCGCGCTACCGACTGAGCCACCCCCGCCCCTGTCTTAGATTAAAAATAGTTTTTGCACATTTTGATCATAACGATATGCAGAATGAAAAACATTTACATTCGGCATATTTAAATTTATTTTTGATAATAAACAATCGAGAAAATATTTTGAGATCGATATTTACCAAAATGTTTTAATGTAATAATGAAATAGCGACTTAAGCCATATTTCTGTGGCACGCAAGTGAAAACAACAACAAGTTGTTGCAGCTATACTTGAGACTACGATGTTTTTTAATACCTTTTGCTAAAGAGTTAACAATTGATCAGGACTCTGTCTTTCAGCAATTTCCAACTTGTTCCCTTCATCCTTTGCATTTCGTACCATGAGCTGATGCTCGGTCAATGAACTTAACTGATGATCGATAAACTGTGGCAGATATCCGTTGCAGCTAGATTCAATTTTGAATGAGCAGCATTTTCAATTGTTCGTAATATAAAGAAACGAAATTGTCTCTTTATCCAATTGCATAGCTGCAAATTTGTTCATTTTATTGGCAATATTATGTAGTGATCATTGTTCTAATGTAATACATATTTCAAGCTAAATTTTAGCTAGACAAAGTTTAACGGAAAAATTTAATAACCCTGTTTGAAGAAAATGTTCCTATGTGGAATGACTTGGACTAACAAGGATATGAAGCCGACACAAAATAATGGGATCACAGCTACTAACTGGGATTCGCTTCACTTTTTACATTGAATTCCCTTCTTATATAAATCTGAAATGGGAAATTACGAAGATGTAAGTAAATGATGAACATGATTGATCAACAACTTCCTTTTGGAATTTATTCCTCTTTTTACGCTGAGTTATATTTTAACACAGGAACAGGTACTGGCTCAGTCGATAGCACACCAGGCTCATAATCTGTAGTTTCCCCATTCTAGCCTCACTTGAGACAGCGTTGAGATTTATCTCCGCAAAATTTCCACCCTGCCCTGGGTCAGAAAGAAGACACTACGGGCTTGGAAAGACCAATGTCCGTTATAGGGAAGTAAAGCCGTGGCACTGTGGACAGGAGAGCCATACCTTGTGTACGTTAAAACAAGCTGGATGGAATTGACGGGAGGCGTTCATCTATCTCTTCACAGCTGTTCAGTGGGTCCCCTTCCCCCAACATTCTTTGAGCCCTTATGATCTGGCCATTTAGCCTGCTGCCTAAAAAAAGTGTCACTCAGAGTTAAAAACTCAACCCTTCTGATATAAAGTCTGCAGAAATTCGAATGTGCATATGATGAACATAATTGCTCCACAATGCACAGCTATCTTGTGGTTTTCTCGACTGGCTACTTTTAATTCTTTCTGGAAAGAGCGACCGGAGAAATTAGAAAATGTACTTGAACACGAATGGTCAACAACTGCTTTTTGGGATTTGTTGCACTCGTTTCATTGAATTCATTGAGATAAAATTGACTTTAAAACATCTCAAATATTTAGACACTGATGTATTTTTACGTATCTTCTTATTGCTTTTCGCTTGGCATTTGTCAGTTTGTACGTTTGTGTGTCTCTTAAAACAGTTCTTCCACTATATGGTTTGAACGCAATAAAGAAACTTGATGATTTATGTGTCAAATGAAAGCTTGTAACGCGGGGAGTGTCATAGGCTATAAAAGAACTGATTCCTATATTTTCTTCCCCCCTAATAAAGAGGAAATATGAAAAAAATTGTTACCCAATATTTCTTGAACGCGAGTGCAATAGTAACGAGTGAAAACTTGTGACACGGGGAGTGTCAGAAGCTATAATAAAATTGACTCCCATGATTTCCCTCCCCTAAAAAGCGAGAAATATGAAACGGTTGTTCCGCTATATCATCGGAACGCGAATGTAGAAAGTAAAAGGTTATGAGTCAAATGAAAACTTCTGATACGGGAAGTGTCATAGATCATAAAAAATTGACCATTTATGTTTTCTGTCCCTCTTAAAAAGGGGGAAATACGAAAACGATTGTTCCGCTATATCTACAGAACGGAGTGCCGGAAGTAACATGTTGTATATCAAGTGCAAGCTTGTGATGTGGGAATGTTTTGAATAATAAAAATATAACTCCCCTCTTGCTCTAATCCCCTCTAAAAACGGGAAATATTAAAGTCGTTCTTCTACTAAATCTTACGAGTGTGAGGGCCTACAGTTACGAGTTACGTGTCAAATGAAAGCTCATATAATGACCATCGTAAGCTTTTCCGAATTTCACCCCCACTAATCTGTCCCCTCCTCGGATAAATGGAAGGGTGCATTTTCGCAGGGTTGGATCCTAACGAATTATATCACAAATTAAAGCTTGTGTCGTCTCCAATGTCATGGATTACCTCAAACACGACTCCAGAAGGGAGGAAAACTGTGATGACGTTCATGAATCATAAATGAAATTAAAGTTTCTGAAAGTAGGTGTTTTTAATAACAAGGAAAATAAATATAAATAAATTAAAATTTTAAAATAATACCTATCTTCCTATATGCGCCCTAATAAGTAGAAAATAATCTTAAAACATATGGATGGGGCATGCAGTCACTAGGTTTGTATTCAGTTCAAATAAAGATCATTATCATCATCCTCAAGCAGCCATGGGCTACGGAGGTCCAACCATACCGTGCAACTTAATTTTCCAAGCATATCTGTCCTGAGCTACATCTGCTGCATCTGGCCACTGCACATCAATTCTAATAAGGTCTTGTTTGACATTTTCTGCCCACTGCATCCTAGACCTCCCTTTCTTTCTGAGACCTTTACGCACACTGTTCATAACCCATTTCGTCAATCCATAATTATCCATACGTGCATGTATGGATAACATGCACGTATGGATAATTATGATATTTAACATATGCTCCACATTGCTCAAACAACATGCCTAACAAACGGAGTCTCTCTCTCTGCATAATATGCTGCTTAAAGGAGGTTCCCAACTCCTATTGTCACACCTAATGTCCAACATACTGCATAAGCATCGAGAATCAAAAGCATCAAGTTTCCTGTTATCTTGTTTACACAGCGTCCATGTTTCACTACCATAACTAACCCTACAAAGAACCAAACTATTATAGAGTATAATTTTAGTCTTCAGAGACTTTAGGTGTATACGCCTATTTCTCCACACTCTCCATAGATTCTTAAAAGTCCCGGCAGCAATCCCTATTCGTCTGTTAATCTTATGCCGCACATCACCATTATCTTTTACATAGCTCCCAAGATAATTAAATTGTGACACCTACTCAAGATTGCAACCATTCAGATTAAATGAATCACAGCCTGCCTGACCAATTTTCATCACTTTAGTTTTCTCTCTGTTTGTAACCAACCCTATTATACTACCAGTTTCATCAACAGCTCGAATGAAAGAGTTCATCTCATCAACATCATTTTGCCAAAAGGGATAAATCATCACCATAATCTAAATCAGAAATTTTCGTATCTCCAGCCCATTTAAGGCAAAAATCTTTCCCTTGAAGTGAATTTCGCATAACATAATCAATATCCAAACTAAAGAGAAAAGGAGAAAAAATGCACCCTTGTCGAACACCAGAAGTAATGCTAAACCAATTGCTGCAAGCCTTACCAACTTTCACACACAATTCAATGTTATTATAAAGAGCTTTGATTATATTAACTAACTTGTCAAGTGTACCATATTATCTAGAATAAATCATAAATTATAACGATCAACAGAGTCGAAAGCCTGTTTGAAAGCAACCAAGCTAGCAACCAAAGGTTTCTGAAACTCTAACATTTCTCAAGAATCTGTCTAAGTGAAAATATCTGATCCACACATCCCCTTCACTTCTGAATCCACATTGCTCATCATGCAATTGACTGTCAACCAGATTCTTACTTCTACAGAGCGCCAATTTACCCACTCAACAAAATTGTCGGTGTCCTATCATTCATTTAAAGTGAATACGAATTCAATGACTGATTGCACTGTGGATGCGATTTATGTTCATTTCCTACATTTTAGGGCGCATATAGTAAGATTGTTTTTTTTTAAATTTATTTGTATTTTTTAAATATTATTAATTCTTTCTAGTCATTATCCATCAATATTTAACGGGATATTTTCTCTGCAGAAATCAGTTGCAATGGTCGTAACAGATGATTGGTAGTGTTTAAAAGAGTAATAATTCCATTAAATATTTTGGGACAAATTTCGCCGATATTAGAACTAATATTATAAGGAAATTGAAAATTCATTTGACTTTCTAAAATAATCTATTTAGCATTAATATCAATATACAAAATTAAGTATTTGTTGTTCACTTTTCACTGCGAAAGGGAAGAACTTGAATTTTTATCAAATCTCATCCACAAGTTTAATAACGAAAAATCATTAGTGAGTCCTCCCGTGGCCGTGTGGTTAGCGCACGTGGCTACTGATCTAAGGGATCTGGGTTCGAGTCCTGGACTAGGCATGGTCGTTTGTGTTTTGTTTCTGCTGAGATCCTGTCAATCGCACAAACCTTCTGCTATGGCATATATACTGACAGGCTCCTGTCAGACCTCTGTGGCAAGCAGCTGCTTGAAGTGGTATTTATTTATTATTTATTTATTGGATATTGCAGATTTTCTTTTGACTTCACAATCTATAGAATCCTCCAACTGAAACATAGGACGTTTTCATGCAAGAGTGCAAAATGTAATAAATGATGAAAGTGATTGATTGTAGTAAATACATGCATCAAAGGATATCAAATTATTTTATCGTCCACGCTTTGTATTTATTCGGTCTTAGACATTTACGGATTACTGTAACTATTTGGTGTAATTATCAGAAAAAATCTACGAGTTTGATAACTAAATAGGTACATTGCATTAGAGATCAAAGCATTATTTAACTAACTTTCAATAAAAAGAGTTATGACTGCAAAAATAGGTCAAAGAAACAAACATACACATCGCGATATGAGACAATGAAAGTGGTGTGTGTTATGAGAAAGGGAACGTGTTAGGATATTGGAGGTAATTGCAAACGAAGTTCCTGAGATCTTGAGCCCTTCAGCTTCCTTGGTGAATTTAGTCCGTGCCTCATAATTCTCAAATTTCTTGTCCTTTAATTTCCCTTGATGACTTTTCCTTCGCATTGATCATTCAAGTGTAATGCATCTCATCACCAAACTCTGAGGTTTGTTCCTCTTGTTGCGAAGCATAGTTTCTCTCGAGTTTCGCTTATGAGAGTTAAATATCTGGCAGTAAAGCGACGTGCATCGCTTCGGCTTCGAGGTCCCTTATTTCTTTCTTCTTTCGGAGAAAGCTTCTCGCTGTAGATGCCAAATTGCGCGACTATAATTGATGCATCTCTGCTATGCAGTTAAGTGGCTCAGGTCATTGCAGAAGGAGATGGTTACACTTAAAAGCTGACTGCTTTTCTGGTAATGAGACAGTAACGATACCAAATGTATAGAGCAGGGATACCCAATTCTCGGCATGCAGAGACCATCAAGTCAATGACAACATCTTCTGTTACAGCATACGTTTGTTGTATATGAATATATATGGATAATATATATTGCTTGGGTCCACAAATAGTAAAAGATAATTGTCTATAAATCATCTCAAATTTTTAGGTATTGATGCATTTTAAATATTAGTAAATGTTTTCTTACACTTCATCAAAATTTAAACGAACACTTTATAATCCTTAATTGTAGGATTGTTCTCTGTAGAAATCAGGGTATTTATATACATAGCGTGGTCATTTAATTCGTGGACAGAAGCAATAAGTTACATTAAATATCATCTTCTGAATCTGAATTTGTCTTTCTCAAAATACTCTCTCTTTAACTTCACACATTTTTGCATATCGTTCGTTTTTGCATGCATTAAAAGTCTTTCTAGCCATTTTTTGAAAGCGTGCGAAGTTTTGTCGTTGTGGCTCTGCAAGCTTCGTCGTCCGATGCGAAATGTTTCCCTTTCAAGGATTTATTCAGTTGCGGAAAGAGGAAAAAAATCTAATCGCCGAACTTCAGCCCCTATGGCAGTGATCACTGGCTGCACAATATTAGCCGTATGGGGCCTGGCGTTGTCGTTATGAAGAAACCAAGTGACACCAGAAAGTTCCGGACGTTTTTCCCGAGTGTCATGCCGAAGTTTGGTTCTGAGAACCTTCGAGTAGGCTTCCTTATCCATAGTTGTTTAACGAGGCACAATGTGAGTAACAAGAACACCTTTGATGTTAAAAAACACAAGATCCATTTGTTTCCCAGCTGAATGAGAAACCCGAATTTTCTTGGGTCTCGGTGAATCAGAATGCTTCCATTGACTCGAGTGTTGTTTTGTTTCTGGATCGTAGTGAGAGATCCAAGTTCCATCGCAAGTCACAATTCGACTCATGAAGGTTGGACCCTGGCTTTCAAAACGATTAAGCATATCCTTGCACAGCTGTGCCCTTTTTTGTTCTGTATTCAAACTGTGTGGAATCCATTAAGCACAGATTCGTGACATTTTCAGATGGGTTTTCACAATTACAGCCACCTCACGAAGTGTTATTCATCTGTCTTCATTCAGGATTGCCAGGGATCTTTCGATTTGCTCAGGAGTTATTGAGGAAGAAGGTGGCCGGGTCTTGGGTCATCGGCAACAGATTCTCGTCCTTCTTTGAAGCGCTTATGCCACTTAAAAATGGCAGACCTACGAAGACAGTCATTAATATAAGCTTCAGTCATCTCTTCAACAGTCGCAGTAGCACTTAGGCCTCACCTAACACAATAGCGAATGACATACCGCTGTTCCGTCTGAATTTCTGACATTTCGAAAGAACGTCTGTGACACACAACTCGAATCACAGTCTTGACACAACAGTAGTCGACGCCAAATGACCTTGGCACGTGGAGTCACCTTCCCAGCAGTCACGCATAGCGCCATCTACTGTTAGTTTGGAAAAAGCGCTACGTACGAGTTCGTATTGCGTCAGTCCACGAATTAAATAATCACCTCTCGTATAAAGGATATAATGTTATAAATTTAACCGATGGAAACTGAGGTGATTTCAAAAAATATATTTATCCACAATATTTCTACAATAAGGTAATTTATTACAAAAGTATGAATAAAAACATTTATATAAACTAAATTCAACTCACAAATCTTTATTTTCATCAGTATGAAAATAAACCATCAGAAGAATATAACACCTTTTCACTATTCTACAAATAGTGGTTTCTCTATAATATTTACATTCTCTACTATAGCATAAAATAAGGCTTTTTACAATACTTAATAAATGCCATAATCATATTTGCGAATAAACCTCGTAATATTCTACCAAGAATATCCTTACCAATTCCTTAAACAAACTAAATATAACTATATACCAAATGACTGTCTTCCAGGATTCTAGTCATCAAGTACTCTAAAACTTCAGCTAAGTATGCTAGTCGCTCAGAACCAATTCTTTTCAGACATTGATCACTACACATCAGAAGATGATTTCTTCCCTTTTCTTACTAGTTTACTAACAAGATCCACTCTAATGTACTCTTTTATCCTCACGCGCAAACACCAAATAAAAATATTTCTTCTTTAGACTATCATGAACACTAAGACAAAATACTTTTTTCATCACACTAATTCTTCCTGATTACAACTATGTTATTCTTTGTTTCTTTTAAATTACGTTATCTTTCGAATTGGTTAGGTACGCAATTCTCACGTCGTAATAGACGCGAGCATCAAGACAAACATCACTGTTTCCTTGTTGTTCGTTCATCTGTCGTAATAATCTACCTACGGATATCCTGATTTCTACAGAGATACTACTATATTTTGTATGCAAGTGTCCGAAACAGGGAGCATAAAAGATATTCATGAACCTATTATTGTAAAAGGCGTTTCCTCTTAGGATCTGGTAATTATATCAAAAGATAATACAAATTCACAAATGTTCTTCGACCTCCGTTTCACAGGGAGGCTTGGTGTATTTTACCTCTGAACGGAACTTTTTTGCACACAATGGACTAAATGGACAGGTCACAAGGACGCCGAGGGCTCAGAGATGTTTGGTGTAAGGGGATCCAATGGACAGCTGTTTGGAGACATATGTTAGCTTCTCGTCAAGGCCATTCAGTGTGTTCTTTAACGTGCACGGGTATGGCTCTTTCGCACAAGGAGCCACGACTTAACGTTCCATCCGACGGATAGTGAACTTTTCAAGCCATTCGATGTCCCCTACTCACCGAGAGAAAGGCGGGGAATTTTGAGAAGATAAACTGTCCTGCTGGAACTCGAACCTGGAAACTGCAGATTACGAGCCTAGAGCGCTACCAACTGAGCACCTCCGCCTCCAGTTCCAGAGATTTTTCTTTCTTGAATAATATGAATAGAACACCTATATTTCTCCTACACTGCCAGCAGCCAAATCTTCTGCATGTCTCTTATAAATCCACCTTTGCGGTTTCTGAACTGATGTGATTATCTCGCTGAAAACATTTGATTAAATTACTCAAATTTGTATTTAAATCTGACTGGTATTAAAATTTAGAATTAATTCGAACAAATCTAGATTAAAGGACATAAATATTCGACCCAAATCTGACATAATAACTTTTAGTATAGTGATCTGAATTGATCCTCATTATAATTATAAGCGATAAAGCAGCGAAAACTATAATGACACAACCAGGACCGAATCTAAGGGGCTCGATCTTCAGGTCTTGAAAAATGTTATTGGCTGGAACGGTGGATAAATAATATTAAGATATATAGTACTCGCATTTATCAAACAAATAGCTAAAAAGCACTAAAATGATGGCAAAAATTTATACTGCAACGGGGTTCCGGTTCTACCCCCTCCCTCCAACTCTTCACTGTCACTTAGGTCACTCACTTTAGTTTTCCTAGATATGGTCCTAGATGTAATTATTTCTACGGAAATATTAATATTTCATTTTGAAACTTCTTTTTGATATATGTGGATATACTAGCTTTGAGCAAACTGTCTTCGAACAAACTGTTTTTGTTAAAGTGCAACCAGGGTTTCAAGAGCATCTATTAGTGGTTCAGAAAATTCCTCTAGTTTATAGAAAGCATGTGAATTAAGTGCAGTTTCATTGCATCGACGCTGTATGTCTCCTTTGAAGAGTCTACGTTCAATAAGAGTGAACATGCAAAGTCAATAATAAAGCTGGGGAAACAGTGTGCGCAGACTCCTCCTTTCCTACGAGCAACAAATTCTCTTCCATTATTTTACCTTAAGTCCCAGTTCAGTTGTGAAAGTACAGCAGTTGGCAACGCTATACTTTCGGAACGCATTTTTTATTATTGGGAATTTAGTGTGGCAAGGGGGTGGGTTATTATGGATCCAATTTTTAAGCACAAGAATCATAACTTTCATGTTTTGAATTTCCTTCGTAATTGATAGAAATAGAGTGCTCAAGATGTCGCAACTTGTTACAGGAGTTCCTAAAAAAAAAACATTTTAAAGTATACCGGACAAGAGAAAGTTTAAAAATGTAATCTAGAAGGCTTTATCGATGCTGCTACAAAATTTCAAAAACTTTTTTTTTTCTTTCGTTATAACGGAAGATATTCAAGAAATTAAATCGAACTTTTAACACTATATCGTATTTTCTCAATATTTAAACTTCATAGTGAACTACTAATCACAGTTACATATCAAATTAATGTTTTGTTATGGAAAAAGAATAGGAAAAACCGCGGAAATCACTGAATACAGAAAATGTAATACACTGGTTTCCACAAATTAGGGAAAATCCCTATGTTAGGTCAATGGGAAGCTAAAGTCAAAACTCTATAACTTCAAAAATATTTTTTTCTGTTTTGAAAAATGTGATTACAGATAAAGATCTCAATCAAATAAATCAATATGGCGATTTTCAACAATATTAATTCAGTATTTAATGAGCCATGGAAGTTTGAACATTTAAAAACAGCAATGCCAGTATTAAGAAACTTATACAAAACCGAAGAATAGTGAAAGAATTCCGTATACAAAATTTTATTAAACATTTTGATACAATACTTATTACTAAGTTTTAATTAATTTCTGAAGTCAATTTTTGTGGCTGACATTATTTAAACTTCCGTTACTCATTAAATACTGAACAAATATTGTTGAAAATCGAGATATTAATTTATTTGATTAAGATCTTTATCTGCAATCACAATTATCAAAACAAAAATAAAACTGATTTTAGAAGTTATAGAGCTTTGACGTTAGCTTCCCTTTGACTTAACATAGGGATTTTCCTTAATTTATGAAAACCAGTGTATCTTGAGCAAGCAATATACCACTTACAAAAGTTCTAATGCTTACCCTGTTTTACTACATATTAATTCACTACACGTCTTCCTGCTTTCAGAACAAGCCTAGACGTTGCTCTCCTTTTAAAATGCAAAAACTCTTCACTTGGGCTAAAATTATTTCGCTGCTAATTAAAGTCAACCAAAACAAAATTTTTTTGTATAAATTTCTTAAGATTGGCATTGCTGTTGTTAAATATTCAAACATCCATAACCCATTAAATACTGAACTAATATTGTAGAAAATCGATATAATGATTTATTTAATTGAGATCTTTATCTGTAATCACAATTTTCAAAAAAAAAAATTTATTTTAGAAGTTATAGAGCTTTGACGTTAGCTTCCCATTGACTTAACATGGGGATTTTTCTTAATTTATGGAAACCAGTGTATTTAAAATTTCAAAATTTCAAGTATAAATCACATATTTTACCTGTGTATTCATAATCACGAAGTATTCATTCCGTAATTTCACACATATATCTCCCAGAACAGCAGATGTAACAAAAGGAATTACAACACATATATCTCCCAGAACAGCAGATGTAACAAAAGGAATTACAACACATATATCTTTCACCACAGATAATAATCGCATAGCAAGCTGCAACTGCTACCAAGTGAAAATCTTGCAAACTAAAAATTATATTTTACGATAAAACAAACATTACCAGATTTTGCTTTCGAGAATAATGGAAACAATATACGATCAAAATAAACATGTTCAAGACGAGGATGTTAGCTCTCTAAATAGTGTTTATTTTTCACTTTATGAATTCGTATATCTAAAAAAACACAAGATAAAGTTTATATGCACATGTTATAAAATTAATGTTATATAATAGAAATTCGATTTCAAAATACATAACATACCTCTTTGGAAGAGATGAGTGAAGATGAATAAAATAACCAAAATAAATAATTGCTAGCTTCCTTTGAAGAATTTTTATTGATATTGGAACGGAATTTAATGAGATAATGATTGGAACGGAATAAACAGCAATATTTTTTTGTTTGGTTGAATTCGAATATCACTTTTTTCCCTAAAGGATTTATATATTTTGAAAGCATCTTATATTTTTAAGACTATCTTTGTAAAACTCACAGCGCATGCCAGCGTTTACCAAGCATTGCAGAATCGATTCCGCTGCAGATATATCTAGTGGGTTTCTCTGTTTGCTCCACTAGGTGGCTATTTAGGGGAAATACTCTCGATACTTGAATTCTGCAAAGGAATTATTTAGTTATTAATTCTATTGCGTGGAAGGTACAAAGGTGTACACTAACACCGTTGAATACATATCGAAAACATGAAATACAAATGGTCAAGTGTCTAAACATACATGAACAGTACATTGCTGAATAGTCAGGATTTGAAAAGGGAGAGTGAAACATTAACCATGTGGTTAACAGCACAGAAGAGGAGAACTATATACAAGAAATGTCTCTAAATTTAATGCTGAATAATAACTATCAGACGAGTAGTGATTCAAAGAATTGATCTAAGGATTTGGACTCGATGAAGAAAATTCGATCACTTCTCATGGCAGAGTTTCTTCCCACAATCTTATTGAGCATATTGGAGTTCTATTTTGTTATTCTCTTCCGAATGATTCGCTGAAGAAAGAATGATTATCTAAATTAGGGGTTCTCAACGTGGGGTACGCGGTAAAAGTTTTTGGGGTACGCCGTGAGAGCTCAAAAGTCGCTAGTCTATAGTTTCATCTATCTATACAAGGGGTACGACAGGCACATACACATTTCCAGGGGGTACGTGAAGCATAAAAGGTTGAGAACCATTGATCTAAACTATTCCTCCTCTCGGTAAATTCAGGTTTTCTCCAATTAGTTCCCATATTGGAACTGTTGCAAGTGACATTCATGAAAAGGTTAACGTTTAGTAGGGCAGAAACCTCCAAACATGTTTAGTCTGCCCATTGCCACCTTTTTCGGAAAAAAAAATTCAGCTCTAGAAACAAAAAAAAAGCGTTTTCATTGTTTATTATTTTTACAGTCCAGTGTGTTTACTCAAATAGAGGATATTAATGCAACTTGACAAACATTTTAGAGACAATGGGACAAGACAATGCAATACGAACATCTGGTAACTCTTGTTTAATTCGGTTTGAAATAAAGCAGTATTTTTTCCCAAAAACCCTAATGGTGATTTTTCGAAGATTGCTCCACTAAGAAAATTTATAAAGACACTAAATCCCTAGTTCCCTGGATAATGTTAAAAACGTTATGTTTCGGGGGAAAAAATGGGGTTGGGAGAAAGAGTATTAAATTTATCTACAATCTACATGGAATTATATCAAAGGAATCAGCACCGGCTGAATGAAATACGAAATGGGGTATGTTAGTCGGAAGATCTAGCAACTAATTATCTGTCCTGGAATGAAATATGAAATATACGAATAGGAAATGTAGATCAACAGATGGCTGGGTATTAAAAAATGTGGGAAAATATTAAATCGTAGAAACATTAAACCGAGTTAAATTATGTACTTTTTTGTGATTTTTTCTCTAAAACTTTCTTATATAAGGGATAACTGTAGAGTGTTATTTAGAAATTTTATATTTCAGCGCTAAAATTCGGGTTAAATTTTAAATAAAACTTTTTATATTATTAAACTAAATAGTAATAATGGTATAAATGTACAGGATGATAATTATGGAAGGTAAAAAAATCTAGAACATAATAAAATATCTGTTAGGATGAACAAAAAAAATATATTAAGAAAAATAATATTAATAGTACCAAACCAGAACATCAACTATAAAAGAAATGTACGTTTTTTTATAATTTGATTTGTGTTATATTTTCCAGATGATACTATTATAGAGAATAAGATGGAACCAGAAGTAAAGTTTTTTGATTTTTGATTAAATTCGAATATCATATTTATTTTTGTAAGGGGAAGAGCATTGAAACCTTGGAGATGAGAATTTTTCGAAAGGGGTAAAACGACGCTCGGCTATTGAAGACAAAACCAGAAATCAAATCGTTATTTCAAAGGATGAATTACTGCGTCTATTCGATTACATATATTAAAAATGGATTAAAACGATTCATTTGTAAACTCAATATTTTTGAAGTGTTATAAAGCAAATAAAGTAAGAGCTTCCACTAACCGAACTAATTTAAGAATATCTAATTTAGGTAGAAAAAATATTGAAAATCTAATTTCGGGTACTGAGATAGCGGAAAGTCGATGTTTCCACAGTTAAGACTCTACTAACATACGCGTTTGCTTATTTTTAAAAAGTTTTCTATTTTTACTTTATTACCTACAAAAAGAAAAAAAAAGATTATTTATTTATTTATTTATTTACTTGAAATGTGTATTTATGACATTCGGTGATGTGAAATATATGCACCCAATTCTGTTTTTACACGTTAGATAGGTTACTGAAAAAACCGTGTAAAAAATACAGTTCATGTGAAAAAAATAGAAGATTGGTTCCAGACTTGAAAACACAGTACAAATAATAAGTTGTCTTCAAACAAAACAAATCAAAATCTTTAATTAGATCTTTGTTTCATTTTTATTCATTTAAACACATTTTTTATTTTATAAACTTATAAAGATAATTATATGTACATATGTAAAGTAAATTATCCTTCATAATGAAAATAATATATCACAAATTGAAGAATACAAAAATGCAAAAAATATGACTTTCATATGCTTATTAATTAGATTTTAATCGTTGTCACTTTCTGACAATAGACGCATTCGTTTGCGTAAGCATCATCGCTTGAAACATTTTGGCCGTCTTGTTCATACTCCAATGGTGAAATGCTCTCGTGTTCATACTCCAATGGTGTATCTATAGTACATTTTCAAAGTTAAAACTACTTCGAAAAATGTGACCATAAAAGCGACATCTTTGTTATAAATGTAAATTCTAGGAATTTTTTCTTGAATAGGAATTTTTTTTAGAATTAAATTCAAATGGAGATTTTTAAAAAGGCGTCGTTTGAACCGTATCAGATCAAAATAAATCGTATAAAAAATGGAATTTTTTCTAAACCGTGTTAAATCAAAATTAAAATAAAAAAATTGTACTGCATTTGTTCCATGTAAAAATATTCCGTGTAAAAACAGATTTATGATGTATTTCTTAGATGTATTTCTTATTTTCTCTCTCACTTTTTTTGTTCATCCTAAGAGATATTTATTATATTTCCATAAATAATTTTCTTCCCATTCCATAAAGAAAATACTTCCAGAAAAGAGTCGTGCAACTAGTAGAAGGAAGTGTTACAGAAGGAGAAAACTGATTTAATTGCGTCTTCCACCGAAGCTTTTCTTGTCGCGTTTCCAATATAGAGAGGAGTTCGGCTGACGATGTCATAAGAGTTCGGCTTTATCTGTGAATTAGAGTTATGGATCCTTAAAATTGCTCCACGCAACTTCCATTACTTCCCGAATAAATACTTTTTATCGTCTATCGCGAATTATTTATTTGCATGTTTCGTAATCCTGCGTAATCCATCGACTAGCAGCGGGCATTTTATGCATATTGCGCTAATGAACTTAATGTCTCTCTGCAAATAACCTTGGCTAAGAACGTCTTCCCCCCCCCCAACCCGCTTCTTCCTTCATCTTCTTGCTTATTTCTTACAAATCCCTGTAGTCTAATTAATTAGTTTTATAATTACTGCTCCTCGCCGCAGGATCCCATTGTGCAAAAGTTCCAGGAAAACAAGAGAGAGCTTTTTTTTGTTTCTTATTAAATTGGAAGAGAAAGGAAAACTGTTAGTTGTCGAAAGCAGATAACGTGAGCTAATCTCTAAACTCCTAAATATTGGTACAACTATAATGACACAATATCAGGAAACAAACTGCCATATATTTTAAACATAAAAATTTAGAAAATAAAGTGATGTATAAAAGTAGTTTTGGGTAATTAGAATTGCGAAAAATCAGAAATTTGGAGTTAGTGCTTTTTTAATACTGGTTTGTTGTTTGAATTCTCCTATGTGCTTAGGATTGCCCATCAATTATAAAATATTGCGTAGAAATTTTGATCATTCAGACTTTATGTAATTGGACCAAACTTATTTTTCGAAGTTTAAGTAAACCTAAAGTTTATCTTTCAGAGGTATTAATCAGGAAAACAAGCACTCAATTAATTATCAAAATTTTACTCTCATGAATGAAATTATTTTAAAATTGATAAGAGGAACTGACTCTTAACGATATTTTAATTCACTTTTAATCTGTCATTCATAGTTTATGTTTGTTTTAAGAAGGATGGGTTCGCAGCTGGAAAGTTATGCTTGCTGAATGATACTAAATTTGGCTAAAATACCCCAATTGAGAAATCATATGTTGCTTTTGGGAATTGGAGAGATCACTTTCTCTGGCTTTTCGTCAGATGATGGTTGCTTTTGAAATGGTACTTCCATTCAATTAGACATTCATGGTTATACAGGTTCTCATTTCAATCGGATGCAGTGGTGTAGATACTCATATGATATACTATATTTCCACTTGGTTCTTCTGTTTTTGTTCCACTGGGTGGTCACAGGAGAAAGCGTTTCGATACATGCATTGTGCATTGAAATGATTCGCTAAAGAACCTTGATAGAAGGGCTTTGGCCTAGCCTGTAGCACACTAAGCTCGTAGTCTACACTTCCCAGGAGTTCGAGTCCCATCGGTGCCAGCGTTGAAAGTTATCTCCTAAACCTCCACACTGCCTTTCGTGAGAAAGAGGACATCGATAGGCTTGGAAGGATCACCGTCTGTCACCTTCAGACGCTATAGTCGTAATTTATACTCCGATACTCAATGTTTCCGAATCACTGAACAGGAACACCGTTCCGGAATTTGATGTTTCCAAATCTTTGAATGCAAGGAGTCCTATACTTTTTAACTAAAATATTATTTAAGTATAGATTATGTACGTATAGTCTAGTAACGAAGGAGAGTGGATTGAGGGTGCACTTTTCCCTTCATTGAAGAAATTTATTTCTAAGAATCAATTTGTTCATCTCCGTCACGGTGGTTCGCCTCCTTAGTTACTATCTTAAAGACTTTGATTCAAGTTCCAGGTAAAAGGCATGAATATTTTCTCTCATGTGTTATCTTTTATCTGAGTTCTCGCCTTCCTCATGCACCTTCTCTATGGCGTGTTATACCGGGAGGCTCCTGTCAGATCTCTGCAACTGTCCTGTCAGAACTGCAGACTGCTTGAAGTGGAATTCATTTGTTTGATAAACTCACTTTGTAAAAATGTTAATGAAGTATGCGGGGATTTTTTAAACCACACTTCCAAGTATTTTGGTTAATCTGGACTACATCACTGATTTTACGTGGAATAATTATGCATAAATTCTAAATTTTATTCTTATTGTTTTCCATTTTATTACCACTGTGTGTGCACTTGAATAAATATATTGTTATTAAAAATGAAGTAAATTTCTCATTTCAGTACCAAATTCTATAAACAGACATCCGTAGAAGATGAAATATATTTGCCATCCGACATTAGTATATGGAAATGATGAATCGTGTTAATCATTTCTATGCGAAAAATAAATAGTTTTACATATGAAGAGCACTTTTGTGTGTATAAAAGTACCTTGTGACCTAGACCTTTACACACTTCGTGTGTAAAGGTCCAGGTCACAAGGTCATCCAAAGGCTGAGAGTAATCATCCAAGATCTCCCTCTAAGCGATAGAAGCCGCAAGGCTTCTTAGCTGTTAGTGAAAGGGTGGAACATAACACAGTGTTAGAAAGCGACTTGATATGCTGCTTCTCTGAGACCAATTTCTGCTTGTTGAATATGGAAACTTGAACGTCCATTGTTCAATACGCTGACCAATGCAGTAGCGATGAAGTGAGGTTTATCCTACATGAGTAATTCGATTAACCTGGCAAACTGGAGCTTCAATTCATTACACAGTGTAATAGAACAGGGACATTCGAAGAATATTACATAAATGTAAAATGCATAATATAATGAACTTATTAAAGTTATTAAAATACTTTTACTGTTATGCCAAAACGTTATTTCATATATATTTCTCTTGTTCATGGAGATTTTAAGGGAAGCTTCGCCACTGATTAAGAGATTTTCAGCATAAGAGGTGTTTCAAATGGACAAAGGGGCATGCACTACGGACTGCTGAGGACTAGAAAATATAATGTTTAGATAAGAAAGTCGGTATTGCCTTACAAGAAATCAAAGTAGTGCTACATAACAAAATACTGTCATAGGAAATTTATCTCTCAATGACTTAAACATACTCTGAAACGCATTCAACCAAAGTCATAGCAGAGGGTTGCATATCCTGTGGGGTACATATTGTAAGAGGAAGAGTAAAAGGGAGAAAAGGAACAACTAAAGTATACAGGTTGTTTCAAAATACTCTGTACAAATTTCAATGGGAGATAGGGAACATCAGGACAAACCTTTTTCATCTATGAAAGTACGTCTGCTGACGTAACCCTTCGGTGATAGAGGGCGCTGACAGAAATATCGGTGGAGCTGGTACATAAATGAATGGAAACAAGTGTGAACAACAGATTTATTTAAAGATGGTGCTCAAAGTTGCGACCGGTAACAGCATTGCATGCATGACAGCGTCAAAGGATTGATTGCCGTACATGTCGAAAGATTCCTGGAATTTCGCGAACAGTTGCAGCGGTGCAGTTCTTGCGATGAGGTCTTCATCTGAGTCAATGGGAGTCTAATAGACGAGGTTATTCATGTGTCCCCAGAGGTAGAAATCGATACATGTTAATTCGGGCGATCTTGGTGGCCAGGCGACGGGTTCACCCTGGCCTATCCATCGACCCCCAAAAGTGACGTTCAGATAATCCCGCACATCATTGCTGAAGGGTGCTGGAGCCCCATCACGTTGAAACCACACTCATCTGCGAATAGCCATGGGAACATCTTCCAACAATCCCGGCAACGTTTGTTCAGGAAATACCCAATAAATCTGTCCGTTGGTTGAGTCAAGGAGGCAGTAGGTATGGCCCAATCAAAGTGTCATGGACGATACCTGCTGAAACATTGACGGCGAACCGTTGTTGATGACCATGCGCCTGTGGCATGTTGATTTTCGTGCGTCCAAACCGCAAATGGTGCACATCAAACAAACCCTCATATGTGAAAGAGATCTCATCTGAGAAGAGCACACGAGCCTGAAAATCAGGCTACATCACCATCTGCTGCAGAAACCAGCGCACGAATTCCACATGAAGAGGTTAATCCCGAGGTTGCAATGTCTGGACTCTCTGACGATGACACGGATGTAACTGCTGCTCGTGTAACACTCTCCACACGAGGGCGTGGTTCACACTGAGACTACGTGCAATAGCTCGCGTGCTTGTGCCTGGATTGTCGTCAATCAAGTCGTAGGATCTCTTCTTCCATGTTATCAAGCACATGGTTCTCACCCGACCAGTGTCATGCATATTTGCAGGAAATGTTCCAGTTTCTCGTAGTTACCGGTGCAAACGCGCAAATGTTTGGTGTTCTTGTTTGGGAAGTGCTGTCGATACAACCTCACAGCAACTCTTCCGTGTCCATTGGCAGCCCCATACACCAGATGCATGTCAGCGATCTCAGCAGTCGTAAAACACTCCATGTTGCACGTAATGTGTCTGATTTACTAATGCCGACGGCAAAAACAAGCCCGTTCTCCGTTCTCACTTTGCCACTCTTGCCAATTGCACTCCGTCAAACAGCGCCCTCTAGCACCAAAGGGTTACGCCAGTGGACATACATTCATAGACGAAAAAGGTTTGTCTAGGTGTTCACTATCTCTCATTTAAAATTTGTACAGAGAGTTTTGAAACACCGTGTATTTCAAAATACCGATAACGAAATCATTGCCAATAGCCAGGTATCTCTACGGGGGAAAACCTTAAATTTTTCAAGACGATAACTCTTCTTAGCGCAGTGTAAAAGATGTTTTAAAATGGTTTGCAGAAACACCATTAAATGATTCAATGGACTGGACAGTATCCAGACCTTAATCCTTTTGAGAAATTATGGTACGAAATTAACTGTGAAATTTCCAAGGACTTGAAATAACCGTGAGTAAATTGAGGCTCTGGTAATTATTTAACAATATTGTTAGAGAAAACTGTTTCCGAAATTAAGGCATTCCATGGCAAAAAGATGTAAAACTGTCATTAAAGTAAAGGTTCATGAAATGATTTTAAATAATTAATATCCTCATTAACATGTGTAGCAAATTGACGGAGTTGTAGGCTGATTAAAGATAAATTTGATATTTGTTGTATTAAAGGAAAATATTAAATTCTTTCTCAAAACTTCAGTTTCTTTTATGAGGGGGGTTCAAAACTTTCTTGGCATGCATCTGCAGAACAAAACCAATTGCACTTGCCTCAACAAAACTTTTACTGTCTTTCAAAGGGTATGGCTCTCCCTAACTCCAACATCTATGCAAAGTTGCAGACGTCTACGCCAATTTCGAAACGCTTGTTGGAATTCCTGTTGACAAATACTCCACAACTCTGAATTACGCATTTTTCAAAGGTCTTTGAACTCTTGAAAAATATTTCGCAGCAAGTTCCTTTTTAATTTTTGGAAACAACCAAAATTCGCATGATGCAAATGGAATGAATATGCTAGATAGAGTAGTAGTAGTATCCTTTATTTCCATTTATATTAAACTTTGATACAATATAAGTATTTATAAAAATTTTGGAAATGTACAACTCCACAAGAGTTCATAGACTCGCACGCGGAGTATAAGGTTAAAATAAGAGTAGGAGTATAAGGTTAAAATAAGAGTAGGAGTATAAGGTTAAAATAAGAGTAGGAGTATAAGGTTAAAATAAGAGTAGGAGTATAAGGTTAAAATAAGAGTAGGAGTATAAGGTTAAAATAAGAGTAGGAGTATAAGATTAAAATAAGAGTAGGAGTATAAGATTAAAATAAGAGTAGCTATTTTATTTTTTTTCTCCAGATATGCGGTAACTTGTCAGGTTTTGTGTGCACTGGCATTCATCAAGAAGAAAGAGAACCCTTGACTCGCCAATTGTTTGACGCTACTCCTTTACCAACTTACTCATTTTGGGCAAAGCAATGTTCATGTAGATGAATGATATTGAATATCATTCATCTACACCAGATACTGAAAAAATGACTGATGTAGTAATTAATAGTGTGGTATTGCCCAAATGGTCAATACTACACCATTCATTACTGCATTAGTCATTTTTTAAGGTAAGGTGTCCATGGTTACCATTGCATGGGAACTGAAACAAAATTCTGAACATCATATTCCTTGAGCGAAAGTCTTGCCAAGGATTTGGGGGCGTGGTTCAAACAACCCATACATAGCCGTCGGTCTTTCTTGCAATTTATTGTAATAAAACCACGTCTCGTCACCTATGACAGTGTCTATTAATCGTTTGGAGCCACTAGGTTCAGACATTGCCAGTATCTCTTTACATGAGTTGACTCTAGACTATTTTTTTTTGCTGTTCTGTTAGTTTGTGGGGTACTCATTTTTTACAGATCTTTCTGAACTTTAAATGTTGATAAATAATTGTTTCTGCACTGCCAATCGATACAGTGTACACTGATATCTAGACTTATTACCTGAACAGTGATTTGTGGGTTTTCTTTAATGAGTATACGAACAGCAGCGTGATTCTCTCGTTCACGGCCTTTTCAGTCTTTCTACACTAGGGAGGTCTTCGAAGTTTTTCCGTTCTTCTCTGAATTTATGCATCCATCTATAACAGTACCATATGAAGAGGCATGATCCCCGCAGTTTTATAATAAATCGGCATGATTTTTTTCCTCTTCATCCCCAAGTTGCATCCTTGTAGAAATGTAAAATCTTTCCCTGGCTTTAGTAGACTCCATAGCAACAACGCAAAATTTACAGACCGAACTTTACGAGCCGTCAGCGAAGAGATAAATTATGGCATAGTCTTTGTTTGTGACAGGTATTGACATGTTTAAACAAGCTTTAAAACATATCGTAGCTCGTTAACTTTGAGGGAATGAGTGCAAATCTACATGTACATGTCAAGAACAACTTGAACGTCCTCCGTAATTGATATATGTGCCATACCATATAACAAATGATACTTGATTGAGTCCCGGAAATTATCTCTCAAAAATCATTTTAGGTTGCAAAAAATTTAAAAGCACTTATGAAATCAATATATGAATATTTAGAATGCGCTTTAAAAGTTATTTACATTTAATAATTCCTTGGCAAGTGCGAACAAGTATGAGCAAGAGAAACCCAGAAAATCACAATTAGGTTAGGGCTTTTATCCTCCATTGTATATTATCATTATTACTCGTAGCATTATTGTAATATCAAGTTATCTTATCTACCGGCATAAATGCCATGTACCAGGGGAAATGTCTGGTGTTCAGATAAGGCAATAAAACTAAGAGCTCTGTTTGAATCGATTTGAATTATTTATCAATATACCAGCATAAAAAAACATATACCTTGGTAAAGGCCTGGTATTAAGATACAGCGTTAAAACTAAGACCTATGTTTGAACTAATTTAAATTATTTATCAATAGTTTCCCATTTAAAATACACGGTCACGGAATTTTCTTGAACTAATTAACACGAGAATTCTTTTACTAGCGTTTCTTTCCAGCTATCCATGGATCAACCAACGTTTCTATACCATGGAATCAAAACTATTGTTATTTGCATAAAGGTATGATTAGCCGTCTTGGTAGCTGATTAGTTAGTGCTCTTGGCTACCGATCTAAGTGACTAGGTTTGAACCCCGGTAAGGCATGGATGTGTGTCATTCTTCATTAAATTAATACATTACTTGAATATACTAGTTAAACCGCACACTTTTTGGCCACACTTATCTAATATATAAAGAAGAAAGTTTGTTTGTGTGATTTTTTGTCTGTCCTCGTATGCACTCAGCCCCCAGAAGAGCTAGGCACACGAAACTTCGCATGAACGTTCCTTTCACCCAGGGGAAGAATATAGGCTATGTGCTAACTGTCTGGGGTAAACAAAATTCGGGTCGTCGGGTTTGAATTTCTTAAAATATCCATAGATTTAACATTAACAGTTGAAAGTTACTCAAAATAAATGTTGTCACTAATAAATTTGAAAAAAAAAAGGTATACATCAACCTAAACTAATATTTGATTTCCCATGATTAGACATTAACAGTTGAAAGTTATTCAAAATAACTGTGGCCACCATTAAATTTGAAATAATGAATGCATGAAACTAATTTCTTTCTGATTTCGCGTGATAACTCATTGTTCAGTTTCCTGCGTTAAGTGCGCGAGCGATTGGGGATATTGAAGTCGTTCTTATTAAGCAGGAGCAGAAGATGAGATTCAAGAACTAAACTCATATCCGAAGTTAAATTATTAACTTAATTTGAAAAATATGCAAAAGCTAATAAAGTTATATGCAAATAATTAATAAATGTTCTAAATATTACGTTAAATAATAAATAATTTTGTTTAATAACAATAATTTTCTGTACCTTTACATTTTTATGCACCTCAGATAACAGTTAATTTTCTTTTGCTATAAAGTTACATATGTCTAGCAAATTGTATCCGAGGAACTCTGATGGGTACGAAGTGATTGGAAAAGTTCGATTATCTGAGCGAGGAAATTTCTGTATTTGGCTTAGAAACTCCTGATGTGAGGAGGATTATGGGTATCTTGATCTACGTCCATTTCTTTCCTCCCCTAAAAGAGAAGGAGAAAATTTTACCAGAGGCTGGTGTTGAGTTGTTGGGTTGACTTGTTTTACCTATGAGAGACACTTTAATGGGTAAATGGCCACGTCACATGGACCCGGAATACTCAGAAATGTTTGGGGGAGGATTGGAACAGATGGTAGTCTCCCATCAAGACCATCCAGTGTATTCTTTAACGTGCATAGGGTATGGCTCTCCCGCACACGTAGCCACGGCTTAATGTTCCACCCGACGGATGGCGGCCTATCCAAACAATTAGTGTCACCTACTGACAGCGGAGATAAATCTCAACGCTTACCAGCTGGGACTCGAACCTGGGAACTCCAGAGCCCGTGTCTGGAGTTGCAGCTACCAACTGAACCACCCCCGGAGAAGGAGGAGATCGTTTGCAATGATATTTATGCCAAATGAAAGCTTGCGACGTGGGGAGGGCCATCTACTCAGCATTTCAGATCCGAGCAACGCCAATACTACTTATCATGTACCCCTCCCTTATTCTCAAATGCTCGTTCTGACAATCGCAATGTCTTGGCGTAGAATGTCCCAATAGTCTTTAATTTTTTCACGCAGATTTTATTTCTCCAAAAAATGCAGGTTCTAATAGAATTATTTTTTTCTGTTGGAAATGAAAGCCATTTTATTTCCAACAGAAAAATTTTAAAATGCTTGTGCAGAGATTATTCATATTTATCACTCAGTTTTACATATTTAATTTATTTTGATTTATAGATCTCACAGCTATTCAGTTGAAGTGTTAACACAAAAATGACTAATTACTTAAGAAATATATATTTCAAAAATATTGTTTTGGTGTTAGACTTAAATATTGTTCTATTATTAGACTCTAAATATGTAAACAATTATTTAAACATATTAGGTGGTTTTGGTTTTAAATAATACATAAATTTACCAACTAGAATAACACAGATAAGTTCCACTTGTCTTGACCATGTTTTATTAAGAGTCATACAGGTATGTCATTTGATGTTGCAGTTTTCCATTCCCCACTTACAAACCACTTTCCTATTCTTTGCAGTTTACATTTAAATCTTAAGGAAACAAAGAGCATAAACAATAATTCTATAATGACATAAGTTGACTATTTTAAATGTCTGAACACTGTTCAAAAATTTCAAATTATCTAATGTAAAGGTGATGATCAAGATTTGAATTCTTTGTACAACAGAAAAAAATTCCAACAAAAAAAATTATAATTTTCTTTTACACCACAGGTCTTATATAAAAGAATAAAATAAATAAAATTAATTAAAAAATATTAAACTGTGCTTGACTACTGATCTAAGGGACCGGGGTTCGAACTCAGGGTAAGGCATGGATGTCAGTGTTTCTTTTCTGATGAGGTTCCGCCATCCTCATAGATCTTCTACTATGGCGTATAAACTGGCAGGCTCCTGTCACACCGATGTGGCAAGCAGCTGCTTGAGGGTTTTTTTATTATTTTTCTTTATAAAAGATAAACAAGAATGGATGATAGATGAGCTGATTTCTTGTGTAGATAAAAAAAAGAAAGGCTCTATATTCAGTTTAAAAAATTTCTTGGTAATATCCAAATTGAGTTGAATTGTAGAAATTATTGTAAGTTTGTAAAAAAAAAGGAGTAAAGAGATTAAAATATAACTTTTACATTCATAAATTTCATAGCTGTTTTAATAACAGCAGGAAACCACGAAATTTAATAAATAATATTCTTGGTTTAAAAAAGGAGTAGATTTTTCCTGTACATAATAAGTACACTGTTTTGGCTAGTGAAACGAGCCATTTCTTTCACTACAGATGTCTTTGATTCACATTTCATTATGAATGATACTTCCATGCATTCTAATCAAACAACTCTTGGCTACTCTCAAAACCCAATTTGTTTTGTGAAGCAAATGATATTGAGATTATTAATGTGATATATAAATTAGACAGTGCTAAAACTACAGATTATGATAGCAATATTATTGAAATGTTAAAGTTTTTTTGTAAATATGTTTATATTTTGACACATTTCTTAAATATCATCATCATCATCCTCAAGCAGCCATGGGCTACGGAGGTCCAACCAGACCGTACAGTTTAGTTCTTCAAGCAAGTCTGTCCTGAGCTACATCTGCTGCATCTGGCCACTGCACACCAATTCTAATAAGATCCTCTTTGACATTGTCTGTCCACCGCATCCTAGGTCTCCCCCTCTTTCTGAAGCTTTTAGGTACACTGTTCATAACTCTATTTGCCGATCTATAATTATCCATACGGGCAACATGGCCAAACCAACGGAGACTCTCTCTGCACAATATGCTGCTTAAAGGAGGTTGCCTACTCCTTTGCCTAACCTCATCATTAGTTTCAAAGTTGAACTACTTAATGCCAAAGATACTGCGTAAGCATCTAGTTTCCTGTTTTCTTGTTTACAAAGTGTTCAAGTTTCACTACCATAACTAACCCTAGAAAGTACCAAACTATTATACAGTCTAATTTTAGTCTTCAGGTATATACGCCTATTTGTCCACACTCTCCATAGATTCTTGAAAGTCCCGGCAGCAATCCCTATCCGTCTGTTAATCTCATGCCGCACATCAGTATCTGTTACATAGCTCCCAAAATAATTAAACTGTGACACCTATTCAAGATTGCAACCATTCAGATTGAATAAAAGATTTTTCTTTGATGCTGTGAAATATGCTTTAATTGTACCAAAATATAGATATGGGGATAAAAATTTAGCAAACAACTAGAGACCAATTTCCATCTTATCTGCTTTTTCCAAAGCTATTCAAAAGTGGTGAAATTTAGAATTATAAATTTTTATGAAAAACAGAATTTTTTCAATCACTCACAGTTTGGATAAAGGAAAGTAAAAACACAGATCAGGCTATACTAGATGTTACTGAAAAGCTAATAGCATAAACGAAGCAAATGAAAGGTTAATTACTTTTTTTCTGGGCATAAGAAAAGCGTTTGATACAGTGAATCATAAAATTCTCTTGAATAAACTTTATATAAATGGTATAAGAGAAATTTGTTATGAATGATTTAAGTCTTATTTGAAACACGAAAACAAGCTGTTTGATAGAATCTAAAAAAGGTGTCCAATGCTTGCCAGTAAAGGGTTTTCACAGGTCTCTATTTGAGGCCCTGTCCTATTCTCGTTTCTTTTTTAAACGATTTTTGCAATTTAAAGTTGAATGGTTCACAATAAATACGTTACTGGTTTTCTTCAAATGACATACAATTAAATGTCCATAAAAATTTGCCTTATTTAATTTGATGAAAAGTGATACATACATCAACCTTGTGATAATTCTCTTTATTGTGATTGCCCATCTATATAAAGAGTGAATAACTTCAAATACCTAGGTGTATTTACAGATCAGAATTTCAAATGGGGAACTCATGCAAATCTCTTAATTAGGAAACTTAGATTTGTGTTGTACAGAATTTATTTTTAAAGAAACAGTTTTCCTAAAAAAAAATGCTGATTGTTCTTTATCATTCAATGGACTTCTTCTCTGTTTTACAATATGGAATTTATAGATGGGGTGGTAACTATGAAAGCAATTTAAGTAACTTGTTTTACATTTATAAAAAAAACTGCACATTTATAAAAAAAACTGCAGACATGTTTTTAACATAAACGCCTTTTTCTACTGCAAATTTGATAAGTACTGATCATTCTTATTTCATTAGGCAGATTTATATGTCTAAAATATTGTTATTTTTATACTTAAATCAGCACTGGGTGGTTCATGTACATTTATCTTATAATTCTAGTAAACCTTACCTTTTATTTCATCTTCCACTACCTCACAAAAATATTAGAAAATATCATTCTATTTATTTGGCACCTAATTTTTTTAATATCTGACAGAATTAAGAATGGAAAAAAAATTCTAATAGCTTTCGAAAAGTTGGGTTTGTAATTTTATATTTTTGTGTCACTCTTTAACTTAACTAGTTCTGGTGTTGCCTTCACATTCCATTTCATTTTTTCGAATTACTATTATTATATTTTTTTTCTTGAGGTCAAAATACAGTAGTAATTTTTTTCTAATACCTGGACGGGCGATGAAAATGCTCCTTGGTGTTGAACGTGTAAAAATTATAGTTTCTTTTTTCCGTTTTTTACTTTTTCCTGTTTCGATTAGTTTTTTAGATATTTAAGGAAAATATTACATACTTGGTGAATATTTGATTTCTATGATTTGTGTATGATCTCAACGGTCATGATGTGTCGACATCTATTGTCTTCGTTATTTACATCTGCTACGCTGAGAGAATTACGACGTTCTTCTTGGCACTTCACTGTTATCAGTTGACACACGCATATAGAGCACAAAACTAAAACGAATTAAAAAATTAAAAAAAAAATACTTAACTTCCTATATGTGCCATAGAAGAGTAGGAAAGAAAACTAAAGTATATCGATAATGCAATCAGTCACTGATTTTATATTCACTTCAAAGGAAGATAGAAGCCAGTAATCTTGTTCAGTAGGTAAATCGGCACCCTATCTTCCTTTGAAGTTAATACAAATATAGTAAGTGATTGCATCATCGATTGCTTTAGTTCTATTTTCTGCTTCTTAGGGCGCATATGCGAAAATAGGTATTTATTCAATATTTTATTTCATTAGTATTTTGTCTTCGTTACTGAAAGCACCCACATTCAGAGACTTCCATTTGATATATGACTCATAAATACTATATTTTTCCTCCCCCTGTTTTTGGAGTCGTGTTTCAGATAGCCCATGACATGGAGACGTCAAGAACTTTAATTTCAGATATAACTCGCTAAGGTTCACCTCTTCGAAAATTCGCCCCTTTTTGGGAAGGGAGAAAAGTGAGGAAGTGGAAATTTGAAACAGTCTACGAATTTTTTTTTTAACAAATATTATTTTAAAACAATTCCACAGAATTGAGGAATACGTATTTTATGCTTAACGTACGAACTCTCAAAAGAATAAGCATTTAAACAGCCGCGTCCCTCAAAAATAGTGACAGTCCGTTCCTAGTAATAATAAAAGTCACAATCTTCCTACTTAGTTACTTAGGTTTCAATGACACCATGGGTCGTCTTCCTCAGGGATTATAATATATATTTACTAGGCTATTAAGAAGATAGCTACACTGCTGAAGTTGAGACGCAGGTTGTTCTGGTGGCTGGCCACCAGTACGCAATTTACCTGGAAGTTCGCCCCCCCCCCCATTATAATATATGATCCTGTGATCGATGTTTAAGTGGCACGCGTTTCCCGTTGAAATCACCGTTGGTGCCACATGACACCGAGGCCAATCACCAGGTTGTATCTCAAGTTCAGCAGCACAGCCACCTTCTTAATTGCCAAGTATAACCTAAAGTATAATCCCTGAGGAAGACAGCCCATGGTGTTGTTAAAACTTAAGTAGGAAGATTGTGATTTTTAGTTGTGTGCTCTATACATATTTGTGTGTATCAACTGATAACAGTGAAGTGCCAATAAGGGCATCGATGTTCTGTCAGCCAGATGAAAACAACTAGGACAATTGATAATACAGTAATGATCGTGTGAGTTCCATATATCATTTCATAGGAAATTCACTTTTCGGTGAAATAACAAAATCTACGTGAAAAATTTAAAGACTACTGGGACATTTCTTGCCAAAGCAATACGGTTGTCATAACAAACATTTGAGAATAAGAGAGGATACATGATAAGTAGTATGACCGATAAATATGTATATATGTACAGTAGCTCAAAAAAGTATCCGAACGCTATGGTTGATTACAGAATTCAGAAAAAAATATCTGGCAACGATTTTTTTTAGAAATTACTGATCTGGCAATTTTCGTCTACGTACACAAAGGTTGCCAGATCACTAATTTCCAAAAAAAATCGTTGCCAGATATTTTTTCTGAATTCTGTAATCAACTATACCGTTCGGATACTTTTTTTGAGCGACTGTAAGTGAGGTGATAAAGTGTGGAGTTTAATTATATATCCAAACTGCATAACAGTGTTAATGACTGATATCAAATGCTGTGTTAATCTGAATATGGAAGTTTCTGTTGTCTTTCTTATAGATCTTTTGCATGTGTCGTATAAATTGACAGGTGTGACCTCTGTGGCAAGCAGTTGTTTGAATTAGACTCTGTTTTCTTTAATTTTTTTTATGGTTCAAAATTTTTTAATCGGAATAAAGAATTAGGAAAGTGATTGAGTAACAACGATTTAAAACCAACCTCATCATCATACCGTGTCAGTTGTTACCAAGATGTCGTGAGTCGTGATATTGCTTCGTTCCCACGGAAACACTTTTTTCGAATTACATTCTTATTTCCGAAATATATGTTTGTCGTTAGTTAGCGTTTTTATACGCAAATCTAACTATATGAAATATTCACTTGTTTTCTTTCAATTTTGGTTTCCTGTACACACAATATTTATATCATTGACCTAAAGAACAATAGTCGTTCCCTTTATAGAAACCTATGTAGATCCTCTGGTATCCTATTTGGGAAAGCAAATCTCAAGGAAAGACTTCGACTTAGGAAGCTTCCTAATTGTGCATCTTTATTTCCCCAAGCGACGAATACGATCACACGGATATTTCTTACATCGTTTAGAGAGCAAAGACTAGGTTGCAGATGTAATCATGGCATCACTCAGGTACGTTTAACACCTAATTATTTCAAAATATTCCTTGTTGCAATAATGTAAATTTGGGATTGTAACCAAATAGTAAATCGCCATTTTGGTATCCGTTTTTCTGTGGTAAAAGTTGTCAATTGAGATATTACTTTGCCGGTGTGAAAGTCCTGATTTAATTTCTTGCCCAAATTCTAAGACTTTTTAATCTTTTTAAAAAGACTGATATAATAGCCTCTGATTAATTGTAGGATGTGCATTTATTCATTTCAAATATAGCATATTATTATCGTTATCAAATATTCTTTAATAATCACCTGTAATATTTGGTTTTAGTTTCAACTACCATGCATTGAATCATTCTTTGTGATAGAGAAATAACTTTTTCCAATGAATCACATAGCGGCTGTTTCGCAAACCAGAAAGCGTTCAAAAACTAACTGCAGGAAGAGGAAGGTTACAATAAAAACTCTACTAGTACACTAGCTACTCTGAAAGAATCGATGGTCAGACGTCATTACGCCTTGTAGTTGCTTTCACTGCACATCATTTGGCACATGCGCTTCGTTTCCGATTCTCTTGTAACTCGCAGAGAATTTTAACTTTCGGATGTTTTACTTTACTCGGCATTATCGGTTGCATTGCTCCGAAATTAATTCATGGAGAAAGAGAGTAAAATGAAATAGCATAACGAGTTCTAACGCTTTCAAACGATTCATTGCATATTCTCAATGAGTTGAGAGTTTAGTATTTTAATTTAGTGTATTATGTATTGAATTCAATATTTGAAGCATTTTCTTGTTATTCCTCCAGATATATTAAATTATTTTACATCAATATGCTAAAAGGCGAACGCAAATAAATCGAATTGTGTAAACAAGCTTTGTTTTAAAACATATCTACGTGTTTTTAATACGCTTATTTTTCGTAATATTTAGCATCACAACAGTGGAAAATGAGCAATAAAACATTAATGTTGATCCCTTCTGAATTTTCTCACTTTACCACGGATGTTTAACAATAACTTTAAATTAATTCCATGGTAATTTATTGTGTGTGGTATTCCATGTTAATTCCAGACGCTATGTTTGCATTTGATAGTTGGTCATTGGTGAAACAAATATTTGAATAGTTCTTATTTAGCAGCAAAAGAGTCGATGTTATGCAACATACTTCAAACTCACGCCGATATATCATTTATGATGTCCTATTGTATTGATAGCTGTGATGCCATTCGCATATTTTAAAAATTATACATACAGTTTTAGTACAATCTACTTATTAAAATGATATGCAACGAAAGCAGATATGGAGGAAACGTATGACTTTAAAATATTTAGCATGCTTCTGAGTTATGAAATCAAATAATATGTCCATTACTGCTTGGAGAATTATTTATTTAGTGATTAATAGCATTAATAAAACGAAAACAAGGGAACTAAATTAAGGGGGAAATTATTTTCAGATTCTTTTTTTAAGATTTCCCTCCCCCCAATATATTCAAAGATTACAGCCAGTTCAACGATTCTTTTTTTTTTGTTACTCTTCCTCAGTCGTTTTTGGGCATTGGTCTCTAATTTAAACAAAAGATTTTGAAGTGCATGGGTTTAATTTTTTTTCTTAAGTCGTTGTCTTTAATACGCGAATTCATTTCAGTCTTCTGAAGATGGCTATCCTATATGTATCGAATCCTCTGTATCACAAATGAAATACATATGCGAGTTAGGTGCAAAACGAGAGGGAAACATTTAATTCGCATTAAATTGTCTGTTGCATGTACAATAGCATTTGCTCAACTAATCATCGATTTCCCATAAGTAACCTGTGATCTACGTATACAGAAATCTATCAATCCTAGTTCTGTACCAAAGAGAAAAAAGAAACTGTTATTTTCCCCGATCGATTTTTTTAAACCTACTTTTTGTTCCGCAAGAGCCGAGATCAATTGCAGCAATCCATTGTCCGTTGCGGTTCGTTTCAGATGGATATTAGTGATTTTAATGAATTTGAGAAAGAAACCGCATCATATATACTATATAATATATATCATATATACATTGTGCTGAATGTTAAAGTTTAATAATTCCATGCTAAACAAAATTCTTGTGTTTAGAAGAATTAAGGTATTTAAAAATGCAGTGGCGTTCGGTAAGAAGAGTGGAGTTGCTATCTCAATCTGCAATTGTAATCCGAGCATGAGCAACTTATTCAAGAATTAATCACAAATAAAAAAGAGCAAAAAGAGCAAAAAATATTTTTTTCATTTTAACCGGAATTTTGAATTTTCATGTTGGCAGTGGAATTTGTATATTCGTCGACAAATATATACTAAGATTCAAAAGTTAATACACTTTTGCATATGTAACGGTCTGTACAGAATGAATAATACAGCGTAAGATCAATAATACCACTGTATAAAAAAATATCATATTTTATTCGATTCATTTGCTTTAGCACGAGACAGTTGGTTTGTAGAGCAGCTCGGCAACCCCGAAGGAACTCAATCACAAACAGATAATCTGCATTTTTACATAATATTTATTTCTAGGACACTTGTACAGCTTCCTTTGATATACTTAACATCTGATCGGCAAATTTTAGAAAACTGATCACAGATTTTATTTTTGGATTCTTTCTTGTTTCGGAGCTTTGACATCTCCCCGCTTAATTCACTATCTTGAAATCATCATTAACTCGTGAGAAGAAAATCTGCAGAATTTAGGCCTTCCTACAAATTCACAGCTACTTAGTACGAAACAATGGAAATGGAATCGATTTTATGAATAAAAAGAGAGACTGATGATAATCCACACAATCGCAGATGTGATTTAATGGTATTGAATTTTAAGCAACTTCATATTAGTAAAAAGAATAAATGAATAAAAAACATATACAAGTTCGAAATAAATGATAAATTTATGTATAAAAGAAAGTGATCAATTGAGAAATTATTTCATCATAATTAACTTATAACAAAGGAAAACGCCTTTTTCGCCGTTAGATTTATAAACACATGCAACCGCTTCCCCGATGAACTTTGTGCCGCCCTGTTAATGACTGCCAAGTGCGATCGAAAGCACTCGGCTTCTACAGTCATGTACTTTGCACATTTCAGTGCCTAACTTTTCCTTTGTTATACGCTAATAAATTTATGCTATAAAACCAAAACTAATAGTTAGTTTTTTATCTTTCCGGTTCCAAAATCTATTGCTATATTGCTGATTTTTTGTCATACTTACATTCGATATGCCAGATACCTTATAAACTCTAATTTTCTACAGTAAAAGCGCATTTTTAAATTTATATTTAAAACGTTTATAAATTTCAATCTGTTCTTATTCTCATATTCGAAAATATGAAATATTTGAGGAACCAAGGACAATTGAACCAATGAGCTTTGAATGTGATTTTAGAGAACAATTTCAACCGTAAGACATTTTCTTCTCTTATTGTAGTACGATAAAGCTCATTTCAATGTCTAACTCTGATTCGTATATATAGAGAGTATACGTTTTGAAAAATGAATCCATAGCTCAATGTTTTGTGTGGTAGAAAACGGACAGGTATACAAGGATTGAAGGATAAAAAAGGTAAGGTTATAGAAGGGGAGGATTCTGTCATGACAAGGTGGGCTGAGCATTTCAGTGATGTTCTAAACAATGTGGTTAGTTCTACTCCCATTGTTTGTAATGATGATAGATGCATTGGCAGCTTTAATGTTGGCCCTATAACACAATCTGAAGTTATTTTGGCTATCTCTAAACTTAAACTTCATAAATCCCCAGGGGTAGATGAAATTACTACAGAAATGCTCAGAGCTGGGAATGTTTCGGTTACCACTTGGATGACTGAAATTTTGAATAACTTTTACGATAAAGGCATGGTTCCTAAAGATTTTACCAGAGCTATTATTATCCCTATTTTCAAAAAAGGTGATCGCAGTTCTTGTGATAACTATAGGGGTATCAGCCTACTCTCTGTTCCAGGTAAAGTTCTTTCCATGATTGTGCTTAATAGAATTAAGAATCTGGTTGACAGTCAATTGCGTGATGAGCAATGTGGATTCAGAAGTGGTAGGGGATGTGTGGATCAGATATTTTCACTTAGGCAGATTCTTGAGAAATGTTTAGAGTTTCAGAAACCTTTGGTTGCTAGCTTTGTTGATTTCAAAAAGGCTTTCGACTCTGTTGATCGTCATAATTTGTGGTTGATTGTGAAATCATATGGTATACCAGACAAGTTAGTTAACATAATGAAAGCTCTCTATAATAACACTGAGTCGTGTGTGAGAGTTGGTAGGTCTGGTAGCAATTGGTTTAGCATTACGTCTGGTGTTCGACAAGGGTGCATCTTGTCTCCTTTTGTCTTTAGTTTGGTTGTTGATTATGTTATGCGAAATTCACTTCAAGGGAAAGATTTTGGCCTTAAATGGGCTGGAGATACGAAAATTTCTGATTTAGATTATGCTAATGATTTAGCCCTTTTGGCAAATGATGTTGATGAGATGAACTCTTTCATTCGAGCTGTTGATGAGACTGGTAGTAGAGTAGGTTTGGTTATAAACAGAGATATAACTAAAGTGATGAAAATTGGTCAGGCAGGTTGTGATTCAGTTAATCTGAATGGTTGCAGTCTTGAGCAGGTGTCACAGTTTAATTACCTTGGGAGCTATGTAACTGATACTGGTGATGTGCGGCATGAGATTAACAGACAAATAGGTATTGCTGCCGGGACTTTTAAGAATCTATGGAGATTGTGGAGAAATAGGTGTATACAGCTAAAGACTAAAATTAGACTGTATAATAGTTTGGTTCTTTCTAGGGTTAGTTATGGTAGTGAAACTTGGACGTTATGTAAACATGATAACAGGAAACTAGATGCTTTTGATTCTAGATGCTTACGCAGTATCTTGGGTATTAGGTGGTTTAACTTTGTAACTAATGATGAGGTTAGGCAAAGGAGTCTGCAACCTCCTTTAAGCAGCATATTATGCAGAGAGAGACTCCGTTGGTTTGGCCATGTTGCCCGTATGGATAATTATAGATTGGTGAATAGGGTTATGAACAGTGTGCGTAGAGGCCTCAGAAGGAGGGGGAGACCTAGGATGCGGTGGGCAGACAATGTCAAACAGGACCTTGTTAGAATTGGTGTACAGTGGCCGGATGCAGCAGATGTAGCTCAGGACAGATATGCTTGGAGAATTAAACTGCACGGTCTGGTTGGACCTCCGTAGCCCATGGCTGCTTGAGGATGATGATGATGATGATGAAGTATGAGTTGTGGTTCGGAAAAGCCAAAATTGTCTTGGTGAAAAGCAAAATTAAAAGTTAAAACTTCTGGACAATGATCATATGATAGTTCGTTGATTGCATATAATATTATTTTATATAATTCTTGATTTAAAATAAATCAAGATCAGGTTTTTGTGATATATATATTTAGCCCAGAAAACTTACCAACAGATCAAAGAGATCATAACTGGATTTTCGAAACACAGAACAAAATCTTTGTTCACAACCTTTTTCATCTTCCACTAGGCAGTGTTCTGCATCACATATCATTTCCTCTCTTAGATATTTCGAATCTTTCAAATCACTTCGTACCCTCCAAAGTTCCTCGGATACAATTTGCCACGCATATGCAACTTTATGGCAAGAGAAAATTAACTATGGTTTGAGGTGCATAAAAATATAAAGGTACAAAAATTATTTATTACTTACATAATATTTAAAACATTTATTATTTATTTGTATGTACTTTTATTAGCTTTTGCACATTTTTCGAATTAATGATTTTAACTTCCGGTACGAATTTAGTTTTTGAATCTCGTGTTCTGCTCGTGCTTAATTAGAACGCCTTCAAAATCCACGGACGCTCGGCGCTCTTGACCCAGCAAACTGAACAATGAGTTTATAACACGAAATCAGAAAGAAATTAGTTTGATGCATTCATTATTTCAAATTTAATGGTGGCAATAGTAAATTTGAATAACTTTCAACTGTTAATATTTAATCATGCGAAATCAGATATTAGTTTAGGTTGATGTTTTTTTTTTAATTTATTAGTGGTAACAGTGATTGTTTTGAATTCGGAAGTAAGAGCACCAATACCATTGTGAGTACTCTTTTGTCTTGCTGACTAGTTTTATAACTGAATGAATGTGAAATGCGAGATCTTTGATGTTGTTTTCCAGTTCATTAGCACTCGTTTCAGAAACCTGCTCACTTATACCATTGTGCAATATTTGCTGGAAGATATCTCGATTAATGAAAAGTCGCTCTTTTTGAAAAAGACACACCAGGCTGATCCAGGGACAAAAACACAGGATTATGGTCTGAGCTTTTAGTTAATTCACAATTTATAGACTATAATTTGGAGACATATTGTCAGTGAGAAAAATATCCAAAATGTCTGGAAGGAAATGATGTAGATGAATCTGGAGCATCAATGATAATTTTTGATTTCCACTTGCATTGGTTCCTCGGCAGTTCCATAATTTGTGTTCAGAGTTTTAAGACTTCAGCGACTAATACGGGGCAACTGCTGTGTAGTATCGAATCAAGATCTTGAATGGAATCAAGATCTAGCACAGCATTCTGTGATTTGTAACAGGATACAGTTTTTAAATCTCTCACAACAATTTCGCAGAATCACTGCAGTGGCTTCAATGCTTCGCAGATTTGGCAGCCTGAACTCAAAATGTTCAAGCTAACGCTTGATGAAAATCGCTGTTCCACCAACTCTATAACTCTGTTCACTCACCAAAATAAACTCTGTTGGGCAGCATATCTGTTCGATAAATGTGAAGTTAGTCATCTTGAAGCTAGCACATGATTTTAGGTGGGCTTCTTTTATAAGAGCAATATCGAATTTATGATTAATAAGCAATTCTTTAAACTCGATAGCAACAGATTTAAGCCATTTGCATTTCAAAAGGCAATCTTGATGAGGTTAGAATTATTTTATTTAAGAGCCATACTGAAAAAGTTTGATAACGTAGTCAGTTGCCTTCAGAACATAATATTTTACAAACTACAAATTTTTGGGCAGACTACAAGATCTAAATTCTCCTAACAGTTCTTGTAGTCTACCAAATATGTCCGAAAAATTAAGACTCTTGAAACTTTATAATATGCTATTGAATTATTTCAAAACATTCAGGCCTGTGCTTCCTTTTTTAACTTGTTGTGAAAGTTGACTAGTAGAGACCTGTCTCTTAGCAGCCCTAGATTGGGTAGTCTGATTGGAGCATTTTTAGTCACATCTGAATTGACAACTACCTGAGCATATAAAATGCCAGGAAGAATGGATTTTACTTTGACTGTCAACGGCAATATTACATTTTTTGCTACCTTTAAAAAATAGACATCATGATTTTTAATTGCCTTTGACTACAGTTTAGGAAATGCAGAACAACCTTTGTAATTCGCATTGTGCTCCAAACTTCAATTGGCACACTTTGGTATCCCATTAGCTTTTTTTCTTCAAACATTCAGCGGTCAAGTGGTTGCTTATGCACTTCACTCACCTGGCTTGATTGGGACAACAAGAATATGTGTGCACATACCACTGATATCTGTGACATTGGCTGGGATAGGATTTAGTTTTATATGATTCAACATTCACTCGCAAATTGAATAAAAAACGTATGTTAAAAATTGATTGTTCGCATCATTTTTAGGCAATTCAATTAGATACAAAGGCATTGGTTGTTTATTATTGCCCTTTTTGAACTGACTGATTTTTATAATAGTGTAAACTTGATCAAGAAGTTCTTTTAATTCATCGACTCTTATGTCTGCTGGCAGGTTTTTGTTCACAACCTTCAAATTTTTTTCACGATTCAATTGATAGGTATGATACTGAATGTCATCAATATACAACCTTCTACTGTGAAACCTCTATAGTAGACCTCAAGAAATAAAAGTTGGATTTGGATGGTTTCACCAAACCTTATAGCAGAAAAATGCAATCCGGCAATTGCTTTTAAATCTTTATTTAATCCAATCCAGTTTTTCTCAATTCTAACTATAATAGGTGGAACTTTCTCAGTTTTTGATATAATAGTTTCAGAAGTTAGCCTATCCTCCAGTTCCCCAAGTTCCATACTTGATCTGTTGCCATCTTCATCCTCAAATAAATCACAATATCTGTTTTTCGTTGGCAGTTCATTTCTGTCTTCCGTTAGTAACAGTGACAGTTTTGCAGCCTTTATGCCACTTACCTGCACAAACTCATCCATATTAGTGACTTTTGAGTCTTCATTAACTTGGCTGACTGCAGTAACAAGTAATTAAGGCGTGTAGTTTCACTCTCTTGAGAGCCCCAAATATTCCTTATTAATAAGGACATATATTTCTTTTCAAATTGCACTGCAAGGAACTTCAATGATGATCTCAAGTCCTAGGCTCGTGTTCGGCACTGGTAAATCGAGCCAATGGATGTCAGTGACACTGTTAAAGACAGGTACTGAAACAAACCCGAGTCACTACCTCATAACGGGGGGGATTTTAAAACGCGAGCAGAATACGAAAAAAGTTCTTTCCATTTGGTGCTTCAATCTTGAACGAGCTCCAGTGAATTCAAGTAACGAACACATTTCTAGATCAGTGCACTATCTCCATATCTTATTAACTTCCCATAAAAATTCAAATTTTTTTACTAAAATTTAACTGGTAGCTTTTTTGTTTCTAAATGTTTGCACCTAATTTTCAAATTTTCAATAGTTATTTAATACATTAATAATAAAAAAATATTTCATTTTATATGCATTAAATGGCTTTATACACTTTTATATGATATTGGACACAGAGGAAAAATATACAGATTCATTGTAGCGAAAAAGAAATTGCACATAAACGTTACTTAGGCATTTGGATCAAATAATTCATTCAATTGCCAAATATGATGAGAGTAGTATAAAAATTTTCAGAAAGAAATGTTTTTTTTTAATTTAACTACGCTTATTTAACTATGCAAAGAATTCAAACAGATGTTATTTATTTTTTGCCAAGTTATATCTATTCACGTCCATATTACCCTGCAAGCATGTTACATATTTCCAGTTGTGTTTGAATATTAGTCAACCGAGCGTGACTTCAAAATAAATAAATAACCTATAAATGAAGAGATTTAATAACAAAGGCAAATAAATTACGTAAATCAATATCAAGTTTCTCTTCTATTTTCAATAAACACGAATACGCTTTCTATCAGTATTAAATTATTCTAATGATCATAACTGATATAACTGACTTTACTAATTAATGTATAAGCATAAGTCTCACAATCACATTTTAACATTTGTTTAACTTCGCGAGAGTTAAATTCGCGTAAGCTGAGATTCTACTGTGAATAGATGAATATTTATTTGTATATATATATATTTAATAAAATTATTTGCAATTCATGTAGGTAAAACCTGCAACTCATAAATACAGTGTATATTTCATGTTTTGTTTTTATTTTTGTTCCAATATTTCTCGCAAAACAAAAACGATTAGGGCTTATTTTAGACGCCAACTTTCAATTTTATCTTGCGAACAAGATGGTGGAGACATCTGGGGGAATCTTTCACATACCACTCTCCTACTAAATATTTTAGGACATTAAGGCTACCTAATCTCATACGAACTCTACCTTTAATGGGGTTTAAGTATTAGTTACTCTATGCTAAAAGTACCAAGTTTTGTTTTCCATTATTACAGTACAGTTTCTCTAAGCATGCAAACATATGTATGCTACAGCAATTACTTTAAGTACTAGACTGCGAAATAAAAGTATTAAATCGAAATAAATAGAGAGATTTGTTTTAGGCAATCATATATATACGAGCTATTAAAGATTGAAAGTTTATTCTTAGGTTTTTCTTTAAAGTAATAGCAATGTCATGGGAGATATTTAACAGCCTAAAGACGCCTGTTAACATTGGAATGTTTTTAGCATTTTCCTTTTCACTCATTAAAACATTTCCAGCGATAAAGAACGAAATTCCTGCCCTGAAGATCGGTGATTCCAACTTCCGCTTACTGCAGCCTGTTTTAAATTTTTCGCTTTCGGAGCCATTTCCCTGCGGCAAGGAGAGGAGGAGGAGGAAGAATAAGAGACTGCTGGAGAGGAAGAGGGGACTGCTGCGCTGCTTTCGCTCTTCTTCTTAACAAGCAAAATAATGAGTCGCTTGTTGCTGTTCTATGATCTAGCAAGATGCTACAGCAGAAAATATTGGCTCGCCGCTCCCACTTAAGATCGCTTTGCCATCGAAGTGCAGAACGGCAATGATGTAATTTTGGAACTACAACAATGTTAGTCGAGACATTCACAGAAACTAAACAAAAACATCGCCATCAAAAATATTAATTTCCTTATTTTCCAATATCGAATAGTGATAGCTTTTTCAGCCTTTTTCGTGTCAGATATCTGTAGAATGCGTTCAAAGCAAATTGCTTTTTCTTTCCTCGAAAACATGAAATCTTAAGGAGAAATCGAATTTATCTATCTCTGAACATAATTTTACATTCCTAGTTTTTCCTCTGCATTCAGCTCTTTTTGATTTCCAAAAGATATATTAAAAAAATTACATTGGGACTAAAAATTAACCTATTACACCTCATATTTTTAATGGACTTTGTGACAAACGTGCGTTCGACACCATAATACTATAATAAATCCTTTAAATTCGAAAATCAAGCGACAGAAAAAAAATCTACGAATCCGCGAAAACAATAGACCTACATATCTAATAAGTTGTCTAAAAATATCTATAAATACAGATATAAAATGAAAATAAATAGGTTACCTTATAAAATAATATAAATCTAATTTTAAAAGATTCCTTTTCAAAACTGAATGCAAAATTGTATTTATTTCACTAACAGATAATAACCATCCCAGTGGCCAAATAGTTAGTGCTCTTAGCTACTGATCAAACGGACATGAGTCAGAGCCCAAAGCCCCTGCAAAATATGGATGCGTCTTTTCTGTGTTGTCTTTATTCTGAGGCTATGCTTCTTCACAGATCTTTCCTATGACGTATTGGACAGGCTCCTTTAAGATCTCTTTGAGAAGCAGCTGCTTGAGAGGTAATCGATTTTTTTTTATAATAGACAATACAAATGTTACCATTATTAACGTTACAGGATTCTTAATACTGCCTAGTATAAAATGGTTACAAAACCACCAAATATTATGAGTAAAAAAGAAGAAACATCAAAAATTGAGATTCTCTGATGTTATGTATTGCGGACGTCATATACTTCCCACATTGTCCTAGAATAGCTTGTGTCCCTGAAAAGTATCGCCAGAGTAGGTCCAAAGCTTAAAATAAATCTTTCTTAGATGACCGTGGCTTAATCGATGCGTCATTAATGCATAATTTTTCTGAACATCATTTTCGTAATAATTTTAAGGTAAAAAAATATTGATATTATGAGCACAAGGCTATTCTTTCTCGAATACGAATTACCAAGGGTTTCCAATTGCCCAGGTACCTCTGTATTAAATTTTTTTTATCGGCTCTTACAATTTAATGGTTTTAAACTTATCTAAGTTTTACTGTATTTTTGTTTATAGTTATTTAAACAAAATTTTATTTATTCTATATAATAGTTTTTAATTTAATTTTAATCTGAGTCAATATTATTTTTAAACTTTATCAATTAATACGAATAGTTTAGATAATTACAATTTTTTTCAAGAAGGTTATTTCATACCAGTGTCATATTTTCATGCCGTACAAGAATTATTTTACACCATGAACGGTTTTCACTTTTTCCAACAGAAAAGAAAATTGAACAAATTATCTACACATGACATGACATCTGAAATGTTTTTAAATCATTTATGAAAATAGGTGCAGATAATTCTCCTTAACCTGGTAAATGCGATCCATCAAAATGCGCCTAAGGGAAAACGCGTTAAGCGAAAGTCAGGGTTACATCGAGTGCGCTGGAATCAGTTGCAACTTGTTCAACTGTCTTCAAATATTCCTACAGATTTCTGACTTCTTTTCTTTTATAAGCCTTAACATTTCAAGATATATTCTATAGATTACATGTTCCATCCAAATGTCTAACAACAACACTATGTAACAAGAAATTATTCATGTTATTTCCTGCCCTTTTCTTGGATAAATAAGAGGTGCTGAATGAAAATCTATCACTGGCTACTCTACTCTTAATATTTGCAAATATATTGCAAAATTTTTTTTTGAGAAATTCAGTAATTTTTGCTCGTTATACGTACTTCATCTCCATATGTGAGTAAAATTATGACATATATAATAAGCATATATTATATTACATAAATTCATCTATTTATCATGACTATCAGCTATAAATTAAACGATAGATATATATGATTTAATTATAATAATGCATAAGTCTAACTAGAGGCAATTTTTAAAATATTTAACAATCGGTACGGTTAAACAAAGTTAAAACTAAATTATTTAGAAGCAATAACAACTACATAGTTTGAGGATAATGATAATCTGGTAATTTCCCTAAAGCAAAGATTACTTCCTAAAGAATGCGAACGCAATCGCAACGATTGCAAACGCAAATCAATACACAAAAAGTGATTTTGGCCTACTTGGCAAATAGTGTTGTGAATGTTTCTCAGCTATTGCTACCACAAGAGGCCCTATATTAATGGTTGTCGCGACATCCTGCGACATTTAGCTTTAACTAATGAGTTTAATTTATAAATTATATTAGTTATTAATTTAACCACTTATCGTAGTTATTACACTGGTGGAAATATAAAAATGAACACCATTAACAATTAATGCGTAATCTATGAGATTTATTTAGTAGAAACAACTTGTTGGAGAAAGGAAAGTGAATACACATGCGAAGTGATTCAATGTTTATTGTACCTTTCAATGAGCATTACATTTTACAGAAGGCACATTTTAATAGGGTGTTGAACCTCCTCGAGCAGTAATACAAGCTTACAAGCTCTCAATCTCGCATGCAATCGGTCGCACAATGCTGGATATTACGCTGGGGGGATACCATTACATGGGCTTTCAACTTGGACGCATTATTAAACGATGGTCGTTGCTTGCCGCGGTCCACAGAAGAGTCCAGTCCCAGACATGTTCGATTAGAGACAAGTCCGGAGAGCGTGTTGGCCATAGGAGTTGCTGCACTGCCTGGAAAAGCATGCTGAGTTGCCCGGGCAGAGTGTGGGCGGGCGTTATCCAGCTGGAATATCGCATTTGGGATTACACTCAAATATGGCAGGACGACCAGCTGTACGATGTCGCTGACACACGTACTGCTAATCAGTGTATCCTGTACAAACACCAGACACTAACGAGAGTGATCGCTCCCCAACACCATGATGGCTGGCGTGGGCACTGTGTGTCGCTGGCAGATGCACGATGGAAGAAGCCGCTCACCGTGTTGCCTTCGGACGCATAAACGACCATTAGATGCTTCTAAGCAGAATCGGCTTTCCTCACTTATTCACAGACTGCCATTCTTCCTTCCAATAAATTCGTTCTTGACACCACTGCAAACCTGCTTGATAGTGATAAGGTGACAGCGGTAACCGTGCTCGTTGTCCTGCTTCCAAAAGACGATTGCGCATCGTTCTTGCAGACACCCTTGGTACGACAGAGGATCGAATTTGTGACGCCGTAGCCGTCCGCTCTTCCATTGCCGCCTTTCTGATAAGCTATCCTTTCGTGCGTCCTTCTTAACCTTGTGTTGACCGAAACCACGTCTGTGAGTGTGCGAATGCTCTTCTGACTATCGACGCCAACATCGTACCACTGCCGATACCTCTCGTTAAACGAGGTGTGCGATTTGACGAAAAGACCAACTTGCTTCCCGAAAATCCCCTATACGACTTCGTCAAACTCCGCTAACTGAACAAATGTTGCGCACCTGCGTCGTCCAGGCATGGTAGCTTCTTCAAAGAGCACTGAACAACACGAGACAAGACGAATAACTTCTTTCTTCACGCCTTAATCATTAAATACGCGCTGCGTACATTTGCATATTGTCGTCCTCAGTGACGTCATTATTTCATCCAATGACTTCAATCTTGGATCAGGGTTTCTGCTGCCCTTAATTATTAACATATTATTATATTACGTTCCTAAAGGAATTATTTCTGGATGTTTCTTTTTTTATTTCCTCCAACTGATACGTAGCCATTTCAATATTTTAACAACAGGTACGGCACACTGGCTGAATATCAGTTCTGACTTTAACCAGGCTGCGAATTTTCCCTTACTCCCGTTATTCTTTTATCTTGCAAAAATATATTGAAATATATTAAATGTCGTTTCTCATTTCAGTGAAAGATGTCTAATAGTCGAGGTTGCAAATTGTCAACAGATTCGTTCTGCTAGGTTTTCGGATAATATAGTAGTCCTAAATAAGTACCATGACCGAGTGGTTAGCTCGGTTGGCTACTGATATAAGGGACCTGGGTTCGAGCCCCGGGTAAGGCATGGATGTATGTGTCGTTTTTCTGCTGAGGTCCTGCCATCCTCTCATCCATGCCAGATCTTCTACTATGGCGTATAAACTGACAGGCTCCTGTCAGACCTCTGGGGCAAGCAGCTGCTTGAGGGGGTATTTATTTATTTTTATTTTTTTAAATAAGTGAATCACCAGATTGCAACTGGTACAAAGTTTTGTAGTGTATATGAAGCATATTTTGTAGTTCCCATCTGTGATGAAGACAAATCATGGTTGGGTTGTTTTCTTCTGTTAAGCACTTTTTTGTGCACAGCGGGCTAAAGGCCAGGTCACAAGGACCACGAAAGCTCAGAGAAATTTGGTGGAGGGGAACCACTGTAATTGTTAGGGATCGTAGTATAATAATAACCTGTAATACTAGTAATAGTACATAATAATAAGTAACTGGAATAATATAATAATAATCCTTTGGATTGTTAGGAGACGGATGGAAAAATCATGGGTTTCTCGTGTCGGCTTTGATATCTGCCGATCTACATTAGAAGGGTAGATGCGTGGAACCAAGTAGTGTATGTCATTTGCAGTTCCTCAAATTCAGTGAGAGCCTACTAATCACCACTTTATGATTACAATTTTTGCATGATGAACATAACTACGAAAATGCAAAGGATCGTAGAACTGTAGCGTATCGAAGTATAGCATCATCTATTGCTCCAGTTCCACACGGCGAAGACTTGCTTATTCCAACACCACTTGTGATTTTGTTGTCAGAGGAGGGGCAGAAGAGGAAACTGTAAGCTCAACTACCAGTGTCGATGAGGACGTTGCGAAGCAAGTGGCAGCAATAGCCACATTTTCCTAATCAAGCAAAATTAGATGACATAATCAGGGATTTAGATGTCACTAAATCAAATGTGGAGATTTTAACATCCCGTTTAAGAAGTGGAATTTATTGGATCCGACCTGAAAGATATCAGCATATTCTGCTAAAGGCATGGGAAATTTGCTCTCTTCTATGTTTTGGCCTAAAGTTTGTGCTACTGCGCTGATGTAGATCGTCTTTGTGAAACTATTGACCTACCTCATAAACCAAAAAATTGGCGCCTATTCATCGACGGCTCAACCAGAAATCAGAAGGCTGCTGTTTTTCTAAACAACAGCAGTTTCCATCTATTCCAGTAGCACATTCAGTACATTTTAAAGAATACCATGAGGATGTCAAAAAAACTGCTTCCGTCGGATGGGGCATAAGGTAGTGGCCCCGTGTGGGGGAGAGCCATACCCTGTGCACATTAAAGAACATGCAGAATGGCCTTGACGGGAGGCTACAATCTGTGTCCAGTGGGCCTCCTACTCCCAATCTTCTCTGAGTCCTCGGGGACCTTGTGATCTGGCCATTTAGCCCATTGTAAGCAAAAATGTGCCGTTCATAGACCAACCCAAGAAACTGCTGGAGAAAATAAACCATAAACGTTATAATTGGGATGTTTGTAGCGATTTCAAGATCTTAGGAGATCTATTATGTCTACAGGTGGCTGTACTAAGTATTTTTCTGCTCTCCCTCTGCTTCTGAGACTGTAGAGCATCACCCCAGCATTATACGAATAGAGAATGACAGACAGAAGATAAATAACTCTAGGCACATGCAATGTTATTCATGGAGTTTTTGTTTCAACTGACAAGATCTTGCTGCCACCACTTCACATTAGCTTAGGGATTGTGAAGCATTTGATCAAAGCTTTCAATCACACATCAAATGCTTTTCAATATATACGTTTCATGTTCCCTCATTTGTGTGAAGCAAAACTTAAGGGCGGTATATTTACTGTACAACAAATACGATGGATGCTACAGTCTCAGAAACACGAAAGAAATGCTTACAGGCTTTTGCGGCAAACAGTACAATATATTCTTGACAACATAAGAGTAAGACTTACAAAGCATTTGTGTATAATTTGATTGAGTAGTATCGCCTACTGTGTTATAATATGTTTGTTAAAATACACTATTTACACTCACACTTGGACCTCTTCAAACCAAATTTGGGTGATGTGAGTGAAGAACACGTTGAACGCTTTCACCAAGTATGAAAGCCACGGAGAAAAGATAACAAGACGATGGCATTCGCAATGATGGGGGGGGGGGGGCTACATTTAGGGCTTACGTTGACAATATGAATCCAGTCACAAACTGCAAATACGTTCATATGATCACTTTTCAATAAGGCCTTAAAGCTTAGCTCTTATGTAACAATAGTCTAGCATGTATTTTAATTTATTTCGATACGATCATGCAATGTGTTTAGTAATTGCATGCAATATGATATGCTCTATATATTAATATAATATTCTACAGAAATATTGATATATAATTTTTGTACGACTAGTTGATGCAATATACAAACCTTTGATATATTTGTAATCAGCTTGACTAATGTGATCCATAAACACACATATACACATATATACACAAAAATAAAAAAAAATAAAATAAAAATCATAAACACAAACGTCATTAAAATTTTCTTTCGTAGTGTAATTATTGCATATTTCCCATTCGAAATTTCTAAAATTGACAATACTATAAAACTACAGTTTTGTATATTGCTATAAAACTGCAGTTATCTAAGTTCAGTAATCACTCTATCTAAAAGATATAGTGTTATTCCTCGTTCGCCTTCTTCACCGTATGCTATGACAGAATGGACCCAATAGCTGCCAATATCTTCTATGCTCCTTGCAGACGGTGCTGGAGAAAGAGCAAGAAAATCCACGATTATCCTTGGTTTATACACTATCACAAATTCAGTGATCATTTGACGTCGCGTTTCATCCGAACTCTGGACTTTTTCCAAAATTATGGCGACTTCGTGAACCTTAATAGTTATGAAGTCTTTTAGAAAGTGGTTGTGCGCACTCATGACATTATTTGAAGTTTTGTACATACTCTGTTCTGTTCGACCCACTATTAACAGGAGATTGACAATTCATGCCAACCTTCTGCTAATTGTGAATTAGCACACTTTTTGTTGATTATCACAATGACTTTGATCGAACAAAATGTTTCCAAGTGTTAGCTTATAAGTAAGTTGATGTTCCTTTGAGTGTGCTGTCAACGTTGATGGCTTACCTCTACTTCAATTATATTGAGCCTCAGGTGGTAAAAATTTAGAGATACACTTTTCGTGCTATAATATGTACATAGATGATATTTTCGTCTTATGTATCGCGAATGGAAATCCTGTATCATTTAATGGGCAATATGCACACGAATATAAAATACACTAATGAATGGAAAACCCATATAAAAAACAGCTACCTTTCTTATATCCACCTCTACACAGAAACAATAAGGCATTCCAGTAATAGTTACTCACAAAACAACTGCTTTCACGTAGCTTATACCATTAAACTCGAATCAGCCTATGGTGGTAAAAAAAACTACCAATCGTACAACCTTAATAAGAAAGTGAAAAAAAATCATTCTCTCAGAAGGAGAAAAAGAATATGCATAATAACTTCACAAAAGCTGCGGGTTACCCAATACACCTCATGTAGAAACCTCGGATAGAAAAATAAAGTAAAATATGTCTGCAAAAGCTCCACAGTCAACGGCAGTCAAAGAAAGAGATTAAATATTTATTAAATATATCAGTGCCGTACAAAACATACCATGGTTAACTGCTACCCTTAATGCCATTACGAAATCATGTGGTACAAAATACCTGCTAATGCCATCCTCACAACGATAAAAAGATCGAGACAAATCAATTGAAATGCATATGAAATCCAGTTCTGAGGAGCGATACTGATGAACATTGGCAAAGAACATTGGCAAAAGAAACGTAATGTGAAAATTAGAATCAAGGAGCATAAACAAGACATTAAGCAAAAACAAATTGAAAACAGCGTTCGCTGAAGTAGTAACTGCAGGACGATAAACATCTCTCTACGAACAAACAAAAAAGCTATCGTCAAAAGCAACCACGGACTATCAGCTTCATTTACCAGAACAGTTTGTGATACATGAAATTAAAAATACGCTGAATGATGATACAAAAATACTACCTAAGCATGGAAATTATTGCTCCATCAGCATCATTTAGATAAACAAAAAGGGAGCAAAAATAAAGAAATCCTAACTTGTGAGAATACGATGCTAAGGCTTACAGTGATTCCTGTCAACTGCTAATAGTGGGTCGACCTGAACAATGATGCGCACAACCACTTTTTAAAACCTTCATAGCTGTCTCTCTTCACGAAGTCGATACATTTTTTGGAAACAATCAATGATTCGGATGAAACGCCGACAGAAGAAAATATCACTTATGCACATTGTATAAATCAAAGATAGCAGATACAGCTGCACTCTGCTGCCACATGGGGTGAAGAAGGCGAGAAATAAATAACACTATATTCTTTTTAATTCGTGTTTTTCTTTTTGTTGTTGTTATTGTTTTATTTTCTGTTTTTAATTATGTGTTTATTTTCTGTTTTTAATTATGTGTTTATTTTCCATTATACATGTCTTATTCTGTAATTAACCTATCATGTTATTGAAAAGAATCCTGCTGACAAGCTATAAGTATTAGCGGGGTAATCTATGTATATAACCGTACTAAGGCATAAATAAAGTTATTATTATTATTAATTGGAGTGGTTGCTGAACTTAGCTCAGCCGCAGCCAACACTCTGTTGCACACCACAGCTTTATAGAGTGTTAAATTTAGACATTATTAGTAATATTTTAAATAATAAAAAATTAGTAATATTTTTAATGTTGTAAGAGACTGTATATATTTGTATTTTATCTTTTTCATTATATTTGACCATCAGCACTTCCTTAAATTAATCGATAGTTAACTACTTTTTCTAAGCGTCGTTTTTGAAAGCACAAGTGCTTTTCCTATGTCTACTGCTTCTCCCTTGTTTTCAGAGCTTTCAGTAATTTCCAATTCAACACATAATAATGTCAGTTTTCGCCTATTTTAACCACATATAAAATCGTATTATTTTCAGATTTCTTAGCATTCATTATTTTTAAGTCAGTCAATAAATCATTAAGAAACATACACAATCAGCAACAAGTACAATAGTGAACAAATCATCTCGCTAAAGTACTGAGAGTAATGAAGATCGAGATCAAACTGGCAAACATTGAGCATAGTTGCTCAGTATGTGGTTGACTCTTTCTGTGCCCTCCGCACAATAACGAAAAAGTCCAAAGGACGTACATTGTCACTAAATACGTACGAAATTAATCAAATTGCACAACTCAATAACACATTCATTTTCAGAAGAGTAAATACGAATAATTTCTAACTCATTTTTTCCACAATCAATTTCTTCTAGCTTAAGCATATAGATAGAAAAATATTTTTTTCGTGTGTTTCAATGCACTTCAGGACTTCTTACACATTTGTTGCAAAGAGAGCTAAATGACAGTCGATGGAGGTTAAAGTTTCAACTTTAACCTCCATCGCGGATCATTCTAAAAATAAATTCCTAAATATTCTTCATCGTTAATCCTGTAGCGTTTCAGATTCACGTCTGCAGAAGCACATGAATCGACGTCAATTCACTGCTCAGCAGAAATAATGCTTCCATTCCAACAATGGAAGCATTATGTGAGTTGACGTGAATTGACGTCATTCATTTCGTATACAGATCTCTGGATGAACAGAGACAGCTATTAGATGGAATCGGTCTTATAAACAGCAAAACTTGCAACAAATTGCTTAAGGATATTTTACAATAGCGAATTGTTTAAACATTTGGCATGAATAATACTTATGGCGTACATTTCCACATCCAATCTCTCTTCGCGGAATATGGATAAAGTGTTTGTTACACTCTTGTTTTCCTTATTAGCCTGAAGCCATTACATCTTCTCTTAAATGAGCAGTAGGAATGCCTGTGTAAGACAATATCTATCGAAGACAAATTTGTCAGTCTTAAAGTAGATAATGTTTTAGTCAACTTTGTCTACAATGGTTTATAGATTGAACTTTTGAATCTTTGAAAACCTCCGTCGTATATATTGTTCGTTTATAGGACTTTTGTTGTTTTCATTGAATAGGATCAGTTTGTACAAGTGTAGTCTGTTATTTTCTCGTTTCCTCAAATGACTTCATACATTATCTTCCAGATTAATCCGAAAGAGAAAGGCGATATTCTAAATTCTTTCAAAAGAAACACTACATCCTGAAAACTTTGCAAGCCATTGGGAGAAAGCAAAGATGAACTTATAGCATACAGATAAACTACTTTGTGCATATGTTGCTTACGGAGAAGAGCTTCGTCATGCTAATGCCAATAAAAACAAGTATAATTCAATTTTTTGTCTTAATGTACAAGAATGCGTTAAAGGTATATACAAACAATTCATTGTCATTCGAATCAGACAAACAGAGTTGTTTGCGTGACTCACATGAATTTTTCTTCTCGTACTTTTTAATGCCTCTAGAGGACACTCACTCAGCATAACTGAGCTTTATCGGTGTTCTCCTTCAGATCCAGCAGAGGGAACAATCAAGAGGATGCCGACTTCCTCTTCTCCGCCTTCTTCTTTAGGATCAATAAAGGCAAACCTTTAATAGTAGGTAATGAAGGAAATCCACGATGCAGTAAATTTTATTAGGATGTGTCTGTCTCATAACTGACCGAAATAAATGATAGCTTGGAAAGATAATACCATAAACGAATAAAATAACATGCTACTGATCAATAATAGGGACTACTATGTTGTAATAAGAGGAATGAGGAGACTTCTAACGTATTGCTATGATTGAAACTGATTGCGGCAGTTTAGTGCGATTAGAAGAAGACGATTACACGACGTGTAATATTATTACTCATAATTTACCATGCAATATTATTACACATAACATGATTACCAAGTAATATCATTACACATAATATAATTTACCATGTAATATTGTTACACATAAACGTAATTTGCCATGCAATATTTTATTGATCCACTAAAATAATAGTAAATAAATAAAACACTACTTTTACCTAAGACCTTTTCAGTGCTATATAAGTAGATCCTGTTGGTCCCCACAAAAGTTTTATTACATGGCTGAAATGTTAAAATGTTAAGAATTTCGCTTATTCGAATCACACAAAACACATTAAGAGTATGTCGCATAAATTGAAGAAATTTCTCGACATTTTTGTTCAACTGTCAAGGAAGTAATCACTCTTTGTTCAACGCCGATATTATCAGTTTTAGAGAAATTATTGTCTTGAGCCGGGTGGGATATGAACCCATGACCTCCTGATAATATGTCAAGTGCTGCTACCGCTGAGCTACGGGCTGTCTACTCTAATAATGTCGAGGAATTACTTCCATTTATTTAATTGTATACTTGCAACGTACTTGCCATCTTCATGACATACTTGTCATCTGTTTCTTGAGGCTGTTTGTGATCAGCTGGTACAATTCCTTCATGAGACACACAGAAAATTGTGTACGGTGGGAGAAGGTTCATAATATCAATTAGTGGAGATCTTGACGGGCGACCGGTAGCTCAGCGATCAGAGCATCTGACATGTTATCAGGAAGTCGGCGGTTCATATTCCATCCTGCTGAAGGCAATTTTTCCTTTAAAATTAATATCGACTTTAAACTTTGCTTCCTTCTTTCGAAATTTTTACAGGAAAAAATGCTGTACCTATTTACGCTGTTATTCTGAAGCCATCATGAAAAAATAATAGAGATTTTAGACGCATGCAGTTTCTTTAACTGTCGGCATGCTTGATGTAAAATAAAAAAAGCTTTATGAACCACTGTTCAAAACCTGTATCATCTATCCTAGTCTTCTATTTCGACTCGCAGGACAAGAGTGCAAGAATTCGGAGGGCAAGAGTACATGAAAATCCTGAGATTCGATATTTTTACTAATTGTGAGTAATCCTAAGAATAAGCAGAATTTCCGGAGATTCCTTCTCAAAACTGCAAATGGGTCAAACCTAACAGAGCCCCTTTTTACTTGCATTGAATTTGAATGGTAATATCAGAAATGATATTGTCAGAGAACGCTGGCAGAGATCGTTATTAGTTAATCATCACGTGTTTCATGAGCAATAATATTTGGAGTAGAACTATACCTTACGAACTCTTTGGTGATGTTTCCTGACCACAACCCTTAATATATGCCTACTCTGTGCGGACGAATCGCCACATCAACCTCCATTCAAGAGGCAACTGAATGCTAAGGATGGATCGTTTATGTAAAAGGAAATATTGGCTTCCTTGTTAAATAACCTCATTTGATACAAGGACCGTAGTTGTGAGAATGCGGAAATGAAGAGCTGCATGTCGCTCTGTGTCGCCATCTGTTGCACTTCGGTGGACAGTTTCGGCTTGTAAGGATCGAACGAGAAATGAGATTGTTACGTACTAGTTGGGTTATGTGTAACAAACTCACGTACACGTTCCACGGGGTTTCGAACGTATTTGGACTTGATCAACTACTCTGATTCCACTGCAGTGGATTTCGTCATTAAAATTATTCTCGTGAAACATATTCAGTGCTCTCAATTTGTGAATGAGTGGATTTCTTAATTGACGCTGGTTTAATAAAGAATATGTCGTGATATCATAATTTGCAAATTTCACAACCCGGACGATCATTCGATCACTTATTAAAGATTGCGATTGAAATAAAAGCTAGTTTAAAACATTATGTTCCGATTCCATGTACAGTCGATATAAATCGAGAATTTTAAAGTGAAACCTGTCAGTGAAGCATTCCGAATGCAAGAATATTTCTTCTTTTTTAATGATTTTCAGCGCGTATTTCTGCTCAGATTAGCGATAGCTGGCTTTAGCTACTTTGAAAGATCGAACCAAGCTCAGCCATAGCAAAAGGATCTTGAAATCTTCCTTGAAGCATGTCCAGCACGAGATCGATGAGGCTATGTCGAGAGAGTTCGATGACCAGATCGATGAGGATCGTGTCGCCAAATTTCGATAAAGTCTTTCACGAGAACAACCTCACTGAAGTTGTCTTTAATCCGTCTCACACGATCTTCTGGTGCAGAAGATGCAAAGCTGAAGTCCGTTGAGATAGCCTTGAGAGTGAAAAGGAAACTTTAAAGCACAGTTCTTATTTTTTTGTGCTCAACTTCAAAAGAAAGGAATGACAACATGTACTAAAGCTGATTAATCACAATATGTTACGTCTTAAAAATTTGTAATTTAAAACAAGAGATAAAAGCATATTCGCTGTTTCAGTTATGTATATTAATCTATATAAAATGAATAAATGTCTCCTCAAGCAGCTGCTTGCCACAGAGTTCTGACAGGATCCTGTCAGTTTATACGTCATAGTAGAAGGTCTTTGTGGGTGGCGGGAACTCATCAGAAAAGACAACACAAACATCCATGCGTTACCCAGGGGTCGAACCCAAGTCCATTTGATCGATAGCCAAGCACGTTAACCACTTGGTCATGGGATACATATATACATTGATATATTATTATAAAAGATTACATTTATCCCTATGAGAAAATAAACACTTGTCTATTGACTTATGGTTGTTCAATGAATGCAGACTGTGTTAGTTTCGTCTAAAGTGAATCATTATACGAATTATACGCACGAATATACGAAGAACCCAGCATTATACGAATAGAGAATGACAGACAGAAGATAAATAACTCTAGGCACATGCAATGTTATTCATGGAGTTTTTGTTTCAACTGACAAGATCTTGCTGCCACCACTTCACATTAGCTTAGGGATTGTGAAGCATTTGATCAAAGCTTTCAATCACACATCAAATGCTTTTCAATATATACGTTTCATGTTCCCTCATTTGTGTGAAGCAAAACTTAAGGGCGGTATATTTACTGTACAACAAATACGATGGATGCTACAGTCTCAGAAACACGAAAGAAATGCTTACAGGCTTTTGCGGCAAACAGTACAATATATTCTTGACAACATAAGAGTAAGACTTACAAAGCATTTGTGTATAATTTGATTGAGTAGTATCGCCTACTGTGTTATAATATGTTTGTTAAAATACACTATTTACACTCACACTTGGACCTCTTCAAACCAAATTTGGGTGATGTGAGTGAAGAACACGTTGAACGCTTTCACCAAGTATGAAAGCCACGGAGAAAAGATAACAAGACGATGGCATTCGCAATGATGGGGGGGGGGGCTACATTTAGGGCTTACGTTGACAATATGAATCCAGTCACAAACTGCAAATACGTTCATATGATCACTTTTCAATAAGGCCTTAAAGCTTAGCTCTTATGTAACAATAGTCTAGCATGTATTTTAATTTATTTCGATACGATCATGCAATGTGTTTAGTAATTGCATGCAATATGATATGCTCTATATATTAATATAATATTCTACAGAAATATTGATATATAATTTTTGTACGACTAGTTGATGCAATATACAAACCTTTGATATATTTGTAATCAGCTTGACTAATGTGATCCATAAACACACATATACACATATATACACAAAAATAAAAAAAAATAAAATAAAAATCATAAACACAAACGTCATTAAAATTTTCTTTCGTAGTGTAATTATTGCATATTTCCCATTCGAAATTTCTAAAATTGACAATACTATAAAACTACAGTTTTGTATATTGCTATAAAACTGCAGTTATCTAAGTTCAGTAATCACTCTATCTAAAAGATATAGTGTTATTCCTCGTTCGCCTTCTTCACCGTATGCTATGACAGAATGGACCCAATAGCTGCCAATATCTTCTATGCTCCTTGCAGACGGTGCTGGAGAAAGAGCAAGAAAATCCACGATTATCCTTGGTTTATACACTATCACAAATTCAGTGATCATTTGACATCGCGTTTCATCCGAACTCTGGACTTTTTCCAAAATTATGGCGACTTCGTGAACCTTAATAGTTATGAAGTCTTTTAGAAAGTGGTTGTGCGCACTCATGACATTATTTGAAGTTTTGTACATACTCTGTTCTGTTCGACCCACTATTAACAGGAGATTGACAATTCATGCCAACCTTCTGCTAATTGTGAATTAGCACACTTTTTGTTGATTATCACAATGACTTTGATCGAACAAAATGTTTCCAAGTGTTAGCTTATAAGTAAGTTGATGTTCCTTTGAGTGTGCTGTCAACGTTGATGGCTTACCTCTACTTCAATTATATTGAGCCTCAGGTGGTAAAAATTTAGAGATACACTTTTCGTGCTATAATATGTACATAGATGATATTTTCGTCTTATGTATCGCGAATGGAAATCCTGTATCATTTAATGGGCAATATGCACACGAATATAAAATACACTAATGAATGGAAAACCCATATAAAAAACAGCTACCTTTCTTATATCCACCTCTACACAGAAACAATAAGGCATTCCAGTAATAGTTACTCACAAAACAACTGCTTTCACGTAGCTTATACCATTAAACTCGAATCAGCCTATGGTGGTAAAAAAAACTACCAATCGTACAACCTTAATAAGAAAGTGAAAAAAAATCATTCTCTCAGAAGGAGAAAAAGAATATGCATAATAACTTCACAAAAGCTGCGGGTTACCCAATACACCTCATGTAGAAACCTCGGATAGAAAAATAAAGTAAAATATGTCTGCAAAAGCTCCACAGTCAACGGCAGTCAAAGAAAGAGATTAAATATTTATTAAATATATCAGTGCCGTACAAAACATACCATGGTTAACTGCTACCCTTAATGCCATTACGAAATCATGTGGTACAAAATACCTGCTAATGCCATCCTCACAACGATAAAAAGATCGAGACAAATCAATTGAAATGCATATGAAATCCAGTTCTGAGGAGCGATACTGATGAACATTGGCAAAGAACATTGGCAAAAGAAACGTAATGTGAAAATTAGAATCAAGGAGCATAAACAAGACATTAAGCAAAAACAAATTGAAAACAGCGTTCGCTGAAGTAGTAACTGCAGGACGATAAACATCTCTCTACGAACAAACAAAAAAGCTATCGTCAAAAGCAACCACGGACTATCAGCTTCATTTACCAGAACAGTTTGTGATACATGAAATTAAAAATACGCTGAATGATGATACAAAAATACTACCTAAGCATGGAAATTATTGCTCCATCAGCATCATTTAGATAAACAAAAAGGGAGCAAAAATAAAGAAATCCTAACTTGTGAGAATACGATGCTAAGGCTTACAGTGATTCCTGTCAACTGCTAATAGTGGGTCGACCTGAACAATGATGCGCACAACCACTTTTTAAAACCTTCATAGCTGTCTCTCTTCACGAAGTCGATACATTTTTTGGAAACAATCAATGATTCGGATGAAACGCCGACAGAAGAAAATATCACTTATGCACATTGTATAAATCAAAGATAGCAGATACAGCTGCACTCTGCTGCCACATGGGGTGAAGAAGGCGAGAAATAAATAACACTATATTCTTTTTAATTCGTGTTTTTCTTTTTGTTGTTGTTATTGTTTTATTTTCTGTTTTTAATTATGTGTTTATTTTCTGTTTTTAATTATGTGTTTATTTTCCATTATACATGTCTTATTCTGTAATTAACCTATCATGTTATTGAAAAGAATCCTGCTGACAAGCTATAAGTATTAGCGGGGTAATCTATGTATATAACCGTACTAAGGCATAAATAAAGTTATTATTATTATTAATTGGAGTGGTTGCTGAACTTAGCTCAGCCGCAGCCAACACTCTGTTGCACACCACAGCTTTATAGAGTGTTAAATTTAGACATTATTAGTAATATTTTAAATAATAAAAAATTAGTAATATTTTTAATGTTGTAAGAGACTGTATATATTTGTATTTTATCTTTTTCATTATATTTGACCATCAGCACTTCCTTAAATTAATCGATAGTTAACTACTTTTTCTAAGCGTCGTTTTTGAAAGCACAAGTGCTTTTCCTATGTCTACTGCTTCTCCCTTGTTTTCAGAGCTTTCAGTAATTTCCAATTCAACACATAATAATGTCAGTTTTCGCCTATTTTAACCACATATAAAATCGTATTATTTTCAGATTTCTTAGCATTCATTATTTTTAAGTCAGTCAATAAATCATTAAGAAACATACACAATCAGCAACAAGTACAATAGTGAACAAATCATCTCGCTAAAGTACTGAGAGTAATGAAGATCGAGATCAAACTGGCAAACATTGAGCATAGTTGCTCAGTATGTGGTTGACTCTTTCTGTGCCCTCCGCACAATAACGAAAAAGTCCAAAGGACGTACATTGTCACTAAATACGTACGAAATTAATCAAATTGCACAACTCAATAACACATTCATTTTCAGAAGAGTAAATACGAATAATTTCTAACTCATTTTTTCCACAATCAATTTCTTCTAGCTTAAGCATATAGATAGAAAAATATTTTTTTCGTGTGTTTCAATGCACTTCAGGACTTCTTACACATTTGTTGCAAAGAGAGCTAAATGACAGTCGATGGAGGTTAAAGTTTCAACTTTAACCTCCATCGCGGATCATTCTAAAAATAAATTCCTAAATATTCTTCATCGTTAATCCTGTAGCGTTTCAGATTCACGTCTGCAGAAGCACATGAATCGACGTCAATTCACTGCTCAGCAGAAATAATGCTTCCATTCCAACAATGGAAGCATTATGTGAGTTGACGTGAATTGACGTCATTCATTTCGTATACAGATCTCTGGATGAACAGAGACAGCTATTAGATGGAATCGGTCTTATAAACAGCAAAACTTGCAACAAATTGCTTAAGGATATTTTACAATAGCGAATTGTTTAAACATTTGGCATGAATAATACTTATGGCGTACATTTCCACATCCAATCTCTCTTCGCGGAATATGGATAAAGTGTTTGTTACACTCTTGTTTTCCTTATTAGCCTGAAGCCATTACATCTTCTCTTAAATGAGCAGTAGGAATGCCTGTGTAAGACAATATCTATCGAAGACAAATTTGTCAGTCTTAAAGTAGATAATGTTTTAGTCAACTTTGTCTACAATGGTTTATAGATTGAACTTTTGAATCTTTGAAAACCTCCGTCGTATATATTGTTCGTTTATAGGACTTTTGTTGTTTTCATTGAATAGGATCAGTTTGTACAAGTGTAGTCTGTTATTTTCTCGTTTCCTCAAATGACTTCATACATTATCTTCCAGATTAATCCGAAAGAGAAAGGCGATATTCTAAATTCTTTCAAAAGAAACACTACATCCTGAAAACTTTGCAAGCCATTGGGAGAAAGCAAAGATGAACTTATAGCATACAGATAAACTACTTTGTGCATATGTTGCTTACGGAGAAGAGCTTCGTCATGCTAATGCCAATAAAAACAAGTATAATTCAATTTTTTGTCTTAATGTACAAGAATGCGTTAAAGGTATATACAAACAATTCATTGTCATTCGAATCAGACAAACAGAGTTGTTTGCGTGACTCACATGAATTTTTCTTCTCGTACTTTTTAATGCCTCTAGAGGACACTCACTCAGCATAACTGAGCTTTATCGGTGTTCTCCTTCAGATCCAGCAGAGGGAACAATCAAGAGGATGCCGACTTCCTCTTCTCCGCCTTCTTCTTTAGGATCAATAAAGGCAAACCTTTAATAGTAGGTAATGAAGGAAATCCACGATGCAGTAAATTTTATTAGGATGTGTCTGTCTCATAACTGACCGAAATAAATGATAGCTTGGAAAGATAATACCATAAACGAATAAAATAACATGCTACTGATCAATAATAGGGACTACTATGTTGTAATAAGAGGAATGAGGAGACTTCTAACGTATTGCTATGATTGAAACTGATTGCGGCAGTTTAGTGCGATTAGAAGAAGACGATTACACGACGTGTAATATTATTACTCATAATTTACCATGCAATATTATTACACATAACATGATTACCAAGTAATATCATTACACATAATATAATTTACCATGTAATATTGTTACACATAAACGTAATTTGCCATGCAATATTTTATTGATCCACTAAAATAATAGTAAATAAATAAAACACTACTTTTACCTAAGACCTTTTCAGTGCTATATAAGTAGATCCTGTTGGTCCCCACAAAAGTTTTATTACATGGCTGAAATGTTAAAATGTTAAGAATTTCGCTTATTCGAATCACACAAAACACATTAAGAGTATGTCGCATAAATTGAAGAAATTTCTCGACATTTTTGTTCAACTGTCAAGGAAGTAATCACTCTTTGTTCAACGCCGATATTATCAGTTTTAGAGAAATTATTGTCTTGAGCCGGGTGGGATATGAACCCATGACCTCCTGATAATATGTCAAGTGCTGCTACCGCTGAGCTACGGGCTGTCTACTCTAATAATGTCGAGGAATTACTTCCATTTATTTAATTGTATACTTGCAACGTACTTGCCATCTTCATGACATACTTGTCATCTGTTTCTTGAGGCTGTTTGTGATCAGCTGGTACAATTCCTTCATGAGACACACAGAAAATTGTGTACGGTGGGAGAAGGTTCATAATATCAATTAGTGGAGATCTTGACGGGCGACCGGTAGCTCAGCGATCAGAGCATCTGACATGTTATCAGGAAGTCGGCGGTTCATATTCCATCCTGCTGAAGGCAATTTTTCCTTTAAAATTAATATCGACTTTAAACTTTGCTTCCTTCTTTCGAAATTTTTACAGGAAAAAATGCTGTACCTATTTACGCTGTTATTCTGAAGCCATCATGAAAAAATAATAGAGATTTTAGACGCATGCAGTTTCTTTAACTGTCGGCATGCTTGATGTAAAATAAAAAAAGCTTTATGAACCACTGTTCAAAACCTGTATCATCTATCCTAGTCTTCTATTTCGACTCGCAGGACAAGAGTGCAAGAATTCGGAGGGCAAGAGTACATGAAAATCCTGAGATTCGATATTTTTACTAATTGTGAGTAATCCTAAGAATAAGCAGAATTTCCGGAGATTCCTTCTCAAAACTGCAAATGGGTCAAACCTAACAGAGCCCCTTTTTACTTGCATTGAATTTGAATGGTAATATCAGAAATGATATTGTCAGAGAACGCTGGCAGAGATCGTTATTAGTTAATCATCACGTGTTTCATGAGCAATAATATTTGGAGTAGAACTATACCTTACGAACTCTTTGGTGATGTTTCCTGACCACAACCCTTAATATATGCCTACTCTGTGCGGACGAATCGCCACATCAACCTCCATTCAAGAGGCAACTGAATGCTAAGGATGGATCGTTTATGTAAAAGGAAATATTGGCTTCCTTGTTAAATAACCTCATTTGATACAAGGACCGTAGTTGTGAGAATGCGGAAATGAAGAGCTGCATGTCGCTCTGTGTCGCCATCTGTTGCACTTCGGTGGACAGTTTCGGCTTGTAAGGATCGAACGAGAAATGAGATTGTTACGTACTAGTTGGGTTATGTGTAACAAACTCACGTACACGTTCCACGGGGTTTCGAACGTATTTGGACTTGATCAACTACTCTGATTCCACTGCAGTGGATTTCGTCATTAAAATTATTCTCGTGAAACATATTCAGTGCTCTCAATTTGTGAATGAGTGGATTTCTTAATTGACGCTGGTTTAATAAAGAATATGTCGTGATATCATAATTTGCAAATTTCACAACCCGGACGATCATTCGATCACTTATTAAAGATTGCGATTGAAATAAAAGCTAGTTTAAAACATTATGTTCCGATTCCATGTACAGTCGATATAAATCGAGAATTTTAAAGTGAAACCTGTCAGTGAAGCATTCCGAATGCAAGAATATTTCTTCTTTTTTAATGATTTTCAGCGCGTATTTCTGCTCAGATTAGCGATAGCTGGCTTTAGCTACTTTGAAAGATCGAACCAAGCTCAGCCATAGCAAAAGGATCTTGAAATCTTCCTTGAAGCATGTCCAGCACGAGATCGATGAGGCTATGTCGAGAGAGTTCGATGACCAGATCGATGAGGATCGTGTCGCCAAATTTCGATAAAGTCTTTCACGAGAACAACCTCACTGAAGTTGTCTTTAATCCGTCTCACACGATCTTCTGGTGCAGAAGATGCAAAGCTGAAGTCCGTTGAGATAGCCTTGAGAGTGAAAAGGAAACTTTAAAGCACAGTTCTTATTTTTTTGTGCTCAACTTCAAAAGAAAGGAATGACAACATGTACTAAAGCTGATTAATCACAATATGTTACGTCTTAAAAATTTGTAATTTAAAACAAGAGATAAAAGCATATTCGCTGTTTCAGTTATGTATATTAATCTATATAAAATGAATAAATGTCTCCTCAAGCAGCTGCTTGCCACAGAGTTCTGACAGGATCCTGTCAGTTTATACGTCATAGTAGAAGGTCTTTGTGGGTGGCGGGAACTCATCAGAAAAGACAACACAAACATCCATGCGTTACCCAGGGGTCGAACCCAAGTCCATTTGATCGATAGCCAAGCACGTTAACCACTTGGTCATGGGATACATATATACATTGATATATTATTATAAAAGATTACATTTATCCCTATGAGAAAATAAACACTTGTCTATTGACTTATGGTTGTTCAATGAATGCAGACTGTGTTAGTTTCGTCTAAAGTGAATCACGTTTTCTTATCTATCACTCAGAAGTAGGAGAATATATGGGAGCACAGAAATGACACCATATTCAATTAGGTTCGGTTGGGTTGTTTTACATTTGAGTGACACTTTTTTGCACACAAAGGCTAAATGGCTAAGTCACAAGGACCCCGAGGGCTCAGAAAAGGTTCGGGGGAAGAAACTGGACATCTGTTAGGAGACAGATTGTAATTTCTCATAATGGCCGTCCAGTGTGTTCTTTAAAGAGCAGAGGGTATGGCTCTCCCGCACACGAGATCATAAGGCTTAACGTCTCATCTGATGGACGGCGGCCTTTTCAAGTTATAAGTGACCCCTACTAATCAAGGGCAGGTGGGTATTTTGAGGCGATAAATCTCAACGCTGCCTCATATGGGACTCGAGCCTGAAAATTGCAGATTGCGGGCCTGGTGTGTTACCGACTGAAACCTCGAAATTCAATGAATTTGTCCTACAACAGAATTAAGAGGTTTTGAGCTTGCATTGCCTTTGCATCACCTTCTACATGGTAGATGATCATGAAAATCTCTTAATAATTTTTTAAATACTAATTTTTGAAATAATGGAAACAAAAAAAAACGGAAACAGCAACGTAAAATTACTAATACTGTGTTGGATTGCAGCGCAAATCCAATAGAGCCTGTATACTTCGTGGCATAAATTTTATCAGTATCTGAACGTTAGCAAGAGGAGGGATTTCACACCATTCGTCCACAAAAAACGTGATGAATTCCTGGTTGCTCATTGGAACTGGAAAACTCTGCTTGAGACGTTATTCCAGAGGTTCCCATAGATTTCCAGCGAGTTGATATACAATGGGCGACCCCATATGCTCTATGGATAGGAGCATTGTCATCCTAAAAGACAGCTCTCTCTTCCTGAACAAAATGTTGTACCATTGGATGAAAATGATCACTTACGATAGTTAAAAGGCCTTAACTGGCATAGTGGTTAGGGAGCTAGCGACTGTTCCAGCAAGGCAAACTTTGTGTGCTGTGTTAGCTCTAATGAGAAAGTGGTTAGCAGTGACCTCGGTCTTAGTAGGGCATGTCCTTGTATGAGAACGCATGTAAAAGCTAGGGTTAGCTTCTAGGATTCTTCTCTGCCCTATATGTCGCAAATCAAAACAAAAAATTTCTTTGGCATTAAATAACAATCTTGCCTTCTAACCATGCCACGAGAAAGCACTCCACACCATTATAGAACCTGCAGGATCCTTAACAGTAGGGAACAAGTAATCAGAGTTGTAAGCTTCCTTCGGTTGGCGTCACACGTGCATTCGTCCGTTTGTAGAAACAAACGTGTAGGATGATTCGTCAGACCATATCACATTCCTCCAATGCTCAAATCTCTACTGCTTCTGCCTTTGCACCAGTGTGCACGACGGCGTGCTTTGATAGGTCTGATGAGTGGCTTGTGAAGTGCAACTCGACTGTGATGCCAAGTTCTATGGTGTTCTCGACGCACATTTTTTTAACAAATTGGCATTTCTGATACTATGTTGAAATCCGTGCGCAATTGATCAGCTGTAGTTCACCGGTTTTGCTTTGCACATCGCTCTAACGCTCCGGAGTATGAGCTTTTACAAATGATGCATTCCCTTTAGATTCCTATGCAGACATGACCTTGGAAACTGTTCTTCGTTAAACATTAGCGAGTTCAGTTTTCTTAGTGGATGAAGTTGTCTACTCTCCACCAATTATGCTCGTTTCGAAATCGCTTTCTCTCGACGACATCGTATCAGCAATTGCATGAAGTTATGTCGGGTTTGCGTTTATACACATGACGCTAAGCATGCTGGGATGCCATTTTCATGGTTTCGGTCTTTGTTAGTGGTATGTAGACGCCTTTGTCAGTGGAATATAAACTGAAAGCTTTCCGCAAACCTTGGTGTTTCCATTTGTCTGCTCATTACCCGAATATGGGATGCAGTTTAGTATGGATCACTGGGGGAAATTTCCCACTTTTTTTTTTTCCTTATTCTTGATTCTTATATATTATTATATTCTTGAACTTATAATGAATCGTGCTCCTTCTCTTTATAAATCTATCACATCAAGTGCATTATTTTCCTCCTTCGTAAAATTCCTTCTAGAATCAAACTTTGAGGTAGAAATATTATTGGTTACGGGTCAGCGTAATGGCTCCTCATTTGAGATTCAGTCTCAAACCTCTGACGACGCATCTTTTATATTTATTTTAGTTATCAGAGTCGTGGCTTGAAGTAGAAGGTGGGAGCCTCTGTGGTTGAAGGACATTTTTATATTTTAAGGGAACATCTTTCTCTTCGCATGTCAAAAGCACGTTATGTGGTTTTGAGAGCCTTTTATTGGTATTTAACATTTGCGAAACGAACTCCTGCCCCATCGTACCTTAAACCTTTGAGATTCTTGTGGCCAGATCACTTCACCCACTGCATAATAGTCATGAATATTCGAGAGTAAACTAAACGAACATACATAACATCTTACTTTTACGATATTTTAATATCCCATCGAAGGGGTTAGATCTTTAAAATTAGAGACTGCTGCGGCTAAATAATTTATACGCAATTTAAAGGCATTAATAGTAATGTCTTCGAATTTGCTAAAACAAATACAAGTGTAGAGTCATACATAAATATGCTTACAATGCGTAGTTGGGATGAACATCTCAATGATAATAATAGATAAAAAGTACTGAAATATTTCCCAAAAAATAGAACAAGTTCATACGAATATTCTGTTTCCTATCATCAATCGTACAGTATCAACATATCTACGAGTATCTTACATATTAACAAAAAAAAAAATCCTTTGAAATATATTTCCTACTGTATTCCATATATTTATATACTGAATTAATGACTTAACGATATTTGTTAGGTTTTCGCCAAATAGCGTGACGATTATGTCGGTGGAGTGTCACAGTCGTTGTTTAGACATGCGGTAATGTGCTTCTACTCGAGACATGTTTATTTTAAGGTATATGGGTTATTAAGACAATTCCCTGTAGTTTCTAAGGAGTAAATTAAATTTATCCATGAAATTGGGTCCTACACTCGAATATCGTCAAAAACGATTACGTTATCCCGGAGAAGTCAATGTATTCAGTAATGCGTTGTTGGAAACTTAACAGCACGTTCGTTCCTGGACATATTATCAGTTGAACGAATTATGCACCTGATTTCACAGAAATGTGCAAACTATCCCAGAAATACAAAACTCCGTTGTGCCCGTCTTAATTCGACGGAACCTCTGCTCCTCATTCCGAATCCCGTCCTTACACAGAGGATGAGCTTAAGATCAGATATATATAGTAGAAACGATCCAACCAATAGTTTCTCTCATATATTCATGCTATTGTACCATAAACTCATACTTGACTATTCAGGACTAGGTGCTCTACGGCAAACATTGGGATGCTCAGCCCGCTCTCGAACTCTTCTGTCTAACATATGCATTTTAACATATTCTCCTCCATATTCCCATTGATTATTCAGTTTCCGCCTCCGCTTTTGTTCCTTCTTCTGATAAAAAACAAACATCTGTTTTACTCTAAAAGCGACCCTCCAGCGGCTAGAGATAGCAGCAAAATAAGATATTTTCCAAAGCAAAGGGAAAAATGACACAAATTCTAAAAATCACAAAGAAACCTTTCCACTCCGCAGTCGTAAGTAATTGCGATGATTTAATTCTTGCTTGAAATCACTGTGAGATCCGATTGTCAGCGAAAGATTTCTCATTACAATTATTCAGCTTTCAATTTTTTTCCGTTATGAACCCTTTTCGTATTCCGTTAGATGATATATTTTACTAAACCTACTTTTATAAAGATTTAATTGTTTAATTTAAATAGTTTCCTTCTAAGAAAAGAAAAACTCTCAAACATGTGCTAATCTGAGGCTCATATTTAAACATACGTCATCTTGGAAGGAATAAGCAAATACTTTATGATATCATTAGTTATGCACATTAATTACGATAAACGAATACTTTACTAAATTATTAATCTTTAAAGAAGTGGAATTAGTGAAGGACACATACGTGACCAATAAAATATATCATAAGAATGGGAAATGATTAAAATATTTAAAATGACCCTTTAATTTTTTAATCGCTGCTTATTATGTAATTCTAAATGGTTATATTTAAGATAATTTTTTTGCCTCATTCAATAAAAAGAAAAACTGAAATGTGACCTTTATACCGTAGAAACATGGAAAAAAGCGTTTTTGGTAAATTTCTCAGTTTCATCCTCGATGACAACGTTTCGTAAAGTTTTGTTTCTCTGTACTTATACTTAAAGCCTTTTTTAAACACAATTCGTGATTAATAATCCAGTGTTGTTAAATTGTAATTAACCAAACATTAATTAATCGAGTTAAAGTCTTCTTAAAAGACTGTAACAGGGTTAACTTCCATTAACTTTAATAAATTTGTTATGGTTGATGTTCTATACTCTCTTCTTCTTCATATCCTATGCTTTTCAATATTTATAAAAAATTCTATAGTATAAAGGTGACATTTCAGTTTTTCTTTTTATTGAATGAGGCAAAAAAATTATCTTAAATATAACCATTTAGAATTACATAATAAGCAGCGATTAAAAAAGTAAGGGTCATTTTAAATATTTTAATCATTTCCCATTCTTATGATATATTTCATCAAACAAATCAAATCAAATCAGAAAAATACTTTATTTTCAATACATTAGACTATATGTACATTATATATGACTATATATACCCAACGATACACACAAGGTGGATTGTGACAAACTATAACGTTTTTGCACTTTTGCAAATATAAAAGTGAGTGTTTTCATTTGAAAACAAAGAAAAATAGAAAACACATTTTCTACTTACAGTACAAGAAGGGTAAAACAATAAAAACTTGAATTCTAATTTTTATCGTTCACATCTGCAAATATGAAATCTCTGTTATTCGGTTCTCCAGGAAACTTCATCAATCCATGAAATTCTAGCTCGAAGGCATTATTTTTTAATGATACGCGAAGAAAGAGAAATAATTAAAAGAAGGATCCGAATAACTTTAGCGAGAAGAAAATTTAATTATTCGCTATTATGACGAAGCAAAAAGTTTATATTTATTTCTTCTAACAACGCATCCAAATAACTCTTGCTATGAATTTATGTACTTGAAGCGAAATAACACGTTTCAATGAGCCATAGGAAATATTCAATGATGTCCAGACACTAGTAATCAATCGGTGCCTCGGGATCTCTTGATTTTTATACCGTCACTCCGAACCCTACTTGATCTTCAATGAGACATGGAATCCGAAATATCTTATTTCTGAATTCTACTGCTTTAAATAGTCTTCACCGATTTTTAGCTCTCCAGCACCGGTGCATAGAATTTGAACTTTGACCTCGGAGAACCCATTGCATTCAAACTTTGACAAAATGTCTGAGATCTATGAATTAATAAAGGGGGGAAATATATAGGGGACTGATAAAAGGGGGGAAACGGCGGATTTTCGCGGGGTTCGACTTTAACGAATCATATCTTAAATTAAAGCTTCTGACGTCTGCAATATCATGGGCTACCTCAAACATTACTCCAAAAGGGAGAAAACGTATGGTCGATGTTTATGAGTCATATATCAAATGAAAGTTTTCGAAGGTAGGTGGCTATGGCTATGGCTCGATCCTTGGGCTGCTTTTGTTGAAAAGTCTTTTCGAAAACTTGCCCTGTTGTTACTTTAGTATCATGAGTTATATTTTTAGTGACAAATATATAGATAAGTTAAAAAAAATTAAAAATACGTATCTACATGTGATCTAAAAAGTAGAAAATAAACGTAAAGCATGTCGATGGTGCAATCAGTCACTGAGTTCGTATTCACTTCAAAGGAAGATAGGGTGACTCTTTACCTATTCAACAAGTTTGCCTGTGCCCTATCTTTCTTTGAAGTAAATACGAACGCAATGATTCTTTGCATCATCGATATGCTCTAGGACTATTTTCCACTTTTTAGTGCCATATAGTGATATAGGTATTTTAAACTGTTTTAATATTTTTATAGGGACCAGTTAAAGGCTGACATCACTGGGCAAAAGATTTTAATAAAAGTTTTGCCTCTGAGATAAAACTAGCCATTTCTTAAGGATTTCCAGGTGCTAAACACGAATATGACAATGAAAATGCAAAATTGGCTACGATTTCTGAGATATCCGCAATAGTTTCTTATATAATAGAGTAACATGTACATATGACATGCATCGTTAAAATTCCGCTTCTACTTCTGACGTTGCTTTGCCCGTCGCTTGTACAGCTGCTCAGGATCATATCTGGTAAGCGTTCAACAGTAGTCAGCCAACATTGAAGTGGACCAATTTCCCTGGTATCATTTCTCCTTCGTTGCAACGTTCTGGTGAAAACGTTCACCTTGGTCATCACTAACCAAGCCGCAGTTGTCAGGGAAGAATCTAAGTGGGAATTGGAGAAAGTGAATCTTTAAGGACATATTGCTGCCAAGTTTGTGATACAGAGACAACATGTCCTTAACCAGTTTCTTGTAGTAGTCTGCTCTTACATTACCGAGGAATTTAGTTGACACCAGACGAAACGCGTCCCAAGCCTTTTTATCGTCACCCTTAAGTAGGGTGTTGAACATCTGGTCTCTGAACAGCTCGCGGATCTGAGGACCCACAAAAATGCCCTCTTGAATTTTCGCTTCGCTGAGTCGAGGGAATTTGTCAGTCAAATACTTGAAAGCTGATGCAGTCCAGTCCATGGCTTTTAGGAAGTTTTTCATCACACTGAGTTTAATGAGTTGGGACGGTAGCGGCATTCTCTGCGTTTCTGTCAGTGCTGGGTGTTCCACATTCTTCTCGCCGACCTTCAGAGATTTCCTCTGAGGACAGTTTCTCTTCACGTAGTGCAAAGTCTTTGCTCGGCTGTCTCACTCACATAAGATACAGCAGTACTTCTTATATCCCAGCTGCAGACTCATCAATGTAGCTACTACCTTCAAGTCAAAATATAGATGCCAGCCATACTTGTTGTATTGAAGACAGTTCAACAGCTGTTGTAGGTTGTCGTAGGTTTCTTTAATGTAGACAGCGTGTCCGATTGGAAGGGATGGAAGTCGTTTCCCATTATGCAGCAACACCACCTTGAGACTCAATTTCGAGGAGCCTATGAATAGTCGCCATTCTTGAGGTTCATGTTTGATTCCGAGGGCATTCTTCAGGCCATCTACATCGGAGCAGAACACAAGGTCATCTTCTTTTCTGAAGTAAGACGCGAACTGCTCTTGACGATTTCGAAATGAAGTCACTCCGACATTTTCATTGAGAAGATTCCATTGTTTAAGTCTTGATCCAAGTAACTCTGCTTTGGCCTTGGATAGCTTTAGATCGCGAACAAGATCGGTCATTTCTTCTTCGGTGAGAATGTGTGGTGCAGCTGATGCACCGTGACACCCGAAGGCTGTGGAGAACCCAACGACAGTTCGCCTCCCTCCTCATCGTCAGAATCGATAGGAAATTCTTTTGGAGGTTCGGGAATGGGAAGGCCATCGGCGTGCGGAACTGTTGAGAGAGCAGATTGTATATTCGGGTACGCTATTGTCCACTTCTTTTTCTTTGTGATGCCTCCAGAAACAGGTGGAAACATGCAGCAGTAGCAGTCATTTGCGTGATTGCTTGGCTCTCTCCAAACCGACGGAATAGCAAACGGCATCGCCACTTTTTCGCCTTTCAGCCACATTAGAAGATTCCTTGCATACGTACTGCAGCATATGTTTGGGGTCCCAGGCCTTGTCCTGGTCCCCGATCTTGCATCCAAAATAAAACTCATACGCTGCTTTCACTATTGGAGTGATGGCCATTTTCTGGCTTGCAAATGCACTTCCCCGCAAATGTAATGAAATGTATCTACACTATTAACACAATTACAAGGCATCAGTACTGCTGGATTAAAACTGCAAGGATCACTTGTGTTGTACTTACGACTCAGGGGTAAATGGTAGTCGCTCAAATAACTTGCTCACGCTACGAGATGTCGCTTACAACTAACGATTGCATCATCTTTTGTCCGCCATCGTAAAGCCGCGATGTCATGACTCAACTCCATTTCATCAGACAATGATGCAATACTTCCGGAGGTTGCTTGGTGTATGCCGGTGTATGGTGGGCTGATGCAATACAACACAATATGTTGCAATCTGGAGTTTAAAATACAGCGTTGCGAAATGGTTACCTATGTACTCAATGCGGACTGAGTCGTTTATACATGACCATCTCTGTCGATCCTAACCAAGAGTCAATCGACAAATTTTGTTTTCATTTTCGTGTTCAGCACCTAGAAATTAATAAATATCTGCTATTTTCATTACAAAGCCTTTTTGTGTGTTGCCCAGTGTATTTATGCTACTCCGGTTCCTAATATCAGTGAACGGATCCGTGGATGGTTATCAAAGAATTCAGAAGACTGGGAGTTTTCGAACGTGTTCGACAGTCAATGAGAAGACACTGTGAGTCGTGTATTGCCGCTCAGGGTGGCCATATAGGAAACTTGTTTTGATGTACTCTTATCAAATTGTTTTCATCGGTCACTTACGGTGTGATGTAATATTTGGAATAAAAGCTAATTTACTTCAAGGCTTACTTACTTGCACTCTAAAAATGTGCTATAACTCTTAAAAAAGCATTCCTTGCCTGTTGCTCATAAATATTTCTTTCATCACTACTCCCATTAGAACAAGTCGCAAATTTTGACTAGATCTTTTGGAAACACATACGTTCACTTGCACTCAGTTAATTATGATTTGGTTAAAATAATTTAACACCCCTGGAATTTAAATTATTATTAACCAAATGATAATACATAATAAATTTATGTTTAAAAAAGGCTTTAATAATAAATGCAGGGAAACAAAAACTTAACTTTTAAGAAATGTATTCGTCGAGAACACATATGCAAATTATCTAGGGTGCTGACTTCGGAGGCTTTTTTGTGTCTTTAACCTTTCGGTAAAAGGATCTTAATACCTTTTTCATTTTTTTTATTTCTTCTGATCGTACTTACCTTAACTAATATAATGACTATATTGGGTGTTTTGTGTCACAAATTTCCACTTAATACACTACTGGTCATTGAAATTGTCCCACCTCCAAAGGAGTGTTCGACATGAACTCAAACCAAGTGGAGTGACATATTGCATGTATTACTGACAAGGAATTATTATTAAGTTCATATATCAAACAGACGTATTAATTTACGTAAATAACATTTGCATCAATAAGAAATATGGTCTACAAATACAGCACAAACACCAAACCTCGCGGAGGTAGCAGTCGAAAAGGTGATGAATATTATCCTGATGGGCATTGAGCCATACTTCATTCACCTTTGCCGTGAGCTGGGCAACATAAGTAAGGGGATGAGATGCGGTGATTAGTGAACTTTTCATCATATGTCAAAGGTGTTAGACAGGCGACTCTGAGGAGTTTGGGCAAGGAGCAGACCAAGGAAGCATCACGTAGGTACTGTGAAGATTATGCTGAAAATAACCTTTGGGATGGAGCGTAGAAAGGACAGAAGTACTGGTTCAGAATGGTTTCAAAATAATTTCTTGCTGTCAATCTGTCATTAGTAACGACCAGACATGAATGGCTATCGTAATTGATGTCTTCCCAAACCATGATTGCTAGTGTTGGGTCAGCCTGATGCTCCATTATGCAATCTAGATTAGCTGTGACCACGGTGTGTGTCTCCATTAGCAATGTGGTGCAATGGATTCCAAACAGGTATGTTGCATGTCACTAAAGATGTCATGATACTAGTTTTGTTTCCAAGCAGCTATCTCCCTACACCAATCCAGGCGCCAATGTGATGACGTCAGAGGTAGATGAGCAAAATTATTGGTTTTAGTTGCAGCCTTAGTTGACGTACAGCAGGCCTAGTTGGATTCATCTTGAAAGAGTGAATCAAATAAAAACGTTGCATTTTCTCCGCTGAAATGAAACAAATTCACAACTGTCAATTGATGAAATGTGCACAATATTTTTTGTCAATGAGTTTAATTATATTTCGACAAATCCTAGTTAAACCTCGAGTACAAAAATGTTGCCAAGGTTGAAGTCAAGGTAAAAATGGTAAAGTCTGCTTTAATGAAAGGCGAAAGATTGTAAAGAGTAAAGAATATGCAAATGTTGAAGTTCATTTTCTTGCAATACACCAACGCACGATGATCTTTGAGGCGCTAATTACGTTTTCACTAGCCTTACCTTCTTTACACATAACATTCTTTGGTAGACTGCAAAGAGATATTCCTTGATAACAAAAAGGTGCCCCATCTTCTCACAGAGGGTGCTATAAAAGCAACATTTTAAAGAACTTTCTATGTTGTAGAAGTACTTATAAAAGATTGCCATTTGTATTTTCCCGTCATAAATTAGTTCGAATTGAAATCGATGGCCCAAGGTCAGAAACAACTGATATAGGATTGTAGAGTGTACACGTGGTAATCAGTTTTCGGGATACTTCGAGAAAGACTGGGTCAGCATCATGATCTTTCTGACTTCGAACGTGGTATGATTGTGGAGGCACGACGTTCAGGTGCCAGTATCTCGACAACAGCCACCATGGTGAACTGCTCCCATTTTGTGGTGTCAGGGGTCTGCAATGTCAATGTCAGGGGTCATTCAATTGCTGACCCCTGACATTGCTGATTCAATAGCAGTCAAACAACCAGCCAAAAGTCACAAGCGAAACAGCCACGTATGGTCGATGGCCATGGTAAGAGATGCATGTTCTGTCTCGTAACACAGTGGTGACACAATACAATGGATCAACAAATCTCAGAGTACAATGTTGTAACGGCAACACCAATATCCACATGGACAATATGCTTAACATTAGCTCGCATGGGCGATGACAGTCGACGGCCGCAACGGATACCCATGCTCACTGCGAGACAGAATAACACACATCGTCACACCACCCCAAAGTGGAAATTCTGTCACCTGGTCAGATCAAAGCCCTTTTCATCTCCATCGTGCCAGTTCGTGCTTGCATGTTCCATGGCATGTGGGTACGTTCACATTTGGGGAAAGCAACATAAGTCCATGGCACCAGTTGCAATGGATACAATGTCGGTGTTCAGCACGGTGGAAGTGGCGGTGGTCCTGGTCCACTGATCACAGTGAATCAACATCTGGATGGGCCAGCTACCTTCTTATTATCAACGACCAAGAACACTCCTTCGTGATTACAGTGTATCCAAACAACTCCTGTATCTATCAATAAGATAACATGCCAATGCACATGGCCCAGCAGGTTCAAAACTGATTTCAGGAAATCAACTCTCCGCTTTCCCACGACAGCCCAACCTAGCGGATCTCAGCTCAATTGATAGTGTTTGGGACGTATTGGAAAAGGCGATTCGATACTCCGACTCCCCACCTCAGGGAATGCTTAAAGTTTCAAAGGGCCTTAGTCACAGCGTGCTTATGAGTGGAGGCCCGATGTTCTCTAAAATTATTCTGATTTGAAAATATGGTGAATACAAAATCAGGCAAAAGACTCCGTGCAAAAGGAGTCTAATAAAGGTTCTGTCTCGTAACTCCGTCGAAAAGTTTCAAGAGCAAAAAACCTTTCGACGGAGTACAAAAGCCTCCGTCGCATTAACAGGGATGGGTTAAACGTACTAATTTTGGAAGAATTTTTAATCTTATTATGAATATTGGTGGGGAGCAAATGTGTAGGTACTTGCTCCCTGTGGTTGTATGAAATAGTGAAGAAGTGTACTGTTCATTTTAGAATTATAAACATGAAACAAATGATCACTTCTTCCTATTTATTAATGTCCTTTATGAATAATAAGGAAAAGAATTAAACTTTAATTCCATCTTCTTATTCGTTTCTTGTGTTATTAACTAATATTGAGAAAGCATACAAATCTACAATCGCATTTGATGAAACGTCTTCAACCTTCTCTATACAAGATTATCTTTATTTCAGCTAAGGGATTCCTTGTATTTATTTTGTCTTGATTTGATCCCAGCAATCTATCCAAGATTGTGCACTAGTTGGATCGCCGATTGGCGCAGTGTTCGGGGAAAGCATTTGTTTTTACCGATCCCAATTCGTTGGTTGATAAAACAGATTCGATGGCAGCTGAGAAGATTGATCGTCAAATACCTTCCTCGATGTTACTGTAGGTCGATTCTCAAACTAAACAGAAGAAAGAAAAGAAAATCTTGTTACAGAGCCTTACTGAAATGAGACGTTTATCATTTGTTTTAGACGTTGAGAAATAAATTAGTATGCGTAAACACAGAATGGTAGAAATGAATATTACTGTAGTGAGTTTCATTCCTTCCTAACAAATTGGTTGCCGACCTACGGGGGAGAGGTTATTTTCATTCAGAGCTACGATGCAGAGAATCTGAATCACTGAAAGTATGTTACTCGCAATATGTGTATATATTCTTGGTTCTCTTCGGTATAAATAGAGTATGAACATTCTGACACGTATAATCACATGATGAAACCTTTACAGCACAACCATCACAACTTTTCTTAAGAAAGTATGAATTACCCCACCTTTGCTCAAATGGTACATCAACTTGCACATAACCAGAAGATCCCGAGTCCGCGAGAAGAAAGGGTGAATTTTTTCACATTTGTTTAATTGCATAAGCAAATTATTCAACTGCAGTTAATGGGAGAATCAGTAGAAAAACTCCCATGTGCATCTTTGCGTTTTGGATGAGAGATCGGTGCATTCTGCCTCTTTGCACAAAAAGATTTACATAAAGCTCTGTTTGATGTTGCCTACTTTATTCACGGTTGACATATTCCCTCCAAAAATGACTTGTTGTATACTCTATTTCCTAATCGATAGCCTTGCATGTCATATTGCACGCCAAATGTATTTAATAAACTAAGCAATATTGCTCTTTAGCTGATGTGGTGATTGCTCAGATCAAAGTCCCATGTCCATCATATAAATAGTCATTTAATGACTTCTTTCTTCCATTTTGTTCATAGGAGGCAGTTGCCCGTGACACTGACATGAAATCCTGCTTCATTTGGATTATTCCTCAATGTACATTCTCTTCTGAGTTCTTATCATATGAGATAAAATCAGTTGAAGAAATATATCACTGCAGTTGATCGTTGTAATTTAATATAACTTTTCTCACATGAATATAAAGGACTTCTTAATTACTTACAAAGTTCATAATCTCTAAAACGCTACTGAATAATTTGCTACGAAATTATTACGTCTCTTTTTTTCAGCTTTTAGATTCATTATTGGAGAGTAGAAGTAAAGATTTTCCAAAAATCTCAATGTTGACTTCCGAGATCTGATTAAAAAAAATTGATTTTTCTAGTACTCAGATATCAAAAGAGGTGTCAATTTAGAGAGCCTCTGTGAACTCTCTCCCGGATGTGGTTGTAAGAGAAGTGAGTGTTCATGTGATATAAGAGCTATTAAAAACTAAGGAACTAACTAAATACAAGAATGGGTATTAAAATACGTACAGAGTCGAATGTTAGATTATTTAAAATAAATGGTTAGATTCTGTTAATATTATACATTGTATGTGTGAAAGGTGTTCTTTTATTCATATGTTTCTTATTCTTTATCTTGGGCGTAAATAAACGTTCTACTCTCAGCTATTTTTTTACAAGGAAATATTTTCTTGATAGTTTACTGGCCACCATTTTTTCCCGCCACATGAAAAACATTTTTAACCTTTCAAAATTATTTCGATTGCTACATTTAATATATTTAAAATTTCTCTTTTTCGGTCAAACTGTCGAGTCAATGAGCCATTTCCAGATTTTAAGAGATCCCTTAAATATTTATTATTAAGATTGCTTAAAGCTGCTTTTACTGAACAGTAGAATATTGATTCAGTGTTTTTCTACAACCATTCCCATTAAAAGCAAGCTGCATTTACCTACAGCCCAAATGATACTGTCTCAACTATTCTATTCTATTCAGAACGACTGATGCCCACAGAAATTTCTTGAAGATGGAAAAACCAAAGCATCGGTGGGATAGGGGCGGTAAATAAGGACATTCACTCCTGGTTTATAGTTAACCATTAAATACGGCACTATAAGTTATAGCGTAAGGTATTCTTCAGACTTGCAAAGCATAATTTGTAATAGAAGTATATTACAGATTATCTTAAACAATTTTACACTGCACACAAATTACTATATTTATACATAATTTTACGTTGCATAATTACACAATTTTTCAATCGTGTAAAATGTGTGTAAATTTTGTGTAAAATTTAATGTAATGTAAAATTATGTAAAATTCTACAATTGTACAATTTTATTAAAAATTGCAATTGGACAATTTTATATTTCACACAATATTATGTTTACACATAATTTTAACTCTTTCCAGATCAGCCTTTTATACCGAAAAAAAAAAAAGAAACTTGTGCCTCCCCTTGGAATAATCCTTGACTGCACGCATGAACTAAAAAGAGTTCATTGCAATAAATTATTTTCTAGTTTTTCATAATGTAGGCTAATTCAAAATTTAAATATTTACAATTATGTTATGATAAAATTTAAACCGTAGAGTTATTTAGAACGAAAACTGAACCTGAAACTTTGTTGTGTAACAGCATTGCAAAGGAATGGAAAAGGAAAATAATATTAAAATAATCAAAGGTTGAATGCTGTTCTTTTTAATTTAGAAATGGATAAAACAATTAATAAATTGACTACAATATTGAAATCATAATAAAAGAAAATTATGTACTTGTTTTTACTTATTTTTACATAATTAAAAGGAAAATTATAACTGAACCACAACTCATTTGAATTATCGAAAAACGTTAAATTCGGTTGAGGGATCTATTTATGATTTTTGCCTTGGCCTAATAAAATAACAATGCGAATAAATTAAAAATAATGCTTAAGTGTAGAATGAACAGATATAATTAACTTTAAAATGTATTTGTTACAAAAAATGAAATATATGTCATGTTCTCTATGTTCATCAATGCAAACTTGCGCAGAAAAGTTGAAATAAGAGCATATCAGTTGATAGTTTTATTCCTTAGCGGTAATTTGTATGCATAGAAAGGATGAAATGGCGAGATCATCAGGCCCCAAGGCCTCAGAGAAGGTCGGGGAAGTGAACCCACCTATCATCTGCTAGGCGACAGATGGTAGCCTCCGGTCAAGGTCATCTAGTGGGTTTTGTTTTCATTATGGAGAATGACTGGCTCAATTATTAGTGCATCAGGCTCGTATTCTGATATTCTCACGTTCAAGTCCACTTTGCTCATGCGTTGATATTTTCTTCGCTCTTCCCTTGGTGAAAAAAGGGACATTGATAGGCTTGGAAAGGCCACCGTCCTTCTGAAGGGACGTTAATCCGTAGCTCAGTGAACAGGACCCTCTAGGACTCTAGGTGGTCTTGACACGAGCCGTCCAACTGTCTCCTAATAGCTATTCAGTGGAAATATCTTCCCTTTTCCATCTCTGAGCATTGAGGTCCTTGTGACCTGACCGTTTTGCTCATTGGGTACACAAAAGTCTATCCAGAGAATCATATTTTTCCAAATCACTGTCAACGCAAGAAATCATGTCTCATTCGAATAACAATAGAGAGGATATGCTACATACGTTGTAAAATAGAAAGAACTACAAATGCGTCACTTGTTCCTTTCTGCAATGTTCCATGCCCTGAATAATACTGGTGATTTGAAGTATAGCCTATTTCAAATTGCTTCATTCTTCTTCAACCTCAGTTATAAACTATATTTTTCATGATTAACAGGCAACCTATCATAATAAGTTTTTTTTTTTGTTTGACGGTGGAGGTCTTTCAGTAATTCAATGTTAAACGTCGTTATTTTTAACCTGTGCAAAACATTTCTTAAGTTTCAGTTATAAAAAACGTTGAAAACAAAGCGAAGACCAGACATAATATCAGCTCTCTGTGTGGCCTGGTGTTTCTAGCAGAATAAGACCATTTCCTTTTAATTAACCATAATCAATCTTATTCCTACGTAACCGAAATTCTGCATTACTATTTCAATCCCGATGTTAAAAGAGCTATCCCTTCATTCCAAAAGCTAGAGTCACTACCAGATTTCGTCCTGAGGTCATCGGGTGAAAAAATGTATGATTTATAATTTCTTTTCAGAGCGGGAAACCTAAGAAAAGCAAATATTTAAGCTTGTAATCTGATTTTTCATCGAGCAGCGAGAAACATGAAATAAATCCTATCGTCAAAGAGCTCTCTAAGTAACGATACTGAATCTTCCTTATGGTTGCCCTCATTTTGACTCAAAATAGAACCCTAAAATGATTCTTCAAAGCATTAGCACGTGTCTATCTGTCTCTTGCAAGTCCAAATTATCCAGATACTTTAATTCTGGAATTTTTGTGTAATTACCTCAAAGGCGTAAAAAATAGAAAATCTACCTATGTAAAGAAAATTGTTTTTTAGGATTCCTAACCAAGATTTTTACCAAACGGTTACCAGCAACACTATCCGAGATTTGTCCCACATCTCTCTGATCACTTAATCACTATATCGAAACTTTAGATACCTCCGTTATAGCAGTTCTTTTCAGGAGCCAGGAAAGCTCGTTTGTTTGAGATATATTTCTGCTTTTTAAATAGGCACTAGGATTACGATTCTTGCAATTATCTTTCATTAGGATCACCTGATGATTTAATTAGATACATCTGTTATAGCAATTCTTTTCAGGAGCTAGGAAAGTTCGGTTTTTTTAGAGACATTTCTCCTTTTTAAAATAGGCACTAGGATTACGATTCTTGCAATTATATTTCATTAGGAACGCCTGATTCATTAGGATCACCTGATGATTTAATTAGATACATCTGTTATAGCAGTTCTTTTCAGGAGCAAGGAAAGTTCGTTTTTTAGATACATTTCTCCTTTTTAAAATAGGCATTAGGATTACGATTCTTGCAATTATCTTTCATTAGAATCACCTGCCACCGGTTAGATGTCACCCAATGTATTTATCCTGTTAGAGCAGGCAAACCACGCACTAAAGGTAATTAACAACTGAAGATTCTCTCTTAAAAGAGAACCGCCAGTTCAGCGAATACAGAAAACTTTAATCATTGGTCTAAGGGAATGATTCTCGCTTTGGTGTAAGACACACCTTTTGGGTGTGAGAGGTCCCGGGTTCAAATCCTCGACTCACCGGAGTTTTTTCTTTTGCCGGTCCATGGCCTAGTGGTTAGCGGGCTTGGATATTTATTAAAGAGACGTGTATTCGAGCCCCAGTTAACTCATGGATGTCTTTCTGCTAAGTTCCTGCCTTCCCACAGATGTTTTCTATGGCGTCTAAACCGATACTCTTGTGTAAGACTACTGCGGCAAGCAGCTGCTTGAGGTTTCTTTTTTTCTTCAAACAAAATAGGTCCAAGTGCTTTAAATGATCATATCTGAGACCAGGAAAATTTACAACTAAGCAGCAGGGTAAAAAAATAGAATGGTCTCAGAAACTGTGTCAGTAGTTCAACCTAATTCGGGTATTCACCTCTTTCATATCCCTTTAGAGGAGCGAAAAACAATTTGAAAGGGTTTTCATCACTTGTGCATCATTAGAAGGAGTTAGGTTGGACATTGGGTGCTGCACCTGGGAAATTTGCGGAAATCTCCTGAGAGGAATGGTTCATCATCTTTCCTCCAGTGTAAGACATTCGTCATTATTGCAATAGCAAATTAAGTAAAGTACGAAATTCAAAATATTTCCGAATACATTACACGTTACGACTAAAACAGCATTATGTTCAAATTTTTGCACACCTGGTTTATCGAGTGCGTGTTCAAGCCTCATCTAGCTATAATTTCGTAACTTTTGCGAAAAATAATTCGTTTACTTAATAAAGTTTATAAAATGAAGTTGCATAATAAAAAAAAAATACTCATGCAAAATTTGACACCTTTTGCTCATTCTCATGTTTTTCGTGTTTTCCAATTTCCAAATTTACCAACATTTTATGATTATACAATGAAGCATGTTATTAAAAAATGCTTTCATCGTTTTAAAACTTCCTTCCAATAATTGAATTATTACACAGGATTGCCACTAATTCCAGTATATTAATCGCATATGAGACTATTTTACTAATAATAAGAGCAATCCCCATATTACTTGAAATATTTTCTATCTGATATTAGAAGAAAACGAAGTCTCATAAAAATAAAATGGTGAAATGTAACGATAAATATCAGCTCTAATTAATATCATGAGATAAAGTTTCACATTTAAACCCCGAATGATATCTCCCTTTTACCAGCCAGATAACAGGAAAATCAGAATTAAATGTTGACTTTGACTTTAAGAAGTCTATTAAATCTAAATTTACTCATAGAAGGATTTTCAGAGGAATCCTGAGCGTCTCTTACGTCTTCGGTTTGTTTCGATATTTCGTATCCCAAATATGAAGTGCATTGAATGTTCATTTCACATTGCAGTTCTTGAAAAGACAGAGTCAAAATATCAAACCTTTATTTTCTCTGTGAAGATCTGAATTCCTAATTAGATCTTTTTAAAAGTTTTGTTTCAACATTTATCAAAAATATGAAATTACAGGTCATCTTAACGAAATCCCATTACCCAGCAGCCATAAAACGACATTGCAATTGGAGTAAGCTAAAATGGGAAACGACGTCATACTAATTGGAATTTCGTTTCGATTTTGTGAGGCAGTTTATTGAAGGAAAAACCCACATAATCAAGTCCTTGCCTCTTTAAACCACTTTTCAAGGTAACAACAGTGATTTTCTCGATGCTTTGTATTTCCTTTATTTTTTATTTTGATGCTAATTTTCTTTCCTCTGATTTGCGTTTAGGTTTTTAAAATGTTTTTCTTAAAGCTGAAAACAGAACACTTCTCTAGGGTGATGTTTGTAACAAATAACTTCTGATTCATTTCTTAAATCTCAAATGGAAATTGTAATAAATCAGATTAAAGAAAGATTTGCCTCATAATTGCCATTGTAAATAAATAATATATGATAAATAAATACCCCCTCAAGCAGCTGCTTGACACAGAGGTCTCCCAACAGCCTGTCAGTTTATATGCCATAGTAGAAGTCTGAGAGAATGGCAGGACCTCAGCAGAAAACCTACAACACATCCATGCCTTACCCGAGGCTCGAACCCAGGTCCCTTGGATCAGTAGCCAAGTCATCATCATCATCATCATCATCATCATCATCATCATCATCATCATCATCATCATCATCATCATCATCATCATCATCATCAAGCAGCCATGGGCTACGGAGGTCCAACCAGACCGTGCAATATAGTTCTCCGACCAAGTCTATCCTGAGCTACATCTACTGCATCTGGCCACTGCACACCAATTCTAACAAGGTCCTGTTTGACATTATCTGCCCACCGCATCCTAGGTCTCCCCTTCTTTCTGAGGCCTTTAGGCACACTGTTCATAACCCTATTCGCCAATCTATAATTATTCATACGGGCAACATGGCCAAACCAACGGAGTCTCTCTCTGCACAATATGCTGCTTAAAGGAGGTTGCAAACTCCTTTGCCTAATCTCATCATTAGTTACAAAGTTGAACCACCTAATGCCCAAGATACTGCGTAAGCATCTGGAATCAAAAGCATCTAGTTTCCTGTTATCTTGTTTACAAAGTGTCCAAGTTTCACTACCATAACTAACCCTAGAAAGAACCAAACTATTATACAGTCTAATTTTAGTCTCTAGTTGTATACGCCTATTTCTCCACACTCTCCATAGATTCCTAAAAGCCCTAGAAGCAATCCCTATTCACATGTCAATCTCATGCCGCACATCACCATTATCTGTTACATAGCTCCCAAGATAATTAAACTGTGACACCTGCTCAAGCCTGCAACCATTCAGATTAACTGAATCACAGCCTGCCTGACCAATTTTCATCACTTTAGTTTTCTCTCTGTTTATAACCAAACCTACTCTACTACCAGTCTCATCAACAGTTCGAATGAAAGAGTTCATCTCATCAACATCATTTGCCAAATGGGCTAAATCATCAGCATAATCTAAATCAGAAATTTTCGTATCTCCAGCCCATTTAAGGCCAAAATCTTTCCCTTGAAGTGAATTTCGCATAACATAATCAATAACCAAGCTAAAGAGAAAAGGAGACAAAATGCACCGTTGTCGAACACCAGAAGTAATGCTAAACCAATTGCTACAAGCCTTACCAACTCTCACACACGACTCAGTGTTATTATAGAGAGCTTTCATTATGTTAACTAACTTGTCTGGTATACCATATGATCTCACAATCAACCACAAATTATGACGATCAACAGAGTCGAAAGCCTTTTTGAAATCAACAAAGCAAACAACCAAAGGTTTCTGAAACTCTAAACATTTCTCAAGAATCTGCCTAAATGAAAATATCTGATCCACCATATCCCCTATCACTTCTGAATCCACATTGCTCATCACGCAATTGACTGTCAACCAGATTCTTAATTCTATTAAGCACAATCATGGAAAGAACTTTACCTGGAACAGAGAGTAGGCTGATACCCCTATAGTTATCACAAGAACTGCGATCACCTTTTTTGAAAATAGGGATAACAATAGCTCTGGTAAAATCCTTACGAACCATGCCTTTATTATAAAAGATATTCAGAATTTCAGTCATCCAAGTGGTAACCAAAACATTCCCAGCTCTAAGCATTTCCGTAGTAATTTCATCTACCCATGGGGATTTATGAAGTTTAAGTTTAGAAACAGCCAAAAGAACTTCAGATTGTGTTATAGGGCCAACATTAAAGCCACCAATGCATCTATCATCATTGCAAACAATGGGAGTAGACCTAACTACATTGTTTAGAACATCACTGAAATGCTCAGCCCACCTAGCCATGACAGAATCCTCCCCTTCTATAACCTTACCTTGTTTATCCTTCAATCCCTGTATACCTGTCCGTTTTCTACCACACAAAACATTAACTATCTGGTACAGCTCTCTGCTGTTGTGCTGTCTAACTGCTTTATCGGCTTTGTCAGCCAAACCATCAAGCAAAAGATTCTTATCAGCAGCTAACTGATCCTTTACAAGTTTATTAAGGTCTCTGTAATGCTTTCTATTAGGACTAGTAGGGTATTGATTAAGGGCATTCCTGCAGTTCTTTCTTTCCGAAATAAGCTCAAGTGCCTTATCACTCAGATAATTTTGCCTCTTCTGCTCCTTGTTTCCTAAAAGTGTACTGTTAGTGACCAAAAAAGCCTGTTTAAAATGATCCCATTCTTCCTCAACTTCAGTAGTAAGCAAACCATGACTGTCATAATGACTAAGTAACCTATCATGGTAAGCTTTGGCTATAACTGGATCTTTCAGAGCTTCAGTATTAAAAGTAAATTTTTTAACCCTAGCACAACACTTTTTAAGTTTAAGTTGCAACACACTTTTAACAAGGTAATGGTCAGATCCAATTTCAGCTCCCCTGTATGTCCTGGTATTCCTAACAGAACTAGCCCATTTGCTGTTAATTAATATGTAATCAATCATATTCTTATGCAGCCCATCAGGTGAAACCCATGTGTACTTATGTATGTCGCGGTGTTTGTAATATGTGTTAGTTATTCTGAATCCATTGAGTTTACTTACCTGTAGGAGACGTTGCCCATTGCCATTGCAGCTACCAATACCAAAAGGGCCTATTACTCCTCCTCAAAGGTCAGAGTCAGTACCAGCTTTGGCTTGAAGTCACCAAGAACAAGGGTAATATCTCCTTTCTTAACAGTATTCAGAATATCCTGAAGTTGTTCATAAAACCTATCCTTCTCATCCTCATTGGCATCCTCAGTGGGGGCATAACAGCACATAACATTCAAGTCTTTAATGCTTGTCTGAAATTTTGCTGTAAGAAACCTTTCATTAATGCACTCATATCCTAGAAGAGCATCGCTAGCGTGAATCATATCCTAGAAGAGCATCACCAAAGCGTGGGTCTGCTGAAAAGCAGACCCACGCCTTGGTGATGCTTATTGTCGTCCCTCCCTGAAAAGAGAAATTTAAGATTATTTTTAAGAATCTGACCTTTATCTGTCCATCTGGTCTGTTGCAAGCCGAGAATATCTAAATTATAACGGTGGAATTCTTGTGTGAGGACATCAAGAGAAAAAGCTCTGTGCAGAGTCCTCATATTCCAACTACCTATGGAGAGAAAATGGTTAGTGGGATGTTTAAAGAAACTATGTTTATTGAGAGAGGGAATGCCGACAATATCAAACAGCCCCCTAATCGCAGACATGGGGCAAAGACCCGTTCCCCCACTACTAAAGGCTGAAGCCATCTACACTGGAAGACTTCCTCCAATGTAGAATTTGACGATGCCAATAGAAGCAAAGAGTTCAGGTGCCTGCGATGACTTCTGCTCAGAATTATCCACCAGCTGATTAACATATCCTGTGAATCTATTCACTAGGGGCTGTCAACCCACAAACAAACAGAAAACACAGCGGAAGATTTTCCCTCCACAGAAGCCCACAAGTGCAGCAAAATCAGGATCCATAATCAAACTCAGAGGCATATATCTGTCCAGTCCAGTAGGTTTTTATGGTCAGCACCAGGACCCTGTGTGGTTGACCACTCCTCAGCAGGGTAGAAAAAAAAGAAAAGTAGCCATAGTTGTCCAGATCAGTAGGCTACACTAATCTGGCAGCCCTCCCCTTCCGTTCACTTCCACAAGAGAGTATCTCTTTTGAAAGTTACTAACGTCCGCACAACAAGAAGGCGGGGTCGGACATTAGGTGGTAGGCCTGGCCTGTTCTATGCATCATCACAGGGGATTGGTGCATAGCTCTCCTTCCAGTGACTACCTAGCTACCATTTGCAGACCAGTAGCCAAGTAACTGGAAAAAAATAGATTTAACATATACAAAAATCACACATAACAATATTTTTAAATGAATTTAAATTACCCTTACCATCGGACTGAAAAAAATTAAAGACTAAAAGATTAAAACTGTTACAATATATTTGCAATATATATTATAGTTTTTTATCAACACAACAGTGGCGAAGTTTGACTTTTGAATGTTTGAAGCCATTACTGAAAGCAGCTTTGAAAATGAACTGAAAGCAGTTCTTAACTTTTATGATATTTAAGTTTCGGTAGTTCTATTTTCGGGCTGTAGATACTTCAGTCTGTAGTGTGCCAGGCTCATAATCTGATGTTAACAGGTTCGAGTCTGAACTCTGCCACTGTTAGGATTTATCTCTGCTAACCCCCCCCCCCCCCCCCCCCCCATCTCCACCCTGCGCTTGGTGTGAAAAAGGACAACGGTGAGAGATTGGAAAATCTATCGTCCTTCGGATGGGTTGGATTGTTTTACCTCTGAGCGGCACTTTTATGCACATCAGGGGCTAAATGGCCATGTCACATGGACCCCGAAGGCTCAGAGAATGTTGGGGGAGGAGACCCACTGGAACAGCTGTTGGAAGACAGATGGTAGCTTCCCGTAAAGGCCATCCAGTGTATTCTTTAACGTTCACAGGGTATGGCTCTCTCATACACGGGGCCACGGCTTAACGTCCCATCCGACGGACGGCGGCCTTTCCAAACCCATCGGTGTCCCCTACTGACCGTGGGCAGGGTGAGTGTTTTACGGAGATAAATCTCAACGCTGACCCAGCTGGGGCTCGAACCTGGGAACTACAGATTACGAGCCTGGCGCGCTACAGACTGAGCCGCCTCCACCCCCACCCCTTTCGGATGGGATGTTAAGCTGTGATACTTGTGTACAGGAGAGCATAACTAGGCCATGTTAAAGAACACACTCTGGATGTTCTTGATGGAGACATCCAACTGGATCCTAACAGCTGTTCAGTGAATTTAATAACCAACTCTGAGCCCTTGGATCCTTGGACGAGTAGCCTAGTGTGAGCACAAAAATTGTGTGGCTTAGGTAAAAAACCCACACTAGTTCTATTTTATTTATTTTTTATTTTTTAAATAATTTCGTGCATTGATTGGTTTCTTTCTAAATATGATATTTCGATATTTTTTTAAAGCAAGAAATGACTTCCTTACACAAAGGACGGAGATAACTACAAGGTACGATAAGTTTTTTTTGAAATTACGTTATCAAAAATAAATCTTTAGCAGAAAATTTAATGGGCTAAATTGAGAATCGGAATAGTTTTTGAAGCAAACACGTGTGGATTTATATAGCAAAAATACTTGTTTTTTCTCCTCTAGAACATCGAATTAATCATATCGGTGCTCTAATTGTATATTACTATTTTCGCTGAGAATAATTTTCAAAATTTTATTTTTCGAATGAAATAGTGCTCTTCGAAGCACAAAGAACAGAGCATATACGCATTTGCAGCTTTTTCTTTTACTTTTAAGAGCATATATGTAAGAAGATTTTAATATTTTAATTTGTATATTATTTTATGATGAAATATGAAGATCTAATTTTTGTAAAAGAATACTCAAGGATCAGGTGAGAATATCTAGGAATATTTATATGTGCACCTTCATCTCTGAATAGAGGTGGAAGATAAACAATGTCACTTGACACTGTTTCTGTCTCCTCTCGTATGCACTTGATCACCGAACAAGATTGTATTCATGAAGAGGCTCGAGGTGCTGCACACAAGCAGCAACTCGACTAGCTTCAAAATCCCACATGAATTACAACTCCTTTCACAGGAGGGACATGAAGAAGGTTTTAACGAAGGATGTTCAACTCTTGACTAGCGGGTCATTTTATTACATTTATTTCCTATTGATTTTAGCCCTAATTTGTTGTTACGTAGGATGTTTGCTCGTCAAGAAAATTGTTCCCCCATATATTTGAGGGAACAATTATCCTCTTCGAACGAGAAAGAGGCCGAATATAATAATAATTAATTTCATGCAGGGGGTTACAGTAAAGCAAACGTGCATGTATTTGTATATTAATTGTATATTAAATATAATTGTATATTAATTTTAATGTTCAATAGTTTGATGCCCCAGTACAGTTGAGAAATTAAAAAGAAATATTAAGATAGTACAAAAATACAAAAATATTTACAGGAATTGTATAATTATTTGATACATGTAAAAATGACAAATTGCACAGACGAAGACAGGCATAAAATATGAAAAATGATAACAAACATAGTAAGATCAGGGGGACGAAAAAGAAGGTGTAAGACAGAAGAGAAAAATATTAAATTAATGAACAGGGTAAAAAGGATTGCAAATAATCCAGACAAACAGCAAAGATGGGGAGTGCGAAAAGGTGAGGATATATTTTTGGTCAAATGTTTCAATATTCTAATAGGGTGGAGTAATATAGTTTTGAATTTTGTTTCAGAATTTAAAGAAGTGATATCGCTCGGTAGAGAGTTTCAAGTTGAGGTTGCTTTAAAGGCAAAAGAAATTTCACCATACTTAGCTTTGAAAATCTTGGGAGTAGAAAACATTTTATTATGAGAGCGAAGGATGTGGAGATGTCGTAATCGAATATAGGCTGTAAGAATCGAATGAAGTAGGTGAAATTTGTTAAAAATAGTGTCGTGAATAAGAGTAATATTTCACAGCTTTCTTCTAGATTCAAGAGTGGGAATTTGATTGTTGGAACGAATATCAGTAAGTGTTAGAGATTATCTTTTGTTAAAATATATTTAGCTCATGAATCAAAGCGCTTCATTTTGAAATTTTTTCCAAGTTATAAGAGTTCTTTTTATTAATACGAAAAATAGTGGAAGCACAGTATTCGAATTTCGGTCGATTGTAAATTTGGTCGGTTGATTCAAAATTTCGGTCGGTTGATTCAAGAGTGGGAATTTGATTGTTGGAACGAATATCAGTAAGTGTTAGAGATTATCTTTTGTTAAAATATATTTAGCTCATGAATCAAAGCGCTTCATTTTGAAATTTTTTCCAAGTTATAAGAGTTCTTTTTATTAATACGAAAAATAGTGGAAGCACAGTATTCGAATTTCGGTCGATTGTAAATTTTGTAGGACATTGGGGCATAGGTGAATATATAGTTTAAAATGTACCACAATATATAGCTTCTTTTAGCAGCTGAAGCGACGGTTTTATTAATGTGAATCCCAAAGTCAAGATTATTACCTGTAGTCTCACCTACATTCTTCATGGAAGTGGAAACTGTAATGTGAATGTTATTAATTTTAATGTTTTTGTAATGCGGGGGAGAAATTGAAGTTGAAAGAAAAACAATATTGGTTTTCTTGATATGACAGTAAATCCATTTTTAGTATACCAATAAAGCACATTATGAATCTTATTTTCTATTTCTTGTTTTAGAGAAATTAAAGAACTTTAGGTGAAAGGAAGAAGACAATTGTCTGCATACATAAAAAAATTGCAGTTAGTGGGAGATTATTTACAAAAAAGTTAAAGAGAAGTGGACTAACAATGGTTGCTTGCGGTATTTCAGTTTAATTTTAAGAGGTGTAGAGATCTCATTAGTGCTTAATTTAGTTCAGATAACACGGTCGTTGAAATAATGTTTAAACCAAGAAAGAGCTGAGGGCGATAGATTAAAATTAGCCGAGTTTTTGTAAGATAAGTTTGTGTTCTACTGAATTAAATGCTTTTGAAATATCAGGGGGAACCAATCCATGTCAAATGAAAACTTGTGACATAGGAAGTGTCATAGTAATAAACTAGAAGAATAACATATCGACTCCGGCAAATATGAAATTTTCGTTTTTAAAGAAAATAAAATTTTTCATTTTCCGAATGTTGCACGTTTTATAGTAGCAATTCGTATTATAACGAGTGATTGAAAATGTAAATACTAATAGAACACAAAAGGAATTTCTCAATTATCACTTAAGATGAAATAATTGTCTTTTTTCATCTCCTAGGGTACACAAGAAATTCAAGTCAGTACATAAAAATCATTTATTTATTATATCGATGTTAAAATATTATCGGAAAGATAGATGTTTTAATAACAAAATTTGCTGCGAAGTTTTCAATAAAAAGAAAAAATAATATATAATAAATAATTAAATACGCCCTCAAGCAGCTGCTTACCACAGAGGTGTAACAGGAGCCTGTCAGTTTATATGCCATAGTAGAAGGTCTGTGAGGATGGAAAACAACACCAAGGTCCATGCCTTGTCCTGGTCCCAGACAGTAGCCAAGTGCGCTAACCACTCGGCCACGGGACGACTAAACTGTATATTAAAGAATATCTACTTTCCTATATGCAAAAATTTAAAAATACAAATAGTGAAATCACTTACTGAATTCCTATTAACTTCAAAGATAGTGGGCTTGTAATTATCGTCCATTAAGTAAGAGAAATAAATCTTCTAGACCAGTGATTCCCAACCTTTTCTGGACCATTGCCCCCTTTCGAAGAGAACAAAAATTTCAACGCCCCCCTAGTCCATAAGAGTTAATTTTATATGAAATATTAAAATATTGTTGCATATTATCTGTACCTAATTTATCTGTTTATTTATCTATTAAAAATCATAAAGCAGAAATTAATAAAACGAAACCAAATGTACAATAAAATTGTTTATTAAAATTTTAAAAATAAACACAGAATCAATAAGAAATAAAAAATAATGAGATAAACACAAAATTAATAATAAATAAAAAAATTAATGAGATGGTTGAGGCTGGTGGAGTGTTAACAATTTGTTAATGTCGGGTTCCAATTTCGTTAACATCAATCGCAGATCGCCACGTTCAGTGATGTGTAGTCTGTTCCTCTTCTTTGACAGTAAATTAGCTACTGCACTGAATCCACGCTCAGCCATATAGGACGAAGGAAATGCGATTAAAAACTTCTGTACTATTGCCCACAATCCAGGGTAGAGAACTGGTATTGATTTTTGAAGCCAGAACTCTTGGTATCCATGTTTGAATTTTACTTTGAGTACTTCGTTAGTCGTGAGTTCTAAGAGTTCCTCTTCCAAATTTGATGATTCTTCTTCCAAAATTCTCTTCCAAAAAATTCTCTTCCAAAATTAATTGTATGTGAAACAGTATCTGTGTTTGCGAAAGGATCTAAAACCCAACTCGGTATATTCATGTTTAAAATATCTTGGAAACGCTCCGTAAAATCAACATGAAGAACTTCCAAGTGTTGGCAGTAAGTAAGTAAATCTTCCGGTTTTGCGGGGACTGCTGATAATGTGGGAAAATGGTTGTATTCTCCTCTACCTAGATTTCGTTTGAATAGAAGAAGTTTTCCCGCAAAAGCAGCTATGACTTTTTTGTTTTAATTAAATTCAACTCATCACCTTGCAATTGTAAATTAACTTGATTAAATATTTTAAACAGGTCTGTCAAATAAGCGATGTCATTTTTTGACGTAATCAGGTTTTCGCGAAATTTTTCGTCTCTGTCTTCAAGAAAGTCCAGTACTGAGTCAAATAGATTGAAAAAACGATTCAGACAAACACCTTTAGAGAGCCAACGTACTTCTGTGTGCAGCAGCAAGTGATTGTAATCTTCATCATTTTCATTACAAAGCTTACCAAATAATCGGTCTTTCAATGAATTGCTTCTAATCTTATTGATTGATTTAATAACGTAATGGAGAGACGTATGCAGACGTTCATTCAAATTTTTTGCAACCAAATGCTGAAGATGAATAATACAATGTACAGCGAGTACAATTCGTACTGCTTGTTTTAAATGCGCTATGAAACCCTTATGACGCCCTGTCATTGCTGGAGCACCATCAGTAGCAGCAGACAAAATATTGCAAATAGGAATTTCTTTCTCTTGAAAAAACTTTTGCATGGTATTAAATATAGATTCTCCCTTTGTATCAGATTCCAAATTTTTAGAAAATAATAAATCTTCATGAATTTTTTCTTCTTTTATAATTATAAATCGTACGTATGATAAGAGTAGAGCTTCGTTATTTTGTAGAGTTGATTCATCGAGTTGAATGGAAAATTTGCAAGTCTTTAAGTAATCACATAATGATATTTCAACGTCTTTTGCCATTTCATCTATTCTTCTTTGCACTGAATTATTACCGAGAGGATTTTTTTTGATGATATCTGACGGTGTCTTATGATTAAGAACAGTTTTTAATATCTCTTTGACTGCCGGCAAAATTAATTCCTCGCCAATTGTGTGTGGTTTTCCTGCTTTTGCGATTAACAATGAAACGTTATATGAGGCTCGTAGTCCATCATCATCTTGTTTAGAAGACGACGCAAAAAGATTTGACATAGTTGGATGTTTTAAATATTGCTTTTCCAGTTCTTGAAAATAGGATAAATCTTTGTTCTTCTTATCAGCATGCATTTTATTTAAATGCTCTTGTAGCCTAGAAGGTTTCATAACTTCATTTGAAAAAACCTTTCGGCAAATTAAACACATAGGTAATGATTGGTTTGTAGGAGAGTACGTAAATCCATATTTCAAATACTCAATACTGTACTGCCGGCATTTCTTTTTAGATGTAGATTCAGACATTTTCAAATACAAATTAACTTCTCAACAGATTTATAGATAGTTATAAAAATAATGTTTATAATAACTTCTAACACTTATCACTCACGACTATTTATCACGGCGAAGCACATAAAAATAATAAAACATTCCTAGAGCTATCGTTTTATAGATTTGATTTTGTGCACGCATTAACTTGTATGTTTGCGATGCCGTCGCACTTGCTCCGTAAATAAGTCATTTCAGCTCCCATATTCTTGTCGAAACATGTTAAATTGCATGAACCGCGTGTTTGCCTACCAATTTGCAAGGACTTGTCACCGTCAATCTATTCGAAACTAAAACAAATTAGGTATAAGTGTAACCTAATGCTAATTTAAAAATGCTTATTAACGCGATAACAATAAGATAATTTACATAGCTAGATAAAATATTTATTCATGAAAACAGGTATTTTCAAAGTATTTTATTATATTAAAAAAATAATTATAAAAATAATATTAAATATAATAAATTTATTATTATTATATTATTATTGCATCCAGGTTGATTTGCCTATCAGGACGGACACACATGTCCAACATAATAAGCATGTAGTGCATGTTAAGGTATTGAATGAGATTACAATTATTGAAGTAGGAATAACATCTCAGGATAACCTGCAGACAGTAGAGGTTGAAAAGAAGAGGAAGTATGATCTCCTGGCTAATGAGTTGAGCCTAATTCACAAGTGTAATGTCAATATTATACCTTATGTTCTGACGTGGGATGGTATTGTAACTACGTACCATAAAGCATACTCAAAGCGCCTTGGAGTGGGAAAACTATTGAAGCTGATATCCAATCTGTGATCTTGAAGAGAACTTTTGAGAGCATCTCAGTCGACTTCAGACGTACCAGTACGCTAGTAGGCGGTAGCAGGGAACTTATTGTCCAAGCTGCAGTTGAAAAGCTGTACATGACAGATGAGGTAGTGGATGACCAGAATCACCAGGAAGACACCACAGAATAGAAGAGATAAAAAGGTTGTCACAGAAAATTCCATTAAATTTATTTATTTATTTGACCGCCCCTCTTGACTGCCTCAACGCCCCCCATTTGCCTCTGGATCCGCTATCGCCCCCATGGAAGGCTCCAGCGCCCACTGGGGGGCGGTATCGCCCCCGTTGGGAATCTATGTTCTAGACTATCTTCCTTTGAAGTTAACATTAATCAAGTAAGTGATTTCATCATTGGTATTTTCTGCTTTTTCTATTACTCTTTAGGGCCCATACGTATACTGTAGTACGATAGATATTGTTTTCATTTTTTTTTTTTAATTTATAACCTATCTTTCTGTTGCTTTTCGAACTTTTTTTTCCGATTTTTGCCTTTGTCAGAACCACTATATCTTCCTAACTTGGTTATGAATGAATACGATTTATGCCTCAAGTGAAAGCTTGGGGCATAAGGAGTATCACATATGATATAAAGAGCAGAGAATATGTCGTTAAACACCGAAGAACCAAAACGTTCTGACCAGCGCGTCTTTATGAAAATCGAAATAACGGCGCGTGTGAAGGTCATGAAATGGTATAAATAACACCTGATACTGAGCTCTGTTAATCAGTGTTATTCTTGTTCTTCAGATGGGAATGGCAGTGGACCTAAGTGAGTTTGACTAAGGCCAAATTCTAATGGCCAGACGACTGAATCAGAGCATTTTCGAGACTGCAAGGCTTGTGGTGTGCCCACGGTCAGCCGTAGTTAGTACCTTCAAAAAGTGGCCCAAGGAAATAAAAATCACGGACTGCCGGCAAGGTGTGGGCCGACCACAGCTCATCGATGCTAGAGGTGAGCAAAGGTTGTTCTTATGGTAGGATCAAACAGAAGGGATAGTGCGACACAACTCGCCCATAATTTGAATGCTGGTGACGGGAGAAATGTGTCAAAATACACAGTACATCGAACCTTGCTGAAAATGGGGCTGAGTAGCTGCAGGCCGCCCCGAGTGCCCATGCTAACCTCGGTTCACCGTCGAAAGTTCCTATAATGGGAACAATTGATCTCTATGTTGCGATCTTGTGCAACCACGGCAATTCCCGGTTCCGCCTGACAGCACTACCTGGTTTAAGAAAAGCCATGACTATCTAGAGCCGGGGGCAAGGAATACGCCCTATAGGCGCACCTGAACCCCGGCCTCACATGGCAGCAGTCCTATAGAAGGAAAGCTAACCACCGGAAGAAACCTAACTTTAATCTATTCCCAGGTTTGCAAATGTGCAAGGATATAAAGATCCAAGCTAGATCGGCACCCGGGGTGGAGACTCTTAGTAAGACCCAGACTTTTTGGACGGCTCGTGCCTACTAGGCAGGAGGAACCTTTCGACCGAGCCGTCGAACTGACCACCCAAGGTCCCTGAAAGGTGAGGTCTCCGACGCCGTCACCACCCGACCGGCAATCAAGCCGGCCAGCAGCGTCTTCAACCTCGGTTGGCCTTGGCCATGTCCAACCGGCGCCCAACCCGGTCGGCACAGCCTTCAGCCGGGTTGCTGGGCCCTAGGCCCCCCCCACCACGACAAGGTGGTCCCCTATACAAGGTGGTCCCCTATATGGAAACGCGAGCATCAAAACTGGACCTCGAATGATTGGAAGGAGGTCGTCTGGTGCGAAGAATCTCGTTTCCTGTTGCACCATGTGGACGGCCGAGTACGTGTGTGTCGTTTATCTGGGGAAGTGTTGGCACTGGGAACGAAAACCAGCCGGTGGAGGAAGTGTAATGCTTTAGGCAATGTTCTGCTGGGAAACTCTGGGTCCAGTCATTCATGTGCAGGAAACTATGACTTCTACCACCTACTTAAAAATCATTGCAGACCAGGTACATCCTTTCATGGTAACGATATACTACTTTAGTAGTGCCTTCTTTCAACAGGATATTGCGCTATGCCACACCGTCCAGATTGTTCGAGAATGGTTCGCGAAACATAAGGAAGACTTCCAGGTATTGCCCTGACCTCTAAATTACCTAGAAATTAATCCAATCGATCATCTGTAGTTTGTGTTGGAACAGCATATCCGATCTGCGACGGCTCAACCATGTAACTTGCAAGAGTAAAGAATATGCTGGTAATGATACCAGATACCACAAGACCTTTAAAAAACTTGTAGCTTCCATGCCACGCCGGGTAAGAGCTGTTCTGGCGACACGTGGAGGACGAACATCATATCAAGTAGGTGGTCATAATGTTTTAGCTCTTCGGTGTATCTTCGATGCAAAAAATGTTCGCAACGAGTTCTGTGTCAAATGAAACTTGTGATCTGGGGATGTCATAGGCTGAAAACATTACGACTATATTTTTTAAAACATCCCTAAAAAAAATACAAAAAAAAAGGAGAGCAATGATATAAAGGATTGTTTCATTTTATCTTCCGAAAGCGAGTATAGCGAATTATGTATCATATTGTTTCATTAAATTCACTGTTTTTAACATAATATGCTGATTCGTACTACATACTGGTAAATTGGAATGTTTCGCTAAAACTGAAGTGTCGGAGGTTAGCTCAGTCTGTAGTGAGCAAGGTCCATAATCTTCAATTCCTAGTTTTGAGTCCCACCTGTGCCAGCATTGATATTTATCTCTGCTAAACCTCCTTCCTGCCCTCGGTCAGAAAGGGGATACTGATAGGATTGGAAAGGCCGCCGTCCGACGGATGGGACATGGCTCCGTGTGCATGAGGGCCACAATGTGTGCACATTAAAGAACACACTGAATGATCTTGGTGGGAGGTTTCATTGTCACCTAACATCTAGCCAGTGGGTAATCTTTCCCTAATCTTCTTTGAGCTCTTCTTATCTCACTGTGGGCAAAAAAGTGTCACTTGGTGTTAAAACAACCCGAAGATATTGGGCCCAAATTCTCACCTAAATTATGGCGTGGCAAATGGGATAAAATTAGTGTTATATTCGGAACCAGAAGAACTACCGACTGCGTTATAATAGGAACGATCAATGATTGAATTCTTCGTTATGTTCTGTGTTGGGCTATTTTATCTCCAAGGGCTCATGTAAGTTTTGGAAAGGTGACAGGACAGCTGTTTGAAACCAGATGGAAAACTCCGGCCATGGACATCCAGTTGCTCTTTAATGAGCTCAGTGCATAGCTTTTCTACACAATGGCTCAGTGCCTTAACATCCCATTCGACGGACCATGGCCTCTCCAAGCCCTCGATATCCTATTTCTCAACGGGTGTGGAGTTTAGCGGAGATGAAACTCAACGCTGGCACAGTTCAAATTCAAATCTGGGAACTACAGATTCCGAGCCTGTCGATTGAGACAACCTCATGTTCTGTACAGTTTCTTAGCTATTCAGTACTATTTATAATTCCTACTTATACCCATATATATAAGGAACCTACCTATATATAATACTGTTTATAATTCTTACCTATACCTTCATTTCATTAATAATGCAAACAAAATATCATTTAATAATGTAAATAAAAACATTATTCAGTCAAAAATGCATACTTCGAAGGAAAAAATTCTTTTAAATGTAAATTCATTGGCAAAAGAAATAAAATATTAGAATCATATAATTTTTTTAAATCAGCTGCCTCAAATTATCGCTTTATCAATTGTTAAGGATATAAAGCAATTCACGCCTTTTTCTGTTTAAGCAAAATTGAATACTAAAGATGAAACCTGTGTACACAAAGCTATCATTAACTTTGATATTAACGATACAAAATTCTAATTGGATGAAAGTACATAAATATTGTATGAGATATGTGACATTTCCATTGCAGTTTACTATTTTTCATTGGATTTTTTTTTCGGTTTAAATATATCTTTTGAAATAAGATATTTCGTTTCTCCACGTCTGGTTTCGTATTATTAGAGAGCAGAGCCCTTGTTATAAAAGTTGGATAAGGAAAACCGTGTCTTCCCGCTTCTTTGACGTTGCTTCCTCCCATTCTGCGAAGTCAGTGCAGCTGCAGAGAAGAACGAAGCGCTCCGAGACTCCCAAAGGGATTTGCCGAAGCCTTTGCACGTGTCGAGTGCCGAAAATAAGCGCGTAAAGAGGGCGCTCACGTGGAACACTTGAGATTTCCGAAAAACGCTGAAAATATCGATTTTTGCTTTGTTTAAGATTCTTTAACAAACTCGATGCTGTCATGAATGCTCTATCTGTGGCATTTTCGATACTCGTTGGAAATGTTGAAAGTATTTGAATCCAATAACCAAATTTCGTGTTATAAGAAGAGTTTAGTGTTTGGAACTCGCAGAAGTTGAACTGTTGTGTTGACATGGAAAATATGTGCAAAGTTTTTATTATGTGGTGAAATATATCACGAAGTTGTAATGAATCAGAAGATACTCCTACTTCTCCTAATTTATTCGATTTGTGAATTGATTAGTATTAATTACAGAAAACAAGTGTGATGCAAAGGATCTAAAATTAATTGTTGGGTCGTTATAAATTTAGACTTGCCAACCTTAGCCCCTTTATATTCTCGCCCGACTAAAATGGTGAACGCTGAGTTTTACTGTGCAATCGAACCAAACTGTAGTTGTGTCATTTAAACTGGCCGTAAAGGAAGAAAACCGACTGTGAACAGGTTAAGGAAAAGAGCATGGAAATATATTCCGAGCAGCGGGAGAAATGTTCCACCATAGGGTGGAAATCGGAGAATCCACTTGAATTCGTGATACGACATGGAGTAGTTACATTTAAAACTAGAACTAGCTACGAGAAGAGGAACTAACCTGTCCTTTTCCATGTCATCTCACATTAATGTTAAACTTGTCTGAGCGTTTTCACGTAGCAGTCGGACTATACCATTACCAGACCAATCAGCACAGTAACATACACAGTAACATACCCAGGAATTTCAAATGGGGGAAGAAGATTAACACGCTTGATTTACGGAGAGTATCTTAAAAATATGTTACTAGCAGACTTACCAGATGTTGCTCGGGTCTGAAACTCTTTCAAGTACATAATAGATGACATTCCCCACGTCGCAAACTTTCAATGACATAAAATACATTATGATCGTTTTTTTTCCTCCCACTCCTCTCTTTGGCAAAAATTTATCACCTCTTTTTGGGGAGGTCCTAAGACTATCTAAAGTATATAGAAGATGATATTATCCATGTCACAACTTTCATTGCGCATAAAACTTATTACTATTGTTTGTCCCCGCCGCAACATTGTTTCATCTTCCCGTCACCTACCGCCCCTGGTACAAATTTTATTCCCCTCTTCTGAGGGAGGTGTGAAACTCTCTAAAGCAGTGGTTCTCAACTTTTTATGCTTCACTTATTCCCTGGAAATGTGTGTGTAACTGACGTACCCCATGTACAGATATATAAAACTATAGTTAATATATAACAATGGTTATTTTTACTTTGTTATTAGATCTAGCGTTCACTGCGTACCACAAAATATTTTACCGCGTACCCCAAGTTGAGAATCCCTACTCTAAAGTACAGAATAGATGACATTTCCCACTTCGGAAGCTTTCATTGGCTTAAAACTAATTACAATAGTTTCGCCCTTCCCCTGTATTAGGGGAGATCTGAAATTTTCTATAGCATTCTTCAAGTCGCAAGCTTTCATTTGGCATAAAACTCATTACGATCGTTTCGTCCATGGCAGACATTTTATCCCCCTCTTTCAAGGGGAGGTCTGAAACCCTTTGAAGTAGTAGATGGCACTCCCACGTCTCAAGGTTTCATTTGGCATAATTATTATTATTGTGATAGATCCTCCCCCACGCGCAACCTCCCATGGTAAACATTTTATCCTTCTCTTCTAGGGGAGGTCTGAAACTTTCTAAATTACGTAGTTGATGGCAATTCCCAAGCTGGAAGCTTTCATTCGGCTTAAAATTCATTGCGCTTGTTTTGCCCCTCTTTCTGTTTCCCCCTGGTTGCTCTCTTCCAGGGAAGTCTGAAACTCTCTAAAGTATATAGTAGATGTCAGTCCCCGCGTGATTTTGGATAACTGCTGCTAATGCTAAGTCAACGAGAGACACCGATGTTTAACTTCAAATGTTAAGTCTATGGGAATTTCGAAAAATTAAAACCCGTGCATTCAAATTATGATTGACCCCAGTGTGTTTACACATAGTCTATATTTTTGCCCTAAAGGAAATAAACGTTCATGCAAAGGTTGGTGCCCCTAGCAAGTGTACAAGCGGACAGACAAACAAATAAACAAACTTTATTCTTCATACATTATATATTATGAAATAAAATAATTTGTTAGTGGAATCATTTCGTCTATTAGCCCAGACAGTTGAGAACTCGTCAGGAAATGGTACAAACCACAGATTTATTTTGTTACCATAAATTCGCAGATTGTATAAATTTCAATGTTTAGAAAATTTCAATAACATAAAAATGAAATTTATATGACATTAGCAGATTTACACGGCATTGCTCAGATCTGAAACTCTTTAAAGCAAATAGCAGATGACATTCCCCATGTCTAGCGCTTTCATTCACATAAACCCCTATAACGATCGTTTTGTTCTGCTCCCTCTGCCACCTTCCTCCCCTTGGCAAACATTTATAATTCTCTTTTTAGGGAAGATCTTAAACTCTCTAAAGTATATAGAGCATATGACATTATTCACGACTCAAGCTTTCATTTGGTTTAAAACTTATTACGATTGCTTCGTCTCGCCGCTACCCTCCCTAGTAAAAATTTTAATTCTCCTCTTCAGAGAATTCCGAACGAACGGGAGGACACGTGTGAAGTGATCAGTGAAGAAATTGGCACTATGAAGAAATTGGCACTCCCTTTAATTCTATCCCTGCTGGGGTAACAGATCGAGTTCCTAGCTGTGGTGAGTGGGGAGTGATCCATCCAAAAAATGTCCGAAATGTCTGGGTGCGCTGCCGTTGGTTGGTTAGTTGATTGGGGTTTATGATGCGAGGGAAACTGAGGCCATTTTGCACCAAACAAGATATAAAAAAAATCAAAAATATTAAAGTCATGAAAATCCACAACCAAAGTGAAAAGGAGAGGACAAAATACAAGATACGTTAAAAGGAGCCAAAAAACAATAAAGACACAAATTGTAAAACACTGTAAAATCAAAGAGCTAAAAAGCCGTGTAAAAGCAATGTAAAAAATAAAAGTAACAATGGGTGTATAGGACCCATTAAAGTAAAAAGCAACAGGTCGAAGAATCAAATAGGTAAAAAACATTAAATACGAGTAAAATAGCCTCTCAAATTTAAAAATTCGAAAACAGCGGTTAAAATCGAGTCATCAGATAATAGATGTCCTAGTGTAAGGGGCTCGGACGTAAAATCATGAAAACTGATATGAAAGCCACTTTTAAGATTAAAGGCAGTACAATTGGTTAAAATATTCTTAATGGGCAAAATGATGTTGCAAAACTCAGACTTATTTCGTCGTCCACCCGAAGAAATGAATGCGTAATAAACGAATAGCCTACGCCAAGCAAGTACAACTTCCTCCTTGAGATTCCTGTGAAAATATGACTGCCACGGTTTGACAATAGACTTGATATCGAAAAGTTTATAAACAACCTGTTCAGACCAAGTTCTCTACCACAGTTCCGGGAGCTCAATGGAAAAACATTGCCGAAAATCCATGTATGGAACCGGCAGTGGAAAGCCAGACAGGGCATGGCCGACTGCTGTCGTAGCCTTCCTTGTCAATGAAGTAGTATGTTGTGAATGCTGAAAATTATGTATCAATGGACATACGTTTGGCGCTAAAATTTAGCGGGATTTAATTGTAACTGGAGTAGTACTTTAAAGGTGGAAAACAATGAATGAACTTATCGATGGGAAGAGTTATCATTGGACATACGTTTAGAACCAAAGTTTTGGCATGGGTTTACTAGTAGATGATATTTCTTTTATACAAACATAGATTTTTTTAATATCTTCATAGATATTTCTTCAAGATACAATATCTGATCAAAAGTATCTGGACACCCTGCTGAGTAGTGGTTTCGCCCATATACGCCACAGCCATGATCCAAACTGATATAAAAGGACACACGTGGCATGGTAAACCTCAAGACACGCATGAACAGAAGAATGGGCAGTATGGAAAAGCTCAGTTACTTTTAGCGTGGCGTGGTCATAGGATACGTACATTTTTAACGTGGCGTGGCGTGGTCACCTTTGCAACAAGTCAGCTCAGGGCAATTGGGCCTCCTACAGCTGTCCCGATCAACTGTAAGTGATGCTATTGTGAAGTGGAAACGAAGTGTAAAGCACGGCGTTAGTGGATTCTTGAGGAGTGGAACCGCGTTCTCGGGAGTGATGAATCACTCTTCACCATCTGGAAGTCCGATGGACGAGTCTGGGAGTGGAGAATGCCAGGTGAACGCTCTCTGCCTTGTGCTAACTGTGAAGTTTGGTGGAGGAGGCATCATGCTCTGGGCTGTTCCAAAACAAACCACAGATGCTCGATTGGATTGATATCTGGGTAATTTGGAGGCCAGAGCAATACTTGAAGTCTTCCTCACGTTCTGCGAACCATTCTCGAACCATTCTCTGCCATAAAATGATGTCCCTGGTCTGCAATGGTTTTTATGTAGGTGGTAGACGTCATAGTTTCCTGCACATGAATGACTGGACTTAGGGTTTCCCAACAAAACATTGCCCAAAGCATTACACTTTTTTCACAGGCTTGTTTTCGTCCAGGTGCATCCTGGTGACAACACTTTCCCATAAACGATGCACATGTAACCGGTCATCCAATATTGCAACAGGAAACGAGATTCATCAGAGCAGACGACCTTCTTTGAATCATTCAAGGTCCAGTTTTGATGCTCGCGTACCCATTGTAGGTGCTTTCGACCATGAACTGAGGTTAGAATGAGCACTCGGAATGGCCTGCGGCTATGCAGCCCCATTTTCAGCAGGTTTCGATGCACTGCGTGTTGACATTACTCCATTCACCAGCATTCAAATTGCGGGCGAGTTGCGCCACAGTATATCTCCTATTGGTTCGTACCATACAGGATAGCCTTCGCTCAGCTCTAACATCGATGAACCGTGGTCGGCCCACACCTTGCCGACTATTCGCGCCCCCCTCCCCTCGGACCACTTTTTGAAGGTACTAATCACAGCTGACCGTGAGCATCCCACAAGCCTTGCTGTCTCGGAAATGCTCTGAATCAGTTGTCTGGCCATTACAATTTGGCCTTTGTCAAACTCACTTAAGTCCGCTGCCTTTCCCATCTGAGGAACAAAAATAACACTGACTAACAGATCTCAGTATCAGGTGTTATTTATACAGTTTCATGACCTTCGCACGCGCCCTCGTTTACCTGCAGTTGCTTGGATTTGCATAAAGACGCGCTGGTCAAAATGCTTATCTAGTTATATAGTGTTCATTTTGACTCTTCGTTGTATATTTCTCTATTAGCTGGATGAATATACTTTCATCATTTAATTTGAGTAAGGGCTATGTAGCCTTTGATTTTTGGATCCAAACAGTGCCTTATATCCATATTAAGTTTATGAGGATAGAAGGAGAATAGTCAATCAATATATATTTTATATATCTCAATCCAATAACATAAAGATAGAGAAAAGTAGTTAGAGAATATTAGCTACATAAGCGTTATTGGATGCACTTAGTTACTGTCTAGAGCCTTCAGCGAAGAAGGGACGGAGCAGAAGAGAGTTTCTTAACTGAAATAGTTCATTTGAATTAGAAGACGAAAACAATATTTATTGAAACTGAAAGTCTTAACTGAGTATTTGGTCATGGTTGTTGACGAATTCCTGAGAGGAGAAGGTTGCAAGTCGTAGGGGTGAGGCATGAGGTACAGTCGCTCAAAAAATTATCCGAACGCTATGGTTGATTACAACATTCAGATAAAATACCTGGCAACACTTTTTTCGGAAATTAGTGATCTGGCATCCTTCGTGCACAGTATACGACGGATACCAAATCACTAATTTCTGAAAAAAATGTTGCCAGGTATTTTATCTGAACGTTGTAATCAACCATAGCGTTCGGATACTTTTTAGAGCGACTGTACGTGTGAATGAGATTGTTGCTTTTCGATCAGAATTATAATCTTCTTCTTTAGGTTTCTTTCATTTAAAATCTTCCTTTTCACCTCTCAAATGCGTTTTGCTGAGGGACTTTGTATACTCGTCATCGTAAAAATTCATCGCTCTCCGTTGGAAAGCCTCTGACCAGCGGAACTTCATATCGTAACTTCAGATTCTAGAATCACGATCAGGATTCAACTAGGAAGTTCAGGTATGATAATTTTTATTTCAACTTCACCTTCTACTTTAAATGAACTATATCAGCCAAGGAACTCCCCTTTACTCCGTTCCTGAAGATACATAGTTCCATCTCACAGCTGAAAGCACCAGGGCATCATCTCCGTACTAAGAACACTCAAAATGCTTATCTAGTTATATATTATTCTGTAACCTCAAGGTTGTGTAATCTAATTGATTCTGACGAACCAGTTGTTAAAAATGCAAATTAATTTGATGTAATGAAAAATTATTCAGTACAAGCTACAAATGGAACTATTATTGTTGCTTCTTTTTTTATTGACTCAAAAGAAAAACGATTCCCTTAGAAGCGTTTCTTATCGTTGTGTGGGTTGGGTTGTATCTCTCTTAAGTGGCGCATTTCTTTACATAAAAGATTAAATCGCCAAATCACAAGACCCTAAGAGCTCACAAAAATTTTAAGATGATCCACTGGGCAGCTGTTAGGAGACAGATGGAAACCTCCCGTCGAGACCATCAGGCGAGTTCTTTAATCCGCAGAGTGTATGGCTCTCTTACACACTGACCACAACTTAAGGGCGCATGCGTCGGACGAAGACCTTTCCAAGCCGAACAACGGTGTCCCTTTCTCACTGAGGGCAGAACGAGAGTTAGCGAAGAAAATTCTTGACACAGGCATTTGGGATTCGAACCTGGGAACAACAAATTGCGAGAAGATTACTCCCTAACCCTTCATTTTGTGTGATAAAATTAACAGTAAAATAAATTACGACTGAAGGGAACCAATTGATAATAAATGGAAGTGATATTTTATATATCTCAATCCAATAACATAAAGATAGACAAAAGTAGTTAGAGAATATTAGCTACATAAGCATTGTGTGATTACTGTCCAGCGCCTTCAACTGTGAAGGAACGGAGCAGGAGAGTTTCTTAACTGAAATAGTTCATTTGAATTAGAAGACGAAAACAATATTTATTGTAACTGAAAGTCTTAACTGAGTAATTGGTCATGGTTGTTGACGAATTCCTGAGAGGAGAAGATTGCAAGTCATAGGAGTGAGGCATGAGGCACGTGTGAATGAATGGAACTACATTTTCTGCATCTGGCCACTACACAACAATTCTAACAAGGTCCTGTTTGACATTATCAGCCTACCGCATCCTATTCTAGGTCTCCCCCTCTTTTTGAGGCCTTTACTCACACTGTTCCTAACCTTATTCGCTAATCTATAATTATCCATACGGGCAACTTGGCCAAACCAACGGAGTCTCTCTCTGCATAATATGATGCTTAAAGTAGGTTGCCGACTCCTTTGCTTAACCTCATCATTTGTTACAAAGTTGAACCACCTAATGCCCAACATACTGCTTAAGCATCTTGAATCAAAAGCATCTAGTTTCCTGTTATCTTGTTTACAAAGCGTCCATGTTTCACTACCATAACTAACTCTAGAAAGAACCAAACTATTATACAGTCTAATTTTAGTCTTTAGGTGTATACGCCTATTTCTCCACACTCTCCATAGATTCTTAAAAGTCCCGGCAGCAATCCCTATTTGTCTGTTATTCTCATGCCGCACATCACCAGTATATGTTACATAGTTCCGAAGATAATTAAACTATGACACCTGCCACAAGACTGCAAAGATTCAGAGTAACTGAATCACAGCCTGCCTGACCAATTTTCATCACTTTAGTTTTCTCTCTGTTTATAACCAAACCTACTCTACTACTAGTGTCATCAACAGCTCGAATGAAAGAGTGTTCATTTCATCAACATCATTTGCCAAAAGGGCTAAATCATCAGCAAAATCTAAATCACAAATTGTCATATCTCCAGACCATTTAAGGTAAAATATTTCTCTTGCAGTGAATTTATCATACCATAATCAATAACCAAACTAAAAAGGAGACAAAATGTACCTTTGTCCCATGTACCCTTTATAATAAAACTTAGTCGTGCATGAGAGTTGGTAAGGCTTGAACCAATTGGTTTAGCATTGCTTCTGTGTTCTATTATAGAGATCTTTCATTATACTAACTTGTCTGGTATGCGATACGATCTCACGATCAACCACAGATTATGAAGATCAACATGGTCAAAAGCCTTTTTGAGATTAATAAAGTTAGCAACCAAAGGTTTCGGAAATTCTAAATATTTCTCAAGAATCTGCTTGAGTTAAAATATATCATTTACACGTACCCCTACCACTTCTTAATCCACATTGCTCATCACGCAATTTTACGTCAACCAGATTCTTAATTCTATTAAGCACAGTTATACAGAGAATTTTACCTGGAACAGAAAGGAGGCTGATACTCTTATAGTTATCACAAGAACTGCGATCACCTTTTTAATAATAGGATAATAATTTCAAAATCCTTAAGAACAATGCCTTTATCATAAAATTTATCAAAATTGCAGTCAGCCATTTGGTAACAGAAACATTCCCAGCTTTAAGTATTTCAGTAATAATGTGATCTACCCCTGGAGATTTATATAGATTAAGTTTAGAAATAGCCATAATAACTTCGGATTTTAAAAAACGGTCAAAATTAAAACCATTAATGCACATATCATCATTATAAACAACTGCCACCTAGCGATGACAGAATCCTCCCCTCTTACAACCTTATATTGTTAATCCTTCAATCCCTGCTAAGCTGTCCGTTTTTGAGCACACAAAACATTAACTAACTGGCACAGCTCTCTGCTGTTGTGCTGTCTAACTACTTCCTCGGCTTTGTCAGCAAGACACTAAGCCAAAGATTCTTATGAGCTGCTAACTGATCCTTTACATATTTATTAAGCCTCTGTAATACTTTCTATTAGGACTAGTAGGGTATTAATTAAGAAGATTGCTGCAATTCTTTCTTCCGAAAAAAGCCCAAGTACCTTATCACTCAAATAATTTTGCCTCCTCTGCTCCCTTTTTCCTAAAAGAGAACTGTTACTTTCAGAAAAGCCTGTTTAATACGGTCCCATTCTTCCTCAACTTCAATAGTAAGCAAACCACGACTGCCATAATGAGTAAGTAGTGAGCAAACCACTGAGTTAATATATACATAATGACTAAGTAGTGAGTACCACGACTGCCATAATGACTAAGTAACCTATTATGGTAAACTTTAACTATAACTGGGTCTTTCAGAGCTTCAATGTTATAGGTAACTTTTTTAACCTTAGCACAACACTTCTTAAGTTTAAGTTGCAAGACACTTTTAATAAGGTAATGGTGAGATCCAATTTCAGCTCCACTATATAATCTGGTATTCCTAATAGAACTATTATCCCTTTTGCGGTTAATTAATATATAATCAATCTTGTTCTTATGTAGTCCATCAGGTGAAACCCATGTGTCGTTATGTCGCGGTTTTGTAATAAGTGTTAGTTATTCTCAAACCATTAAGTTTACTTACCTGTGGGAGAGGTTGCTCATTGCCATTGTAGCTATCAATACCAAAGGGACCTATCACCCCTCCCCAAAGGTCAGAGTCAGTACCAACTTTAGCGTTGAAGTCGCCTAGAGCAAGGGTAATATCTCCTTTCTTGACATAATTCAAAATATTCTGTAATTGTCCGTAAAACCTATTCTTCTCATCCTCATCGGCATTCGTAGGGGGAGGGAGCATAACAACAGAAAATATTCAAGTCTTTAATGCTTATACGAAATGTAGCTGTAAGAAAGCTTTCATTAATTCATTCATATCCTAGAAGAGCATCACTAGCGTATCTACTGAGAAGCAAAAGTATGCTTTGGAGATGCTTTTTGTCTTCCCTCCCTGTAAAGAGAAATTTAAGATTATTTTTAAGAATCTGACCTTTATCCCTTCATTTGCATAAACCAAAAACGGAATCAAAATATTTCGGAAAGGATCACTGAATCTGGCCGAAACCTATCAGACAAAATTGCGAAACGAAATATATATGTATAAGGCGACCAGTCCAATACCATACTTATTTCGATAGGAGCTTGAAACTTGTTTTCTTTGAAATACAATCAAACTATCAATGGGCAGGAAAAATTGCTTTTAAATTGTAATTATCGAAATTCATCATACATGTTGTATAGGAAAAATTGATTACGCTCTAATTATAAACTTTAATTGAAATTACATCTTATACTTCAATGAGATTGAAATGTCATATCATGTTAATTTCAATTATTTCTTCGTCTTTTAAAAGCTGACAGTGTTTTTTTAACTCCATTTCACCTTTATAACTACTCATCTTAATTAGTCTTAGAGGCAATTATTGTGATTGCCCAAAGTCTTCCTTAAGTCAGCTTTCAAACTATTTTCATCAGCAAAGCCAAACCTTTGTCCTAACGAGGAGAATTATAAAATTATCTTTATCTTATCGTCATTAAACAGAGTAAGTGTATGTATTTTTACTTGTTCTGAGGAAGACATAGCCTTAATAAGATTAATCCTTAATAGATAGTAAAGTAAAAAACAAAATTAAATTTTTACAGATATTTGACAAACGAGACTTTTTTTTAAAAAAAGAGGAGTGTTTACATAGTGTGTTAATGTTTTGTAAATCAGCTCATGTTGTTGAAAATATCAAATCTTTATTTTTTTATTGTTATGAATACTCATTGAACAAAATGCATATCGACTCCTTTTTTCACTATTTCACCTGAAAGTCATTTAATATTCTAACTCTAACGATTTACTTTTGAAACGATCTTTTTAAACCCAAAATTCAATTAAGTCGAGAAAAAATATTTGTCGGATCCGGTATATCACGATGTAAGAAATGATGACACCGTACCCATATGACTAGTTTTATATTAATATTTATATTCAAAAATAAAAAAAGTGACAAAGATTAACTTTTTGAATGGAAGAAGCAAAAGCGCTGCTAAAATTCAATCGTAGCGCTGTTTTGGTACTTGATGTTTCCAAATCTTTAAGCTCCGTTAGTTCTACGTTTTCAAGCAAACATTTCTGCGATATTTGTCATTACTTAATGCTGTCGAACCTTCATATTCCGACACTCCTGATCTGGAGGTGGCCCATAATTCGTCATTAATTAGAGTCATTTTAGGGTCTGAATCCCATGAATTGCATTTGGATAAAATAGTTGATCATAAATTTTAATCAGTGGCACAACAATTTATAATGTCTGAGGGGGGAAGGTGTGAGGAAGTCCAAAAGTGGAACATGACCCATCAGCATTAATTTATACTATTTTTATATTTCACACACTCGTTACAGGATATTGTATTACTTTAAATATCTATAGTTAAACTACATCAGGAAACTGAAAACTTCGCAATAAGAAGCTTTTAAATAATGTAAAAATTAATATTTGCAAATATTGAATGATACTTAAAGCATGAAAATTATGCGGATTTTATATTTTTTAAAGTAAAGAGAATAGAATGATGAATGGGGTGATCTTGATCCGTTAAGTATTCTCTGTTTCTACGACACAGAAAACGATATATTACGTTGTAATCCCTATAAATGGCTTAATTTATCGATGGCTAAAATATCACTTGCTCTATGATGTGAAAGATATAAAATAAAAATTGTTTCTCTAATGCGTTTCTTGGAAAATAAAAGAAATAAACCTGTAAGGAAAATCATAGTTAACTTCTTATTGTTCAGTAATACCCCGTCGGACGACAAATAAATTTGGATTTCGCTCAATTTGAACATGAAATTCTTTATGTGGTTATGATTTGGATGCAGCAAAAAAGAATAAATAATTAACTTAACAAAACTCCGTTCAATCCATAGTTTCATAACTTCAACACTCATTCTATTCACTTTTGAAATGACAGGGAAAATTTTAAAATGGAAATTCCGAAATATCACATGGCCATTTTTTACATTAAGAAGCTGTTTTCTGATTTTAATGTTTTTTAAAGAGTGGCATGAAAACCAAAACCAAAATTCTTATGAAATACAAGAATTGGTATACATTTCAATTATATTACTTACCAGAAATCAATATTAATCATTCGGTGCAAAAAATCTATTCGCCATTGGCGAGAGGATTTCCTCTCCCTTGACATTTGGAAGAAAAGAGAAATTCGCAATTAAAATTTTTTCAAATTATGAACACTTTTTTGCCACCTTCAGAAAATCTGTATCTGCAGTAGCATACAACAGGTCTGCAAGCCAAACAATTTTCTGATGTTGCCTGAATTCGAGAAAAAATTCGAGAAAATTTCAAGGAAGAAAATTCATACGTTTTCTAATTCTAAACGAGACTATTGTAGTTATGAAAGGAAGACAATCATGAAGAGAATTATAAATATTATTATTCCACACCTATTAAGCATAATCAATATTCGCATGCATAGTAAATTGGTCTAAAAAGTAAATTCTTCGAGGTGAAAATTGAGTTTGAGCGCAATTTCTCTGCGTTCTGCCATCGACAGCGGTTTCAATGACGTTACATCATCAGTGCAAAAAATAAGTCCGTAATTGTATCTAAGAACATCACCTCACGTGGCAGTTTCGACACGTGTCGCTCGTCTCGAATGAAAGTTCGGTGAAGAGGTTAAGTAAAGAGTCCCTACGGAGAGAAAAGAGTCAGCTGAGCCACTTTTCTAACGATATCAGACCTCGTGAAGATGATTCACTTAAGATGACAGAAGGTTATGAACAAGATGGCGAGCGATTCAAGCTGATTTTCGTTAATTCTTTTCGATTAAGAGATCCAATTACATTTTTATGTTATTGTTTTCTTGAAATAAAAAAGGAAATGTTGAAGAATTTCCGAATCACATTATATAAAAATCAAATACCGTTAATGCTTAGTTTGTAAGCATTACTGCATAGATGCTCGAATGTTTATGTTTATCAGGGAAAAATAAAACTCACTTTTCCATAACGATAATATGCAAATTTCAAACTATTATAGAGAGAATGACCCCTTTGAAAATTGTAAATAATAAAAAAGTGCATTAAACGCATAAATGGTTGTTTTTCTAAGTAATTTAGTAAAACCGACGTCTACGCAATTTTAATATGATCCAACTTCTGCCATTATTTCTGAATTATTTTAGCATTTCGTTTTCATGTAAGCAATATTTTATAATATATATGTATATCAAATGGTTGTACTATTTTCCGTTTGTTAAAATGCAGTCGTAATTAAACGTCTCTTTATGTGTTCACGAATTCTCAAACTGCTTTTCACTGTTCTTCATCGACATTTTGTTCCGCTTTAGAGTCGACGTTGTTGTTCACCAATGACACTCGATGCTCTACCACCGAAGGGGAAGGGCGGAGGAGCTGTCTATTCCCAAAGCTTTTAATCGATTTCCTGGGCTCGATTACCTCCACTTATTGAATTAACTTGCTACGATCACTTCATTTACTGAATTACTCTACCACTATTACCTTTTGTTTTATTTTCTTTACCCGAAATCAACACGCATTTTCCTTTTAGAAATGCGACAGACCTTAATCATTAACATCCCATTTCCTTTAGCTCTAAAGTAGCAGCAGACCCGTTGCACCAAATGCAACACATTTAGCATATTGAGAGACTACTGCGTCATAATTAAGTTGCTAAAATTTGATTCTAGCAAAACATGCTGTTGTTCACCGTCGATATTAAGAGTCATTAAGTATAATTCTTCATTAAGTATAATTCTTCCATTCGTTAGGAACTATGTTAAGACAGATAGTTTTAGGAAGCCTCCTCAAAGTATATCGATTAATCCTCGCCGAACGAAAGTTAGGTCATTAAGTCATCAAGATAAAACAAGAATTAAGAGAATGTCTACTACACGATAGCCATTTTTTCCAACAGGGACTGAGCTACCCATCCAACATCTTTTTCTTGCTACATTTCTAGCTGATTTTTAAAGTTTTCCACAACATTTCTGAGCAGAAACATGATGACTCCATTTTGCTTTTCATTTCAGTTAACAGCGTCATTTTAAAACGAGGCTGAATATTTCTTCTAAAAGGTGAGAAAAAATAACCCTGTGAACAAGTTCGAATTAAGGAAACCCAAAAGTCTTTAAGTTTCTGCAGTGTGATCGTTTACATCTGTATTTTTGTAATGCACAAGTAGTGCTTTCTTGAGCTTCGGAAAATCGCTCGACGCCGCACGTGACCTATGACAAATCAGAAAAATTATCGTCGACGCATGGGCACACTGAAAAAATATCGTCTGTAAGACAAGAGAATCTCGAAGCATCACACCTTGGATTTCAAGGCTTCCAGATTAGCAATTGCGCAGCCAGAAATATTTGAAAAGAAAGAGGTAACTGAAAAATTCTGTTAAAGTTTTGTAAATATCCCCTTGATGAACTAATGAATTATTAATAATAAAATATCCAGAAGGTGAGAGTTTAATCTCCACCACGCCTTGAGAAATCCCACTGCACGTTAACGATTTAGAAACGTTTAAGATATTCTCAGAGGAAAACCATTTTATTTACATGAATTACATGAATCGTAGCCGAAAAAATTCATATTAAGCACACAAAGACAAGGCTTTGTTTCATTTCAGAATTTCTGTCCCCAATCCCTTTTCAGCCAAATCATCAGCAATATTTTCCAAATTTCTCTTCTAAATAGATGCATGTTTCACATTACTTATAGCTCGATACCTTATGTTTTATAACGTAAACGTTCTGATAAACTACCTCAGCTTCTTTGGTGCAAAAGTAGTCTGCTATGAGGATACGAAAAACAAGATTTATTCGTGAGTAGCAAATCGGAAGACCTCTTACTGCCTGGAATCTTAATTAACATCTCTACTCTCTCCCAGTCACACTACTCGACTTCTCTACAACGATAAATCGCTTAATATACCGTAGACTACTGACAGGAAGAGGACACCAAATGGGCTTAGAAAGACCGCTGTCCGTCGGATAAGAGGTTAAGCCGTGGAACGTGTGCAAAAGAGCCATACTCTGTGCACGCTAATAAACACGCTGGATAGCCTTGACGGGAGACTACTATCTGTCACTTAACAACTGTCCAATGGGTCCTCTTCCCCAACCTTTTCTGCGTTCTTGGAGTCCTTGCGATGATGGGTCCTGATCATAGAGATCATTATGTGCACAAAAGTGCACCTCACGGCTAAAACAGCCCAAATAATAACGTGCCAGAGAGACGATACAGACCTTTTTTAATATTTCTATTGTTATTATTTTAATCTATTCAGAAATATATAAATATTTTACATTGAATAAACCACATAATTGTATGTTTCTCTCAGTGAAGCACACAAAGCAGCAAAATCGTCTAAAACTGAATTTTTTTCATTCGTATCGTTTAAAAATCTAAGTATCAACGGTGACTTATTGATTTATGTGAAAGTTTGATTTAATTAACTCTTAGTAAAAGTAGAACTAAATTAATTTTATGTTTTTTTATTGTTATAAATGCTTTTAGCAAAACCGAATGATGATTTTAATTAATTAATTTCGTATTATGATGCTACAAAGAGTAAATTACAAATATTCTTTCATAGGAAATAAAAACAGAATCTAAACAACTCTAACAACTCTAACTTTAAATATTAATCCCATTAGATTATTAGATAATGAATGGATTTCACATGCAGGTTAGCTTTCTACCTAACAAATTATGAATACATCTCATTGCGCTAAAATGTTTTGTACGCTTCTAACATGTTACAGTGCTTCGAATGAAGTTTAGTCAGGTTGCTTTGGATGACATGTTCTGCGTTGCTAACAACGGAGTAGCATTTATACTTAAAGTTTCTTTCCGGGGCGAACAAGCCGTGGCAGGAAAAAAAAGGATTATCTTTTATGGAGCCACAAAAAAGAATATATTATGAAAAAGGAGCAGAGGAAAAGAAGTAACGTAAAAAAATAGGTTTGATATCAAGCAATTTTCAATTTTTTTTCTATTTCAAAAAAGGTTTGTGATGCCATGTGTCCTTCAAGGTCAAATAGTGGTCAAACTTTGATCTATACGGGCTAGAAAAGGAAAAAAAATAGTGCCTAGGGATATTGAGGTCAAAAAAGTATTTTCTGAAATAATTGCTAACAATAAACACACAATGAAATAATTTAGTTTACTAAGAATTAATTAGATCAAACTTTCACAAAAATTAATAGATCGCAGTTAATGTTTAAATTTTTTTAAACAAATTGATTAACTTATATCTTGTAACACTAAGAAACTCCTGCTGGAAGTGAAAATATATTTCTGGAGAATCCAATCGCCGTCTTCAGCGCATTTTGATATCTCCATTACATCGACCTCTCTGAAATTTCTTAAGTTTTCTAAGATATACGATTGAATTACAGCAAGGCATAAATGTTTACCCTTTTGCTATTTACAGATTGAAATGTGACTCTGACCTTTAAGGATTCCGCAAATCAAAAATTTCGTAACTTTTTTGAGCTCTATGATCCGAAATACCCTTACGCACTAATTTCACTCTTCTAACACTTATAAACCACTGTTTGGCAAATTTTGCCCTCTGTTTGACTCTGACGGAAAACATAGTATGCCAAATTTTATCGCTTTTGTAATCTGCGATTCAAAATACCCATAAGCACCAATTTTCTTCTTCCTAGAGCACGGATATCAAAATTTGACTCTTGACCTCGAAAGGCCTGGTGGATCCAGAATGTTTTGATTTCATAATTTATAATTATCACGTGACCTCTATTTAAATTAAAGAACAAGTCGTATTTCACATTTTGAATTTTTTCTCAGATCTGCGACCGAATTATCCCTAGGTGCAAATTCTCAGAGCCTTTCTGCATCACAACTGGAATTAGCACTATCTTACATCCACTTCACAATCGTTCACTCACCTACAATCACTCCGCAAAACTCCCCATCCTGCCATCGGTACTCACTCAGTAGGGGACACCGATGTGCTTGGAAAGTCCGTCGCCAGTCGGATGAGAAGTTGAGCCGTGGTGGCGTGTGCGGGAGAGTCATATCTTGTGCACGTTAAAGAACATGTTGGATGCCCTTGACGGGAGGCTAGCATCTGTTTCCCAACACTTGTCCAGTGGGTCCCCCTCTCTCAACCTTCTCTGAACCCTCGAGATCCTTGTGACTTAGCCATTTAGCCCATTATGTGCAAAAAAGTGTCGCTCAGAAATAAAGCAGCAAACTCAACTCACTTACAATCAACTATATTGCTATGCTAGAAGAATTGACCTGTCGTTTCTCGGGTTTTCGAGTGCTAGAAGCGTTAAAATCTTGTTAGAAACGAGATTTTTACGCTTCTAGCACTCGTAGATCAATGATTAGGATTGTAAATCTCAGAAATGTTACGAAATTTTATAATCGGAGGGGGGGGGGGGGGGGCAGTGGTCATTCGTGGTCAAAGATCAAATTTAAATCTGCCGGTTCTAGAGAGATAAAAATTGGTCCCTGAGGTTATTTTGTGTCTTAACTCTCAGAAATATTTTGAAATTTTCCTTTGAGGTCAAAGGTGAAATACATATATATCTATTGGTGTTTGAGAGTTAACAATTGGTGCCTGGGGATCTTTTGTCAAATCTTAGAAATTATGTCAAATTCTGGATGCAATGGGTCCTTCGAGGTCAAAAGCGAAATGCCGATACAATGCTACCAGAGAGTTAAAACTTGGTGAATAGGGCTATTTCCAGCAGTAGAACTCAGAAATGTTAAGATTCGGTTTCACGTTCAATGTCAAGTGGGGGTGGGAGTGACGGGATAGAAATCAAGAGATGGCGAAGGCACCGAGTGATGTCTTGTGTTAGATATTACCCGATTGGCCTACTCAACAAGATTACCGGCGCTCTCTTCCTTTAAAGTGAATACGAATTGAGTGGCTGATTGCACCATCGATGTGTTTTAGGTTTCTTTTTCTACTTGTTAGGGCGTATATAGGAAGATAGATATTTTTATTTAAATATTTTATTTATTTTTTTTTCTTTGTCGCTAAAAACCTTAATAATTTATTCTTACTCTGGACAAAATTTCAATTCAGAGATCGGACTGCTTTGTGTCATTTTACCTCTAAGCGCCATTTCTGGGGCCCCAATAGACAAAATGGCTCCAAACGCTCCGGATTGAGAAGGGAAAGGGAGGACTTTTAGGAGACAGAAGGAAACCTGATAGCGTGTACAGGTGCATTTGTCCTCTACAAGGAGCAATGCATTAATGTCACATCCAACAGTCGGATGCTTTTTAAAGCTCGTCGGTGTCCCCTTTCTTATTTTCTTTCAGAGTGGAAGATATCGGAGATAAATCTCAACTCAGGCACAGTAAAGACTCGAACCTGAGAACTCTAGATTACGATCCTGTCGCGTTACTGATTCATTCAACTCCCACCCTGATTCATAGATTATATAATTCCATCAAATTTTCTAATGATTCAGTGCAAGAGGAAATATTTTTAGTGACAAATTTCAGCGCAGAACCATTTCTCCTCCCGATTAAATCGTCATCCCGATGAAATTTTGTTTCTTGCTGGTGGGGAGGCGACGATCAATGAAGGCCAATTATGATGGATGTGTTCTTGTCACTTCCTTTATTCGCTCTTGCGGAAGTCAAGTATCGTAATCTCAAAAACAACAACAGTGAGCGACTTATGTCGGGCTACAGACGATAACCCGTTGATGTGTAAATTCCTCAGCCTCCCTTACAATCCTTGAGCTTTCGGGTACAGTCGGCTTTCCAGATCAACGACCTGTGAAGTATAAGAATCAAAAGTGTTAAAAAGAATTGAATTTTGTCAACTGCGTTTATGTTTATATCATTTAGTTTCGCATCTATAAAATGTGACTGAGTATTATATTTTTCTTTTGGGATGTTATTTTTATTCTTAATCGTAATTTCGCTTAACAAGAACTCCTTAAATTGTCGATAAACTTCCTTAATGGCATTTAGATGCTACAATACTGAAGTATGTATATATATATAATAGGCTCTTCAACGCTTTTAATTTATTATTATCATGAATACGGTTTATAATGCATTATCAATCCTTTGGATAAGCAAAAGTGAATTTGGCGAAGCTTTCTCTAGCATAAAATAACAACAAATATTGAGTTAGCTGCAGAATACGTATTCGCCATAAACATTGGTCATTCGATGTTCTTTGAAATGAATAGAAAATATTTTGAGTAGTAATAAACTCACAACAGTTTAAAGTTTTCCGTAGACCACAAAGAGATGGTGGAATAGACGAGATGAATAGTGCAGAACTGGAATATAATCTAAAATATTTCGCAACAAGATTTTTGGTTTGAAAAGAAAAAAAATAAACGATAAATGTTTATGATGATTTTGCATCATTGTCAATGATTTAATATATTTTTACTTGTAGCTTTCATGTTATTTCATTTCACTACAATCATTAAAATAAATTCCTTTTTATTTAGGAACAACAGAACATCTTATATCTTGAGAATGATAGATGATTTATTTCTCACTTTCAACCCAACCGTAACAAACAACTTGCTCTTCGTTGCTCTGTTCAGTAGAACAAACGACGATCTTGAGAGGAAAAACTCAACGCTGGCACAGAGCAAAATTGCGCCTCCTCCTCCTCTCCATCTCCTAAATCTGCAATAATGAGGAAATTGGGAAGCACCTATTGTGCCTCTTTTGTAAATATCGTTTCATGTTTATTGCTTGAATTTCGTGTTTCAAGCTCTTCACAGCAGTGGTATTAACCCAGGGACCTGACGGTGTGGCACCGTAAAAAGGTTCGTTAAATAATTCCACGAAGGAGCAAAATGCAAAAGCTTCAGCATCGCAACTTCCTTTATTTCCTTTGCATAATCGAAGATATGAATGATCCCTTGATCACTCCTTTCTTCCTCATCGTATAATGCCGATTAGTTTTTCGCTGGTGGTGAGGGGCAATGCTATGCCAAGTATCCCATTAGCCATTTAAGTGGCGAGTTAATAATGGAAGTTTGTGTGGCAACGTAATTTTTTTTTCCTCGATGATAGGAAAACAACTGGACTTTAAAACCTACTCCTAAGGCAAATAGCAAACATAAACAAGTCATTTTCCATACTAAGCGAAAGAACATTTAAATCCTAATAAAGTAAAATAAAGTTTCAGAAAATAACGTTATATAAGTTTATTTTACTGGGCGCTTAGAGTTATTTTCGAAACTTATCGATTGAAACTTATAATATATTATTAAATGGCGGAACAATAAAAAGTACTCATCCTTAGATAAAATATTTTAGTTACACACACTGTCTGCACGTAAAATATACATCTTACTATTTCACTTTCCGTAGGTTTCATAACTAAAACATTTCATATCACGAACTTTTTTGATTTTCTGCTGCTGGTATGTTATCTTTGCAAACAGTCCTAGGAAGATAATAATTTAATGAAGATCTGCCAAGAAAGACTTGACACAGATTTTCATTTGTTAGACGTTGTATTTCTTCTGTATCGTCTACAGATTACACTGAAATTTACTAAATTTTATTCTACCACACATAAATATATAAATTAATGAACTTCTCGGTTGCGCGTTTCACACAACTGCGCATTCTTAAACAGTTGTCTGTCAAACAGAGGATATTTTCCAAAGTATGCAATAGCCCCCTGCCATCGGTCAATAGGGGACACCGATGGACTTGTAAAGGGCGCCGTCCAAACGATGGGACTTTAAGCCATGGCCTCATGTGCAGCAGAACTGTACCCGGTGCACATTAAAAACACGCTGGATGGCCATGATGGGAGGATACCGTCTCTCTCTTTAACAGCTATCCAGTGGGTCCCCTCCAGTGGGTCCCCTCCGGGTTCTCCGAGTCTTCGGGGTCCTTGTGACCTGGCCATTTAGCCCATTGTGTGCAAAAAACTGCCGTTCAGAGGTTAACAATCCATCCCAACGCAATAGCGTCAATTAATTATTTTCGAATATTCCTATGCTGATTAGATCTTCGCTTTTTCTATATTTGCTCTTTATATAAAGTATAAATTGCATTCTTTTTCCATTGGAGTCCGCTATCCTTATTGCATATTTAATATATAATATTTTTCTGTGGAAATAATGTAGTAAAAAGCGAAAAGGTACAACTTGAAATATTGTATTCCAAGCACACAAAAATTAACATGGTTCACAAAAAATGTGAAAATCATAAAAAAAAGATAAAAAAGGAATAAATTGTATGCATTTTATCAAAACTATTTCAACCTGTTTCAAATATTTATTTCACTTTGCTGTGTGCTTTGTTTTATTTTGAAGGTAATGGACGATGACAATCGTCTGCAGAATAGTAAAGTCCATTGAATTCTGCCAAACGCATTACACAAATCATGATTTTGTTAAAGGCACCTTTAGGACTATCTCTCGCGGGAAATCGCTTGAAGTGGGATCTTTTGCGACGAGCCAGCTCAAGTAGGGAAAATGCCAGCCAATAGTCGCGTATTCCTCGAAGTAGCTCACTGATATGATGCTGACAACTTCACCGTCCACTTCAGGCAAGTTATCTGACAATGCGTTTCGTCCTTTCGGAAACCTTCATGCAATCTGACTGACTGTCGATAACGCACGTGGAAGCGTCGAGCAATTTCTTTCTGCTTCACCAGAACGCATTTCGTTGGAAAAACATCCACAAATCGTAACAGTAGATCAGTGTCTCTCAAAAAGAAACTTATATTCCCAAAGGATTTTATACAATGGGAATGATATCATGATTTTTATGGACAAATAAATGAAATCGAAATAAATTCTTACTTAAAGATAAACACACACGCAGTTATTCAGAGATATATCTATAACAAGACCGTTAACTTTGGATTTTGCCATAATCTATCATATTTTATAAAATTAGTCTCTTTGTTTAATGGATATTCTTTTTTTACGTTTTCCAATGTGCTAAATAATTACTTTCTGAATTTTAAGTTACAATGGCTATTTTAAAGTTTAATGGAGGAGATCTACAGGTGTCTGTTAAAGGCAGGTAAAGATCTATTGGATAATTGTTAGGGGATGGAAAAGGAGAGATACTGGGTAGCTACGGCTGTTAGAGAGAAACCTTTTGTAATGGATCTCATCTACGGGATCAGGGAACGAACAGATAGCAAATGTCGGAACCCTCACAAGGGCGGGAACTGAACCTGAATCTCTGGATAGGAACTTGGATCTATTTTGTTCTAAACTAACGAATAAAAACTCATTCAATATCATAAAATTAATTCGAACCATTATGCATAAATGTTTTATCATAAAAATTTTATGGCAACCATATGTAGGGAGTGTTTAATAGTTAAAGCGTCCAGAGTTTCAGAAAGTTACAATTCGCGCTACAGCACGCATTACTATTAAGCTTAGAAAGGATATTCAAGACGGATGAAACTATCAGCTGTCATGAAGCTGAATTATCATCACTCTCAATGAATGAAGATATCGCTCAAATTCAAAGTAGAAGTAAAATTTCCAAACATATCAAGATAAAACCCTTGTACTTTTTCACGTTGATCAACCTACTCTCTGTATTGGAAAAGGATCCGCTTCGAGTGAAAGGAAGACACGAAAAGAATATACACTATTTCATAAATTAAGGGAAATCCCTATGTTAAGTCAATGAGAAGCTAACGTCAAAACTCTATATCTTCTAAAATAAGTTTTTTTTTGTTTTGAAAAATGTTATTGCAGATAAAGATCTCAATCAAATAAATCAATATCACGATTTTGAATAATATTCGTTCAGTATTTAATGAGTTATGGAAGTTCGAATATTTAACAACAGCAATGCCAGTCTTAAAAATTTTATTCAAAACTGAAGAATAGTGAAAGAATTCTTTACACAAAGTTCTAAAATACAAACTTATTTTATTAAACACTTTGATACAATACTTATTACTAAGTCTTAACTTCTGAAGTCAATTTCTGTGGCTGGAATTGTTATCGCTAAATATTCAAATTTTCATAACTCATTAAATACTGAAAGAATATTGTTGAAAATCGAGATATTGATTTATTTGATTAAGATCTTTATCTGCAATCACATATCCAAAACAAGAAAAAAACTTATTTTAGAAGTTATAGAGCTTTGACGTTAGCCTCTCATTGACTTAAAAACGGATTTTCCTTAATTTATTTAAACCAGGTATTTATGCTGGTGTTTCAGTTTCTCATAATCTGAGTAAATATCTTACAACTATTCTTGTACTCCAGAGATAAACGCTTGACAGAAGATTCCATAGAATTCAAAATTATTATGATGCACCCTGTTGCACAAAAAATCCTAGCCATCCCACCCTCAAAGATTGGAAGAATTCGTTAAAAACGTTGCATAAACCCACGCCATGATAATGGTTTCAAATGAGCAAACTGCAAATAAAATCGCTAAGGACATTACGACGCAACAGAGTAGTAGTGCGGATGGAGCAGCGTGTGTTAAACAATGGATTCGGATCAGATCCATAATGAGGTGTATGCAATGTGTAGACAACGTGGAATCGAATAGCATCACGAGGTAAACGAATTTCAGTGGTCAGATACAGATTCCTTGATGTTAGGTGATTACCTCGCGACATCTCCTGTCGAGTTGGACGAGATGCGTGGGCTATCAGTAGATGAGAGAGGAAACCACTCACAGTCCGTTGCCCACGTTCTTGGTCACCTTGACTCTTATCTACGAAAGTTAATACCAGGACATCCGATCATAGACTGGAGCAGACTCCTCTGCGGCATTAATTATTTTAATTTACTAATTATTTTCTCTTCCTTCGTGAATTACCAAATGTACCAATTTTAGTGTAACCCTTCTATTCTCTCAGAGTCGGGGCAATTGTTAACAGAAAATGTATATTTCTAGTTTTTTTTTTCCTTTTATTTTTTCAGTATTTTACATTGTAATAAAAGGAAGGGAGAGAAGGAAAAAATCTGCTTATTTTTTTACTAGCAAATTAAAAAGGTAAAATGATAGTTCCCTAAAACAGGACGGTGATAACCTAGAAGTTCTGTTGGGCTTGTCCTGATTACTCAAACAACATACAAATACATACATAGGGAATACATCATTATTATTCTCAAGCAGCCATGGGCTTGAGATCCTAATGGCTCCTAATCATCACCCTTTGTCCCTCTGGTCTCATGCAAGCCGAGAATATCAAGGTTATAATTGTGTAATTATTGTGTGAGGACATCAAGAGAAAAATCTCTGTGCAGAGTCCTCATATTCCAACTACCTCATATTCCAACTTCCTTTGCCTCTCATCTGTGTTAACACAGATGAGAGGCAAAGGGGCTGGGCCATTCGTTGTCAATGATTTTTCCAAAACCCGCGTCATAGCAACTCCAATTTTCCCTATGGAGAGAAAATGCTTTAGTGGGATGTTTAAAGAAAGTATGTTTATTGAGAGTGGAAATATCGACAATATCAAACAGCACACTCATCGCAGGCATGGGGTAAAAGCCTGTTCCTTCCACTACTAAAGGCTGAAGCCAACTACACTGGTAGGACTTCTTCCAATGTAAGTCTCACGCTGCCTATATAAGCAAGGGTTCATGTAGCTGCAATGAACTCTTATCAGGATTATCCACCAGCTGATAAAACATATCCTGTGAATATATTCACTTGGAGCTGTCAACCCACAAACAAACAAAAAATATGGCGGAATATTTTCCCTTAACAGAAGTCCACTAATGCAACAAATTCAGGATCCATACTGAAGCTCAGAGCCATTATTCCATTCAGGTTGGTGTAGGTCAGCACCAGGACCTTGTGTGATTTATCACTCCTCAGCAGGTTACAAAAATAGTAGCCCTAGTAGTCCAGATCAGTAGGCCACACTGGTGTGGCAGCACCTCTCTTCCGTTCCCTTCTACAAGGAAGTACCTCTTTTGAAAGGAACTAACGGTCTGCACCACGAGAAGGCAGGGTTGGACTTTAGGTGCTAGTCTTGGCCGGTTCTGTGCATCATCACAGAGGATTGGTGTATAGCTCTTCTTCCAGTAAATAACTATCAAAGATACAAAAATCACCGAAAACTTTCAAATCATTTAAATTTGGGTTGTGAAGAGATTTATACAGGTATTAAAGTTAATGCCGCAAACAAAATTATAATTATTTCTATGGGCACAAAGAGATGTAAGAAATGTCTAATTCATGATATGTATTTTTGTACTGGAAAGTTATCAGAGGATAATCGAATATATACTGTAGTTGGGATTAGGTAGGATTTTCGTTTCAATGGGAGCGTAGAAAAAGCTACGAAGTAATATTTCCCTAAATAGTTCAAATTAAAATAAATATTGATTTTCATTTTATGATTAATATGAAGTTTTTTGGTAAATCTGAAAATATAAATGTTTATAATGCATTTTAAGCGAAAGCTTTACAGGTAAAAAATGTAGCATTTTGTAATTTATAATTTTTTAGCTACAACTTTACTTGGAAACCATTTAAACAGATTTAGGAAATTGCTTCTGTGTTTCGAGAAAATGTAGACTTTTTTAGCGCCTAGAGATATTTAAAAAATGGTAAAGATACGATAAACGTATACGTACTTTTAGAGCACTTAGTCATTTATTTAGGCTTGCCATACGTCCGGAATTGGCCCGGACTCTCCTGTATTTCAATAGTTGTCCGGGATTATTTCCGGGGCTTTAAAATGTCCTGGATTTCAAATTTTCTTCACTCAAGTATCTACCAACGTTTTATTTGTTTAGGTCAATTGGTTTGGTTCTTTGAACGTGTAGTTGCGTAGCAACACAGTGCCCGCGCAAGGCAGCAGGCGCAAGTGTTGCACATGCGCAGTAAGCTTTGTCTTAGTTTGTTATTACACCGATTGACGTTACCCAGTAACCCAAAAAATCAAAACTAAGTTAAACTCTAAAATGAGTAGTAAAATAAAGTGCAAGTTTACGAGCAAACTTAAAGAAGAGTACAAATATTTAAAGAGGCAAAGTGACAACGAAAGTGTGTGCATTGTTCTATTTGCAATGCACTTTTTACGGTGGAATATTAAGGACGAGGTGATATCCAAAATCATATTCGAAGTGACAAGCACAAACGGGCGGTAAATGACTCTCGATATTCCAGTATTAGTTCCAAAGTCGCGTGATCTAAATCAACCTGATTTATTATGCGCCGCTAAGGAAGTAACTTTAGCCTATCATTCGGCGGATTGTATATCCAATTAATCAAGAATTCGCATGATTCGAAATTCGGTCCTGAAAGACTAAAACCGAAGCCATCGTGACAAATATTATATCACGTACATTTTTAATGAAGTTTTAACACACCTGCAGAAAGTAAATTTTGTTACGATCAGTATCGAAGCTTCCAATAGAAAACAAGTAAAATGTGTCCCCATTATTGTGAGATGTTTCTCGTTGAATTCTGGGATTCAGGTAGAGCTACTAAATTTTGAAGAAATGCCTGGGGAGCTTTCGATATAGTCATTAATTACATAATGAAAACGTCCAGAAAACTAAATTTGGAGAATAAATTATTTGCTTCTGTGCAGGCAACAGAAACAGCAATTTTGGTGGGTAGGAAAAGAAAGGGAGAAAATAACGTATACAGAAAAGTACAACGCAAACTGTGACGTACTATTTTAGGAGTTTTAAGTATTTTAGCAGTTGATTGTGCAGCCCACATTATTAATAACTCTATACAAACAGCTGCTGATAAACTTCCTATTAATATTGAAGTGATAATTGTAAAAATGCATAAATATTTCAATATTATTATTTTATATATTTCAATATTTATACAGTAAGAAATACAAAATTAAAATCATTTTGTGAAGCTGTAGAGGTAAAAAATAAAGAAAAGTTGTCACAGAGTTGTCACAGAGAGAAAAGTTGTCACACGATCTGCTACCTGCAACTCAGAGTTTTTGATATATTTGATGCATTGAAATTATTTTTTATGAACGAAGAAAATTGTCCAACAATTTTAAAATCATTTTTTGAAAACTCGGAGAAATAGGTATGTTTTCAATTTCTACATGAAACTCGGCGACTTTTTCACAACACGATAAAATCTTTAGAATTAAATGATATCACTGCAATAGAAGCTGCTTCAAAATATTACGAAACTAAACTTAAAGAAAGAAGGGCTGCGAAACAACTGTTGTTAAAAATTAAAAATTAAATTTCTGAAGGCGAACTATTGACACACTTTGACGAATTCTGCAAAACGAGCATATTTAGAATTATGACAATCGAATTTCGAAAATCTTAAAATATTTTCTTGACTAAATCTTAAATATACATTGGAGTGGGCTGATATCGAAAAAAGTACTGAATGCTTTAATTCTGTAATAGGACAACAACCACAAACGTTTTTTTAATATTGACGAATTGTTCGATGAATTATCATTAATAAATCAAATTTACAAGATTGAAAAATTTAATGATGATTCAAGTTTTACTCGGAGATGGAGGCGCGTACTTGAAATAGCTAAGAAAACTAACATTTTTATTGATAACATTTTTAAGCTTATTGAATTTAGGGTTGTGTTTGCCTGGTATCTCAGCACCCGTAGAAAGTTTTCTCAATGATAGGTAATATTTGGTCAGCCGAACGTGGGCGCCTGCAGGTTTCGATCGAAAAGGATTTGCTTAATATAAAAGCTGATGCAGCTTTCAGTAGCCGCACTTTATGACCAAATGTCAAAAGAAAACAATATCCTGAAGAAAGCATTTTCTTCACAGAAATATCAATGGTGTGTTAACACAGATGAGAGACAAAAGAAACAGCCGACTGGGCCAGTCATTGTCAATGATTTTTCCAAAACCCGGATCCAGTCATGGGTAAAAGTTAAGATTTCATTATTTGAAGTTGTCTTTTTAAATGTTATTTACATTTTTTTTTCACTAATTAAGTACCAGAGTCAATATAGTGTTGTTTGTTTTATATCCGTTGATTTGTCCTTGATATACTGGGTGATCAAAAAGTAACAAAAAAAGTTAAAATGCAATAATTCGAAAAGTATAAACAGTAGCACTATGCGGTTTTCACAGAAATGGACAAAGACATGGGATTTTGTTTCATAACGAAAACTTTTATTGCCAGAATAGTTACATTTGCCACCGACAGTGACGCTTCAGTTGTGTCAATAGTTTGTAGAGTGGCGCAGCACAGTTCGCAACGCAGCTACGATTACAAATGTTCAATGTGACGGTCATCATTCATGAGAATGGTCGTCAGACGTAGCATGACACTCTGCACAGCATCGAAGAGGGTTTCAGCTGTAATTTCTGTCACATGATGGCGAATAGCTTCTTTCAACATGGCCAATGATGTCGGCCGACCTCTGTACACCTGTGACTTCATGTAGCCCCATAACCAAAAGTCACAAGGTGTAAGGTCTGGAGACCTTGGTGGCCATTCGTGCAGGAAAGAGCGACTGATGACACGGTCATCGCCAAATGTCGATCGCAGCAGGTGCTGGACAGGACTTGAGATGTGCGGAGGCGCTCCATCTTGCATGAATGTTACATTATGGAGCGCTTGCCTCTCTTGCAAGCAGGGAATGATGCTGTCTCTTAAAAGCACTGCATAACGCTCGCCTGTGATAGTAACAGTTGGAAATGCACCGCTGTGGACTTCCTCAAAGAAAAAGGGGCCTATAATGAATGACGCAGTGAACCCACACCACGCTCTCACCTTTGGCTGATGCAAAGGAGTTTCCACAATCTCTCGCCCAGATGCGGCAGTTGTGTGCATTTACACTTCCATTAAGCGAAAAGTGCACCTCGTCAGTCCACAGGACGTCTGACAGCCAGTCCGCATTGTTTTCCATCCGTTGAAAAGCCCAATTTGCAAATTCATGACGTCTCTCGAAATCGGTTGGTTTCAGTTCCTGTAAGTGTTGGATTTTGTAAGGATACCTCTTGAGGATGATCCTGAGTAATCGCCACACAGTCCCGTACGAAATGCAGTTCGTCTTGAAATTTCACGCGCACTGCATTCCCCATGTGCGGAAGCTGTCGATTGTGTGTCGGCCTCGTGTTCGACCTCGTGCACAAATGCAATAGCTTTTTTGTGTCTCCCGCATCTTGCACGTGCTTCCAAACTGCCAGTGTCCTCAAACCTTTTCCTTCATAGCTATCAGTGAGGAACAAGACATCGGTCCCTTTCCACTTCTAATACTCCGCATCGAACAATAGGTGCGAAAAGCCGCACTTGCACATTCGGAGTTCTGATAATACAGCTTAACTAAGAGTGCTTTATCTCGTAACGATAACATGCCTCACCTTGGCAGAACGTTTAACTTCGGTAATAAACGTTAAATACTGAAAGTTTAACTTCAGTATTCAGTACATCTGGAATTTACGTACCTCACGGCAAAGTCAGATTGATCAATGTTCGCAGTCTCGCACTGTTTGAGGAGCGGCGGCCTGCGGATCTGTTTAAATAGCGACAGGCAACAACCCCGGGACCGCTACAGCGCCACCTGTCGGTGACAAATGTAACTACTCTGGCAATAAAATTATTCGTTATTAGTAAAAATCCCATATCTTTCTGTGCATTTCTATGTAAACCACATCGTGCTATTGTCTATACTTTTCGAATTATTGCATTTTTACTTTTTCTGTTACTTTTGGATCACCTGGTATATAACGAAATTGAAAAACCAACGTGCATCTCCCCTGCCAATCGTTTTCGAAATAAAGGAAAAAATTCACAGCGTTTTAATATGATGAATCGTATTTAAGCAATTAGAAACTAAATTATATGAACAAAATGAATTCTTACTGTAGTGAGATTTATTTATATTGCAAAAAATCATGTTAAATATTGTGTTTAAAATGTACAAAGAAAGCCGCTACAATTTTATTTATTAAACTGTTTACAGGAAAACATTAAAGTTAAAGTTAATTTATCTTCTTTTTTAAAATTTTCGTGACTATATTTGACAGAAATGGTGCCGATGATGCAAACTCAATTCATAAAAACTCTCGATACTTAAAATCACCTACCTATAATATTACACTTCTTATTTAAACTACGAATTCTTAACATTAAATCTGCAGAAAGAGTCTCAGTGTAACCTCCATTCTCTTTCAAGGACTCTGTGTAATCGGCAAATGCTCCTTTGCTTTGTAAATAGCGAATGCCATTTTCGAATCCGAATAGAATTTTCTGATCATTTTGGATGAGTTGATATCACAAAACAAATGTAGCACAAAACAAATATAGAAGAAGTATGAAAATATCCAGTCCTCCCTATCAAACTGGAACATCCAACACAAGAAAGCAGATATAAGAAACTTCATACACACGAGAAAGATTGATTTCCTTAACCCTAAAGCAAATTCTTGCAGATTGTGCAAGGTATTTTATCTTCTCTACTACATTCATCTCACTTCTCATATTTCCTACCTAAGTTGTTTTTACTTGGCGATGTTATATGATGACGTACTTCATTCTTTTCGCTCCTAATCATCACCTCTTCTTTCTATCTATGTTGGCCACCCACAAAACGCAGTTTCCTTTTAGGTAAGGCTTTCCTCTTCTGCTACTGCATGCGCTCACTCCAGCTCTTCATTTGTCTGCTGCTATCGTTAATCGATGGAGAAATGTTTTCGCCTTCCTCTCGGCGAGAAATTGATCGCTAAACTCTAAGTTTCCTGAGATGCATTCTGTGAGCCTCAATTATCTTCATCGATTACAATAAACATATTCTGGCTAATGTTTCTTTTTAAATCCTTCTCCGTACTCACGGTCAATGATCCTCGTTTCTGGAAGAAGAGAACGAAACCAAGATTCATAAAAATTCACATTTTCCTGTCATAAATATGAACTAGGAGTTATATAAGATGCTTAAATCTCATTGTTAAAGAAAATTAAAAGGATATAAATTCGGGTAAGAAAGACTCTAAACTGCCATTAGACTACAATTCCTACAACGGTTGCTTTCTCAAAGATAAGAGCACTTACATTTCATTGCAACGACACTAATTTCAGGTGATGAATCAATGACCAAAAGATGTAACTTCTAAATATCAGATATTGCTATTTAATGTTGTCTGTGAAACAGTTGCATAATCTATCTTTAATGTTTAAAGATTTTTCTCTGCAACGTAGGGAATCAATATGAGCTACAGGTTGATAACTAGTCGCTGTTGTTTCTCCTCGATAATCCGAAGGGTGAAAGTTATATCACTAGCAAAGTAATGATTTTCAAGAAAAAACGTATTGTTGACAAACCATATGCAATTCCTTCCCGCCGTGAAACAGAAAGGAAATGTTATCAGTTAATGCACTGCATTATGCAATGAATGGAATAAAGCTGTCATTGTCAAAATAAAAAAAATAAACAAACAAACGAGGCAGCTACACATTTCACGTATGTGTTCGAAAATGATAATTGTAATATTAATCGCATTTTTTATTCATTCATCTGCTTATACAAATTGCAAAGTAACTTATAATATTTGAGGAGGCGAAAAACAAGTAGGTTTGTCTTGACTGATAAAACAAATTAATACTACGGATATAATGCTAAATAAAGCAATTATCTTTAGCTGAGGGGGGGATCCGAGCCCAAGATCTCCTGATAATATGTCAGGTGCTCTGACCACTGAGCTACCTGCCGCCGAACAATCATCCTCTATTGATGCTTTAAGCATTATACCAGAGAGTTATTCATTGGAATACTCGTAGCATCAGTGAACAGAATACCTGACATGTTATCAGGAAGTCGTCGGTTAGCATCCCACCCGGATAATGGCCAATTTTCCCTCTATATTTATTCAACATATCACCAACAGGTGCATAACTGTGATTTCCTATTGTTTCAAAATAGCAATATACGCGTACGCAAGTAAATCAAATTATTATACGTAACTAAAAATTTCGATCGTCTATTGCGAATATGTAATACTAGTTTTCAAAGAGAATAAGTGGAAAAATGAACGCGATAATTCAAACCAGTGGAAGATTTGGAAAACGTGGAAGGGAATATTTTATTCACATTTAAAAAAATATGTGATCTATCTAATAATCCAGGGATATCTAATATCCAGGGAGAATTTTTCCACTACAGGAGTTTTCAGGAGTCCCTTAAAATAAAAAGCAACGGAAAGCACAAACATCATCATATGCTGAAGCAGCCAAGGGCTACGGAAGGCGAACCAGATTATGCAATTTACTTCTCAAAACACATCTCTCCCGATCTAGAACTGCTGCATCTCACCACTGTAGATCAATTCTAACAAGGTCCTCTTTGACATTGTCTGCCCACCGCATCCTAAGTCTCCCCCTTTTTCTGCGGCCTTTAGGCACACTATTCATAACCCTATTTTCTAATCTATAATTATCCATACTGCCAACATTGCCAAACCAACCTAATCTCTCTCTGCACATTATACTGCTCAAAGGAGGTTGCCGACTCATTTTCCTAACCTCATCATTACTTACAAAGTCAAACCATCTAATGCCCAAGATACTGTGTAAATATCTAGAATCAAAAGCATCTAGTTCAGTTTCCTGTTATGTGGTTTACAAAGGGTACCGTTTCACTACCGTAACTAAACTCTATAAAGAAACAAATTATTATACAGTCTAATTTAAATCTTTAGGTGTATACGCCTATTTCTCCACACACTCCATATAGTCTTAAATTTCTGGCAGCAATCCCTATTCGTCTGTGAATATCATGCGGCACATCACCAGTATCTTTTAATAGTTCCCAAGATAATAAAATTGAGACACCTGCTCATGAGTGAAGCCATTCAGATTAAATGCACCACAGCCTGCTTGACCATTTTTCATTACTTTAGTTTTCTCACTGTTTATCACCAAACCTACTCTATTACCAGTCTCAACAACAGCTCTAATGAAACAGTTCATTTTATCAGCATCATTTGCCAAAAGAGCTAAATCATCAGCATAATCTGAATCAGAAATTATGCGAATCACCAGAATTATACTTTTTGATCTCTAGATCAAATATTAATATTTAATATGTATTAATATTTAAGCCCAAAATCTTTCCCTTGATGTGAATTTCGCATAACATAATCAATACCCAAATTAAAGCGGAAAGGAGACAAAATGCACCCTTGTCGAACACCAGAAGCAATGCTAAACCAATTGCTACAAGCTTTACTAAGGTTCACACACGACTTAGTGTTATTATAGAGAGCTTTCATTATGTTAACTAATGATGTTGTCAGGTATGTCATCCAATCTATATGAACCATAAATTATGACGATCAACAGAGTCAAAAGCCTTTTTGAAATCTAGAAAGCAAATATACATTTCTCTATACATTTCTCAAGAATCAGCCTCAGTGAAAACATTTGATCTACATATCTTCTACCACTTCTGAATCCACACTGTTTCATCCCCAGATCTCCATCAACCAGATTATTAATTCTATTAAACACAATAATGCAAATATATACTCTATGATACTCTCTGATACTCCTATAGTCATCACAAGAAATGCGAACACCTTTTATTAAAAAACAAAATAGGGATAATAATAGCTGCGGTCAAAATTTCAGTCAGCATATTGTAACACAAAAATTCCCCGCTCTAAGCATTTCAGTAGTCATTTCATATACCACTGTGAATTTATGTACTTTAAGTTTAATAATAACCATATTAATTTCAGACTGTAATATGGAACTCAGAACAGGAGTTGGAGCCCAGATGTTGAAGAGAGCGAACGTGTTTTTGCTTAGCTCCAAGAAGTGAACTTTAGTTAGCTAGAATTTTACCTAAATTGCTTAGTAGCCTTGGGCAAGATCGGATATCCAACCCCCGTGGAGCCCTTGGTCGGCAGGTTAGGATTGTATTAACTTAATATTTTATTAAACCTTGAACTATTAGTTTAGGATTTTTGGACCGTTGTGATCGCGCTATACCTGTTCAATTGCAAAGGTCAATTATTTGAATTTAAGATCTAAGGGTTTCAGTTTTCATTCCGAAAACTAATTTTTTTTAATTGCAGTCTTTCTGACTGGTGGTTTTTAAACTTTATATTGTACAGTCTCCAGCGGAGATTGTTCTGGATTTAAAACTAAATAAGCATTTTAGTTTACTCTCGAATTATATTTTACATTGTATTTTAAAGTTCTGATACTGCCTGTGAGTTTTCATCGTTTTCCTTATACTCTAATGTTGTAATATTTCTTGTGAGATATGACATTTTGTTGGATTTTTATGTAATCTAATCTTTATCTGCAATCTGGCGGATATGTTTTATCAGACTTTTAGCTAGGTAATATTCTATTCTACAGTGCTACCCTGTTGACTTTATATTGTCTTTAGCATCAGCAAATTGTGCCATTGTTATTAAATTAAACTTGTAAAAGTTATTATAAGTTCATTGAATTCGCTTTTGTTGATTTTAAGTGTGTATTTTTGTAAATTTTGTGCTTTTCTATAAAAACGCAATGCCTGTTAACAAAAACAGATTAAAACTGCCTTCAGACCGCCGAGAGGCAGCACAATCCGATTATACTCTATCGGACCTCCGAGAGATATAGGAACCGCTACCAAGTACTATCGGACCACCGAGAGAGAGATTCATGTAGTTAGATCAAAAACTTTCGAAAAGGTGATGATGGTGATATACAAGTCACAAATGAATAATTCCTGCATAGTAAAGTCTTCCTATGTAGACTCATTCAGAAATATTTTTTATAGTTTAATAGCACTATTTTATTTATTTATTTATTTTTCTTTGTTTTTTAATTAATATTTTTATAGACAATCTAAAATATTTATATTTTTTTATTTAATTAACAGTTAGTAGTAGCATAAATGATAGTTCTGGACCAGTAAATCGCTCCAAAGAATTCTGTGAAAATCCATGGGAAAAGTTATTGGGGATGAGGTAAAAAGTATGTTTCTTCTGGTGTTTTGTGAAAATATGTGTGAAAATTAGAAAAAAAAGGGGGTGTTTTTTAGCATGTGAAAAATTAATTTAAGTTTTTTTTGGAAGATGAGGTTTAAACTAATTTGTGAATTAGTTTGAATGGATTAGTTTGAAATGAGATGTGTGTGTATGAGATAAAATATTATGTGGTTTGTTGAGTTATCGTACACTTACTGGATTATTTGGTTGTAAAAGCCATGTAAATCGGTGTTTCTTGTGGTTTTTTTCTGAAAATATGTGTAAAAAACAGAAAAAAAACGGGTGTTTCATGTGAAAAAAGTATTTTAAATTTTTTGGGCAGACGAAATTTAAACTAATTTGTTTAACTAATTTTCAGAAAAAATGAGGTGTGTGTGTGTGTAAAAGAGATAAAAAACGATGTGATTTGTTGAGTTATCAAACACTTCACTGGATTATTCGGTTTTAAAGAGCCAGGTAAATCGGAGAATTTGACAAAGTCAGACAGTTTGGAAGAATTTGTTTGAAACATATGAGAAAATCAACAGGTAAAATGACTTTTTCAGGGGGGTCTGATGAAAAGATAGACTTTGCATATGTGTTAATGTATGAAGAGAGGGGACTAGATGAAAAAAAATTTGGAAGTGAAAAGTGATTTAGGTTAATTTTTTAAACAATTAGAAAGAATTTGGAGACAAGAGTTTTATGTTTTCGTGCTAAACGGAAATCATTCTCGATCTCCTCTAAAGAACAACGGGCTCGAGATTTAATTTCATTGAACTAAATCTCTTATTCACTGAACCTCAGAATTAAAATGAAGATGAAAAAATAATGGTTCGGGAACATACATATTTTTTAAACGTGCAAATAGATGTAGATTTCGAAATGATTGTATTTGAAATAGTAATTTTTATCCAACAACTAAAAGTTTTCCCTCTAGTGGTTGAAAAGTTTCTTTTCGTTCTGAGATAATTATGAAATATACGTGGTGTAATTCATTTGGCGGTCTATTTAATTTAAATCGTAATTCGATGTCAGCAGTTTGCTGATAATTCGTTTAGACGTGATTCGTATTTGCTTACATCGAAGTGGAATATCGTATACAGTTTCATAAAATCTTGGTAACTGACTTGTGTACCCAAATCGATATCCATGTTTTTTGCAGCTGATAAGCTGTTGTAAACTCGTGCATTATCTAAACTGTTGGGTTAAAAGTTGCACTCGAATTCTTGTTCGGGAAACTGTTTGCTTTTCAATCTGATTTGAATTCCTTCTAGTAACATATGATCAAATACCATATTGTTTCTGGTTTGATTATTTAATCGGTTAGACTTTTGTAAGACGACATAAAGATGGACGGGTTCATTTTGAGTTGTAGTAACCCGCCAACTGACATGAGTGTCAATTCGAGTATCAGATTTGTACAGTTTGCACGATTCCCAAAAGATTTCATGTGGATTGCCGCTTGCTAACTGAGATTCTAGTTTTGCAATTACTTGTAGTGATTGTAGCACTTTTGAAATAAACCAAGATACGTGAGATATTTAAAATTTTTACAACATAGCCCCAACTCTCTGAATAATGTCTTTGTCGTCAATTTTTTCTAGATTTATGGTATGTTTTACACCGCGATATGGTATGTTTTACACCTACCTTTTTCTAGATTTATGGTATGTTTTATCCACATCTCGGCAGAATCCAAACAGCCGATTCAGTGGTAAGAATAAACTTACATTTTGACTATTTTTGGTAATTTTATATCTGTCCGAGAATCCTTGATTTGATTCAGGATTTTTCTTCAACGCTTGTGCAAAATCCTTTATCTTATTATTCGTGTCCAGTGTATCTTCGCTTCCTTCGTACAAATACTTATTCATTTTCGAACTGCCTGCGGTATATTTGAACCACATCATACTTGTGAAAGCACTGTGTGAAAAGTCTTCGGTAAAATCAATTAAATTGTGAATCGTGGTCGTCACTCCTGGCAATTCAATATCTTTCAATTCTCCGTTTACTATGTAATATTGAACTCTCTTCAAAATATTGTACCCGTTATTGACCATCGTAACTACATCATTGTCGCCGATATAAAGATCCATCTAATTTCACTATTTTGCCTCTGATGTGTATATAACTGCGGATGTAGGAAAACGTCCATATCTTTGATAAATATTTCGTATTTTTCGAGATTTTTAACATTAACATTGGTTTCCCGATATTCTAAGTACTCCTATTTTGTCGTGGAATTATCGTCTATTGAGTCTTCGAACAAATTCCAGTAAGTAGGTTCAACGTTCATCTATACTTACTTTATGATATTTAGGCCATTTCCGTAAATTAATTGATTAAGAATATTTCTGCTTTTAGGGGATATATTCTCGTTTTTTCGAACGATAAGCGACGGATTTGTATAAAATATTTTAATTCGCTTTCTCAGTATCTTCATCTTTATTTGGGTCTGATGTGTAACATATAAGTCACGTTTTCCTTGTTCAAGTCTATTACTTTATTGTTCTGATCGGTTACTTTAATTCTAACATTGTAAATGTAATCAGTTTTATTCAGCGGTAAATATATGGGGAAGAATGGATGTTTGTCGATTAAACTGCCAGGCAGTGTTTGAGGCACGAAACTGTACATCACGTCGCTCTTCTGGTTATTGAGATAGGAAGAATTCGACAATAGAACAGTGGATTAGAATGCGATCGACCCCTCTCGTTATGTTGGGTGGTGACATAATCGGCTTTGAAGATGTAAGTAAATAGTGTTTTATTTCTTCTGGTGGCGACAAACCGAATGGATCAAAGTACTCGACGTAAGGTAACTTCGCATCATTGAAATAAGCTACCCAATGAGTTCCTGAACCACGGGAAACGTCAAAGTTCAATATACCATTTTTGATCTTGAATATTTTTGTTGGCAAAGAATCAATAGAGTATATACTACGGAATCCTTTTTAGTTTCCCATTATTTTTTCGATGTCTAAGTTACTTAATGGCTCTTTTTTTTTTAAATCCCTGAGCTATTTGTTTTCCTGGAATGTACAAACCTTTTCCCCTTTCTTTTATTTTTAGATAATACAGCTGCTCTTTGCTTTCCAGGAATGTATAACCCTTTTCCTGGAACTTTTTGTGCATGCTTAGTACCAGCATATCACGCAGCTCCAACTGCAGCTGCTTTTCCTAATGCTACGAGTGCAGGTATTAAGAAAGGCAGAAATCCACCTAGCTGTGTTTTACTGAAACGAAGTCGAACTGGCGCTGTAATTTTTTCAGTTTAATGATTTGTCTCTTTGTCAGTTCCAAAGTATCGTTACCTTTCTTCTGTGGATCAATACTTAAAGTTATAGGATTCTTATTTACAAATGCACTCTTCAATTTTTGTTTTTCTCCAGGTGTTAAACTATTTAAATAACTGTGATACATTAAACTTTATTTTATAAGAATCACGTACTTATATTTTATATATAAAAATTAACCATATATTGTGTAAAGTGTAAAACGAAAACTTTAACGGATAACGTCGAACATGTCACTTCAAAGAATAAAAGAGTAATGATGAGAGGCAGATGTCGAAAGTGTGGAAAAATGAAGTATAAATTTGTGAAACAGAAAGGAAAATTTGTAAAAGGTGGTGATATAGTAAGCTGGATTCAAGAAAAGTTTAATCCACCCGAAATGCACATTCCAGGTTTGCAGTATTGTGGACCTTTTACGAAACTGGAGAAAAGATTAATGCGAGGAGATCCTGGTATTAACAGTGTGGAAGAAGCTTGCAAAAAGCACAACATTTCTTACAGCAAATCTACAGAAACTAAAAAGAGACACGAAGCCGAACAAGAATTGTTAAATGATTTGGAAGAAATTCAGAATCCAACTTTAGGAGAAAGAATTTCAAGAAAGATAATCAAACCTATCATTAAAACAAAGAAAAGGTTCGGTTTAGGACACAAGAATTAAGATGCTTTCTTCCGTTTATATGACCCATTAAAGGGATTTTCCGGCATAAAAGATCTAATGCGCAAAACTGGATTGACTGAAAAAGAAGTAAAAATATTTCTCCAACAACAAGATGCGTACACGTTACACAAACCCATTTATGAAAAATTCCAAACCAGACAAGTTTATGTATCGAATGTAGACGACCAGTGGCAGAGTGATTTAATCAATATGTAAAAATTTAAATTTCACAATAACCACACGAATTACATTTTAACCGTGATTGACATTTTCAGCAAATTCGCCTGGGCAATACCTATTAAAAAGAAAACGGGTAATGAGATTACCAATGCATTTGTCGAAATTTTTAAACAACGTAAGCCACCCAAGTTACAAACGGATAAGGGAACTGAGTTTATTAATAAAGAAACTCAAGCATTGTTTAATCAACGAAATGTCCGTTGGTTTGCCACTGAAAATGAGACTAATGCTCAAATTGTGGAACGATTTAATAGGACTCTAAAGACAAAAATGTGGAAATATTTCACTGCCAATAACACTAGAAAATGGATCGATGTTCTACCAAAACTCGTTAAGAATTACAATACTTCTTATCACAGATCAATAAGAATGACCCCAAAAGAGGCAAGCTTGCAGAAAAACAGAGATATTGTGCATTTTAATCTGTTTGGTAAAAGAATTAAATCTATTCCAGCACCAAAATTTAAAATTGGCGACAGAGTGAGAATCACCAAGTACAAGACACCGTTTAGAAAAGGTTATCTGCCAAAGTTTACAGAAAATTTTTTGAAATTGCTAAAATTCTGAATACATTTTTCATAACCTATAAAATCAAGGATCTGAAAGGAGAACCAATGATTGGTAGTTTTTACACCCAAGAAATTGTGAAATACGAAAATCAAGATGACATTTATAAAGTTGAAACCATTCTGAAAACTAGAGTGAAGAATAATAAAAAAGAGTATTATGTTAAATGGTTTGGTTATGATAATACATTTAATTCCTGGGTCAAAGATGATGATCTTTTTAAATAAAGTAAATAGAGATTCAAAATTTTGACTTTGAAGAAGATGAGGAATTCTTGAACAGAAACGCATTAGCACCTCTCTCGCCTTTTAGACTTTTAATCTGTGTTCCATTGGGTTCAGGGAAGAAGAACCTTTTGTTGAACTTAATATTTAAACATCTCTACTATAATAAAATATTTTTATATGCCAAAGATTTAACCGAGCCGAAATATCAGTTTATTCAAGAAATATTCGACGATTTGCACGAAATTGGAAGATTTCACCAAATGATTTTGGAGAAAACTTTTGGCGAAAAAATCTCAATTGCAACTTTCTCCTCCAGTAAAGAAGGCATCGTCAAGGTCAATGAACTGGATTCCGACATGAAAAATTTAATTGTTTTCGACGATTAGGTAACGGAAAAAGATCAAAAACTCATCGAAGAATTATTCGTCAGAGGAAGGAAAAAGAACATATCATTGATTTACCTGACACAGAGTTATTTTTCGACTCCGAAAGACATTCGACTACAATGTAATTATTTTATATTCTTTGATATGCAGAACAAGAGAGAAATGTTTCAGATACAAATGGATCATGCAACAGAAATCAGGAAAGATATTTTTATGCAGTTTCAAAACCACACGATTTCTTATTAATCGATAAAAAAAAAACCAAGCACATGCCTCTCAAGAGCAGAAAAAACTTTGATAAATAAAGATGAATTACTTGACAAAGTTTGGCGTCATCAGGACGTGAGTAATAAAAAATTGCGAAATGTAGTCAATCCCGAAGAGGGTTCGGCCTCTATGACAAAACAATATCTGCAACAAGAGTCTATAACACTGAATCACACGGGAAATTATGACGCAAATCGTACAAGGATATCGAATACAGGCAGACCCATAGAAAATGGAGATGCCGCTACCATTCAATACGCTAAAAATTCTTTTTTAATTTTTCGAAACAATCGCTACGATGCGCGAAATAAACAAATAATCAATGTTACTGAACCGGATGCAGATTCTGGAGTAGTTACAAAACGATATTTGGAAAAAAGAGCACTTTGCAATGACGATGATAATTACGATGCAAACAATAAACGCATTACAAATCTTGCAGAACCGATCGATTCATCCAATGCCACTACAAAACACTATGTCGACAACTTGCCCACTGTTCAAAATCATCATCATCATCATCCTCAAGCAGCCATGGGCTACGGAGGTCCAACCAGACCGTGCAATTTAGTTCTCCAAGCAAGTCTATCCTGAGCTACATCTACTGCATCTGGCCACTGCACACCAATTCTAACAAGGTCCTGTTTGACATTGTCTGCCCACCGCATTCTAGGTCTCCCCTTCTTTCTAAGGCCTTTAGGCACACTGTTCATAACCCTATTCGCCAATCTATATTATTCATACGGGCAACATGGCCAAACCAACGGAGTCTCTCTCTGCACAATATGCTGCTTAAAGGAGGTTGCAGACTCCTTCACCTAACCTCATCATTAGTTACAAAGTTGAACCACCTAATGCCCAAGTTACTGCGCAAGCATCTGGAATCAAAAGCATCTAGTTTCCTGTTATCTTGTTTACAAAGTGTCCAAGTTTCACTACCATAACTAACCCTAGAAAGAACCAAACTATTATACAGTCTAATTTTAGGCTTTAGGTGTATACACCTATTTCTCCACACTCTCCATAGATTCTTAAAAGTCCCGGCAGCAATCCCTATTCGTCTGTTAATCTCATGCCGCACATCACCAATATCTGTTACATAGCTCCCAAGATAATTAAACTGTGACACCTGCTCAAGACTGCAATCATTCAGATTAACTGAATCACAGCCTGCCTGACCAATTTTCATCACTTTAGTTTTCTCTCTGTTTATAACCAAACCTACTCTACTACCAGTCTCATCAACAGCTCGAATGGAAGAGTTCATCTCATCAACATCATTTGCCAAAAGGGCTAAATCATCAGCATAATCTAAATCAGACATTTTCCTATCTCCAGTCCATTTAAGGCCAAAATCTTTCCCTTGAAGTGAATTTCGCATAACATAATCAATAACCAATCTAAAGAGAAAAGGAGACAAAATGCACCCTTGTCGAACACCAGAAGTAACTCTAAACCAATTATCACAAGCCTTACCAACTCTCACACACGACTCAGTGTTATTATAGAGAGCTTTCATTATGTTAACTAACTTGTCTGGTATACCATATGATTTCACAATAAACCACAAATTATGACGATCAACAGAGTCGAAAGCCTTTTTGAAATCAACAAAGCTCGCAACCAAAGGATTCTGACACTCTAAACATTTCTCAAGAATCTGCCTAAGTGAAAATATCTGATCCACACATCCCCTACCACTTCTGAATCCACACTGTTCATCACGCAATTGACTGTCAACCAGATCCTTAATTCTATTAAGCACAATCATAGAAAGAACTTTACCTGGAACAGAGAGTAGGATGATACCCCTATAGTTATCACAAGAACTGCGATCACCTTTTTTGAAAATAGGGATAATAATAGCTCTGGTAAAATCCTTAGGAACCATGCCTTTATCATAAAAGATATTCAGAATTTCAGTCATCCAAGTGGTAACCGAAACATTCCCAGCTCTAATCATTTCCGTAGTAATTTCATCTACCACTGGGGATTTATGAAGTTTAAGTTTAGAAACAGCCAAAATAACTTCAGATTGTGTTATAGGGCCAACATTAAAGCCACCAATGCATCTATCATCATGGCAAACAATGGGAATAGAACTAACCGCATTGTTTAGAATATCACTGAAATGCTCAGCCCACCAAGCCATGACAGAATCCTCACCTTCTATAACCTTACCTTGTTTATTATTCAATCCCTGTATACCTGTCCGTTTTCTACCACACAAAACGTTAAACATCTGGTACAGTTCTCTGCTGTTGTGCTGTCTAACTGCTTCCTCGGCTTTGTCAGCCAAGCCATCAAGCCAAAAGATTCTTATCAGCAGCTAACTGATCTTTTACACGTTTATTACGTTCTCTGTAATGCTATCTATTTTGACTAGTAGGGTATTGATTAAGGACATTTCTGCAGTTCTTTCTTTCAGAAATAACCTCAAGTGCCTTATCATTCAGATAATTCTGACTCTTCTGCTCCTTTTTTTCCTAAAACTGTACTGTTAGTGTCCTAAAAAGCCTGTTTAAAATGATCCCATTCTTCCTGAACTTCAGTAGTAAGCATACCATGACTGTCATAATGACTAAGTATCCTATCATGGTAAGCTTTGGCTATAACTGGGTCTCTTAGAACTTCAGTATTAAAAGCAAATTTTTTAACCCTAGCACAACACTTTTTAAGTTTAAGTTGCAAGACACTTTTAACAAGATAATGGTCAGATCCAATTTCAGCTCCCCTATATGACCTGGTATTCCTAACAGAACTAGCCCATTTGCTGTTAATTAATATATAATCAATCATATTCTTATGCAGCCCATCGAGTGAAACCCATGTGTATTTATGTATGTCGCGGTGTTTGTAATAAGTGTTAGTTATTCTGAATCCATTGAGTTTACTTACCTGCAGGAGACGCTGCACGTTGCCATTGCAGCTACCAATACCAAAAGGGCCTATTACTCCTCCCCAAAGGTCAGAGTCAGTACCAACTTTGGCATTGAAGTCACCAAGAACAAGAGTAATATCTCCTTTCTTGACAGAATTCAAAATATCCTGAAGTTGTTCATAAAACCTATCCTTCTCATCCTCATCGTTATCCTCAGTGGGGGCATAACAGCAGGTAACATTCAGGTCTTTAACGCTTGTCTGAAAATTGGCTGTAAGAAACCTTTCATTAATGCACTCATATCCTAGAAGAGCATCACTAGCGTGTCTGCTGAAAAGCAGACCCACCCCTTGGTGATGCTTATTGTCGTCCCTCCCGAAAAGAGAAATTTAAGATTATTTTTAAGAATCTAACCTTTATCTGTCCATCTGGTCTCTTGCAAGCCGAGAATATCTAAATTATAACGGTGGAAGTCTTGTGTGAGGACATTAAGAGAAAAAGCTCTGTGCAGAGTCCTCACATTCCAACTACCTATGGAGAGAAAATTGTTAGTGGGATGTTTAAAGAAACTCTTTATTGAGAGAGGGAATGCCGACAATATCAAACAGCCCCCTAATCGCAGACATGGGGCAAAGACCCGTTCGCCCACCACTAAAGGCTGAAGCCATCTACACTGGAAGAATTCCTCTAATGTAGTATTTGACGATGCCAATAGAAGCAAAGAGTTCAGGTGCCTGCGATGAACTCTCCTCAGGATTATCCACCAGCTGATAAACATATCCTGTGAATCTATTCACTTGGGGCTGTCACCCCACAAACAAACAGAAAACACAGCGGAGGATATTCCCTCCACAGAAGCCCACCAGTGAAGCAAAATCAGGATACATAATCAAGCTCAGAGCCATATATCTGTCCAGTCCAGTGGGTTTATATGGTCAGCACCAGGACCCTGTGTGGTTGATCACTCCTCAGCAGGGTAGAAAAAAAAAGAAAAGTAGCCATAGTAGTCCAGATCAATAGGCCACACTAATCTGGCAGCTCTCCCCTTCCGTTCACTTCCACAAGAGAGTATCTCTTTTGAAAGGTACTAACGGTCTGCACCACGAGAAGGCAGGGTCGGACATTAGGTGCTAGGCCTGGCCGGTTCTATGCTTCATCTCAGGGGATTGGTGCATAGCTCTCCTTCCAGCCGTTGGTGAGAAATAAAAATGGGCTTTACGTTCCGTGAAGCATTTCATTCGACGGGCATAATTTCAATACAGAAAAAAAAAAAAAACCTTGATATTGCCGATCAAGAGTCGGATTCTGCTGCTGTAACTATGGGATATTGGGAAAAAGTCACATTAATTGGCGAGGATGTCTTTAATGCGAAAAATACGAGAATAAGAAATCTCGGGGAACCGAGGTACAACAGAAATGCGACAACAAAAAGTTACGTTGATGGCTTGACAAAGTTGTATCCTAACCCATCCAATGCTCTATTGAGAAATGAAAATGGACTTTTTGCATCATGTGGGAACAGTTTCAATGGCGATGCAAATGGAAAACGAATTATTAATGTTGGCACCCCAATTCTAAACAATGATGCTGCTACGAAACTATAAGTTGATAAAAATACTGTAATTTGTCTTACCTATGGTGATAAAGAAGTGAAAAGAGACATATTGCAGTCTCATCCAATTATACAAATAAACACAAAATTCGACCTACTAACGCCACCTATTTTCAAAGATAATTACCATCCATGCATTTCTAATGGATATATAAGCAAGGTAATCTGCTGCACAACAAATCCCTCTTTTAGTATAAATTATAGTATCAACTTGGACGATCAAAAATTCATTGAAGTAGTAAGACCACAACTTCAGCAGTTTTTTTCTGTTATTCCAGTAAACAAGAAATTGACAGGGGCAGCAAGATTAGTGTTTCACTTGCTAGACACTATCCAGATCCAAAAGAAAAGAAGAAAAGTACCTGGAGGTCTTGTTTCAGACTTTTATCACTGGGTATATGTCTTTATTGTATATGAATAAAGATGAAAGATATTAAGCAATTACACAGTATTATAGATGAAATCTTGGTAGAGGAACAAGTTAAGGAAACGCTCGAAGAATTCCACAAGGCTGTGGTCGAACGGTTAAAAGGTCTGGAAACTGTGCGTGAAGAAACCATGAAAAACATACAAGATGTAGTGAAACCTTTAGAGCCAGAAGTGCCCACTGAGATGCCAGAAAAAATGTTCGTTTATAATCCAGATTCCAACTTGCAAGATGAAATATTAAACCAATATAAACTAAAACTTCCGAGTGATATCTTACAGGCGAGAAACCCCATTCCTGAGCTGAAAGATATGATTTACCAAACAATCGGGCATCTTCAGAAACTGGGTAGTACTGCTGATGGGTAGTACTACTATGATTGAACTACTGAGAAATATCGAATTATCGATAATCACATTGAGACACTTAGAAAATATTTATTTAAAGGTGGATTAAAATGATGCTCACTGTAATAAAAAATCAACAGTTTGGTTCTGGACTATACAAGAGTTTCGACGACATATTCGAAAAATTATCAATCTTGATTGCCAGTAAACGAGCTGGAGACACCAGTACAGACGTAGTAAATGAAATTATCGAAATTTTGGATATTTTGCTGAAAAATGATATTATTAGATTATGTTCAATAACATCGGTATTGTTTAGAAATTTATTCTTGGACACACACTACAGTCATGTCTGTTTCAACTTTTGATTATGCAAAATATTCGATGTTTTGCATTTTCGAACCATGATTTTTCGACCATGATTTTTAGCTACTGTATATAACAAAGAAGGTATAACTGATAACTCAAAGGTGAGCACAACTATTCAATGTACCAAATGTGGGGTTCGCAAATCCGATATGAACCGTCATGTGAAAACTGCATGCACTTCTCGCACATTTGAAAAATGCGAATTTTGCAATTCCATCTTTAACAGAAAAGACAATTACAATCATCATCTGAATCAATATCATATAAATAAAAGCAGTGCTTTTCGGAAAACGTTTCGCACATATAAAATTGATAACATAAATATCAGAGAAGACATAAAAGTTTTTTCTGGGGAAAATTAACAATAAATGGAAACAAATAATTCGCAAGAAACTCAGTCAGCCTCTAAAAGTTAGATTCATATTACAAATAAAATTTAAAAAGCAAACGGATCCTGAAGGTAAGAAAGAAATATGTGCACATTTTTCGACATTTAACGAAATAATCAGTTTGCCTACCTATCGCAATGAATTACTGTTAAATGCTTATGAGAAAATTGACAACGACTGTGAAATTTTTCGTGCTTTTGCGCGGAAATTTGAGAGCGATTATATTGCTTTTCACGCATACCAATTGAAAGCAGATAAGAATCTCAAAGTTGTCATCAAAAACTTACCGCTTGATGTCACTTGTGATGAAATTAAAAGTACACTTTTGAATATGGGTTTCACAATCATTAAAATTTCACAACTTAAACATGGGAAGGATATGCATCCCATCCCTGTTTTTCTGTTAGAGCTTTCAAAGGATGCGGCTAATAAGAAAATGTTTACACTTACTGACTTATTCCACCTTAAGCTTAAGGTGGAAGGTTACCGTTTAAAGAAAGGCGTCACTCAGTGTCATTGCTGCCAGCGTTTTGGCCATGCATATAGTGGGTGCTACAATGATCCCCGATGTGTCAAATGTGCTGGTGATCATATCACTAAGGACTGTACTCGTATCACCTCGAAGTGTTCACCTCGAAGTGTGCGAATTGTGAATTAAACCATACGGCTAACTACAAAGGATGTATTCATTTTCCAAATCCTAAAGTGGGAAGTAAAATGAAGAAAAACAAGTTCAGAAACCACAAATAAGGTGATTCACAACAAATTTGCCACCCCACAAGCTATGGGGACGGCTACTAAGCTTATTAATCCAGAAACAACATATGCAAATGTAGTAGCTGGTAAAACTAATACCCTCTACTAGATAAGACTGAAAAAGGACAAAAAGTCCCCAGTCATAAAATTAAGTTTAAGCAAACTATGACATCAGAAGAGCAATCTTGATGCTAATATCCCTTCATGATCTGAAAGAGGTTTTTCGATTCATTAAACAAATGAACGTCAATAATCTCCTAGCCAAAATCAAAATTTTAATATCAGAATATCAAAGAGCCAAGGTTTGATAGGAAAGCTAACAGTTGGCCTTAAAGCCTTCGATTATATCATCTCAGCTCTAAACCTAGATGGCTAAGCAATCTTATAAAAAAGACCACCTTCAGATCATTGCCTGGAATTGTAACGGCATTTCTACTGACATCATAGAGTTTAGAAGTTTTCTCTCTGAATCCAAAGCAGATATTTTATTTCTGAGGGAGACACATTTAAGCTCCAGTGACAAACTAAAAATCCCGAACTATGAGATATATAGAACAGATCGTTAGCACAAGAGTAGAAGAGGTACTGCTGTAGTTATTAAAAGATCTATTCTTCATCAAACAGTTACCTCCCCCAAACTTAAATCTTCTGAGGTTATTACCTGATGCTGTTATTTTACCTAACACTGAGGCTGGTGGCTTGTATATTATATCTGCTTATAAGCCTCCTAACTCTCATTTTGAGGGAAAGATATGGATATACTCTTTGATCATGGCCACCTCACTTTGTTTGCCGGGGACTTAAATGCTAAGAATTTGGCACTGAATTCCAGAGCTGTCAATCAGAGTGGTAGGTGACTTCTGGGATATACTACAGATAAGGGTATTATTGTGGACGCTCCTACTAAGCCTACATTCTATCCTTTTAACACCTTGCACAGGCCTGACGTGCTTGACATCATTCTATTGGGTAACTTTTTGCCCAATCATGTTATCGAACTGTTAAATACACTCAACTTTGATCACTAACCAATTTCTGTTCTTCTTTCTACACCTTCAACTTCCTACGAAAACACTCGTCGTACTAATGACTGGAAGAAATATAAAATTATAGTTGATCAAAGGATAATAGGATCATGTTGCCCTACTAACATTAGATCTAACAATGATTTCATTGAAAACATTTCCTCCTTATTGTATGAAGCATCAGTTCATGCAAGTGTTAGTAGTTTGGTAAAGCAAGATTTTATCCTACTTCGCAAATATTTACTGCTTCTTGTCAAGGAAAACACAAAGTTAGACATACTTGGCAGAGAACGAGAAACTCCAGTAATAAGAACTTGTATTACAAATTAATAAATTATCTAAGGTAGAAAATAAAAGATCATAGAAGTGAATCATGGAACAGAAAGGTCTCTAGTCTCTCTGTCACTGATAATTATATTTGGAAAATGGTGATGTCATTCAAGAATCCTAATTCATATTCTCCACCTATCCATGCTGAAAATGGATTAAACGTCAGTGATAGTGACAAGGCAGAGGCTTTCGCTGACTCGTGTGAGTTACAATTTCAGAAAACTTTAAATTATCAGATAATGAAACATGCGAGAACGTTGACGAGGAAAGCTTCCGTTTCTATCAGCTATCTGCATGAAAGCTAAAATTTACATCTCCAGAAGAAATCACTAAAGCCAATAAGAAGCTTAAAAAGCATAAAGCTTCAGGACCGGCTTCGATATCGAACCGAATGCTCATGCATCATCCCAGGAAGGCCATTTCGCACCTGTGTTCGATCTTCAATATCCTCTTACGTAACCATTCTCTTCCTAACACTTGGAAAAATGCCTTTCTCCGGCTAATCCATAAGCCAGGTAAAGATCCTGTCTTTCCTGATAGCTATCACCCAATCAGCTTGTTCTCCTGCTGGGCAAGCTGTTTGAACGATCGATTTTAAATAGGTTAGATCATTTTCTCCCCCAAAATTCTATCTTGCTGAAACCCAGTTTGGTTTCAGGCGACATAGATCCACTGAACATCAGATTCTCAAGGTTGCCGAGAAAATAGCCGAAGCATTAAACAAGAAGGAGACGGTTGCCACAGCATTTTTCTATGCAGCTAAGGCCTTCGACAGCGTTTGGGAAATGGCCTTTTCTACAAGCTCATCAAGATTGAGGCACATAGTGGTCTCATCAGACTAATCCAGTGATATCTGACAAATAAAACTTTTCAGGATCAAGTTAAGGAAATATGTTCATCTAAAACAGAAATGACTGCCGGGGTGCCACAAAGGCCCTACTCTATTTTCTATTTACCAATTGATCACAAGCTTTTACTTTACCAGTCTGTAATCAGACCTATTATTTTGTATACTGCTCCTATTTGGGCAAACACCACCAGTAAGAATATCCATAAAATCCAAACTTTACAGAAAAAAATCATCATATTTGCCATCAAAGCCTCTTGGTTTGTTTCTAAGCGTCAAATGCATAAAGATCTTGACATTGATCATATACTATACACTTATATTAAACTTTACTCGAAAAGGTTTTTCGAGGCAGTTTCAAATAATCCAAATGAGGTAATTTCCTCCCTTGTGGATTATAATCATGAGGTTTTAAAACAGATATAAGAGGCCTAAGACCATTGCTTTCCCTCGGGAAAGCTTTGCGCTTTAGCTCTATTTTACTGTTTATGTTTTTTGCTATCTAGACGATCGAGGCCTACTCTTTGTGGTATTATGGTATTATGTCTTATTTTCTGTGCCTTTAAGGCCTATTAATCAGAATTGAGATGGCTATGGGCACATTGTGCCTGGTACATCGAAAGTCAATATACGCTCTACGATCAAACTGTAATATAGGGTGAACATTAAAATCATTACAAACAATGGCCATGTAGACATGAGAGAATCCTCACCTTCTATAATCTTACCTCGTTTATCTTTCAATCCCTGTATACCTGTCCGTTTTTTTTTTTTTTTTTTTTCACGGGGTGGCGGTGGCTCAGTCGGTAGCGCGCCAGGCTCGTAATCTGTAGTTCCCAGGTTCGAGTCCCAGCTGGGTCAGCGTTGAGATTTATCTCCGCAAAATTCCCCGCCCTGCCCACGGTCAGTAGGGGACACCGATGGGCTTGGAAAGGCCGCCGTCCGTCGGATGGGACGTTAAGCCGTGGCCCCGTGTGCGGGAGAGCCATACCCTGTGCACGTTAAAGAACACGCTGGATGGCCTTGACGGGAGGCTACCATCTGTCTCCCAACAGCTGTTCCAGTGGGTCCCCTCCCCCAACCTTCTCTGAGCCTTCGGGGTCCATGTGACCTGGCCATTTAGCCCATGGTGTGCAAAAAAGTGCCGCTCAGAGGTAAAACAACCCAACCCAACCCGTTTTTTCACACATAAAACATTAACTCTCTGGACAGCTCTCTGTTATTATGCTGTCTAGCTGCTTTCTCAGCTTTGTCAGCCAAGCCATCTGGACAAAGATTCTTACAAACTGTGAACAGATCCTTTACACGTTTATTGAATTCTTTGTAACGCTTTCTGTTATTACCAGTAGGGTATTAATTCACGACATTCCAGCAGTTCCTTCTTTCCAAAATAAGTTCAAGTGCCTTATCACTCAAATAATTCTGCCTCGTCTGCTCCTTTTATCTAAAACAGTGTTGTTAATTTCAAGAAAAGCCTGTTTCAAACGGCGTGATTCTTCCTCAACTTCAGTAGTAAGCAAACCATGACTATCAAAATGACTAAGTAACTTATAATGGTAAGCTTTAGCTACAACTGGGTCTTTCAGAGCTTTTGTGTTAAACTTTTTAAAGTTAAACACAGAAACAACACTTTTTTAAATTTACGTTACAAGACATTTTTAACACGGAATGGTCAGATCCAATTTCAGCTCCTTATATGACCTAGTATTAGTAACACAACTATCCCATTTGCTGTTAATTAATATAAATTATCAATCATATTCTTATTCAGCCCATCTGGTAAAAATATTGTGTCTTTATGTCGCGGTGTTTGTAATATATGTTAATTATTCTCAAACCATTTAGTTTACTTAATTGTAGGCGAATTGCCCATTGCTATGGTAGCTTCCAATAATAACAAAAGGAACAATAATCTACCTCCAAAGGTCAGGGTTAAATTAACACAGGTTGAAAGAGAAAATTATTTACCATTCTCAAACGCTTGCAATCGGCATTCCATGTTCATTCGATTTAAGAAATTTGCACAGCAACTGATACGACATTGGAGCTCATCCCATAATAATGCCATTTATAGCAGTGATAGGATATAAGGGAGTTTGTCAAATGTGTTTAACGTATATCCGAAAACAAATATTACAAACTGGGTAAATTATTATAATATAATTCCGTGATTTGTGTAGGGAATAGCCCATTTCACTTTTTACCTATCTTCCTATTGCTTTTCGCTTGACATTTTTCGGTTAGCGGATTTGTCAAAACAGTTGTTCCACCATATATTTCGAACGCGATGGTGAAACTTAATTATGTATCAAATGAAAGCTTGTGACGTGGGGAGTGTCATAGGCCATAAACAATTGACACCACCAGGCTTCCTTCCTCTCTAAAAAAGATAAATATGAAAAGTATTCTTCTTCTTCATAACGTATATCTCCAGAACGTGAGTGCAAAAAGTAATCAACTATACCTCAGGTGAAAGCTTCTGACGTGGCGAATGTCATAGGCTATAAACATTTTGACCCCCATGTTCTCATCCTCCCTGAAAACGGGGAAATATGAAAAGGATTGTTTCCCTACATCTCCTGAACGCGAGTGCGTAAAGTAACAAGCTGTACGTCAAATGAAAGCTTGTGACGCAGGGGAATGTCATATGCTATAGAAATTGATATCCCATGATCTTTTCTGCCTAAAAAACGGAAAAAGTGAAAATCGTTCTATTATATCTACCGAACGCGAGGGCCTACAGTTTCGAGTAAGTATCAAATGAAAGTTCATATAATGACTTCGAATTTTACCCACCATTCTCCCCTTCCCTTCACTAGGGGGCGGATTTTTTCGGGGGTCGACTTTAACGCCTTATATCTCAAAATAAACCCTGTGACGTCTTTAATGTCATGGGTAATTTCAAACACAATTCCAAAAAGAAGGAAAAATGTAGTCGAGGTTTATGAGCCATATACAAATGAAAGGTTGTAAAGGTAGGTGTTTTAAGTAACAAACTGAAAAATATAAATAAATTAGAAAATTTAAATATACCCATCTTCCTAAATATATGCATCCTAAAAACTGGAAAACAAACCTACAGCATGTCGATGGCTCAATCAGCCACTGGATTTGTATTCACTTCAAAGGATGATAGGGTGCTAGCAATCTTGTTGAATAAGTAAATAGGCACTCTATCTTTCTTTGAAGTGAATACGAACTCAGTGACTGATTGCACCATTGATATGCTTTAGGTTTATTTTCTACTTTTTAGGACTTATATAGGAAGATAAGTATTTTTTAATTTTTCATTTTATTAATTTTATTATCTATCTTGCTTTTCGATCGTCATTTGTCGCTTTCTCGGTTTGTCAGTTTGTCGGTTTGTGTCAAAACAATTGTACCACCATATCTTTCGAACGCGAGGATCAAACTTATTGATTTGTTTGTCAAATCGAAGCTTATAACGCGGGGAATGCCCTAGGATATACAAAATTGACCTCCCATGTTTTCTTCCCCCCTAAAATAGTAGAAATGTGAAAACGATTGTTCCTTTTCATCTACCGAACGCGAGTGCCGAAAGTAACAATCTGCGTCAAATGTAATCTTGTAACGCGGGGAGTGTGATAGGTTATACAAAACGGACCCCACGTACTTATTTAACCTCTAAAAAAGGGGCAATATGAAAACATTTGTTCCTTTATACCTTCAGAACGCTACGGATGAAAGTAACAAAGTTTGCTTGTGTCATAGCCTGTGAAAAAATGGCCTTCCATCCTTTCTTCCCACTAAAAAGTGCAAATATGAAAACCATTGTTTCACCATATCTTCCGAATGCGAGGGCATACAATTACGAGTTAGGTGTCAAGTGGTAGCTCATACGTGGACCCTAGTAGACTATATCGAATTTTGCCCCAGCAATTCCCCCATTCTCCTCCCCCATAGGGGAAACTTTTATTTCCCGGGGATGAACCTTAATGAGTTATATTGCATATTAAAACTTGTGATGTCTCTAATATCATGAATGCTTTAAACATGACTCCAAAAACAAGGGGAGGAAAAATATGCTCGATGTTTATGAGTCTTATATCATACGAAAGTTTCTGTAGGTTTTTTAGTAACAAGAATATATAGATAAGAACACTTTGATTTTTTTTAATTTTTCTTCCCATAGGTGCCCTAAAAATGAGAAAATAAAACTGAAGCATATCGATGATGCAATTAGTTATTGAATTCACTTAAAAAGAGGATAGGGCACCGATTTACTTACTCAACAAGATTGCCAACTCTCAATCTTCCTTTGAAGTGAATACAAATCCACTAACTCAAGGGTGGGCAAATAGCGGCCCGCTAAGTGTTTTTTGTGGCCCGCCAAGACAGTCAGAAAAATCCGTCTTGAATCGAGATTTCCTTCTCTTGCGTGACCGAAGATTCGTCTCGTATTTTCCACTAGGACGGCCACGTCAATACGCATGCGCAATGTAGATGCGAAAACAATTACCCACCCCTGCACTAACTGATTACACCATCAATATGTTTTTGTTACTTTTTAGGGTGTATATGGGAAGATAGAATTTGTTTAAATTTTTTGGTTTTATTTATTTTTACCTATTTTCTTATTGCTTTTCGCTCGTCATTTTTGCCTGTTTGTGTGTTTGTAAAAACAGTTGTTCCATCATGTCTTTTGAACGCAATATAGAAACTTAATGATTTATGTGTAAAATGGAAGCTTTTAACGTGGGGAGTGTCATGGGCTATAAAAACTGGCCCTCCCCATGAGAAAGGGGAAATATGAAATATGTTCTGCTATACGTCCAGAACACGGGTGCCGAAAGTAAAAATGCTATGCTCAAATGAAAGTTTGTGATGCGTGGAGTGTCATAGGATTAAAAAATTAAGCACCTCAAGATTTCTTCTCCCTAAGAAATGGGAAATATGAAAACGATTGTTCAGCTACATCAGCCATGGGCAAACGTTTTTATCGTTTATTCTTCAAGTACTTTGTGAAATACCATTTTTTTTATTCCTTTCTAATTTACCTTTGCACTGTTTTTGAAAGTCTTCTATAATAGCCTAAATTTAATTTTTGACAACATCAACCTACATGACAGGCTTTGCACATAGGGGTTCTCTGAATATACTGTTTAGCTCCCTATTAAAGAACTCTTGATCATGAAAGTTATCAAGGCTAAAAGAGAAACGAAAGATTTGAAAAAGTTGTGGATGCATTAATCACGCAAAAACTTTATTTCCCCAAAGGTCTTAACACTCCGATTCAATTGTGAGCGCAAATTTTGTTACTAGTGAGAAAATTGCAAAATCTTACAAAAATTATTATAATGGCGAATTTGCAAAGAAGTGCCTGCAAACAGTGTATGCTATCTTTTGTCCCGAGAAAAAACGATAACTTACCTTTATCCCACAGCATCGTAATCAGGTGTACCGATGAACTTGCTACCAATATATAAAATATCTTTACATACATATCAATATAGAAAGTACAAATTTAGATGATTTTCAGATCCCCAGATATAAAGGGCCAAATCTTTCCCTTGCAATGAATTTCGCATACCATAATCAATAACCAAATGCACTCTTGTCGAACACCATAAGCAATTACTAACTCTCACGCACCACTACAAGCCTTACCAACTCTCACGCACCACTCAGTGTTATTATAGAGATTTTTCATTATGCTAACTAATTGTCTGGTACGATCTCACGATTAACCACAAATTATGACAAACGGCAGAGTCAAAAGCCTTTTTGAAATCCAAAAGCTAGTAACCAAAGGTTTCTGAAACTCTAAAACATTTCTCAAGAATCTGCCTAAGTGAAAATATCTGATCCACACATCCCCTACCACTTCTGAAACCACACTGCTCACCACGCAATTGTCTGTGAAACAGATTCTTAATTCTATTAAGTACAATCATGCAAATAATTCTACATTGAACAGAAAATAGGCTGACACCCCTATAGTTATCACAAAAACTGCAATCATTTTTTTTAAATAGGGATAATAATAGTTCTAGTAAAATCCTTAGGAATAATGCCTTTACCAAAAATATAATGAAAATTTCAGTCATCTATGTGGTAACCGAAACATTTCCAGATCTAAGTATTTCAGTAGTAATTTCATCTATACCTGGGATTTTATGTGGTTGAAGTTTGGAAATAGTTAAAATAACTTCAGACTGTGTTATAGGGCCAACTTTAAAGCTAGTAATGCATCTATCATCATTAGAAACAAGGGAGTTGAACTAACCTCATTGTTTAGAAATCACATAGCCATGACAGAATCCTAACCTTCTATAAGCTTGCCTTATTTATCCTTCAATATATGATACCTGTCCGTTTTCTACCACACAAAACATTAACTATCTGGTACAGCTGTCTGCTGTTGTGCTGTCTAACTGCTTATTCTGTTTTGTAAGCCAAACCATCAGGATATTCTTATCAGCTTCTAATTAAACGTAAAATACTAAGTCATAAACAATATGATTTCCAAACGAGGAGAAACACTATAAAATTGCTAACAGAATTCACATACACAATTTAGGAATCCTTGAATCAGGGTAATAAGATAGCAGTATTATTCCTTGGCTTACAAAAAGAATTTGACTCAATATACCATAATATTCTATTAGCTAAATTAGAGAATTATGCGGTTAGAGGCATCCCACTACTCTGGTTTCGGAACCACTTAACAAATAGGATATCTGTAATAAAAATAGGCAAAACATTTAGTTCTAAACGTCCTTTCAAAATCGAAGTATGCCTTGGATCAATTTTAGAACCTTTACACTTTTTACATATATATTAATGATTCAGCTGATAGTATTGTAAAAAAAGATTACGTATTTATATATGCAGATGATATAGTAATCGCCACTTCGAATAAAAACCAAGAGCATGCTGTGAAAATAATATGATAGAATTTATTTAAACGTACAAAAATTGATTTTCAATCTACAGGAACTTACATCAATAACCACATACATATAAAAACACATAAAGGCGACTGCGTCTCCAAGGGAACCATTTTTAGCGATACAAACTGTAACTGTACCGAAATCAAACGAGTAGAAAATATGAAACACTTAGGTCTTCACTTCGATAGTATATTATGTTGAAATATACATACGAAAAAAATCTGGGAAAATTTTAAAATTTTGTTTGAAACTGCATAAATTAAAATGTATTTTAAAACCCTAAACATGTTTAATAGTCTATAAAGGTATCTGCGAATCGATCTTAAACTATGGTATAGCAATTTACGGTGTAACAAACATTAAAAAGATTGAGGGGATTCAATCCTCAAAATCTTAATGCCTTGGAACTACCGCACACATCTAACCACAGCTAAAGAAAGACTTGATTTATTTAGATATATTATACTTTCGAAATTTACATAAAACATCATAACTATAAGTAATTTTTTATTAAAAACGTATAGCAAAAATTCCAACACGAAAAATGTACAAGACTGCAACATAAAACTATTTTTAGTTACCAAGTTTTGAAAACAACTATGGAAAATATAGAACAAATGCAAAAATCCATGTACTTTCAACTCTTACGAAGAGAAATATTGTCCATAAACCCTTTTACATTAATGATACCCAAACTTAAAGAAGTCCTAAAAAAACAATAAATCACTGGAAGTCACTGTGTAGAAATTTTACTTTATTATCAACGTTCTATGTCAATGCCATTATTCAATGTGACATTTTATAATTGTCACATTTCAACGTTAAATTTATAATTATCGTATGTCAAAGTCAAATAATAATGTAAATAAATATTTATGTCGTCTCATCAGAAGAAAGAAGGCTATTTATACTATTGTAACAAATAACCGAATGCGAAAAATATAAAAGTTTTAAACTTTTTTCATTAATTTACATATACCTCAAGATCTATTCTGGATGTTTGAATTTTATTAAAAATAAGAATTTAGCATTAAATTTCCATTCAAAATATACATATATAGGTTTATGTTTTAGAATTAATATTGTTTTAACTCAAGTGCTCTGAAGCACAAAAATAATTCATTTGGTTTATATGAGTTTCCAAATATGTGTAGGTAACTATATATCTTTAAAGGTAATTTTGCACTTTTTTTTATATTTAGTTACATTTTTTTGAAAGGTATTCAAAAGATGGCTTTGAAACAGAATCTTTCTAGTGTGTTGTTCTTACTACTTTACTAGAATTATTACTGTCGTATTATGTCATAAATATAATATTGTCTGTTTCGATTAAAAATATCGAAGTATTCAAATGTATAGAAAAAAAACACCTCGTGTAGGAAAACGTTAAGCGACCAGACTGAATTTTTTCGGTTCATAAGCTTATCAGAGGTTTAATGAATGTGCATAAAAAATCCATCTTACGATCGATAAGCATTTTGTAAAAGCATGTACCTAAAATGACGAAATTAACAAGGAAAACTTTCCGTCTACCCTTAATATACCTCTTATTATATCTGCTTTTTTTATAACATAAAACCAAATAATTATTCTTATATGAATATTCAACGTTTGGACTGATGTCAAACAAACCTTTTCTTCGTTTTCTTAATCACTAAAGAAAAAAAAATAATTTGCAAGGTAAAGATTTATAATTTTGGGAAGTTTTGTCAATAGTCAAATTTCGCTTTACTTTCCTTGATATCATCAAGAATCTTGCCGTAAAAAGCAAATTCATTAGACCGAAGACTGAATAAATATTTTCTTAATGAACTTTTAATGAGAATAAAAAATGGCAACACATTTTCTTAATGTACGTAGAATGTCATTCTAATTAAGAAATAGTATCCGAAGTTCATAAATATCCCAATGATGAATAACATAAGAGATGAGCAATAATTATCTAGGAGAAAGTAAGGAAGAAAATGACCTGCAGACGGAAGTTTTAAAATCCCACGCTTATAGTAGAAAAGGACAGTCCTACAACATGCTGCAGAGATCAAATCAATGATCTTGTCATTTTCTGCTCAGAATAAATTTTTTGTTTGATATCTTAGCTTTTAAGTTTAAAGTTTAGATTTATAATTCCTATTTGCATTGGCGGCGTCAATACAAGATGTAGAGGGAAAACAACACCAACTGAGTTACGAATCTCGAAAACTGTAACAGCGACGGCGACGGGAGGAAGTGAAACGTGCTCGAGGACAAGAAGACGAGGAAGCGTGATGGAAAAGGAATACGAGATGATTTCTAATTGATGATTGCTATTAATTATAGAAACTCCAAATTTGATAATTCATAATTACTCTTGCGAGCATTATGCACTTAACGAGATCAATCCTATTAATGTATCATCATCATTATCCTCAAGCTGCCACGGGGCTATAGAGGACTATCCAGATTGTGCAATTTAGTTCTCCAAACACATCTGTTTTGAGCTACATCTACTGCATCCGTCCACTGTAGACCAATTCTAACAAGATTACGTCCTTATCCATTCATTCAACAATATTCTTCTTTCCTTCATTTGTTAACGTACCGTACCTTGAGTACCTGATAGCATTACGAAACACATGTAAGGAGCTACAATTTTAAATGAAAAATAAAAAATTATTCGTTTTCAAATATATTAATTACACTATTAATTTAAATGAAAAAAATAAGGTAAAAAATGGTTCTTACAAAAATAATTAAATTGCAAATTATCAATTCTCAATTTTTTTATTCGCATGTTAATGAGCAAAAAGGAATGAAAAAGAGTATTGCACTTTATATGTATTTCTAAACAATAAACACTATTGCATTATAATATAATTATTTTTTGAAGGGAGGAATATATACTCGTAAGCAAATGACGGAGATAACTTAGAAGATCTATTGGGCTTGTATTGGTTTCTCATGCAACATAGTGTTACGACAGATGAACGTGCTACAATGAACCCGTGATGTGATGTTTCGTCTTGATGCTCGCGTGTACTGCATAATGAGAATTACGTCACCAACCACCTCGAAAGAACTTATGAAACAAATAAGATAGCTATATTAAGAGGAATTAGAGTGTGATGGAAAAAGTATTTGTCTTTGTCTGTGCACTAAAGTATAAAAAAAAATGATTTCATTTGGTGTGTGCGCTAGGGAGGTTAAATAAGTTTATTAATGTTTTAACTTTTCATCACAAAAAGTACGGTGATTCCATGTCAAATCAACATAGCTCCCAAGCTCACTTTCCTTGATCTCAATGAAATTTGATATACTTGTGCTAAATTGAAACATACATTTGTTTCGTTTTTGTCCAGTATTTTTCAAGTTATAAACATTAAAAAGTGCGAAAAACCTTCACATTTTCAGCTATTGAGTTTTTTTTTTAAATTTTGCTTGAAACTCCCATTCTACGTAGGCTCCAATGTTTAAATTTGGCGCACTTTTAAAATATTGAAATATGTTAGTTGACTGGTAAGAAAAAGAAGGATGCTATAAAGATACACACTTAAAGATGTGGCTGAGGAAGTTATATAATAGTCGAACAAGCAGAACTGATCTCAAGTTTTCTGCAGGAAGAATTCATCTTTTGATTCATAGTTATCTTTAGTTGTATACAAGAATTGGTAAGGTTATTCTTGGTAGATTACAGGGTTGTTCACAAATATGATGGTATAATTTATTGAGTGGTATATAAGCCTTATTTTATGTTTTGAGTAGGGATAGTAAGAATTTTTAGAGAAATAACTTTTTATAGGAATAGTGATATAGTGCTATGTTCTTCTGCAGATTTATTTTCATACTGGTATAGATTTATGTTAGTTGAGTGGAGTTTATATAAATGTTTTCATTCATCATCATCATCATCATCCTCAAGCAGCCATGGGCTACGGAGGTCCAACCAGACCGTGCAATTTAGTTCTCCAAGCAAATCTATCCTGAGCTACATCTACTGCATCTGGCCACTGCACACCAATTCTAACAAGGTCCTGTTTGACATTGTCTGCCCACCGCATCCTAGGTCTCCCCCTCCTTCTGAGGCCTTTAGGCACACTGTTCATAACCCTATTCGCCAATCTATAATTATTCATACGGGCAACATGGCCAAACCAACGGAGTCTCTCTCTGCACAATATGCTGCTTAAAGGAGGTTGCAAACTCCTTTGCCTAATCTCATCATTAGTTACAAAGTTGAACCACCTAATGCCCAAGATACTGCGTAAGCATCTGGAATCAAAAGCATCTAGTTTCCTGTTATCTTGTTTACAAAGTGTCCAAGTTTCACTACCATAACTAACCCTAGAAAGAACCAAACTATTATACAGTCTAATTTTAGTCTTTAGGTGTATACGCCTATTTCTCCACACTCTCCATAGGTTCTTAAAAGTCCCGGCAGCAATCCCTATTCGTCTGTTAATCTCATGCCGCACATCACCATTATCTGTTACATAGCTCCCAAGATAATTAAACTCTGACACCTGCTCAAGACTGCAACCATTCAGATTAACTGAATCACAGTCTGCCTGACCAATTTTCATCACTTTAGTTTTCTCTCTGTTTATAAACAAACCTACTCTACTACCAGTCTCATCAACAGCTCGAATGAAAGAGTTCATCTCATCAACATCATTTGCCAAAAGGGCTAAATCATCAGCATAATCTAAATCAAACATTTTCATATCTCCAGCCCATTTAAGGCCAAAATCTTTCCCTTGAAGTGAATTTCACATAACATAATCGATAACCAAGCTAAAGGGAAAAGGAGACAAAATGCACCCTTGTCGAACACCAGAAGTAATGCTAAACCAATTGCTACAAGCCTTACCAACTCTCACACACGACTCAGTGTTATTATATAGAGCTTTCATAATGTTAACTAACTTGTCTGGTATACCATATGATCTCACAATCAACCACAAATTATGACGATCAACAGAGTCGAAAGCCTTTTTGAAATCAACAAAGCTAGCAACCAAAGGTTTCTGAAACTCTAAACATTTCTCAAGAATATGACTAAGTGAAAATATCTGATCCACACATCCCCTACCACTTCTGAATCCACATTGCTCATCACGCAATTGACTGTCAACCAGATTCTTAATTCTATTAAGCACAATCATGGAAAGAACTTTACCTGGAACAGAGAGTAGGCTGATACCCCTATAGTTATCACAAGAACTGCGATCACCTTTTTTGAAAATAGGGATAACAATAGCTCTGGTAAAATCCTTAGGAACCATGCCTTTATCATAAAAGATATTCAGAATTTCAGTCATCCAAGTGGTAACCGAAACATTCCCAGCTCTAAGCATTTCCGTAGTAATTTCATCTACCGCTGGGGATTTATGAAGTTTAAGTTTAGAAACAGCCAAAATAACTTCATATTGTGTTAGAGGGCCAACATTAAAGCTACCAATGCATCTATCATCATTGCAAACAATGGGAGTAGAACTAACTACATTGTTTAGAACATCACTGAAATGCTCAGCCCACCTAGCCATGACAGAATCCTCCCCTTCTATAACCTTACCTTGTTTATCCTTCAATCCTTGTATGCCTGTCCGTTTTCTACCACACAAAACATTACCTATCTGGTACAACTCTCTGCTGTTGTGCTGTCTAACTGCTTCCTCGGCTTTGTCAGCCAAACCATCAAGCCAAAGATTCTTATCAGCAGCTAACTGATCCTTTACAAGTTTATTAAGGTCTCTGTAATGCTTTCTATTAGGACTAGTAGGGTATTGATTGAGTGCATTACTGCAGTTCTTTCTTTCCGAAATAAGCTCAAGTGCCTTATCACTCAGATAATTCTGACTCTTCTGCTCCTTTTTTCCTAAAACTGTACTGTTAGTGTCCTAAAAAGCCTGTTTAAAATGATCCCATTCTTCCTCGACTTCAGTAGTAAGCAAACCATGATTGTCATAATGACTAAGTAACCTATCATGGTAAGCTTTGGCTATAACTGGATCTTTCAGAGCTTCAGTATTAAAAGTAAATTTTTTAACCCTAGCACAACACTTTTTAAGTTTAAGTTGCAACACACTTTTAACAAGGTAATGGTCAGGTCCAATTTCAGCTCCCCTATATGCCCTGGTATTCCTAACAGAACTAGCCCATTTGCCGTTAATTAATATGTAATCAATCATATTCTTATGCAGCCCATCAGGTGAAACCCATGTGTACTTATGTATGTCGCGGTGTTTGTAATAAGTGTTAGTTATTCTGAATCCATTGAGTTTACTTACCTGTAGGAGACATTGCCCATTGCCATTGTAGCTACCAATACCAAAAGGGCCTATTACTCCTCCCCAAAGGTCAGAGTCAGTACCAACTTTGGCATTGAAGTCACCAAGAACAAGGGTAATATCTCCTTTCTTGACAGAATTCAAAATATCCTGAAGTTGTTCATAAAACCTATCCTTCTCATCCTCATTGGCATCCTCAGTGGGGGCATAACAGCAGATAACATTCAAGTCTTTAACGCTTGTCTGAAATTTTGCTGTAAGAAACCTTTCATTAATGCACTCATATCCTAGAAGAGCATCGCTAGCGTGTCTGCTGAGAAGCAGACCCACGCCTTGGTGATGCTTATTGTCGTCCCTCCTTGAAAAGAGAAATTTAAGATTATTTTTAAGAATCTGACCTTTATCTGTCCATCTGGTCTCTTGTAAGCCGAGAATATCTAAATTATAACGGTGGAATTCTTGTGTGAGGACATCAAGAGAAAAAGCTCTGTGCAGAGTCCTCACATTCCAACTACCTATGGAGAGAAAATGGTTAGTGGGATGTTTAAACAAACTATGTTTATTGAGAGAGGGAATGCCGACAATATCAAACAGCCCCCTAATCGCAGACATGGGGCAAAGACCCGTTCCCCCACCACTAAAGGCTGAAGCCATCTACACTGGAAGACTTCCTCCAATGTAGGATTTGATGATGCATGTAGAAACTAAAGAGTTCAGGTGCCTGCGATGACCCCTGCTCAGAATTATCCACCAGCTGATCAACATATCCTGTGAATCTATTGAATTGGGGCTGTCAACCCACAAACAAACAGAAAACACAGCGGAAGATTTTCCCTCCACAGAAGCCCACCAGTGCAGCAAAATCAGGATCCATAATCAAGCTCAGAGCCATATATCTGTCCAGTCCAGTAGGTTTATATGGTCAGCACCAGGACCCTGTGTGGTTGACCACTCCTATACTTTTGTAATAAATTACATTATTTTAGATTTGTAATTGTTAAATATTAGTTTTGAACTCACTCTCAGTTTAATCCGTTTAATTCATAACGATACCAACACCTACACAGGGACCTGCCCATTGCTCTAGTACTTAGTACGCTATCCCCACTAGAATAGGTCCCCACTAGCCTAGGTATTATATATTATTTACTTTAAAGTAATGGTACTATATAAATCAAATACTGTATCTTCTTGATAGAAGAGTCCATTTTGCCTCAAATGTACGGTAGATTCTTTCTAGTTGCAATTTCTGCTTTGTAGTTTGACATTTATTCTATCACATACTAGGAAAATTTACCTCTAAATAGTAAAGCAGACAACCAAAAGACTTTTCATCACAAAAAGTACGTTGATTCCATGTCAAATCAACATAGCTCCCAAGCTCACTTTCCTTGATCTCAATGAAATTTGATATACTTGTGCTAAATAGAAACAATATTTGTTTCGTTTTTGTCCAGTATTTTTCAAGTTATAAACATTAAAAAGTGCAAAAACCTTCACATTTTCAGCTATTGAGTTTTTTTTTTAAAGTTTGCTTGAAACTCCCATTTTACGTAGGCTCCAATGTTTAAATGTGGCGCATTTTTAAAATATTGAAATATGAGCTTAAATATGGTTATAAGATGTTTGCGTAAAAATAGATAAAATTATCCATAGCATTGTCTAAAACGTTTGCTCTTAATATTTCGAGACACGTCTCTTTAAATCCTTTATCAAAACATCTTGTGTTTGATACCAATGAGAGGCACTTTTTTTCACATAATAAGCTAAATGGCTAGGTCACAAGGACCACGAGGGCTCAGAGAAGGTTGAAGGGAGTGAATCCACTGGACAGCTGTTTTGGAGACAGATGGTAGCTTCCCATCTAGTCATTCTAGTGTGTTCTTTAACTTACACAGGGTCATGGCACTCCGCACACGGTGCCACGACTTAGTTGCATCCGATGAACTGCGGCTTTCTCCGGCTTATCGGTGTCCCTCTCTGCCCGAGGGTAGGGCGCGGAGTTTTTCAGAGATAAATCTCAATGGTGGCCCAGCTGTGACTGAACCTGGGAACTGCAGATTACGAGCCTGGTGCGGTACCGACTAAGCCACACCCGTCCCAACATCTTAGCAATTTTATCTTAGGGCGGCCGTGTGCGCTTTAATTTAAAATTTTATAGTGACAAGTTTGGAAAAACCAAGGATATCTCTATACCGTAGCCTAATAGGTTATGACACCATACTAATTTTTTTATAATACTTTAAAGATAAATTTGAAAAACATTCTAAATATGTTTTGAGAAAGTGTTGCTTAGTAAAATATTCCTGTAAACTACTTACAATAATATTTTACTTAGTAAAATATTCCTGTAAACTACTTACAATATCATTTCAATGAGATCTAAATTGTTGATCTGCAACATTATTGTCCTCCATGTCTTCTCTTCCGATAGCAGTGCACAGTTAAACTTCAAGCTTTTTCCCTGTATACTAATAAATTGTCTGGTTTCACTGTAGTAATAAAAGTATAATATACTTATATAGGATCATGGACAGATGAATCAGGTACACAGAAATTTCATATAAATCTATTTTTTAACTAAAAGCAAAATATCGACAAATCAATATTACAATTATACATGTTCAACTGAAGAAATCATTATTTCTTGAGATGGTGAATTGAAACTTTTTTGATGGCAATTTTATGAGCAGTGGTAGGTCGATTGTGTTTAAATACAAGTGACGCGAGAGAAGAAATAAAAATAACTATTTTGCACCCCAAAGGTCCATCTGTTTTCTAATATGCAATCCAGTTATACCTCATATTTCACTTACATTATATTCAAGGGAGGAGGAGGAAGGATATATATATTTTTTTATTTGCGACATGTAGGACAGAAGAGAATTCTAGAAGCTGCTCCTAGCTTTTACAGGCCTTCTCATACAAGGACATGCCTTACTAAGACTGAAGTGACTACTGACCACTGCATAAGTTAGAGCTAACACAACACACAAAGTTTGCCTTGCTGGAACAGTGGCCAGCTCCCTAACAAGAGGAGCCATGGTCAAAGATACAGATAATCACTTTGCTGCTCAAACCTTTTTTTTTTTCAAATTTAAACAAGCAGTAGCATATATTCTATTTTAGAACTTATTAAAAGTTTCTAATTAATTACAAAATTAAAGTGAATATCTGAAACCCACACGCAACTTGTCGAAGTTGAGAAAATATATTCTGTGCATGGTCAGGGGGAGACCAAGAGGTTCACCTCTTTTTCAGGACAGTGAACTAGGGGATTCTCTAAATCCCCTTCTCTTAGGCAATCATTTAGTCATGCCTTGATTCGATGCATACTCTGCTGATATCTCTCAGCACACTTAATGCTCAGCGATACGCTGAGCGATATATTTATATCGGATAGGCTAAACATTCAATATCTCTCGGCATACCGATTGCTCAGCCTATCCGAATGCTGCCGATATCTTTCGGCATATGCAAATGTGGGAGTAATGATGCAATATATCTCATGTAATTTGTATAAAAAAGAACAGCGAACTTGTAATAAGAAAAACAATGTGATAGATGTGAAACAATTTGTTTGTGTTCGAACAATTTGTTGCTGTAGCAATATGTCACACAGACGGCATATGAATGTTCTTACACAAGTTCGGGCTATCGGGATGTTGGAATAAATGCTGAACACAGAGTGATATTCGCTCTGTGTTCACATTATCAACCTAACCATGAAAAACAGCCCCGGTGCACGATGCCTCCTCCACCAAACTCCACAGTTGGCACAACATAGTCAGGCAATTAGCGTTTACCTGGCCTCCTCGATACCCAGACTCGTCCGTCGGACTGCCATATGGTGAAGTGTGATTCATCACCCCAGAGAACGCGGTTCTACTGTTCAAGAGTCCACTGGCGCCGTACTTTACACTACTCCAACTGACGCTTGACGTTGATCTTGTTGATGTTAGGCTTGTGTGCGGCTGCTCTGTCATGGAATCCCATTTCCTGAAGCTCGCGATGAGCAGTTATGTGCTGACGTTGCCAGAGGCATTTTGGAACTTGGTGGTGAGTGTTGCAACCGAGGACAGGCGACTTTTTTGAACCACCCGCTTCAGCACTCGGCGGTTCCGCTCTGTAATGTTACGTGTCCTAGCTGGTTGCGATTGTGCTGTTGCTGTTCCTTGACCTTTCCACTTCCCAATGACATCACCTACATTTGTTCGGGGCAGCTGCAGCAGGGCCCAAGTGTCCTTGTCTGACTTGTTGCTAAGGTGGCATCCTATTACCATGCCACGTTGAAAGTCACTGCGCTGTACCTTACGGCCCATTCTGCTGTTCATGGGTGTCTATGAGGTTTGCTTGGTCATATGTGTCCTTTTATACCTTTTTGGGTAATGGCTGTGGCATACATGGATGAATCCACTACTCAAAAGGAATGTCCGGATACCTTTCATGAGATAGTGTATCTTATCGCAGTTAATATCAGACTTAGAGAAACCTTCCTTTTAAACTGATATTAAGAATATAATCCTATCAGCTATTCATGAGGAGAGCTTGAATATCTAATGTTTGTTGTCAACTAGGGACAGAAGCCATTCCATACTTTTTTGGTTTCAATAAGGGAGTAGAATGTAACAAGAAAATGGAAGCAAAAAGATAATAAGTAAATGTTTTGCAAAAATATTACATTAAAAATACTAGAAAGAACATGGAAAACTTATGCAAAGACAACCGTATGCTTCGTTTCATTGCTGGCCAATTATTACCCATTTTTTATTTGCGTCGGCAAAAATTTGTACTTTCGACTTGATGTAGGAAGCAAATACAACTGCAGAAAATTAATAGCACGCATTTCATCTGCTATCTAATCGTCGCACTCTGTTTCGAAACGGAAAAATTTTGGCAGAAAAGGAGAAAGTTGACTTTTTGCGAATGATATATGTCATATTGAAGCTAAATATCCAGTGAATATGAAACTGTTAATGTTTTTAAGTTTCATTAACTAGTTCTTATTTTTCACTCCTAAATTTGAGGAATTGAAAAAATGTAATTTTCCTTTAAAAAAGGTTTGAATATTTGAAATTAATTTTAATATGATTTTAAATATTTTAAATTACTGTGTATGCACTTTGCTGGAGAGCACAATTAAAAAAGACATTTTTAGGAATGAATTTTTTTTTTGGAACATTTTATACAGTGAAATCACACGTTATTCTACACACCGCACCCATCAATAAATCTAATCTACTGCGACAAAATAGGTGGTCAGTAGAAAACCCTTGCAGACTACATATAGGTCAGATAGTACTGTTGGTCTGCCGTATAATGTAACTGCGATTGTTATTATGGGAAACAGAGCGACCTCAGCCAAGTCGATAGTGGATAGATAGTCTGTGCCAAGTCGATAGTGGATATATAGTCTGTGCACCTGTGATAGTGGATAGATAGTCTGGATGGAGTGTCCATATCTGCGATGGTACGTCCGGGATTTCCGCATGTGACTCGCACATGTCACATATCAAAACCAGAAAAACCTGCAGCCACTGCGGAAAATCTGGCCGTAACCGGGCCTTTGATGTTTAAGGTGAACAACGTATATCCCATGTCAGAACAGAGGTCTACAGTGCAGGTGATAACTTCACCATTCAATGACTGGGCAGCTACGAAGGTTTGTGCAAAGATCATATGGCGTGTAATGACACGACTGGGCTATGGCAGCCGACGCCCACATCGACTACTCTTGTTAACAACATGTTACTGGGCTACTAAGCTGCACTGGGCGAAGGAACATCACCAATATGACCGCGGAAGACTGAAAACAGGTACCTTGGTTTCCACGAATCGAGGTTCCAACTACAAGATGCCGAATAGAGTTTGCATGTGTGTTGTAGAAACATAGCTGTCAAATCGGGGTGTTATAGGCCAGTAAAGGTGATTTAATGTTCTGGGGAATGTTTACGTAGGCCACCTTGGTGGTATTTGTATCTATTGAGACCATCACCTCATAAGACTATGTTGACGTACTCGCCGACAACCTACACCCGTCCCTGGCTATACATTTCCCACAGCAGGATGTCTTCTTTCAACAAGACAATGCCCCATTTCATCGTCCCGTTTGATGAATGACTGGTTGGAGGAGTATTCTAGTGAGTTCACAACCTTCGAATAGCCCTATCACTCTCCGTATTATGAACCCTATTCAGCATCAGTGGGACGAAGTGGAGCGATGCATTCGAGCACGAAACACACCACCGGCAACTCTCGGAAATTTATGGTCTACTGTCCTGGAATCATGGATCACAATACCACCCGAATCACATCTCGAATCACATCGTTATCAACATCTGGTATAGTCCATGGCACAAAGTGTTGCAAATGTTGTAAAGGCGAAAAGTGGACCCACATGTGGTGTATATATAAGGTGGGTGTATATAATAAATTGCCCTTAATACCAAATTTTAGAACGCAGGAACTCATGGTCATCCCAAGGAAACATTTTTCTGAGATGTTTTCATTAATTATTATGCCTCAGAAAAGCTTTTTTTTAAAGAAAATTAAAGGGGAGATTGTGATTTATAAAATGTCAAATTTAAGGGTTAATTATCTTAAGGTTTAAATACAAGAAATATACACTGGTTTCCATAAATTTAGGGATATCCCTATGTTAAGTCAATGGGAAGCTAACGTCAAAAACATCTAAAATAAGTTTTTTGTTTTGAAAAAAAAAATGTGATTGCGGAAGAGGATCTCAATCAAATAAATGTCATATGAATATTTAACAACAGCAATGCCACTCTTAAGAAACTTATACAAAACTGAAGAATAGTGAAAGAATTCTTTACACAAAGTTCTAAAATACAAACTTATTTTATTAAACACTTTGATACAATACTTATTACCAAGTTTTAATGAACTTCTGAAAGTCAATATTTGTGGCTGGCATTGTTATCGCTAAATATTCAAACTTCCATAACTCATTAAATACTGAACGAATATTGTTGAAAAAAGAGATATTGATTTATTTGATTGAGATCTTTATCTGCAATCACATTTTTTAAAACAAAAAAAAAACTTATTTTAGAAGTTATAGAGATTTGATGTTAGCTTTCCATTGACTTGAAATAGGGATTTTCCTGAATTTATGGCTCACAATCATTTAAGGCTCAAAGTGATCTCGAAAATGACACAACTATTATATTTGTAATTTAATTATATCAGAGATACTGATTTGCAAATAAAAAGTGAATTTCAAAAATTTGTTGCTTTTTTTTTCTTTTCGAAGTTGCTTAATTTCTCGGAATTAATGGATCGTAACAAGCTTACATTTTGTTCTAAATAGTGTTTCCTAGTAAGAAACTTAATTAACAAAGTTATTAAATCTGAAATTGTCAGGTTGGAAGTGGTCTTTCATCTGCCCTGAGTTTCGATATAATTATCGGTAAATGAAAAATATCACCAAAGTTAAAAATCTGAAGTTTTAAATCGAATCTCATCCCTCTTTCTCATTGAATGGTTTGTTTAATTCGATCATTTAATTCGATATAGTTACAAGTAACTGAATATATGATATCAAAAGCACAAAATAATCTGAAGAAATGCATTTATGAAGAATATCAGACATTTTATCGAATAAAAATTTCTTAAAGAAAATTATTTAATCGATATGTATTTATTATTGCTTCAAATTCAAGAAACATGGTGACTTTTAATTTCGAAAGAGAAATTTCAAATCATTAAATTTAACTATCGAAACATTATTTCGAAATATGGATTAATATTTTTCAAATAGTGCAAAATTTCAAGTTGACGATTTACGTTTGAATTTAACCGTAATTGATGCTGATAATCCTGAATATAATTTAAATTTACGATAAATAATGCTAACTTCTACGTTCAGAATACTTTTACCGTACCTCAATATAAATAGTATATACATAGCGTTAAATTTGAAAATACGTTATTACAATGTTAATGATAGTTAGCCATGTATCCTTGTAGGTACACTGGCTATTCATTTATGATTTAAATATATTAAAAATTTAAAAAAAAAGGTTGTAAGCATTTTAATCACAATTCAAAATTTCATTGAAGAATACGAAAGAAATAAAGAAATTTTCTTTGTTGTTCAGGGTGGGTGTTCAGTTCACAATTAAGATAGAAAGATAAATGCAGTAGTGAATTTAGTCTAGAGATTTGTTTCTAAACTATAATTCCATACTGCGACTAATTTCTTCGGCAGCTAAAGCTTTAAACAAATCAGATACAATATGAAACAATTTTGCAAGAATGATCCTCGTGCGTGCAGGACTTTCAGCATTTCGTGCTCAGAATGGTTACGCTACGTTTTTCTTTCACTACGGAACTACCTCCAATTAGTGCTCCAGATAGTAACAAAAGCAAGAAATCTCATTATAGACGAACTTTCACTCTTCCAACTTTTCCACCATTTAACTTGAACGTGCACGTACGCCCTATTCTGCTTCTAACAGGTGCAGAATGACTTTTTTTTATTTCGTGCAAAGAAGAAGACATTTCCTACGTTATTACAATAGCGGACATGTTCAGCTAAATTATAGTTGCAGCCTAACTGAAATCCCCAACCTTTCGTTATGCTCTGTTTCCTGCACTGAAAAATCACATATTAGAAAATCGACCTGCATCAATTAAACTTTTGCCTTCCTTACGTATCTACAAATTATAGGAGTAAAATCATTGGTGGCTTTTCCTTCATTATTTATGTATCTTGATTCGGATGTAGTACATCCCATTTTAGCTCCTTTTCAAAAACTAAGCTCTCTGTAGACAGCTGATATTTCTTTGTTTCTGTTTTAACAGACCAATGGAAAATTACTATTTTGCTGGGTAGGTATTAACAAGATATTTCGATTCACATTTTTAAATCTTTCAGTAGTTTAAATTTCCACCGTCAGAGTACCCTAAAATCGAAAAATTTAAAAATCTAAACAAATGTTTTAAAACAGACAAAGTTTTTAAAATTTTGCGGTAGAATGTTGGTAATCAAAGTGTTTATATTTGTTTAAGAAATAAATGAAGAATTATTTTATGTTTCGATAGATATTAATGAAGCATTTCTACTCACTTTTTTCTTAAATGATACATTGTGTCAAATTTGACTTATTATTATTAGCAACAGAAACACTTATCTAAATGTAAAATAAATAGAGATATTACTAAAGTTAAAGAGCATTTTTTATTTCATTTCCTTTTATTTATGCTAAATAATGTCTTTCGTGAAAATACATTTATATCTTAAAAACAACTTGGAGTAACAGAACTTTTGGTAGTTAATCTCATGGAAGTTGATTGTTCAGGAAAAGTTCCAAGAACTCCCCACGAAGAATATTCGACCACAAAGAGATGGATGAACCATATCAAGAACAAGATCATAAACTTTGTTCGCAGCAGAGTTTAAATGGATCTCTGGGAAGATTTCCCTAGTAAATTTTAGCCAAAAAGGAAGGCTCTTTTTAGAAAAATATTAGCCCTGGAAGAATATCTGGATCAGTGTGCTAAAATCAAATCCCTGGTCTTTAGAATTTAAATTTAATTTTCAGTGAGAGAATGTAAATACATCTCTGTACTTACAAGCTATAGAATGAATGGTAATGTTTGGCTACTTCAGAAATTTATGCTTGTATAAATATAATCTATAGTTTAACATAATTTGAATGAACAGATTTAATTATCTCACAAATATTTTCCATTAAAATCTATAAATGATATTTTTCCAATTGCAATAATTTACACTCAACTCACATTTGTAAAATACGAGAAGAGACTAATTATTCCCCGTTCTTAACGATGCTACGATAAATTAAAGAAAAATATGTGTTTGTCTTTTATATTTCATATGGAACAGTAGTTCCGAACGAGAACGTTTTAGAAACTTAAGGGTACCTTTTCTTCATATGTTCGGTAGAAATAAACGTAATTAGATTACATAGTACTTAGATTAATACAGATATCCATGTTCTATATAAACATGCGTGAAATTCCCAGATGCGAAAATCTCGTAAATTTGTTACAAGATAAATATCATTTCAACTAGTATTATACAATAAATTATTTCGAATTCCACAAAGACGTTCCATTGGAAATTCCATTAAAAACAGTAAAGTGATCGTTAGAAAGAGTAAAAGGGGGTTTTAGAAAGGGTGAATGTAGAGCTAGGATCCAAAACTCTGCGAACCACTGATCTAGGTATCCATCTCATTGTAAGAACCGAAAAAGATTCCCCAAGTTTTTAATATTGATAAAAAGATCGAAGAAGGTTTTAAGTGAGCTGCATATTCCTTACTATCATTTAATCCAGATCATCATCCCGTTAAGCTGAAAACGGGCACTCTTATTTTGCCACTCAACACGGACAAACTTTATCAACAACTACACAATGTTTCTTTGCAAAAGCATTATATATTTAATGGTATTGTACCAGTCTACAACACTGCGATTTTCCTTTATATTTAATAAATTTTACTCTTGAAATCTCTGAAAAACCATCATATGGCATCTCGTTAATTTCTTAAAAAAAAGTGGTTTCCTTCCGAAGTTTGTAAACAAATATTTACCACAAGTAAAAAGAAAAGTTATAAAATGAAATTATCAAATTATAACTATTAGCGGTAATTTCAACGTTGAGCTTTATTTGAAAATATTGTAATTTCGTAAACTAATTTGAAATATAAATATTTCTTTCGAGTATTATAATTTTTGATAAATATAAAGTTGCTCTATTGCTGATATTGTACTTATACATAGTGAGAATTTAGGTGAATTTGCAGCTTTGTTGGAAGTTCCAACCAAACTCCTCGGATGACGACCCCAGACAGGGGTCGAAATATTAGGATATTTACTCACAAGTAAGTGAATATATTTGTCTTAAGTTGCTCACTATATTAATCTACCTATTCTAAGACGCCATGAATACAATTATTACTGTAATAAATCAGTCTTACTTTAATGGAGAGCAAAATTATTATTATTACGAATCTAGCTTAAGCAATGAGGCATCGGTATATGGTTAATCTTTGTCGTTACGAAGAAAATAACAAGGTTCAAATTGTTCGCTAGAAAGGACCATTTATTATGCAATTCCATTTCAACTTGTGCGATTGAAACGGAAAGTTTTAAAATCCATTATTAGTTCATTGCAACTCGAAGATTTTTCTCTACTTTTTGTTCACTATCATTTTGTTTAGCTATATTAATGTTAAAAATCAGTGTTAGTTGATATAAATAAGATGTAGGAATCTATTAATGCTAATAATAATTCTACATTTTGTGATATCATATGAAGAGAACTTCGTTTTTCTTTTCCAGTTAGCTAACTTAGGAAAGTAATAGAAAAGTTCACACTTCCCATTTTTACTGTCGAAAACTAGTATGAAAATTAAATGAAAAACCCGAAACGAATCAATGCAATTATGACCCGAATGGGCTGTGGTATTTACAGCATAACGCACCAAATATATCAACAGACTAACAATATTGTCAGTCTAACACGTATTATTGATATTAATGTCGAAAACACTATAAAAAGTTTAAACGTAATTAAAATACTAACGGAATAAGTTGTCTTATGCTGGTATGTAAATAGCAATAGGTAAGGTAGCAAAAACTAGCAATCATTTGCATGGTCACTTTTTGGGTTGTTCGGCATTTCTTTTGTAAAAATTTCATTCCATTTCCATGAAACAATGGCATTCACTACCATAAGATCAGAAAAGAAAAATAAAACCGCTAAGTCAAAGATTGCTATAAAGTTAAAACACTTAGAACTGAGAGCAAAATAATGTGGTTCTTTTATCAACCAGACAGTTGATAGTTGATTAGCAGATCCTTGTAGACCGCGTAACAAATATTGTTGGTTTGGAATAAACTTCCAAGGCCGCAGTGCAGAAAGGAAGTGAAGGTACCACAAGCGAGTAACCGAACTAATTGTCTAACGATACTAGGAGATAGCCGAAATATCATTGCTCGGTACAACATGGTCATTGCTAAGTCCGGACATGTTCACGCATGGGCATTTTTAAGAAGGAAACAAAATGGGAATTCCTCCTCCTTCCCACTTCTCTCTGAAATTTTGGGAAAATAATATGCCACCCTAGCGGTCTAGCTGCTTGGTTGTGGACCGCTAGTGACTTTTCAATGCCATGATCTATTGCTACCTCTGTCTCGTGTCCCTCATAGACCTTATCTACTCAGCCCTCATAAAAATTGAAGGGAGTTGGCAAAATTTAGTGCTCTTTATCCTCCTTAAACGAGGACTATGATTTAAATATTGTATGTCAAAGGAAAGCTGGTGATGGGAGAATGTCGTAGACTACGGAAAGTATGTATCCTCTTTTTATCTCTCCACCCCTAAAAGGGAGAACGATTGTTCCACGTTATCTCCCAGCTCACAGACCGATTCTAACAAGTTATGTATCAAAAGAAAATCTGTGACTTGGAAAAGAATATCTCTTTCCTCTTGTTTCCGGTCAAGAGAGAAGAAGTGTTTCAGAGATTATATGTCAACTGGAAGCTATGCTAGAAACTGAAGACTTCGGTAGTATCATAGGCAACAAAATTCAAATCATGTCCTTCCTCGAAAAAAAGAAAAGTGTCCTTCCTGGAAAGTGTGAAGGTCTAGGCGCTTTTGTCAACAACTCCTCTGCGAAGTAATCACTATAAAACAAAAATTAAAATTCAAGAAACGAAGAGAAAAAAAAAACGTATCCTTCTTAATAAACGATTTGCTTAATAATAAAATCGAAATATCTCCCTATATCCTCCCTGAAACACAAAAGTATTAGAAAAAGAATATATTGCAAATGATTATATTACTAAATTATTATTAAATTTAGAGGAAGCAGGTTACTATTACCAACCTAAAGAACTAGCTGGCGATTCTTCCTACGAAATTTGTATTAATGTTTAAGTGATATTGTCACTGGCAATGTATTTTACTTTCAGTTAACACTTTTTAAAACACCTACAGGTACGAAAGGAAGCATTTTCAAAATTTATTTTTTTTTACTTTCAAATGTGTACTAATTAATGAAAATATAAATTGTCAACAATCAATAATCGATTCAGAGTTGCTGATAGATCTGCCATCTGGGACCCAAGGCAACGAGATGGATCATAGAAGCTCGGGTCAAAAGTGATTCGAATACTCCTCATCTATTACATTTAATGCTACGTTTCGTGAACCATTATTTAGTTATTTTAAATATGGTTTAATAACTTAAATCATTATATCAATGCAGATCAATCCAGAGAAGAGATTTACATATAAGTGGGAATAGGAAATGTTGGTGGAAACCAGTCTTCGAAAACTGTCTGGAACCCAGACATCCTGAATTCTTCCCTGAATATTAAATTTTCGAATTCGACTCATTTCTCATCCTTATATTGCCCCCTCCCCCGCAACCAAAAGAAACTTACTCACAAATTATCTAGCTGACGTTTTTCAGTTACAAAAGCATCTTGTCGTAATGGAATTCAAATTACTTGTTGACCCATAGTCGCTATCAGGGACGCACCCAGGGTGGTTACATCCCCTTCCCGAAAATACCGTCGTCTTATAGGAATCTCATTTCTTTCTACTTGCTTTAAAATCCAAACCTGGTGTCTGTGTATAAATTTATTTTTAGCCTCCTATTATATGCCCGACGCTATAAGTAGATATAAAAAAAAATATAAATTTTATTCCATATAGAAGATTATTTTAACCTTTCCTGTTCTGTGGAATATTTTAATAATTTGGAAACCCTACTCAAGTTTTGTTCTCAGACCCTCCTCGAAACTAAATTTTTACCCCCCAATCGAAACTAAATTGTCGAACCCTCCCCGACACTAAATTATTGTACACCTTCCTTCACCCCCCCCCCAAAAAAAAAAAAAAGCCGAAATTAAATCCTGGGTACGTGCCTGTTCGCTATTGAATATATTTTCAACAAACCCATCAAACTTAACACTTTCTCTGATCTCAACGATTAGCGATAATCTATCTTTCAGGGTGGAGCTCAGACGTCAGCTCCATATAGAATATTTTCTGTTCCTTTTTACATACAATCGTATTTATCCGGAGACTGTTCGAACAATTTTGTTTTTTTAATCAATATTATATTCTCCAATTTTTCGTTTGAAGTTTTCAAAATTGGCAATAATCAATAGAATGATGACACTATATCAACAATTCGTATTTAATGTAAAGGAAAATTATTATTAATCATGATTGAACTATTGGTTAGAATATCATAATCTGGAAACCTAACCATTATTCACGCATATAGACATTGCTGCCGAATTAGAGGCTCTCTTGATATATGATGAACTATATAATCAGTATGTTAATGAATTTAACAAATATTAGAATAAAGTAAAAATTCTCGATTCGAGTCTAGGGCTTGTACCTGGCAACTAGGTATAACTGGGAAGAGAGTTGTGCACTATTCGATGTGATGATATTTAGATCCCGCCAGGCATAGCACCTAAAGTCCGGTAATTGACTCTTTTGGCAAATGATGTTTATGAGAGGAACTCTTTCAAGAGAGCTGTTGAGATAACTTGTAGTAGAGTAGGTATTCTGCGAAACAGAGAGAAAACAAAATCAATGAAAATTGGTGAGGCAGGTTGTGCTTAAGTTGTTTTGAATGACTTCACCCTTGAGCAACTGTCTCAGTTTAATTATCTTGGTAACTGTTTAACAGATACTGGCAATGTGCGCAATGGGATAAATGTAAAAATAGGGATTGATGATGGTATTTTAATAATCCATGAAGAGTGTGGAAAAATGGGCTCCCACACTTAAGACTAAAATTAGGTTACATCACGCTTGGTTTCTTTCTAGAGTTTGTTTAGATAGTGAAACTTGAATTATGTATGCAAGAGCAGGGAACTTGAGATGCATTTGATTTTCGATGCTTATGCAGAGTCTTGAGCATTAAGCTGTTTGAGTTCGTAAGTAAGATTAATGTCAATATGTGTTGAAGACAAAGTAATCTACTTAAATGTGAATAAATATCCTCTCTCGGTATGAGGGAAATTCCAACAGAGCTGCAACCTCCTGGATGACGACCCCGTGGAAATATTAGGATATTCATTCACAAGTGAACCTTTTTGTTTTAGATTAATATTAATATATGTTTAACTTATCTATTGTAAGAAAGCCACGAATGCAATTATTTTCATAAGTAAGGATGAGGTTATGCGAAGGATTTGGCAATCACCTTTGAGCAGTATATTGTGCAGAGAGAGACTGCGTTGGTCTGGCTGTGTTGCACGGTGAATAGGGTTATGAAGTGTATTTAAAGGCCTCAGGAAAAGAGAGAGATCTAGGATGCGATTGACAGACAATGTGGAACAAAACATTGCTACAATTGGACTACAGTGGCCGAATGGAGCAGCTGTAACTCAGAGCAGTCGGGTTTGGATGATTAAATTAAACATTCTGGTTGGGCCTCCATAGCCCATGGTTGCATGAGGATTTTATTTTTACGTATATACTAGAGTAAATTCATAAGTCTGTGCATTTTATCATCTACTTGAGAAATGCTTATTATAATGTAAATGACAAACCTTACTCAACGAAATTTAAACCATCAATTACAATAGTTCGTAGTGATATGTGGGTAAGTTGTTCGATTCCTCTTCAATACCATATTTAGTCCTTGGAGCTGAATAACTCGCGATATCCGTTTGCCACTTCCTGAAATGTTTGAAACCGTCAATATCAAAGAAAATGAGCATGGAGTGAAAGAGGTGATAGTCGGAAGGAACTAGGTCAGGATTATACACTGGGTGAAAAAGAAGCTCAAATTCCAGATCTAGAAGTTTTTCTTTATCCGAAGCGTGGTGTGCGGTTTTGCGTTGTCTTATTGGAGGAGTAGCTGATGTCTGTTTACCAATCCTGGCTAGCGTTGAAACATAACAGAGTGCTCTCCAGGTTTGCTACGTAGAGGTCAGTGTCGATCGAGAACCAGTTCAAAGTTCACTCTCTCAATATTCCACTGAACAAACAACACTGTCTTCGTTTCGAATCGTCCACTCTTTAAGACAGGAGTTCAGTCTGGCCTGGGTGAAGTCTCTGCTCTTGGGTGTTCGGATTGTGAAAAAAAATCTATTTTTCATCGTACACAACAATTCACTTGATGAAACAGTGGTTGTATTGATTATAACGAGAAGTTTACTGCAGATTCATTGAAGCAGGAGCAGTTCTACACCAACTCTACTCTTCACACTCTCAGATTCTACAGTCCTGTGTCACATGCAGCACACCTGAGACTGTATCTCGCATTCTACGTAACTGCTCCCGCTTCAATGTTGAAAGAGAAATTTTGTTTCTGGAGCTTCATGCTATCGGAACCACGAGTTCTCGATTACCCTTCTATTCGCACTCATCAGAAATAGCAGCTGCTGCGAACGCGCATGCGACTACTCACCGATTTCTTTCGGAACACCGGCCTTTTCTGCAAAGTCTAATGTCCTTGATTTTGTCTCTACTTTTTTCCCTATAATATTTTTGTATAGACCTACGTGATAGACCTGTAGAGTCTGAGAGTGTGAAGAGTAGATTTGGTGTAGATGACTCCAACTCGGAGACGATGTAGGAGGGTCTCCTCAGATCTGCTGCGGTTACCGAGGTTGGGAGCAGTGAGTGAGGGATCTACGAGGTAGCTAAATAAGGAACAACTGGAGTCCCTCTGCCACTGGGCAAGACGATATTCTCATCGATTCTGGGACAAAAATCTTGCAGTCGCTGAGATAAATAGAGAAATTAGTAACATACTTCTGACTCTCAAGCGCCTCTTTTGCTGTTCGTTCATCAAGCTTTATTCCAGGTATCCCAATATGGGAGGGGATCCACTGTAAGTGGATCGTGATACCGTCAGAAGTGAGCTTGGAGCATGTTTCCATGATCTTCTGAATAAGGAAGTGGTTGCAACTCTTGCTGTCTCTCTTCTGGAGAGCTTGCAAGTCTGGCTTGGAGTCGTAGAGGATGACAAAGTTGCCAGTTCTGAGGGTGCGTTCCTCAAAGATAGCGTGAAGCTCAGCACTGGTAGTGGAAGTGAGATACGGAAGACGGAAACCTCTGATGATGTTAGTATCGGGATGGCAAACGCAGAGGCAGCACACCGTCTTTCCCGGTAAACAAATCCGTCAGTGTAGACCTCGGTACACCTCTTATATCGTAAAGTTACACAGGAGGTAGAGAGGATTCTGACAGGCACGGGATCTGAGTCGCTCGTTCATCCTACTGAGAAGATGGAGACGTTTATCTTAAGATCATTCTTACTTACTGTAGGATGGAAGATCAGGAAAGAGCGTATTGCCAGCAGTGGAACTAACAGGAAGGGCTCGGGTGTAGAAGTCAGTGGCAGACACGGCGATTGCAGTTTGGTCTGTCTTGAAACTTTCTGAGCAGCTCGTAGTTAAAGTGGAGGGAATCGAGCCTCAAGAGATGACACAGTACATCTCTCTTCCAGTGCAGGTGGAAAGGCATTCCATCAGCCTCTGCAATGACAGACGCATTTGGTGTGTTAGGGCAGAGTCCGAGACTTAGGGCAGAGTCCGAGAGGCGCAGAGATATATTGTGGACAGTGGCCAACTTGATCAGCAGTGAAACAGATACATTGTTCAGAAGGTGACCACTTTAGTTGATGCGGGAGAGGATCATGTGTCGGTACAAGACCAGGAGGGTCGTGCAGGAACTTCCCCAGTGGGTACCAGTTGGAAATACAGTATATTTCTCTGTGCAGGTCAGCCTGTTGTCCAGGACCACACCAAGCAACATTTGCTATTTGACGACATTGATGTTGTCTGATCCAAGCATGAGGCCAGAGAAGGTGGGCGGAAGGCGTCTCTTCATGAGAACAATGGCCACAATCTTATTGGTGGAAAGAGTGAGGCTGAGTTTTATTGATTCAATTGCTGCAGGAAATAAAACAACTGAATTTGTCAATTACGAAGGGTTTGATGAAATTTGTGTGCTACGTTCCTTACACTTACAGCGTGTGTATCACCTTACATGGTGTGTACCATGTCATCAAATAGTGAATATCCCCGTAATGCGAAAGAGCACATCCAGTGCGCAATTTTTTATACCTACGTAGATGTAACAATAAGAATCAAACTATCATTTCCCTACTCATAAACTATGCTGGCCCTAAAAATTAAAGGATAATACCGAATTTTTAAAAGTATATTAGAAATCGACACAAAATGTGTGTATATGAAAAAGGTCAAATATACGAATAAGCTTTGACTAATAAATCGACTAATAATTTTTCGACTAATAAAAATAAAAGAAATAAATAAATATCCCCTCAAGCAGCTGCTTGCCACAGAGGTCTGACAGGAGCATGTCAGCTTATATTGCCAGAGTAGAAGATCTGAGAGGATGGCAGGACCTCAGCAGAAAAACGACACATACAACCATGCCTTATCCAAGGCTCGAACCCAGGTCCCGTAGATCAATAGCCAAGCGTGCTAACCACTCGGACAATGATGAAAATTAATATTACTATAAAAGATACGTGTGATTGTGGTTATCACTATTTCCGTACCAGCTGCTCTGGTGATAACTTCACTACCAATTTGATTTTACCATATCAAAAAGGCAATGGATGATTGTATATGATGGAAAGCGAGAGACATGTTGTAAGATAATCAATTCCAGATCGAGGTAAATCAGAGCCTTGAATGTATCACGAAGTATCCGTTCAAGGCTTTAAGTATATTTTAAAGCACTGTAATTTTAATTACAGCACTGCAAGTATAATTACAGCACAGTAATAAGCATTGCAAGTATAATTTAAAGAAATGAGAGAGGTTAGAAATAGACCAAGACAAAGTCACCCTAACCCACAACTGCTCACTGCAATCTCTGTTTTCAATAGTAATACGACATAGAAAATGGCAGGAAATTACCTTGAGAGATATCAGCGGAGACAGGGACGACGCTTTCAAGACATGTTGTGTACAAGAGGCCATGTGAACGAAGTGTACATTCACGAAGATCAAACTGTTGTGTCCCCTTAAACCACTTTGACAGAAGAGACTTTGGAATACAACCCAGTAGAAAAATGTACGCTCTGCAAATTAGTTCAGATTGAAATTAAACACCTGCTCTGTATCAACATGCTGCAAGGAATAGTTTCGTTTTTAAGTAAGTAATATATATTTATTCATCATCATCGTCATCTCACAAAACACAAATGTAGAGAGATTTTATACATTAGAACTGCAAAGCTAATAGCTTATCTGCAGGAAATATTGAGCAGCATTAATTTTCATACATAAGTGGACATAGTAAAAAAGAATACAAAAGTTATATAGATACAGGTTGTCTCAGGATTTCAGATTAACAGACATTCTTCAAATAATTTTTAACCTTTAACTTAATCTCACTAAAATCAATTAGATATATGATTTTTCTTGGTAACTGGTTAAAGATCCGGCACTTTAAGATTTTTACCGTAATTATTAACAAAATTCGGGAGTTGAAAATAATTATTGGTCTGAAGTCTGGTATTCTTATCATGTGTAATTTGTACTTTATATGTGTCATTGAAAAGGTTGTCCAGAATAATGTCATATCTAAAGAGATTTTGGAATGGTAGAATTTTGAGGAATGTAAATCTTTCACTTGCGTTTGAAAAATTACTTCTACGCTTGTATGGAATTACAGTTTTCGCTATAGATGATTGCAATACTGAGACCTATCTATAGAAGTGGTGTTAAAAGTAATTATACGAACTATAGGCTAATATGCCTGTAGTTCGTACGTTTTTTGACATAGTTTTATATTGTGGGTCTTAATTACATGGTTTGATGTTTTCAAAGTACCTGGTGAGTGGAAGATCATCCATTTAGTTTTATCGTTATTTATATATATTAAATTAATATTCAGCCATCTCACCAAGCAATTATTGTCATTCTGTAATTCTCTTATAGACGCGTCCATGTCGCGATTGCTGTTTAAAATAACAGTATCATCAGCATAAAAAAATTTACTTTTTAAATTTAATTTAGTCATATCATTAATATACAAGAGAAACACGTCCAAGTATAGATCCTTGTGGAACTCCAACATTTAATTTTCTTTCGCTACTTAATGCATTTCCAATTTTGGTTACGAATGCTTTATTAAATTCGAGAAAGAGAGCAGCAACCTATTCTCCATAGTTCAAGCCTTTATTAACACATTCTGCAAAATCAGACAGTAGAGTTCTAGTACTTTTTCCCTACTGGAAGCCATGTTGCCTATTAGAGAAAACGTTGTGTTTTAAGAGAAAGCTACGGAGAGTGTCATCGATATACCTCTCGAAAGTTTAGTTTACGGTGGACAAGATAGAAATAGGCCTATAGTTCGTATAATTACTTTTAACACCACTTCTATAGATAGGTCTCAGTATTGCAATTTTTAAAGTGGAAGGTATATTTCCAGAAGTAATACTTAAGTTAATCAGTTTAGTAAGATATTCTGTTAATTGATTCATGCATGCATGTGTTTGGCGTGTATGTTATCAACGCCACATGATTTGCGTTCATCCAAAGAGGTAATTATTATTTTTTAATTGAATGTCCGAAATAGGTGGTATGTAAATGGATGAGCTCAACGGGATATTAAGCGCCGGCTTATAATTGTCATTTTGCGTTGGTTGTTCTCCCGTAATTTATCAACTATGTCTGCAAAATAATTATTAAAATTCGTAGCAATTTGAAAATTTGTCAGATATTTGGGCATATGAAAAATTATTATATGATCTAGTAGCCTTTTCTTCTTTCCATCTAATATAGCATTAATCATATCCCAGGATTATTTTGTATTTCCAACAATGGATTTGAAGCTTTTTTTGTAAAATTTAGATTTTTCTTTTCTTATAAAATCGGTTACTGAATTTCGTAGTTGTTGATAGTTTTTTGTTAGCATTGTCATTTCTGTTTTTTCTGTAAGTAACCCATGCTGCATCCCTTTGTTCAATCAAATTCATAATTTCGGGAGTGATCCATTCTTTGCTGTTTTTCCGAAATTTGATGTTGTGTTGACGTGTTGAGATATTTTCATCCAGAATCATGTATTTATTTTTGAAACTATTGTCATACTATTGTCAACTATTGTAACATCAGCAGACGTGATGACTTGTTTAGTATTCCAATGTTCTTCAATCTTGTTTAGAATACCAATTTTTTATGATCATATTTCAAAACGTTTTCATCACTTGTTGTATATTCGCACACTGATTTATTCGAGCTTAGTAATAACGAAATAAAATAATGGTCTGCAACTTTGATTCGTCAGATTAAGGATTTGTTATTAAAATTTTTATCTAATTTTACATTAATGTGATCAATGCACGAGTGAGTAGTGGAGCTTCTCAAAATGTCTTCTCTAGTAAATCCTCTTATTGTAGGGACAAAAATTAAAAAAATAAATAAATGAAACTTTTTTTTTTCAGAAAGAGCGTTAAGATATTTTGAACTCCATTCTTTCCATTACTAGAAATATGAATATTGAAATCTCCAATGAGTATTATATTCTTAAATTTATGCAAAGAAATATGCTGCAAAAGAATATATTTTGTTTCAATATATGTTTGGATTTTTTTCATGAGATCTCGTCTTCCACACAGATCTACCATTTTATGTATTATTGACAGACAGACTTGTATCAAACCTGCATGGCAAGTGTTCAATTAGGGACTAATTTATATTTGATCTATTAACGATAACGTTTCATAAAAATAATGTCTCAGTATAAACTCTTATAATAACTATCTTAATCAAAACTTAGAAATTTTATAGTTGAAAAAATATTTGACTGAAATAATTCGAAATAACTGATGCAGAAATAAAATAACTAATGTCACGATTTGCAAATAGCTTTTAAGTTTTTTTTAGAGTTTTCTTATTTAAAAAGGATAACAAATGAATCAACATTAAGAGTATTACAAATTATACTATTTTATTCTTTGCCAAGAATATATGAAATTTCTAAATCATGTTGCTATTCGAACCTTTTGTTTAAAATATAAAAGCTGAAAATGTTCCTCATCTGGTCTAAGTTAGAATTAGTCTCAATCGTGCTAGATATATGTCTGCTTGGATGCTTCATTGATGACTCTAGAGCCCCATGAAACGTCCCCTTTGAGCTCTTTCAGGCAGTATGAGTTGATGATGCATGCTGAATTCTATTGCCAACCCCAACGGGAAACAAGAAGATGAAAGAGTGGAGAACCATAATCCCTTAGTGACCGCCTAATACATAAAGTCGTCTTCTGGGCTTTGTACTTCGTAACTCGTTTGTAAGTTCGTAAAAAAGGGGAATTTGATTTTGTGTTGTTGATTTTTTGCGAGGAATTTGCTTTTTTTTGGTCATTTCTGCCCACTTACAACACGGCAACATCTGCTGATTCTCTATCATCAATCCTTTAAAAACAACATTTATTTTATACTCCAAGCGAAACCGTTTGATGGACTTCTTTTACTTGTTCGCTACTTTTTCTCTGGCGATAACGTGTATATCGGCAGGAGAATAATGCATGACTTTGCTCCTTTATATTTGCTTTCAGATTTTTTAATCGAAATTGAAAAAATATATTAAGAAAATCCATTTAAAATATTTGCTAAAGCTTGAGTGAAAGTTTTCATTTTAGACGAATGGAAATTTAAAAAAAAATGTTTACACATATCCTAAAAATCAATTCTTAATTTAATATTGGTCGTAACGTTAGAGCTCTTATAATAAAAAAATGAGAATTATTAATTATAAAATAAATATATTGAACGAGAAAGCAGGTGGCAAAGAATAATTTAACCGATCATTATGATTCTGATATCATTAAGTTTTAATCACTCTAAAAAGAATTTAGGTTTGATAATTATTTAATTTTGTTAAACTGCACAGAAATATTATTCCAATGCTTCTGCTCGATCTCAGGATATCGTCAATATCATGCTTGGCTATTTGCAGATCTTACTGAAAATAATGTGTTCTCATCTTAGATGATTTATGCGTTTTATATGTATTTTACCTTACTGATCGTGATACTGATCATAACCATGAATGCCACTAGCAACATGAATTTAGTATTTCATTAGTTTTTGGCTTAAGCAGAAAACCAATCAGTACAAAGATTTTTATTTGGGGGTCAAGTTTAACTAAGAGTGAACTATATACATTTAACTAAACATGGTGATGGACTTCAAGTGACAAGTTTGGTGTTTCAATTTTGGACACCAATAACAATATCGTTCCTATTTGATTTATAAACACTTTGCAGATACAAATACCACTAAGCTCACATCCAACCAATCTGAACTTTGAAAACTTTATTTCTTTTTTTTTAATAATACATTAACATGTCATTTAACATATGCTCATTCGATGTCAGATCGTAAACTTCAATATATATAATTTGCTCGGCAATTCTAAAATTTTAATATATTTTCAGAGTATAAATATATACCTGATAATTTTACATATTTATCATATGCAAAATTGCCAAGCTGTCAAAAGTCATGGAAGTCTAATCAGACTGAGGAGTTTAGTTCTCTAAACACATCTAGGATGAGCAAGAGCATTTGACCACTAATCAGAGATGCATGTCACGAAGTCTGTCCTTTTTCTTGAATATTCTACGTGAATTGTTTATAATTCTATTCGCCAGTATAAAGTTCTGAAACAATCCATGTGACAAGTAGTCACTCCATGAATTTACAAGGAATGTTATCAATACGATAATAAGGTTTCTACTGAAATGTTAATCCTAGTGCCATTTGAAAGAATACCATTCATGAATATAGCGGAGAATTTTTAACATTATGGACAGTTTACGATGATAATAGCCACGAAAAGTATAAATGTGGTTTATAAAATTTACTATTTCTTGCAGCAAAATTTTTATAATCCACTTTCACGTTAAGTACAATCAGATCTTGATATTCATATGATTAAAGGTTTAACGAGTCTCTAGCATTTAGTTTGTAGCTATGAGACGGTAATCCAAAGTCGGAATCGAAATTAGATAGGGATTTTAATATTGTTTTATCAATAGTAAGAAATAGCGGAAACAAAGTATGGGCCCAGCGCAAGATGTTAAAATACGCGACTCGAAAACTAACAAATAATACTGAATGATGAAGTTATTAATATAATATTATAAATGTGCAGTTCAGTGAACATATTTGTTACCAAAATAAAGTAACAGCGAAATATACAAACAACGATAGAAAGACATGTGCAATGTATTAAAATTGCCGAAAAATTACAAAGAGTAAATTGCAGTTGCAAAATTAATATTTTTGCCATTCGGTAATTACGCAGTGAGTCTTTAACAAAGATATATGCCGTAAGAAGCGCAGGACGAAGGGCCTACAGCATTGCTTTCGTGGCAGTAATCGTTCGCTCTCTGTCCTTACTCCGGCATTGATAGCAGATTGTTTACTTGTGCTGCTTCAGAATTTCTTATTTTGATACTTAAGGCGTTTCATTGCTCCTGCAAAGGGATTCTGATTTTAAACTTTTTGACTTCGTCACTTAGCATATTGCATGTATTACGTCGACTAAATGACAAATAAAACTAAAATAGTAAGCAAATTCAGTAGTAAAGTATCACAGGAGATGTCCTGTGGATATGGGACTCATTAAAGAGTTAGCTGAAAAAACAATTTTGCCGTAAGTTGGATTCGAAATCATGTCTCCCAGTAACGCCTTGCATGTTACCTGGAGATGTGGGTTGTAATCCCACTCATCGCAAAACCAATATCTTCATCTACCTATTATTTAATAAAAAATGAATTCCCCTTAAGCAGCTACTTGTCACAAAGGTCTGAGAGGAACCTGCCAGTCTAATGCACTGTAATATCTGTGAGGAAGACAAGACTTCAGCAGATAAAAATAAAAATTGAGAAACAGCAATGCCTTACCCTGGAAGAAGAGAAATCCCTTTGATCAGTAGTTAATCATTCTAGCCATTCGGCTACCTGGGCGACTACTAAAGAAGTAATATCGTAATTTACGTTGTTAGAAAAGTTTCAAAATCACATAACAAAAGGAAGAAGTTACTAAATTAATCCATGGGCATCTGCCATCAATCCAAAGGTAAACAATTCCGGAAAAGAAAAATAAGGTGAAAAAATATTTCCGCTAATAATGGTACCTCCTATATGAAACAATGCTAAATAATGCAAATTCATCTCTCTAACTCAAAATTCCCCACCCTGCCCACGGTCAGTAGGGGACACCGATGGGCTTGGAAAGGCCGCCGTCCGTCGGATGGGACGTTAAGCCGTGGCCCCGTGTGTGGGAGAGCCATACCCTGTGCACGTTAAAGAACACGCTGGATGGCCTTGACGGGAGACTACCATCTGTTTCCCAACAGCTGTTCCAGTGGGTCCCCTCCCCCAACCTTCTCTGAGCCTTCGGGGTCCATGTGACCTGGCCATTTAGCCCATGGTGTGCAAAAAAAGTGCCGCTCAGAGGTAAAACAACCCAACAAATCTCTCTAACTCTTTTTTCATCAAACGATATATATTTCTACTTTCTCTTCTTTATCATTTAATGACTTTTCCCTTCTCTTTCATCAAATGATATATATTTCTACTTTTCTTTTATCTTTCATTAAATGATACATATTTCTACTTTCCCTTTATCTTTCATTAAATGATACATATTTCTTTCTCTCCCTCTTATTTCATCAGATAATATATATTTCTACTTTTCCTTTTCCTTTCATCAAATGATGATTATTTCTTTCTCTCCCTCTGCTCTCTCATCAAATTATATATATATTTCTACTTTAAGCTTCTTTCATCAAATTATGCATACTTCTCCCGTCACCTGCTCTTCCATCAAATGATCCATATTTCTACATTCTTTTCTGTTTCCCTCCTCGTTCATCAAATGATGCACATTTCTCCTTTTTGCTTACCATTCATTAAATAATTCCTATTCATCTCCATCCATCTTTTTTGTACGAAATGATGCAGATTTGTGCTTTTACTTTCCTTTCGTCAAAAGATGCAAATATATTTCTCTACATCTTTTTCCAACAAATGATATATATATATATTTCTACTTTTCCTTTCCCTTTCATCACATCATGCTTAACATTTCTCCTCTTTCATCAAATTATATACATTTCTACTTTACCATTATTTCATCAAATGATGCATATTTCTCTCTTCCTTTCCTTTTTCGTGAAATGATACAACTTTTCACTTTTTCGTTATCTTTCATCAAATGATATATATTTCTACTTTTCCATTCTCTATTATTAAACGATTCATATTTATCTCTCCAGCTCGTCTTTCGTCAAATAATACATATTTCTGCTTTTTCCTTCACCTTCATTAAATGATGCCTATTTCTCTCTTCCCTCTTCTTTCATAAAATAAATCATATATCTTTACTTTCCCTTTCGCCTTCCCTTTCATCAAATGATGCATATTTCTCTCTTATCCTTATATTTCATAAAATGATACACATTTCTACCTTTTTTTTAATCTTTCATCAAATGATACATATTTCTACTTTTCCCTTCTTCCATCAAATAATGCAAATTAAACTTTCTCCCTTCTCTTTCATCAAATGATGCGTATTTTTCTCTCTCCCTCTTCTTTCGTCAAATGCTACATATTTCTACTTTTCCCTTCTTCCATCAAATAATGCAAATTAATCTTTCTCCCTTCTCTTTCATCAAATGATGCATGCTTTGATCTCTCACTCTTCTTTCGTCAAATGCTACATATTTCTACTTTTCTCTTCTTCCATCAAATAATGAAAATTAATCTTTCTCCCTTCTCTTTCATCAAATGATGCATATATTTCTCTCTCCCTCTTCTTCCATCAAATGCTACATATTTCTACTTTTCCCTTCTTCCATCAAATGATGCATATTTTTCTCTCTCCTTCTCCTTTCGTCAAATGCTATATATTCCTACTTTTCCTTTCTTCCATCAAATAATGCAAATTAATCCTTCTCCCTTCTCTTTCATCAAATGACGCATATTTTTCTCGCTCCCTCTTCTTCCATCAAATGCTGCATATTTCTACTTTTCTCTTTTTCCATCAAATAATGCAAATTAACCTTTCTCTCTTCTCTTTCATCAAATGATGCATGCTTTTCTCTCCCTCTTCTCTCGCCAAATGTTACATATTTCTACTTTCTCTTCTTAATCATTTAATGATTTTCCCTTCTCTTTCATCAAAAGATATGTATTCCTACTTTTCCTTTAACTTTGATTAAATAATAATTATTTCTACTTTTCCTTTATCTTTCATTAAATGATATATATTTCTACTTTTCCTTTATCTTTCATTAAATGATACATATTTCTACTTTTCCTTTATCTTTCATTAAATGATACATATTTCTACTTTCCCTTTATCTTTCATTAAATGATACATATTTCTCTCTCTCTCCCTCTTATTTCATCAGATAATATATATTTCTACTTTTCCTTTTCCTTTCATTAAATGATGATTATTTCTTTCTCTCCCTCTGCTCTCTCATCAAATTATATATATATTTCTACTTTAAGCTTCTTTCATCAAATTATGCATACTTCTCCCGTCACCTCCTCTTCCATCAAATGATCCATATTTCTACATTCCTTTCTGTTTCCCTCCTCGTTCATCAAATGATGCACATTTCTCCTTTTTGCTTACCATTCATTAAATAATTCCTATTCATCTCCATCAATCTTTTTTTTACGAAATGATGCATATTTGTGCTTTTACTTTCCTTTCGTCAAAAGATGCAAATATATTTCTCTACATCTTTTTCCAACAAATGATATATATATATATTTCTACTTTTCCTTTCCCTTTCATCACATCATGCTTAACATTTCTCCTCTTTCATCAAATTATATACATTTCTACTTTACCATTATTTCATCAAATGATACATATTTCTCTCTTCCTTTCCTTTTTCGTGAAATGATACAACTTTTCACTTTTTCGTTATCTTTCATCAAATGATATATATTTCTACTTTTACATTCTTTATTATTAAACGATTCATATTTATCTCTCCAGCTCCTCTTTCGTCAAATAATGCATATTTCTGCTTTATCCTTCACCTTCATTAAATGATGCCTATTTCTCTCTTCCCTCTTCTTTCATAAAATAAATCATATATCTTTACTTTCCCTTTCGCCTTCCCTTTCATCAAATGATGCATATTTCTCTCTTATCCTTATATTCCATAAAATGATACACATTTCTACCATTTTTTTAATCTTTCATCAAATGATACATATTTCTACTTTTCCCTTCCCTTTCATCAAATGATAAATATTTCTATTTTGCCTTTCTCTGATATCAAATGATGGGAATTTCTCTTCCTCCTTCTTTCATCAAGTGATGCATATTTCTCTCCCTGCCTCTTTAATAAAATGAGATATATTTCTAACTTTCCTTAATTTTTTTTCCTTAAATGCTGCAAACTAATCTTTCTTTCTATTCTTTAAACAAGTCATACATATTTCTCTCTTTCTTCCTTTTTCGTCACCTTTCGGTCATCAAATGATTAAAATTTACCTTTTCCCATACTCTTTCTTGAAATGATGCATATTACCCTCTCACCCTCTTCTTTCGTCAAATACTAGATATTTCTACTTTTCCCTTCTTCCATCAAATAATGCAAATTAAACTTTCTCCCCTCTCTTTCATCAAATGATGCATATTTTTCTCTCTCCCTCTTCTTTCGTCAAATGCTACATATTTCTACTTTTCCCTTCTTCCGTCAAATAATGCAAATTAATCTTTCTCCCTTCTCTTTCATCAAATGATGCATGCTTTGATCTCTCACTCTTATTTCGTCAAATGCTACATATTTCTACTTTTCTCTTCTTCTATCAAATAATGAAAATTAATCTTTCTCCCTTCTCTTTCATCAAATGATGCATATATTTCTCTCTCCCACTTCTTCCATCAAATGCTACATATTTCTCTCTCCCACTTCTTCCATCAAATGCTACATATTTCTACTTTTCCTTTCTTCCATCAAATAATGCAAATTAATTTTTCTCCCTTCTCTTTCATGAAATGATGCATGTTTTTCTCTCTCCCTCTTCTTCCATCAAATGCTACATATTTCTACTTTTCTCTTTTTCCATCAAATAATGCAAATTAACCTTTCTCTCTTCTCTTTCATCAAATGATGCATGCTTTTCTCTCCGTCTTCTCTCGCCAAATATTATATATTTCTAATTTTCCCTTCTTCCATCAAATAATGCAAATTAACATTTCTCCCTTTTCTTTCACAAAATGATGCATGCTTTTCTCTCTCCCTCTTCTTACGTCAAATGCTACATATTCCTACTTTTCTCTTCTTCCATCAAATAATGTAAATTAATCTTTCTCCCTTCTCTTTCATAAAATAATGCATGATTTTCTCTCTCCCTCATCTTCCGTCAAGTGCTACATATTCCTAATTTTCCCTTCTTCCATCAAATAATGCAAATTAATATTTCTCCCTTCTCTTTCATCAAATGATGCATATATTTTTTTTTCCCTCTCCCTTTGGTCAAATGCTACATTTTTCTACTTTTCTCTTCCTCCATCAAGTAATGCAAATTAACATTTCTCCATTCTCTTTCATCAAATGATGCATGCTTTTCTCTCTCCCTCTGCTTTCGTCAAATGTTACATATTTCTACATTTCCCATCTTCCATCAAATAATGCGAATTAATCATTCTCTCTTCTCATTCATCAAATGATACAAATTTTTCTCTCTCCTTCTTCTTCCGTCAAATGATACATATTTCTACTTTTCCGTTCTTCAATCAAATAATGCGAATTAATCTTTCTCCATACTCTTTCATCAAATGATGCATTCCTTTCTCTCTCCCTCTTCTTCCGTGAAATGCTACATATTTCTACTTTTCCCTTCTTCCATCAAATAATGAAAATTAACCTTTCTCCCTTCTCTTTCATCAAATGATGCATGCTTTTCTCTCCCTCTTCTCTCGCCAAATGTTATATATTTCTACATTTCCCTTCTTCCATCAAATAATGCAAATTAACATTTCTCCCTTTTCTTTCACAAAATGATGCATGCTTTTCTCTCTCCCTCTTCTTACGTCAAATGCTACGTATTTCTACTTTTCCCTTCTTCCATCAAATAATGCAAATTAACCTTTCTCCCTTCTCTTTCATCAAATGATGCATGCTTTTCTCTCCCTCTTCTTTCGTCAAATGTTATATATTTCTACTTTTCACTTCTACCATCAAATAATGCAAATTAAACTTTCTCTCTTGCCTTTCATCAAACGATGCATATTTTCTCTCTCCCTGTTCTTCCGTCAAATGTTACATATTTATACTTTTCTCTTCTTCCATCAAATAATGAAGATTGATATTTCTCCTTTCTCTTACAAAAAATGATGCATATTTTTTCTCTCCCTCTTCTTTCGTCAAATGCTACATTTTTCTGCTTTTACTTCTTGCACCAAATAATGCAAATTAATATTTCTCCCTTCTCTTTCATCAAATGATGCATGCTTTTCTCTCTCCCTCTTCTTACGTCAAATGCTACATATTTCTACTTTTCTTCCATCAAATAATGCAAATTAACCTTTCTCCCTTCTCTTTCATAAAATGATGCATGCTTTCCCCCCTCCCTCATCCTCCGTCAAGTGCTACATATTTCTACTTTTCCCTTCTTCCATCAAATAATGCAAATTAATCTTTCTCCCTTCTCTTTCATCAAATGATGCATATTTTTCTCTCTCCCTCTTCTTTCGTCAAATGCTACATATTTCTACTTTTCTCTTCCTCCATCAAATAATGCAAATTAACATTTCTCCCTTCTCTTTCATCAATTGATGCATGCTTTTCTCTCTGCCTCTGCTTTCGTCAAATGTTACATATTTCTACTTTTCCCATATTCCATCAAATAATGCGAATTAATTTTTCTCTCTTCTCTTTCATCAAATGATGCAAATTTTTCTCTCTCCCTCTTCTTCCGTCAAATGCTACATATTTCAACTTTTCCCTTCTTCAATCAAATAATGCGAATTAATCATTCTCCCTTCTCTTTCATAAAATGATGCATGCTTTTCTCTCCCCCTCTTCTTCAGTTAAATGCTAGATATTTCAACTTTGTTCTTCTTCCATCAAATAATGCAAATTAAGCTTTCTCCTTTCTCTTTCATAAAATAATGCATATTTTTCTCTCTCTCTCTCTTCTTTCGTCAAATGCTACATTTTTCTGCTTTCCCTTCTTCCATCAAATAATGCAAATTAAACTTTCTCCCTTCTCTTTCATTAAATGATGCATGCTTTTCCCTCTCCCTCTTCTTCCGTCAAATTCTACATATTTCTACTTTTCTCTTTTTCCATCAAATACTGCAAATTAACCTTTCTCCCTTCTCTTTCATCAAATGATGCATGCTATTCTCTCCCTCTTCTTTCGTCAAATCTTATATATTTCTAATTTTTTTTCTTCCCTCAAAATGCAAATTAATATAATCCTATCTTCTCTTTCATCAAATGATGCATGCTTTTCTCTCACCCTCTTCTTCCGTCAAATGCTACATATCTCTACTTTTCTCTTCTTCCATCAAATAATGCAAATTAATCTTTCTCCCTTCTCTTTCATAAAATGATGCATGCTTTTCTCTCTCTGTCATCTTCCGGCAAGTGCTACATATTTCTACTTTTCCCTTCTTCCATCAAATAATGCAAATTAATCTTTCTCCATTCTCTTTCATCAAATGATGCATTCCTTTCTCTCTCCCTCTTCTTTCGTCAAATGCTACATATTTCTACCTTTATCTTCCTCCATCAAATAATGGAAATTAACGTTTCTCCCTTCTCTTTCATCAATTGATGCATGCTTTTCTCCCTCCCTCTGTTTCGTCAAATGTCACATATTTCTACTTTTCCCTTCTTCCATCAAATAATGCGAATTAATCTTTCTGTCTTCTCTTTCATCAAATGATGCATATTTTTCTCCCTCCCTGTTCTTTCGTCAAATGTTACATATTTTGTACTTTTCACTTCTTCCATCAAATAATGCAAATTAAGCTTTCTCCTTTCTCTTTCATAAAATGATGCATATTTTTCTCTCTCTCTCTCTCCTTTCGTCAAATGCTACATTTTTCTGCTTTCCCTTATTCCATCAAATAATGCAAATTAAACTTTCTCCCTTCTATTTCATCAAATGTTGCATGCTTTTCTCTCTCCCTCTTCTTCCGTCAAATTCTACATATTTCTACATTTCTATTTTTCCATCAAACAATGAAAATTAATCTTTCTCTATTCTCTTTCATCAATTGATTCATGCTTTTCTCTCTCCCTGTCCTTTCGTAAAAGGTTATATATTTCTAATTTCCCTTCTTCCATCAAATAACGCAAATTAATCTTTCTCTCTTCTCTTTCATCAAATGATGCATGCTTTTGTCTCTCCCTGTTCTTCCGTCAAATCCTACATATTCCTACTTTTTTCTTTTTCCATCAAATAATGCAAATTAAACTTTCTCCCTTCTCTTTCATAAAATGATGCATACTATTCTCTCCCTCGTCTTTCGTCAAATGTTATATATTTCTACTTTTCCCTTCTTCCATCAAATAATGCAAATTAAAATTTCTCCCTTCTCTTTCATCAAATGACGCAAGCTTTTCTCTCTCACTCTACTTCCGTCAAATGCTACATAGTTCTACTTTTCCCTTCTTCCATCAAATAATGCAAATTAATCTTTCTCCATTCTCTATCATCAAATGATGCATGCTTTGATCTCTCACTCTTCTTTCGTCAAATGCTACATATTTCTACTTTTCTCTTCTTCCATCAAATAATGCAAATTAATCTTTCTCCATACTCTTTCATCAAATGATGCAAATTTTTCTCTCTCCCTCTTCTTCCGTCAAATGCTAGATATTTCTACTTTTCTCTTTTTCCATGAAATAATGCAAATTAACATTTCTCCCTTCTCTTTCATCAAATGCTAGATATTTCTACTTTTCTCTTTTTCCATGAAATAATGCAAATTAACATTTCTCCCTTCTCTTTCATCAAATGCTAGATATTTCTACTTTTCTCTTTTTCCATGAAATAATGCAAATTAACATTTCTCCCTTCTCTTTCATCAAATGCTAGATATTTCTACTTTTCTCTTTTTCCATGAAATAATGCAAATTAACATTTCTCCCTTCTCTTTCAACAAATGATGCATTCCTTTCTCTCTCCCTCTTCTTTCGTCAAATGTTGTATATTTCTACTTTGCCTTTCTTCCATCAAATGATGCAAATTAAACTTTCTCCCTTCTCTTTCATCAAATGATGCATGCTATTCTCTCCCTCTTCTTTCGTCAAATCTTATATATTTCTAATTTTTTTTCTTCCCTCAAAATGCAAATTAATATAATCCTATCTTCTCTTTCATCAAATGATGCATGCTTTTCTCTCACCCTCTTCTTCCGTCAAATGCTACATATATATCTACTGTTCTCTTCTTCCATCAAATAATGCAAATTAATCTTTCTCCCTTCTCTTTCATAAAATGATGCATGCTTTTCTCTCTCTGTCATCTTCCGGCAAGTGCTACATATTTCTACTTTTACCTTTCTCCATCAAATAATGCAAATTAATCTTTCTCGCTTCTCTTTCATCAAATGATGCATATTTTCTCTCTCCCTCTTCTTTCGTCAAATGTTATATATTTCTACTTTTTCCTTCTTCCATCAAATAATGCATATTAATCTTTCTCCCTTCTTTTTCATCAGAGGATGCATATTTTTCTCTCTCCTTCTTCTTTCGTCAAATGCTACATATTTCTATTTTTCCCTTTTTCCATCAATTAATCTTTCTCCCTTCTGTTTCATCAAATGATGCATATTTTTCTCTCTCCCTCTTCTTTCGTCAAATGCTACATATTTCTTCTTTCGCTTCTTCCATCAAATAATGAAAATTAAACTTTCTCCCTTCTCTTTCATCAATTGATGCATGCTTTTCTCTCCCTCGTCTTTCGTCAAATGTTATATATTTCTACTTTTCCCTTCTTCCATCAAATAATGCAAATTAACCTTTCTCTCTTCTCTTTCATCAAATGATGCACGCGTTTTTCTCTCCCCCTTCTTTCGTCAAATTCTACATATTTCTATTTTTCTCTTCTTCCATCAAATAATGCAAATTAAACTTTCTCCCTTCTCTTTCATCAAATGATGCAAGCTTTTCTCTCTCCCTCTTCTTCCGTCAAATGATACATATTTCTACTTTTCCCTTCTTCCATCAAATAATGCAAATTATCCTTTCTCCCTTCTATTTCATAAAATGATGCATGCTTTTCTCTCTCCCTCTTCTTTTGTGAAATGCTACATATTTCTACTTTTCCCTTTCTCCATCGAATACTGGAAATTAATCTTTCTCCCTTCTCTTTCACCAATTGATGCATGCTTTTCTCTCTCCCTCTGATTTCGTCAAACCTTACATATTTCTACTTTTCCCTTCTTCCATCAAATAATGCAAATTAACATTGCTCCCTTCTCTTTCATAAAATGATGCATGCTTTCCTCTCTCCCTCTTCTTTCGTCAAATGCTATATATTTCTACTTTTCGCTTCTTCCATCAAATAATGCAAATTAGTCTTTCTCCCTTCTCTTTCATCAAATGATGCATATTTTTCTCCACCCTTCTTCTTTCGTCAAATGCTACATATTTCTACTTTTCCCTTGTTCCATCAAATAATGCAAATTAACCTTTTTTCCCTCTCTTTCATGAAATTATGCATGCTTTTCTCTCCCTCTTCTTTCGCCAAATGTTATATATTTCTACTTTTCCCTTCTTCCATCAAATAATGCAAATTAATCTTTCTCCCTTCTCTTTCATCAAATAATGCATATTTTTTTATCTCCCTCTTCTTCCATCGAATGCTACATATTTCTACTTTTCCCTTCTTCCATCCAATAATGCAAACAAACCTTTCACCCTTCTCTTTCGTCAAATGATGCAAGCTTTTCTCTCTCCCTCTTCTTCCGTCAAATGCTACATATTTCTACTTTTCTCTTTTTCCATCAAATAATACAAATTAACCATTCTCCCTTCTCTTTCATCAAATGATGCATGCTTTTCTCTCCCTCTTCTTTTGCCAAATGTTATATATTTCTACTTTTTCCTTCTTCCATCAAATAATGCAAATTAATCTTTCTCTCTTGTCTTTCATCAAACGATGCATATTTTCTCTCTCCCTCTTCTTTCGTCAAATGTTACATATTTCTACTTTTCCCTTCTTCCATCAAATAATGCGAATTAATCTTTCTCTCTTCTGTTTCATCAAATGATGCAAATTTTTCTCTCTCCCTCTTCTTCCGTCATATGCTACATTTTTCTAGTTTCCTCTTCTTCCATCAAATAATGCAAATTAATCTTTCTCCCTTCTCTTTCGTCAAATGATACATATTTGTCTCTCTCCCTCCTCTTCCGTCAAATGCTTCATATTTCTACTTTTCTATTTTTCCATCAAATAGTGCAAATTAAGCTTTATCCCTTCTCTTTCATCAAATGATGCATGCTTTTCTCTCCCTCTACTTTCGCCAAATGTTATACATTTCTATATTTCCTTTCTTCTATGAAATAATGCAAATTAAACTTTCTGCCTTCTCTTTCATCAAATGATGCATATTTTTCTCTCTCCCTCTTCTTCCATCAAATTCTACATATTTCTACTTTTCTCATTTTCCATCAAATAATGCAAATTAACCTTTCTCCCTTCTCTTTCATCAAATGATTCATGCTTTTCTCCCCCTCGTCTTTCGTCAAATGTTATATATTTCTACTTTTACCTTCTTCCATCTAATAATGCAAATTAATCTTTCTCCCTTCTCTTTCATCAAAGGATGCATATTTTTCTCTCTCCTTCTACTTTCGTCAAATGCTACATATTTCTATTTTTCCCTTCTTCCATCAATTAATCTTTCTCCCTTCTGTTTCATCGAATGATGCATATTTTTCTCTCTCCCTCTTCTTTCGTCAAATGCTACATATTTCTGCTTTTGCTTCTTCCATCAAATAATGCAAATTAACCTTTCTCCCTTCTCTTTCATCAATTGATTCAAGCTTTTCTCTCCCTCGTCTTTCGTCAAATGTTATATATTTCTACTTTTCCCTTCTTCCATCAAATAATGCAAGTTAACCTTTCTCTCTTCTCTTTCATCAAATGATGCACGCGTTTCTCTCTCCCCCTTCTTTCGTCAAATGCTACATATTTCTATTTTTCTCTTCTTCCATCAAATAATGCAAATTAACCTTTCTCCCTTCTCTTTCATCAAATGATGCATGCTTTTCTCTCTCCCTCTTCTTCCGTCAAATGATACATATTTCTACATTTCCCTTCTTCCATCGAATACTGCAAATTAATCTTTCTCCCTTCTCTTTCATCAAATGATGCATGCTTTTCTCTCCCTCATCTTTCGCCAAATGTTATATATTTCTACTTTTCTCTTCTTCCACCAAATAATGCGAATTAACCTTTCTCCCTTCTATTTCATCAATTGATGAAAGCTTTTCTCTCTCCTTGTTCTTCCGACAAATGCTACATATTTCTACTTTTCTCTTTTTCCATCAAATAAAGCAAATTAATCTTTCTCCACTCTCTTTCATCAAATGATGCATGCTTTTCTCTCCCTCTTCTTTCGCCAAATGTTATATATTTCTACTTTTTCCTTCTTCCATCAAATAACACAAATTAATCTTTCTCCCTTCTCTTTCATCAAATGATGCATATTCTTCTCTCTCCCTCTTCTTCCGTCAAATGCTACATATTTCTACCTTTCTCTTTTTTCCATCAAATAATGGAAATTAACCTTTCTCCCCTCTCTTTCATAAAATGATGCATGCTTTTCTCTCCCTCGTGTTTCGTCAAATATTATATATTTCTACATTTTACTTCTTCCATCAAATAATGCAAATTAATCTTTCTCCCTTCTCTTTCATCAAATGATGCATGCTTTTCTCTCCCTTTTCTTTCGCCAATTGTTATATATTTCTACTTTTTCCTTCTTCCATCAAATAATGCAAATTAATCTTTCTCCCTTCTCTTTCATCAAATGATGCAAATTTGTCTCTCTCCCTCCTCTTCCGTCAAATGCTTCATATTTCTACCTTTCTCTTTACCATCAAATAATGCAAATTAACCTTTTTTCCTTCTCTTTCATCAAATAATGCATATCTGTCTCTCTCCCTCCTCTTCCGTCAAATGCTTCATATTTCTACTTTTCTCTTTACCATCAAATAATGCAAATTAACCTTTTTCCCTTCTCTTTCATCAAATGATGCATGCTTTTCTCTCCCTCTACTTTCGCCAAATGTTATACATTTCTATATTTCCCTTCTTCCATCAAATAATGCAAATTAATCTTTCTCCCTTCTCTTTCATCAAATGATGCATATTTTTCTCTCTCCCTCTTCTTCCGTCAAATGCTACATATTTCTACCTTTCTCTTTTTCCATCAAATAATGCAAATTAACCTTTCTGCCTTCTCTTTCATCAAATGATGCATGCTTTTCTCTCCCTCCTCTTTCGCCAAATGTTATATATTTCTACTTTTTCCTTCTTCTATCAAATAATGGAAATTAAACTTTCTCCCTTCTCTTTCATCAAATGATGCATATTTTTCTCTCTCCCTCTGCTTTCGTCAAATGTTACATATTTTTCCCTCCTTAGAAATCTTGCCGATACCGTTACTAATTAAAATAGTTTTTTTCTATTGTTTTTTCTTTTGTTGTGTTTGTTGTATTCGCAAAACCTTTAAGATTTAAAATTCCTAAACTGTATCATTTTTTTTATATTATTTTATTTAGAATTTTTAAACACTATCTCGGGGTCTTGACTACATTCGAAAAGTTGTAGTGTGGGTGATTAAGTTTAGAGTGAAATTTTGAAAACGGAAAAAGAGAATATTTATTCTTTCAAAGGAGATTTTGGTTCGAATGTTCGCAATTTCACAAAGCAATTTGCCCGATGTGCAAATTAATTCTAAGTGAACATGCTCAATTAATTTAGGAAACCAATTACGTGAAACTGATTAGTGTTTCTAATGAAATTCATTAAAGTAAAATACGATTTACATGCCTTCATACTTTAGGTTAAATGAAAAATAAAACATAATTTGACTATAACACATTTTAAGTAAATTTATTCGCAGTAAGAAATACAAAAATATTTTCTGACTAAAGAGTAAAACAACATTCTGTATTTCATTATAAATAATATGGCCTGACCATTTCCGCTATATCTAGAGTAAATACAGTCTGCAGTTGGCTCATTCGCTAAACTTTAGTCTATCCCATATTTTAATAGTTACTCCAATCTGGTGCGATTTATAATTTTTCGAATGTTTCTCTGAATAATAATCAGGAGAGAAGCACACATTATTTCATTGCTCCATATAATATTTATTATTTAACTTGAAAGAGCTTAGCGATAGTTATTTTTTGATGTCACAAAAACCAAGAGATAAGTAAATATAAAGTCATTTTCTCAAACAGTGCAGTTAAGTGCATTTAAAATCTTTCCTTTCTGAATACGTGAACTAAGGTTCGGAAATTTAATGTTTTAATTTCAGTTTCATATGAGAAAGTTTCAGAAGAAACTCGCATCGATATATCTGGATATGGTCTCTCCAAAGTAACAGTATCTTCAAAGTAAAAACTTCTGAAACGTGCAATCCAATATTTCATTTAAAATTAAATCGTTGTTACAAGAAAATTACACTGCATTGTACAATTTGTTTTGAATGATTAAACTGTTGTTATGTAATTAAATTGAACAAGTCGTAAGTGAAAGATACTTCTTCGCTGTGATAGAAGAACAATTATTCAAAAAGTGTATTTGACAAGGCGGCAAACTTAACAAACGTGGTACGAATGTCCCAGAAGACGTTGAAATAGTCTGTAGGAATACAGTAGAAGTCGTAGTAATAATACAAAGAAGAGAACATTTCACGAAGAAATTTAATTTATGTGATTATTTAGAAACTCTTGCAACATAATTTGTAGCAGATAATACATTTATTGAATTTCGATATTCTTTAATACAAATTATTACCACATCCTAAACACTGGAAGAAAAAGTTCAAGCAATGAAAGTTTCAAAACCAGCTACATTTGGATTTGTCAGATGTTATTACTGTTTTATGCTATCACAGAGGGATAAGTGCCTAATGCTCATTAACTTGAGAAGTATTGAAGTAAGATAAAAATGTGAACAAATTCCACTAATGATCTGCCTAGGGAATAAGAATTGCTGGTGCTGCTTGCAAAGAAAATATTTGTTGTTTGAAAGTGAGGTAAAGTTGTCTCTGGGGAGTCAAAAATATTTCAAAACAGTGGAAATGTAATAATTGGATAACGGAAACAACAAGGGAAAAGAGTCGAAATCAAAATGATGCGGCCCGAATGCTTTAAGAAAATATGCAGATGTTGGCGAAAGGATACTTTGAGAAACGAAAAGTAGAAACGATAGTATTGTAATGAAAAGTTAGGTGGGAGAAGTGTTTAAGGGGAATTAATATGCTATATATATATACTGTCTAGGGTAAGTAAAATATTTATGCTTCACTTTTTGCTAGTTCAGGTATTGCCATAGATTTCAGTTAGTCTCTGTTATCTTGGCAATCCTCTCGTTGGCTTTGCTGTTTTGTGGTTTCACAGTAACCATTTCTTCACCTAATACTGCGGCTTTTACACTTGCGAAAAAAGTTGTCGAATGGGGGGAAGTACGAAACGATACTTTCCTCTCTCATTCAAAGAATTTTACAGAGCACTTCAGACCAAATGACGTCGCACTGATTATAAGCTAGAATGCAGAACGTCACGGAGAATAGATCCGAAAAATGTACCGATAGATGCGTAATCTTTGCGATATTTCTGGAAAATATTATAATGATTATGATCATTATTATTAAAATTATTTAAAGTGTCGTTTTAGAGAGTTTTTTAAATTAATTCATGTGACTTAATTAAAGTTCAACCACAAAATATTATACGAAGATTAGGTAAAAAAAATAGGAAACTCAAAATGAAACCATTTGATTTTCTTCAAATCTTTGCCTGACAGGTACGTTTAGTTTCATATATTTCCACAGTATGTAACGAAATTATCGTTATTTAGGAAGTGAACCTATTTCATCGCAGCATCACTGTATTTTAACCGAATTCTTCCTTGCATTCTTCGTCAAATTAGGACAAAGATATTTGGTATTACTATATGTTGAGTTTGATTAATCATAATTATATTATCTAATTTCGATAATTAAACAGATGAAAATCGCAATATACACAATGTCTCATGACATTCAATACCTCAGGATCTTATTCCTAAAGTTATTTCTAGTCAGAATTGTGATAAGAACATGGAGAGGACAACATGGCTCGGCAAGACCTCTTGCCGTACCAAGTGAATTTACTTTTTGGCACCCTCCAATAGATTTAATTTTGCCACTCCAAAAAAATTTGCTTTTTACTTCATTTTTATTTACTTTTTTTGCCATTAGAATTTTTTTCGCCTCAGGCGATCGTACCAGTTTTGTTATAACAAACGATCTCACCATTTTTCTATCTCTAAATATATTTTGCATTCTCCACATTTGAAATAAATGGCATCTAACTCGTTAATAAGAGTTTAATAATTACTCTTCTCACAAAGTCATGTCAATACTTGAGCACTTTACGTTCATGGCACTCGAATTTTCAATTGAAATTAAAATAGGTCCATTAATTATTATCATGTCGCACTTAAAATTTTGCTGCCCAAGCGACTTCTGGAAATGCTTATGCTGTTGGGCCGAGTCTGAAAATGGGTCAGATTCGCAACTGTTATGGGTATATGAAGTATAGTATGCACACAGGCTATGACGTGTTCATGCAAGCATAAACACGCGAGAGCACGTGAGCTAGGAAAGAAAAAACATTTCTAACAGCACAAACATTCCTAGCGGTCGCTTGAGGTGGTAAACTTTTAAGGGCAGCATTGACTCTGATTTCGACTTAAAACGTAAGTACAAAACTATTGAACGTAAAGTGCAATAGTATTTATATAACGTTTCGAGCATAGTAATTTTGAAGCCCTGTTAATAGAGCATTAGTGAGGCATTTTATTTCATACTAGCTGAACTGCACCCTGCGCTGCGATTCTACCTTTTTTTCTTTCCTAATCCATAACCCAATAATCTTTAGTCCTCCTTGATACAAATCATACAATGATAGGTTTATTTACTTTTGTTTGAGACTGGCACTATATAACCAGCCTCCGCATCTAAATGTTTTGTTTCAGTTTTCTATTTCTGGACACATTTTTCAATACTTTGCAGAATGTTTTCTTGACTTCTCTGAGAAATCCAACCAACTCTATATTCTGCTATATTGCTGCAAATCGTTTAATATCCGTTTCAGTTCAAAAACCTCTCTTTCCAATATTGTAATAGACTCTCCATTTTTTTTCCGTCTTACACTGTACTTCATAAATTGGTTTAGTAATTTCCTTGAGCAATTTTATGCGTTTATCAAGCTTACTTGAACAAAAAAAAAAGTTTTTTTTTTAAATTCTTCGATATCTTGAATGATTTCCTTTCGAAAATTTTCATTCATTACCCTATTTTCAGCTCTAAATATATGGACTTGTTTATTCATCTTATCGTCGAAAAACCTCTTGATATCTGCATTAATTCTCAAGTGCACACAATCGTTTCATTTCCAGCTCTTTTCTTAGCTAAAGTCTCAACCTTTCCCTTTCCATTGCCACTCGTTTGGTGTAATCATGAAGATAAGAATATTGATACCAATTCAAACAGATGAAAACGTAGCGTGAGTTCAAAAATAACAACTAGTAAAAATAAATCTAAAATAACGTGATTTAATACAAAAGTATGGATAAAACATCTACATAAACTAAAGATAATGTTTATCTTATGTGTGAACAAATTTTTAATCAAACCAGAATCATATATGTGAATACTTGCAATATCTCGAGAATAACCTTTCCAATCCCTAAATAACTAAATAACTGTACACAAAATGACTTTCTTCTTGTGTTTTAATCCTCAAGTAGTCCAAAACTGTGATTAAGTGTACTAGTTCCTCAGAACCAATTCTTTTCAAATGTTGATCACCACGCACAAGACGACGAACTCTTCTTTTCTTTTACCAGCTTACCAACACGATTCACACTAATAAACTAAACTGCCTTCCGCGCACTCATCATATAAAATGCTTCTTAACTTTTTACACCCATCACGTACATACTGAAACTAATTATGCCTCCTTTCGAATATCCACAACTCCAACATTTAAAAAAAAAATAAATAAATAAATACCCCCTCAAGCAGCTGCTTGCCACAGAGGTCTGACAGGAGCCTGTCAGTTTATATGCCAGAGTAGAAGGTCTGAGAGGATGGCAGGACCTCAGCAGAAAAACAACACGAACATCCATGCCTTACCCGGGGTTCGAACCCAGGTCCCGTATATCAGCAGCCAAGCGCGCTAACCACTCGGCCACGGGACGGCTACTATTCTATATTTTCAATTTTTCAGATCGGTTCTGTATTCCAGTTCGTTGGTTAAAATAAATCTCGCGCAGAGGCATAAACGAGCGTTCAAGTCACGTTATCATAAATTCACTGTAGCACGTTCATTTGTCGTAACAATATATTTAATGTGCCATAAGCTACCAGATTTGCCGCAAGTTATCTGAAGGACACACTCCCATTTTGTCGCATAAAGCCATTGCTGATATGAGTTTGTGTATATATTTTAAAATAATTCCCGAATGGTTGCTATCGTCATCTTTATGTTAAGTACACTAAAGATAATGTTTTTGCACTAAAGAAAATGGTTCTTCATATTAATATACGCATCATTTTGTACGATGAAGTACACTGGTGTCCAAAAGTTAAGCATAATTGACCAAATTGATAAAATGAAAAATAGGAAAATACTAAATAATAGAATTTCATAGGCGATATAGTGCAGATGGAATATGCGAGGAAGAAACAAATCTGCTATATAACTGACTTAAAATACAGAATAGACTGGAATAATATAATATAGGCAATTGGAGAACTTATCTGGATACATATTCGCTCGTGCACGAGAGTTCAGTAAGGTTTCTGATGACCCTTGGCAATGACACAAATGTCACATCGACGTTGTATGCTGTTGACGAGGTAAATAAGAAGGGCCTATGGAATTGATTCCCACTCCTGCAGAAGAGCAGATCTTAGCACAGGAGAGTTCTGGGGCAGGAGTTGACGAGCTGAAATCCATGTCCCCAACGCAACCCTTTAGATCATGTGTGGGATACACATGCTATATAGGGTTGAGGTCCAGAGTATATGCTGGATGGCTTCATTTTCAAAGAAATCATCCACTAAAACAGCCCTATATGAAAGCTGGTTATCGTCCATAAACAGGAATTGTGGGTCAACAGCATCGCAAAAAACCCTCACATAGGGTTAGATCATTACGTCTCTATATCTGAGACGTAATCAGGGGGGACTTTGACAAGATATAGAGATCATTACGTCTCTATATCTTGTCAAAGTCCCTCCAGAAAACACATGGAGCAGCTTGCAGCCATATGACATATTTCCACCCCAGACCAGAAAACCATCATCACTGTAATGATGCATTTCTCTGATTTTGAGGCGTGATAATGAGTTACGGGTTCTCTCTAGATGTCAACACGACGGCATTCATTCTGTAAACTGAATCTGGATACATCACAGAAGAGAACATTGGTTCATTGGTTTGTGTTGTAATCCCTGTGTTGTTTACTCCACAACCTGCCTCTTCTCCCTGATGGAGTGAGTGGAATGCAAACGGTAGGTCGTCTCGCATAAAGTTCTTTTTCATGAAGCCTTCTGTATATCATTTGCCTCGAAGCTGTTACGACGAGTTCTTTCACTTTACGACGTGTAACTTTACGACAAGTTCTTTCACTAACATGAGTGTATTACGTCTTGCTGTTAGTGCCACCTAGCGGTCATTCTGAGCCATTATAAGTCTTGGTCGACCCTGTAAATATGGACGACTAACGTTTCCTGTTTCTTGGTACCTTGCCCATAGCCTCGACACCACGGGTTGGTGCACACCTATTGCCCTGGCAATATCACTCTATGTTCCGTCTGATTCCAACATCCCAATGGCTTGACCACTTGTAAGGACAGCCATGTGCCGCCTGTGGGGCATCTTGCTACAGCATTAAATCGTTTCGAACACAAACAAAATGCGCTGGCAACCAGAAATTAGTTTTTTTTTCTCATCTATCCCGTTATTTCTTCCATTACAGGTCTCAGTCCTTGTCTCATACAAATTATATGTGGTCACATACTATTGCATCATTATTCCCACATTTCCATATGACCGCCGTTATCTGCAAGTAACTTTTGTTTCTGTTTTCGCAGAGTATTTGTTAAATCTAGCCCAGTTTTTAAACTATGCCTCCCATTTGGACACCATTGTAGATCTGTTGATTGGAACAAAAATGACAGCGATAACCGTCTTAATGGAATGCAAGATTCATAAAGTAATTAGTTTAATTTTAAATGCCAAATCAGTACAGATATTTGGAAACGGTTTACTCTATCTTATATTTTAATCTTTTCTAAACTTACAGTATGGAGCCATCTTATCAAATACACTACTTAGCAACAAGTCGAAATTTCGCTTTCTAACTACACATACGTGAAGAGTTTCATATTAAATTCCCTGTCGCGTCATCAATATTACAGGTTACTTTAAGCCATCAGCTCCCCTAGAATTCACACAATTGTTAACAACAAAAACTGTTTATTATTTTGTCTGTAATCCCTTAGCTCTGAAAAATAACTGTAAATTGATGTCGCAATAGGGCAATGCATATGAAACCGAAAACGCAGTTCGAACACGAAACATTTGACCTATTGCTAAGTCGCTTATTTTAGAATTCAAGTAGTGTAAAGGGATGAAATTATCAGAAAAAAGTGAAATATACCATCGAGAAAACAGTTTTCAAATATCTGTACTAATTTAAGGTCGTTGTTTTACCTCCGAGCGACACGTTTTTGCACACAATTGGGTAAATGACTAGATGACAAGGACCCCGAATGCTCAGAGAAGTTGGGAGAGGTGACCCACTGGAACAGCTGTTGGGAAACAGATGATAACCTCCTGTCCAGGCCATCCAGCGTGTTCTTTAACGTACACAGTGTATGGCTCTCCCACACAAGAGGCCACAACTTAACGTCCCATCGGACGGACGGCAGCCTTTCTAAGCCATCGTTCCCTACTAAGTGGGTAGTGTGGGTACTTTTGAGGAGATAAATCTCAAACATGGGAACTGCAAATTACGATCCTGGCGAGCTACCGATTGAGCCACCCCCGCCGCACGCATTTAGAGTTAATTGAATTTCGTTATGAATTATGGATTTCATTCAGACATATACAGCTGCCTCATTTTCTCCATTCAACCGACCATATTTTCTTCAAATATAAAAGCGTCTCCCCTTTTATATTTGGCAATACATCTGGAACTCTAGAAACCAGAATAAAAAAGCACAAAGCTGTAATTAAAAATAAAATAGAACAGAACTGGAGAGACACATAAGAAAAATTAATCATAAAACAGGCAGGAATTCAACAGCCATATTATAAAAAGAAAAAAAAAATTGAGAAAAGTAGAAGAAAGATTAACTAATAGAGTCAACAGATGGCGCCATGAACGATGTGCAAGGAATTATATTACCTAAATTCTGGCATCCACTAATACAAGAGGAAGAAAGTTCCGACAGACCTGCAACCTTCTGGGATGACGACTCCAGTCAGGGGTCGAAATATTTATTTCCAAGTAAGTGAATCTCTTTGTCTTAAGTTAAACCGATATTAATATTAATCTATCTACTTAAAGAGAACCATGAATGCAATTGTTAGGTATGTTTATATGAAGAATCTGTTACCAAAGATGGAAGTTAATAAACCCATTCCGGCAATGACAAAAACCGATTTGGCAGCGATTACTATTTCCCGTTGGAATAGTATGGTAAATGTATTCCTTTTGGAATTTCGGCTTGCGGATCGGCACTGCAATTCGGAAGACAACCAGAAACACTCGGTGATATCTTTACGTGTCTACCACGATTTCCCAAATATACAGACACTGACACATAGACATTTCTTTTCTTAATTAAAGATATGGAAGAAGTATACTGAAAGTCAAAATAACTTAAGATCCTATGAGATAAAATAAAAGTGGTACAATCGATTGAGACGGAAAAATAAATAAATAAATAAATATATAAATAAAAAATAAAACTTTATTTTTATGTGAGCGGCAAAAATAAAGTTACCTTGAGCTACAAAATGTAAGTTACTTGAGGACAGCAAACAATAAGTTAGCTTGGGCCAACAAAATGTGTTAGGCAGGCGCTGAGTTAATTTATGCTTTGGACACGTCTATTATAAATAACTATGAACATGTCCGTTTACAATTTCATGAAGAATACACGGATATGCCCTTTGCGTATGGGTTTTACAGCGTCAACTCTATTGCTGTCCTTTCGTGAAATTGACTCATTTCCGAAAGGGAATTAATTCATTTCAGTGCCGAAGAGGGAAATATTATTAGTACGTACAGCAAAGTACAAGAAGAACTTCCTGCCTATTCAATGTTTGCGCATGACAGTCTCAAGAATGTTACACCAGCATCAGTATTGTATCCATATCATATCATGCGAATTCAACATCTTAAATCTCCCGATATGGATGGGTGGTTGTAATTCTACCATTGGATTGATGCATATCGGGCTTGCACATTTACATTTTTTTCACCAAACGTTTGCTCGTGAAAGAAGAAAACAATACCAGAAACTCCCATTTATAGGTTCAGTAACTACCAACAAAGTATCCCGGTAAACATATGGTGTTGCTGGTGACCAGCTGAATGGATCATGCATCATTCAGATATATCAGATAATCGCCATATCCAGACAATAGCCACGGAATATTTACACTGAGGTTTTGCAACATTAACTGCCAATCCTCTTTGTGAACTTTTTGTGAAATATTTTACGAATACGACTTGAGACATATTACTAGCTTGACAGGCATCCTCCCTTTCAGTAGGTACATCACTCAGTATCTGAGTAAGCCATTCGCTAACCCGTAGACCGGCCAATTCTGGAAGTATGTTAAATTGGCTCCACGGTAATCGACTCTGAACTTTGTAGTTTACCATGTATAGGGATGCATAAAAACATGCTGTATGAGCTAAAGATGAACATGAGAGAACGGCTTCAGCGAATTATAAACGTTTCAAGACTCATAAATAATGCTGAAGTTCTTAAGATTGCAAGATCCCCTACACTAATCGGGAAATGCATCTAAGCTGAAGGGGCTATTTTGAATAATTTTCTGCACTAGTAATAAATGTACAATTAATTATTATTCTAAATAAATAAAAATTAGGAATATAAATTTTTCGTTTGTTATATATATTGTAGATGTCCATAGCTCCGTAACCGTTACAAATCGGACCCACGTTAACATGGCATTTCTAACTCAGGAATTATGGACCGTAATTCATAGGACATCTGTATAAAATTTAAGGAATAAAAGAGGGAAGTTAAAGCAGAAATTTTAAATTATATTTATAAGATTTAAAATAATGAGCAAGAATAGGTCACGTATATGATATCTGGCATTATGCTTTTCCCTATATCAACAATGATGAAACCAAACTGCTTAGAATTGGTCAAGACATTTGATCAGAACAGAAAATATAGTCAAAATTTTGATCAAGAATGTTATCGCAAAATATCTTTCTGAATGTATTTTTCATTGGAAGAAAATCCTTGAACTCATTTAGACTATACAAAAAGGAATAAATCTCGGCACTCTTTCCTATGAGACATTCGCAGACCTCAAGGCATTCATCGAGAGTTATTGTACTGAATGCTGAATTTCTTACGAACAGAATGTTGCGGATTAGAGATCCCATCTGATAAAGAAGGCGGTTTTGGAAGCTCATCTTTCGATCTTTTCTCGTTGAAGATCGAGTGCTGTGCAAGAGGTGGTAGAGGCATGCAGTCACCTTTGTAAAGACTGGGAGAATCTTTCACACACATCGGCACGTACTTCAATTCGTTTATTCTTCGTATTAAGGTAGCCTTTTTTCCTAGAGCTTACTGCTATTGATCACATAGTTCACGCGTTTCGGAGTATTACAGGAACAGAAATGCAGTTGCAAGTCGTTATCTTTCCTAATTTGTGAAGTGCACATGTTTGAAATTGATTCCGTTTTAGAGAAATGTAGCAAAATACTTCTAATCGCAATTATGTGAACCGACATCTGGAGAAATTGAGAAACTTTTCAACTTGTAATGTAGCTAATACTCTGTTATAAATGCATAAATATATTTACTTTGCGTGTTTAGACTTTTTTTGATAATATTGCATGTATATACATACCGTAAATGTTCGAAAGTAGCCTGGGATAAAGGCTACAATTTAAAAATTCTTGTTTGTATCTGGCTATAATTTCAACCAATGTAAGAATAACAGTCCAGGCTACAAATTAAATTAAAACTATCAATACAATAACTAAAATGCAACTATTGCGCGGAGCTTTTTCAGTCAATTTACGAAGGTGTAATTACATAACAAAATTACACAAAACAGTTTCAGTTTTTTTACATAAAATTTTTAGAAATCATTCCATGTCAATTCAAACACTTTCCTAAAGGAACTTTACAAATGCGTTTTCACGAAAAGAGATTCCTCACATCGAAACAAACACACACAAAAATAAAGTGAAAATAGTTTGATATAAAAATTAACATAAATAATTCATGGATTTTAACCGTTGCAAAATGTAAAAAAGTTAAGCAGTATGAGTTATAAAGTCCCTTTTTCTTACCGACACATTTTGTATCAGAAACAGGCATTGTAGCTTGCCGTTTAATATGTCACATACATACATACATACATACATACACACATGATAAAGCATTGCACATTGCTGCTTACCCATGGAAATAATTCAGTATTGCTCTGACTATCAAGCTCATTGTTTTGGTGGAGGTTTTATAGAAGTAACCGATTGGGACATGGAACGAGTTTTAGAGGAAATATTATTCTTTTAAGTATGCGTGTTATGAAGCATAATGCAAATATTTAAATATGATGTATGTAGATTTATGCATAGAAGTATGTTTATACCACAGTACTTTGCATTTCTTAATGTCATTGGCATCACTCACTAATTCTTCATAAGTATTAAAAACTGTATTGCTAGCCTGTACGAACATTTTTGTAACTTGTGGTCAAATATATGAAATGTATAAGATTTTGCATTGCATGTACTCAAAGATTTGGTATCTAATGCAAAATCGTGTATTGTGTTTGAAAGAGGTGTATTTCAAGCTCATGTTTTCTAATTATACTTTCTGGTAATTTGTAATGACATTTGACCAAACAAATTACGTATTTTTATTATTATAGTATACTATATTAATAATATACTATATTGATTGCCACTACCATGCATTTCTAATATATATATATTAATTATTAAAAAGAAAAACTGAGCAGAAATCATTTTAACACAAATAATGGTATGTGGATTTGTGCATTTATTCCGTTCTGAACAAAAAGGATGTTTTCCGATATCCATTTCCATACGATAAACAGAACTGCACAAAAAAAAACCAAAGGTAAGGAAATAAGCATTCATGTAACAACACAAATGAAACAAGGGAGTTGGAGACACGATGAAGAGTCTTGTCTCGCAGTGAGAAAAGCTCGTCATCATTATAGACATCCTTAACTTCCTTCACACATGGGTGCGCACCACAGCAAGCAGAAATAATCTTGCGGCGCTGTCGGTGCACTTTCAGAATCATGCCCATTCATGGCACAAAATTGCACCTATTGCTCGCCATGGACTCATGGGACATGTTTGCATAGCAGACACGCGATCGATTCCAGCAGTTCAATAGGAAGAATAACAACTACTGCCGGAGAAGATACAGCCTCTACTCTAGAGACACTCACGTCATGTACAATCTGTCTGGCATCTCCTCCGAAGCATAGGCCAAAGCTAGCAAAGAGGAGGATATATGCATAAACCAGATGTTGACAGAAATTCTCTTTCGCTTTAAAATGCATCTGTCCCAATTGCTGCCTTCGTCATTCCATTATATGTCGCTCTAGGTGTTGAATGATTTGTCTCGAGCAGTAGAATCGAGGTTTATGCTCGAAAACTCCTCAATGGCCAAAATTTGAATGATAATCATTAGAATTCTAAATTATGGCTTTGCTTCATTCAAATTATATATCTCCCGCCCCGCCCCCTATGATTGGGCTTTTATCGATTGGTGGAAGAATGAACGAGATAAAAACTTTCACAACGGAAGATTGAATAAAATGACAAGTCTGGGAGAATTGGAAATTCTTTAGACATGCGAGATATAAATATTGAACTCATTTGTTTTCTTCTGAAATGGGAAGCATATAATAATAATTTTATCCTGAAGCGCTAGAGATTTTCTGGTCAAGAAAAAAATTATTCCTCAACTATTCCAAATCTAATAAAATAATGTGTATCTACCGTTTCTGCTGCATATTGATCGGTGTTTGCTGTTGCGATCTCAATAAAATCCCATAAAACACGCTCGTGACATCAGCAAACTTTTCATCTAAAAGTATAGTTGATGGCAGGACCACAAGTTTATGGAGGCAAATCTCAACAATGTCGTATTTTTAATGTTGTAAATTTTTTTCTCAAGATGGAATGACAACCTTATTTTAATTGTATGTTTCCTATTCAAATACGAAGTTTTTAAAGCTTTCATCATTTTGTAAAGTTTTAATTGTTTTCAGTACGGGGTATTTTACTTTTTGCAAATAAGCTGTAGCTACTCTGAAATACCGTTAACCAAAGTATTACAATTTTATGACGAATAATTAGAGATAAAACTTAATGTGACATATGCGCTATGGGTAGGGAAATCTCTAAAATATTGATAGAGCTAGTGGTCTCTTAAGGGTAAGGCATTCCCAATAGTAATCACCTTCATCAAGTTGCCGTTGGTTTTTGACAGTGCGAAACAAAAAGCAGATATTTCCCACAGAAAAAATAACCCAAGTATCGCCGTGCTGCTGTTAAATATATTTCAGCGTGATGTAGCAGCTGAGATCAATGTCAGTCAAAGCGTCATCAGCAGCTTGTGGGAACAATTTGTGGTAAGTGGATCAGTTGCAGAGAGATCTCACAGTGACTGACGAGTGCAACTGACGCAAAAGACGATCGTTATCTCTTGTTTTCAACGCTCTAGATCATCAAGAGAAACGTCAGCGAGACTTGGTGGGCAACTTTTGGCTCTCTAATGGACGGCGAGCAAGCCCCGAGGCTGTAAAAAAACGCATGAAAGGGGAAGAGGATGAAGTAACTGCGCGAAAGTTTGCCAGGCAGCTTTCTTCAGTGTGTCATTAAGGTAAGCTCAACTTAAACACAGTCAGAAATGAACATGCGGACATGGGTGTAAATGGCTGTGGACAATGACGCTGCTCCTAAAAGAGTTTCAATTCATTTATTTCCACTCACAAAGCGTTTACTTGTGAAGAGACATATTGCTTCTTTTATCAGATTACCACTCAGCGTGTTTCAATCCGAAGTTTTTTTAACTTCTATAATTTATAACGTTGCTGCGTTCTTGAAGAAAAAAAAAGTTTCGCTTGCAGTCATAAAATCGGAAACCTTTTGATGTGGATGAGTCAAATGAAACGCGTCAAAACATGCAAAGATGTAACGGATTTTTTTTTCATTCATAATACGTTCAGATGTTGGAAATTAGTGTCTCCATGCGACGTGCCTGGCCTAAATTCTAATGAATTTTCTTTTTTCTAACCACCACCTACAGTTCACATGATATGCTTTCATAAATATGTGTTTATTGATTTATCTCCCAAAAGATACAGAAATACGTTTACAGTAATTGGCTAAGCTTTGGCTAGTTTCGTTGGTAGGGAAACTACGACCAGTTGCATTTCGAAAACTATTTATCGTTCTAGTGTGATTATAATAATTGGGAGTTAAATTGGGAAAGGATCTGTCTCATTTCTCCATTACTTCCATTTAGGTTTTACTCTGTCAACATCTTCCATTACCTCCATTTAGGTTTTACTCTGTCAACATCTTCCATTACCTCCATTTAGGTTTTACCCTGTTTCTATTTTACATCACCACCATTTAGGATTTACATTGTCCCCATCTTCGCTTACTTCTATTTAGGTCTTACTCTGTCGCAACTCTTAATTACTTCAATTTAGGTTTTACTCTGTCTCCATCATCCATTACTTCTATTTAAATTTTGCTCTGTCTCCATCCTCCATAAATCCCATTTAAGATTTACTATGTCTTCATCCTGCATAAAAACCATTTAGGATTTACTCTGTCTTCGTCCACTATAACGTCAATTTAAATTTCACTATGTCACCGCCCTTCAATACTTTCATTTAGGTTTCACTCTGTCTCCACCCTTCAATACTTCCATTTAGATTTCACTCTGTCTCCGCCCTCCATCACTTCCATTTAGGTTTCACTCTGTCTCCGCCCTCCATCACTCAATTTAGGTTTTACAGTCTTCATCTTCCATTAAGATACAGAATTCCATAAGAATACAGTTTAGGTCTTACTATTTTCCATCCTCCAATACCTCCACTTAGTGTTTACTCTGTCTCCATACTCCATTACTTCCATTTAGGTTTCACTCCGTCTCCACCCTCCATTGCTTCCATATAGGTTTTACTATGTCTGCATCCTCCATTGTTTCTATTTAGATTTTTATCTGTCTACATCCTCTATAAATTCCATTTAGAATTTGCACTATCTCCATCCCCTATTACCTACATTTACGATTTACTCAGTCTCCATCCACCATAACTTCCATTTAGGTTTCACACTGCCTCCATTACTTCCATTTAGGTTTCACTCTGTCCCCATCCTCCATTGCTTCTGTTTAGATTTTTCTCCGTCTCCACCCTTTATTACTTCCACTTATGTCTTACTCTGTCTCCATCCTCCATTACTTCAAATTAACTTTCACTCTGTCTCCACCCTTCATTCTTGCATTTAGGTTTTACTCTGGGTTCGTTACTTCCATTTAGGTTTCACTCTGTCTCCATTCTCTATTACTTCCATTTAGGTTTTACACTCTCTCCATCTCCATTATTTCTATTTAGGTTTTACTCTTTCCCCATCCTCCATTGTTTCTGTTTAGATTTTGTCCTGTCTCCATCCTCCAATATTTCCATTTAGGCCTTATCTGTCCATTCTCTATTACTTCTATTTAGGTGACCATACTGATGAAATGAGTTTAAAAACTCTACCATGTCAAAATCAAAAGTTCGACCATGGAAAACACTGAACATTCTTCGCCAATGTACCACTATTGTATATTTTTCAGAGATCTCGATGCACCAATCGTTTTTCACTTTAAAGTTTTACCTGACACCAATAATAGAGTCAGTTTCTCTTTGCTCCACGTAAATTAATATTTAACACTCGGAAAACAAAGTCAGAATATTAGAATATAGATCTCATCATTTCAAGATTAAACTAGTAGCTGCAAATGTGGACAAAAAATAGAAACTTCCTCGTGTTTTATCAATGAGAATAAAATTGAAACCTGTGCAACTTCTTAACTAAACATTTTTTTTTCTGAAAAATAGTACTGAATATAAATTTAATATCTGATTTGGAACAATATTCATTCGGTGTTTAAAACTATTGAACAATGAATATTTAACAGTAGAAGATCCAGTCACACACACGCAAAAAAAAAGTCTTGAAACGAAAGAATTGCTTACAGAAACTTCTAAAATATACACTCATTTCATTAAATAATTTAAATGAAATAAAACATAAGTCAGGGCAAAAAATAAAAAAGAGAGAAAAAGAGAGCAAGAAAAAAGGGCTTTGTGATTAACCACAGGGGTCGCAGTCATCTTTTCGCTGAGGGTAGGCATCTAGCTGCAGTAAGACTTGATTAAAATTAATATTTTGCAACGTGGAGAATCTTTCCACCCAATGTCTTTCAAGATTCAACCAGAAAACAAATGCAACGGAAATATCATACGACTTTCCATGTTAACACCTTAACTAAATCACAAAATTATTCAGACACCGTTATAGTGAGCAGTGACAAGGGCCCATATGATAAACGTTTTGTGAAGTATAGCATATGTCACATTTGGCAATAAAACGTTCAATTTACGTAGAGGAAGGGGCCGAAACAAGTAAAAATGCCCTAAGCACAAGGGTTGCGTAGAGACCTACCACGACTCATGCCTTTCACGCCCCTGTCATCAATATGGCTTAACAGTCAGTTCCTTCTTCCTTGCTGACCTTTCAATTGTTCCTGTCGTGACGAACAAAGATGAGATGAGCTCATCTACGGCAATGATCTGTGGTCACGTGTCTTCAATCTTAACAGCATGATGGAACTCTGCACTGGAGAGGGCGAGGGGGACAACTGGATGGTTTCATGTCCAAAGATCAAGATGGGAAGAACATAAAAAGGGGGATGACTCTTGCCTCCTTTGTTGGACAGCTTACCAGGGTCAGTGAGGGGGTCACCTGGAGAATGTGTGGTGACCGCCCATTGGCCACCTCTGGGTTGTTTCAGCGTCTGAACAGCTCGCTTCGGCCTGTGATTAATCTTTAGTCATTTGGAGAAGGTCTCAAATTTGCACGGAAAGTTCTTGAACACCATAGCCTGGAGATATTCTTTCTCAGCAGCACGAGTACTGGGGAAACAGAAACTGAAGGATCAAGTAAAGTCAGGGAGGACGACAAAAACAGCAAAATGACAGGATCAGTCAAGTCCTAGGTACGTAGGGTCCACATTTAGAGAAATGTTGGCATGACAATAGTACAGTTGCATCAATATTGTCCTTTGGATCAAAGATAAATATGAAACGTAAAAAAGTGAAGAAAAAAAAAAACTTAAATAATCCATCCGCTGTGGTTAGGTTCCTGATTTAATCTGTGGTCAAAAAGGACTAGGTAAAATTTGTATTAAGGGGAAGTGATATGCAAAGAGTCATACACAAAGTCCAATTAGTGAGGATTGACTCAGTCGGTAGCGCGCCAGGTTGTAATCTGCAGTTTTGCATTTGGAGTCCCAACTGCGCCTGTGTTAAGAATTTTCTCCGTTAATTCCCGTTCTACCCTCGTTGAGAAAAGGGTATGGGACGTTAAGCCATGGCACTGTGTGCAGGAGAAAGTCATACCCTGTGTACGTTAAAGAACATTCTGGGTAATCTTGATGGGAGGCCTCCAGCTATTTCTTAATAGCATTTCAGTAGATATCCTTCCCCAACCTTTTATAAACCCTTGGGTCTTTGGGACCTGGCCTTTTAATCCATTTGTGCAAAAAAATAAGTGGTGCTTAGAGGTACCAAAAATACCATAATAAACATTTCAAGATTGAAAACAAGTATGCCACATTAAAATTTAAGAAAATATTTCTTATATAAAACCTGCAATCAAAATTATACTTAATTGGTTTTATTATATACAAATACGAAGCGAACATCAATGTGTGCAAACTAGTACTTTTTAACGTATCGATAAAGGTAATTATTTTTGTGCCCAAAATTATTTGATTAACATCAATGCAATATTTCCGATTGATTCATAAGCAATAAACCGTCCTGGTGGCTGAGTGGTTAGCACAAATTGTTACTGATCCAAGGGCGCCGGATAAAGGTAATGAACTTTAGTTTTCTGTGGGAAGCTGCTGCTTCAGGGATAAATGATTTTTTTTTCGTAAATAATATGTATACCGTAATTTTTCCTACAGACAGTTTTGCTTGATTTTTGCTTTTTTAAAAATGGAAATACAAACGTGCAGCTGATGAAAAGGTCTACAATTCATTAACGGTGAATACTCATTGGAAAGGGATTACTGTACATATTTTCACATCACCCATTTATAAGTCCCCTAAGGAAATAAATCGAACTACCAACTTCACACCCAAATAAAAATATACCATTTTGTATATTTAAAAATGTTATTTATATAAAATTAACTACAATAATAAAATCAAACCCAAATTGTAGAATATTATTACTTTTTTTCCATTTTTTTTCTTGTTTTTGTTTTTTGTCACAATGTTTTGGGTGTTTTTTTTCGAAAACCGATATAGAATTTGAAAACAAAAAGCAATGTTTCAGCAATTATTAAATCTTGAGTAATCCAAAGTATATAATTTTATTTTGTAGTTGAAATGTTTACATTACCCGTAGTCAAATATCTGTTCCCTCTGATTGCAAACATTAAGCAAAAGCGTACGCTGGATTCGTAGCGCAATTCAATCGATAGAAATAATAACGGAAAAATTAATCTTATGAATAAAGTCTCCACATTTTTCAAAATAATTTCGAACAGAGTGAGCAAAGTTTATTAGTGAGGCTTATTGCTCTCTAAATAAAAAATAATTCGAGGATATCTGAAGACAATTGACTGAGAAAAGGTTTTCCACTCTATTTGATCTTTCGCCATTCCGGTTCATTTGTGGAATTTTTAGGTTGTTGTAGTAATTATTAAATGGTTGTTTCGTCGTTCTGAAGTGTGGTTTAGAAATTCTTCATTCAAAAAGGTCACGTTCGCAAATGAACTACATACACCAATTAAGATGAAGAATACATATCGCCACTGGAAAATATAGGAAACTCGTTTCCAAAAAGAATGAAGTTTTTTGTTTACCGACTTTTCCACAGTTTTAGTTCGAACTAATAGATGATTGGGAAAATGGAAATAGTGGTATTTTATTAGTAGCGAGGTTGATTAGGTTCCATGGCGCTGATTCCACGTGCAAATATAGCTCGCTGACGTGCAACCGCGACGAATAAATTGTGGTGACGGTGTATGTGGCTCAACAGTCATAAGCATACACTTTTGTGAGCACGAACCTTTCTATATACCACCGAGGATCGACAGGTTTTATGAAGTTCGTTGACCTTTCTCACTCTGGGTATTCCGAGTCACAAATTATAAAAATAAAGAAAATCGGATAATTTCGCATTTCTCAAAAGGATATCTATGTGGTGAAACAGCGCATGGCATACGAACTTCCGGTAGTGATTGCAGGTACGTAAAAAAGCGTAGAGCGCCAGATCCCACATCAGATGTTATCAAGAAGATCCACACAGTGGTCAGTGGACAAAACCCCGTAATTCAGAAAACTGTCGCCAAAGCCTGGAAGGTGTTCTAGTCGGTTGTCCAAAATATCATTAGAGGCAATCTTCGCTGACAAGCACACGTCTGGTATCCACAAGTTACTTCCTCACCACGTAACGGAACTGCATAGCAATTTCCGCAAGCTGTATGAGCTTTACCTAGAGTCTACCTTGAAAAATGCAACAAGTCACAATCATTATATTACCAACCAATCGGTCAAACAATGGTAGCGAGAATGCCAAACATTTTTCCAAATGTTTTATGATCATTGCTGGGTATAGCTATAATGGAAAGATCAGTAGAGCACGAAAAAACCCCAAAGTAAATTCTCTCCAATTTCAGACAATCGTTCTGAAGACAATAATATACTGGGACAAACTGCGTGCCTTTTATGGTATGGACTTCAACACCATATGGTTGCATCAAGGAAGAGCGTCGAGTCATACCTTAGCGTCTACATGTACCTATTTTCAACGAATGGTATAAAACAGGAATCCACGATATACGATTAGAAGACATTCCTTTTAAATCACCGGATGCTTCACCCACTGACCTTTGTGCATTTGGACTCTTGAAATGGACTCTGAGTAAACGTCGACCAGAGACTCTTGATGAATTATGGAACTCTTTGCAAATAGCATCCTCTTTGCGATTAGATATCAGATTGGTAAGTGTTGCACAACAGAAACACCAGATCGAGCATGATCGATGGCGAAATAAAGGTATTTGATATTACCCAGGCCTCTGAAAATAGCGCCATGTAACGTAATCAACCACGATACAACCGCGAATTTCGGTTTTATTTCTTAAATTGCGAACGTTTTTCTCCCATACACACCCTCAGAGAAAACGGGGCAGATTTTTGCTGCCAGTGGATTATCTCTTCACACCCTACCACCGAAATTTCTACATAAACAGACCACTTAGAATATTTGTTAAAATTTTCTTTTTCCGTATTTAGTTCCCGCTAACGATGCAAATAAAAACTAACAAAGGATTTGTAAAATGCGAATTATACTATATTATTAATACCTATTGATCTAAAATATAATTTTCCAAATATCTTTTAAACAGAATAGTTGCGTCCAATCAGTTGTCGATGCAAACCTTATAACGTCATATTTCACCATAAAAATTTCAAATTTCTAGCATAAATTCATCGCTTCCAATATTCGTTAAAATTTTACAATTTTCAACTCTTTTCACCGTTAGAGGGCGCAGATTAAACTTTTAGAGATTCGGGATATTCGAATCGTAATCTTTCATCAATACCTATATAATTCATAAAGAAATTTAATATAATTTTATGAAAAAAAAGTTGAATGTCTACAGATGGACAGACAAATACATGACAAAGTGAAAAAATCCCGTTTTACTTGGATAAAAATGGAAATTCAGCTGTCTTATCAGAAGACCTTGACACACACGATTTGTCTGTCTAGCTATTAATGTTAGCATATAATTCTATAAAACTTTCGATCTTCGATATAATTATATTTCAAATAAACAAATTTTTATTAAATGAACAGCCAAACGTTTTTAAAAAATTCTGTTGCGCTAAGTTTGAGGAATAAATGATGATAAATACTTTAAAATCTCTTGTATATGAACTTTATGCATGAAAACCTAAATCTACTATTAAAATCATATGTGTGAGATTTACACATTCAGTTAACTCATAAAACATAAACGTGATTTGATGCGATATACAATTACCGATAAGGGTGTTAATTATCATCAAAATAACGTATAATGATGAGGTATATGCAATGAATGGAGCTTCGCTTGCTACTGGCAATCAGCCGTAAAATCCATTAATTCACGATACGAAATTTAACACGTGTCGAAGCATCAACGTCAGCTCAAAGTGTCATCTTCGTCAGGTGTAATTTCCCGCCTCTTCGACCTTTCCGCGCCGCCATGCCTCCAACTGATCGAACGATATGAAGTCGAGCACAGCGATGCGATTCATTAACTCGGGGATTTGTTACCGTGGATTAGTCTGCTTAAAATGCGATTCCGAAGACGTCATCAATGGATCAGAACCAATTAAAGGATTGCGCGGGAGAGATTAGAAGCAGATATAAATGGCAGAATCATTGCTTCAATTGGGGAATGTGCAATGAAAAAGGTTGAATCATGACTTCCACACTTCGAACTCCCGATTTGCCAGATTCTGTTCTCAGCTATATCATATAAAGTAGGGGTTCTCATCGTGGGGTACGCGGTAAAATTTTCTGCCATGCGTGAGAACTCAAAAGTCGCTAGATCTAGTAACAAAGTAAATGTTTTATTTTATTCCCATTGTTATACTATAACTATAATTTTATCTAACTATACATCTGATACGCCAGTTACATACACATTTCCAGGGGGTAGGTGAAGCATAAAAGGTTTAGAACCACTGATATAAAGCATTGATTAATCCTTAACATGAGAAAACCTATTATTATATCTGACAAAGCCATTTTCAGCAAAACAGTGAAGGAAATAGCATTTTGTCAGCAGTTCGTGCCTATAACTGATGTAAGTAACGGTTCATATTAATTGACCTTCGGGTTTTAATTTGAAATCATATTACCTATAAGCTGGTAATTAACTGTGAGAAGGAAATCTGAATGAAATTTGCATTATTTTAAAGTGTTACACCATGGAGATATTGCAACTGCAAAGGCACTGTTATCAAATTCGTATGTCTTAATGTAAGGAAAAAGAGCCATCTTATATTAGGAACATATTATATCAGTTTTCCCGTTATTGAGTAACAGATAGAAAATCCAAAATGAAAACATATCCGTAGAATGCATATCGTTACTCATTCATCACCTATAAAACTTTATTCTGATAAATAAATTGAATTTCAGATTATCGCTTAAACATCCTTTACCCAATATTCATACAGTGGACCTTCGTTATAGCGCTGCTCGCTATACCGCGCACTCGGTTATAGCGCGGGCGATGTTCGCGATAAGTTCAAACATGTTTATACAGGTCCGTGCGGCGTTAGTGAGTATCGCATTTTATTGTTACTGCGTATTGAGTAATTGTGTATGCATTGAGTTCCGGCATGTATTTTGAATAGTGTTTAATTATTGTATGCATGATGAGTAAAAGAAAAGCTTACAGTGTGAAATTTATTGTGTCGCTCGGTATAACGCGGTTCACCTTATAACGCGGGTGTTGTTTCCCGCCCGACATGCGCGTTATATCGGGGGCCCACTGTATTTGAAATAAATCAATGTTTCAATGTGAAACAAAAACATTTTCCTTCCAATAACATCCCATAGCTGCCTAACAATTAAATATCATTAAAAGCAAAAGGATTTTCTGCTTCATTCATAAAGAATTCAATCGCAAAATTTTCATAGTCTTTGAACTAAGGTAAGTGTTAATATTCCTAAATGGACGGAGATCCAAATATTAATAACTTCAGAGCAATGAAAAACTCATTCTGTCCAAGTATCCGGCATTGCCCGAGAGAAAAAGTCGCTTTAACATAATGGCGCATAGAATTACGTATGTTGTAAGAAGCTTTCACAGAAAGAGCCTTTTTGTATGAAATCGAACTATGAACTGAAAAAGTATTTAAATTATCGTCTATGCTGCTCCTGAGTCATGTTCGTTTGATGTCGTCAGAGATGAGATCTGTCGCTGACATACAAATGGAAAATCTTATTTTTTGTCTTTATGAGATTAAATTAACGCAGCATAAATTCATGCAAACACGTTCATTTATTTTCCTTTATGGCAAGGTTTTTGTCTTTCCATTTTGCAATGAACGTAAAAGAAATGCTGAACAAAAGCGTTGAAAAACTTTTGCATTTCCGAAAAGACTCTCTTTTCGCAAATTTTAATAGTCTGAAAATGAACAAAACCTGAAAACTTCCAAAGCATGATTTTAAAACTTCTCTACTTCTCGACTTAAATAATAAATAAATACATACAAATGTTCCCTTTTATATGGTATAGATAATCGTTTTTTGTACTTTGGACAAGTGGCTCAGTCACTAATAGGTTTGTTGCACGTAAAATCAGCCCAAGTGTGTTACCTTAGCAGGCATTGCTGGGAAGAATCTGGTCAGCAAAAAATACGAATTGTCCGAAGACATAGAATTTTAGAAAAAAATAATGTTTTCTCACTATCTGTTGATCCTATTTATTTTTTTTTGTATTGTACATACTCGGGCTATTCCTTAGCTTCTGTTAAAAATTCGACTCTCTATCATTCTTTTTCTAATGAGTATGATAACCACAGACACACTCATCTCTTATTATTATAGACTGCAAATATCCGGCTTAAACGCTAACATCAAATGGTACAGATTTCTTTTAAACTTACTGTACCATAGTAAATGCTTTTTTTTTTAATTTCTATCCTGAAATGACCATAAAAATTAATATCTTCATATATTACATATTTTAAAATATAACGAACATCTTAAATTGGTAGACAAATACTAGGAATCAATAAAAGGAATCTTTATGAGATTAGATTACTATTAAAACAAAATTAGGGCAAAATTAGGTTACTATTAAATAACATTAATTGTAACCTAATATTGTAGAATACTACAATCTTGAATCTGCGAAATTTCTTTATTTCAGAAATATATATTTGGATTAATTTTTTCCCTCTACCTATGTATATGACATATTACTTCACTATTAGCTTTGTGTAACGCATTCTCCAAATTCGGGATATTGATTCTAATTATCAAACTTTCCAAACTTTTTTATAAAATAATGTAGATATTAGATATAGGAATTATGAGGAAAAAATTAAAACAAAGGTTATTGTTAGTGTTTTAGTATTAGGAGCATGGGAAAACAAAAAAAATGGTATATAAATATAAAAAATAATGTCGTAATCATAATCATCCTCAAGCAGCCATGGGCTACGGAGGTCCAACCAGACTGTGCAGTTTAGTTCTCCAAGCAAGTCTGTCCTGAGCTACATATGCTGTATCCGGCCACTGCACACCAATTCTAATAAGGTCCTGTTTGACACAGTCTGCCCACCGCATCCTAGGTCTCCCCGTCTTTCTGAAGCCTTTAGGCACACTGTTCATAACCTTATTCGCCAATCTATAATTATCCATACGGGCAACATGGCCAAACCAGCAAAGTCTTTCTCTGCACAATATGCTGCTTAAAGGAGGTTGCACACTCCTTTGCCTAACCTCATTATTAGTTACAAAGTTGAACCACCTAATACCCAAGATACTGCGTAAGCATCTAGAATCAAAAGCATCTAGTTTCCTGTTATCTTGTTTACAAAGTGTCCAAGTTTCACTAATATAACTAACCCTAGAAAGAATCAAACTATTGTACAGTCTAATTTTAGTCCTTAGGTGTATACGCCTATTTCTCCACACTCTCCATAGATTCTTAAAAGTCCCGGCAGCAATCTCTATTCGTCTGTTAATCTCATGCCGCACATCACCATTATCTTTTACATAGCTCCCAAGATAATTAAATTGTGACACCTACTCAAGATTGCAACCATTCAGATTAAATGAATCACAACCTGCCTGACCAATTTTCATCACTTTAGTTTTCTCTCTGTTTGTAACCAACCCTACTATACTACCAGTTTCATCAACAGCTCGAATGAAAGAGTTCATCTCATCAACATCATTTTGCCAAAAGGGATAAATCATCACCATAATCTAAATCAGAAATTTTCGTATCTCCAGCCCATTTAAGGCAAAAATCTTTCCCTTGAAGTGAATTTCGCATAACATAATCAATATCCAAACTAAAGAGAAAAGGAGAAAAAATGCACCCTTGTCGAACACCAGAAGTAATTCTAATCCAATTGCTACAAGCCTTACCAACTCTCACACACGACTCAGTGGTATTATAGAGAGCTTTCATTATGTTAACTAATTGTCTGGTATACCATATAATCTCACGATCAACCACAAATTATGATCATCAACAGAGTCGAAAGCCTTTTTGAAATCAACAAAGCTAGCAACCAAAGGTTTCTGAAACTCTAATCATTTCTCAAGAATCTGCCCAAGTAAAACTATCTGATCTACACATCCCCTACCACTTCTGAATCCACATTGCTCATCATGCAATTGGATGTCAACCAGATTCTTAATTCTATTAAGGAAAATTATTTAAGAAAATTGTATTAAGAAATTTAAAGAACATAATGTAGATATCATGTATGTCGAAAATTCATGATCGGATAAATTTTTGAATGACAAAAGAGAGCACAAAGCACATTTTTATGTAAGTACCTCAACAACATTAATGATCCTAAGCGGCGAATTTCAGTACCTAGACTATTTTGTTCTGCTATCATTTTCAGTATGACCCCCTACTGTTATGTCGAAATACGATTCCGATTTGAACTTGAAAGCAAAGTTTCATATCAGATTTCGCAATGTTTCTGATATCTATCTTTAAAATTACTCTGGTGTGCCAATTTTCAGTGCTATACGAATTGTCCCTCATGGTTGGAATTAGAGACATCCCTCCCTCCTTCTCTCTTTCATTTACTCCCAATCAACTGCGTACAATATACGAAAAGTAACATTAAACGAATTGGTGTAACCAGTTCTAATTATAAACGTGTTATATTGCACATATGCACTTATCAAACTTTCCTTATTTAATGTCGTAAATATAGTTATATTGTCTATTGATTAAGAGAATAATCCTTCACGATGAAACAGAGATCAACTTCACTTTTATTGCAATAGGAGCATGGGAGGAACAAGAAATGTAGCACAGAAGTGCAAATGTGTCTTCGTTTTATATATTTCAAAATATGCAACATCGGATACATTCTTCTGCGATAAATAGAGGTTAAAACTCATTTTTGTATATATCTTTTTTTTGTGTTATAAATTTATAACATACATATTCATTTGCAAATAAGTATTTGTCAGATTGACAATGTTAATTATCCCATGGTAGCAAGATTTATATTCATTGCGTATTTTCTCATAAATAATCTTAATATGAAACTTGTTTTTTTTAAAATATTATAGGAACTTAATTCCGTCGCTTTTTATGAGTTTGCATTATAAAATATCCGTAGACCGTAATTTCCAAACTTCGAAAACATACAAATCTTTCATCGATATATAAGCCTTTTATACCATAAACGCCAAAATTGAAATTAACGTAACCGCTATGTTGTACATAAAATATTAGAGAAATTTCTTCTCATTACTTATTTTGAGATTTACATTATAATTTATTTCCATCTACCAAATTTCGCATTTCTACCACATATACTACAGATCATGCTTGTATCTAAATGTGATCTTTATGCTACCAGAAACTTCGCGTCGATTTTTCAATTTCGCAATTTTCCTGAAATATGCAACCCGCATTGCCTCTAGGTGAAAGCTTCCAGAACTCTAACACATCTGCATCACAGTTAGAAATAACTTCCTTAAGTAAAAAAAAAAATCGCTGTTAGTTTTATTACAGTAGAAGTATAGAGGATACATAAGATTTCTTATATGAGTAAATAAGTGACTGAGGATAAATATGCAAACTCTTTAATGCAGAAATGATAGCGCTCTGAAAATTTGCTCGTATGATTTGGTTTGGGTTGTTTTACCTCCGATCGAAACACCCTTTTGTACACGATGGGATAAATGACCATGTCACAACGACCCCGCAGACTCAGAAATGTTGGGGAAAGGTGACCCACTTTACACCTGTTAAGAAACAGATAGAAGCATCCTACCAGGGCCATCCAGCGTGTTCTTGAACTGCACAGAACAGACACAGAGCTACGGCTTAACGTCCCATTTGATGGACGGCGGCATTTACAAGCCCACTGCAGGTGGGCTGGCAGTTTTCCGGTGATAAACCTTAAAGCTGGCCCAGATAGGACTGGAACTGGGAACTACAGATTACGAACCTGGCGCACCCTCAAATGAGCAACATTCGTTCCTGCTCCTATGATCATTCATATTGTAGATTATTTCTAGATCTCAAAAAAAAAATAAAAATCTGAGATCCGACATGATGTTCAACGTCAAATAGGTGTCGCAGTTCCGTTTAATCATGATTTATTTGTGGTTAAAAAGTGAAAATTGGTGCGTAGGGATAATTTAAAAGCTTATCTGGTTAAAAAAAGGTATGGTGCGAAGTTTACCTGATGTTTTAAGGTCAACATCGAGATTTAATTTAAATAAATGATGACATCGAAGTCAAATTGACCATATTTCGATATAAAAACAAAGGGTTTCCCTCAAATAAATATGAAGGAAATGATCTAGATACGAAGGGGTTCAAAATGTTCTTGGAAAGCTCCCAGGTGATATTGTCACAGGTAATGAGATGTGGTTTTATTACTATAAAACTCCCAGAATGATCAACAACTATGTTTGTGTTGTGAAAGATGAACTGCGTCCTTAAATCCTCCGACAAGACTTTCTCTCAAGGAAGTGAACGTTCACATTTTTTTCAGTTCCGAAGGAGTGGTAGCCGTGGATACTTTACTTGAAAAAATGGCTATAAATAGTCAATGCTACACCAACATTGTTTTGCCCAAAATGGTTAAGGAAATGAAGGAGCAGTGTCAAATACATTTAGAATACAAAAACCATTGCACTTACCTCAACATAACTTTTATTGTCCTTCAAGGTATTCCTCTCTATCATCTATGCAAAGTTTCAGATGTCTACGCCAATTCTGGAACGCTTGGTGGTATTCCTGTTGAGAAATGCTCCGCAATTCTGAATGAACGCATTTTGCAAAGGTCTTGCACCCTAGATAATGGCTTCCCAGCAAGTTCCTTTTTTTATCTCGTTTTCCAAAAAATGAAATAATGGTTTCGCTTTGTCGTCTTTTTCTGTCTGTCCGTCTGCAGACATGGAACCTTTTTATTTACAGAGATAAATTAAAATTTCCTTTTATGTTGGATAGTTATTGATGAAATATTACAATATGCACTTTCCGAATCTCTTTAAATCTATATTTACGCCCTCTAGCCGTGGAGAAAGTTGAAAATTCGAAAATTTCGATATTGCAAACGATGTATTTCTACTAAAATTTTAAAATTTTGGAGGTGGAATGTGAAGGATATTAAGTTTCTGTTGTAAAGAATGAGTTAACTCCTTAGACCCAGAGGGGGTGAGAAAAAACACCCTTTTAGTTTTAGCTGATAACACTGTTATACAAGGGAAAATTTTCTTGATTAAATGTGTTCCTAAAGTATTTTGGTGTGGGAAGTTGAAATCTGAAATGAGAATCTGCCTATCAGGGCTAGTTTTAGAGTTATGGAGATATAACACTTCAGTTTCATACATACTACGTGGGGAATGAAAAATCAGGAAATGTTACATCAAAAAAGATGGCAATACTTACTTAATATAATGACTAAAACAATGGGAAAAAATACAATATATATATACAGGGTGAATCTGAAAAAGTGGGCAAAACTTTACGGGGTGGTAGAACGCAGCTATACGAGCAATATTCGTCAGAGAATGTATGGTCGGAACGCAAACGACGAGCCGCTAGGTGGCGTTGGAAATGGTATAAAAGGGTCGGTCCTCGCACCCAACGGCATTTCTACCGTGGATTGCCGAGAGGATGGCTGGTTATACTAACCACGAAATGGCGGATATGCACTTTGTGTACGGTGCGGCGGACGGGAATGCAAGTGAGGCACAGAGACGTTACCGCGACCGGTTTCCGATGAGATGCACTCCAGATCAGAAAACCTTCGAGCCTTTGCATCGGCGGCTGTGTGAAACGGGATCCTTCGCCGCTGCCAAGCAAGACGCAGGGTGTGAAAGGAGTGTTCTTTGAGCATGTACCTCAATTACATTCCTGTTAATAAAATGTTTTCTGAAGTATCTCCTCTCCTTCTTGTGTTCATTCTTTAAATGTGACAATGGAAAACTACCTTTTTACTTCTCACCGCTTGCGTTCCGACCATACATTCTATGACGAATATTGCTCGTATAGCTGCGTTCTACCACCCCGTAATGTTTTGCCCACTTTTTCAGATTCACCCTGTATAAAACATATAACTAGCGACTTTTGAGCTCTCACGGCGTACCCCAAAAACTTTTACCGCATACCCCACGTTGAGAACCCCTAGGTTCTAGTCTGCCTCTGTAAAGTGTGTTTAAAAAAAAACGTATAAATGATAAGATATTTGTGGAATTAACATCAGTTTTTTCAAACAAACTGAATTCTAGGGTATGTAAAGATATTTTATGACAATATTTGTGTAGTTAACATGACAGGTTTGTGAATACTTCTATTCTGTTTTTTCTTTGTATTCTAGAAAATGTCAAAAAAAGGCCGACAACTTCTGTTATATTTGCGGAGAGTTCACCTTTGCAAGACAGAAGAACAATTGTCACCTATAATAAAGAGAGCATATAAACATTGGTTTGGATGTAAAATAGGAGATCAGGACAGGTAAAGGTAGCACCATGCTATTCGTTGTACCTATGATATGGAGGGAACCAAAAGACCATTCCACATATTACTACTTCTGTATTGATTCTGTATCCAGGGCTTTACCAGCAGAAAATCGAAGAGACATATCGATTATCCTAACTTATCTTCTGTAATACGACCAGTAGCACATTCTAAAACTTTGCGAGTTTCACTAACTCCAAGTCAGGAAATAGAAGATGAAGAAAGTACTGGAGAAGAGAGTGAGGCACATGAATCACCTTCAGAAAGAAGTGTACAGTCGCTCAAAAAAGTATCCGAACATTATGCTGGATTACAGAATTCAGAAAAAATATCTGGCAACGATTTTTTTAGAAATTAGTGATCTGGCAACCTTCGTGTCGTGAAGGGTGACCTTCGTGACACGAAGGTTGCCAGATCACTAATTTCTAAAAAAATCGTTGCCAGATATTTTTTCTGAATTCTGTAATCAAGCATAGTGTTCGGATACTTTTTGAGCGACTGTACCTTTCTACGAGGCTACCATGGATTCAACTCCACATTTTTTAACAGTGGTAGAACGATTTGGTTCCTGATCTAGGGCTAAATAAACAAAATGCTGAACTGCTGGGCTCTAGTTTGCAAGAATGGAATCTTCTCCACCCTAGTAAAAGTATAACTTTATATAGAAATAGAGAACGGAATTTTGTTGCATTCTTCTCGCATGGTGACCGATTGACTTTCTGTAATGATATTGCCGGTTTGATGACAGCTTTAGTCTTTAATCATGACACACAAAATTGGAGCTCTTTACAGATGCATCGAATACTAGCTTGAGGGCAGTTTTACTACATAATGGTAATTTAATGTCTTCTGTTCCAGTTGCCTATGCTGGTATGACAAAAGAATCATATAAGATTCTATATATAATGCTCAAATCCTTTAAATATACGGATTTCAATTGGAAAATATGTGGGGGATTTAAAAATCATTGCCATGATATTGGGAATGAAACAAGGGAACACAAAATTTCTTTGTTTCCTTTGTGAATGGGAGTCATGACAGACATTCCATTCCTTGAAAAAAACTTGGCCAATACGTAATTAGCAAGTGGGAGCAAAACATTTACAGAAGGAGAGACTTATAGCTTTTGAGAACGTGATCGTTCCTCCCCTTCATATAAAACTGGGACTTATGAAGGAATTTGTCAAGGCAGTGGATAAATATGGTTGAGGATTTGCCTACCTAACAACAAAATTTCCCCGTCTTTCAGAAGCAAAGATAAAATAGGGCGTGTTTGTTGGCCCTCAAATAAGACAGTTGAAGAAAGATGTGAAATTTGCCGAATATCTAGAAAAGAAAGAGAAACTTGCTTGGACACGTTTTAAGAAAGTTACAGACAATTTTCTTGGAAAAAAGAGATTTAAAGATTTTAAAGAAATAGTAAACCAGATGCTACATGTATGTCGCGATTTAGGATGTAACATGTCTTTGAAAGTGCACTTCCTGCATTCACATCTGGACAATTTTCGGAAAGCTGCAGTGACGTCTCCGATGAATAAGGTGAGAGGTTTCACAAAGATATTTCGACAATTGAAAAGCGATACGAAGGGAAGTGGATGCCTACAATGTTGGCTGTTTTTTGTTGGAATCTCAAAAGAGACAGCACAGATAAACATAAAAGAAAAAAATGATTTACGTTTGGTGGTTTTGTTATTTAATTATTCTGCATTCATTTTATTTCTGTATAATATTCTGTCAAATTTTCTGTATTAATTTATAATCATTTTATTACTAAGGAAGTTAAGAATAATCTCTTTTTTCCCTATTATTATTCATTGCAAACCTAGGAATGAAATTAAAAATTAAAAATCGTCTAACCTGAAAACTATCCCTGATAGAAAACATCGAAGCACAGATCTGAAATCTGCACTAAAAAATCCTTTAAGAATCACACAACTCTCACTTAGAAAAAAATATTTGTTTTGTAGAACAGTGTAACTGTTCGTTTTTAGAGATAAATGAAAAATTCTTTTTGTGTTACGAATTGAAAAAATATTATGATTCACACGTTTTAAATCTTCCATAAACTATAATTGCGCTCTCTAACGGTGGACAAGTTTTGAAATTCCAAATTTCGAACAAATATTGCAAACGACATATTTAAGCTAGAAATTTTAAATTTTGGTAGTGGAATGTGAACGCCATGATGTTTCCATTGGCAACAATGGATTAACCTCTTAGACCCAGGGTGGGTGGGAAAACACGGTTTTTTTGTTTTAGCACATAATTGTTTGTAAATGGAGATAAACGAAAAAATCTTTTTAGGGTTAGAAAGGAATTGAAACAATATTATGATTCGCCCTTTCGTAATGTTTCATACACTATATTTGCGTCCTCTAATGGTGAAAAAGATTGAAAATTCCAAAATTTTAAACGAATATTGAAACGATATATTAATGATAGAAATACGACATTTTGGTGGTGGAATGTGAACTTTATGACGTTTCCATTTGAAACAAAGAAAATGATAATTAGACAGTTATTTTTTGTTAGATTGACTCTAATGAAATGTTATAATTCGCATTTTTCAATTACTTATTAGTTTCAATATATACCTATATATCTTTACAGCTAACTGAAATGATGAAACAGCAGAGCTGCTAGCGAGTTTTACAAATAACCTGCATAAAATAGGAATTAGAAAAATTAATGGTAGGTTCCAAGAGATATTCCACTGACAGCAATAACCTACTTGATTTTCTGAGATAGGTATGGGAAATACAACCTTTTATATTTAAGAATTAAAAACGAAAATTTTCTTGTTGTATTATGATTACAAATGAAATACTATTTGCATTTTCCCCATCATTTGCTAGCTCAAAATTAAACTTTTAATGAATGAAACAGTAAATAAAATAAAAATTTATTTCTCTTTGAAAACGAGATTTTCATATGCGTCCTTCAAGTTAATTTTGGAAACAACCAAAAATCTCATGAATGGAGTGAATATGTAGGATAGGGTAGCTATTTGATTTTTTCCTGATCCGAATAGGCCGTAGCTTGTCGGGTTTGTGAGCTCTGGCATTTCCATGCCGAAGGAGAACCCTTGACATGCCTATTGTTGGAAGTTGCTCCTATATCTTCTGAACCATTTGGAGCAAAACAATGTTGGTGTAGTACTAACCATTTATAGTCATTTTTTCAGGTAAGGTATCCACGGCTACCACGCCTTGGGAACTGAAAAAAATTGTGAACATCCTCTTCCTTGTGCGAAAGTCTTATGTAATGATTTCAGGATGCAGTTCATCTTTTCCGACCCAAACATAGTTGTCGATCTTTCTGGGAGTTGTATAGTAACAAAACCACATCTCATCACAAGTGACAATGTCGGTTAACCGTTTGGGGCCATAGGTTCAAGCATTGCTAACATCTCCTTGCACGACTCGACTCTAGCCTTTTTTGCTCTTCTCTCAGTTTGTGTGATGCCCATTTAGCTCATACCTATCGGAACTTTAAATGTTTGATGAATAGTTGTTTCCACACAGCCAATCGATTCACTGAGATCTCATACCTATCGGAACTTTAAATGTTTGATGAATAGTTGTTTCCACACAGCCAATCGATACACTGAGATCTAAACGTATGACCTGAATGGTGATGTGTGTTTTCCTTAATGAGTTCACGAACAGCAGAGCAGTGATGGGTCTCTCGTTCACTGCCTCCTTCGGTCTTCCTGCACGAGAAAGGTCTTCAAAGTTCTGCTGTCCTTCGCTGAATTTGCGCATCCATTCCGTAATAGCGCCATATGAATAGGCATGATTCACATATACTTGTGATAAATAGGCATGGATTTATTTCGCATCGTCCCCAAGCTGGATCACACCCCAAGCTACTAAATGCATGAAAATGTAAAATATTTCCTTGCATTTAGTAGGCTCCATAGCAACAATGCACAAATTTCGCAGACTGAAGTTTACGTGCCGTCAGCGAAGAGAGAAATGATGATACAGCCTTTTTTTTTAACGCTTAATGACAAATTTAGACAAGCTTCCAAACATACCATAGCCTGGCTTGTTAACGTCTGAGGATCGGGGCAAATCTAAACACGTGTCAAGAACCATTTGAACGCCCTTCGCATTTGAAACTTGTTGAATGGGATAATTAATATTACGATGTATGTGAAAATTCATATGGCTTTGATTGCCCTTTCACACTGAAGAATATATTTTATCTTATGCCTTTTTTCGTGTATGAAAAAGATTTATCTTCATTTATTCTCATATCAAAATGCATATTTTCCCCATGCTCCTAATGATATAAACTAATATTAACATCTGTTTGACTGTAGAGAATTAACCTTGTAATGTCTACACGCATTCTAAGACATTAATAAGAAGATTTTCTTATTTAGATTAACTGGCGTTGCTGACGCTATGTAAAGAAAATTGTTAAATAAAAATCCAATGCATTTCTTTCAGTAATAGAAAGATTTACTTCAAATATTTTACGTCTACTGAATGCTCGAGTGAGAATTTGGAATACTGTTTCCTTCATCCTAAATATAATTTTAGAACTGATATATTGGTAACAACGTGCATTTTAAGGGAAACATGTCCTTTGTTCAATATGCATAAAAGCTTATATTTATGCTGTCCGACGGTCTAGACATCAAGATAAATCTATCGCGACTCTGAATTTCTCGTACTATAATACAGACAAACTTGAATATAAATGAGAAATTAACTTGAACCGGATGGGATACAAACCCCCGAACTCTTGATGATCAGATGGATTTGTATCCCACTCGGCTCAAGACAATTCCTCCTCTGTATTGTAGAGGAGCCTACAGTTGCTTATCAGTGTTTGATTGTTTTTATACTATAATATAGATGATAAATTTATTTTCAATTGGTTTATAGTGCATTCGGGAAATTATAGTGTCCTAATCAGTAGTTAAAGCTGAGAATATCTCTTTTGATTAGGCAAATCTGAAAAAATCGGCCCATCTCTCTCCCGCACTCGAATTCGGGATCTCCTGGCTGTGTGCCAATCGCTGTACCAGTTGGGAAAATGCTGGTGAAAATCCCACTTACTTGAGGAAGATTACGTTGTTCAAAACGTCAGGTCATCCATTCGCTATTTCTATCCACGGTGGATAAAATAATTAAGTGAATTTCTTCGAACTTGCACAAGTCCTGCAAAATGATTGTCACACTATATTTATGAGATTCGTTCCTTCTTATTAAATTGGTTGCCGACTTGCAATGTATAAGATTATTTACATCCAGTTCTTTGATGATATGCATTTGAATAGCACAAGGTTATGTTAAAGGGGTTCGTCTTCACACGAATTTAGTTTTAAACGACCTTCTCGATAAATACATTCCTTGTTTAAAGCGAAGGAGTATTTGGTTATTAAGATTAATAACTCTTTTCAAAATCAGTTAAAATACAGGAACTAAAGGACACAAGAGTTTGTTTAAAATATCATCGATATCGAAGCGATATACCTAGTCTCACTATCCTTTAGGAAGCAATCAGATGCCTTAATACAGCAATTCGTGATTTTATTCTCAGTTTTGAGTTTTAAAATCTCTGTTTTATGTTGCGTAATAGAAATGAAGGAGGCAGCACTATTGGTATTGCACATTTTCCTGTCAGAGTCTGATAAACAAGCCGATGGTTATTCTTTCTATTTTCAGAGCAACCTCCTGTGTGCTGAGCTCTTACACAATGTAATCGCATCTCTCATTACGGGTTGATGTATCCCATTCATCACTTTAATGGCGGACGCAGCAATGGTGACCTCCACTGCATCTCACTGGAGACGGTCGAAGCAGGAATTCGTGTGCGAGAACAACACCCACTCGGGCCTGCCAAGGTCTCATTTTTATTACTTTATGGGAAGCATACAAAATTTATGTTTCGCTTTACATTAGCAAAATGCTTGACAAGGAAATACTGAACAGCCCCAGAGACCGGCTTCGAAGATAAGCGGACGTATTGCAAAGGGATAAGAACGCTAAAAGTGCCGATGTTGAGAGAAAAGGAATGATCCGTAAAAGATAAGTGATGGACATCGAAAATATTTTCGTAACTGCAAAACATGAAAGTTAATGTACTATGCTATATATATCGTATTTATGTGCATACAAGTCGCACGTTTTCCCAAAACATTTCAATCTCCTTTCAAAAGAGGGAGACATTTTTTCTGACGAAAATACTTGTTTTCACAATTTAAACATAAAGTACGCAAACGTTATTGTAACTAATTTTTCCTGAGATCACCAGTTACTAGATGAATTAAAAGGCTAACCATTCCAATTATTGCACAATTATTATTGCACACAGAATGGGATAGTGTCTTAGATAAATTTGAAACTTTTCTTCCAATGCATTCAAGGAATGTTATATTTCACATAATCTAGACACACACAGAATACACACTCTAAAAACGAAGAAAATGTAGTTGCGACTTCTATCCAGGTACAATTATATTTATGGCTATTGTCTTCAAAACTAGGTATTGCTGCTTATATGCATGTAATATCGCATATAATAACATACACTTCTACTCCATCAATAATAAACACATGTGCCAATTAATTCACCTTCGCAAATCAGTCATTTTCGAGTCTGATTTAAAGGCAAGATAACCTGTTTAAAGCTAGAGAAAATATTCTCTTCGGTTGTGTGGTATACGAATCCACCACCTCCTTATAACGTCAGATATTTTTACTGCTGAGCTACTGGCTGCCGAATCAGATGCCACTAATCAAAGTTATGAATTATAAACATCATCTGTTCACATTCTCTAGAATTAGAGTTTCTGAAAAAGCGCTTTCAATATAGAATCTATGAATTTTGTCTTTTTACTAAGTAACGAAATATTGTTTCCAATCGCATTAATTCATTTCTAACAGTCCTGTTTAGCAATTTAATAGCTATTTATTCATTATAGATTCATATCAGAATGTTCTAGATGTGTCCAATTTTTATCAGAGGTTATAATTTGCTTTTTTACACAATTTTTCCTTTATTTATATACATGCATAATGATGTGAAAAAAGGAATCACTCCATTGATGTGCAGGCAGTCCTTGGATTCCCGATCATTAACACCGAGAATAACTTCCTTTGATATGATATCCTCTTCCATCTAGTTACACCCCATTTTGAAAAAGTTCTCCTGTCGCTTAATCGTCAGTTTCTTTGGATTATGTTTGTCACACCACATTTAATTTGACTTTAAAGTTTAAACTGTTATTCTTTCACTTTACCATACATATCATAATGCATGTTTTTTACTCCTAATTTTTTCACAGTTTCATACTTAGCTATACTTTTTTTTAGCACTTTTGCGTTTTAAGTCTCAATTCCATTCATTTATATCAACCATTTATATTTTATGCTATTTACGTTAAAATGCTGTGTGAGCTCACCACTGTTTTTGGTATGATTCGTATCTGAATTTTTCGTATCGATATGAAATGTTTGTCTTTATGCAGTATTTCATAGAATATTAAGAATTAATTACTAATTTCTTAATATAACCCGTGAATTCCACTGGAATGCTCCAAATGCCTTCATAATAATACACGAGAAGTTTCACGTCGAGACTTGACTTGTATCAAAGGCAACGATCAGAAGGGAGCTAAACACATCTCTCGTCAGCATCTTCCCTCATCATTTTCTGATAATGGGCATTCTCGATTATAAGTTCCCCTCCTCTATCATTTCCAACACAAATGTCTTTGGTTGAGAGTACGTAACACTAACATCTTACCTCTCCTGAATTGTAGTTAAAAATAAGTTATTTCAGTTTCTAGCTGTTTCATTTTATACAGGAAAATGCTAATATTCATAAATGAAATTAGACTTGGTAACAATGGCAAGAGTGGAATGTTCTGTGCATTTTAAAGCGGTCCAAAAAAGTGATTTCATACTGTCTGCTGTGGTATGTAGAAATATATCCGTTCATTATGTGTGAGAGAGCGAATCAGGTTTCCGTAGAATGAATGCTGATAAAAGAGCTAAGTAAATGTGTTATAACTGTATAAAAATAAAAAGTACTTCTACGCCTAACAGCATGGATGCTGAGAGAGGATGAAGAGTTAAGCAGCTACCTCTTCTACACCATGTGATGCTTTAAGTGATGCTGTCGATTTGATTGACACGAGAGAAGAAGCTAAAATCACTACGCCATTTGATGGTATTGGATTGTGTCAAAGTGAAGTTGAAGTCAGTGGAAATAGTAGTTTTTATGCTGAGTTTAATAATACTTCCCCAGGTATATGTAGCTTGCAAAAAAGAGGTAATGAAAGAAACGAAGAAGCTTTTGGCGATGGATATTTGTGCGGATAAAAATGATAGTGAAAGAAGCATTAAATTTAAAACTTAGAGAGGTAAATCTAAATATTTTTCAGGTTACAAGTAAAAATACTGTCCAAAATATTATTCAGGAGAACAGTGATTAAAAACAAGATAACAAATTGCTTAAAGAACAAATAAAAGATATGAAAACGGAAGTAAATGATATTCAACAATATTCGACAATAAACAATATTTCCCAGAAGTGGAAAATGGGAATATAAATTTTGTTAAGAATAAAGTCGTATAATTGTTAAAATCATCCGAAAAAGATATCATTCACACACATAGAATTAAGGAATAAAAAAAAACAGTATTAAACCTATTATTGTACAGTTCAAGGAATGAAATGTAAAAAACATGCATTTTTCAGGCTAAGAGTTTAAAAGGATTAAAACTAATCAAATTAAGACTGGGTTCAAAGTAGGTCCGATATGTGTAAATGATCATTTAACTCAATATAGTAAGCAATTTTTTTGTTAACTCTACTTGGAGAGACCAGAAACAGCGAAGTGTAAAGTGCTGCGATGTGCTCCTGAATCGAAATATTCAGGAGCACATCGCAGCAATTCGGAAGTTCAGACATATCCCTGCAGCACGGCAATACCCTCCTGCACACCGTAAGATCAACAGTGGAGCAGGTACAAGTGATGAAATTGAGGTATTACCTTACCCTCCATATTCATCGCTTGGGGCTGACTGATTATAATCTTTTTGGTCACTGAAAGTAGCACTAAGAGGACGTGATTTCTCGAACGATGAATAGGTCAAAATGGCGGTGCAACAATGGCACCAATCACAAAATTTATTCCCTCGAAAACGTCAGTCATTAGATGATCGTTATAGAATGCATATCGAACGCAGTGAGATTGCCTTAAACACTGACATGCATATTTTCTAAAACTTTGTGGTTTTAATTACAACTACCTGTGCATTATTTACCAACCATTGATCTGAAAATCGGATTACGTTATGTCCTTAAATGCCTTGGAGCTTTTCTGACATAGTTATTATTTTTTTTTTTCGTTCCCCCCCCATTTTTCATAGCTATTTTCATTGTTCCCAGTAATTAAACTGAAATATTTTTTTTTTCTAAAAAAAAACGCATACGCATTCTTCTCATGGATGCGTCAAATGTCGACTTAACATGTTTTTAGATAAGAACCTCAGAAAAAAATCTCAAGTTATAAGTTGTATAATAGAAATATTTGCCTGCAGGAGATTATCAGTCATGAAGCTGTAGTAAACAGATCGGTTCGGATGAGAAGCAACATGTATAGAATGAAAGAGCCCAAGGCTTGAGTAGCATTTTACAATGGCTTGGTTGATCTCACGTGTTTCTACATGTTCAGGCTAAGTTGTTTCTAACTCTTCTGCTTTTGCCAACGCTAAATTTCTAAATGGGGTAAGAGAAATAAATCATTCTTTCTAGATTATTGCGATCTGCTGGAAAATATCCGCTGAGGGGTTAATGGAGATAGTGAATAAGTCGAGAATGCACCAAGGTGAGAAATTTCTCCTTAGTCTTTTGAGTGGAGGGAAAGTCAGGAGGATGAAGCGCTCTGAGAAATTACGCTCTTTGAAAGGGAGCTCACTGCAATAAATGTAAAGAGAGAGTAAATAGCGATAGGGGCTACATGGGCGATTCACCAATCGTGAATACATTCTCTGTCCTAATGAAACGGATAATTAACGGGAGAGATATCACGAGAGGAATTCTCTAATGATTCCCGTTTGAATTCGCATCATCGCCTTTTCTTGAGTTTCGAGAGTTTAAATTTCTGTTCAAGCACTCTCTCAGAAATTACATACTGTAGCAGATTTAAAAAACAAATTGCACAGATTCATAAAATAAAAAAAATGATTAAAAAAATTCCGCGCTATAACATATCTGAAAATTAATTGAACACATTTAATGAAATCAAAACCGTTAACGGTTCAAAACACCCCAAAACAAGCATTTTAAAATGGTAGGAAATCGTATGTTGCTTACATTCTTATGCAATTTCATATTATATTTACGTGTGTTTCGTTCCTGTGCAATATTATTTCAAAATAATCATTATTTGAAATTCATGTAGTAAGCTTTGTTCTTAAATAAAATATGACAGAGAGCGAACAACTATATATTAAAGATTGCTGCATAAGCAACTTACAAAAATGACTTAACTAAGCTGCAACATAAATAATTTAAGAAAGCAGAATCCAATCTAAATATCGTAATGAGAGAGCATTTCTTTGTTAATCTGAAAAATAATCCTCTATTGATAATTATTTCAATGCATATTATTTGTGAATGCAAAAGGATTCAACATTTTGAGTACGAAATAAATTCACGGAAAATAAAAATAGTAAGTCATTCGTGTTCATAACGTTAAGCAGTTTTCCTGCATAAACGAGCACTTTTCTTACGTAAAATAAATTTCATAAAAATAAAATTAATATCCATAATTTAGAATCGTGCAAATTGCACAAAGCATTGAGCAGGTTGAGATAATCAAATCGTTAAAATTCCACAGCGATTGATCATGTGGAAGAATAGTTAGGAGTATATGGGTGGAGAAACATCGGCAAGGTATAGTGACTGTTGGATTAGGGAAGGTTTCGCAGTGCGGTCTCGGATCTGGGAATAACAGGACATTCCTAAGGTAGACGATGTCGCACAGATAGGCAAGTGGCAAACAGCGAGTGTGCGAGGACCATCGAATTGGGGGAGGAAAGAATAACCATGAGAACCATCACTAAACAATCATGATTTTGAACAGGTGCAATGCTGTTATTGGGTTAGAGCACATCAAAGCTGGGTTGGTTAAGAAAAGGGTCATTGTAAAATCAGCACAGTTCTCGAGGTTGGCGTTGTGAGGCTGATGCTTTGTTTCGGTGGGGCAGCTCAAAACTGACCCACAGACAGCAAGTACCAGCGATGAGATTAATCTCTGCTGAACGTAATCCCTACCCACTATCAGAAATAGAACAATGATGAGCTGGAGGTGTTGTCGTCTTCGGATGGGACTTTAAATTGTGATCCCATGTACAGGAGATATATATCCTGTGCACTTTAAGGAACACAATGGGTGACTTTGAGAGGAGTCTTCTATCTAACAGCTGTCAAGTGGGTTCCCTTTCTCTATACAACTCTGTGCCTTAGGGTCCTGCTGAACTGGCCATTTAGCCCATTGTGTGCACAAGAGTACAGCTCAAAAGTAAAACAATCCAACACAACACCAGTCTCTAGGCATAATGAACACTCCAATGCCCACCACAATTGCCACACCCAGCATTGGAACAGTTGCAGTAATGGTGCAGAACCTGAAGTCATTGGAAGTACGAATGAAGATCCCTGATGATTGGTGGGTTGGGAGTTCTAATTCAGGCATATAGGAGCGCCTTGCCTTCCAAACGTAAGTATGCTGTTTAGAGCCTGATTTAGATAGTAGGACCAAAAGAGCAGTCGTCCTGAGAAAAAAATGTGTTGGGAACAGAAACTAATTATTATGCTATTTACGAACAGCTTGGAAAATCGTTTAAAAGGAAAAGCAAGAAAGAACTTTTTTGAAAAGTTATTACATCTCCGTTTCTTGATGCTTTGCATCGCAAATCTTAATGCTATTTGTCGCCCATATACAACCGGTGAGCAAAATTAAGGTAACACGCCATTTGTTGACAATATTTTATATTTAACAACATCTCGAAGGAAAAATTCGCTATTTTAGGCAACATGACGTGCAAATTCTGACATGCAGTAGAAAATGATATACGACCCAAAATTTCTTGAAACATGCAAATTACTATGCTTATGATACCAGGGGTTGTTATGAGATCACTTGGTATCATAAGCATCTCATTTTTTCTACTGAAGATGGGAAGACATCATCATGTAGTGCAGTAGTTCCCAACATTTTCGAAGCTAAGGATACCCCCAATGAAGTATAACTATTTCTGCGGACTTCGTGGGAAATCTAACTCTTTTTGCAGACCACTGTAAAGTTAATTTTTTACGGACACTTTTACATTCATTATGTGAGGGGTTTTGTTTAACGAAAATATAAATTCTCGCAAGGAGGACTTTCTAAAATTTCCAAAAATGATGATATCCCTAATCCTCTCTCTGCTTTTCATTTATTGGATATTTTGCAATTTGAAAGGAGAAATTCAATCCTCTAGAAATTCGTCATCAACAGCCAATCTCAGATTCTGATCAACACGAGATAGTCAGAGATGAATATTGAATTGACATAATTCAGCAAAAAGCAATAAAAATTTATTCAATTTCGTGATCGCGGTAAATGTACGATTTCCGTTTGAGATTTCTGGAATATTAAAAGTAGTTCACAAACCCTTATTACTACCTTCGCGGCCCCCTGAGGGTCCATGATCACAGGATGGGAACCACTGGCAAAGGTTGGGAATCCTTTTTAATGACAGGATGTTGAAAGGACTTGGAGCACGGAAGTCACAGATGCAGATAGCAAGATGACCCAATGTGTCAAGAAAGGTAGTATCGACATTTTGGAAACAGTTCCAAGAGATTTGAATCATTACAAGAAGAGCTGGTCAAGGTCGCCTGAAGGTTATTTCAACCGGAACTGACTCTTTTCGAGCTGTAATGACAAGATGGAACAATACAGTGGCTTTGCTTCAACAGTCTATCAAGATTTCTGAGGACACAAGTATGCTTTGTCCAGGAGAACAATGTCCCCAAGTTTTAATCAGAGTGGGTTCCGTGCCAAGAGACCAGTGGTTTGTTCCCCACTAAACCCAAACAACCAAAACGCTCGCTAAGCTGGTTTTACCCGCTTGTCACTTGGAACCCTGAACATTAACCTAAGTGTTTTGTTTTCTGACAAGACTCGATTTACCTTACAACCAGATTCTAGATGTTGTTGAATCTGAAGAGGACAAGGAATGAGATACCATTGCTACAATACCAGAGAAAGGGATGCTTATGATGGAGGTGGTATGTTGTTCTGGTGTGCAATAACCATTAAGAGCAGTAGTCATCTTCTTGTGCCCGATTTAGGCTCCGTAATTGTTCAGAGGTAGTGAGAAGAGACCTTTGAACCCTGTGTGCAAGCTTTCATGGTGCGGTTGGAGCTTATTTTCTATTTATGGAAGTTAATGCCCATCTGCATAGAGCTCATTTGGTGCAGGAGTGCTTAGAAATTGAAGATACATAAAGAATGACCAGGCAGCAAAGTCGCCATACCTAATCTCATTGAACATGTATAGGGTGCCTTAGGGAGATTCACCTCTAGACCACCTTCTCAGTCATTCCACTAGATAAAGTTACCTCATATGGAAGAATAGGATTTGTTGTTGCAGATCCTTTTGATCAACTTAATATTGAGCGTGGATCGATACTGTCAGGACAGTTTATACGTCAGAAAGGATTATACTCCTTATTGAAGTCATCGAGCTACTCTTCCAGCATGAAATTCTTATTAATTATTAATCTGTGAGTTGTGCTAATTCTAACTAAGGCAGTGTTCAGCAATGACTTCGGTCTTACTGGAACGCTAACTAGTGAGGTGGACATTTGCAATTCTAACGCGTGTAATGCGATCTATGAAGCGGTAAACATTTTTGCGATATTTTTGCCCAGTAAATATTTAAATGAAATTTTAATTTTTAGAATATCTTCATTCATACCAAAGTTAGTGATGAGAATCATCAATAATTTAACATCTGATTATGAATGGAAAATTAAAATCAGAATTTAACATGGCAAAAAGGTTAGAAATCTCCATTATGTTATATAAAAATGCTTATGGAACTAAAAGATAACCAGAGGGATCTTTAACTTCATTCAAAGCGTGTTTAGCATGAATTTATGCTTCTCATCGAAAATTAATACTTAAAAATATATAAAAGGAAGGAACGGCTGCTTGTTACTGTAGATTGTTTTGAAATAACAAATGCCAGATTACTAGTCATTAGGAGGAAAGATGAAAGAAATACTAGGAGGGTTGGGTTGGGTTGTTTTACCTCTGAGCGGCACTTTTTTGCACACCATGGGCTAAATGGCCAGGTCACATGGACCCCGAAAGCTCAGAGAAGGTTGGGGGAGGGGACCCACTGGAACAGCTGTTGGGAGACAGATGGTAGCCTCCCGTCAAGGCCATCCAGCGTGTTCTTTAACGTGCACAGGGTATGGCTCTCCCGCACACGGGGCCACGGCTTAACGTCCCATCCGACGGACGGCGGCCTTTCCAAGCCCATAGGTGTCCCCTACTGACCGTGGGCAGGGCGGGGAATTTTGCGGAGTTAAATCTCAACGCTGACCCAGCTGGGACTCGAACCTGGGAACTACAGATTACGAGCCTGGCGCGCTACCCACTGAGCCACCCCCGCCCCTACTAGGAGGGAAGATGTGATGATTTTCTTAATACTTACTGCAATGACAATCTTTGTGTAATCAGCTTATTTTCGTTAGAGGATATGCAACAACAAAAACAACAAACATCATCATGATAATGAATTTGTATACTCTTCCCGTAACTCAGAAAAACCAAACAAGAGAGATGGAGTCTCGAAAGAAAAAAATAAACGGCAGAGATGGAGTCTCGAATATAAATCAAACAAGAGAGATGGTGTCGAAAGAAAACCACACAAGTGAAATGGAGTCTGGAAAGAAAACCAAGCAAGGGAGTTGAGAGTCTCGAAAATAAACCAAACAAGAGAGATGGTGTCGAAAGAAAACCAAACAATTTTAATGGAGTCTCGAAAGAAAAACCAAGTAACAGAGAAATAGAGAGTCTCGAAAACAAACCAAACAAGAGAGATGGTGTCGAAAGAAAACCAAACAATTGAAATGCAGTCTCGAAAGAAAACTAAAAAGGAGAGAGAAAACCTCGAAAATAAATAGACAAGAGAGATGGTGTCGAAAAAAAACCCAAACAAGTGAAATGGAGTCTCGAAAGAAAAACCAAGCAAGAGAGATAGAGAGCGTCGAAAATAAACCAAACAAGAGAGATGGTGTCGAAAGGAAACCAAACAATTGCTGGAGTCTCGAAAGAAAACCAAGCAACAGAGATCGAGAGCCTCGAAAAGAAACCTATCAAGAGAGATGGTGTCGAAAGAAAAACCAAACAATTGAAATGCAGTCTCGAAACAAAACCAAGCAAGAGAGATAGAGAGCCTCGAAAATAAACCAAACAAGAGAGATGGTGTCGAAAGAAAACCAAACAATTGTAATGGAGTCTCGAAAGTAAACCAAGCAACAGAGATAGAGAGCCTCGAAAACAAACGAAACAAGAGAGATGGTGTGGAAAGAAAACCAAACAATTGAAATGGAGTCTCGAAAGAAAACTAAAGAAGAGAGAGAGAACCTCGAAAATAAACCAAACAAGAGAGATGGTGTCGAAAGTAAACCAAAGAATTGAAATGGAGTCTTGAAAGAAAACCAAGCAACAGAGATAGAGAGCCTCGAAAATAAACCTATCAAGAGAGATGGTCTCGAAAGAAAACCAAGGAAGGGAGATAGAGAGCCTCGAAAATAAACCAAACAAGAGAGATGGTGTCGAAAGCAAACCAAATAATTGAACTGGAGTCTCGAATGAAAACCAAGCAACAGAGATCGAGAGCCTCGAAAAGAAACCTATCAAGAGAGATGGTGTCGAAAGAAAGCCAAACAAATGAAATGCAATCTCGAAACAAAAACAAGCAAGAGAGATAGAGAGCGTCGAAAATAAACCTATCAATAGAGATGGTGTCGGAAGAAAACCAGCCAAGTGAAATGGAGTCTCGAAAGAAAACCAAGGAAGAGAGATAGAGAGCGCTCGAAAATAAACCTATCAATAGAGATGGTGTCGAAAGAAAACCAAACAAGTGAAATGGAGTCTCGAAAGAAAACCAAGCAAGAGAGATAGAGAGCCTCGAAAATAAACCAAACAAGAGAGATGGTGTCGAAAGAAAACCAAACAATTGAAAGAAAACCAAGCAACAGAGATAGAGAGCCTCGAAAATAAACCTATCAAGAGAGATGGTGTCGAAAGAAAACCAAACAAATGAAATGGAGTCTCGAAAGAAAACCAAGGAAGAGAGATAGAGAGCCTCGAAAATAAACCAAACAAGAGAGATGGTGTCGAAAGAAAACCAAACAAGTGAACTGGAGTCTCGAAAGAAAACCAAGGAAGAGAGATAGAGCCTCGGAAGGAAACCAAACAATAGAGATGGAGTCTTTGAAAGTAATTCAAATAAGAGAGATGTAGTCTCGAAAAAAAAGCAACTTACGGTTTTGCGGAAATATTTTTAATTGAAAATTGAATTTCTAAGAAGAGTTAACAAAGAGGCTAATCACTCGGTAACAGATTGGTCTAATAACTCAAAAGAAGTCAAATATCATAATAGTTTTAATAGTACATAGCAAAAAAACTGTATTTCTCCACACAAAGAAAAAAAAGGAAAGGAAATATATAAACTGAAAATGAAATCACAGCCATATATAAGTTTTTAGCTATGCCTTTTATTTTGGAAATGTTTCTTATTCTGAAGGTTCATAGAAAACGTAAACGAAATATTATTTAATTTTTTCAATAAATATTTGTTTAATGACAGCTATTTAAATTGAATTTTCTTTAGAAAGGTTAAAAAAAATGTATTCTTTCATAGGATCACAAATTATTTGTGAACTGCCATGGGTCCCAAGCATTTATTTAAAAGCTACCTACTGAATTTGCAGATATCAGGAATATGGCGAACTGGGTGGTTGCATGGATTAGCAGAATTTTATACAAATATGCACAACACATTCGTTAACTGTAGTATTTACAAAAACAATAAAATAGAATATCGGCCTTTCACTAAGGCCTCGCACTTGACAATGATCCACGGCAGGCTACTTCGCCTTGCCGTACACAAATCTTGGCCGAAAAATACTGGCGCCGGCTGGAATACCTCCCAAACTGAATTCCTATCCCGGTCAGAGCCTGACCTCCGACCTGCAGCACACTCTAAAACGAAAAAAAAAACAGTAACAGTCTTTTCTTCCCTCCTTATTTCAGGGTGGTCACGTGAGTCTTTTCCACGCAAAAGGGCCAATAGGGAGACATATGCCGATCTCGATGCCCGACAATGAATGATTGATGGCTATTGAGCATCATCACATCACCTCACACTCCGAAGGCCTTTCGACCTTCGACTCTGGTGGGGGGAACGGACTCGCATCATCTGACAGTTACAAAAGGCTAAAACAAATTAAAAAAAAAATGCATTAATTGCGATTTTTCTACATATACATATATAAGCCTGTAGCAGCCAATGGCTGCAGAGGTTCAATCAAACAGTGCAATTTAGTTTTCCAACATGTCTGTTCTGAGCTTGTTGTGCATTGATGCATTTGGCCATTCTAGGCCAATCAAATTCTAACAAGGTGCAGGTTGACATTTTCTACCCACCACATTTAAGGTTTCCCCCTTTTCTCAGGCCTTTATGCTTATCATGATGAAACCAACGCAGTCTATCTCTGCACAATACGATGCTCAAAGGAGGTTACCGACTCCTCCTTCTAACTTCAATATTACTTTCAAAGTCAAATTACCACATGATCAATATAGTTCATAAACATTTAGAATCAAAAGCACAACGCCGATGTTATCTTGCTTACAAAGTATCCAGGTTTCATTGCCGTAACAAACTTTACAAAGGCTAATTGATAATATAGTCTAATTTTAGTATTCATGTGTATAAGTCTATTTTCCACAACCTTCATAGGTTCTTAAAAGTCCCAGCAGAGATCCCTATTCTTCTGTTTACCTCATACTGCACATGACCAGTATCTGTTACACAGCCCATGAGAAAATTAGAATGAGTCACATGCTCAAGAGCGCAACCAAAACAATTGAAGCACCATCTTTACTTTTCTCTTTGTTTATCATCAAATCTACTCTGTTACTAGTTTCGTCACCAGCTGTATCAAAAGTGTTCATCTCATCAATATCTTTTGTCAAACAGGCAAAATCATCAACTTAATCTAAAACTAAAATTTGGGAATCTCTATCCCATTTAAGACAAAAATCTTCCACTCACAGTGTATTCAGTATAACATAATCAATACCAGGACTAAAGAGGAAAAGAGCAAAATTCACCCTTTTCTAACTCCACTATCAAGACTTAAATGCCACAAACTCGCATACACGATTCAGTGTTGTTATAGACAACCAACATAATTCCAACTTCTCACGTATGTCATATAATCTCATGATGAACCACAAGTTATGAAGCTCGACCAAGTCAAAAGCGTTTTTCAAATCTACATCACTAGTAATCAGAGTAACACTCAATACAATTCTCATCTGCACCCAAGATAACGTATAACATAATATGTAATGTTCAAAAAGCTGTTACTATGAAATGCTGTGATTTAAAATGTTACTAATGAAACAGACAACGTATACTACTAATCACAGTTTCCTTAAACTGTAATATTTCTCAAGAATCTTCCTAAGTAAAAGAATTTGATCTATGCATCCCCTACCACTTCTGAACCGACATTTCTAACCATGCAATTGTCCATAACTCAAATTCTTAATTCTGTTAATCACAGTAATTGAAAAAACTTTACCAACTTTTTCTGGACAGCTCCAGATTGCGAACAAGATAATTCATTTCTTCTTCGATGAGAATGTGTGGTGAAGATGATGCACCGTGGCAGACGTATAAATCATCATTAGACACTGAAGGCTGCAGGGAACTCGACGCTGGTTCGCCTCCCTCCTCATCGTCTGAAGCGATGGAAAATTCTTTTGGAGGTTGGAGAACGGGAAGGTCTTGGCCATGCGGAACTGGTCGGAGAGCAAATTGTATATTCGGGTACGCTATTGTCCACTTCGTTTTTCTTGTGATGCCTCCAGAAACAGGTGGAACCATGCAGAAGTAGCAGTCATTGTGTGATAGTTTGGCTCTCTCCAAACCATAGGAACAGTAAATAGCATCGCCACGTTTTCGGCTTTCAATTACTTCGGAAGATTTCTTGCACATGTACTGCAGCATATGTGGGATGCATTTCGGATGCAAGATCGGTGACCAGGCCTTGTCCTGGTCCGCAATCTTGCATCCAAAATAAAACTCATACACTGCTTTCACTGTTGGAGTAATGGTTCTTTTCTGGCTTCCAAACGTCACTTCCCCACAAATGTAACAAAATGTATCTGCACTATTAACACAGTTACGAGGCTTCAATACTGCTGGATTAAAACTGAAAGGATCATTTCTGTTGTACTTATGACTCAGGGGTAAATGGAAGTCGTCAAAATTCTTGCTCACCCTACGAGACATAACTTACAACTAACGATTGCATCATCTTTTGTCCGTGATGTCATGACTCAACTACATTGCATCAGACAATGATGCAATACCTCCAGGGGTTGTGTGTATGGCGGGCTGATGCAATACAACGCAATATGTTGCAATCTGGAGCTTAAAATACAGAGTTGGGAAATGGTTACCTATGTACTCAATGCGGACTGAGTCGTTCACACATGACCATCTCTGCCTCTCCTAAGCAAGAGCAAATCGACAAATTTTATTGTCATTTTTTCTTCAGCACCTCGAAATTAGTAAAGATTGGCTATTTTCCTTTCAAAGCTTTTTTGTGTGTTGCCCAGTGTTATATGCAAAAAAAGTAAACCACTTTTAGAAATAAAAAGAACTACTGTAAAAAGAGAAATAAATTGCGCGCTACGGAAATTGTTTATAAAAGTTCATGTTTGAAGTAAAGAAGTTTGAAAACTTTCTTATCCACATAGTTTAAAACTTACGACTTTTTTGCAAAACACGTGTTAAATTCGTTAATGTAAATATGCATTTTGAAAATGTTTATTGAGACCTTCAGCTAACTGAACTTCGATTGATGTGATTCCATCCTTTGTTAGTCTTTTCTGCCCAGCGACGGAATTAGCAATGGTTTGTTCCGCACTCTGTGTGCTTCGCTGAGCTGGTGCTATCGGACCGCGGATCCATCTTTTATCAGCAAACTTTGCTCGGCATTGCCCAGGAAATCGGAGATCGATGCACACTTCACAGCAACCTATCACCCGCAGGCGGATGCTAGTGAATGTCACAAGTGAAGTAGACTGCGGCCGCTTTTGGTCTGCTGACATTGGAACGAATATGGAAGGAAAAGGAGCCGGGAAGGATAATAAATTAAAGTGTAGGATATGCACCTGCAGCCTGGAGTTTGGCTTGTCAAATAAGACCACGTTGCTTGTGACCACAATGAGCATTGCAAGGAATACTTTAATCACATAAGCAAACCTTTCCATGTAAAGCGTGACGACCGAACAGCTCTCGCTCGTCTTAGTTGCCGATCTCGAATGACGATATCGGCTGAGGTTGAAGTCGTCTTCTCCAAGAAGAGAATCATTAATCGGAAAAGAACAGAATAAAAAAACTGAGAAAAGCGTAGTGGGTTTTATTAGGCAATGTGATGTAATATCTCTTTGTTGTGTTGAATTCACTGTTTTTAACGTAATACGTTGATTCATACTACACAATGATAAATTGGAGTGTTGTACTAAAATTGAAGGGTCGCAGGTTAGCATCGTCAGTAGTGAGCCAGGCTCGTAATATGCTGTCCCCAGGTTCGTATCCCACCTGTGCCAGCATTGAGATTTATCTCCGCTAAATCTACTCTCTGCGCTCGGAAAGGGTCAGAAAGTGGATGGCGATAGGATTGGAAAGATCGCCGTCAGTTGGACAGGACCTAAAGCCGTGGCTCTGTGTGTAGGAGAGCAATGCTGTGTGCCCATTAAAGAACAAGGTGGATAGCATTGAGTCCATCCATCTGTCTCCTAACAGCTGTACAGTGGTCGGTTTTGCCATTCCTCCAAACTACTTTGAACCCTTGGGGTCCTTGTGACCTGACCATTTAGAACGTTTTGTTAAAACATTTCAGCCCATAGGTATGAAATGGAAGTAATAAATTTTGATTAACGAACGTATACCGAAATGAACAATCATGTTGATGTGTTTATTAGCGAACATACGTAAAATATGATCAACTTTTATTATTTTGCTGATTGATTGATAAAAGGGATGGCGATAACCTAGAAACTCTATCAGGATTCTCCTGATTTTCCATACAACATACAAACGAACACAGAGCCCTGCTACCTTCAGACTCGATCTCAACCAGACTCCGGCAGTTGCAGTGTCACCGCGAGCCATCGAGATTCCAATTCACCACACATAACGTATTAGTGAAAACGATCTATGGTTAAATCCAAATCGGTATATTTGGATTTTAACTGTCCAACAGTGGTGTAGCGTCTGTTTAGAAGTTCGAGAGTATTTAAATAAGACATGAGGCTGCACATAGTTGCATTTTTGCCTGATATCATGAAACTCATATTCCGTACCTGAGAACATGAAAGCTCTTCAGAGATTTCTTATAAATTATTGCATTTCCGAAAGTGCATCCCAGCCTAGCTCTTTTAAATTATAAAATAATACATTAAAATTCATTTTTGTATATTTAGCAAGCTGAACCCCTACTGGTAATTTTCCGCCGGAGGTATTTTTAGAAAAACATCAAGCTTATCAGATAATTTACATTTCTTTAATTCCTTTTTAGTTTTGCAGTTAGACGTGTGCCATTAAATTTATCAACCGATAAATTCTTCAACTTCTCTACTTTAAATTAGATCTAATTCGATAAAGCGCGGATGCCTTTATTTTTTAGCTGGCATTTCTTTCGATAGGACAAATTTGAAAACGGTATTTTAAACAAATATTTTATTAACAATACACTACTCATCACCTTCAGCCTGATTCATTCCTTTTGCAACTCTTAGAACAGAGCAAACAAGACAGTCATGGACTGTAACACAACAAGACATAAGGCAATTCCTATCTTATTTATTAAGTGAGAGTATAATAATATGAGAAGCATTTTTCTTCCTTTTTGTAATAGTACTTTTACTTTCCACTTAGATCAAACTATAAAACCTCAATTTCCAACAAATTGTTTCAACTTTCAATAAATTCACTTTTTTTTCAATAATTTTACTTTGTGTGACACAAAGTAAAAATTCCCAACAAGAGCTGCTTCGAAGTTTTTCCTTCGCATTGAAATTAATTTCCTGTAGGAGCATTGAATCGAGACTCCGGTGATGCGCAGTGTCTAATGAGCCTAAAGCATTTCCAGCTCATCTGCCTGATCGAAGCTGTTTTCATTGAAAAGTGTCGCGAGATAGAAAACATTACAGTGGTAAAAATACAGTTGTAATGAAAGAATACTAATAGAATTTTTTTGAGCTGACGAACAATTTCCCGAATATTGGGATATACTATTATTAGAAATAAATGATACCTGGAATATTTTTCTAGTTCACTTTCCTTTTGGGTAGGCTTAGTCACATAGACTCCCCTTACTTTATGTCGTTGCTGTCTGATTGAGAACATGCTGAGTTTCAGACATTTAGAGTCATATGTTTGAAAGATACAAGCTTTTGAATTGAATAATTAAACTAAAGACATTTGTAATTTCACTTACAAATAACATTTTTACATACTTAGTAACATTTTTCTTTGTACCACAAATTACTTTTAAATCATGGAAAGGATTTTTGTTAGGTGTAAGTATTAATTTGATATGGATGACATATCCTGAGCTACTCATCATTTTATTCCAATGGAAATGAATTTCTAGATATGAAAAATTGATATCACCTATAATTTGATCTTTAAAAATTTGTACAATACTAAAAATAGTTCTTAGTACCTGCTTCCAAAATTATTTAAATATTTTATTTTACTTTTATAATTTAATTAATTTTTAGGAATTATTTAATTACATTTTAAAGATTTAAATACAGTGAAAGGACAATTTATTTTACACACTCACCTCATAATATGTGGGTCCAACTTTCACCCTCACAACAGGAACAACACATTGTGGCATGGACTCTACCAGAGGTTGCAAAAGTTCGTGTGGTATTGCGGCCCAAGATTCCTGCACTGCTGTCCGTAAAGAGCCAAGAGTTGCCGATGGAAGGTTTCGGGTTCGAATGCATAGCTGCGCTGCATCCCAAAGATGCTGAATAGAGTTCAAATCCAGAGAGTGAGAGAGAGAGAACCGTTTCAGGATTGTGAACTCACTGGAATGCTCCTCCAATCAGTCCTTGCCAAATAGGAGGAATGTGAAAGGGGATTATCTTGTTGAAAGAAGGCATCCTGATGTGGGAAATGGATAGCCATGAACGGGTGTAGTTGGTCGGCGAGTACGTCAACATAGCTTTGAATGGTGATGGTGATCTCATTAGATACACCCATGTATCTATCTCGTGTGGTCTATGTCACACACGCAAACTCCGGTCAGCATGTTATAATTCAAACCTCGATTCGACGGAACAAGATACATGTTTCCAATCTTCCACAGTCCATTGGCGATGTTCCATCGCTCACTGCAGTCTCATAGCCCGGTGACGTGCTGTTAACAAGGATACTCGATGTGGGCATCAGCTGCTCCAGCGCAGTCGTGCCATCATATGTCGAATGATCTTTGACAAATCTTTGTAGCTGCCATGTCATTGAATGCCGATCTGCACTGCGGCCCTCTTTTCTGATGTTATGATATGGGAGAGGAAGCACTCACCTCGAAGATCAATCACGGCCACATTTTTCCCGACAGCTGCAGGTTTTTCCGGTTTTGATGTAGTCCTGGTACAAATATGTGGCTGTCACAGGCGGAAACACCAGATATTCTGCATCGTGGCTATGGACACTTCACCTGCCTTGTGCTATCTGTCCACGATCCAACTAGCTCAAGTAGACCTGTTTATCCGTCAAAATAGTAGCAGGTAGGTATCTCACCTATTTATAGCCAGCAATGGGTTTTAGCTGACAGCATATTGTGGCAGAATAGGGAAGGTTTTGGTTGTGTGCGGTGTATATAATATATTGTGTTTGTAGTGTAGCTTTGAATAAGATACAGATTTCATCTTCAGTCATATTATTCTGTAAAATTAAGAAGTTATGCTGCTTCGAAATTTGATTCTCCATATCATAGGGATGTTTAAATTTTTCTGTTCAGTACATACCTGTAGTTCTCGCTGTCTGTGAAATCGATCTTTTATTTCTTCTCCTCCCCCATCATTAGAGATTTGTCAAACGCAAATTATGTTCGTTCTCTTTTTGATCCATTCTCTTTCAACACCCACTACAGATGGCGATTTTCCCATTACTACTTTTGGCTTCCTCTAATAATTAATGCTGGAATCATTTTCCAATTTTCTAATGCCTTTGTTTTCCTTCATTTTCGTGATTTTACTCAAATGTAAATTTTTAAGTTAGCATTGGCAAACTGAATTTATTAGCTCTTTCCTGTGGCATATCGAATGGTTGTCTTCATCTTCAAAAGAAACTAAAAATTCAAATAAGCCGTACTTAAATGAAAAATCTGCTGAGCAACAAATAGATCGAATAGATGTGCTCCAATTATACTCTCCCCATCCAATATATGTTTTACTAGCTGCTCTACAAAGACCAGGGTAAGGTGAGAAGTGGGTTAACTAACAATATTCATATGAAAAGCTTGTATGTTGTTGTATAAGTATTGCCGGTGTGAAAAGAATTCTTTCTTAATATGCAATTAGTATGACTATATAAAATACAAAATTCTAGGAATGCATCTTTCTTAGCCTTGAAAGTACAACGTTTCTAGCAATCAATGCTTTTGGATAGGGTGCTCAGAAGGTCTTTAACGAAGGGTCTTTATTAATAAGTTATGTCACACAAAATTAAAGAGAACATGTTCTCTTGTTTCCTCCAATCTTTATTCTTTATATAAAAGAAATGTTCCATTTTTTAACTACTAATGAAAATATATTCTTCTAAAAAACATTAACGATATAAAAATATGTTAATATTTTGAAAAAATATTAAAACAATTCTAAATTATTGAACTGATCCTAATAATTGAACAGAATCTCTGAAGTTTAGCAATTCTAACCAATCAAGTGCAGAAGCAACGAGCCATTGCAAATTAGTGCAACATTCAGAAACGTTTAAACTTCGAAAAAAGAAAGTTTGGGTTATAGATGCACTGCTTTCAATAAATTAGAGAAAACCCCTATGTTAAGTCAATGGGAAGCTAAAGTCAAAGCTCTATAACTTCCAAAATAAGTTTTTTGTTTTGAAAAATGTGATTGCTGACAAAGATCTCAATCAAATAAATTAATATCTCGATTTTCAACAATATTCGTTCAGTATTTAATGAGTTATGGAAGTTTGAATATTTAGCGATAAAAATGCCAGCCACAGAAATTGGCTTCATGAATTAATTAAAACTTAGTAATCAGTATTGTATCAAAGTGTTTAATAAAATAAGTTCGCACTTTAGAACTTTGTGTAAAGAATTATTTCACTATTCTTCAGTTTTGTATAAGTTTCTTAAGACTGGCTTAAGACTGTTGTTAAAGACTTAAGACTGTTGATAAATATTCGAACTTCCATAACTCATTAAATACCGAACGAATATTGTTGAAAATCGAGATATTGATTCATTTGATTGAGATCTTTATTTGCAATCAATTATTCCTATCTATTCTTCATCTGCTGCAATTTTTCAAAACAAAAAAAAAAAATTGTTTTAGAAGTTATAGAGCTTTGACCTTAGCTTCCCATTGATTTAACACAGGGATTCTCCTTAATTTACGGAAACCAATGTATATGCATTAAAATATATAACTGACATCGAACCTTACATTTTGAAACTAACAGTGTATGCAAATAACTCGCTATCAAAAAATCTTCCGGCCACTCGTGCAAGATAGTCAGAAAACTTCTAAATCATTTGTATTTAATATTACTTGTTCATAGTATTTCCTATTTATTGCAATCAGGACTTTGTTTTGAAGCATCATCGAGGTTCGATCAAGCTGTCAGCGTTGATAGGAAATAGAACTCACTGAAGTGATGATCACAATTTAAATTTGATAAGAAGGCAGGTGTAAGAAAACCATTTCCGTACTCCAACTGGGACATCCTGTTTAACGTTGAATTTGGCCACGAGACGTTCTTAAACAGTCAAGGAATTAATTTATACTTCATAATTTTACTTTGCAATTATTATAAATCATTATTTCTAGGAACTCCACACTACACCAATTCAATAGTAATATTTTGCCCAAATTAGAATTTTGAAGAAGTGTTGGAGCAGTTTCAAGAATTTTTCTTTCCTTTTCTCGTTTGAATCCGGTTTCAACAGTTCAACAATATCAAAAGAAGACGACATATTCGTTATTAGCTTTTAATGATCTCCAACTGAATAATTTTTGTTTTAAAAATTCATTATACAGTATAGAATGGGCAGAATATTTAAAAAAATTCAATGCTGTATTTCATACCAAGCATTTCTAAACATGTTATTTTCTCGCTATCGCTGTTCAGAACGGTAATTTGAAAAAAAAAGAAGTTTCCAACGACAAAAGAGCAATGCATAAAACAAAGAAATTAATTAAAAATATATGTTTTATGAACAACCGACTGTGACACAATTTCGAAGAATCGTTCTGTAAGAGTTTTTAAGCGAAAAAAAAATTTTTTCAGATATTCAAAATTCAGATAAAAATGTTAATGATCAGAAAGCCATGGGTTTTCATTGCACCTTACTCAAGAGAGTTTCTAATCTTAACAAAAAGTTTATATTTTTAATCATTATTGTTCATTTGATTCTTGATTTATTTGTGATTGCTTAATATTAAATATTAGCCTTCGAATGAAGACTTCCTTAATTATCAGCTTTTGGAGACACTTCTTTTAATGAAAAATATTCTCTTTGATAACGTAACATTAGTTTTTCAAAATAAAAGTCTTACATTCTCAAAAAGAAAAAAAAAAGATTGCCTTTTTGTTGTAAAAATAGAGAACATATTCTCTTATTCTGTCTTTACTAAAGATCACCCTGTACGACTTTAACGAACGCTTTGTGGGATTTGGTTGGACCACACTATTTGGCTAGGATTAAAAATTAACTCTTTTTAGCATATAAATCAAGTGAACTTTAAAAAATCTTATTTTAAAGCAACTAATATAACGAAATAGGTTATGTCATAGAAAATTAAACGGCTTTTAGTTTGGAATGAAAGAAAGCTGAAACAAAGACAGATTACCTTGGCATAATATTTAAAACAAACTTAAAATATCTACTGTACTTTAAAGGTAAAAGAGTTCTCTTAATTTTAACAGTTTCTTCTTTTATCCTTTGCTACCCTTTATATATTTATAGTTTAGGAAGTGAAAACCTTTTAAGGAATAAGGCTTAGACCCGACTATTGTTAGAAATAAAGTAAGAATCAATAATTCTACACGTGTGAATAGTTTGCAACGACCTGAGTCTTGACTACTCTTAATCTCAACGACCTGAGTCTTGAGTACTGACTACGTTTAGTATATTCATATCTTGAGACATTTTATTCTTCGAGATAGAGGATTTATTTTCAAATCATTACGTACTTTCGAGAAAGGGAAGATAAATTGTTACAATCATAAAGCTTTCGTCATTTCACGATCCAAATAATTGATGACGGCGAAAACGCTTCCAGGATAAGGGACAAATTGCCTTTTGCGCTTTACTCAGGGAGAGGGGGATTGGGGGGGGGGAAGTTATTTTACGCGATTCGCATGAAAATTCCCAAAAATATTTCTAAGTGAGACAGATGACACCCTTATTTATTTTTGTAGGTGCCACTGGTCATATCCTCCGTCTTTTGATCCCAACTGTTGCAATAATCACATTAATTCTATTCAATAATCATATCCAGTTCAATTTATATAGCTCTTGATATTTTGTTGCATATTCGGTATAATACAGTCTAAAACTTTGCACATTATATCCAGATAAAGATATCGGATACTTCAGCTCTGATAAGCAGTAAAATGTAAAGAGAAAAGCTATTAGCAGCAGTGGATAGTTCTATTAGATTTGTAACTGGTACTTTCTATTCGTTTTTCCTTTAGTTAAAATAAAACTATTGAAATTATATTTCAGATGCATGTGCATCAATTTCATTGCCGTCTCTAACAGTCATATGTCTCCATCAAACATGCAATGAGTATAAATTAGAATTTAAATATCTGATAATCATGTAGTATAGAGTTTCGGGAGAATAAAGTCTCAGTTCTAATATGTAGACTTCAGTTTCTAAATATGTAGACTCCGACTCAAAAGATATATTTTTAAAAAACCATTATCGGTATTATAATATTTTGTTTAATCATCAAATGGGAATCATCAAGCATTTCGGTTCGTAGACCTCATAAATATTATGAAATTTGAATCCCAACGTCGAATAGAGATCAAACCTTGATTTAATCATCATCTATATGTGGAAATGGGAAATGTGGTGCCTAAGAATAATCTATAACCTAAATCTCAGAACATTATGGAATGAGATTTTTATAATATTTTCAGGATATAGATTGCATTCAAATTAATACAATTGTATGCAAATATAATTTCTATTCATGTAATTGTTATTTATCATTTAAATTTTTCAAACGTACTCTCAGTACTCCAGGGGTAACTCTCCAGGGGTACTCCAGGGGTAACTCTCCAGGGGATCTCTTTCTGTACTCCAGGGCGAAACTCAGGTCTAAGCAATCCCACTCATATAGAAGTAACAGAAGTATGTTGAAAAGCTGGGCTGCTCTTCCCTATGAACATGGTTGCAGCGCTCCTGGTAGCGAATTGCTGAACTTAACAACGTTAATTTAAGAAATGTTTCAGTTAGCTTCGCAATTCCAATGGCGGAGTTGTAGAGCAGAATTGATTATGTACGAAAACCTCGTTGTCACCAGTGAAATTGGATTAATTATAGCTGAGAACTACTACAAAAAACAAAAAAGAACGAACTGTTGCTGACCCTTTAACAACCTGTTTGTGGCAATCGATCTTGTATGCCGACCAGGAAGACTTATTTTGCTCCTATTACGCACATGATCCTCGGAATGCGCTCATCGACGGAGTCCTCGTCACGTCACGGCTGTTGAAGCGTCAGCAACGGGTTAGTTGCGGATGGCCTTCGTTACAACTGTCATCCTCCACTTTTCCGATTTAAGTGGCTTTGCACCTAGTCCTCGCTTTGTAGAAGAACTTTACTCACCAACTTGCATGTCTACAATGAAAAATTGTTAACAAGAAAGGTACGGGATCTGTGTGAAATTTCGTGTTATCAGAATTTCGCATTAACAGTATATTGATCAATATATTGCATTGTTGATTCCTAACGTCATTCATGGTCTACGGTGCGTTTGGCGAATGAAGATCAAGACAAAGAGTGAATGAGACTTCTCTTTAACGATTAAAGAACTAGATGAAATGTAAATAAATTAGAAAATTAAACAATATTTATCTGTCACATAAGCGCCCTAAAAAGCAGAAAATAAAACTAGAGCATATCGATGGTGCAATCAGTCACTGAATTCGTTTTCACTTTAAAGGAATATCTTGTTGGCTCCCTATCCTTTGAAGTGAATACGATTTCAGCGACTGATTGCACCATCGATATGCTCTAGTTTTATTTTCTGCTTTTTAGGGCGCGTATGGAAAATAGCTGAATTCGGGAAAGAACATGAGGGTCAATTTTTTTATAGGCTATGACAATACCCTTTTGAAGTTTTTTTTTTTATTTCTATTTCTATTTTGTCACTAAAAACACCTATCTTCAGAAACTTTCATATGATCTAAGACTCATAAACATCGACCTCATTTCCTCTCCCTGTTTTTGGAGTCGTGTTTAAAGTAGTCCATGACACTGAACACATCACAAGCTTTAATTTGAGATCTCGTTAAGGTCCACCCCCGAGAAAATCAGCCCTCTGTGTGAGGGAGGAGAAAGGTGAGAAGCAAAATTCGAAATAGTCTACGACAGTCCTCGTAAGAGCTTTCATTTGACACCTAAACTAAAATATGGCGCATTTATTCAATCCAAAAAGAAATTTTCATTAATCTCTCAAAGCAATAAGTTGCTATTTCCTTCCCACACTGAGGGTGAAGAGACAAATTGTTGCTGTCAATGTAATCCCCTTTATCGGAAATACATCAATCCATAAACAATGAAATAACAATTGTTTCTTTGATTTATGATTATCATCTATTAAATGTTGTAACCTTAAATAAAATGAAAAATAAGCAAATTTTGATTGTAGAACTCGCCAAAGGAAGTCGATATAGTCTCCGTGGGTGTTGCGGTGGACGAGAGTCGTCAGTACAGCGTGTCGTTCTCGTAAGATGCTATGTTAACTAGTAAATGCTTAAGCAGCGACATAGAGCATCACTTCAGTGGTTCGATTAGGAAACTCTTTGTCACGTAACGTTTCAAAATAATGTAGGAGTTCAAATATATGTAGTTCCTTCTGCAGACTTTAAATGTAATGTATATACGTCAAACAGTTTCGTTCTTGAAACATCACATGAATTTTACGCTGTAAGAAGATATTGATATTTACTCATACAGAAAGAATCTAACGCTGCTGAAATGCGACGAGTCGACCATTTGTATCGCAAATTCTCTTCGCATTGCAAAAATATCTTCTTAAACTGAAAAATAGGTAAACATTTCCTATGGTTGTTATTGCGAACATTCGTAAAGAATCGAGGTATGCGTGTATTTTAGTAGGGCATTGTATAAGGATTAAAACACATATGACTGAAATCGATCTAAAGGGCGGTCTGATATTTCTAATGCAAGAGCTTTTCTCCTATGTATTAATGTGAATCTTTTATGAATTCCTCAGATTTGTAAAGGCTATTATTAGATCGCTCTTGGGCAAAGAATCCATTTTTAATTTACTATTACTATCATTAGAAACTTTACAATTGTCTTTAAAATACAAGCAAGATTCATTAAACTGTTTCAATTACCATCCTTTTCATTTAAAATATATTGATTAAAAGGAGGAGAGGGGCTTCCAAAAATCTATAAAAGGGGGCTTCCAATATTCTAAATGCCCATTATAATTTGGGACTCAGTATAATTATTCGTATTGAGTCCAAAATTCTCATTTATATTAATTCTATCAGAAAGGGCTTATAACGTGGTCTTACTAATGTAGCCCACCTTTCGCGAAACGGAAAATTGGAAACAAAATAAAGAGAAAGTGGAAACTTGGATGTCTTCTTGAAATTGCACTGACATCGCGACTTGCATCTTACCCTTGGAGAGGAGGCAAAACTGAACTGGTTTACTTGAGGGGTAAATGAAAAAAATCTTTCTGGGTTCTATAGGTGCTAAGAAAATATCACTCTTCGCATTTTCTAAATCTTATATTAGTTTCAATTTTTCTCAATTTGCGAAAGCTTAATTTGAAAAATAGCAAAATGCTATTCTCTTTGAATACGGGCATTTCATATTCTCTACGTGAACTTCAGAAAGATATTGATCCTTCTAAGCGTGGCTCTAAAAATAAGAAATTGATTATGATAGCACTAAGGTACTGTTAGAAAAGTCATATGGATTTTAAGGTTACTGCCTTCTTGTACTTGATTAATTCGAGTCATTACCAATGGGTTCATCCCATATTTTCTGACATTTTTTTTATGTACCGGTGGCACAAAAAAATCTAACAACCACGAGCCACCGGAAATTTATATATATATATATTTTTGAAAAGGAATGAATCTCCTCCCCGTTTTTATACTTCGATTGAATTTAGAGGGAGTTAGGGATATCTGCTTATTTTTAAAACATTCCTCTGCGTCTTTCGCCAGAAACGTCGGGCGAAGCACTTTCTCAAGAGCAGGGAATCAGTTGCACTTGAAGAAAAATATATTGATTCTTCTGTATACAGGACTAGTACAAGAGAGCTGAGCATTTTAAAAATTTATCGTGAGTAAAATAAACGTGATAGGAAAACAAAAATTACGTCGTTTGAAAGAGTAACTGAAACAGTTTCTTTCCATAACCGAAGAACATATAAATTTTCCGAAGCACCACGAGGAGCCCTAGAACATAAACTGTTAAAATGGCAAACCAAATAGTGTTACTGTGGTTTGTGGATATAAAGTCAATGTTTATTCAGGAATACGGTCCTTAAATATCCGCAGGTAAGAAATCAGATTTATGCGCAGCATAAGCAAATTTCGTAATCGGATGTTTCTGCAAAGAATCCCTGCAGGCTGCGGTTAAGTAGGAAACATTTGAGCGTGTTTGTGCCGCTTACTTATACAGCCCAAGAAAGTGAAAGATCAAGATTAGTTAAGAGTTATGTGTGACTCAGCCTCAATAAGAAAACTTTTATGGAAATGATTAAGAATGAAGCCCTATATGCTGCTGAGGTTTCAAGCATTTACTGCAGGTAATAAAGAAGCATGGTTTACAATTTTGTAATTAATTTATGAACCTATTGATGAAAGTGAAGATTTGTTACCTCATGTTGTGTTTAGTGAGAAACTTGTTTTCGCATCTTAGGCTATGTAAATCGTCACAATGTGAGGATATGTGGAACGAAAATTCCTCACGCTATGTGTGAACATTCGTCAGACAGTGAGAAAGTGAATGTTTTCGGCATTATGTCCAATAACAAGATTTTTTTTACAGAGAAAACTTTTATTGGAATTATTTACTGGGATATGCTCGAGAACTGATTAAGGCCTCAGGTTGGAGAAAATTAGATTCTTTTCACAAGACGGGACATACCGCGCTATTATAACAAAGAAATAACAGGATTCCTGAATCAGAAACTATCCAGACGATCATTGAGGAGGTCTAATACCATGGCCTCCTAGATCGCTTGATCTGACGCTTTTGGGATATTTCTTACAAGGGTGCACCAAATATCAAGTGTTTGTTCTTTTTCTGAAGGAATTCTAAAACAGGATTCGTCAAGCTGTAAACTCCAGTGATGCAGATAACTTAAGTAAAGTATGGGATGAGTTCTACTACCGTTTGGATGTTATCAGGGTTACCCATGGAGCCAATATTGAATATTTATAGGTTAGGAAAAAAAACATTTTCAGTTTTTTTTTCAAGCAATGTAATTTTTTTTTTTGTGTCTCGTTTAGTTTGACAAAATAAATTTTTAAAGTGTTTAATTCTTTTCCAGTAGCCTTCCAGTATCATTACAGTTCAAAAGATTAGTGTTTTATTTAAACGTAAATAAAATGTAAAAATGTCAAAATATTAACATAAAATTGCAATATCATGTTTCAATTTTTATTAAACTCTCTCAGAAGTAAAATAAGCATTTAATTAAACATTACAGACAATTTAATGGAAACGTCGTGGTTGCCATAAAGGCGCAATATTGTTTTTAGCCACAAACGTTTTTTACGTAAAATATCCCAAATGATAATTTAAAAAAATTACTGTACTTTTGAATACATTCTGAAAAAAGTGTCTTATTTTAAATAATTATAATTCAAATTGTAAAATTTAGTCTCTACTTTTCATAAAAATGGTTTCGAATATGTTTAAAATAAATAATATATAGAAATCTAAATTGTAATTCAAAGTAATAAGAACTCGATCGTTGTTTGTTGGTTTTTTTTTTTTACCTCTGAGCGGTACTTCTTTTGCAACGGTGACCTGACCAAACGGCCAAGTCACAAGGACTCCAAGGGTTTAGAGAAGGTTGGGGAAAGGGCATCCTCTGGACAGCCGTTAGGAGACAGATGGAAGCTTCCCGTCAAGGCCATCTAGCGTGCCCTTTGATGGTGCACAGGGCACCACGGCTGCGTTACACGGAGTCATCTCTTATGGTCCCATCCGGCAGATGGCGGCCTTTTCAAGTCCATTCCCTGCTCACCGAGGGCGGGGCGTGGAGTTAGACGGAGATAAATCTCCACGCTGGCGAACTCGATCATTATCATAGGAGTTTTAGTAATGGTTTTGAAATAATAGAATCATGAACGCATAATACAAGAAAATTATCCTCGCTGCCATGCGATACTTTCGAGAAGAGAAATTGAAACCAGCGAAGTGAATCAAGTCTTCAATAATAGTAAATAGACTTTTCAAAATTCAAAACTGCCTTAATCATGTTTACTTGATGTTTCCTATATGAAAAGTTACATTTCTTGATTAAAAAAAATATATTTTCCAATAATTTTGCGTCGTCAAAATTCTAACAGTTATTAATAATGCAACGATACCTATAGACAATTTAATTTTTCCTACTATGGTGATTAATTTACAGTGTTTTCATATATATATTGTTCTTCAGTGACTAGCCAATTATTTATAAGCTGCAGCAAATCATGACTCTCTAATATTTCGCCGTGTTTGCTAATGTGATAGGCATTGTTGCCACCAGCTACGGTAATTTTAACGTAACAAGTTCATGTTCCCCCATCGACACTATGAAAATAATAATCCTTTCCAATTATTAGGTTTACTATCTACAAATACCGATTTAAGAACAATAATTGGACCTTTGCGCACTGGTTTTGAATGTCAGAAAGAAGCGTGAGCATAAGAACATTATGCTCACGCTTCTTATATTAACGCATTTAAATCTAAAGAAAACAATTTATTGCGGATTCCTATATTTAATGAGATGATAAACAACATACGAACAAAAAACTAATTGTCTAAAAGTATTATATTGCGAATTATAATTTTTAAAACGATAAAAATAATAAATAATATTTTTTAATAATTCCGTTTATAATATCGGAATTCGTCGTTAGTACTTTTTATTGGATGGATGTCCCAAGTGATCTTAAATTCATCCAGTTCGGTAGAGTTAGTTTGGTTTGGTAGCAGTTATCTCTCGTTTTTAAATAATAAAGTAGTTGGAAGAAAAGTTCAATTTTGCACGAACTTTACCTGCTCCTTTCATATATCATTATGAAAAAATAAACAAAAAGGCCTCTTGCACCGTTTCACTTCCACACATTTATTATCAAGCTACGCTTTACAACCTCGAAGAAGCACGGAGTTTAAAATATAATTATGCAAAGATCGATTTATCACAATTCTAGATACGAAAGGTACTGTTTCAGTTAGCCTGCTAAACGCATGAAAATGAAAGAATATAAACGAGATTCGATCAACGGAGAAAATTGTGGCTCTGCTTCACGGGTTCAGCTTCACTTCATTAATAAAGATGAAGATGAAGAGTTGTGTAACACATAAGGGCAAAATAACGCACTCTATTTATGAACTGGAAGCAAGCTGCAATATAGCTTAGTTGCAATGAACAGTCGCGTGTTGGATGTTGGATTTTCAAACTAATAATGCTGTTTTCATTGGATATATTAAAATATATCTGTTGAAGGGAAAACAAATTAATATCAATTAAGGCAGGATAAATAAAATTATTAAATATAAATACTCTGATATTGAACGATGATAAATATCCAAGGGCAGAAAGAAGTAATTGGTGTTCCCCTTGCAATTTATAACTACTAGTAATAACCACGCCAAACGAGTGTATGTCGATCGGTTACTGCACTCACGGGGCAGGCGCCGGCAGCGCCCAGAAATCTCGGACGCCTTCCGAGGGTTCACTCTCGACTCTCGACAGCTAGGAACCACATCCGTCTCATCAAGAGGGTGATAGCTAGGTAGTATCACCCCACCAAATTCGGGACCGATCGCTCAAGTAGCCGCGGAACCACGGGGAAACTGACAATTTCTGCTACCGATGATGTCACACGTGTCCGTCAGCCAACCCGGAATCACGGATATTACATAACTTGATATTGGAAAGTGTAAATTATCGCTTTTGGACAAATAAATATTGTGAATTTATATGTCAGTTGGAGAGTATAAATGACAAAAGAATAAATATAACGTTATTTTTTATTACCTGAAATATTAATTAAATATAGATATCGAAAGTACAATTCGAAACACTTTGTTTTAATAAGTGCGTTTTTCCGAAGTTATTGTAGAAGAAAATATGGTGTCATAGTTGTTGAGATGCACCGATAATCACGCCTCTAACGTAGAAATTAATATTTGCATTACTTTGATTTTATCGGTATTTCTAGATAGTAAACCTAATAATTGGAATGTTATTGTTTGTTTCGTGCAATATAATATTCCTCGTCAAGCGATGAGTATTTCATGAAACTTTCATTTAATAAAATAACAGTAATTTAACTACGTAGGTTAAGTAAACATACTTCAACTTATGATACATTTTAAGACGTTTCAAAACTCAACCCCAGTCACATGAGTAATATGAAGGCTAGATGTGATTCATAGTTTGTTAATAGTATTTCAACCATTGTAAGCACACCCCGTAAGCACGCCATCGATTACATTGGTCACATGAGGTTTATAGTGTATGCTGATACGCACTGCAGAGGTAAACAAGCAACTGATATATTCATATCGATTTTACACCCTAAGGGAGTTATCCCTATCTGAGCGCTTAGACTTCTAATTACGCTATTGACACTTGCTTCTCCAGTGACAAATGCCTACATGAAATGCTTGAATAATCAAGACGCAGAAACCTGGATGTACTTGCACAATTTCATCAGCTTAGAAAGTGGATAACTAATGTTCAAAAATACTACAGTGAAATTTCTAATCATCTGATTAGACCTTCAATTTTCCAGCAGTGCTAGATACTTTTAAGAATCATTATTTTCGGATTTAAAAGGCACCATCTGTAGTTAATGTTCTGTAACTCCCACGATTCCGGACCTCATAACTTTGCCTTTCCAGCAAAATAGCCATTTTCAGTGAAAAACAAATAACCAAACTGACCAAATTTTTCGACAGATATACTAAATTAATTAGCCCAATTCATCATGTTGCTGAAAGTATAAAAGTAATCACATTTTGTTATAAAGTTAGTTTATATTGAAAACATTGGTTACACGATTATCTAAATTTCAATAAAAAATTAAATTTAATCTAATAATAACGGTAACTTTATTTCAATATCTGTCGACTCAAGGATCTTAGCTGTCTATTGATAGTTGAAAATGTTCTTATGTATATGTCAATCAAGAAAACCTGTAGAGCACATTCAATCTTTTTTCTTCAGTACCTAGCGATTTATTTCATATAAGTTTTAAAATTGTTCTCCGTATTTTACAACCTCTCATTATTGAAAGCTTACATATCGTCTTCAAAAGGATCTGGCACATAATGGTAAAATTGCTTGGTACAGCCCTACATAATCTAGTTAATCTATGTTTAGCGTACATGGCTACTAAGCCAGTGGGGCATGTCCTTCTGTAAATATTAATAGGTTGTAGGAGAAACCAGCACAAGCTACATAAAGCTTCTAGGTTACCTCTATCCTTTGCACAAGGGAATACCTTCTTTCCTTTAAAAAATAACCAAACGTAGCCCAAGCGATAATGCATGATATCCGATTGCAAAATAATGGGAGGGCTTTATTTGAACTGTTTTTACGAATTAGATTAAATAAAACAATAGTTTTGCGGTTATTTAAACCGACGATATTGGTTTCTCTGATGACATTCATGCCAATCGCAGTTATTTTACCTTACCATTTACGCTTAATAATCACCCAGCCGAAATAAAATCTTAACTTTGACTATTGAAACTATTGAAATGGCACAATTTTCGACCTCATCAATTTTATAATTTTTCCTGGTTTTCCCTTCGTATTGCATTTTTAAAAATACTTATTTGACAACTAGATCTAGTATAAATTATACGAAATAATAATAAAAAATCAGCATCAGATTGTTTTCATCGTCATCACTGTCTGCCCACGGAACACTTTCTCGTTCGTTACAGATCTGCAATCCTTTCTTATAAGACACTGTCCAAACGGAACAGAATCAGCTTATCCTGCAGCGCACCAAAGTGAATGCTATAATTGTTTACAGAGAATTTTCAGTTTTGAGATAAGGGCTCATAATACCGAAGCTGCATCAACTAAAAACCACTTGAGTTTATTTTTCGAAAAAGGATTCATACATATGTATATTAATAAATAGATATTATGAATACCCGTAAGACATTGCGAAGATATTTAGAAACGAAAACAAAATTACAAGAAATTATACTCAAAAATGTATATGTCAGAATATTTGAACACAAAAAGAACAGTAGACTGAAAATCATATATATATTAGATCATAAGGATACTATAATGAGCTATTACAAAGGCAAAAAAATGTAAAAATTTAAACCAATTTCAATTATCTAATTAACGGGACAACAGTATTTTTATCTCACGGGTATAAATTGTAGTTGGAGATTCATCCGTCAAATTATCGTTCGAGATCCTAGTAAACAACTTTAACGCTTCTTTGTGGAGAATCAAGTGAGGAAGCCACTATCACAGCAATAACAATTCTGCCTCCGACCAACGGGAGCACGGTCAACCCAGAGCCTGATGCTCTGCCAAAGACTCAATAAAGAAAAGAAGTAGGTTGACTGAACTGGTTCAATAGGTAAAACAATCCGTAGTGGCCGACGTCCACATTTGTGGAATTAGTGGCTGAAGTTACACCTAAAGTAGAAGTAATTTCCCGAGTCAGTTTACATTGCTATCAGATTCTCACGCACATTGGACTTCTCCTGCCGACTGCCTGGAAGATGTTACGAAACACCTTCAACTAGTGCGCTTCGAAACGAGTACCGGATTTCACAGTCAAACTTCTGTGAGAGAGCGTCTTGCAGGGAAACTGGTTCGACATCATTTCGTGGCTGACCATTATTATTTTGCACATCGTGGAGGAGTCACTCTCACAACGGAGTAATTTGTGCGGAAATGCCGACACGTGTTTGAATGTAATATCGTATGCACAAGCTAAGAGTCACGGTTTGGTGTAAATATCGTTTATTATCGATCTATATTTATTAAATAACTCACACGAAATTAATTAAAATTGGTAACGATAAAAAATGAAAGCTATGCATCTTTCTTGGTAAATGGTATAAACCTTCATTCAGCAAATGGGGCTGTTAGGACACTTTATACAAGACCTTCATACGTTAAAAGATTGCAGTAGTTCTGACTGTACATATCAAAATCGAATAACAGCAGAGGTTACCATCAGACATCTTACCCCAGATCTACGGATATTGGGAGATGTCATCGAACACAGTGTAGTTATCATCACTGTATAAGAATTCCTATCAGCTCTGTAGGTGTCACACAATTATGCTCACACAATTAGCTGCGTGTTTTCCCCCCATAATTGCTATGCTGACTAGAGAGGCAAAGGAGAAGGTTATTTTTCATGATAATGTGATTTCTGAACTGAATAACTATAGTATCATAGATGCTTGTATTGAACTAACCGTACAACTAGATCTAATTGTCAACCTAGTATGGGTAAATCATAACTACTAGATAACACTCAAATACGAGTTGGAAAAGATGCGCGATACAACCGAGTCCTAAACCTGTGCTATGTATGATGTTAAACGGTCTGGTGCAACCATAGCCAAAACTGTGAAAATCGAAGCAATGTCCAAGGTGTCTCTAAAGTGTAACCAAGATTATTAGCAAACGAAATATCGTCGTCTGGCAGGAATAATCGTGTCAGATCTCTGATTTAACAGGTGAGGTATCATACTGTGTTACAGAGGCATGTGAGTACAAATCGACATTCAACTGTGTACTACTTTCTACACAGGCTATTTTCAACTCAAACTGTGCGCAGGGAACTATAATATTTGTATTTTGTCAATTGGAATACTATCCGGAAACCTTCAGAGTTTTCCACAAATCGGAAAGTGAGGTTTCATTGTTTGCGGAAGGAGCATGAGGAACTGTAGGGAACTGGTAAAAGGTTATATAATCAGATGAACAGCGACATCGTTCTTTCTTACAGATGGCATATCAGAGTGTGGCTACGATCACATGGTGTGATTGATCTCCTCATATGACACATCCACTGTGCAAGCAGCTGGAGGAGGCGTGTTAGTGTGGAAATTGTTCACGTGGCCCTGATTCGATGCACAAATATGTCGGATAAATCGACCAAACGTCGACGCCTATTTAATAGTATCTGATACCGAATATCCTGCTATGCTTTATTTCTTTCCTGATGTATACGGACAGCTTCAGGGTGATAATATGACACTCAATCGTGAGAACTCTGTCTGCATGTATTAAACAAAACGATTCAGTCATCTGATTTGAATCCCTTGGAAATTTACGGAATGTAGTGGAACGTGTCATATGGGTATGCTCTCCACTTCCTTCTACCCTAAAAAATGCATTATGCATTACAACAAGAATGGCTTCACCTTGCACCAGATATATTACAAACACTAATAGAATCTATACCTAGTTGAATCCAAGCTGTTATGAAAGCATTATTCACTGTATAAATTCTTTAAAATGTTGAGAGATTCAGGTGATAGATCTATAGATACACACAATCAAGTAATAAATGAAAACGGGTTGATCGTTATTTAACGAACACGATTAATTGCTTTAAGATATGCATATGAAGTATGTTTTTGCAATTAAAACGAGTTCTCTTTCACATTCCGGTCGATTTCGATGATCTGTATCCTTCAGTCATTACAGCTTGCCTTTGCCATTCTACGTCTCAGTACCCAGCATGCTATTTTCTGCAGGCTCTGGAAGGAAACAAATATGTGGTTTCCGATAATTAGGGCACATTAGGTTGCAGTTTGCATGAATTCCTTGTTTCTCATTCGGTTTCTCGATACTGTAATTGGAATTTCCTCCCTCCACTGATTCAGAGCTCTCGCACTTAAGGTGCTGACGAAACGAGAGGGAAAAGATGATGAGTGAAAATACAAACGTAAGATTACTATCGAGAGTTCACCGACCGAACAATCATGCATGATTTTGACATGCATTGGAAAGAAGTTTAAGGGCGCCACTAACGGACGAAAGTTGTGACACAAATACTGCAGCTATTCTAAGAGATTGTAACGAAAAATTGAAATATTCAGGTTTTGAGGCAAATTTTCCGTAATTCAATTTTTTTTGAAATATTCAAGCAATGTTGGAATGAATTAAGAATTGATATTCTCTTTACCACTTTTCAATTGATATTCTCTTTTGGGTTACAGTTCGTGTTATAACTGTAAGTTTAGAAAATTATTTAAAAATCAAGTATTAATATTGGTAAGTTTGATTTCTTTTAACGACCTCGTGATGACTAAAGAAAACCTAAAGGACAATTTAAAGTGCCGAAGTGTAAAAGAATTAAAAATATACGGAGAAATGCGAAACATTTAATGAAAGTGTCCCAAAAAACAGTTCTTAAAGCTTTAAATAAAAGTTCTCAAGAAAGAGCTCCAAACTTTTACGAAAAGTATGATGCCATTAATCATATAGTAAAGGTTTATAAAGACACATTGAACTGACAGATGAGTGGACTTAAGCACTCACTAAAAATTGTGAAGATAGCATATAGAAACCAAAAATAGGACTAGAAGTTGGTAACGGAACAGATTAAATGCTAAAGAAACTTGTGAACTTTCCCGGTTTCCAAAGAAGAGTTTACTGTAGCAAAGAAAGAGTTATTGCCTTGAAGTCAAAATTTTTGATAGTGTTGGAAAACAGTCGAAGAATTCGTAAGAACAAAGACGACAAGTAATGAAAAAAAATATAATTTTCAAGAATAACACTTAAATATCAGAGAGTGTTAGGGAACTTTTTATAAACATTTCAAACACTCGAAAATAATATCTCATTATACATACCTTTCATGAGAGCTGGCATAATCCCAAATAACACTGTCAGTGTAAATGGCCATAAAATGTGTGATCTAGGCGTACTCTGCTGGTACACGACATAAACTTGCATGCCTTTTAATCCTGATCATAAACACTGTATTTCTCAGGTTAATGAAGAAACCACTGGCTTGGCATTAGAAAAAAAAATGAAGATGTGTTTGGATGACTGTGTGAGTATGATCATATTGAAGTTAATTTGCTTTCCAATGAGATTTGCGAAATACAACAGATTGAAATGGAAAACGGGTAAGAAAATAGAACAATTTAGTTTCCGTTAATATAACGTTTAGTCGCTTCTCAATGTTTTTTCCTGGTAAGAATATGTCTTTTAATAATACTATTTTGATGTTTGCAAAATTTCAGTCATACGTATTTGGCGTACAGTTATCCTGATATTGCGAAATAGCAGAAGAAACGAGAAATTTCTGGAAACCCATAAACTACGAATGCATAAAAATAATATTTCCTTCCATTACTTTTTGTTGTTCTCGAACGCAGTCAGTCGCGAATTATTTTGAAGTGTTTTGAAAATCTGTTTCCATTTTGCAATTTCTGCTTTCATTTTCGATCAGTTTAAAAATCATGGCATTATTTACTCTTTCATTTTATAGAATTTTTCAATGCATAGTGTTTTCCTTATTTTATTTTTTATTGTTTTTCTTTATTTTTAAAAAACGATCTCGTGTAACACTTTATCGTCGCCCTCTTTGCCGGTTTTTAATTCTCTATATATTAAGATTTTTGTTTTAATATACAAAAACATTTATGTTTCATTTACTTAGAAAAATAAGTGGACTGATGTGCTGGATAATATGATATAATTCGCGTTTTCTGAATGCTGCAAAAGTTCAAATTTGAACCGTTAGAAGGCTCTACGTTGGAAAATGGCAAAACTTTAACAGGTTTGTAATGACCGCATTTCTTCCTGAGAAGAGGAAAATGTCAATTTTCTAAGGGATAAAAGAAAAACCTTTTCTGAGTTGGATACGTATTAATGAAATAGTACTTCTCACATTCTTCGACTCTTCCATTAGTTTAAATTTCCGCTTTTAGATACTGCTAAAATTACAACAGGAAATACCTTTTCTATCTGAAAGCAGGCATTTCATATAAATCAGTGGGAGTAAGGACATTTTAAACGTTTTTGTTGTTAGTACTCTTATATAAAGAATGCCTAATTAAATTTCATCATCATCATCATCATCCTCAAGCAGCCATGGGCTACGGAGGTCCGTTAACCTGAGACACGACGATTTGAACATTCATTAACCTGAGAAATACAGTGTGTTATGATCAGGATTAAAAGGCATGCAAGTTTATGTTATGATCAGGATTAAAAGGCATGCAAGTTTATGTCGTGTACCAGCAGAGTACGCCTAGATACTAGACCGCGCAGTTTAATTCTCCAAGCATATCTGTCCTGAGCTACATCTGCTGCATCCGGCCACTGCACACTAATTCTAACAAGGTCCTGTTTGACATTGTCTGCCCACCGCATCCTAGGTCTCCCCCTCCTTCTGAGGCCTCTAAGGCACACTGTTCATAACCCTATTCGCCAATCTATAATTATCCATACGGGCAACATGACCAAACCAGCGGAGTCTCTCTCTGCACAATATGCTGCTTAAAGGAGGTTGCAGACTCCTTGCCTAACCTCATCATTAGTTACAAAGTTAAACCACCTAATACCCAAGATACTGCGTAAGCATCTAGAATCAAAAGCATCTAGTTTCCTGTTATCTTGTTTACACAGCGTCCAAGTTTCACTAACATAACTAACCCTAGAAAGAACCACACTATTATACAGTCTAATTTTAGTCTTTAGGTGTATACGCCTATTTCTGCACAATCTCCATAGATTCTTAAAAGTCCCAGCAGCAATACCTATTCGTCTGTTAATCTCATGCCGCACATCACCAGTATCAGTTACATAGCTCCCAAGGTAATTGAACTGTGACACCTGCTCAAGACTGGAACCATTCAGATGAACTGAATCACAACCTGCCTGACCAATTTTCATCACTTTAGTTTTCTCTCTGTTTATAACCAAACCTACTCTACTACCAGTCTCATCAACAGCTCGAATGAAAGAGTTCATCTCATCAACATCATTTGCCAAAAGGGCTAAATCATCAGCATAATCTAAATCAGAAATTTTCGTTTCTCCAGCCCATTTAAGGCCGAAATCTTTCCCTTGAATTGAATTTCGCATAACATAATCAATAACCAAACTAAAGAGAAAAGGAGACAAAATGCACCCTTGTCGAACACCAGACGTAATGCTAAACCAATTGCTACAAGACTTACCAACTCTCACACATGACTCAGTGTTATTATAGAGAGCTTTCATTATGTTAACTAACTTGTCTGGTATACCATATGATCTCACCATCAACCACAAATTATGACGATCAACAGAGTCGAAAGCCTTTTTGAAATCAACAAAGCTAGCAACCAAAGGTTTCTGAAACTCTAAACATTTCTCAAGAACCTGCCTAAGTGAAAATATCTGATCTACACATCCCCTACCACTTCTGAATCCGCATTGCTCATCACGCAATTGCCTGTCAACCAGATTCTTAATTCTATTAAGCACAATCATGGAAAGAACTTTACCTGGAACAGAGAGTAGGCTGATACCCCTATAGTTATCACAAGAACTGCGATCACCTTTTTTGAAAATAGGGATAATAATAGCTCTGGTAAAATCCTTAGGAACCATGTCTTTATCATAAAAGATATTCAGAATTTCAATCATCCAAGTGGTAACTGAAACGTTCCCAGCTCTGAGCATTTCTGTAGTAATTTCATCTACCCCTGGGGATTTATGAAGTTTAAGTTTAGAGATAGCCAAAATAATTTCATATTGTGTTATAGGGCCAACATTAAGGCTGCCAATGCATCTATCATCATTACAAACAATGGGAATAGAACTAACCACATTGTTCAGAACATCACTGGAATGCTCAGCCCACCTAGCCATGACAGAATCCTCACCTTCTATAACATTACCATGTTTATCCTTCAATCCCTGTATACCTGTTTGTTTTCTACCACATAAAACATTAACTGTCTGGTACAGCTATCTGCTGTTTTGCTGCCTAACTGCTTCCTCAGCTTTGTCAGCCAAACCATCAAGCCAAAAATTCTTATCAGTAGCCAACTGATCCTTTACACGTTTATTAAGCTCTCTGTTTCTTACTCTATTTAATTTGAAATGTTTATATTAAACTTCAGGCTTAAGTTTTTAATCATGGTTATTAATAAGCATGTATAATTTATACTGCAAAACCTCATACATCCGGCACTGTTTTTTGAAAAGGGGACTCTTTAAAAATTATTAACGTATTTGCTATAGGACGGTGAATGGGCCACTCCACATAAAAAATTCACGAACCCTAGAGCCAGTTTTTCAGACAGCGAATCAAGACACTTTGCTAATCATCTTTCTTTCAATCATTTTTCATCCATCCTCCTAAATGATACGTCAAGGACTGCCGATAAATTATACTTTTCCTGCGTAGGTTTTACTAGATGTATTCATAATTTATGTTTCGGTAATCACGTCTGTACACGAAATTGCGTGACTGGGCATCAAGTATCATCCGAGACTGTCTCTCGTTTGTCAGAAATTAGATAATAATAATCAGATTTAATAATAATAATATTGAATAGATATTAAATTACTATTAAATTGATTATAGATTATGCATATTTCGAAAAATAATATATACATTATCGTAAGATTTAAGAATAATAAACATTCATGGCGAAAATTTACATTGCAATACTAGTGACTCGTATTTCTAAATAAGTGTGGCCAGCATATAAATGCATACAGAGACACCAGCTATGAAGGGAGGGTGATGGCTCCGATGGCAGGGCCGCAACGTCGGCGATTTACTCCGCTAACCACAATTCTCGGTGAATAAAGTAAGATCGATTGAATTTGGAAAAGAACATATATATGTACGTAGAATAAAATTTCCGTATATATAAACAGTCGTATCAGAATAATATTAGCACCTTCCATACATATACTATATGGTAGGTGATCATATTATTCTGATACGACTGTGTATATTTTGGCTAATGTCAGGCACTTACCCCAGGATTTAGTTTCAGGGGAGGGTTGGAGAATTTAGCCTCTGGAGTGGGGGGGGGGGACTTAAAGCTTTCTCGTAATATTTCCTGCTGATAATTAAGGCGCGCAAGACAATTTCGAGTGTATTATTTCATTAAATGCTTATTGAAATGAAATAAAACGGCCAAGATATTTTAGAGAGCAAATAGTCATGTAAAGTATTATTTTTATTTTTTTCCAATTTATATATTACATAAATGTTGGTGGGGCAGGCCCCTAATGACGAGTCGCCACTGCATTTTACAATATTAATTTATTAGTTATGGCAGTAAAAGGCAGAATGGTTTCTAAACTTTACTGTAGTATATAAAAATGTGACCTCATTTTTGTCTTGTTTCTTCCTCTATGCGTCAACCTGTGTTATTTTCTTGGATTTCTGTCCTTCGTTCTGGCAGTGTAGAATTAGCAATGCTGCTTGTTTTATCTGCCTTTCAACTTGGATGAAAAGAATAGGAACTAGAAATTGTAAATCGTTGTGAAATTTTGCTTCAAAATGTTTTTAATAAATTTTATAGCTGACAGATAAATGTGTCTGATAAAATGCAATTTTCCTAAGAGTTTTGAATATACAAAGTGAAAAATATAATGATAAATTGATGATTTGAGGTAGTTATTGTGGTAGTCCGCTAATTTAGGTGTAGCGTTATATCTTGTTTACAATATCGTAATTATCTACTCTGATTTTTTTAATTTTATTAATATTTCCATTTCAGTTATAAAGTAAATCTCGATCTATCGTCCCGACTCATGGCTTTGTGAATGCTTCGATTGCTTTCCACAGTCCCACTAAAGCCTTGGGGCTTAGTGGACTGGTAATCTTTTCATAAACAATGTTAAATTTTACACTTTCATGTTCCCTAAAATATCTCAACCTCTCCCACTTTCACCTATCGTTCAGAATTCTTGTTCTTATTCCAAATTTCTCTTCACCATATTGGTTTTTAAACCCATGCTAAATCTTTGGCGCGAAAGGTATGTATCCACTGACAACTCTTCCCATCGACAAGTTCATTCACATCTTTCCACAATTAATGTGCTACTCTAGTCACAACTATCGTCGATAACGCACTGTTCCATTTACAAGGTAAACGATGGCAGTGCCTCAGAAATTTCGGACACTTTCAGAGGGATCACTCACGACCCACTGCAGCCAAGGACCCGATCCGTTATTCCAACAAGGATAGAACTGAGTGGGACCACCCCACGAAATTTGGGACAAATCACTCAAGTAGCCGTGGAACCACAGGGAAACCGATAATTTCTGTAACTGATGACGTAGCACGTGTCATTCCGACAGCCCGTCCTCCAATGAGTTACCGATATTACATTAATATGATTTTTATACCTTCTCGGAACAGAAAAAGCCAATAGGGAATCTGTCTGTGTGCTTTCGCGCGCTTGGCGGTCTGCCTGTTGAGTTTCACTCATGAAAACTCCAAACAGTTGATAAAATAATGCCAAAAATCACTAGGCTAATTAGCAAAGTTTAAGATTTCAGCGCTCGACAAAATACCCTGCTGATAACAATGAAACTGGAACAGTTTTCATTGTTGTCAGAGGAGCCAATTAATTTCATAACTGAACTACACCGTCACCTTTATCGTACCGTAATATTGTTTAGTAACACACGAGTAAATGGCGAAATATTTATTTGTCCCTCGATGGCAGCACACATATTTAATTGAGTGGATTAACACCTTCATTCATAACTCGGAAGTGATTGGATGAAATCCCACAGCAGAGTGTAACCTCTTTAGAGACTTTTACCTTCGTTTCTGATGCTGCCATCTGTCGACGATTTCATCAGTGCCCGGAGGACACTGAATGACCTCTTCTACTACCTCAGCATGTGACTGTTACGCGACTGAATCATTCTCCTCTCGGTTATCTTCTGATGCCATTAAATGAAAAGTGGTGATGTAACTGCTTATTCTAATTCCACATCGTTATTCGATAGTGATAAATCTTTGAAGTAATGCCACTCCTTGATAAGTCTTTTGGCAGAAGGGAGAAAGTTGAATAAGGGAAAGATTATGGAAAATCGGAATTCAACATGAGTGCTAGAATAACTTACTGTGATATCTGATTTTGCTTTTAACTTTCCTTATTACACGTTTAGCATATATGATGGTAATCAGTGCTTGAAAACTATGGGTCTACATCAAGGAATTGTATTTTCTTCAAATTAAGGAAATGTTGACTTAAAATTTCTGGAAAGGAAAAGAGGAAAACCTATATTAGGATTTTAGTGAAGATCGAAATGTTTATAGTGTATTATTATTATTAGGGAAGATTGAAATGTTTATAGTGCGTGTAGCCAGAGTTTAATTATGCTCTCATTTACAAATGCTTTCATTTCGTTTGTCATCTTTGCAGGATGATGTTCTACTTCTCCCATGTGAAACTGGTGGATCACTACTCACTTTACATCGGTTACTTGTTCACAACATTCACATTCCTCAATCAACTAACTGGTGGGAAACTTGTGACTTTACTTCACATCCCTCAATTCATCCTCAATCCTCTTCACAATCTTCATCATCCCGCCTTTCTGCTAAATAACATTTGTGGGGAGAATAAAAATTTAAATTAAAATAGAAAGTATTTGTTAAATCATAAGCAAATCTAAAATTATTCATTTTATCCATTACTGTACCGTAAACAGGAGAATGAGTTAGGTAAACTTACAATGTACTCAGAAAGTGGTTTTCATCAATAGTCGTTATCACCTTCTGTATCACCAGCATTTGAGAAATGAATCTCAAGTTTCAAACTTACATATATTTGCAATAGTCTAGCAGTGAATTTCAGAAAATGCACTACAATATACAAAACTATACACATTTTGAATGACGGAATGCTGAATTCAAATTTTTTTATAGACTTCCAAGAGAATGGGTAAATCTTGAGTTATATGCACGTTTACTCAAGACGAAGAAACCCATTTTCAATAAACATGTTCGAGGAAATTGTAATTGTAAAACATTTCATCCTCTTAGCTTTTTCCGAAAAACCGATTTGTGGCTACATATCACCAGCCATTATTCCTGATTGTTTACTTCACCTTCAAAATGTTCTTAAACATCACAGCACAGATTACATATGCGGTATTTATTCCGTATTCTTCAGTGATAAACAAAGCCATAATATTATTATCCTTGATGACACGTGACGTAGACAAATAGCAGTCATATGTACCTAACATTATATTATCTAGGGTTTAAAATTATGTGGTAGTTGGGTTAATTTAGCTCTGAATGGCACTTTCATTTACACATAAAAGGTCACAGCGACCTGTATGAAACGCTCAGAGTAGGGGAAGGGTACCCAATGTGCAGTTGTAAAAAAGCAGCAGCCTTGCTAAACCCATCGCTATCTCTTTTCTTTACTGAGAGGACAGAGTGTAGAATAAAGGAGGGTTGACTTGACTTAATATGAAGATTTGTTGGCTCTATTGTCAGCCCTCCCCACGTAAGGGGGGCGGTCATGGGAGCCATAATACTGGATACATAATAAACATCAATTATTAAAAACTTGCAAATAATAAAAACAAATAAAAGAAGTTCAAAAAGTATTTAAAAATCAGAAAACATGAGAGCAAAAATACAATAAATGAAAATTCATTACATTCCAATCGAAAGCTGCAAGAAAAGGTTGTAAAACATTTGTTTCAATGCCCACCAAAATTGGGCAATTAAAACCAAAACACAAAATAAATAGCAAACATCAAAATGGTCACGCACTAGTGGAGAAAGGTAAAGTATAAAAATAATAAAAACAAAAGAGGCAGAAATGCCTGTAAAGTCAATATAAGCCTAATCGAAGAAAAGGTTCATTTTAAACAGGATTCAGAAAGAATAGCTCTCAGCCAATGAGAAGAGAAGAATTTTTGGATTTGCTGAGAGCCTCCTAAAGTGAATTACTTTAAAAGATGTTAAAATTTACAAACATAATAACTAAAATAAATAAAAAAACAAGGAAAATCTCCAAATTAACCAAATTTAGAGTGCAAAACTCAAAAAATAAAATAATTACTTAAATGAAGGCCACAGCAGCTTACGTTTCAGCGGAAAATCCCAAACTGAGAAGGTTTCTCGCTGTGGACATTTAGAAAGAGCAGCAATGTAAAACTTCTTAAATCTTGAGTGCAATGTATCTTTTCTGGTAACTGTTTTCTGAAGAAAATTATAATAGCTGGGGATTTCCCACTCAGCTTAAGTACAATTTGGATTAGCGAAAAACTTAAGAATGTCCATAATGTCTTCAAAGGATTCCTTCTCCTCCTCGGAGTTGAAACACAGGCCTGAATCAAAAGTCAATTCATCAAAAGACACAAAATTGAGAACATTTGTAAATAACAAGGATTTGTCATTGCTGACAATGGAAGCTTTTTTGCTAGCTCTATCCACATCACAATCTTTTGACTGAGAAGATGGGGAAACACATTTCCTCTTTGATGCTTGTGTATCAGTCAATTCAACATATATCAAAGTTTCTGTACACTGTTCGAGAGTTTGATCATCAGGTGTTTTGCTTAATGTCAGGGACAGGATAACAAGAAAGAACTTTCCCGCTGATACTAGGCGAATTTGACAGTTCAGGTTTGGCAGAATCTGGTGTAGAGGTGTTTAGACGAAAAGCAAAAATTGGGCAGTCCTTAATGAAGTGAGTAGTGGCTTTACACAATCTACAAACTTTTCTGATTCCTGAGTATCCAATTACTGCTGTAAATGTTCCGAATTTTAGAAAGTTAGGAATTTCCTCCTTCAATTCCATTTTCACACTCTGGTGCCAGTCCTTATATACGGACTCCAATCCCGATTCTTTCATAAATTCATCATTTACACTTTTAACCGAACCGAACTGAGCTAGAGTGGCTGCTACATCAGCATTTGGGATAAAGAAAAGAAGTTTCGATACGAATACAGTCTTTTTGGGCAAGGCAAGTCTTGAAACAGAAACTGCGTATCCTTCAAAAGGCTTGAAAGGATTAGCTGCAAACACTTCAGACTTTCAGACTGGAAAGTAACCACAGTTGAGTTGTTGTTTAGTTTTTGCACAATATCAATGTTTTTTGGGTCAAAAAATTCAGCAAGTCGTCTCATTACATTTCCATAGTCGAGACCATCATGTCTTATCTTAAACGATAAAAGTAATCTCTCATCTTGGAGGTAATCCATTTTAGCGTTTTTAGCGTTTTAACTTTCGATTCACAGAGCAAAAATCAATACGTCTTCACTCATTGAAGAACAGAGAGAGAGTCCGAGGGTTGGATTGTTTTACCTCTGAGCGGCACTTTTTTGCACACAATAGGCTAAATGGCCAGGTCACAAGGGCCCCGAAGGCTCACAGAAGGTTTGGGGAGGGGAACCACTGTAACAGTTGTTGGGAGACAGATGGTAGCCTTCCGTCAAGGCCATCCAGCATGTTCTTTAACGTGCACAGAGTATGGATCTCCCGCACACAGGTCACGACTTAACGTCCCATCCGACGCACCACGGCCTTTCCAAGCCCACTGGTGTCCCGTGACCTTGGGCTACTGATGTGGGCATAGCGGGGAGTTTTGCGGAGATAAATCTCAACGCTGGTCCAGCTGGGATTCGAACTGAGAAACTACAGATTATGAGCCTGGCGCGCTTACAGACTGAGCCTCCTCTGCCCCAGAATTAAGGGAGGACATCTCAACGCAGACACAATTGAAACTCGGAAGTAGAAACAACAGATTAGAAGACAGAGACGCTACCGAATATTAGGAGATTTCGATGGTTGCTGATCGACGAAAATTGAAAGACCATGAAAGACTAAATATCAAGAGGATAGATTAATAAATTTTTATTCAATAGATGAAATATTTTTTTTCCTTTTGCCATCGAAAGCTTTTTGTTGTCGTTGGGAAGAGGTTGTAGAACAACTCTTTTCTCAGCAGTCTGTTTCCAGACAAGTTAAACAATCTGAATAACGTTCGCAAATGATAACTAATCTACAGCATACTAACAACCGCTCCTAGGGGATACTTGGCAGATTAATGTGATTCAGAATATACCGACATTGGACTCCATACCAATGACAGATTTTACCTTGTCACTCCTATTTCCAAATGGCTAATACAGCCCGTGGCCAAACCAAAATAGAATACTCAACCTTTCGTGTCTCCTACTTATACCCCGACAAATCGAAATAAACCTTTTTTGTACGACATCTAAGTCCCCCAACTCCGGCATGTGAACTAAGGTGCTATTCGATATTAACAGCTGATACCGAGCCATCCAAGCTCTCAATATAAATTTTGTAACGAAAACGAAAGGTTCACAAAACATTCTTGGGAATGAAGTGACGAGCAAAAGGATACCTCGTCGAAACGTCGCAACGATTTTAACTTTATGTTTCATTCATCAGACTATCTGTGTATATAGAAGAGCTACTGTGCACGTCAGGGAGTTTTAAATATTTATTGCTTACATGTATTTTAGCCTTACCGGATAAGACGACGACGAGGGAATTTAACAGTGAGAAATCTACAACAAAGAAGAAATACAACAAAATCCAATCTCAAAATAAACATTCAACACCCACAATAATTTTTTTTTTAAATTATGAAAAAAAAGTATAACATATCAGATGGTGATTTATTACATTTCAAAAGCAAAACCATACTGTGCAGATACTGTGAATATTACATTTATTATATAAATATATTATGACAAGAGCCATTAAACGTTTAATTTAGCAACGGTAATCATTCTGGATAGAGATGCTCCATGATAATTTACCCATGTTCACACCCTATCAACTCTATATATTTACAAATTTTCTTAAATTCCAAAAACGCACAAACATTTGAAATAATAATTGACTACTAAGATCAGCGTGGCATGTCCTTGTGTAAGTGTTTGTATGTTGCATGAGAACCCAGGAGAGGTCTAATACAGCTTTTAGGTTATCTCTGTCCTTTGTGTAGGAAAGTTTTGTTTTTTTAAATATCTTTTAAGGGGCTTTTACTTTTTCCCCTGTTAGACTCAATCATAATTTTTTTTTAAAAAATAATTACAACGATATACTTACATTATTTTATTATTCTTTAGAAGAAAACAATATTAATACTTAGCAAAATTCATATATGTGTTACCGCTAAAGTGCAGAAATCAGTTATTCTACAGATTATCTACGTATTGTGCAGATTAACTAGGGTGATCCGTTAACGTACGGAAAATTGTTTCATTTCTCAAATTACCTAGGTAATCTGCAAATTACCTGGATAATCTGCACATTACCTACTAGGCACTCGTTAAAGTGAAAATAAGATCTTTGCTGGAACAACAGGAACGTTTCTGTACGCTTAAATTAACATAAGGTTATTTATCTAGTGTCCGAGAGTATAGTTGAAACCAGGGTCATCCCTCTGTCAACATGAATCAGTCGTCCGAATTATAAAAAACGCCCCCAAAATGAGCAGGCCAAGTGAGAACGAATCATTTTATTGATTCGTTATCAAGAATGAATCACTTTACCGATTCGTTCTCACTTGGCCTCCGCTCATCCGGGACGTTTTTTATAATGCGGACGAGTGAATCACGTGACACGAAGATTCATATTCAAGAGATTCACCACTATGAGAGAAACAAACTTTTGAACTTTAACGATACGGAAGCCGTTAATGTGCACATTACCTAGGTAAAATGCGGAAAACTCTTCATTCCGCACGCTAACGGAGCAAATCAGTTAATCTGCAGATTAACTAGGTAATGTGCACATTAACGGCTTTCGAGCTTTAGCGGAACATATGCATAACATAAGCTCACTGGACAAAAAAATTAGTCACCTGGTAATTTCTGTTTTTTATGTAACACCCCCTTTCTCGTGAATTACAGCAGACGTCGGATATAGTCGACTCCTCCGAAAATAGCACTCGTAATTCAGTTAGATTACGTGTATGACAATTTCTGAGTTTCTTCCTTTGTTCCAGATAGTCCCAAAGGTTTTGAATAGGATTTACGTCCGGTGATTTTGCAGGCCGCTCGAGGTGTCCAAATGTTACCTCATGCTCCTCGAGCCAGTCGCAAGCAGTTTTGGCTCTGTGTACTCTGCAGTTGTCATCCTAGAACACCCGAGTGCCTATATTGTGTTCATCCTTCACATGAAGCATAAAGACAAACACCTGGTCGTTCAGAATATTTATTTAGCCTACCTGATTTAAAATCATTCCCATAACTTTAAAGAACCACCTTCAGCTCCAATAACACCTTGGACACAGTTTGGATGGAAAACTTTGTTAATCCTGCCATCCACTCTTCGCCTTTCATCGTTGGAATTCAGACAGAAACGCGACTCATTTGACCAGACATCGGGTTTCCAGTCGTCTGCAACCCAAAGTCTATGGCGCCTAGCCCATTGTGACCTGACTGCTTTATGTCTAACTGTTAGCATGAGTCTCGCCCAAGGGACTCTGTTTCAAGTACCCAAGGAATGCAGTTCCCTTGACAATGTCCTTTCTGAAATTGGCTGATGTGGTCTTTCATTTACTGTCTGTAGCAAATCATGTCTGGTTTGAAATCGGTTTGCAGTCCCTAGTCGTGATACCCTTTGGCGATATCTGTGACCTCTGAGTTGCGGCTGCAGTAACATCTGCAATTAGCTGTAGAATTCGATGTATCCCATTGTTTATACACTTGTTGGACTGCTCGTTTCGAAACAGCAGCAAATTCGGCTACTTCCTTCACAGTATGTCATTTAGCCCTACGAAATGCAGTAACACCCTTTTACTACTCAGTGATGTATTTCTTCCTAATCATGATTCACGGCATGAACAACTTGTAACTGGCACTCCATGGGTATGTATATAACTCAAATCTCACATGAATATTCCCTCGAGGAAAAAAGAGGACCCCGAGGACTCATTCAGACACGTTTTCAACTCAGCATTTTTTTTTTTAATTATCCAATATGTTAGCTTTCCTGAGGAAAGAAATAAGAAGAGAATAAAAAAGAGGCTTCAGTGATTTTTTAGGAGGTTCCAAAATATTTTTTAGGTTGAACTGTGCAATATTATAGTTTTTTTTTAACTTATTGGAAAATTCTTCTCTTTCTTTTTTTAATTGATTACATATGAATATTAAGTGATTGATAGTTTGGGGAGAATTGCAATGGGGGCAATTGGGGGATGAGACTTTTTTCAAATGATATAGCAATGAGTTTGTTAAAGCTTTGTTAACTTTAATACGTAAAATTACATTAATTCCCTTCTTGGTTAATCCGTAATTATGAAATTTATTAATTATAGGTGTAATTTTATATCTATGAGAATTTTGTGCGTTGGATTCATACCAAACTTGTAGATCTTTAAAGCAGTTTAATTTATTTTTATTTTTATATATGTAAAATATGAAAGGTGCTGTGATAATATTATTTAAGTCTTTTGCATTATTTGCCAGATTGTCACCATGCTCATTGAATTTAATGTTACAGTGAGAAGGGATTCACTGCAAGTAAATGAAAATATTGAGATGAAGATGATGATAGATTAAAATATATAGATCGTTTAAGAAAATTGCAAAGTTGCTTTTATGAGGGTTATTCAAGAAAATTTCCAGAGCAGATTTACACTCTGTAAAAATTACTATATGCTTATGAGAAATTTTTTTCTCCAGTTAAGAGCTAAAATAATTGCAAATAGTTCAGGAATAATGACAGGGTTATAATTATTAAATTTAAATTGTTTTTCAATTTTTAAAGAGGGGCAAAAATGCTCCTGAAGCAATATTTTATCGTTATTAAGAGCTCCGTCAGTGTAGATGTGTAAATAATCTTTATAGTAATTATCAATGTGAATTTCAGAAAGTATTTTTAAGTTGTGTATGTCATGAAGGTTTTTGGCTATGATACCAGGAATGTCTTTGCAAATTATAGGTAATAAAGAAATCCAAAATGGGAAGCTAAGAAAGCAATCACCACAAAAATTATTTCTGATTATATCAATTGCTTGTTCTTTTTCTGGAAAATTAAAAGTTGAAGAATTTTGGTGATTATTTAATAATTTATCTATAATCGGGTGGTTATGATTTTTAGCAGCAATTCTAAATATTAAGTTTGAAAAGGAAAATGTTTTAATATATGTAGAGGAGGTATAGAAGTTTCGGCATAAATGTCCAAATTTCTAGTGAATTGCAGGAGACCAAGACAATATTTTAATATTTTGGTTTGGTGTATTTCTAGTGATTTTAGTTTTGTTTTAGAGATGGTATTAACAAGTCAAATACCATAAAAGATTTTTGGGAAAATTATAGATTTATAAATAAGGAGTAGGTTTTTATTAGAACAGCCCATTTAGATGAACCCAGGTATCTTAAGAAATTGAATAATTTATTTGATTTATCTTTGACTATTTTGACATATTCATTCAATATCAATTTTGAATCAATATTTAATCCTAAAAGATTAAATTTTTTTACTATTTTAATATTGTTTCCATTCAATTTAATATTAAAATTTTGTGGGAGGTTTTGTTTGTGGAAAAACATTATTAATGTTTTTTTCAAATGAAATTATAATATTACAATTAATAAAATACTGATTGAGTTTATTTAAAGTTTGTTGCAGATTTTTTTGAATTACTTTTAAGTTAGCTCCAGTTGTCCAAAATATGATGTCATCCGCGGATGTTCCAAAATTAATTTCCTGGTCAAAATTTTTGTAGATGTCTCTTAGGTATAAATTAAAGAGACATGGGGATAAAATATCCCCTTGAACCAATCCATTCTGAAATTTGTAAGTGTTGGAGAAAGTATCTCCAATTTTGACTCTAAATGTTTTTTCTCTAATGAGATAGAAAAGAAAATGATATAGATTTCCACAAATTTTAAGTTCTCTAATTCTAGCAAGTAAGACATTAAATGAAATTGAATCAAAAGCTTTTTCTATATCTATTGCGACCATATATAATTTTTTTTTCAGGGCATATTCAGCATCAGAAATAAAGTTCAATAAAAGGTCTTTTGTAGACCTCCCAAATCTAAATCCAAAAATGTTTTTATGCAGAATATTATTATTTTCAATGAAATAGTTTAATCTATAGTTTATCATTCTTTTTAATAATTTTAATACATTGGAGCTTAAGCATATGGGTCTGTAGGAGTGGAGTTCATCTGAATTTTCATTTTCTTTTTTTTATAAATATCATAGGGTTGTCTGCCCAGCTTGCAGGATAAGTTCTGGTTGTCCATGAATTATTCAATATTCGTAGTAATTTTTTTAGACAGTTTATGGGTAAGTTTTTTAACAGTTTGTTTGAAATTCCATCTGGCCCAGGAGACGTGTTTGGTTTTAACATTTTTATTGCATTTTTCAGTTTAAGAAGGGAAAAAGGTAAATTTAAGTAATTGGTTTTATTGCTTAAAAAGGTTTTGTGAAAAATTTTTGAATTATTTAATTTTTTGTCCATCGATTTATTTGGATTGTAGGAAGAATCTATAAAGTTTTGAGCAAAATCTTCTGCTGTTTCTTGTGTGGTTTTATTGTTTTTTTAGAGCATACGAAGAAATAGCGTTTGTGGGCTTAATTTCATTACATAAATTTTTGTATATTTTCCATAAATTCGAAATCTTAGTTTGAGGGGATATTTTTTGCTGTAAAAATGGACCAATTAATTTTTTGTAATTTTTTTTTACTTTTTTTGAGGTAGCTTTTTCTAATCAATTGTAATTTTGAGAGTTTTTGAAAGTTTCATTATTGTGAAGATTTCTTTCTGCTTTACGTCTAATTGTTATTAGTTTATTAATAAAAAATTTTTGTATATTGTTACCACTTATTTTTTTTGTTATTGTTTGTGTATTTTTATTTCTTTGCCTGCAGAGGTGATGGAAAAAGTTGTCATAAGTTTTCTCATCTTTTGGGATTTGTTCTGCGTCTTCTTTAAATTTTGTCCATTCAGTTATTTTAATCTATGGTTTTATTTTTAAATATTGGGACCGTGAGACAAAAATAGTGTTATGATCACTTTCATAATTATGTGGTAAAATTGACCATTGAAGCTTTTGGGCGATTCTTTCTGTACAAAATGCAAGATCAATATAGAGTTGGTGTTATTACGATTTAGGCAGGTGCGTTGGTTTTGGTTCAGAATTATGAAATTATTTTTTTCGATAAATTTAATAAGGTGCGTAATTTTTTATCATTTTATATGAGTTCCAGAAATGGTTATACGTACTAAAGTCGCCGCAAATTAGAAATTCTCCATTTAAGTTTTTAATAATTTTAGAATATTGCAAAAGGTGATACATTTGCCAGGATTATATACATTTATTACATTTACAACATAATTATTTAATCTAGTTTGTATTATCATTACTTCAAGCCTTTCATCAATAATATCTAAATGAACCCTTCTTTGGGATAGAGTTTTATTAACATAAGTAACTATTCCACGGGAATTGATACAGTTCTTTTGTTCATATGTCACAAAATTATTTAGTTTAGATAACTTACCTATAGCGGTATCCTGAATGCACACGATCTGGATATCTATCGTTTTAATTAGATGCTTTAAGTAGTGAATTTTACTGCCAAGGCCCGAAAGTTCCATTGAAATACAAAATTTACTCTCCCCATGGAGCACTGTTAAGCAATGATAGAAGAATATCCTTTATTAATAAAAGTTCCCGACCCGAAAGCAAGATAAGGTCCATTAACTTTATGAGTAGTCCAATTATATGTGACTTGGAAGCATTGGTAGGCATTTGAGTCGTATTTTCATTTTGTGGTATATTTTGAGAGTTCAATATTTCAGTTGGAATATGTTTTATACTATTTTGATTTTTAGCTCCTGTTAGATTTTTTTAACAGAAGATGCATAGTCAGCAGTTGTAGTTTTTTTTTTGGATAGTTGAGTCATTTATGTCCATTGTAGCAGCGTAAGAAGTCGACGGGTAAACCGAAAAGTCAACGTCAAACCTTTCGTTACGAAAGTTTGAGGAGCTCTCTGCAAGGTCCTCATGAAGTGCACTTTCAATCCTCTTGGGTGAAGCAGTTTGCACTGTAGAAGTTTCATAGTAAGGATTGTTCCAGTTTCGATTTTGTAGACTTTGGACGTGATTTTCGGTAGCAAAAAACGATTTAGCTTTAATGAGGGCCTGATTCCAATTAATATTTAGTTCAATTTGGAATTCTTTAGCCTTGCAAACTATGATTCGTGCTTGCAACCGGCCCAAGTAGCTGGATGAGGACCGGAACAATTCGGACAATTTAGTTGTTTGGCATTACATTGACGGTGGTTATGGTCTCCTCCGCATTTTTACATCTTAATCGTCCTTTGCATGAAGAAATAGTGTGACCAAAGATCCAGCAGCGCAAACAAAGGTTGGGAGGGATATAATATTTTTTGACAGAATGTCTTCTAAACCCAACAATAACATGTGTGGGCAGCACCTCCCATCAATTTCTAATACCACTTTATGAGTAAGAGAGCATTCAACATCCTTGTTTCCAATTTGTTTTTCGAAGTGAATCATTCTTCTTAAGCTGAGAACGCCTTGATCCTCTAATAGTTCCATCAGTTCATCATCATTAATATCCGGCGGGACTCCGATAATGGTTCCGACAACTTCCTTCTTGAATTTCGGAAATTCAACTTTAATCTTTGTAGAAAGAATTTCAGTAAGGTTAAGATTTTTTTTTGTTGTTCCTTATTTTTAGAGAAGATTAAAAGTCCACCTAAAGTGATAAATTTACCAATAAGGTGCTCTCCAATGAATTTAAAAAAGAATGAGGTTACTTTTGAAATGTCAAGAGAGCTAAGATTGCCATTGATTGCAGTGATAACAAGAGAAAACTCTTCAGCATTTTTAGAAGGATCAGAGGAAAATTCAGTGAATTTTCAGGTTGTTCGTATCAAAAGAAGTTATAGTAGCATAATTATCTTTGTTACTAGTAGAAGAATCGATTTCAATCTGTGGAATATTTGAGCTGATAATTGCTTCAGGCTCTCCAGTAGAAAGACCCTTCGATAGATTTTCTTTAGGAAAGTCCTCAGTATTATAATTCGATATGATATTATTCTTATCTCATGAAGGTAAAATGTTCAAATTTGTTGAATCCATTAAGTTAAGTGACATCGGGTTGTTAAAGTTTTCAGAGTCCTCCACTGATTTAGTTGGAGAGTTGTCTGACTCACTAGACAGCTTGAGTTCTTCAGCAAGCTGTGAAATTTCAGTGGAAGGTTTATCTGTCTGAAATTTTTCTCTGCAAGACCTGCAGTTTCTGTTCCGTTTCACTCTAATTTTTTTGGAGATGGTCGGAGATTTCTTTTTTTTTGTTCCGTTAGTCATGATATGACTACTTCCTGCTCTTTCGCTTTGAAGGATATTAATGTAATCCAAAAATCACACCGCTGAAGTAAGAAAGCCGAAAAATCACAAAAACGCACAAAACTCAAACACAACCGCCATCTTCCGTGGCAGCTTGGCTTTTTTTTTTTTCATGGGACTGACCCCATTATATAGCACATGGGAAGTTGCAAGCTTCTATATAGTGCTGCATTACTACAGGCGCGACATTTGCTGGTGTATCGAGTCAACTTTACTGCATTTGGTTCGGATAGCTGATTTTTTGTCCAGTGTGCTTATTATCTTAACGATTGCTTTAAAATTTAGAATTATCCAACTTATAACAGGGATATTCTGATGTGTGAAAGAGCTTTTATGGAGTTAGGAAACTTCATTTCTTATTTACCCATGTTTTTCTCTACTTTTGGTTATCTTGCCTCCAGAGAGCCTCTTCCTTTCTACTTTTTTCTACCCATCTAGAAGATTTATTTTCTTCTTTGCCATTTACACACATTTTAATCTTTCGTTGGTCCTCCTGTCCTCTTTTCCCCACTGGGTTCCAATTTCCATATTTCCTTTGTCCAACTATCATTCTCTAGTCTGTCTATAGATAATGGGAAGAAAAATATAAAAACCAAGGTTTACATAAAGTCTTCGGTTTATTGGAGAACCATTGTGTTGTATTGATACCGCTGTGTTGTATTGATACCGCTGTGTTGTATTGCTGTGTTGTATTGAACTGTGTATTGATAAACCTTCGGTTTATCATACACAGTTCAATACAACACAGTGGTATCAATCTGTGGGACGTAGACGCCGCTGATAAACCTTCGGTTTATCAGCGGTTTATCATGAACAGCGGCGTCTACGTCCCACATATGAAAACAGAAAACATGTAAATGTCATCCTAGCATATTTAGCGTGATGTCTACAAAGGCAAACCCAGGGTAACCTCATGTAATTATTGGTATCATATCCTCCAGAGAAGACCTTGGCTATTTCGGAAGGGGCATGAATATTGGAAAGTATTTGGCAGGAGCTTCAGTCACTAAGACAGCTGAACTCTCTAACGTTTTACGATAAACAGTTTCCAAGTCCATGTCAGCCTGACAAGCTAAAAGGAAGACATCATCTGCAAAGCGCAACAGTGGGTGAAAGCGCATACTGAAAAAATCAAGATTTTCGAGTATCAGTGCGATGTGAAAGCGAAATCTGCGAGCTTCAGCTGTGCACAGATTTCAATGTAAGAGATGAGATCCCAGTTTCATCAAACACGGTATGTCGAGAACTCCATAGAGCTGGATATCACGATCGAGTTGCACTTCATAAGCCACTCATCATACCTGTCAACAACAAACGTAGTCGTGTCTAGTTGTGCAAAGAGCACAAGCAATGGAGGAATGTGATATGGTCTGACGGATCACCCTACACTTTCTTTCCGACAAATGGACGAGTGCACGTTTGACGCCAACCGAAGGAAGCTTAGAAATCTGATTTCCTGTTTCATACTGTTAAAGGTTCTGTCGGTTCTGTAATGGTGTGGAGTGCTTTCTCGTAGCATGGTTTAGGTGCACTCATATCGTAAGAAAGCAAGATTAATGCCAATCGCTATTTACAGTTCTGAGCGATCATCTTCATCCAACTGGACAGCATTTCTTTCATGAAGAGAAAGAGAGCTGTCTTTCAGGATGACAATGGTCCGATCCACAGAGCTCGTGTGGTCACCCAATGATTTGAGGAGCATGACACTTAACAATTTCATATACCATGGTCACCGACGTCACCAGATATCAACCGCTATATAATCTAAGAGAACGTCTGAAACGACGTTTCAGGCAGCATTTTGTAGCTCCATCGAACAAGCTGGAATTGATCATTGGTATCATATCTCTTCTGTTAACTTTCAGACATTGGTAGACTCTTATGTGCCACGATGTATACAGGTTGTACGGAACTCATGTGGTGGTCCAACACTGTGCTAGTGAATTTTCATTACTGATGTTTTTTCCTATTTCCTGTACATGCATTTTTATACACACTCTCTCTTTCTCTAATATCTTCTACTTCTGTAATTATTTTAATTTCGGGATTTTTTTATTTTATCTGGCGTTTTTATATTTATCTATTTATCTATTCGGCATCCTTTATATTTATTTACTTGTGTTCATTCGTGTACAATTTCTTAAGAAATCCATTTTGAATGTTATAGATATACCAGGTGATCCAAAAGTAACAGAAAAAGTAAAAATGCAATAATTCGAAAAGTATAAACAGTAGCACGATGCGATTTTCACAGAAATGCACAGAAAGACATGGGATTTGTTTTAATAACGAATGATTTTATTGCCAGAATAGTTACATTTGTCACCGACAGGTGGCACTGTAACGGTCCTGGAGTTGCTGCCCGTCGCTATTTAAACAGATCCGCCGGCCGCCGCTCCTCAAACGGTGCGAGACTGCGAACATTAATCAATCTGACTTTGCCATGAGGTATGTAATTTCAGATGTACTGAATACTGAAGTTAAACTTTCAGCATTTAACGTTTATTACCGAAGTTAAACGTTCTGCCAAGGTGAGGCATGTTATCGTCTCCGAATGTGCAAGTGCGGCTTTTCGCACCTATCGTTCGATGAGGGGGATTTGAAGTGGAAAGGGACCGATGTCTTGTTCCTCACTGATAGCTCTGATGAAAAGGTTTGAGGACACTGGCAGTTTGCAAGCACGTGGAAGAAGCGGGAGACCCAAAAAATTATTGCATTTGTGCACGAGGTCGAACACGAGGCCGACACACAATCGACAGCTTCCGCACATGGGGAATGCAGTGCGCGTGAAATTTCAAGACGAACTGCATTTCGTACGGGACTGTGTGGCGATCACTCAGGATCATCCTCAAGAGGTATCCTTACAAAATCCAACACCTACAGGAACTGAAACCAACCGGGTTTCGAGAGACGTCATGAATTTGCAAATTGGGCTTTTCAACGGATGGAAAACAATGCGGACTGGCTGTCAAACGACCTGTGGACTGACGAGGTGCACTTTTCGCTTAATGGAAGTGTAAATGCACACAACTGCCGCATCTGGACGAGAGATTGTGGAAACTCCTTTGCATCAGCCAAAGGTGAGAGCGTGGTGTGGGTTCACTGCGTCATGCATTATTATAGGCCCCTTTTTCTTTGAGGAAGTACACAGCGGCACACTTCCAACTGTTACTATCAGAGGCGAACGTTATGCAGTGCTTTTAAGAGACAGCATCATTCCTTGCTTGCAAGAGAGGCAAGCGCTCCATAGTGTAACATTCATGCAAGATGGAGCGCCTCTGCACATCACAGGTCCTGTCCAGCACCTGCTGCGATCGACATTTGGCGATGACCGTGCCATCAGTCGCTCTTTCCTGTACGAATGGCCATCAAGGTCTCCAGACCTTACACCTTGTGACTTTTGGTTATGGGGCTACTTGAAGTCACACGTGTACAGAGGTCGGCCGATATCATTGGCCATGTTGAAAGAAGCTTTTCCCCATCATGTGACAGGAATTACAGCTGAAACTTCTTCGATGTTGTGCAGAATGTCGTGCCACGTCTGACGGCCATTCTTGTGAAGGACGGCCATCACATTGAACATTTGTAATCCTAGTCGCGTTGCGAACTGTGCCACTGTACAAACTACTGATACAACTGAAGCGCCACCTGTCGGTGGAAAATGTAACTATTCTGGCAATAATATTTTTCGTTATTAAAAAAATCCCATGTCTTTCTGTGCATTTCTCTGAAAACCTCATCGTGTTATTGTCTAAATTTTTCGAATTATTGCATTTTAACTTTTCCTGTTACTTTTGGATCACCCAGTAGATGTTAACAGCAGCGAAGTGTAGTGGAAACAATTGAGACAATGAGACTACGCAGTTAACGAAACGATGATTCTCGTAAATCGTTGGCTGATTGAGCTATCAGATGTCTTTTCACGATTAACAGTTTCTATTTTCAATGTCTGAAAGTTAGCACTTTTCAATCTATTAATGATCTATGATGCAATTATTGATCCATGACACTATTGGCTGATTGACAAGTAACTGATAATTCTAAAAATCAGTCAGCTGTAAGAATCATTGATGACCCAGTTGCACAATCTCAAGGACTCAATTACTTCCACTTACGCTTCACGCTTGGATGTTAAGATTTCTGTCAACGTCAATTTGTGCGATTCATATGTTACAATACTATATTTATGAGAGTAAAATTATTATTTTGTTCTCTTTTCCGCATTTCTGTATCTCGGAAAACTAAAATTAACATCCTTATTATTATTCTTGCTCATTTTATAGTTCCTCTCAGTTCTTCCAAGAATATTTTATTCTCCAGGACCACAGTTCAGAAAAGTAAGCATGTTGTCTTTTCACCATTTCTCCATTTATCTCAATACCTTTTCATCTGTCATTTGGGTGAAAAACTAGATCAACTCCTCTATTAAACGCAAAAAAGTATCGAGATTAGTTGAGTAGTTCCAGAAAAAATTAAATTACCCATGGAATATGACATCATTTTATCGTCCTTGGCTATTGGCACTTTTGAACGAATGAGCTTTGGACGAGTTGTCTCATTGGGCGTATCGGATTTGAACGAGTTGTTCCATTGACGAATCGTCTCTTTGGATCTATTGTGCTTTAGACGAATTTGCATTGGACAATCGGCATCGGACGAATAGTACCAGACCCACCAATGGTAACCCGTGATCGGTAATTGGTTGGTGATCCCTGGGGAAAATCTGCCAACTAACTTTTACTGGATAGCTGGTGATTTTATCCTGACCCAATACCATTTATTGAAACATAATGATTTTAGGCTGATAATTTTGTAAACTCCGTTATATTTGACGAATAGCATTGCTTAGGTTAATCAGTCATGAGTATCAGTTCATAAGAAACAAATTTAGATGACAGCTAACCTCTCAAGACCTTTGAAATTTCCTACATATAATAATTAGATATTTGATTTCTCTTTTTCGGAAAATTATTGCCAAAATCAAGTGTCATTTTTATTATTAACACTTAAGTCTACAATGTTATTAGAGCTACTATTTTTGACTATAATAATTAATAATGGAAATAAAAATATGTTTTGAACTATAGCATTTATTTAACCTTTTAGTAATTTAATGCTGATGAGGGATACGGGACGCGAATCGTCTTTGTAGTTGGAATAACCATTTCTTCACAGTTTCTAATTCATTATTTCTTCGCTGTGTGCGTATAATCATGAGAAACGTGAAAAACATGTATGGAGAATATGTTGAAGAAACATAAGTGGATTTGTTTTTGTAAAAGAAATATAAAACACAAACGGGTGGAAATATGAAACATGCTACACAAATTAATTGTGTGCATTGTTTCTTCCTCAACTGTGACAATGAAAAAAAATCAAAAACAGAAGAGATTATGAACCCACTTGAAAATATAATTTAGTTCTGCTTTGTAACTTCGCATTTTTGCAAGAATATCAACACGTATGGGCTAAATAACATGCTGTGAAGGATTTTGCTGAATTTGCTGGTGTTTCAAAACGGATAGTTCAATCAGTGGTGTACAGTCGCTCAAAAAAAAGAGCCACCTTCGTGTCACGTGACACGAAGGTTGCCAGATCACTAATTTCTAAAAATATCGTTGCCAGATATTTTTCTGAATTTTGCAATCAACCATATTGCTCAGATACTTTTTTGAGCGACTGTACATTCAATTCGTCAGCTATTCGTAAACGTTACTGCGGCATCAGATCAGTGCTCACAGATAGAGACTGCCGATAGGTATCACGATAAGTGACTATAAACCGATTTCAAACCAGATAGGAATTCGTATAGTAAGTCAATGAAGTACCACATCAGCCTATTTGAGAAAAACATCAGTGCTTCTTTCCTTTTAGTGAAATTATCCGAATACAAACCATTGAATTCAAGGATTGAAAACACTATGGCTCGTTCTAAATTGTTCATTTTTCAATGTGGTTGTTTAAAAAATTTTTAAAAATATTTTTCTTTGTACATGTCAAAATTATTGAATCTTTTACAGTTAATTTAGAGTAACACTCAATTTTTCATAAATAAACAACACTAGTTGTTGAATGTACGTCTGCTCCTAACTTTTCAAATAATTATTTTGATAATTTTGAAAATTATAAAGAGCTACGAAATAATATTAAAATTGGAAGAAAATTTTATAATTGTCAGGAAGCAATTTGCTTAAAGAAATCTCTGGTCTGTTGCTAAAAATGTCATTAACTCTTGTCATGTGTTAAAGCGTACATATTTCTCAGTGTCATATACATCCCTATTTAAACTATTCACAAAAGTTTCTCTTTAAGCAACAAGATTCAAAATAAATTGCAAATTCTTAACCATTATTGATATTTTGTTGATTCTGCGATTATGTAAAAAAATGCATTTTTTTTTTATTTTCAAAATTATACCAATTACGCCGTGGTCTGTCACAATAATACTGCTTATTAAATTGCTATCATCGTACAGAAGGAAACCTTTTGAAAGCTATGTAAAATTTCATTTTGAATTGTGCTATAAGAAATATTTTTCTAAGATTTATTTATGGTTCTTTGAGACTTTCATTTCGAATAATTAGTACTTTAAGGCAAAATATTTAAGCTCAAATTAGTCTCTTATTATATTCCCTGCTATTATTTACAGTTTACTCTTGTATAAAAACTTATGAAAGTTATATTTAAGTAAAATTTCCCATTAGTTAGTTGAGTTCAAAAGGTACTATTTTTCAAATTTAAATATCTGTAACGGTTTAAACGTTCTCAAATTCTTCCTTTCATAATATGTGCCAATGTTATTGCTTTCACTGAGTGCCTTTTCTGAAACCACCTCATGCGACACAAAATGTCAAGTGCAGGTTCTCTTAAATAAAATGAAGTTTCTCAATACTGCTTTTGTTTATTTTTATATTTTTTTGTGCTTTTTCTTTCCAAAAGTATAAAAAGAGTAATTTTTTCAAGATCCCATTGAAGCTTTATAGCTTTAGGCTGAAATATCACGCTATCGCGATTTTAAAAGAAAGAAATACTATGGACTCTGACAATGAATTATATATAACAGTGTCGTAGCAAGGTGACTCCCGCAATATTTTTAGAAACAATAAGATGGCGAGAGGATTGATACTTTTTATATCGACGGCGTACCGAAGACCACCCACAATAAGTAATAAAGAAACGCGTATAAAACGAAAGGAAAAACGAGCACCGGCCCTGGTTCAGTTGAACGAATAGAACTATAGTAGCTACACCACTGGTACAGAATCGCTTTCCCAACTTATCAGGTATATGTTTTCCATCCATTACAAGAACATAACTATTGTTTTTTATCTGTTCCTATGACACCAATTTCCCAGTTCTTTGGAAATCATTAAATATAAATTGTTTTACGATATAAACGTCTTGACAAAATTAAAGTAGCATAGCATTGTTCATCAATATTTTAATTTTAACATTACTGAAGGTAAAAATACGCTATTATAGACATCATTACAGGGAAATTTGAAATGTCTAATCGAAACTGATCTATGATCACACAATATCTTTCAACATGCAACTTCCTAATGCCTATAAAAACAGGTGTTACCACCAGATCACTCCATTTCAAATCTGTTGCTTGCAACAAGGTTTAATCTAATTATTTCTACTAAAGATGGCAAGCCATCATCTTTTAGATGATTCATTGCTGTGACGGTCTCTTGGAGACTTTCAAGCAGGACAGTCGCAGGCGAAGATTGCAAGATGACTCAATTCTTCGAGAAAGGTGGTATCAACACTTTGAAAATAGTTCGAAGAGATAGGAACAATTATTAGAACAGCTGGCCAAGGTCGCTCAATTGTTACTTCAACTAGAACTGACCGTTATCTGGCTTTAATGACAAAACGGAATAAATCGATGAATTGGCGTCTACTGTCTCTCAAGGTTTCTGCGACCACAGGTGAAAGGTCAATAGTTCGTATCACGTTTATCCTCAAGCAGCGAAAAGATCATCTACGCTTGTGCTGCCACAACATGTCTTAGAGCTATAAACAATGGGCTAAAATTTGTTATCAGACAAGTCTCGATTTATTCTACCGCCAGACTCTAGACCTGTGGTTCTCAAGTGCGGCCACAGTGATCGAATGATACTATCACAGAGTAAATGTGGCCGCCAGAAAATTTCAATAGCTGAAATAAATTTTCAAAGTTCAGTTGCAATAATCATACAAATCATTCACAACAAATATTTAAAAACGTATTATTTTTTAATACAAGAAACTTTATTTGAATCAAAGCCGTATAAAATATGGCGTCCTTATACAGTCTGCACATATTTGATGAAGGACCTGTTTAAAGATTAATCATCATCATCATCATCATCATCATCATCATCATCATCATCATCATCATCATCATCATCATCATCATCATCATCATCATCATCATCATCAAGCAGCCATGGGCTACGGAGGACCAACCAGACCGTGAAATTCAGTTCTCCAAGCAAGTCTCTCATGAGCTACATCTGCTGCATCTGGCCACTGCACACCAATTCTAATAAGGTCCTGTTTGACATTATCTGCCCACCGCATCCTAGCCCCCCCCCCTATTTCTAAAACCTTTAGGCACACTGTTCATAACCCTATTCGCCAATATATAATTATCTATACGGGCAACATGGCCAAACCAACGGAGTCTCTCTCTGCACAATATGCTGCTTAATGGAGGTTGCAAACTTTTTTGCCTAACCTCATCATTAGTTACAAAGTTCAACCACCTAATGCCCAAGATACAGTGTAAGCATCTGGAATCAAAAGCATCTAGTTTCCTGTTATCTTGTTTACAAAGTGTCCACGTTTCACTACCATAACTAACCCTAGAAAGAATCAAACTATTATACAGTCTAATTTAAATCTTTAGGTGTATACGCCTATTTTTCCACACTCTCCGTAGATTCTTAAAAGTCCCGGCAGCAATCCCTATCCGTCTGTTAATCTTATGCCGCACATCACCAGTATATGTTACATAGTTCCCATGATAATTAAACTATGACACCTGCCACAAGACTTGCAAAGATTCAGATTAACTGAATCACAGCCTGCCCGACCAATTTTCATTACCTTAGTTTTCTCTCTGTTTATAACGAAACCTACTCTACTACCAGTCTCATCAACAGCTCGAATGAAACAGTTCATCTCATCAACATCATTTGCCAAAAGTGCTAAATCATCAGCATAATCTAAGTCAGAAATTTTCGTATCTCCAGCCCATTTAAGGCCAACATCTTTCCTTTGAAGTGAATTTCGCATAATCAATAACCAAGCTAAAGATAAAAGGAGACAAAATGCATCCTTGTCGAACACCAGAAGTAATGCTAAACCAATTGCTACAAGCCTTACCAACTCTCACACACGACTCAGTGTTATTACAGAGAGCTTCCATTATGTTAAATAACTTGTCTGGTATATCATGTGATCCCAAAATCAACCACAAATTATGACGATCAACAGAGTCGAAAGCCTTTTTGAAATCAACAAAGCTAGCAACCAAAGGTTTCTGAAACTCTAAACATTTCTCAAGGATCTGCCTAAGTGAAAATATCTGATCCACACATCCCCTACCACTTCTGAATAGACATTGCTCATCACGCAATTGACTGTCGACCAGATTTTTAATTCTATTAAGCACAATCATGGAAAGAACTTTACCTGGAACAGAGAGTAGGCTGATACCCCTATAGTTATCACAAGAACTGAGATCACCTTTTTTGAAAATAGGGATAACAATAGCTCTGGTAAAATCCTTAGGAACCATGCCTTTATCATAAAAAATATTCAGAATTTCAGTCATCCAAGTGGTAAATGAAACATTCCCAGCTCTAAGCATTCCGTAGTAATTTCATCTACCCCAGGGGATTTATGTAGTTTAAGTTTAGAAACAGCCAAAATAACTTCAGATTGTGTTATAGGGCCAACAATAAAGCCAACAATACATTTATCATCATTGCAAACAATGGGAGCAGAACTAACCACATTGTTTAGAACATCACTGAAATGCTCAGCCCACCTAGCCATGACAGAATCCTCACCTTCTATAACCTTACCTTGTTTATCCTTCAATCCCTGTATACCTGTCCGTTTTATACCACACAAAACATTAACTATCTGGTACAGCTCTATGCTGTTGTGCTGTCTAACTGCTTCATCGGCTTTGTCAGCCAAGCCATCAAGCCAAAGGTTTTTATCAGCAGCTAACTGAACTTTTACACGTTTATTACATTCTCTCTAATGCTTTCTATTAGGACTAGGGTATTGATTAAGGACATTCATTCAGTTCTTTCTTTCCGAAATAAGCTCAAGTGCCTTATCACTCAGATAATTCTCTCTCTTCTGCTCCTTTTTTCCTAAAAGAGTACTGTTAGTGTCCAACAAAGCCTGTTTAAAATGATCCCATTCTTCCTCAACTTCAGTAGTAAGCATACCATGACTGTCATAATGACTAAGTAACCTATCATGGTAAGCTTTGGTTATAACTGGGTCTTTCAGAGCATCAGTATTAAAAGTAAATTTTTTAACCCTAGCACAACACTTTTTAAGTTTAAGTTGAAAGACACTTTTAACAAAGTAATGGTCAGATCCAATTTCAGCTCCCCTATATGACCTAGTTGATTCCTAACAGAACTAACCCATTTGCTGTTAATTAATATATAATCCATCATATTCTTATGCAGCCCATCAGGTGAAACCCATGTGTACTTATGTATGTCGCGGTGTTTGTAATAAGTGTTAGTTATTCTAAAACCATTGAGTTTACTTACCTGTAGGAGACATTGTCCATTGCCATTACAGCTACCAATACCAAAAAGGCCTATCACTGCTCCCCAGAGGTGATTCATAATTAAAATCAAAAATAAAAGTTTTTTATTCCCAAAAGCTAAGTTTCTACTATTCGTTTCTTACCTTACAGATCGTACATTCATGTTTAGCTTTTATTTTATTTTTCTAAATGTTACCACTGGTGCCCAGTATGCAGCCACGAGAAAATATTACCTGATAGCCATTATTCTACATGTTGTTTAATCTGGAGACAACGAAGAAAGCGATAAAACCTCACCAATATCACATACACAAAAAAACGTATGGTGGAGGTGGTGTGCTGATCTTGGCTAGCATAACTGTGAACTCCCATCCACATCACGGCCGTACTCCTCGTGGTGGATGGAGAGAAGAGATTGTTGCACCTTGTATGAGAGTTTTTAGGGGTGCGATTGGGGTTGATTTCGAGTTTATGGAAGAAAATACCCGTTTGCAGAGAACTAACCTGGTGCAGGAGTACTTAGAAACAGATGATAGCTAACGAATCCAAATTCCCAACCAACATGAATGGGATGGCTTAAGAAGACGCATTGCTAACCATCAGCCTCTTCCTCCGTCACTCCGCGAAGTAAAGCTCTTGTTGAAGAATGGGATTTCTTTCTTAGTCCCTTCAGAACAACTTTAAACTGAGCACGCATTACCTGGCCATTTAGCCCATTGTGGGCAAAGAAGTGCCGCTTACAGGTAAAATAACCTAACCCCGCTGAGTATGTATCGACGCATGTCAGATCGTTTAGCCATCAAAGGGAATCATACTCCATATGACCTCATATATATATTTGTCTTTTGGCGCATCTGACTTCAACTTATCAGGTGCACAATATTTTCTTGTTTTAATGACGTCAGTGTAATATGTTTATTTCCTCTGTGGGGTTGTTCATTTTCTATATAAGTAATCGTTGCATGAAAATACATTTCTGGTCAAATATCCGACATGCTAGTCTTTGCAGTGTATAAAATGTTCCTCTTGTTCATCTATTTGAGTTCAACATATCTCTTCTAGAGCACAGAGATTAACTATATTTGAGAATCTCTAATAATAATCAGTTGCCATGAATAGCTCAGTCTGTTTAGATCACATTCCTTCCATTTGAAATTATAATAGAAGACAAAAAGTGACCATCCGAAAGTAGAAACAAATATGCATCATATTATCTGAAGTTAATGCGAGTGATGATCTAATGTAAGTTTTAGAATAATAAATATGATATGGAAAAATATTTTATAAAAGATTATTATAATAATAGGTACGTTACTATGCTAAAAGGATATAAGAAACCTTCGACTACATACAAGATTGCTAAAAGGATATAAAGAACCTTAGACTACATACAAGATTGCTAAAAGTAACTACTTAAATTAAAATAAGACTACGTATACAGCGGTAAGAGCGATTTATTTGCCGATTCTAGATAAATACTTCTTACGTGACTTCATAACTAGAAGCAAAAGTTTTATAAAAATCAGAAATTAAGTGAATAACCGAATAAATTCTTTGAGTGCTCCTCTCATTTTATCTTTTCTGTGAAAGAAGATAAAACAAGTGATTTTGAATTAGTATCCTGTTTTTAAATTACACTGCGATAACAGAATGAAAATATTTGTAATTGCAAAAACCACATATTTAGCTTCCGGTTATCGCCTCACATTTATTTGGAATATTTACTAATATCTGGCAGTGCGTAAAGTATATTATTTTTTTATCACACTCGTTCATGTTATTTCCAATCGTAAAAACTAAAAGCACACTACAAGAATTATTCACTCTGTCGAAGGCCTCTTGAAAGATATTGAAATGCAAGCAAACGGTTTTAACCATACAAAAGGGAATGCAAAAGCTAATGGACTCAGAGCTAAGGAAGCGTTATGCAACTGCAGTGCTCGTAATGCATCTGAGGATTATCGCATCCACTGTTCTATTTCCAGAGCATGAGAAACGAAATAGTTTCTTTTGGTAAAAGGAACGTAAATGGTTTCGTAATACTTTCATCGGAGAATTTATGGTGCAGTGGCTCGCGGTGTTACTGTAGCTGCCGAGATCTGGGTTAGAATCCTCGGATGATATGGTAGTGTGTCAGTTATGCATTTTTATATTTCATGACAAACCTGGGAAACCTGATTGAGCTTCTGGGTTATCTCCATTCCATGTGTAGGGGTGGCCTTCTCCCCATTAAAATATTTATATATGATGCTGTATAAATGTCGTGTTTGTAATTGACTCTGATTTTCATTATTTATATTTAAGAAACTATAAATTTGACTATTATATTTTTGCGCTTATGTCTACAACCATAGAGGAGATAGATGTTTTGATATTAGAATATTTGAAAGCAAACTACTAGATGAGAAAATTCGACCCATTTCAATATAATCTAGTGACAGCAGTAATCTGTTGTTATGTTGAAACAGTTGACAATTTGAACAGATCTCTAGATTATAAGTGAATGTCTTATCGTTACCTGTCGAACAAATTATGATCATCAGTGAGAGCTATCGAAGTGTCAACTGCACGACCTCAATCTCCTCCTTGCACGCTACGTAATTGTAAAAAAAATATATGGAAAAAGTTTCTTTTTTTTTGAAAACATATCTGAATACCTGTTATACGGATCAGGGTCTTATTTTTGATCGGGCACGAGCCTAAGTTCCACTGGTTTTAACAAGTTCTGAAATCAAAGGAAGCAAAGGTTTAATCATGATTTTGTTAAAAATTTGTATTACAAACTTCATTAAAACTAAAAATATCTTTTTCAAGATTTCCCTGTTTCTTGGCATATTTTAAAGAGAACATGTTAGCAAAATGGGATTCATAGATTTTCTGCAAAAAACTCAGCAGGGCATTGAAACCCAGAAATGGATGGTGTCTATGAGAGTATTCGAAATCGAAGAGAGCAATTTAGAAAATATTCTTCTTTGTCTTACGGATACAGAATATTTAGTAATCTAAGAATTTCAGAAGCCCTGAAGATAAAATGGAAAGTCATAGACTAAATCAGTTGCATTTCTGAATGTTTGCATTTTGCGTGTTGTAAAATGCAACCAAGCAAATATATATATATATCACTTGCAAAAATAAATGTTTAAAAGATTTAACTTTTGAGATGTCAATCATTTTTTTTTATATTTGGGAGGTAAATTTCTCTGAAAAGTTGTTTCCTTTATTTTTCATGAGAAAGCGAATTCGGATATTTACTAGCAGAATTTTTTTCTTTGTAATGATACATTATTTCTTTGAAAAGATCTTAACTCTTTTAACTTATGACTTGTTACTTCAAAGTTTAGAATGAACGCACATAAACTCTAGTAATCCTAAGTTGAGAGCTGAGGACTATTATTTTACTTAGATAGTCAAGGAATTTTCCAGCCTGCATTTTTCTGGAAACTACCGTTAATTGTATTTCTTTAAATAATACTGAAAATAATAATAATATTACAAACTAAACTTCACGACGAAATCTTGATAATGCTTTCTAATTTTGCTATGAGATCTCGGTATGACATTACAATTCCAAATGCACAAAGAAGAAATAATTTATTTCTCTTAAAGAATTTATCCTTCTTAAAATCGTATCCTGCCCTAGACTTGAATGTGTCTCCTAGGAGGTTTTTAATTCCTCTGTGTTTCCATGTTGCATTTGCAAATGAGGCAATTTCGTGTGAAGATGTTTTCATTCCAAGATCCTCCTGCATGCGAAACAGAAAAAATTAACAGTTGTAATTGCACAGGAATATTTTACGTCGAGTATAGCACAAACAAACACATTCGAAAATATTTGTTTTGGCAAGATAGCACTTCATCAGAAAAAACTCTTTAGTAAGTTGCCGCCTCATCAGAAAATTCTCTTTAGTACATGTGTGTTTTCTTGTTTTCCTTCGATTCTTTCAATTGAAAGATTTCAGAATTTCTTTCTCTGCTTTCTATGTACAAGGCAATTTGAAAGCAGCACAAGAAAAAAAATCTTGCTCTTTTTTCCCTTCTGATTGCATTTACTATCCTAGTCATCTTACATTGAATGCACAATTAGTTTACACAATTTTCTCAGTTGGTGAGATGACATGTATTGCCTTTGCAACTAACCTTTCGCGTTTTCTTTACTTGGGCACATTTGAATGTATATAAAGAGCAGAATTTATTAATGGGAAACAAAATGTAATATTCCATTAGTTTTATTTTTTTAAAAGATGAGTGCATGTTAATGTTCAATATTTGTCGAAATTTAATACACTAATGAGAAAAAGCAAAACTATATTGGATTTTTCTTATCTATATTTCCTGCACAATTACGAAAGAACTAAATGTTATTTAACTTCAATAAATGGAAAACAATTGATTTTACAGGGATATGCATGTTAATGAATGATAAATGTCCATTCACCTGATAATTGATGTTTCTCATTGTGCTTTGAGTTTGTTTATTTATTTGTTGGCAGATTTGCTTATCAGACATCTTCGATAACTCATGAACGGTGTGGATTATTTTCATTTTAATAAATATAATCTGTGTCTAAATGATTTCTAATATCTTAATATAATCACTAAGAATTTTATCACTATTAGTATCACTATCACTATTAGAATTTTATCACTATTAACTATCATGATGACAATTGGTGTAGAGGAAAAATTGTCATCATGATACGTAAATAGCCTAACAGTGATTAAATGCTTAGAAAATCAATGATTTAATTTGTGCAATTTAATATAATTCATTTTAAATTAAATATATTGTTTTGCTCTTCTTTAAGTTCGAAGTGGAACCAGATCTGACTCTTATCAGATAAATAACTGCGATAATCATTCAATGAATACATAGCAGTCGGTCCAAATTATTAATAAATATTCTATCATTCAGATAGTACTGCATCAATTCTATTTCGTATATATGACGTTTAATCTGATAAAATATACCTCAAGGTGTAGAACAGGGAGGTGAAATGATAGAACATGCACCGGAAACAGGTTTGCCTGACGTGATGAGTGGATGTCAATGAGCATTAATAAGTATTTTTATGTGGTTGGGGATTGCCACTTAGTTTAAAGCAGATTCAATGTTTATTCTTATAGACAAATTGTAAAAAATACTTCCAAGTTCAATCATTACCTTGCAGATAGAAATTTGGCGTTGTTAATGGTTCATAATAATTGTATCGAAAATCGAAGTTGAGCTATTGTTTCAAACTTTTAATATTCTGTTCCGCCTTTGCCTGCGTTATGGAAAAATGCGCTGCAGAGAAAGACGTTGAACACCAACCACCATGAGCACAAAAGAACAAACAACACACAAAATAAATCTGCAATTACACAGGAATATTTTACTTCCAGTATCGCTGAACCAAACAGATGTGAAAATATTTGATTTGGCAAGATACCACTTCATCATAAAAACCTCTTTAGTATATGTGTGTTTTCTATTTTTCCTTCTCACCAAAAACAGGCACTCGGTGAAAAGTCCTCTTTCAAACAAACCAAAACACTCGGAGAATTAGAATTTCATTTTTATTTCGCTACCTACATTTCAATCGCAAGTATTGAATCTGTGCAAATTTTCTGTCCGGTGCGTGCAACAAAACTCCGTTTTTTTTAATAGTGATTGATTTTATCAGTTGTATAGTGGTCTTTGTTTTGCATGACAGGTTTCCACTTTTCCGTACGCTTGTAGATCCCATTGCGGTAAAAACTTTCTGGCTTGGAACGAAACAACTCAGCAGCAGCTCGGATATCCTTAAAGTAATACAGTGATGTTTTTTTATTTCAGAAATATTGTAGACCCCGGAATAACTGAAAATCTGATGGTGGGAATGGGGTAAATGAAAAAGAACCTCCACACTGCTGGATCATCAACGCAGGTTGTGGTCTAGCATTATCATGCTGAAAGACATATTTTGTATTGGCTATAGAGCTGGATGTTTTTCAATGATTGTTTGGTTAATCTAGTTGCTGACTGTACCTTTCTGTGTCAACAGTTTAATGCAGTTTGGATTTGATGCATATCATAAATGAGGATTCCCTGCGCATCTCACTAAACTATGGCATTGAAACTAGCTTTGGCTTGTTCTACAGTATAGTTTTTACTCTTCAAATTACTGTAGAACAGCTGCCCGGAGCCTTTATTTGGTCGAGAGCTGGAACAGTAAAAAAAAAAGGCAAATCAACATATTTTGAGAGCCGCAAATTATAATCTTTATTGAAGCAAGAAAAAAAATGCAAATTAGTTTATTCACGAAAATAAAACCATATGCAAAATTTTGAAATAAATATGTATTCAACTGTATACAATAAAACTATTGAAATTAATCATTAAAATATCTTCCATTCATCAGTGCGACTTTTGAGTCTTCTCGATCAACTTCATCAAATTTAGAATGCATTTAGACCATTTGAAATGCATCGGTGCTCTCAAACTATCGTCTATCAACTTGCTTTACAGTTTGTTTTTTAACGAAAAACGTTAAAAAATCACCACTGAGGTAAAAAGCGCCAAGAACCATTTGTTAGGAAGCAGCAGATTCGGAGCCGCATGCGCTCCGAATGTGCTGCTTCCCGACTCTGTTGTAGAGTATCAGTTTTTACGTCCTCAGTAAAAAGTCGATTCAAAGAAAAAACTTTGGTAATCTGCCTGGCTCTATAGCGCACACATACTGCTAATATCTTCTGTACATTTGTTTGTGACAGTTGAGGAGGTACTCAAACATTGCTCTTTAAATATAGCCAAGTTCCTCAGTGTAGTTGACTGATGGAATCCCAGCTTCTCTGTAATCTCATCTTGTATGTTGAGTTTCAATCAGCAGTGAAGCATAGTGGAAGCAATTGAGAACAACGAGTCTGCGCTGTTGACGAAACGATGATTCTCGTAAATCGTGGCTGATTGAGCTATTAGTCACTTTTCAATCAACCAATGATCTTTGATGCAAATGCATGACACAATTGGCTGATTGACAAGTAACCGATAATTCTGCGAATCGGTATTCTTTAAGAATCATCGATGATTCAACTGCGCAAATATCAAGTCTGAATTGCATCCATTTTAGGCTTGGCCCCTAGTTTCAATTATGGTTAGAAACTGATCCGCATCAAAACTGAGAGTCGTCTAGAACGTGGGACCATTTCCAAGTTGAAGTTGCCGAAAATTTTCAGATCAACTGCGTCATATGCTTTCTTTTACAGCATCAACGCTAAAGATTTAACAATTGTTTGTATAATGGCTAAATCACTCTAATCAGAATCTCGTTTTAAAAAAATATGAATTTAAATTTTTTTAAACTTATTCAGTTAACTATTTTATTAGTCTCACGTCTAGAGTATATCTCCTCTTACACTTTACTATGATATGATGAATGATATAGTGTTTCCACTTAGTTGTCTGTCAGTCGGTCTCTAAACATCGTACTTCTTTTGTTCATAGAGATACAATAAAATTTAGTTTTGTTTTGGATAGGTATTAACGAAATGTTACGATTACCACTTTCCGAATCACCCAAAATCTATAATTGCGCCTTGGAAAGGTGGACAGAGTTAAAACATTATTAGTTATTTTGCTTAAATATATCGTTTGCAACATTCGTTCAAACGTTTGGCTTGAACGAATGTTGCAAACGATACTTTAAGCTAAATATTTAAAATTTTGGAAGTGATATTTGATGATTATAAACTTTTAATTGGTAACAATGAGTTGACCTGTTACCTCCAGGGGTAATGGTATAATGCAACTCTTTTGGTTTATAAGATAATTGTTTATTTTTATAGATAAACTGAAATTTTTTTTTGACCTTTGATAAGTATTGACGAAATATTACAATTCCTGCTTTCCGAATCTCTCAAAAGCTATAATTGTGCCCTCTAAAGATTAAAAATTTGAAAATTCCAATGATTTAACGAATATTACAAAAGATATATTTATGTTGGAAAGTCGAAAAGTTTGTGGATGAATATGTTGGGGGGGGGGTCATTAATTTCTCATTGTTCAACAATTTCACCCCTTACCCAGAGAAGGAGTGGGAAAATGAAAGTTTTTTATTTTTGAAAAGAAATAACTGTTTTTGCAGATAAAGTAAAAATTTTATTTTGGTTGAATATGTATTAATGAAATATTACGATTTACACTTTCCCAATCCCGCAAAAGCAATAATTGTTCCCTCTAATTGTGGAAAATTTAAATATCAACTATTTCACATTATTCTTGTAAACAAATATTTCACGTGCTAGAAATTCGAAACTTTGATAGTAGAATGTGAAAATTCTGAATTTGCTTTTGCGACAATAAGTTGCTCCTTTACACCCAGCAAGGTGGGAAATTAACTGTTTTCCCTTAAGAGATGCTTGGAAAATTATTTTTTAAGTGGATTGGCATTAACGAAATATTACAATTCGCACTTTTCCAATACCTAGCTGCTTTCTATTTACATCATTAGAGGGCACTAAAAAGGAAAAGGTGAAACTTTTAAAAAATATTACAAGTGATTTTTTTATGGTCGAAATTTGAAATTAGGCGGTAGAATTGTGAAACGATATTCCATTGACTGCAACAACGTCCCCTTTTCTCAAAGTGGTGTGAGAAAAAGCAACTTTTTCCATTTTAAGAAATAAAAGCTAAATATTTTTATGTTGTATGATTACTAATAAAATGCTGCTATATGCATTTTCCCAATCTCCCATTAGTTCAAATAGAAACTTTAAATGAACGCAAAAGTAGGTAAACGAAAAGCTACATTCTCTTTGAAAACGAGATTTCCATGTTCACTTGAGCCCGGTATGCGTTCTTCTACTGTTGGAATTCATATCACAATACTTTAACAGCACTTTGCCAACCTCTAGTCCAAACCCCAAACCCCAAGTAAACAGTTGTTTACTTTGGAATTAAATCCCCAGACTGAATTGTAGTTTGTGTTGTAAATGACTTTAGATAATATACACCTAGTCCCCAACTAACACGATTTTTAAAATATGGCTGGTTTTCGATTAGCACGACTGGTATTCCGATTTAACATGATTTCTCAACTACTTCTCTATGATCGTTTGTAGTCTTGTATTTACCATATATGAAGACACCTTCTATACTTTCTGTGTCTCACTGAACACTTCCGAAAGGACTTTTCTTGTATTTTAACAGCTATAACATGTAATATATTTTTAAACAATAAAGGGCATTTTAAATATCGGTGACCGATGATTATGTATGTGGATACTGATTGGTTGAAGATTACAGATTAATTTATTATCCAAGATTAAGGTACTTGTCGCGCATATAGAGTAAAAACTCTTGTAAACATTAAGTACAATAAGTTTTCTAAAATATAAAGAAGAAAGTTTGTTTGTTTCTGCGTTTGTTTGCGTGTTTGTTTGTATGTTTGTTTGTTTGTTTGTTTATGTGTGTGTTTGTGTGTCTGCCCGCTTATGGACTCGTCCCCTATAAGAACTAGTGGATCCAAACTTTGTATGAATGTTTCCTTCACCCAGGGGAAGAATATAGGCTATGTGAGAATCCTCTGGGCTGAAAGAAAAATGGGGTGAGAAAGTTTGAATTTCTCGAAATTCCCCTAGACCTAAGTAACATTAGCGGTTAAAACCCGATATTTCTCATAGATTTAGCATTAGCAGTTATTCAAAATCACGTAGGGTGTGCTATCTACTATATACTTTAGAGAGTTTCAGACTTTTCCTAAAGAGGTTGGAGAAAAAGTATTTGGGAGGGGGGAGAATAAATTGTAATAAATTTTTTGCCAAATGAAAGCTTATGGTGTGGGGAGTGCAATCTACCATATTCTCTAGAGCAGTGGTTCTCAACCTTTTACGCTTCACGTACCCCTGGAAATGGGTATGTAACTGGCGTCCCCTTGTATAGATAGGCAAAACTATAGTTATAGTATAACAATGGTTATTTTTGCTCTTTTACTAGATCTCGCGACTTTTCAGCTCTTACGGCTTACCCCAAATATTTTTCCGCCTACCCCACGTTGAGAACCCCTACTCTAGAGAGTTTCAGACCTCAGGTGAAAGTGGAGGATAAATTGTTTATCACTGAGGGGGAGGGGGACAGGAGGTATAAATGATCGTAATAAGTTCTACGCCAAATGAAAGCTTCCGATGTGGGGAATGTCATCTATTATATTATTTAAAAAGTTTCAGACTACCCCTGAAACAGGAGGATTAGAATTTTTACCAGGGAGTAGCAGGGGGAAGAAACAATCTTAAAGAGTTTATACCAAATGAAAGCTCCCGAAGTGGAAAGTTCAATCTAGTCTATATCTTAGAGAGTTTCAGATCTCTCCTAAAAGTGGATGATGAATTTTTTATTGAGGGAAGGACGAGGGGGGTGGGGGTGGAGGAGCTGAATGATCTTAGAGAATTTTATGACATAGAAAGCTTCCCCTTCTGACCCTCACTTAAAGAGAAGGATAAAATTTATATCGAGGGAAGGAGTGGCGGGGGGGGAGTTGAAATATCATAATTAGTTTTATGCCAAATTAAAAATTCTGGTGCGGGAGCGCCATCTACTCTATACTTCAGAAAGTTCGAAAGTTTCAGAACTCACTTAAAAGAGGATGAAATGCTCAATGAGGGGTTGGGAAGGAGAGGTAGTGCGAGGAAATTAATCGTGATGAGTTTTATGCCAAAATGAAAGCTTCTGGCATGGGTACTATTTATCTTAGAGAGTTTTAGAGAGAATTCCTCAGTAACAAATTCTCCAAAAGAATTCTTCAATAGAAAATTATAATGCAGTATTCCGAAGACGGGGAGTAAGAAAGAATGGTAACGAAATTAATAAAACAAAGAAGTTTGGGACGTGGGAATTACCGTCTACTCTATAATTTAGATAGTTTCAGACCCGAGAAACGGAGGGTAATTCCGTTTATCTGCTGTGGTCCTGCCATCCTATGAGACCTTCTACTGTGGCATATAAACTGACGGATTTTCGCCGCCAAATCTTTAATTATGTCATCAAAATTGACCGAAATAGCGAAATCGGTCAATTTTGATGACATAATTAAAGATTTGGCGGGAAAATATAAAAAAATAATAAATACCCCCTGAAGCAGCTGCTTGCCACAGAGGTCTGACAGGAGCCTGTCAGTTTATATGCCAGAGTAGAAGGGATCAGGAAAGGACCACAGCAGATAAACGGAATTACCCTCCGTTTCTCGAGTCTGAAACTATCTGAAGTATAGAGTAGACGGTAATCCTCACGTCCCAAACTACTTTGTTTTATTAATTTCGTTACCATTCTTTCTTACTCCCCGTTTTCGGAACACTGCATTATAATTTTCTATTGAAGAATTATTTTGGAGAATTTGTTACTGAGGAATTCTCTCTAAAACTCTCTAAGATAAATAGTAGATTGTACTACCCATGCCAGAAGCTTTCATTTTGGCATAAAACTCATCACGATTAATTTCCTCGCACTACCTCTCTTACCTTACTCTACTCCTTACTCCTCGCTCCTTACCTTACTCCTCGCTCTACCTTACTTTATCTGCAAAAACAGTTATTTCTTTTCAAAAATAAAAAACTTTCATTTTCCCACTCCTTCTCTGGGTAAGAGGTGAAATTGTTGCACAATGAAAAATTCATGACCCCCCCCCCACATATTCATCCAAAAACTTTTCGACTTTCCAACATAAATATATCTTTTGTAATATTCGTTAAATCATTGGAATTTTCAAATTTTTTATCTTTAGAGGGCACAATTATAGCTTTTGAGATATTCGGAAAGCAGGAATTGTAATATTTCGTCAATACTTACCAAAGGTCAAAAAAAAATTTCAGTTTATCTATAAAAATAAACAATTATCTTATAAACCAAAAGAGTTGCATTATACCATTACCCCTGGAGGTAACAGGTCAACTCATTGTTACCAATTAAAAGTTTATAATCATCAAATATCACTTCCAAAATTTTAAATATTTAGCTTAAAGTATCGTTTGCAACATTCGTTCAAGCCAAACGTTTGAACGAATGTTGCAAACGATATATTTAAGCAAAATAACTAATAATGTTTTAACTCTGTCCACCTTTCCAAGGCGCAATTATAGATTTTGGGTGATTCGGAAAGTGGTAATCGTAACATTTCGTTAATACCTATCCAAAACAAAACTAAATTTTATTGTATCTCTATGAACAAAAGAAGTACGATGTTTAGAGACCGACTGACAGACAACTAAGTGGAAACACTATATCATTCATCATATCATAGTAAAGTGTAAGAGGAGATATACTCTAGACGTGAGACTAATAAAATAGTTAACTGAATAAGTTTAAAAAAATTTAAATTCATATTTTTTTAAAACGAGATTCTGATTAGAGTGATTTAGCCATTATACAAACAATTGTTAAATCTTTAGCGTTGATGCTGTAAAAGAAAGCATATGACGCAGTTGATCTGAAATTTTCGGCAACTTCAACCTGAAAATGGACCCACGTTCTAGACGACTCTCAGTTTTGATGCGGATCAGTTTCTGACCATAATTGAAACTAGGGGCCAAGCCTAAAATGGATGCAATTCAGACTTGATATTTGCGCAGTTGAATCATCGATGATTCTTAAAGAATACCGATTCGCAGAATTATCGGTTACCTGTCAATCAGCCAATTGTGTCATGCATTTGCATCAAAGATCATTGGTTGATTGAAAAGTGACTAATAGCTCAATCAGCCACGATTTACGAGAATCATCGTTTCGTCAACAGCGCAGACTCATTGTTCTCAATTGCTTCCACTATGCTTCACTGCTGATTGAAACTCAACATACAAGAAGAGATTACAGAGAAGCTGGGATTCCATCAGTCAACTACACTGAGGAACTTGGCTGTATTTAAAGAGCAATGTTTGAGTACCTCCTCAACTGTCACAAACAAATGTACAGAAGATATTAGCAGCATGTGTGCGCTATAGAGCCAGGCAGATTACCAAAGTTTTTTCTTTGAATCGACTTTTTACTGAGGACGTAAAAACTGATACTCTACAACAGAGTCGGGAAGCAGCACATTCGGAGCGCATGCGGCTCCGAATCTGCTGCTTCGTAACAAATGGTTCTTGGCGCTTTTTACCTCAGTGGTGATTTTTTAACGTTTTTCGTTAAAAAACAAACTGTAAAGCAAGTTGATAGACGATAGTTTGAGAGCACCGATGCATTTCAAATGCTCTAAATGCATTCTAAATTTGATGAAGTTGATCGAGAAGACTCAAAAGTCGCACTGATGAATGGAAGATATTTTAATGATTCATTTCAATAGTTTTATTGTATACAGTTGAATACATATTTATTTCAAAATTTTGCATATGGTTTTATTTTTGTGAATAAACTAATTTGCATTTTTTTTCTTGCTTCAATAAAGATTATAATTTGCGGCTCTCAAAATATGTTGATTTGCCTTTTTTTTTTAATGTTCCAGCTCTCGACCAAATAAAGGCTCCGGGCAGCTGTTCTACAGTAATTTGAAGAGTAAAAACTATACTGTAGAACAAGCCAAAGCTAGTTTCAATGCCATAGTTTAGTGAGATGCGCAGGGAATCCTCATTTATGATATGCATCAAATCCAAACTGCATTAAACTGTTGACACAGAAAGGTACAGTCAGCAACTAGATTAACCAAACAATCATTGAGAAACATCCAGCTCTATAGCCAATACAAAATATGTCTTTCAGCATGATAATGCTAGACCACAACCTGCGTTGATGATCCAGCAGTGTGGAGGTTCTTTTTCATTTACCCCATTCCCACCATCAGATTTTCAGTTATTCCGGGGTCTACAATATTTCTGAAATAAAAAAACATCACTGTATTACTTTAAGGATATCCGAGCTGCTGCTGAGTTGTTTCGTTCCAAGCCAGAAAGTTTTTACCGCAATGGGATCTACAAGCGTACGGAAAAGTGGAAACCTGTCATGCAAAACAAAGACCACTATACAACTGATAAAATCAATCACTATTAAAAAAAACTGAGTTTTGTTGCACGCACCGGACAGAAAATTTGCACAGATTCAATACTTGCGATTGAAATGTAGGTAGCGAAATAAAAATGAAATTCTAATTCTCCGAGTGTTTTGGTTTGTTTGAAAGAGGACTTTTCACCGAGTGCCTGTTTTTGGTGAGAAGGAAAAATAGAAAACACACATATACTAAAGAGGTTTTTATGATGAAGTGGTATCTTGCCAAATCAAATATTTTCACATCTGTTTGGTTCAGCGATACTGGAAGTAAAATATTCCTGTGTAATTGCAGACTTATTTTGTGTGTTGTTTGTACTTTTGTGCTCATGGTGGTTGGTTTTCAACGTCTTTCTCTGCAGCGCATTTTTCCATAACGCAGGCAAAGGCGGAACAGAACATTAAAAGTTTGAAACAATAGCTCAACTTCGATTTTCGATACAATTGTTATGAACCATTAACAACGCCAAATTTCTATCTGCAAGGTGATGATTGAACTTGGAAGTATTTTTTTACAATTTGTCTATAAGAATAAACATTGAATCTGCTTTAAACTAAGTGGCAATCCCCAACCACATAAAAATACTTATTAATGCTCATTGACATCCACTCATCACGTCAGGCAAACCTGTTTCCGGTGCATGTTCTATCATTTCACCTCCCTGTTCTACACCTTGAGGTATTTTTTATCAGATTAAACGTCATATATACGAAATAGAAATGATGCCGTACTATCTGAATGATAGAATATTTATTAATAATTTGGACCGACTGCTATGTATTCATTGAATGATTATCGCAGTTATTTATCTGATAAGAGTCAGATCTGGTTCCACTTCGAACTTAAAGAAGAGCAAAACAATATACACCTATCCCTCGATTTACACGGTACTCAGTTCACACAATTTTGGCTTTGCACGGTCAAAAAATGCAACCAGTTTCGGTTTACACGGTACTGACTGAAATTTCCTTTCTATGTACGACTCAGTTAGTACCGTGTAAATCGAAACTGGTTGCATTTTTTGACGGTGCAAAGCCAAAATTGTGTGAACTGAGTACTGTGTAAATCGAGGGATAGGCATTTTATAACACGCAAAATGCAAACATTCAGAAATGCAACTGATTTAGTCTATGACTTTCCATTTTATCTTCAGAGCTTCTGAAATTCTTAGATTACTAAATATTCTGTATCCGTAAGACAAAGAAGAATATTTTCTAAATTGCTCTCTTCGATTTCGAATACTCTCATAGACACCATCCATTTCTGGGTTTCAATGCCCTGCTGAGTTTTTTTCAGAAAACCTATGAATCCCATTTTGCTAAGATGTTCTCTTTAAAATACGCCAAGAAACAGGGAAATCTTGAAAAAGATATTTTTAGTTTTAATGAAGTTTGGAATACAAATGTTTAACAAAATCATGATTAAACTTTTGCTTCCGTTGATTTCAGAACTTGTTAAAACCAGTGGAACTTAGGCTCGTGCCCGATCAAAAATAAGGCCCTGATCGGTATAACAGGTATTCAGATATGTCTTCATAAAAAAAGAAACTTTTTCCATATATTTTTTTTACAATTACGTAACGTGCAAGGAGGAGATTGAGGTCGTGCAGTTGACACTTCGATAGCTCTCACTGATGATCATAATTTGTTCGATAGGTAACGATAAGACATTCACTTATAATCTAGAGATCTGTTCAAATTGTCAACTGTTTCAACATAACAACAGATTACTGCTGTCACTAGATTATATTGAAATGGGTCGAATTTTCTCATCTAGTAGTTTGCTTTCAAATATTCTAATATCAAAACATCTATCTCCTCTATGGTTGTAGACATAAGCGCAAAAATATAATAGTCAAATTTATAGTTTCTTAAATATAAATAATGAAAATCAGAGTCAATTACAAACACGACATTTATACAGCATCATATATAAATATTTTAATGGGGAGAAGGCCACCCCTACACATGGAATGGAGATAACCCAGAAGCTCAATCAGGTTTCCCAGTTTTCTCATGAAATATAAAAATGCATAACTGACACACTACCATACCTGCCCACGGTCAGTAGGGGACACCGATGAGCTTGGAAAGGCCGCCGTCCGTCGGATGGGACGTTAAGCCGTGGCCCCGTGTGCGGGAGAGCCATACCCTGTGCACGTTAAAGAACACGCTGGATGGCCTTGACGGGAGGCTACCATCTGTCTCCCAACAGCTGTTCCAGTGGGTCCCCTCCCCCAACCTTCTCTGAGCCTTCGGGGTCCATGTGACCTGGCCATTTAGCCCATGGTGTGCAAAAAAGTGCCGCTCAGAGGTAAAACAACCCAACAACAACACTACCATACCATCCGAGGATTCTAACCCAGATCTCGGCAGCTGCAGTATCACCGCGAGCCACTGCACCATAAATTCTCCGATGAAAGTATTACGAAACCATTTACGTTCCTTTTACCAAAAGAAACTATTTCGTTTCTCATGCTCTGGAAATAGAACAGTGGATGCGATAATCCTCAGATGCATTACGAGCACTGCAGTTGCATAACGCTTCCTTAGCTCTGAGTCCATTAGCTTTTGCATTCCCTTTTGTATGGTTAAAACCGTTTGCTTGCATTTCAATATCTTTCAAGAGGCCTTCGACAGAGTGAAGAATTCTTGTAGTGTGCTTTTAGTTTTTACGATTGGAAATAACATGAACGAGTGTGATAAAAAAATAATATACTTTACGCACTGCCAGATATTAGTAAATATTCCAAATAAATGTGAGGCGATAACCGGAAGCTAAATATGTGGTTTTTGCAATTACAAATATTTTCATTCTGCTATCGCAGTGTAATTTAAAATCAGGATTCTAATTCAAAATCACTTGTTTTATCTTCTTTCACAGAAAAGATAAAATGAGAGGAGCACTCAAAGAATTTATTCGGTTATTCACTTAATTTCTGATTTTTATAAAACTTTCGCTTCTAGTTATGAAGTCACCTAAGAGTTATTTATCTAGAATCGGCAAATAAATCGCTCTTACCGCTGTATACGTAGTCTTAAACATCGAAGCACGATTGAAAAATAGGTGAATGTACTACAGATAGTTTGCATTATTCAATTGAGGCGTTGGGCTTGGGAAGGCTGCCATCCTTCGGATGGGACGCTAAGCCGTGACACCATGTGCCGGAGAGCCATACGCTGTGCACGTTAAAGAACACGTTGGATGGTCTTGACGGGAGGCTACCATCTGTCTCCCAACAGCTGTTCCAGTGGGTCCTGTCACCCAACCTTCTCTGAGCCTTCGGGGTTCATGTAACCTGGTCATTTAGCCCATGATATGCAAAATAGTGCCGCTCAGAGGTAAAACAACCCAACTCAACTCAACTGAGAATGAATTAAGACGCGATAAGTGCTAATCACTGTTTATTGAATTCGGAAAAGCTTCGGATTTTCTTATCCACACGTAGTTCGTCCTGATTTGTTGTTTGTCTTAATATGCACTGTGAATTTCATCATATAGTGCAATAATGGATGTTAGGAATCGTATTCAAGCTTTCAGTACAGTTCCTCTTGTGTTCCATGATAGCTCTGCAGAGGGATATGCTAAGTACCTCCATTCCAATGCAATTTTCTACAGTTATAACCCTGTGGCACAGAATCGCTATATTTCAGACTCCAAACATTTTACAGAAAGGAACCTGTAGTTGTAGAATTATTCAAGCAAAACCTTTGAAAAATTTATATGATTTCAAAGAAACAAACTTAAATTTAATTTCCTCAGCATCAGCGGCGAAGCGTTGAGACAATTGAGACTGCGTAGTTGATGAGATATGATTTACTTTTCAATCAACCAACGATTTATGATGCAATTGTTGATCCATGAGACTATTTGCTGATTGACAAGTAACTGACAATTCTGAAAATCAATCGCCTGTAAGAATCATTGAGGACTCAACTGCGCAATCTCAAAATCTCGATTGCTTCCAGTTACGCTTTGCCCCTGCTCAACATAGATTCTGACTTTCCTTACGGTCATTTCTGCAAATCTTTTAAAAATATTTTTAATATTTAATTTCCGTGCTCATTCATTTCCTAGAAATAAAAAGGCAAGTCTTGATAATCTTCCTTCTGTCATTTTCCTTTTAAGATAATTTTTCGACGAATTAAATTCTGAAAATAAGCGTTCCAATGTTGCTACGGTTACCGGTAGCGTTAAAAAGAGCGAGAGAGTATACACATTTGGAGAAGCTGGTGTAATAGAGTAGTCTTGAATTATCAGTAAATTAGCCACTTCCGTTATGTTATATTTTTGCTAATTTCCCGTTTCCAGCTGTCCCTAAATGACAGACGCTGAGCACCAAATAAAGACATTAAGCGGAAAGCACTGCAACTTCGTTTACTCCCCATCAGTTACTGTTTACGAAGTGTTTGGATGCAGGACGACGAAGCTGGCAGCGACTTCATTTCAACTTTTAAATTGTCCTTTTAGTATCTTAATGGCTTTGTCGAAAGTAACGTAGAATACCTCAATTTTGAAACCATTTCGTTCATTCTTAAGCCTCTGCTACTCACATAGCTAGCATCCATATATTTGATTTTAGGCACACGACAAAACGAGTCTTGCTTCTATGCCCCACATTAATGCCATCTTTTGTGTACTTTCATTGAGTCGATTCTTGCAAGCCTTCTAGTGCAGCAATTGGGAGGATTTGAAAGGAGGATTTTATCTGGGGATTTTAGAGAGCGACCGTCTATTGCTTGAAAATGTTTGATAGTATTTCTAGGAAAAAATTGTGAGAACCTATATTTAACTTTTTCTTAAATCCTGTTTTGTGGACACCACCTGTACTACTTAATCGATCTTTGTTATTTCTCTTGTACATCGGAAATGTAAACTAACCCCTTTTTCTTTTATAAATGTTTCCCCTGCCCTGAAAATGGACATTAAAATTATATTATATATATTCCTGTGCAGTTGCACCATGTGCACTATTGGATGAGACGCCTCTGCATCATCCAGTTACATACCGGGTGTTCTCACCACTAAACTCTGAACGGCCAGCTAACTTTAATGGTGAGAACACCCGGCACGTAACGGAGAGACGTGGGTCCGAGTTCTACTTAGCGCTAAATTAAAATTTTATCTAACTGTTCATGATTCCCACTGAAATTACTTCATTAACATCTAAAAAGACACTCGTTTATGTTTTTTTTAGTTATTTAACCCATTATGTACACAAAAGTGTCTTTCAGACGTTCAACGAACCAATCTTTTCTACTTTGAGCAGTAAAGTAAACTGACTGAAATTTAACGCTATTAAAGTGAATAAATACTACAGTTTGACCTTTTGAACTTTTGCTTTAGAGTATGTATTGCCTTGTAAAACCTAAATATAAATATTTATGTTAGCGTATTATTGAAGAAATAAAAGGAAAAAACTAAATTCCATTTGAAATATGATTAATGTTATTCATTTGGTTATTAATTAAATTATTTGGTCATTAATTAAAATTATTCATTGGCCAATAGCATAATACAATTTGATTTTTTTCCTTTTAAGAAATGTTTAAAAAATATCAGTTTTCGAACAATATAAAATATAGATTTTCGATTTGAAATTTTATAATGTAATGGATTTCATGTTGACTTAAAACGAAATAAAAAACAGGTACACTATAAAGAATACTGATAGAATACAATTAATATATACGAAGCTTAATTTATTACGGAAAAGGAATGAACATTATGAATTCAACATATGCATACAACGTATGGCCCAAACTTCCTTAGTGGATTGGAAAATTTTTCCTTCCAATTATGGTCCTACTCACCTCTGTTTTTAATTTTGCAAATGTAAAAATCTTCTGTCAGATGGTAAATGTAATCTTAAATTCTTCTGGCAGATCCTTCGCCACAGATCTTTTCTATGACGAATTAAACTGACAGTCTTTCAGAACTCTGCGGCAAGCAGCTGCTACTGGGAAAATTTCTTTATTTTCATTATATATATAGTGTCGGAGCCAGCTCATATTTTAGCTAATTGTGACTCAAACACAATTTTTACTCAAAGACAATTTTTATCAGTTAGCTATTTATGAACTGAATATTACTGTTTTTTTTTTGGTACTTATTAAGTACTATTCATTATGTACACAGAAACAAATATCATGAAACGTTATCCAATTTTGAATAAAAATAGTTAAATTGCAATAATCTGATTTAGTTAACTAAAGTAAATTTAAGTGATAATGTTTCAGGTTGAATGTCTCTTCCTGTTCAAAATGCATATTCATAACTCAAAAAATTTGTTATGTCGACAAAAACTTTGCCAAACATTTCGTACGCTTCTGAGAAGAATAAAGGATAATTCGTCTTCACCCACTCCTACTAAAATCAGTTTATTGATGCTGCAAAAGTGGCTCTAGTTGTGTTTCTTAGTTATTTATGTAGTGATATTTAGAGTTTCTAATCTGATGGCTCCTTTGTCTCCAGACCCAGTTGGTCTCAGAGTAATCAAAATTAATGCGATTCATTCTATGTTATGCACAAATACTGAAATAAATTTCGTGTTCTAGGTCATTTGGTAACTTCAGTTTCTTTGCCTTAAAGCTGTACGGCAGTTATATACCCGTATATCGTAGATGTCTATTGCACATATGTTTGAAGAACCTAAATATGTAAGAAAAGTAGTCCAATAACTATCATTAGAAAATATAGGCAAATACTTATACTCTCTGTCTAGAATTTAATTTACTTCGTATTCTTTAAAAATGCATTGGACCTTTGATCAAAAGTGATAAACAATACATTGATAATGAATGAAGTAGAATGCATTCATGAAACAAAGTTTCAGTTTCGAAACCTTTTCCGAATATTCAAAGCCTAGCCGAGCATCACGAAGAATGGGACTTATACCACGAGGGATAGAATCACCTTGGAGAAATGAGATCGATTTTCGTAGAAGAAAATTCACTCTCATAGCATAGGAGACTAGGGAGAACCCTCTTCAGCATCGTCGATAAATGTTCACTGAGTTTAACATCTGGTGATTGAGCAGGTCAATGGTGAGAGTGGAAATTTCCTGTTTTTCCTCAAACTGTTTACAGACAAGGGAGTTATAGAGACTAGAGAATTTCATTTGGTAAGAAGATAGCGTCCTCATGAGCAAACATTTCATCATGCGATGACGGTGAATCGATTAAGTTGGTGTGGTCAAGGTTTTCAGTTATCTCTCCGTGGAAAGGATTGATGGAGAGCAATCTGTGCTTCTGAAATACAGCTTTAGATGCGAGAAAACTGCTCTTCTCTTTTGTAACGCCAAGAAAGAATGAATTGCTTTGTAGATTGCCTTCACTTATACATGTGAATGGCATAAAAAAAGGTTAAAGGAAAAATTAAATTACTATATCAAATTCAACCACTCTTCTGGAGTCTACACACTGTGCTCTAAGTCAGTGCTTCTCAGTCTGATTTCGTGGAACGGCAATTACGAGCTTGAGATCCGTTGGCCACGCATGTGCCTGGAGCTTCTGACCGCATGTTGCCTTAAGAAAAAGGCATGTCTATGTGCATGATACTTTTCTCGCCCTTTCAACATAAAGTCATCTGGAGTGTTGGATCCTACGAACTGGCGTCATACTTATCAATATTATGCTTCTGAAAACAAAATTCTCTCTCTTTCATGGCAGCTCGCAATGGACTGGCGACTGATGGCACGCCGATCACTACCAGTCCGCAGACCACCACTTTGAGAAACATTGCGCTATGTTACTCAAAATGCAAACATTTTGTCGAATGTTACGAACGCATCTGATATTACCTCTTTGCAGCCATTGCGTTCCCGTGAATTCGTACGAAGTATTGTGATTATTGTGATATTCAGCTACAACTGTTTACTTCTATAAGGATCGCATTAATCGTATGATATGTGAATTTTTTAAATATTAATCATAGTATTATATTGCTTCGAAGATTTTTTTCCTCCAGAAGGAGATGCAAAAGACAAATATGCATATCAAATATTATGACATATCTCTATATGTTAATGAAGATAGTGTCCCAACAGTACCTTTGCACAGTTTGAAACTGATCTAATGGCCCACGAAAAAGAAATATTACACTTCAGCTTTCCAGTTCCTCTTTTTAATATAAATTAATTAAGAAGTTGGCAACATCGTTTGCCTCGCTATGTTGTGTATTTTATTGCTCTTGTATGTTTGTTTTGATTTTTTGACATCTTTCATTTTCTCATTAGTTTTTCTTTTAGTCTTCAACGCTTAATCATTTTCATATTGAAATCAGGAATTACAGAGTTGCAGTATTTAGTAAATTTCTTTGAAGTAGAAAATACTATGACATTGAATGTGTTGTAGATTTATAACTGACATTCGAATCTGAAACTTGAGCATCAATTCTATATTATTATTACGTATTCTGGAGTGATACTACGTGAATGCTGTTTCCTGTTTATTAAAATATTGAGAGATAATTGATTGAAATATTGCAGTTTATTTGTTTTCTTTTTAATTCCCAGTTTCAAAAGTATTAATTTGCTTTCAATATGAAGTGCTATAGATGTTCTGAATCAATTGCAGAAGACAAAGATTTTCTTACTTGCTGCTTATGTGATAATAAATTCCATTATTATTGTAGTGGCATATCAAAAAAGAGTTATAAGAGATTTACTCGAGAAAAGAAAAATATTTGGAAATGTTATAAGTGCAATGCATTATCTATTTCTGAAACCATGACATCTAATAAACATATGACATCTAATGTTGAAATAAATAAAGATGCTGGAGAATCAGAAGAAAATTTTCCTAATATGACTGAATCTTCTCTTACGTGTATGATAAAGAAATGCATACAAGAAGAATTAAAAGTTTTTAATAGGGAAATGTTTAATGAATTGTCCCAGATAAAAAAAGTCTCTTAACTTCAACTCAGATTATTTACAACAGTTAATGAGTACTATTGACATAATGAAACAAGAAATTGAACCTCTTAGGAAAGAAAATCAATATATAAAGCATAATAACAGCAATCTGTTACAAGAAATAGAACTTCTTAAGATTCAAATGAATAATATCGACCAATATCAAGAAACTGGAACCTTGAGTTTGTTGGCATTCCAGAAGATAAAGAAGAGGATTTAACAGATATAGTTAATAATATAAGCAAGCGATTAAACATTACAGAAAAAATCGAACTATCTGCTATTCACAGAGTGTCAACAACGAGTGGAAATAAAATTAAACCTATTATAGCACAATTTAGATACCGAGACCAAAGTAATAAATTTTTGAAGGCTGTTAAAATAAATAAATTATGTGCTTCTAATATAAATAAAAAGTTCCAGTCAACTAAAATCTTTGTCAATGAACATCTCCCACAACAAACAAAAAACACTTTTTTTTTGAAGCTAAACAATTCAAACTAAGGAGTGGATACAAATATTTATGGACTAAAGATGGAATGATTTTTCTCAGGAAAGAAGACTCATCAAAGGTACTTAAAATTAGAAATCAGAAACGCTTAGATAAAACATAGAAAAAATGTCTTCTTTCATGGATTCTATTGTTGATTCTGATGATCATTTTATTTTTGACTGTAACCATTCCACTTATATTAATAATTCTGATGAGTTCTTCAATTTTTTAATGATAGT